>CM062368.1:32994375-34330705 GCA_031216125.1 Dalbergia cochinchinensis
ATAAAAATATTATCAAGTATAAAATTTATAGTGCAGTAAAAATATAGTTAGTAGTTTCATAATATAGATTTCTGAAGTGAACGATTAAATAAAGTAAAAACTCAAAGTGTTATACCAACATAAGTTTAATAGTAGTTCATAACGGAGAAAAATAAACGAGTAAAAGGAGAAGAAGATGAGATAAAAATATTTTTATATTGGTTTTGGTCAAATTTTTCTACATTCAGTACTCAACACATGTTGAGGTTTTACTAAAATATTTTTCTCAGCCCTAGAAAGAGAAACTAGATAGTCTTTACATTAGCCTTCCCAAGCTCTCATTTGTGACTAGTAGACAACTCCTACTGGCACAAATAGAGTAGTGATTCACCAGTCTCTTCAAGCTGAACCAAATAGTCTTGTACTAATCTATCCAAGCTAACTTCTATGACCAGTAGACAGTCCCTACTGTTAAACTTGAGTAATTATTCACCACCATCTCCAAGCTGAACCAAGTAGTTATTCACCAGCCTTTTCAAGCAGAACCCGTGACAAATAAATCATCTGTTACATGTTCTGTTAAAAGTTGTCTTTAACCAGTTTTTCCAAGATAAACCGTGACTAGTAAGAACAACTCATTGTTGTATTGCAAGTAGTTTTACATTAGCTCTAAGTTATCTCACACCGATCACTGCTAAATCGAGAATACAAATATTTTGTGCTTGGGTTGCCACTCAAATTAACATACACTCAAGTTTCCCTAACATATACATGAATAACCCGGGAAAGCTTGAATGACTCCTTTCTATTATTTCTTCCTAAGAAGAACATATATCTATTCAAGAACATAGAAAAAATATTTTTACAAGTAAGGAATTTGATTACATAATGATATGAATCTTACTAGATGTAAGGAGAGATTTTTATAGAGTTTTCTCTTCTTGCGCAAAGTCTCTCCCTCTTTCATTTGAGCACATCATCTCTATTTAAAGATGGTATTCTTTATGACCATTGCCTTTAAGTAGATCTCTAAGTGACACGTGTTGATCATCCATTGTGTTTTGGAAAGAAAGTCTAAAAGAGTATGTTGGAAGTTTGTTAGATCTATTGTAGAAGTCATTGTGACATTGAGGTTTCTGATGTCCCTTCAGAAACTACTTTTACTTTTTGAACGTGGTTTCTGAACTCTTTCTTCTAGAAGCTGGGGTAATTAAGTTGATCCAGTTGGCAAAAAAGATGACACACTAGTTTTGACATTGGGTTTGACTTTAACTTTTAATTTCAAAAATTCAAATTTTCCTCCTTTTCCAGTAACGTTCAACACTCCACAGTGAGATGAGCTTTTTGACATGCAGTAACAGATCCTTAATGATTCTTTGATCTCAATCCAAGCTTTATGATGATGAAGGAATTTTGATTAAGCTGATTGAAGATAGTGTAACACTTGGTTTTCAAAGTTCGCTTGTTATCTTCATTATAAACGTACTTTCTGATATCCAATACTACTTTTCGAAATCTCAAAGCTATAGGTAAAGATGTGCACGAGAAGGGGGAGTTGAATCGTGCTTTGATCCTTATTTTTGTTTTCTAACGCTTCAGAAAAACAAATACTATCAAGTATAAAATTTCGTAGTGCAGTGGAAACATAGTCAGTAGTTTTAGAAAATAAATTTCTGAATCTTGTTAAATCAAATGCTATTAATAAAAGAATCAACAGAAAATTGAGAAAGATATATCAGCGTACGATTAAATAAAATGAACAACAGGGAAATATAAAGGAGATTAGAGAAAGAGAGAAAAGACATAAAGAATTTTATACTGGTTCGGTCAACTTGCCTACATCCGGTACTTAACAACAGTTGAGGTTTCATTAAAACAACCTTCTCAACCTGAGAAAGTAAATTGGATAATCTTTACATTAGCCTTCCCAAGCTATCATCTGTGGGCTTTAGAAATCATTCGTCACCACAGATTGAGAAGTTCTGTACTAGTCTCTCCAAGCTAACGTGAGTTGTATTGTACTAGCCTCTCCAAGCTAACAACCATGACTAGTAGCCACCCCTATTGTCACATTGAAAGTAGTATTGACACTGGCCTCTCCAAGCCTAACCGAATAGTCTTGACACTAGCCTCTCCAAGCCAAAACATGTGATTAGTAGCAACCTCTACTGACACATTAAAAGTAGTCTCACTCCAATCTCTCCAAGCTACAAGTAATCCTTAACTAGCCTCTCCAAGCTAAACCGTGATTAGTAAGAACATTGTACTATTACATTACAAGTAGTTTTACAGTAGCCTCTCCAAGCTATCTCACAATGATCACTACCGGATCAAGGATACAAAGGTTAAGTGTTTGGATGACCACTCAAATTAACCTACACTCAAGTTTCCTTAACAATATACATGAAGAGTTCTTGGGATAACTTGATTGACTTCCTTCTTCTACTTCTTCCATAGGAAAAGCATAAATCTAACTAAGAATATAGAAGGAAGATTTTCTTACACTTCTAGTATAAAACTGATTACATAATAAAGATTGAATATTCCAAGAAGTGGGAAGAAATTTTACAGAGTTTCCTCTCTTGAATCTTGAAATCTCTCATCTGTCTTCAAGCATAGCATCTCCTTATATAGTGGTCTTTCTTTGTGACCATTGCCATAGATCAGTTCCTCAAGTGACATGTGTTGAACATCAGTTGTGTCTTGAAAGGAGCGGCTATAAAAGAGGTTGATAGAACTGTCATATTAGTTGCAAAAGTCGTTGTAAATATGAGTTTTCTGATCTTTCTTCAGAAACTACTTTTCTATTTTATGACCATGCTTTCTGAACTCCTCTTTCCATGAAGCTAGGGTAGATGATAAAAAAGACAGAAAAGATGACATACCAGTTTAGAACTGGGTTTGACTTGATTATTTGAAATTCAAATTTCAAATTTTTCTCCATTTCTTGTAGTATTCATTTCTCCAGTCATGGGTGAGCTTTCTGATGTATGTAATCAGTCCCTTGAAGAGTTTTTCACTTTCTGATCTTCAATCACATCTTCTTTTCTGATATTGCTGATAAAATCTTTGCGATTGTGATAATTGAAGATTAAGTAGCATGTTGCTCTTGGACATTAGTTAATATTTTCAACTTGAGTGTACTTTCTGATGTCTCGTGCTACTTTCTGAAGTCTTTGAACTTGGTTCCTTGTAGTGTTGAAAACTTCTTCCCATTGTTAGCCATCAATTGCTTGGGTAATTTCACTTCTATTTGATTCCAGATCTCATATCATGAGATGAACATTTTTACACATGTATAGTGAAATATATTCTTATTGGAGTAGGTCTTGCTTTTGTTAAATAATAGAAACCTGTTATAGTCTTACAAAAAACTCAAAATAGATATCAGTCATTCTTGAAAGCATTTTCTTTAAATTGGTTTTGTTGTCATTCAAAACAAATAAGCGCAATGGTTTTGGAGTTAACAAAATCTTGATTTATTCCAGCGTTGATTTCTTTTTTCGGTTGTTAGCTATTTTATGCTTGAATAAGAATATAATTTTACTTTCTTTTCGGTTCATATCCATAACATGAGATAAAACATGTTGCACATGTATGGTAAAATACATCCTCATCTAAATAAACCTTGCTCATGCATGCTAAACGATATAACCTATTTTACTCTTACAAGAAACTCAAGATAAACATTAGTCATTCTTCAAAGTATTTTTTTTAAATTAACTTTATTATCATTTAAAACTTGTTAACACTTTTTAAAAGGATTCTTGAGGTAACACATTCTTCTATTCACCGGGAGGAAATGCACCCTTCCTCCACGTTCTCGTCTTAACACTTGATTTTTTCCTTTCTCCTTTTCTCTTTCATTCACCCAAGAATGATCAAAGGCTCACATGCTATGTGGGGTAAATCCACTCTTCCTCCACGAGGAGGAAAGAATTAGTCGAAGCGATAATACCCTTACTACAGTATATGGCCAGCTCGTGGCAACAGTAATTGCAAGAATCACACTGGCCCTTGTAGCTGCGTAAGCATACATTTGCAAATGGGAGTGGGTGGGTGAAGGAAATCCAGCGACGCAAAAGAGGTTGTGTCCGCTAGCGCGTACTGACAAGGATATAATTTTGACAAAACTCCCCAGTGTGTGGAGTCTCGAGGTATGACGGTGGCGCCTTTGTCTTGTAAGGAAGCGCAACGCAAAATTTATTTATTTTTTTTCGTTTTTTTTAGTAAGTGTTTTCCTTTCCTAAGTAAAACAAACTTTGTGGAAGTCTCACCACAGTCCACAATACCTGCAGTCTGTGAAGCGAAGACCACAAGACTATTTTATACTTCAGCTTAGTGTGCAATACACTTCATCTGGTAACGGGATATTATGACTTGGTTCGAAATTTGTACTGTTCATATGGTATTGATGTGAAAATATATTTTAAATGTACACCTTTAAAAAAAAATAAATATGGTATTTGCCTAGCATAAGACAATATGTGTAATTTCAATGCAGAAGAACCTTACATGTTCAAACAATGAAGACCTATACAATGTTCAGATTCAGACATCTAATCAAAAAGTGACAAGAGCACTGACGATCAGGGGCCTGTTTCGAAAGCATTTTCTAAAAATTGTTTCTGATTTTAAATCCAAAAAGATTCAAATAAGGTGTTTAACAATCTGTTCTGTTGAAATTGTTTTTTAAAACTTGAAAACACAACACAAGTTTTTAAATTCAGAATCACGAAACACTTCTAACTAGAAATATAGTTCTTAAAATATGGGTGAATTTATAATGAATCTCTTATTTTTAAATCTATCATAAATTCATTATTATTAGTTTTTAGATTGAATCATTAAATAAAAATAATAATAATTTATTGATTAATAATAAAAAATTTATAATAGAGTAAAAAAAGAGATCTATTTTATAATTTGTTATCCACTTTGGACTTGTCTTCTATTCCCTTCACTGCACACAAAAGAAGTACGTAGGTTAGCACGTGGGACTTTGTCCACTCAAGGACTGAAAAGTTTTAGATGACAAAAAGGCTATTGTACTGGGTTGCAACTTTACTCAGCAGGCAGGGTTGTATTATCTGGACGTGTTCACTCGACTTGTTACTTATGAAAAGTTATTTGGCAAACAGTGCTGTCATTTTATTATTTTTTGAACTTTTTCTTCAATAGAACACATCAAACAGATCTTATAATTCTTTTATGTTTTAAAATTGCATCTAAACTTGGAAAAATGGTTTTTCGAAAACCAAAAAAAAAACCAAAATCATTTTAAACAGGCCCTTGCTTTTTATTTCCTCCCCTCTCAATGTGTTTGGTAATCTTTACAATATGTAAGTTTGTGATACGATAAATAAATATTATGCCAAACAAATTGTCCATCATAATTTAAATCCATATCTTAACTAACAAACAATAGAAATATATAGTAACTACAACAATCTAGATGCGCAACTTATAAGGCACATTCCAAAACATGCAATTGTCTAGTGATCTTGATGAACACTTATATTCAATGACTAAAATTCATATTATAATTTATGCTAATATAATGGACCAATAAGCATTGAGAGATGAAGTTTCTTTTTCTTCTTTATAGTTATTGAGGAAAGATTCATTTGGCAGATATCTACTAAAATGACGCAGAGGAAAATGAGATGTAATTGCAATAAACTAAATTAAATTTATTCATTATTTTGTATAAGATGTATTTAAATAAATTATAATTTATTTTCAATAATGATCAATAAATTATCCTTTCATTATCTTCCTGTGCATCGTCCGGGTGAAACGAGTATTATGAATATAGTTACGCCTTTTGGACAATTAAGTCTTCTACGAAAATAAGCAAAGGCTTTTATAAAATGACTATATCAGGTGTTAAATCCAACGCAGCCAATTATTTGATATATCTGGAAAAAAATTGGAGTTACCAACCATAAAACTGAAACACACAGGTATAGAAGATAAGTAAGAAATGAATGTGAAAAATGCAATTGCGTAACACATGTTGATAAAAATAAGGGTGTGTTTGGTTTGTTAATATAGTTTTGGTTTTATTTTTTGATTTTACCTTGTGACATGGATTTTCAGCTACAAATTTTGCAAATGAGAAAATGTTTTTATTTTAAAACGTATATACTATTTTCAGAAAGTAAAAAAAAAATTATGTTTGATTTCTTTGTTTTCAAAATGTAATTCTGAAGCTAAAATTTTGGATTAGAAAATTATTTTTTATTTTGAATAATAAAAGTAGTAGATATTTGGTTCTCACATTTTAGTTATCCAACAAAAATTAATGTATAATATATTAATATGCTAACAAGTTTTATGAAATTATGAAACCCCTATTAAAATTACTTTCATTGCTTCACATTTGGTAGACTTGCGGATACACTCCTTTTTTTACTTAAACATATTTGAGTAAGTTGTCATCACAATACAAATGGACTTAAGTGTTCCAAATCATGAGTATTATTTTTTTAACTATGGTTATTGTTGTGTTATTCCAAAATTTAGATATTAAAAGTTGTTTATGACAGATTTTAGCACTTATTTATCAACAACAAATAATTGACAAAACTTCTTGTGCAGGAGGCCAACTGCTCTAAACCAGACATATATCAACAAAATGTGAAGTTTGGATGACGGCCTTTGCTTTTCCAGATCTCGATTCGGAGAGCGAAAAGCTACTCCTCTGGGTTTTCCACCAAAGAAATCGAGTGTCAAACTATTTTTATAGAATGAGGATGGAATGAGATGTAATTATAACGTGATTTGTGTATGTTGTGGATGCAATATAAAATTGATAGATTAAAAGAAGAAGAAGAAGAAGAAGAAGAAGAAAAAGAAGAAGAAGAACTGTGATGCGAGCTGTTGCTACCTGCAACAAATTAAAATTTATAAAGTGCCAAATTACACCAAAAATGTAGTAAAAGATGCAACTCAGGTCATCTCACAAGGAAGTATTCTAATTAATTCAAGAGATTTGGGGGGTTTTTATAATTTGTCACAGCAAATTAAATTGAGAAAATATTATGGGAAGAATTACCTGCATAAGGGTTCCCTCAGATTAAGAATTGTTCAATCATCGGTTCAAAAGATAAATTCATGGCGGTGGTTACTTTTATTAGTCATGCTATCACACAACAATGATGCAATTCTACTTGATGGTCATACAATTGCATTCCCACTAAGGGTTTGACTAACATATGAACTAGTAATTCACGATCATGATTCTATGAACCTATGCCAATCTGATTACCAATTATAGCAACCTAATTCCTAACGGATTTAATTTCAATCTCTTACCAATTGGATGCAATTAAATTAATTGACCTAATACCTCAATGGCTCTTAGATTATACATGCAAACAAATGCACAATCTAAAAACATAATTACAATAATCATTGCAATTGATATCAAAAGAGAAAGCAAACGGGGAAGAAAAACCAACCATAAATTGTAATTAAAATAATAGGAACCTCAAGAACAATCTTAATCTTCAGTTATCCTTGTACACGATAAAGAGATTACTCCTTCATAAGGGGAGTGTCACAATCGTTGTTGAAAGAAAGCTATAAATTACAATCCCGAACAGGAGCCAAAACAAAGATTTGGAGCTCCCAAAACCTAGAGAGAGAGTAAAGAGAGAAAGAATTCTAGTCTAGAAAGAGAGTGAGATGTGAACGAGTCTCAAAGAGTGCCCTTGTCTTTTCCTTTTCTTTTCCTTGCGAGAGGCCACACGGACGGACGCAAAACAAGGCCCAGCTGACGCAGCCCACAAAAGCATGACCGCCTGGGCGGTCCTTGGAGCATTCCCCAAAATGTTGTCTTCTCTGTTTATCGCCTAGGCGATCATTTACCGCCTGGGTGATGAACAGTACTGCTGACTTTCTTATTTTTGCTCCAATGCACCAACCTGGAGGTCTCTGTTACTAAGAAAAACTCCAAAAAGATATTAAGAGCACACAGAACTTTCAAAGTATGAGAATTCACTAAACACTATCATGATAGCTACAAAATTATTTAATAATGCATGTTGAGGACAAAGTGCAAATTCACTATTTTGATATCAATTAAATACAATCCAAATACAAATTATTCAGAGTTAGGATGGAAAATGGATGCTTAAATGCAACCCATCAAACTGCAAATTAATTGACAAACTAAAGATAAAATACAGAATTATAAAAAAATGTAAAGAACTTAAAGGAAATCTAATCCAAGGAAAGCAAAAGAGAAGGTTGAGAAGAATACTCAATTAACTCTAGACTCTGTGTAGCCATTGGACGCATTTTTAGAGTGAGTATGTGAGTGAAAATTCCAACCCTTTACAATATGTACAGAACTAGTATTTATAGGCAATCTAACTCTCTAAGATTTTGATACTTGTCCTTGACTGTCTCTAGATGTTGTCCATGTGGCTTTGACAATTATTTCCTTTGTCATTTGCTCTTTGATCATCACTTTGTCACGTCTTTGTCAATCTTCTGTCAGTAACAGCTAGAAATCGTCAATAACTGCTATTTGATGAACTCATGCCGTAGGATCATTCTGACAGTATCATCAACACTTTCAGGATTTTTCTAAGTCTTCAAATGACAAATCACCACTTTGACCTGTCGAACTTAGTATCTGGTAGGTAGTTGCCTTAAACTTCTGATTGCTTCCAAGATATTGCCTCAAATGACAAACTTCAACTTTGACCTGTCAAACATCGAATGGAAGGACAATTGATGTCGAGTCATCAAGTCTGGATATTCAGTCATTTCATCATATTTGACAAACCAAGGACTTTGTTAACTCTATTCAATTTTGCCAATGCTTCCTTTGCCAAACCCTTGACTACCCATGAAGTTGTCAAAGCCCAGTGTCCATCTGACAATGTTGACACTTGGTAAAATTTGGTGCCAACATGATGGCCCGCACAACTCTCACTTCGAAGAGTGCTTTTGTTGATAAGAAGTTGAGGAGTTGTAATTTTGAATTTTAAAATTTTTTTTGTTATGGATAAATCATAACCTTTCAGTTACCATTAATGCTTGCACATTAATCAAAACCATCACACCAATCCTATCACGTCTCATGATGACCCCGGTTTCTTAGGCGCATCGGTTTCCTTTATAGCCCACTAATAAGACTATAAATGTCTCTAAACTTCGCATTTTTGCGCTCATTTCTCAAAGTTGCAACAGTTCTTCTCTTTATTTTCTTAGAGCTCCTGAGACTCTTCCGTTCTCCAATCTTTCTCTTGAGTTCTTTTTCTCTATATCCATGGCTTCTCCTTCTAAATCCACTTCCTCCAAAGGCGCTGCCCCTACTGAATCACTTCCCGGTGAACCCAAAAACTCCCACTTGGTGGCTTCAGTTCTGGAACCTACTGTTGATCAAGATGAGGGCTTTACCATGGGTCCTAATCTAAAGAACTCTTCCAAGCTCACTTCCTAGGTACTTTTTCCTTTTTCCATAGGTGGTACTATGCATGCTTATGTAGGTCCTGTACTGACTCCAAGACAAGCTAGCAAGATAGGCACTTATTATCTTTCTTCTAAACCATGAGAAATCCTAGTTAGCCATCCCTAGCTTCACTGCAAATTCTTTAGTTCAAATTCTAGGTTGTTCAGGAGTCAACCCAAGAATTCTAAACCCTTTCTGGAATGGTTCACGAGGATGGAAGCGGTAAAAACCTTTTTTTAGAGGAGTTTAGGCATCCTGGACATCCTCCAGTTATCCAAATATCCCATTAAATTTAATAGCAGCATGTTAGGGTCCGCCATGTACTTTTGGAACTCAACCACCAATTCTTTTCACCTTCCTTGTGGCATGGTGGGTCCAACCCTCTTTGAGGTAGCTGCCATTATAGGCCTTTGACCCTTAGGGATCGACATCTTGCCTAATATGGAGCCTCGAGACCCATCGAAGTATACCCTAGACTTGTCTGATATGTCCTACACCATTTTTGTCGAAAACAATAAAGGGACTGACCCGGTGAGTAACAGTGAGCATATCGCTTTTCTTTATTATTGGTTAAACTCAATTGTATTCTGTTCTCGAAGTGTGAAGATGCAAGCAATGTATCTTCCATTAGCAATGTTGTTATATCAGGGTAATAAGCTATGTCTTGCCAAGTTACTTTTGGCCCATCTTTATGACAAGCTTCACTATTTTGTCACAAAGATTGGGAACGAGTCCCTCAATCTAGGAGGTCCAATATGGTTGCTTCAACTTTGGCTAAACACTGTCTTCAAGCCTCAATTAGTTTATTCCCTTCCGGCTATAATTCATCAAGGTTGTGAAGGACCTCGCCTCTGTTTTTTGTCTCGAACCAAACCCAAAGAATCAAAGCCCTTTGATGAGTTCTGGCATTTCTTCCAACATTTTCATGGGGTTTCTTTCTCTGGAACTGGCCAAATGAATCTAACCCCTTTTATTCAATGTCACCTTGGTCCACCATCGTTTATGCATCCCATGGTCCAGGACACTGAAATCAAGCAAAATCAAATCGATGACGTTTGGTCAAACTTTCTTTGTGAACAAGTCATTCCTTCAGGACTGCCGCGATTGAATGTGTTAGGAGTTGTCTTACACACACCTAATCTTATGGTGCGACAATTTGGTTTTTCCTAAGCAATTCCAGTGCCATTGACGCTTAATCCCGAAGAACAACTCTGTCATTCAAAAGTTTCATCTCTTGAAGAATTGAATTATTGGCTATCAGACAATGAATCGAGGAGGGATGTCTATTCTCCTATGGCTATAGAACCTAGCACCTATCCAAGTGTGTTGTTTGTTACTTGGTAGCGTGAATATTATGACACCTTCCATGTTGACTTAGAAATTGTCGAACGCCGTGTTCTGACAAATTCTTCTGGTGCCTTGTAGACTGGTGAAGAAGATGAAGCTGAACAAGGTACTTATTTTGTTCGTTGGCTTAGTTTGTTCCTATAAACCTTTAGCTAACTGGACTCCCTTTATAGGACAAGATGATACAGGTGTTCAAAGTCGCAAGTGCAAAGCATCTGTCTTTCAGCCTAGAAAAACAAAGGCAAAAGACACAACGGCTAAAGCAGGACCCTCGACTAAGAAAGGTCAAGTAACTAAACCTTCAAAATCTTCTAGGGTGACCAAATCCACACTTCCATCTAAATCGTCGACTCCTTCACTTACCTTATCTGACAAAGCAAGTTATATATACATTTTATGCGTATATTCTTTTGTCAAAAACCTTCTAACTATGTCATTGTCATTTAGTCTGCTGTTGTTCGACACGATGAATCGCCTTCAGCCAAAGGTTGATCCCATGACCTCATCAAGATTATTGATGACAAAGAAGGAGATTCTTCTAGTTCTCCTTTCAAGGTATACCCAGTTTGTTATATCTTGTCGATGCGCCTCATTGTTGAAGTTGGCTTTCATGACCACCACTTCTTTCTCTCCTATTTTACAGCGTGCTCGTTCTGAACAAGGTGCTACCACTAATCCTGATGAGGACATGGGCGATGCTAAAAAGGACAAAGGCAATTTGTCAATTGAAGATTATACTATTTAGGATGCTGTCGAAATGCACCATGTGCAAATCAACCATCTTGTTTATTCTGCCCAACCCATCCTAGTTGGTGTACCTCAAGTGGTGACTCCTATCTCTTCAATTCCTCCAGACCTAGACAAGGATAATGAGGATGATGATGATGAATTCAACATGGGCTTTTTGGACACTTTACACCAGGCTTTGTCGGACTCTATTATTGTCAAAGGTACCCTTTCAGCTTCTGAGGCCAGGAGTGTCAAAAACACCACCATCGCTACTGCTGACATGTTAAAAAGCCCAACTCCGACCTCCAATGTTCATCATGTTGCTGATCTTCCTCTTGACCAGCTGTGGACTGTTTTAGGCTTGCTCAATCACTCATTTGAGGCCCTGGTCACGGATGGTGCCTTATAAGAAAAACTTCTTGAGGCTATTTTTACCTTATCCTAAATTGCCTTACCTGACCAACACCAATATCTGGTGAGTTTCGTTAGAAATTTCATCTCGCAGTCTTTTGACTCATTAGCTGTTGTTAAAAATGCACTGGAGCAAAAACAGCAAAAATTGAGTGTTGTCGATTTTGTTCTTGAAAATATCAACAAAACTTAGGGCCAAAAAATCAAACTAGTTGAGAGTTTGTATCAATTGGAGTCCCGTGAGCATGAGGTAGTTGATGAAATTCAATCCCTTAAAGCTTGAATTGAAAACTTGACAACCAAGAAAGACAAATTCACAGGGATATTGTCAAAAGGGAAACATCACTTAGGTAGCCTTGACAAAAAGCTTATGAATCTAACGAAGAAGAAAGAGGCTGCCTAAAAAAGGCTCGAAGAAGCCAATGCAGTTCTGGAGAAAGTTGAATTAACCAATGAAGCCGCTATTCATCAACAACAAAATCTGAAGTTAAAACTTCGAAGCCTTCTCCCTTGATCTCTTCTTTTATGCTTACTTGTTGTTTCGAGCTTTCTTTTTGTACTTTGCCAAATACTTGCTTTGTTAGAGTTTATTCCCATTAATCTTCTTCGACAATTTAGAAAATATTTTGCCTAACTTTTCATTTTGACAAATGCTTGCCTTGATCAAGCTTAACTATTGCTTTATCATTCGTGACCAACATCTGCATATTGTCAACTATCTATTTTAACATGGTACATTTGGTTTGTATGCTTTTAAGTATTTGCCATTAATCGACGTTACTTTCTGCCCGTTATCAATATCGACTAAGCTATAAGCATTACCAGGAAATGTTTTGTAGACTCGAAAAGGTCTATCCCAACTTGGGGACCATTTGCCAAATATTCTTGATTTCTTTTCAAATGGCAAAATAGCTTTCCAAACCAAGTCTCCAATGTCGAAACATTTAATTTTCACATGACAATTATAAAATTTTGCCATCATCTCTTTTTGTCGCATCATATTCTCTAATGCAATAATCCATTCTTGTTCTAAGTCATTTAACTCGTCGAACATAGAACTCCAATAATCGTCGATAGGTAGTTCATTTTGTCTCGATATTCTTACAGTTTGCAAATTAATTTTGACAAGTAAAACTGCATCGTGCCCATAGACAAGCTTATAAGGACTTGTACCTGTCGAACCTCTGGGTAAATTTCCATAAAATTTGCTTAAGTGTATTATGCCAGTTGCGAGGCTATCGACTTATATGCTTTTTAATCAGAGCAATGATGCTTTTATTAGTAGCTTTGACTTGGCCATTTAGCCTGTGCATAATAAGGTGTTGAAGTGATCATTTTAATTGCCCTTGAACTAGCATAGTCAAGTACTTTGCGACTTGTGAACACAGTTCCTTGGCCTGTGGTCAAAGTTTTAGGAATCCCAAAACAATAAATAATTCTTTCTTCAATAAAATCAATTATTTCATTTTGGGTTACATCTTTTAATGCAATTTCCTTGACCTATTTAGTAAAATAGTCGATAGCTACCAAAATGAATTTATGTCCTTTTGATGAAGGAGGGTAAATCTGACCAATGAGATCTAATGCCCATCCTCTAAATGGCCATGGTTTGACAATGGCATGCAATTCTGATGCTGGGACATGTTGTACATTGCCATGTCTTTGACAATCTTGGCAGGCCTTTGCTTATTGCATACAATCTTTAGCCATTGTTGGCCAAAATAACCTTTGTCGTCAAAGGGACCATCTCATCTTTTGTCCTGCTTGATGGGCACCACAAATTCCTTCATGGATTTCTGCCAAAGCAATATAGGCTTCAGATTCTCCTAAGTAAGACAATAAGTCCTCTTTGACACCTTTCTTAAACAAAGCGTCACTAAGAATAACATAATTCAAGGATTGATATTTTAATTTTTGATCAACACTTTGATTTGGGTTTTTTAAGTAGTTGACAATTGGCTTTCTCCAGTCACCATCATCCAAATAGTCAATAACAAACACTTAACGTTCCTCAAAGGGGACTAGAATTTGATCAATTGTCACAAATGAATCTATAGCCAAAGGTTTTATCCTATACTTCGAAGCAATCTGAGCAAGCTCGTTTGCTTCTGAATTTAAATCTCGAGACACATGTCGAAGTATAGCAGTGTCGAATGCATATAACAATCTTGCAGCTATGGCGAAATATTTAAATAAATTGTCACTAATGCATCTGAATTCTCTTGACAATTGTTTTATGACTAATTGGGAATTGCCAATGATTTCGACATCTCTCACACTTTTGGCTAGTAGCATATCGAGCCCAATGATGAGGGCCTCATATTCGACTTTGTTATTTGAACATGGGAACTTAAGTTCAAACATGAACTTGGTGGGAATATGATTTGGTGAAATTAACATTACGCCAGCTCCAACACCTCCACCATGTTTCAACCCATCGAAATATAACTTCCAATGAGTTTTGCCTACATAATTCACCATTGATTCGTCTAGATCATCAGAATGATGATCGACAAGGAAATCAGCTAATATTTGTCCTTTGACAGCTTTGGCTAGCACATATTTAATCGTGAATTCAATCAAAGCGAGCATCCATTTACCAATTTGACCATACAAAATAGGATAGGACAACATATATTTTATTACATTGGCTTTGGAAATTACATGAACCTCTTTTGAAATCAAATAGCATTTGAGTTTGATACAGGAAAAGTATAATGACAAACATAATTTTTCTAGAGGACAATATCTAGTTTCGACATCTGTCAAAACCCTACTAAGATAGTATATAACTTGTTCATTGCCATTGTCATCTTCTTGTGCCAACATACTTCCAATAGTCGCTTCCGATGCGGCAATGTAAAGTTTGACAAGTCTGCCATGTTTAGGCGACGTCATCATGGGGGTGTTTGTCAAACACAGCTTGATAGTGTCGAATGCCTTTTGGTGATCATCTGTCTAGACAAAGTCCTCTTCCTTCCTGAGCTTGACCAAGGGTGCAAATATCCTTGTCTTGCCAGACAAATTAGCAATAAAGCGTCGCATGAAATTCATTTTCCCTAGAAAAGATTGCAATTGTTTCTTGTTCCTTAGGGGTGAAGCTTCCATTATTGCCTTGGCTTTATTTTGGTCGATGACAATTCCTTTCTTTTGGACCAGAGAACCCAAGAAGTTTCCTGCAGTCACACTAAAAGCATATTTCAAAGGGTTCATTTTCAAACCATTCTTTCTCATTTTCTCAAAGGCTTTCCTTAAGTGCTTGAGATGTGTTTTTTGTTTGTTAGATTTGACAACCATGTCATCTATATAAACTTCCATAAAGTTGCCAATGAATTCATGTAAAATGGTATTCATGACCCTTTGATATGTCGCTCCAGCATTTTTAAGCCCAAAAGGCACCCATTCATGAGTGCCCAAAGCACCAAGGCATCTAAATGCTGTTTTTGACACATCATTTTCAGCAATAATAATCTGGTTGTAGCCAGAATAACCATCCATAAAGCTAAGTATCTCATTGCCTGCTGCGGCATCGATTAGCATGTCTGCTACGGGCATATGATATTCATCTTTTGGGGTTGCATTATTAAGGTCTCTGAAATCTATACATACCCTCAACTTGCCATTCTTTTTCATAACAGGGACAATATTAGAGACCTAATCGACATACCTGGCTGTTCGAATGAATTTTGCCTTGAGCAGCCTCTCGATCTCTTCCTTGATCTTGGTCATTACCTCCAGTGCAAATCGTTGAGGTGCTTGTTTGACAGGTCAACTGCTGGGCTTCAAGGGCAATCTATGCTCGACTAGTCGACGACTCAGTCTATACATTTCATCATATTCCCATGCAAAGCAATCCTTGAATTCCTTGAGTAATTCAACTAACTCTTCTTTAAAATCCTTTGGCAGTAGTTGGCTTACGTATGTTGGTCTTGTCTCACCATCTTTGCCTAAGTTGATTTCTTCGAGAGGGTTCTACACTTTACAACATTTATTTCTACTCCTAAGATTGTCAGATAAAACAGAAGTATTTTCAAATCCTAAATGTTCAGAATCATAAATGCAGTCTAATAATGCACCATCAATGGTGCATGTAAATTGTTCGACCATATAGGCTGACAAATGAGCCATCTGGCTCGACAAATCCATACTTAATCTAAATCTGGGACCGTCTCAACCCCGGTCCTGGGTATTAGCTTCAAGCCTTCATTGTTAATGATACATTTGTCAATCTTTTTTGGATCAAATTCACCTTCGAATTCTAGTGGCTCGATCTTTTTATTGTAAATTTTGAAATCAATGCGGAGTTGCTCGACATAGTAAAAACTATCATCAGCTCCTACCTCTTCAATACTTCCTTCTTGGTTCTAGAGTATGAGCTTTTGATGCAATGCCGAAGGTACTGCTCCAACTTCATGGATCCAGTCACGTCCAAGCAGGACGTTGTAACTTGCTCTAGATAGGAACACGACAAACATAGTCTATCGACTAACACTGCCCACCTTGACATTCAGGACTAGCATACCTTTGGCAGCAGAAGACTTGCCATTATAATCAGTCATAGCAACATTAGTTTTGACTAAATCCTTGGTACTCTTGTCGAATTTTGTCAGCATACTCTCTGGCATTAGGTTGATGGCTGTTCCACCATCAATCAACACCCTATTGACCATCTTGCCTTCAATTGTTGCTTTTATATGTAATGGTCTTAGGTGTTCCTTAACCACTTCGTCAGGCTTCTCAAAAGTTCCATTGCTGCAAAAATCCTCGCAGACCAAAACACATTCATCTCCAAGAATAATGTCTTCACAGTCATTTTTCAATTGGACATAAGTGCCTTCGACAGCATACTCTGCAGGCAAAACAGAAACTACTCCAACCAAGTTTGCATTAAAAATATTATGCAAATCATCATCAAAACTAGTTTCAAAATTGGTTGCCAACAAATCTTCCTCAGTCAGTGGGTGGTATCCTGGTACCACCCCGTCACCTTGGTCAGTTTTTGCCAATGGATCATACTCTGGATTCACTTTGTCATTCTGACCAGTTTTAGAATGTGGAGTTGGTATCTCTTGTGTCAATCTCTTTTTAGCAATTTTGGACGCTTGGTCTAACAGATTCAACGGCTTTGGCCTCTGGATTTGCACATCTTTTAGAGGGACAAAACCTCTGTTATCAGGAGATCTGGGCTTACTTATTTGAGAATTAGTTCGACTTTCACCTTTCTTCTTGTCGACCCTCCTCCAGACATAAGGATTCGAATTTATTCTTCGTCCTTGGTTGTACTTCCTCCTTGGCCTTCTTTTCTTTCTCGAAGATGAAGCCTCATCGTCATGGTGGATGTTCTTGATCCATTGATTTTGGACAACCCTGGCTAGAGGAACACAGGTTTGACTCGACATATTGTTGGGTTTACCATCCATTATTACGACAGTCTTCATCTTCTGTTTGACTTATCCTATTCCAAGTTTTAAGAACTTAGGATTAAAAGGACCAAATTCAAATTTCAACTTACCTGCCATTTTTCTTTTTAACTCCAATTTTTCTTTTTCAGCAATTATCCTCTCGATTCGTTGCTTCTTAAATGTTGCCGCTGCAGTTGGGTCGAAAACAGCATTGCATCTTAAACAAAGAGATATGTCTTGATCACTATTTTTTTGGTTGATCAAGAATATCAAAAGATCCTCCCCTACTTTTAGGTAGATCATCTGTTCGACAGCTTCAAAAAAATCGAGCTTGTAATCGTGTCGCAATTTCTTCTCGGCTTTGAGTCCTAACATTTCTAATCCATCAACATGAATGTCGAGGAAGGCTGGTTTGACAAAGCTTGAGTTGACTTGGAAGGGGCCAGTATCCGCTTTCATGGTTTTTTCTTTCCCTTTAAACGTCAATCGACCTTCGTTGATCACCTTTTGGATCAAATCTCTGAAATGAACACAACTGTTAGTAACATGTCCAGTCGATTGATGAAACCTACAAAATGTGTTACCCTTCAATTCTGATATTGAGGGGATTTTCTTTCCCTCGGGAAGAACTATCTGTTTATCCTTTAGAAGCACATCAAATATTTGGTCAACTTTAGTAATGTCGAAAGAATAAATTTTCGACGAAGGTGTTTTTTCTTTGCTTCCAGGGGGCCTTAAAGACTAACAAACATAGGTTGGCCTTGATTTTAATTCAGCCATGTTAACTTCGTCACCATCGTCCTCGACTTCATCGTCGGATTGGTCAACTTTGACACAAGCTACCTTTTTGCGATGAAGTGTTTTCTTTCTCGTCATTTCCTTTTCTCTTTTTAATTGCTCAATTTGACGAATTTTCTCTGCCAATTGGCCTAGATCTATGAATTCAAGATTTATGAGCTTCCTTCTAATATCATAATCTAGACCATTGATAACCATTTTGACAATCTCAGACACTGGTACATGAGCAAAACATCTATTTCTAGCTGTTTATTACAGAGTTTGGCACTTAGATTGTCAACAATAAATAATTGACAATTTCCTTATGTAGAAGGCCAAATTGCGCTAAACTAGGCATATATCAACAAACTTTTGGAGTTTGGATAACAACCTTTGCTTTTAAAGATCTTGATTCGGGGAGCGAAAAACTACTCCTCTTAGGTTCACCACCAAAAGAAGAATCGAGTGTCAAACTATGTTTTATGAATGAGGGTGGAATGTAAAGTGATTGTAACGTGATTTGTGTTGTGACAGTGTAAATGAATTGTTTGACAGATTGAAGAAGAAGAAGAACTTGCAAAATGTAAATTGATTGACAAACTTAAGATAAAGTACAGAAATTGTAAAGAAAATAAGAACTTAAAGGAAATCTGATCCTAGGAAAGTAATAGAGAGGGTTGAGAACAATACTCAGTTAACTCTGGACTCTGTGTAGTCATTGGAGACGTTTTAGAGCGAGTGTATGAGTAAAAATTTCAACCCTTTACAATATGTACAGAACTAGTATTTATAGACAACCTAAGTCTCTAGGATTTTGACACTTGTCTTTGGCTATCTCTAGATATTGTCCACATGGCTTTGACAGTTATTATCTTTGTCATTTGCTCTTTGATCATCATTTTGTCACGTCTTTGTCAAGATTCTGCTAATAACTGCTGGAAACCATCAATAACCGCCATTTGATGAACACTTGCATGACAATCATCATGACAGTGCCGTCAACATCTTCAAAATTTTCTAAGTCTTCAAGTGACAAACTACCACTTCGACTTGTCGACCCTTGAGCATGATAGTTATCAGCTTCTGATTGCTTTGATCTTAAAATTTTCTAAGTCCCGAATGACGAACTCCGACCTCGAAATGTCAAACTCCAACCTTGACTGATGAACTCCCAACTTGAACATGAAGATTTGTTGTTCTTAGCCTCCAATTGGTTTTGAAATACTTTATGTCCTAAATGACAAACTACAACCTCAACTTGTTGAATGTCGAACTTTGTCAATGTCTACTTGTTAACTTAGAAATTCAAACTCGGCCTTCTTTTGAGTTTCAACATGCTGTCTGACAAACCAAGAACTTTGTCAAATTCACATAATTTTGTCAGTTCTTCATATGCTAAGCCTTGGATTACTTTTCAAACTTGTCACAGTCGAAAATTGATTCGACAATCTGACACTTGGTAAAATTTGGTGCCAACATGATGGCTCCCACAACTCCTACTTTGAAGAACAACATCGTCGATGAGAAGTTAGGGAGTTGTAATTTTGAATTTTATTTTATTTTTTTATTTTTTACAAACCGAAAATGGCCACCTTCTAATAACAATTAATGCGGCATGATAATTAGAACAGTTTTGCTACTCAACTTACGTCTCATCATGGGCCTGACTCTTGAAGCCCCACAACTCCATCTTGTGGCCTGAACTGAGGCTATAAGTACCTCATTATCATTGCCTTTCATGCTTACACTATCATGACTGAAACTGTTCATCTTTCTTCCTTTTTCTAGAGCTCCCGAGACTCCTTATCTTCTTCTTGCATTTTCTTTGAGGTTTTCCGTCCTGCATTCATGGCTTCTCCATCCAAATCAGTTTCCTCCAAAAGTACCGCCTTGGCTGAATCTTTCCCTACTGAATCCAAGAACTCTGAATTGGTGGCCTCAATTCCAGAGCCCATTATTGATCAAGACGAGGGCTTTGCCATGGGTCCTGACCTAAAGAACTTTCCCAAACTTTCTTCCCAGGTACTTCTTCCTTTCTCCATAGGTCCTAATATACATGCCTACATAGGTCCTGTATTAACCCTTAGGCAGGTGAATAAAATAGGAACCCATTATCTTTCTTCCAAACCTCAAGAGATCTTGGCTAGTCATTCCCAATTTCATTGTAAATACTTTAGTTCAAACTCTAGGCTGTTTAGGAACCAACCCAAGAATTCTAAGCTCTATCTGGAGTGGCTTACCAGATTGGAGGCTATAAAGACTTCAGAAGTTTAGGGCTTGTTTGGTTTACTTTTTCCAGTTTTCAGTTTTTAGCAAACCAAACAGGCCCTTAGGTATTTTGGACATTCTCCAGTTATCTAAATAACCTATTAAATTCAATAGTAGCATGTTAGGGTTTGTCATATATTTCTGGAATTCGACCACAAATTCTTTTCATCTTCCTTGTGGTATGGTTAGTCCAACTCTTTTCAAGGTTGCTGCAATTACTGGTCTACGACCTACGAGGATCGATATCCTCCTTCATATGGAACCTCGGAATCCATCCAAATACACCATTGATTTGTCTGACATGTCATACACAGCCTTTGTTGAGAATAACAGAGGTACCGGCCCAGTAAGCGACAGTGAACACGTTACTTTTCTCTATTATTGGCTTAATTCCATTGTCTTTTGTTCTCGGAGTGTGAAGATGCAAGCAATGTATCTTTCATTGGCAATGCTGTTACACCAAGGTAATAAGCTTTGACTTGCCAAATTACTACTTGCACATCTTTATGATGAACTTCATTAATTCGTCACCAGAAGTGGGAATGACGAGTCTCTTGACCCTGGAGGCCCAATGTGGTTACTTCAACTCTGGCTAAATGCCATCTTCGAACCTCAATTGACCTATTTACCACTAGCCATTATCCATCGAGGTTGTGAAGGACCTCAACTCTATTTCTTACTTCGTGTCAAACCCAAGGATTCCAGACCCTTTGATGAATTTTGGCATTTTTTTCAATATCTTCATGAAGCTTCATTCTCAGGTATTGATCAAATGAATTTAACCCCTTTCCTTTGATGTCACCTTGGTCTGCCATGGTTTACTCATCCCATGGTTTGAGATAGTGAAATTAAACAAAATCAAAGCGATGCTATTTGGTCCAACTTTCTCTATGCTCAGGTTATCCTTTCAGGATTACCCGGATCGAATGCTTTAGGAGTAGTCTTATCCGCTCCTAACTTCATGGTGTGGCAATTCAGTTTTTCTCAAGCAATCTTGACACCACTGAGACTGGATCCTGAAGAACAGTTCTGTCAATCGGAGGTGTCATATCTTGAAGATTTAAATTATTTGCTAACAGATAATGAGTCATGTAACATCCTAATTTTTAACCCAATACTCTAGAACATAATTAGGTTAATCATTAGTCTGTTACCTCATAGTTCTCATTTTTACCTTGAAATACTTAGCGGAAAATACGGTAAAATTTTTTTTTTTGAAATACAAAGTGAGAGCCGCGTGATGCGATATAACTTGTAGCGGACAAAACATACATCTCATAACGTCATAGCATAAAGCACATAAAGGAACATCATGAGAAACACTGAATATCACCTCATATATATATATATAAATAACTTGCCCACTTATAAGTATGAGACTTAATTTAGTACAATGGAGTTCATGAAGGAAAATACAACATAAACATAAACATAAACTACTCCCCTACTCGAGTGCATCTAATGGGATAACCTCTAAATAAAAGAAGGTTTATCTCCATCTAAGTGGTGTGTGCTCTAACCCGGGCCATCCACAGCCTCTTACTGGCGACTATCCCTCGAGCGTGGCACATAACCAGGAAACTGAGCAAGCTCCTCCGGCGTGAATAGGCGGAACGGGGCTCGGAAGTGACCTCCACGACGTGGCCTCATCGCCGGTCGTCGTGCAAGCCTCGGCTGAGTCATGGAGGGCTTGCTACCCTCCCCAAGGTCAATGGGTATGGTGGGGGAAGATACCTCGGAGGGTACCTGGGTCGCCGAATCCTCAGAAGGATCCGTCTCCGAAAAAGACGACGGGCAACGGGGTACATACTGAGGGTAGTCTCGAACGGCGGATGCAGATGGTGGGGTACGGCGAAGCCTCTCCTCTCGGGGACGTGCGCGCTTGAACACCAGGTCATCGCCAAAAGGTGAGACGGGGGAGAAACGATGGGAATGTACAGGGGGAGTGAAGGGTCGACCCATGAACATGAATACTCTAACGGTGCATCGACCCACAAAATGGAATGACCCGTGGTCCGGGTCATGATACACCTCCCACGTCGGCGTATCCACGAATACCACGAACGTCGCCATCTGAAGACGTAACGGAAAGACGAGATAGAGGGAGTGAGAATCTTGCTAAAGAATCTTAGTAGGGCCTCCTACTACCTAGGTGTCATCATCTACGTCCTCAGGAACCTTGGGTTTAATTATACAAAATGAGTGAGCATGCATTAAGTCCATTTTAAGTTCTAAAACATAGTTTAGCCAAGGTCCATTCATTTTAGGATGATCTTAATGTCATGAATGCAACATAATAGAGAATGTATGCATGGTGCTACCTAATGCACATACATAAATCATATCATCAAGCATCATCATACTTAGTGGCATAAAGTGGCAATAGAAACATTCATATGGGACAAACTTAGTAACATAATCATAATCATGAAACTTCTCTTCCTCATGGGCCGCCCTAAAAGACAAGCGCTCTGGGGGTGCTCGGCCGAACCGGTGTCACCCAGAACGTGTCACATCTCTAGGTTATGAGCTCATACCTTAACTAGTCGTCACTAGTTCTTACTTATCACTTAACGATAAGCGTATCATAAATCATAAATCCCGACTATTTGAGTACGAGTTAGGGGGCAATTCTCTTAGGGGTGCTCGGCCGAACCGGTGTCACCTAAGAGTATAAATTGGTACCGATGTCACATGAGTTTCATGGAGGTGCTCAGCCAAACCGGTGTCATCCTAGAACCCATCTTAGTACCTTAATTTTCAAAATCTCTTTAAGTCCCCAAATTTGTCAGGAATTTGGCGGCACAAAGGCATTACGCCAAATTCCTTCCAAATTTGCTTTATGCCACATAAACATATATCCTCATGAATTCCTCATATGAATAACATCATCATCATTTATATACCACATGCATCATCATAGAACATTCAATCGCTTACCCTTACGGTAGCTTATGCTTTGACCCTTACGGGTCTTAATCTTGAGATATAGTTCTCTAACATCTGTCGTTCATATTTTATGCACCTAAGGGCTCATAATTAATCATCATTCCTAATTCTCATATTCATTCTCAAATCTGAAAAGCATAGGGCAGAATTTCTAACTTGTGATTATGGGGTTCTAGAACTTACATTTTAGACCCTTTCTTGGTTCCATCTTCGCCTAAGGCGCTATAAATTAAATCTAAATCAATTATGAGACATTCCTATGCTTAAGGACTAATTATAAATCACATTTATCATGTTGTAATGTTGCTGGACAGAATCCAGAAAACTAAATGTTCTAAGAGTTCTACATTTGCATTTTTACGGTTTTCTAGTTACTAGTTTCCCTATAGGAGCTAAAATTCAATTCTAATCCAAATGTTACCAAGTTTTTCATGTCTAAACAATCCTAATCTGATTATGTTCCCATTAAAACAGTTTGGACAAGTTCCAAAAATAAATGGGTCTAAACTATGTTAAATTCTAGCTTTATGGTATTTCTAGTTAGCTAGTTTCTTACCTATTATGTATAGAATCATTTCTACATCATCATATGATTTTTTTCACACATCAAAACTTCACCATACAGCATCACACTCATCATGACAGAACCGAAATCATGGAGCTTCAATAAGAGAATTAAATTGACATTTCGAGGTACATAAGTTAACTAGTTTCTCTTGGAATCAATTTAGAATTTCTAAAACTCCTTGCAAATCATTTTAATTCATCAAGAGGCTAAGAGAAGCCTTAGGTCAGTGACCAAAATATATTTCATCTTCTAAAAGGGAATAATGTCGTATCTCATGATAACATAACCTTGTAAAGATTTATAAAGCTTTAAGAAAACTTAGAACATAGACTATTAGTCCTTGTAGCTAGATGAAAACTCATTGCAAGTCCATCATCACTACTTGGCCGAAAACATGCATTCAAAGAATGCATTCACATTAAACTTTAACTTGAAATGAAATGGGCAAGTCTTTGAGCTCTAGGTTCTTAAGTTACGACATAAAATAAACGTGCTCATGTTTTTCATTTTTAATCTTGCTTACAAAATAAAGTGATGACTTAAACTAAATATGCAAGGCATAAACTTAAACGTGCAAGCTTGAAAGTAAATATGGGAGGCGTAAACTTAAACGTGCAAGTTTGAAGGTAAATATGCAAGGTTCAATTCTTTATTTTAGTGCTCTTGGCCCAACAACAATCAACTTTAAGGCCGAAATAGATAGGCATTCGAGAAATTAATTAGGTGATGATGCAAGTTCAATTCTTTATTTTAGTGCTATAGGCCCAACAACAATCGACTTTAAGGCCGAAATAGAAAGGCTTTGAGAATTAAGTTAAGTGATGGTGCAAGTTCCATTTTAATCTTTATGTTCTTAGGTGATAGCTTGAAAGTAAAGGTGCATAACAAGAATATAAATGTAAATGCAATCATAAAATAAATTATGCAAGTTCATTTTATTTTTTTCTAGAGCTCTTAACAAGACTTTAAAGGAACTTAAACCTCAACCCAAACTCATCAAACCAAGATAAAGTAAAGTCTAGAGTTCTTAGAACTCAACATAACATATTTAGAAAATCAAAACATTTTGCATGTAAAAGTAAAGGAAATGGCCGAAACTTCAAGGAAAAAAAAGAACATTTTTGAAACTCTAGAGTCCATGATCTTGATGATATATTAACACCAACATCATGAGACCTCATCATTGAGTTCTTAGAACCATTTTAAAACATCATCAAAGTTAAAGATTCCAAAAGTTAGAGAAAGGAAGAACTAGAAGTATTTTACTCAAGAACAAAGATCAAGCTCTAGAGTTTGTTTCAAGTGATGAACATCATCATGAAACTCTCATCATCAAGCTCTCATTCCTTTGATCTTCAAGGCCCATGGCTGAAAATGAGAAAGAAAAAGGAGAAAAAAAAGAAGTTCTAAAAAGAATCAAGAGAAACTATGAACATAAAGTTAGAGCAAGAACTTTAAATAAAGAAGTACTTGGAAGAAAATCCCTACTTGGTGTGATGAACTTGAAGATGGAAGAAGAAGATGGAGAGCTCCAAGAACTTGAAGAACACAAGAGCTTTGAGAGAAAAAGAAAAGCTTTGAGTGTTCCTAAACTTAGCAAATGATCTAAAAGTGGTGCAAGCTCCTCAAGACATTCTATTTATAGACAAATGAAACAAATGAAGGGTGCACATGGAGGAGGAGGCTTTGGCCATTGCAGATTGGAGGGCATTCCATGAGTTCCATGAGGTGAGATAATGTGGTCTTGAGGCATGGTGAGGTATGGTTCAAAGTATGGTGAGGTATGGTTCAAGGTATGGCCTCAAGCATGGTTCTTTGAGTGAGAAACAATTCAACATGTGTGGTAAAAGGAGAGGGATGGCCGAATATGCATCAGCCATGGGGGGAGGATTTCTTGCATTTTAATTGTGGTTTAGAGTTGTGTTTAGGTGTATCTTTGATTAGGATTAAGATTAGGAGTTTGCAAGAAAGTGTTTAGGTGAGAAAATGGGTAATTAAGGTTGTCAAGACATAATTAGAGAGTGTTCTTGCATCATTAGTAAGTTATAAATTCATTTTAGTGTTTAAACAATTCTAGACACAATTCCTTAATTTAAGGAATTAGAGAGAGAAAACACTATTCAAGATTCCAAGACTAGGAATCTTGAGTTCTAAAAAGGGATTTAAGTTTAATCTAAGCAATTTTAGGTTCTAATTAACTTTAATAAATTATTTTGACTCTAGATTAATTAGGGAAATTAATTAATCTTCGTTTAGAGCCTAATATTGCTTAGGTTTGCTTAATTACGTCATTAAGCTCAAAAACACTATTCTAGGGGCAAAATCGTAATTTTGCACTAAAACTGCTCGGGACCACCGGGACTTGAACAGAGACCTCTAGACACATGAAAACGTGTTTTTAAACCTCTGGGAAAAGTTTCAGGCTCAAACGGCACCTTTACCCGCGTAAAACGCTATAGGGGTATTTTGGTCATTTTGACTAAAGCTATGAACGAGATTTTTGCTTTCGGAAGCATTCAAAGGCCATTCAATCCCCTTCAAGCATTGAGTTGACCCTTTGAGGACGATCGAGTTGGTTACCCTCGAATTCGGGTCAGGAAATGACCTCAGGGGCATTTTGGTCATTTCCCTCAGACAGAAAAATCGGGGTGTTACAAGTCAAGGAGGAACGTCTACTCTCCCATGGCTGTAGAACCCAACACTCTACCAAGTGTGTCGTTTGTCACTTGGTGGCTTGAATATTATGACACCCTTTATGTCGACTTGGACACCATCGAACATTGCATTCTAACAAATTCTTCTGGTGCTTTGCAATAGGGACATGGGGAAGAAGCTGACAATGGTAATATGCACTTATTGTGGGATTACATATTTGTTATTTGCTTTTACTTTTGATTAATATCTCCTCCCTTTTTTTTTATAGAGGATGACGATGCCAATGTGCAGGGCCAATCTCGAAAGAGGAAGGCTCCTGTGTTTAAGCCTAGAAAGCCTAGGCCAAAAGATGTGTCGACTAATACAGGAACTTCGACCAAGAGAGCATAGACGTCCAAAGCTCTTAAATCTTCCAGGGTGACCAGATACCTTCCCTTTTAAATTGTCAACTCCCTCACTTACACTGTCTGACAAAGTGAGTTATATTTACAACTTTACATGTATGCATGTATATCCTTGTGTTGACTTCTTCTAACTCTATTTGTCAAATGCCAAGTTTGTTGGCGCTCGACCTGTAGAGTCCCTTTCAATCAAAGGTCGAGCCTATGACTTTGTTGATGCTGATAACAACGAGGAGGGTGATTCGTCAAACTCCCCTACCCATCGCAAGGTACTTTTGATTATGCAGCTGTCATACTCCAATTATTTACATCTTCTGACTTTTCTTTTATCCCTTGGACAGCATGCCCGTTCTGAACTAGGTACAATGATGAATCCTAACAAAACTATGGGCGATCTAGTGATGGACAAAGGGACTTTATCAGTCAAAGACTATACTATTGATGATATCGCAAATCCTCCTGTTGAGTAACAAGCCAACCTTGACTCCACACCAACTTCTATTCTTGATCCTTCGGTTCAAACAACTAGCATCCAGACTGCTATCCTTTTAACAGTTGTTTTCCCTCCTTAATTGCAAGACAAAGAGGAAGATGATGATGATGAAGGGTTTGACATAGGATTTTTTACCACATTGAACCAAGCTTTATTAGATTCAGCCATTGTCAAAGATACACCCTCTGTCTCTGGGGCTAGGAATATAAAAAATACCACCACCGTTGCTGCTAACATGTTGAAAAGTCCAACCCCAACTTCCAACGTTCAACATGCTGCTGATCTTCCTTTCGACCAGCTGTCAACTGTTCTGGGCCTACTTAATCATCTATTTGAGGCACTGGTCACGGATGGTGCCTTACAACAAAAACTTCTTGAGGATGTTTTCAACCTGTCTCAGACTGCCTTGCCTAACTCCAATACTTGGTGAGTTCTCTCAGAAATTTCACTTCGCAGTCTCTTGACTCCCTGACTGTTGTTAAAAATGCAATGGAATGAAAACAACAAAAATCAAATGCTATCGATTCTATTCTTGAAAATATTGACAAAGCCCAGGGTCAAAAAACCAAATTAGTCGAGAGCTTGCATCAAGTGGAGTCTCATAAGCATTAGTTGGTTGACGAGATTCAGTCTTTTCAAGCTCGAGTCGAAGACTTGTCAATCAAGAAAGACAAACTCACAGGGATATTGTTGAAAAGGAAACAACACTTGGGTATCCTTGATAAAAAGCTCATGAATTTAATGGAGAAGAAAGAGACTGCCCAGAAAGGGCTCGAAGAGGCCAATATAGTTCTGGAGAAAGCCGATTCGACCAAAGAAGCTGCTATTCAGCAGCAACAAGATCTGAAGTTGAAGCTTCGAAGCCTTCTCCCTTGGTTACTTTTGTATTTGCTTGCTATGCCGAACTTGTTCTTTTGTATTTTGACAAATACTTGCTCGGTTGAGTTTATCTGCTTTTGTTTTTCCTGACTTAGTAAATACTAGCATGATCGAGTTTAACTTTGCTGATTTGACATGACAATCTAGCGAATATTATGTTTAACTATCTTTTGGTTTTGATGAATGCTTGCCTGGTCGAGCTTTTCTACTATTTTTTGTGACCGACCTCTGCATGTTGTCAATTATTTATTTTGCCTTGGTACATAGCTAGTTTGTATGCTTTAAAATATTTACCATTAATAGACTTTATTCTATGTCCATTGTCAACGTTGACTAAGCTATAAGCATTACTAGAAAATATTTTGTCAACTCGAAAGTGTCCTTCCCAACTTGGGGACCATTTGCCAAATATTCTCGATTTCTTTTCAAATGGCAATACAGCTTTCCAAACCAAGTCTCCAATGTCAAAATGTTTAATTTTTACATGACGATTATAAAATTTGGCCATTGCTTCTTTTTGTCGCATCATATTTTCTAATGCAACAACTCGTTCTTGTTCTAAGTCATTCAACTCGTTGAACATAGAGTTCCAATAATCATCACTGGGCAATTCATTTTGTCTCGATACTCTTACAGTTTGCAAATTAATTTCGATAGGTAAAACTGCATCGTGCCCATAGACAAGCTTATAAGGACTTGTACTTGTTGAACCTCTGGGTGAATTACAATATGCCCATAAAATTTGCTTAAGTGTATTATGCCAATTGTGAGGCTGTTGACCTATATGCTTTTTAATCAGAGCAATGATGCTCTTATTGGTAGCTTCGACTTGCCTATTAGCCTATGCATAGTAAGGCGTCGAAGTGATTATTTTAATTCCTCTCGAACTAGCATAGTCAAGCACTTTGCGACCTGTGAACATAGTTCCTTAGTCTGTGGTCAAAGTTTCAAGAATCCCAAAATGATAAATAATTCTTTCTTCAATAAAATCAATTATTTCATTTTGGGTTACATCTTTTAATGCAATTACTTTGACCCATTTAGTAAAATAGTGGACAGCTACCAAAATGAATTTATGCCCTTTTGACAAAGGAGGGTAAATCTGACCAATGAGATCTAATGCCCATCCTTTAAACGGCCATGGTTTGACAATGGCATGCAATTCTGAAGCCGAGACATGTCATACATTGCCATGTCTTTGACAATCTTGGTAGGCCTTTGCATATTGCATACAATCTTTAGCCATTGTTGGCCAAAATAACCTTTGTCGTCAAAGGGACCATCTCATCTTTTGTCCTGCTTGATGGGAACCACAAATACCTTTATGGATTTCTGCCAAAGCAATATAAGCTTTAGATTCCCCTAAGCAAGACAATAAGTCCCCTTCGACACCTTTCTTAAACAAAGTGTCACCAGGAATAACATAATTCAAGGATTGATGCTTTAATTTTCGATCAACACTCTGATTTGGGTTTTTTAAGTAGTTGATAATTAGCTTTCTCCGGTTATCGTTATCTAGATAGTCGATGACAAACACTCCACACTCCTCAAATGGGATTAGAATTTGCTCAATTGTCACAAACTAATCTATAGTCGAAGGTTTTATCTTATACTTCATAGCAATCTGAGCAAGCTCGTTTGCTTCTGAATTTAAATCTCGAGACACATGTCGAAGTATAATTGTGTCAAATGCATATAACAATCTCACAGCTATGGTGAAATATTTAAATAAATTGTCACTAATGCATCTGACTTCTCTTGACAATTGTTTTATGACTAATTGGGAATCGCCAATGATTTCGATGTCTTTCACCCCCTTGGCTAGTAGCATATCGAGCCCAATGATGAGGGCCTCGTATTCAACTTCGTTATTTGAACATGTGAACTTAAGTTCAAACATGAACTTGGTGGGAATATGATCTGGTGAAATTAATATTATGCTAACTCCAGCACCTTCACCATGTTTCGAACCATCAAAATATAACTTCCAAGGAGCTTTGCCTACATAATTCACCATTGATTCGTCTATATCATCAGAAGGATGATCAACAAGGAAATCAGCTAATATTTGTCATTTGACAGCTTTGGCTAGCATATATTTAATCTTGAATTCAGTCAAAGCGAGCATCCATTTACCAATTCAACCATGCAAAATAGGATAGGACAACATATATGTTATTACATCGGCTTTGGAAATTACATGAACCTCTTTTGAAATCAAGTAGCATTTGAGTTTGACACAGGCAAAATATAATGACAAACATAATTTTCTAGAGGACAATATCTAGTTTCGACATCTGTCAAAACCCTACTAAGATAATATATAACTTGTTTATTGCCATTGTCATCCTCTTGCGCCAACATACTTCCAATAGTCGCTTCCGATGTGGCAATGTAAAGTTTGACAGGTTTGCCATGTTGAGGTGACGTCATCACGGGGGTGTTTTTCAAACACAGCTTGATAGTGTCGAATGTTTTTTGGTGATCATTTGTCTAGACAAAGTCCCTTTCCTTCTTGAGCTTGACTAAGGGTGCAAATATCCTTGTCTTGCTCGACAAATTAGCAATAAAGTGTTGCATGAAATTCACTTTCCCCAGAAAAGATTGTAACTTTTTCTTGTTCTTTAGGGGTGTTGCTTCCATTATTGCCTTGGCTTTGTTTTGGTTTATGGCAATTCCCTTCTTTTAAACCAGAAAACCCAATAAGTTTCCTGCAGTCACACCAAAAGCACATTTAAAAGGGTTCATTTTCAAACCATTCTTTCTAATTGTCTCAAAGGCTTTCCTTAAGTGCTCGAGATGAGTTTTTTGTTTATCAGATTTGACAACCACGTCATCCATATAAACTTCCATAAAGTTGCCAATGAATTCATAAAAATGATATTCATAGCCCTTTGATATGTGGCTCCAGCATTTTTAAGCCCAAAAGACATGACTACCCATTCATAAGTGCCCAAAGCACCAGGGCATCTAAATGCTATTTTTGACACATCATTTTCAACAATAAAAATCTGGTTATAGCTAGAATAACCATCCATAAAGCTAAGTATATCATTACTTGCTGTAGCATTGATTAATGTGTTTGCTATAGGCATGTGATACTCATCTTTTGGGGTCGCATTATTTAGATCTCGAAAATCTATACATACCCTCAATTTGCCATTCTTTTTCATAACAGGGACTTATTGCAAACCTAGTTGACATACCTGGTCGTTCATATGAATTTTACCTTGAGCAACCTCTCAATCTCTTCTTTAATTTTGAGCATAACCTCTGGCGCAAATAGTCGAGGTGATTGTTTAACGGGTTGACTGTTGGGTTTCAGAGGCAGTTTATGCACAACTAGTCGACGATTGAGTCCAGGCATTTCGTCATATTCCCATGCAAAGCAATCCCTAAACTCTTTGAGCAATCGGACAAGCTCTTTCTTGAAATCTTTTGGCAGTAATTGGCTCGCGTACGTTGGTCTTGTCCCGCCATCTTCTCCCAAATTAATTTCTTCAAAAGGATCCTGCACTTCACAGTTTTTATTCCTACTCCTAATATTGTCAGATAAAATGGAAGTGTTTTCAAATTCTAGAGGTTCAAAATCATAAATACAGTCTAATGCACCATCAGTAGTGCATGTAAATTGTTCGACCATATAGGCCGATAAATGAGCCAACTGGCTCGACAAATCCATAATTAATCTAAGTCTGAGACTGTATCAACCTCGATCCTGGGTACTAATTTCAAGCCTTCATTTTGATGACACATTTGTCAATCTTCTTAGGGTCAAATTCGCCTTTGACTTCCAAGGGCTTGATCTTCTTATTGTAGATTTTAAAATCCACATGGAGCTGCTCGACATAACAAAAACTATTATCAGCCTTCACTTCCTTGACTTTTCCTTCTTAGTTCCAAAGTATCAGCTTCTGATGTAATGTTGAAAGGACTGTCCCTACTCCATGTATCAGTCTTGTTCGAGCAGAACGTTGTAGCTTGCCTTAGATGGGACAACAACGAACATGGCCTTTCGACAAATGCTACCAACTTTAACATTTAGAACTAACATACCTTTGGCAGTGGAAGACTTACCATTGTAATCTGTTACGGCAACATTAGTTTTCACCAAGTCTTTGGCATTTTTGCTGAACTTTGCTAACATGCTCTTTGGCATCAAACTGATGGCTAGTTCTCCATCAATTAACACCCTGTTGACTAATTTGTCCTCTATCACTACTTTTATGTGTAATGGTTTCATGAGTGCTTTGACCACTTTGTCAGGCTTCTTGAAGGTCCTATCATTGCAGAAATCTTCACAGACAAAAACACACTCCTCTTTGATGATAACATCTTCGCGGTCATCTTCCATTGCGACATGAGCTCCTTTGACAACATATTCTGCAGGCAAAACAGAAACTACTCTAACCAGGTTTGCATTAAAGATATTATGCAAATCATCATCAAAACCAGTTTCAAAATTGTTTGTCAACAAATCTTCCTCAGTTAGTGGGTGGTATTCTGGTACCATCCCATCGCCTTGGTCAGCTGTTGCCAATAGGTGATATTTTGGATTCACCTTGTCATTCTACCTAGTTTCAGAATGTGCAGTTGGTATTTCCTGTGTCAATCTTTTTTCAGCAATTTTGGATGCTTGGTCCAACTGATTCGATGGTTTTGGCCTTTGGATTTGTACATCTTTTAGGGGATTGAAACCCCTGTGATTAGGAGATCTGGGCTTACTTATTTGAGAATTGGTTCGATTTCCACCTTTCTTCTTGTTAACCCTTTTCTAGACATAAGGATTTGAATTTATCATTCGTCCTTGGTTGTACCTCCTCCTTGGCTTTCTTTCTTTCTCGAAGATGAAGCTCTATCATCTTGGTGGACGTTCTTGATCCACTGATTTTGGACCACCCTAGATGGAGGAACCATGGTTCGACTCAACATATTGTTGGGCTTACCATCCATCATTATGACAATCTTCATCTTTTGGTTGACTTGTCCTGTTCCAAGTTTCAAAAACTTAGGATCAAAAGGACCAAATTCAAATTTTGACTTACCTGCCATTTTTCTTTTTAACTCTAGATTTTCTTTTTCCTTTTCAACGATCATCCTCTCGATCCATTGCTTCTCAAATGTTGCCGCTGTAGTTGGATCAAAAACAACACTGCATCTTGGACAAAGAGAAGCCTCTCGATCACTATTCTTTTGGTTGATTAAGAATGTCAAAAGATCCTCCCTTGCTTTTGGGTAGATCGTCTGTTCGACAGCTTTGAAAAAATCGAGCTCGTAATCATGTCGAAACTTCTTCTCAGCTTCAAGTTCCGACATTCTTAATCCAGCAACATGAATGTCGAGGAAGGCTGGTTCAACAAAGCTTGAGTTGATTTGGAAGGGATCCGTATCTACCTTCATGGTTTTTTCTTTCCTTTCAAACGTCAATCGACCTTCGTCGATCGCCTTTTGGATCAAATCCCTGAAATGAACACAACTATTAGTAGCATGTCCAGTCGATTGGTGAAACTTACAAAATTTTTGTCCCTTCAATTCTGATATTGAGGGGATTTTCTTTCCCTCAGGAAGAACTATTTGTTTATCCTTCAAAAACACGTCAAATATTTGGTCAGCTTTAGTAATGTTGAAAGAATATATTTTCGATGAGGGTGTTTTATCTTTGTTTCTAGCAGGCCTTAAAGATTGACAAACATAGGTTGGCCCTAATGTTAGCTCGGCCACATTAACTTCGTCACAATCACCCTCGACCTCATCTCAGATTGGTCAACCTTGACATAAGCTACCTTTTCCCGATGAAGTGTTTTCTTTCTCATTCTTTCCTTCTCTCTTTTTTAATTGTTCAATTTGACGAACTTTCTCTGCCAATTAGCCCAGATCTATGAATTGATGATTTATAAGCTTCTTTCTAATATCATAATCTAGACCATTGATAGCCATTTTGACAATCTCAGACTCTGGTACATGAGTAAAACATTTATTTCTTGCACTCCTAAACCTGGCCAAGTAGTCATTGATAGTTTTTCTCGTGAAATGTCGAATAGTAAATAAATAAGTTAGGCTGACTTTAGTTTCACCTTGAAAAAACTGATTATGGAATCTGCTTTCTAATTGGGCCCATGTCAAAACAGAATTGGGCCTTAAATTCGAAAACCATGTGAAAGCATTTCTCGTTAAAGATGAAGGGAAAAAATGCATTTTTAAGTGTTCATTTGATGCCATCTCCCCTATCTCTATGGTGTATTGAGCAATGTGCTCGACAGTTGACTCCACATTCTCAACAAAGAACTTTGTCAGCAATTTGGGAATTTTCCAACCTCTAGGCACTTCAGCCTGTTGAATGTAATCTGGGAGTGCAGACACAAATAGAGGTTGATTGGCAAAGCTAACATTGAAACTGAATCTGTTCAAAGCAGTTTCGACGACGCGTGTGATGTTTTGATTTTGCTGGATGTTTTGAATTTAGCGCGCATGATGATGATGCCCCCCTACATTTTGTTGTCTAACTCTTTGGAGCTCGTTGTCAGCACCTTGTCCTCGATGGACTAGATTGACAATTGGGTCAACGTTATCATTTCCATTCTAGGGTTGATTGTTGATTTCATTATATGGATCGATTGAATTGTCATCCTAAGCGATGGCCTGTGCCACACGTCCCATTTGTCGAGCAAGTTGCTCAAACCTTGCATTATTTGTCTCAATCAAAGGTGTCAATACTGTCGCCATTTGTTGAGTTAACATGTTGACGAGATCATGATGACTTTCGTCGATTTGTTGTCTAAACACAGCCATCGAGTCGACCGTGTATGTAGGGGTTCCTGTTATGCCTGTTCTAGGTATGTCAGGGAAAACTGGTTTAATGTTTGATTGTCGAGTAGTGGTTGGATTTGTTGATGACAAATTCCTAATTCCTGCTACAGAAGGGCCTACCGATCGAGGGCTAACGAAACCAAACTATGGCAAATGTGTGGCAAATTGAGGTACATTTGACACAAAAGGCATATTGGGACTCAGAAATAGAGGATTATGTGAATAAACATTATTATATACACCACCACTATTACAACATTTGACGAGTTCCCCAAGTTTAAAGGATTCCCCACGTTTGAAAGTAGGGGTATGTACCCAGGGGGTACATATCCTGGAGGAAGACCATATGGAGGCCATGTCGTCGTGACAGAAGTGTTCACATTTGTTTGTGGCATACTTTCATTTGTTTGACTAACGGGCGTTAAGACAGGCTCCAATGTATAAAGGGGATTATTTTCTTCCTAATTTCGTCCATCACCTGATTAAGATGATGCTCTTGACATGTTTGACAAAACAGTGCCACTACGCAAGCGCATACACTATTTTTTTCTTGTTTGACATGATTTTGTTTCTTTAAAACCAATGCGTCTCACCAGGCGTGCCAATTTGTTTATTACAAATTTTGACACTTAGATTGTCAACAACAAATAATTGACAATTTCCTTGTGTAGGAGGCCAAATCATGCTAAACTAGGTGTATATTGACAAACTTATGGAGTTTGGATGACAACTTTTGCTTGTCAAGATCTCGATTCGGAGAGCAAAAAGCTACTCCTCTTAGGTTCACCACCAAAAGAAGAATCAAGTGTCAAACTATATTTTATGAATAAGGGTGGAATGTAAAGTGATTGTAACATGATTTGTGTTGTGACAGTTGTAACACCCTAGTAATTAACCAGATACACCTAGGTTGAATCTGATTAATGACTAGACTTTACTCCTTGTTTTGGTTCTTTCTTCATAATTTGAAAATACTTAGTGAAATTACGAGCCATTTTTTTTTTTTAAACACATAATTGAAAACATGAGCCGAGTACAACGTGAACGAGTAAGCGGGGTATAATAAGACGTTTAAGAATATATCACATCATATCACTTAGGCTCCATCATATAACATTCATAAGCACATTATAGCATATATTTACATACAATAACCTCACTCAAAGGGTGGGTTATGTTCATACATCATTATCTTATGCAAACCCATAAAAGAAAATATACTTAAGGAAATACATGCCCCTAAACTAGATAACTCCATAAGCCGGGAAGGTTATCCTAAAACTAGGGTGCATGATCACACATAAATCTACTAAGAACCTTTTATGGCCACTGTCCTGGAAATCGGGGAATAAATCCGATCCTTTGATGAGCTCCCTCGGGACGGGACACACGAGATGCACCAGGCTGGGGTCGCATGGACGGCCTTCTCGCTAACCTCGGCTGAACAACTGTTTCCTCACTACCCTCTCTTACGTGTGGGAGTAGGAGCAGAGCTCTCAGAATATACATGAGTAGGAGTGTCCTCTGAAGGATCAGTTTGAGAATATCTCGTCTCGAACATACTGGAAATCCATGGACAGCAGATGAAGCGGGATAAGAACGTAACATCCTTTCATCAAGTGGGCGTGCATGTTCGAAAACCATTACATCGGCATAGGGAGAAGCAGGAGAAAATCGCTAAGTAGGGACAGGATGTGCAAATGGGCGACCTATGTAAATAAAAACACGAATCACAAGACTTCCTTCAAAATGATACGAGCGATGCGGATCATAGTGGAATTCCCAAGTAGGGGTATCAACGAACAGACGAATGTCGCCATTTGAATCTGGAGACAATGACGGAAATAAAGAAAAGGGAGTGAGAATCTTGCTAAAGAATTCTCAGTAGGGTACCTCCTTCTACTGATGTCATCATCAAAGTCCCAGGAACCTCGGGATTATTCTAAAATAGTGAGCATGCAAAGATTCATTTTAAGTTCGGACAAATACTTAACCGAGGTTCGTCAATTTTTAATCATCGTCTTATAATGCATCTTATTCTTAACATGTCATATTTACAATGAACATTTCCTTTATCATTACATCATATTCCTCATCATCATTATCAAAATAACATGCATAAAAGAACGTCATATAATATTAGCTACACATGGACACAAAGTGCACATATTTCATTTCTTTAGTGCCTTTGATGACTTAAAATCTTATCATCATCATTATTTTCCTTGGGCCACCCTATACTCCACCCTTTTGGGAGTAATTTAGGTTATGAGCTCATATTTTACTAGTCGTCACTAGCATATACTTATCCCTTTTGATAAGCTAAAGTCCCGACTCTACCCTTTTGAGAGAACGGGTTAGGGGCTAAAATCACCTTTTCACCACCTATAGTCCGATGGTTCCAAAGGATCATTTTCTTATAAGTTTAAGTCACCATTAAATCTTTGCATGTTATATCATAATACAATTCATAAACATCATAACATTTTCTCATTTATAGTCTTAAGCTAGAATAATATATATCAAGCTGTAATCATGCATATGGGAGATTCCCAGGAAAGAGAGGTGGGTCACAATGGACACGCTTAAATACCAAGTCTTTCCTTAGCCAGAACCTTTCCAAATTACACTTTTACAATGATACACTTTCTTTTAGCAACAAAGGTAAATTTTACATAATAAAGAACATTTCATGTACAAGCATTCTCATTATTTGCGACAAAGCAACTATAACATGCAAGCCACGTAATCATCCAATGATATCAAGTACTTAATAAGCATCCAATCCTTACATAGAATTATCAATTATAGAACTAATTAGTTACTAAACTAATTATGAATCATTCTCTTAACAATAAACCATAATTATCACAACTTCAATCATATCAAATCATTATCACACATTGATACTAAACTCAGATCAGTGGCGGAATCATGAACCTCATGCAATTACATAGAATCATATTTTAAGTGCATATAAAATACTAGTTCCCGTAAAATCCTTGCAAAGCCTTAAAACTCATTTAGAAACTAGTTCTTTTGTCAAATTTGGGAGGATCTTCACAATTAAAATTCTCACTTAAGATAAAAGGAGTAAGTCTTGAGCTTTAGAGATTTAGGTGACATCTTAGAATTATAAACATGCTATGCAACCTTATTTTAATCTTATCTTTATAAGGTGATAGCTTGGAATTATAAACATGATATGCAATTCCATTTCTTTATCTTTAAGATTTAAGGTGATGACTTGAAAATTAAACATGATGCAAGAACTTGAAATATAAACATGATACAAGAAACTGGAGCGGTAATCCGCACAGGACCAAGAGAGAGGGAGAAGAGAATATTAAGAAACCTGAGCGGCGGTAGTCCGCACAGGACCAGATAGAGGAGAAGAGAATATTATTATTACATCTTTTTAAGCTCCAATCTCAAGACTTTTAAAGAATAAATTCTTTAACTCCAATAATCATATTTCTTTGCTTGTGATACATGGGCAAGTCTTTGAGCTCTAGGATCTTTAGGTGATGGCATAAAATAAACATGCCATGCGTTGATTCTTTTAGCCATTATAAAATATAGTGAGAGCATAAATTAAATATGGGATGCAACCTCTTTATTATCTTGAAAGATTAAGTGATGACTTGAAACATAAACATGAGATACAAGCTTGGAATTTAAACATGAGAAATGCAAGTTCATTTATTCATTCTTGAAAATTTAGTGATGACATAGAAGGTAAACATGGTTATGCAAAGCATAAACTTAATCATGGATGCAAATTCATTTTGTTTCTTTACTAGAGCTCCTTCAAGACTTTAAAAGAATTATAAATTCAACCCAATACATATCTTAACAAGAAATAAAACATAAAAGGAAAAATACATCTTTCAAGTTCTAAACTAAAAATCTTTGTTTTAGCATCATAAAGCATTATTCTTTAAAGTTTTGCATCAAGTGGAATTTTCAAGCTTTAGAGGCCTAACTTGTGATGGATTTACAACCCACCCTCAAGGTCCTCATCATCAAGCCATCATCTTAGTTCCACCTAGGCCATATGGTTGAATTGGTTAAAGAAAAATTGAAAAGGAAAGCCAAAATGAAAAGCTAAAGCAAGTTCATAATTTCATCATTTTGAGCTAAAAACACAACTCCTCAAAGCATAGAAATAAATTTAGAAACTACTCCCTACCTAATCTGAGTTGAAGAAGAGGAAGAGAACTTGGTTTCTTGAAGTGAAATGAAACAAAATCTCTTTGAAAAATTGAAGAAAGAATTCAGCCAAAGAGGAGGAAGAAAGAAAGTTTTTGGTGCTCCTAAAAACTAGTTATGAACCAAGCATTCCAAGACCACTCAAGCAAGCCTATTTATAGAAGATTTTGAGGCTTCTAATTGGCCAAAATGATGAGGTAGTGGACGGAATTTTGCAGGAGAAATAAGGGAGGAAAAATCATTTTAGACAAAGTTGTATGAAATTAAGGAATTATGTCTCATATGGTGACATTTTGGCATTTTGTTTTAGTGCAACTTTTGGCAATAATTCAGCTGCATAATGGCATCAATAATTTCATGCATTACAGCCCAAAGAAGTGAAATTTGTGTGTTCCATGCATTATTTAGGTGTAGGCAAGGTATTCATGTAATTTAGAGAATTTACGGTTAAGGGCTTAAGTGAATTAGTAAGCAATTTGGGTGTTTTTGAGCAATTTTGGGTTCTAATCAATCTAAATACATAATTTTGAATCTAGATTAATATTTAGAATTTAATAAGCTTTAATTTGAGCCTAATATTGCTTTGGTTTGGTATATGAATCGAAAATCGAAGTCGCAAAGCGCCCAAAAGCAGGCAAAATCGTACTTTCACTTAAAAGCGCCCAAGGCCACCCGAGCTTAACCAATGGTTAATCATGGCTTAAAAACACATTTTAAAACATTTTAGTGAGGTTCGGGCTCTGTCGGCACGCACATCGGAGTTAAAACAACCTTGAGGCGTTTGGTCTTTCGATGTCGGAACTCAAAATTGAGAATCTTCTGCTCTATTAACACACATAACACAAACAATCCCTTATTATTCTCAAAACATCCCCTTGAGAATATGTGGGGCCCACAATCCTCATTTTCTGAGTAAAATAACTTCAGGGACATTTTGGTCATTTTATACGTCTGAAATTGGATTTGCGACTCGCATGAATCGTTCCTAACCTCTCTTCTAATGTTATATTCCTTTATTGAGGATTGTTCGGCCTCAAATCTTATGTAATAATTACCTACAATTCAGTAATTGAGTAATTTCTAATGACAGTAAAAATTACAGTAAAAATTGGGGCGTTACATTACTCCCCTCCTTAAAAAGAATTTCGCCCCGGAAATTCGTTACCTGAGAACAACTCCGGGTATTGTGCTTTCATGTTTGATTCCAGCTCCCATGTAAGTTCTTCGGTTTCACCCTGTCCCCATGCTACTTTGACCAGGGGTACAACCTTGTTCCTTAACTGCTTAACTCCTCGAACGACGATTCTCGTGGGTAGTAAGTTAAATGTCGGGTTATCTCTTAATTGTACATGTTACGGCTCTAGTACATGACTCGGTCGATTGATACTTTCTTAAGCGAGAGACATGGAAAACATCATGAAGGTTGGATAGACTCGGGGTAGGGCTATCTGGTGAGCTACTGAGTCCTACTTTGGTAAGGATTTCAAGCGGACCAAGAAATGCGGGCTCAATTTCTTTACTTTTATTGCTCGGCCTATGCCTGTGGTGGGGTGATCCTTAGGAACACGTGGTCCCTTCTTGAAAATCTAGCGGTTTTCGCCGCTTGTCCGCATAGTTTTTCTGTCGACTTTGAGCAGTAAGAATCTTATCCCTAATCTTCTTGATTTGTTCTGTTGTTTCCCTCACAATATCAGTTCCGAGTAAACTTTGCTCTCAGGGTTCATACCAACATAAGGGAGATTGACATTTCAGTCCATAGAGGGCCTCATACGGTGCCATCATCGATACTCGCATGATAATCTGTTGTTATATGCAAATTCAATCAATGGCAGGTACTTATCCCAACTTCCCCTTTGATCTAAAACACATGCCCTTAACATATCCTCCAAGGTTTGGATAGTTCTTTCAGATTGACCGTCTGTTTGGGGGTGATAGGCAGTGCTTAGACATGACTTTGAACCAAATGCCTTTTGAAAGGCTCCCCAAAATCGTGGCGTAAACCGCGGATCGGTCCGAGATTATCGTCGACGCCACCCCATGTAACCTTACTATCTCCTGAATATATAATTGTGCTAACCTATCCAAGGAATAAGTCACCTTAATAGGCCAAAAGTGGGCTGACTTCGTCAATCGATCCACGATTACCCATATGGTATCATGATTCATTTGGGTCCTCGGTAATCCAGTCACAAAATCCATGGAGATACTATCCCACTTCCACTCAGGGATCGACAAAGGTTGCAGCATTCCAGAGGGGTTTTGGTGTTCAATCTTCACCTTTTGACACACCAAGCACTTACTCACCCATGTGCACACATCTTTCTTCATTCCAGGCCACCCGAACATCTTCTTCAAATCTTGATACATCTTGGTGGCACCAGGATGAAGGGTAAAATGGCTCTTATGGGCTTCCTCCAAAATATCCTTTCGGAGGCCACCACTAGCAGCTACACATATTCGACCTTTAAACCTCCACAAATCGTCCATTCCTTGGGTAAAACCTATCAACTTTCCTGCCTTGACTGCGGCTAAAGTCTCTTGAAACTCAGCATCATCCCCTTGAGCTTGAACAATCCTTTCTTTGAACTCACTTGTCACTCTAAGATGACAAGCTCTGATGCCCTTAGTGGTCAAAGTCATTCCTAGGTTTAAGTCCCTAAATTGCTCAATCAATTCAACCTCGTTCACCATCAAACGCGACACTTGTAAGGACTTCCTACTCAAAGCATCGGCTACTACATTAGCTTTACCGGGATGGTAATTCAATCCAAAATCATAATCTTTCAAGAACTCCATCCATCGCCTTTGCCTCATGTTTAGCTCTTTTTGATCAAAGAGATATTTCAAACTCTTGTGATCGGAAAACACCTCAAACTTAACTCCATATAAATGGTGTCTCCAAATCTTTAGAGCAAACACGACTGACTAACTCAAGGTCATGGGTAGGGTAGTTTGCCTCATGTGGCTTGAGTTGTCTTGATGCATAGGCCACCGCTTGCCTATCCTGCATCAATACACAACCTAAACCCTTTTTTGAAGCATCACAATACACCTCGAAAGGCACATTGGGGTCGGGTAACACTAAAGCCGGGGTCGAGGTTAGCTTGTGTTTTAACTCTTGAAAGCTCTTTTCACACTCCGGGGTCCATGAAAAAGGGGTGTTCTTCCTAATCAGCTTGGTCAAAGGTAGGGAAATATGGGAAAATCCCTTGATAAATCGACGGTAATAACCGGCTAAACCTAAAAAGCTCCTTACTTGATTCTGGTGGTTGGTCTTTCCCGGTTTACTACCGCTTCTACCTTACTAGGATCTCTGACAATTCCTTTCTTAGATACTACATGCCCTAAAAATTGCACCTTATCCAACCAAAACTCACACTTGGAAATCTTGGCATATAGTTTCTTTTCCTTCAAGATCTCCAGTACTATGGTCAGGTGGCATTCATGCTCTTCATGGGTCTTAGAATATATGAGAATGTCATCTATAAAGACAACTACAAACTGATCTAAATAGGGCCGAAAGATCCTATTCATGTAATCCATAAAAATAGCTGGAGCATTGGTTAACCCAAAGGACATTACTGCAAACTCAAAATGGCTGTGTCGAGTGCGAAAGGCCGCTTTAGGTATGTCTTCATCTCTCACTCTAATTTGATGGTAGCACGACCTCAAATCTATCTTAGAAAACACTACCGCACCTTTTAGTTGGTCCATCAAATCATCGATCCTAGGCGAGAGGATACTTGTTTTTCACCGTTACTTTATTCAGCTGCCGATAATCTACACACATCCTCATACTCCCATCCTTTTTCTTTACAAACAACACAGGGCTCCCAAGGTGATGCACTAGGCCTAACAAACTTTTTCTCCAATAAATCTTCCAATTGAGTTTTTAACTCGGTCAATTCTAATGGGGACATCTGTATGGGGCTATGGATATAGGTCCACCCTAAGCAACTCTATGGAAAATTCTATCTCTCTCTTGGGGGGAAACTCTGGTATCTCATCTGGAAATACTTAGGGATAATTTCTTACTATTGGTATCTCATCGATACTTTGCTCAAAGTCTACATCACTAGCGGCTAAGAAAATGTAACCTTTACTCTCACCCTTACCACAGTCCATTTCCACAGTAATTATGTAAAGACTTATGGGTTTCTTAGGTTCAATAGGAATAGGAAGAAAAGTGATGGTTTTCTCATAACAGTTTAAAAGACACGGTTGGCCTCAAGCCAATCCATGCCAAGAATCACATCTAAACCTCGCATGGGTAAGCAAATAAGATCTAAAACAAAGGATCTATTATCTATAATAAAACTACAATCTAAACAACATTTACAAGTCCTAACGGGTTTTCCAGTCGGGGTAGAAACAATAAGGTCAAAAGGAAGCTCAGTCATAGGTAAATTAAGGCTTTTAACACATGAATGGGAGATAAAAGAATGAGAAGCGCCAGAATCATATAGTACAATTAAGTCTTTACCATGCATATTACCCTTACCTTCCACGAGATTTCGTGACCGTTGTTTCTTCAAAGATTAATGATAAATACCCTTCCCTGGTATTGTGGCTTGGGATTGGGGTTGGCGGGTTCCTTTCGGTGCATTCTCGGGAGTAATGACCTGGTTTTCCACACCGATAGCACATGTTTGTTCCGGCTCGACATGGCATGCTCCCATGATTCTTGCCGTACTTGGGACATTCCATGGATGGCGCAGGCCGTGGAGGTCTTCTTTGGACCTCTTTGTGGTGCTTTCCCTTTATTGTTGTTATTGTTGTTGTTGTGATTATTCTTGGGGTTATTGTTGTAGCGGTTGTTATTATAGCGATTGTTGTTGTTTGGCCTTCCTTGTTGAAAATTTCTTTGTGTCCCTTGTGGTCTTGATTGAAAATGGAGGTCGATTACGCCTCTTGAGCTAGCGACCTTGAGGTGTCAACTTTTTGGTAATATTATCTGACTTTGGGGTGTTTAGTTTTCTCTGACCTTCTTCAATAATCCGACATTTGTTAACTAGGGTAGAGAAATCCCTAATCTCCAAATGTGCAAGCGCCACATTAAGTTCGCCTTCAACCACGACTCGTATTTAATGGATTACAGTACTCATCAGGATTTCCTTGGTACATTCTTGAGAACTTAATGAGTTCTTCAAATCTGGCGATGTCTTTGGGCCACATTCATATTCCCCTGGAGAAGTTGCATGAATTCAATGTTCTTGGCATTTCTAAGTGACTCTGGAAAGTACTTTTCGTAAAAATGGCCCTTGAACAGTTCCCAATCAATGTCCACATCGGCCGTCTCCAGGAGTCTTGAACACCGCCCACGCGGCATCACCCTCAAGCATATGAGTAGCGAAGGTGACCTTTTGCTCCTCAGAGCATGGGACTACAGCAAAGACCTTCTCAATATTCGAATCCATTCATCCGCAATATTTGGATTCGATGTCCCCTTGAAAACCGGTGGGTTTGCCTTACGAAACTCCCGAAGCAGGCATGTTCGGGAATCTCATGTCGCTGATTCATATTGGCTTGACGATCTGATCCATTCGTTCCATCATCATTCTCATGGTCCTTGCTACGTCGCGGAGTGCTTGGTGTCTCGTTGTCGTGATTATTTTGTCTTTGCGCTCCTAGTCTGTTGTCGGCGTGCCATTGGTCCCTATACACACAAACAAAGAACACCGAGATGATCAGGCCCAATATTCCATGCAAAGTGAGCAAGTTACCATGGCACTTTCAACATACAGTAGTCATGTATTTCTACTCCCCAAGCTCATCCTAATGATAAACATCTACACATGAGCGTCACTAACGTATTATGCTTTAGAAGCATAGCTAGTCCAATCCTCGGGCTCCATGAGAATCGAATCTGCTCGATACCAAAATGTAACACTTAGTAATTAACCGGATACACCTAGGTTGAATCGATTAATGACTAGACTTTACTCCTTGTTTTGGTTCTTTCTTCATAATTTGAAAATACTTAGTGAAATTACGAGCCATTTTTTTTTTTTAAACACATAATTGAAAACATGAGCCGAGTACAACGTGAACGAGGAAGCGGGTATAATAAGGCGTTTAAGAATATATCACATCATATCACTTAGGCTCCATCATATAACATTCATAAGCACATTATAGCATATATTTACATACAATAACCTCACTCAAAGGGTGGGTTATGTTCATACATCATTATCTTATGCAAACCCATAAAAGAAAATATACTTAAGGAAATACATGCCCTAAACTAGATAACTCCATAAGCGGGAAGGTTATCCTAAAACTAGGGTGCATGATCACACATAAATCTACTAAGAACCTTTTATGGCCCTTTGTCCCGAAATGGGGAATAAATCCGATCCACTGATGAGCTGCCCCTGGACGGGACACACGAGATGCAGCAGGCTGGAGTCGCATGGACGGCCTTCTCGCTCACCTCGGCTGAACAACTGTTTCCTCACTACCCTCTCTTACACGTGTGGGAGTAGGAGCGAGCTCTCGAGAATATACATGAGTAGGAGTGTCCTCTGAAGGATCAGTTTGAATATCTCGTCTCGGGAACATACTGAAATCCATGGACAGCAGATGAAGCGGGATAAGAACGTAACATCCTTTCATCAAGTGGGCGTGCATGTTCGAAAACCATTTCATCGCCATAGGGAGAAGTAGGAGAAAATCGATAACTAGGGACAGGATGTGCAAATGGGCGACCTATGTAAATAAAAACACCGACTGCGCACCTCCCTTCAAAATGATACGAGCGATGCACGGGATCATAGTGGAATTCCCAAATACGGGTATCAACGAACAGGGCGAATGTCGCCATTTGAATCTGGGCACAATGACCGAAATAAAGAAAAGCGAGTGAGAATCTTGCTAAAGAATTCTCAGTAGGGTACCTCCTTCTACAGTGTCATCATCAAAGTCCCCAGGAACCTCGGGATTATTCTAAAATAGTGAGCATGCAAAGATTCATTTTAAGTTCGGACAAATACTTAACCGAGGTTCGTCAATTTTTAATCATCGTCTTATAATGCATCTTATTCTTAACATGTCATATTTACAATGAACATTTCCTTTATCATTACATCATATTCCTCATCATCATTATCAAAATAACATGCATAAAAGAACGTCATATAATATTAGCTACACATGGCCACAGTGCACATATTTCATTTCTTTAGTGCCTTTGATGACTTAAAATCTTATCATCATCATTATTTTCCTTGGGCCACCCTATACTCCACCCTTCTGGGAGTAATTTAGGTTATGAGCTCATATTTTACTAGTCGTCACTAGCATATACTTATCCCTTTTGATAAGCTAAAGTCCCGACTCTACCCTTTTGAGAGAGCGGGTTAGCGGGGTAAAATCACCTTTTCACCACCTATAGTCTGATGGTTCCAAAGGATCATTTTCTTATAAGTTTAAGTCACCATTAAATCTTTGCATGTTATATCATAATACAATTCATAAACATCATAACATTTTCTCATTTATAGTCTTAAGCTAGAATAATATATATCAGCGTAATCATGCATATGGGAGATTCCCAGGAAAGAGAGGTGGGTCACAATGGACACGCTTAAATACCAAGTCTTTCCTTAGCCAGAACCTTTCCAAATTACACTTTTACAATGATACACTTTCTTTTAGCAACAAAGGTAAATTTTACATAATAAAGAACATTTCATGTACAAGCATTCTCATTATTTGCAACAGCAACTATAACATGCAAGCCAGGAAATCATCCAATGATATCAAGTACTTAATAAGCATCCAATCCTTACATAGAATTATCAATTATAGAACTAATTAGTTACTAAACTAATTATGAATCATTCTCTTAACAATAAACCATAATTATCACAACTTCAATCATATCAAATCATTATCACACATTGATACTAAACTCAGATCAGTGGCGAATCATGAACCTCATGCAATTACATAGAATCATATTTTAAGTGCATATAAAATACTAGTTCCCCGTAAAATCCTTGCAAAGCCTTAAAACTCATTTAGAAACTAGTTCTTTTGTCAAATTTGGGAGGATCTTCACAATTAAAATTCTCACTTAAGATAAAAGGAGTAAGTCTTGAGCTTTAGAGATTTAGGTGACATCTTAGAATTATAAACATGCTATGCAACCTTATTTTAATCTTATCTTTATAAGGTGATAGCTTGGAATTATAAACATGATATGCAATTCCATTTCTTTATCTTTAAGATTTAAGGTGATGACTTGAAAATTAAACATGATGCAAGAACTTGAAATATAAACATGATACAAGAAAGCTGGAGCGCGGTAATCCGCAGGACGATAGAGGAGAAGAGAATATTAAGAAACCGGAGCGGGGGTAGTCCACACAGGACCACTAGAGGGAGAAGACAATATTATTTTTACATCTCTTTAAGCTCCAATCTCAAGACTTTTTAAAGAATAAATTCTTTAACTCCAATAATCATATTTCTTTGCTTGTGATACATGGGCAAGTCTTTGAGCTCTAGGATCTTTAGGTGATGGCATAAAATAAACATGCCATGCGTTGATTCTTTTAGCCATTATAAAATATAGTGAGAGCATAAATTAAATATGGGATGCAACCTCTTTATTATCTTGAAAGATTAAGTGATGACTTGAAACATAAACATGAGATACAAGCTTGGAATTTAAACATGAGAAATGCAAGTTCATTTATTCATTCTTGAAAATTTAGTGATGACATAGAAGGTAAACATGGTTATGCAAAGCATAAACTTAATCATGGATGCAAATTCATTTTGTTTCTTTACTAGAGCTCCTTCAAGACTTTAAAAGAATTATAAATTCAACCCAATACATATCTTAACAAGAAATAAAACATAAAAGGAAAAATACATCTTTCAAGTTCTAAACTAAAAATCTTTGTTTTAGCATCATAAAGCATTATTCTTTAAAGTTTTGCATCAAGTGGAATTTTCAAGCTTTAGAGGCCTAACTTGTGATGGATTTACAACCCACCCTCAAGGTCCTCATCATCAAGCCATCATCTTAGTTCCACCTAGGCCATATGGTTGAATTGGTTAAAGAAAAATTGAAAAGGAAAGCCAAAATGAAAAGCTAAAGCAAGTTCATAATTTCATCATTTTGAGCTAAAAACACAACTCCTCAAAGCATAGAAATAAATTTAGAAACTACTCCCTACCTAATCTGAGTTGAAGAAGAGGAAGAGAACTTGGTTTCTTGAAGTGAAATGAAACAAAATCTCTTTGAAAAATTGAAGAAAGAATTCAGCCAAAGAGGAGGAAGAAAGAAAGTTTTGGTGCTCCTAAAAACTAGTTATGAACCAAGCATTCCAAGACCACTCAAGCAAGCCTATTTATAGAAGATTTTGAGGCTTCTAATTGGCCAAAATGATGAGGTAGTGGACGGAATTTTGCAGGAGAAATAAGGGAGGAAAAATCATTTTAGATAAAGTTGTATGAAATTAAGGAATTATGTCTCATATGGTGACATTTTGGCATTTTGTTTTAGTGCAACTTTTGGCAATAATTCAGCTGCATAATGGCATCAATAATTTCGTGCATTACAGCCCAAAGAAGTGAAATTTGTGTGTTCCATGCATTATTTAGGTGTAGGCAAGGTATTCATGTAATTTAGAGAATTTACAGTTAAGGGCTTAAGTGAATTAGTAAGCAATTTGGGTGTTTTTGAGCAATTTTGGGTTCTAATCAATCTAAATACATAATTTTGAATCTAGATTAATATTTAGAATTTAATAAGCTTTAATTTGAGCCTAATATTGCTTAGGTTTCGGTATATGAATCGAAAATCCCGAAATTCATAAAGCGCCAAAAGCAGGGCAAAATCGTACTTTCACTTAAAAACCGCCCAAGGCCACCCGAGCTTAACCAATGGTTAATCATGGCTTAAAAACACATTTTAAAACATTTTAGTGAGGTTCGGGCTCGGTCGCACGCACATCGGAGTTAAAGCGACCTTGAGGCGTTTTGGTCTTTTCGTGCGTCGGAACTCAAAATTGAGATTCTTCTGCTCTATTAACACACATAACACAAACAATCCCTTATTATTCTCAAAACATCCCCTTGAGAATATGTGGGGCCCACAATCCTCATTTTCTGAGTAAAATAACCCGGGGACATTTTGGTCATTTTATACGTACAGAAATTCGGGATTTGCGACTCTCGCATGAATCGTTCCTAACCTCTCTTCTAATGTTATATTCCTTTATTGAGGATTGTTCGGCCTCAAATCTTATGTAATAATTACCTACGGTAATTCAGTAATTGAGTAATTTCTAATGACAGTAAAAATTACAGTAAAAATTGGGGCGTTACAACAGTGTAAATGGAATATTTGACAGATTGAAGAAGAAGAAGAGGAACTTGCAGAATGTAAATTGATTGACAAACTTAAGATAAAGTACAGAAATTGTAAAGAAAATAAGAACTTAAAAGAAATCTAATCCTAGGAAAGCAATAGGGAGGGTTGAGAACAATACTTAGTTAACTCTAGACTTTGTGTAGTCATTGGAGACGTTTTAGAGCGAGTGTATGAGTGAAAATTCCAACCCTTTACAATATGTGCAGAACTACTATTTATAGATAATCTAAGTCTCTAGGATTTCGACACTTGTCTTTGGCTATCTCTAGATGTTATCCACATGGCTTTGACAGTTATTATCTTTGTCATTTACTCTTTAATCATCACTTTGTCCCGTCTTTGTCAAGATTCTGCTAATAACTGCTGGAAACTGTCAATAACTGCCATTTGACGAACACTTGCATGATAACCATCATGACAGTGCCTTCAACATCTTCAAAATTTTCTAAGTCTTCAAGTGAGAAACTACCACTTCAACTTGTCGACGCTTAAGCATGATAGTTATCAGCTTCTGATTGCTTTGATCTTAAAATTCTAAGTCCCGAATGATGAACTCTGACTTCAAAATGTCAAACTCCAACTTTGATTGACGAACTCCCATCTTGAACGTAAAGATTGTTCGTTCTTAGCCTCCAATTGGTCTCAAAATACTTTATGTCCTAAATGACAAACTACAACCTCGACTTGTCGAATGTCAAACTTTGTCAATGTCAACTTGTTAACTCAGAAATTCAAACTCGGCCTTCTTTTGGGTTTCGACATGTTGTCTAACAAATCAAAAACTTTGTCAAATTCACATAATTTTGTCAGTTCTTCATATGCTAAGGCTTGGATTACTTTTCAAACTTGTCACAGTCGAATACTGATTTGACAATCTTACACTTGGTAAAATTGGTGCCAGCACTAGCACTCCTGAATATGGCCAAATAGTCATCAACAGTTTCTCCCATGAAAAGTCGAATAGTAAATAAATCAGTTAGACTGACTTTAGTTTCGCCTCGAAAAAACTAATTATGAAAACTGATTTCTAATTGGGCCCATGTCAAAACAGAATTGGGCCTTAAATTCGAGAACCATGCGAAAGTGTTTCTTGTCAAAGACAAAAGGAAGAAATGCATTTTTAAGTGTTCGTTTGATGCCATCTCCCCTATTTCCATGGTATTTCGAGCAATGTGCTCGATAGTTGACTCCCCATTCTCGCTAGAGAACTTTGTCAAGGATTTAGGGATTTTCCAACCTCTAGGCACTTTATCCTATTGAATGTAGTTTGGGAATGCAGACATAAATAGAGGTTGATTGGCAAAGCCAACATTAAAGCCGAATCTGTTCAGAATAGTTTCAACAACGTGTGTGATGTTTTGATTTTGTTGGATGTTTTGAATTTGACACGTATGATGATGATGTCCCTACATTTTGTTGTCTAACCCTTTGAAATTCATTGTCAGCATCTTGTCCTCGACGGACTAGATTAACAATCGGGTCGACATTATCATTTCACTTCGAGGTAGGTTATTGGTTTCGTCTTCGAGATCGTTCAGATTATCATCTAAAGTGATGACTTGAGTTACATATCCTATTTGTTGAGCAAGTTGCTTGAATCTAGTATTATTTGTCTTAATCAAAGGCATCAACACTGTCGCTATTTGTTGAGTCAGCATATTGACGAGATCATGGTAACTCTCATCAATTTGTTGTCGAAACACAGCCATTGAATCAACCATGTTTGTAGGAGTTCCTGTTATGCCTGTTCTAGGCATATCAGGGAAAACTAGACCAATGTTTGGTTGTCAAGAAGTGGTTGGATTTGTTGATAACAAATTCCGAACTTCTGCTACAGAAAGGCCCACCAATGGAAGGCTAATGAAACCAATCTGTGGCAAATGTATGCCAAATTGAGGTACATTTGACAAAAAAGGCATATTGTGACTCTGAAATAGAGGATTATGTGAATAAACATTATTATATATACCACTATTACCAACATTTGATGGCTTCCCCAAGTATGGAGGATTCCCCATGTTTGATAGTGGTATGTACATTGGGGGTACATATCCTAGAGGAAGACCATATGGAGGCCATGTCGTCATGACAGAAGTGCTCACATTCGTTTGTGGCATATTTTCATTTGTCTGACTAACGGGGGTCAAGATAGGCTCCAATGTATAAGGGGAATTATTTTCTCCCTCATTTCGTCCATCCTCTGATGAAGATGATGCTCTTGACATGTTTGACAGAATGGTGCCACTATGCAAGCGCAGACACTATCTTCTTTGTTTGACACGATTTTGTTTCTTTTATACCAGTGTGTCCCACTGGGCGTGCCAATTTGTTTATGGAAGATTTTAACACTTATTTGTCAACAACAAATAATTGAAAAAACTCCTTGTATAGGAGGCCAAACTGTGAAGTTTGGATGACGGCCTTTGCTTTTCCAGATCTTGATTCGGGGAGTGAAAAGCTACTCCTCTTCGGTTCTCCACCAAAGAAATCGAGCGTCAAACTATTTTTATGGAATGAGGATGGAATGAGATGTAATTGCAATATGATTTGTGTATGTTGTGGATGCAATGTAAAATTGACAGATTAAAAGAAGAAGAAGAAGAAGAAGAACTGCAAATTTATTGACAAACTAAAGATAAAGTACAGAAATTGTAAAGAAATGTAAAAAACTTAAAGGAAATCTAATCCTAGGAAAGCAAAAGAGAAGGTTGAGAACAATACTCAATTAACTATGGACTCTATGTAGCTATTGGAGGCGTTTTTAGAGTGAGTGTGTGAGTGAAAATTCCAACCTTTTAAATATGTACAGAACTAGTACTTATAGGCAATCTAACTCTCTAAGATTTTGACACTTGTCCTTAACTGTCTCTAGATATTGTCCATGTGGCTTTGACAGTTATTTCCTTTGTCACTTGCTCTTTGATCACCACTTTGTCACATCTTTGTCAATCTTCTATCAGTAACTGGTAGAAATCATCAATAACCGCTATTTGACGAACTCGTGCCGTAGGATCATTCTGACAGTATCATCAATGCTTTCAGGATTTTTCTAAGTCTTCAAATGACAAATCACCACTTTGACCTGTCAAAATTAGTATCTGTAGGTAGTTTTCTTCAGCTTCTGATTGCTTGCAAGATATTTCCTTAAATGACAAACTTTAACTTCGACCTGTCAAACATCGAATGGAAGGACAATTGATGTTGAGTCTTCGAGTCAGGATATTTAGTCATTTCATCATATTTGACAAACCAAGGACTTTGTTAACGCTATTCAATTATGTCAATGCTTCATTTGCCAAACCCTTGACTACCCATCAAGTTGTCAAACCTAGTGCCCATCTGATAATGTTGACACTTGGTAAATTTTGGTGCCAACAAAAGTATTATACAATATATCTCATCCTTTTACTCAAATTAAATTTTCACAAAAAGGGTTTCACATTTTATTCCAATGTATATGAAATAGAAAAAAAGGTATATAAATTCACATAGAAAGAAATATTATAGGCGATAGGCATGTATCTATCAAGATTGACACATTTTTTATAAATAGTTTTATTGTCATAATTAGAATAAGTGATAAAATTTTTAGATTATGAAAGTGATCTATAACCAATAACAACAGTTAAAATTTTGACACGAACCTAATAATGTAATATAAAGGTTAAATGGGACTGCTAGCATTGACAATTGGTTTAGAAACGTGATAGATGTTTATTTTCATGCTATCACAATTTTAGTATTGAAGTATGCATAACTTATAGTTTGCACAGAAGCAATTCAATAGGTATGTTAATGCTAGACTATAAACATAATAATAACTATGCTGCAATTTTTCATGTAGTAATTAATCTTTTTTTAATATTATGCTCTACTTGTTTTATTTTTTAAAAGAGTCAGTACTATATTGTTTACATATCTATCATTTTACATAACGTGCTTACCAAACAATTCAATAAGCATATGGTTATACTAAACATATAAAGTTCAAAAAGCTATAGTATATAGTGATTATATAACAATGACATATCATGTAAATATTTTAAAATATTTCAATTACCTTTTCATTGCCTAACCAATATTGTGCGTTGGAAATATTTTTTCACTATCAATATGTTATATTAATTAGTCATATAAATATGACAGAACAAGGATAATTTGTGAAAGTCAACACAAGTGTAGGATATGAGTGGGAGAAAAATTTTTTTGGAAGGAGTGTCAAGCAATGACAATCGTAAAACTAAGTGATCATTATTTCAAAGTAATATTATGGGAGGGATTGACATGGTTACAAAAAGATAATGGGATCCTTCATTGCCCCTCAAAATAAGTTGATTTTCACCTGTAAATTTATAAGGTCAAGAAGAAAAACAAACCAACTTCCCAAAAAAGGGGATGAAATTGTCTATTCCTCTATGCTCTTTATCTTTCGCTTCCATTACATTATTAGCACCTTGACTTGCTATCTATAAAACTCCCTATTATAGCATCAGGGTAGTGGCTTGGGCAATAGACATAAGGGAGTGTTAAAAACATTAGCTATATATGTGCATGTATGAAAGAGAGTTTTACTATTTCAACACTTTAAAAGTGGATACAAATTAAATACTCACTTTATTACCATTGTATGTCATGGATAAATGAGATAAGTTGAGACCTTTATCATATCCAATTTTTGGGGTGTTGAAACAATAAAACTTTCTATATTTATATACACGCCTACACATTACTGTGGACATGAGTTCAACTTGTGTGCCACACATGTACACATGCACTCTACTAGCAACTAAACCCAGGACGCAACCGTAATTGGCCTCGGTGCTGCTTAGGGTCCAAGTGCAATCTCATACTCTGACTCAATAGCATTCCCATTTCATACACTTCGACAAAGTAAGTTGTTTCCATACATTACCTTTGGTCGTTGCCTCCTATCTTCGATCCTGTTTCACTGTCAAACCATTTATGTACATAAGTTTTCTTTTCCGGCATAAAAGTTGGTAGCAACTTGGCAAACCACCTATTAAATATGAAAATAGCTTTAACATATTTAACTTTCCTTTTCTTCAAAACTAATATGTTGCAGATGTTTCCACTTTCCACGAGGGTTGGGGAAGAATTTTCCTCCATACTCGAATCAAGCAATAAATCGTGAACAATACATAAGTTTGCTTTTCCAGCATAAACTTCGACAGCAACTTGGCAAACCACCTATTAAATATGTAGCTTTAACATATTTAACTTGCCTTTTCTTCAAAACTAATGTGTTGTAGATGTTTCCCATTCTCCACGAGGGTTGGGGAATAATATTTAGGGGAAGAGTTTGCCTCCATACTCGAATCAACCAATAAGTCATGAAAAATCACATCCATACAAAGGGGTACTTTCATCTTGAGTTAATTGCATGTATGGCGATGCCAATCATGGTTACTGCTATGCATAACATACGAGCCATTCCCGCATTAACCATGGCAAAGGTTTGCTCACTGAAATTGCCATGCAACCATTTAGAGGATGGAAGCTCGGTAGTAGTTAGGCATGTCAACACTAACTCTGAGGATATGAATGTCTGAGCGTCTTATGATGGGATAAAGAGGATGAACATGATATACTACCCCAAAATATTGGATTTCAAGCAAAGAACTCAGAGGGTGGTCCTGGGTATGCCAATAAGACAGATCTTTGCAATGGAGATACACATATCAAATGTCCAAGTTAGTATTCAGCTCCACTATTTGTATGTTGACAAAACTACCAAATTCATCCCTTAAAAATTTTGCGCCGACCAAATTGGTCCTTATAAAAAAAACTCCTAAATTGGTCCCACCTAAATTCAAACGTCTACCAAGTTAATCCCTCCGTTAACATCACTAATGGACCATACTAACGTGTCTGTTACTGTACTGATGTGGCACCTATAATCCTTCCACTAAACAAAATGATATCATTTTGTATCCAGCTCTTTCCACCTTCTTGTTCATCTCCATAGCCCCAATCTCCATTTGTTTGTCTCCGGCCATGGTGATGGCGACAGCAACAACTTCTTCTTGGTGTCTTCGGTCTCTGGCTTGGTATTCTTGGTGATGGAGAGGGTGTCGATGGTCTCCTTGGAGGTGGAAGCGTAGCTTGACTCCAACCTTGCCTCTTTCCCCGAAGGCCTTCGATCCATGCCTCACCTCGATCTCTAGCTCTTTTTTCTTCATAGGAAAAAATGATGAAAAAAAGATACCCAGATGCTCGTTCCGCCCCTTCAGATTCGGCCATTTTAGTTTCAAAGCTTAAATGGTCTCTGAAACCTCGTTAAAACGCCTCATTTTAATGTACTCCCTCCCTCATTCCATGCCTCTTTCCCAATATTGCTCAATTGATTTTCTCATTACTCGAGTGAATTCAACTCAAGTTATTAATGTCATGCCATTATATGTTTCAATTTGCATTGCAGGTATGGCTGTTGTATCAGTTCAGAGTCCTCCACGATCGAAAACAACTTTATCCTGGTGCTATTTCAACATGTATGGTATTATTTTCTATTTTTCTCTTATTTTAATTTTGCCTCTTATTATTTCTTAGTTTGTTGTTACAGCACTGAACTTATCCTATATTATTGTATACATTCTCCAAATCTAATGTCCCATTTTGTGTGTGTATGTGTGTGAGTGTGTGCTAATTTTAATGTTTGTTAGTAGAGAATATAGCAAGGAGTGGGGGTAAGATGGTGATCATAAGCAACTCCTCAAGGCGTTCATTGGTCACTATTCAGAAAGTAGAGAGTCTTGGCTTTGATGCCTCTCACCTTGTGGGAGCCATCACTAGTGGAGAACTCACTCATCAGTACCTGCAAAGGTTGGTTCTACTTCTACCAACCAACCTACATGCTCTCTTGTTTTATATTTGTTCCCTAACTTCCTTGTGCGCGTGGATGTCGCTGACGACAAGGTTTCTCTCTTTAGGAATTGATCTCTCTTGCCTTTGTCTCCCTTCGTTTCTTCTCTTTTTGTGCTGTTTGGGGGAACATGAGAGTGAAAATCATGGAAAGAAAGCTCAAAAGTGAAGCAAATAGAGAGAGCACATATTGTGGGTATTTTGATTAAAATGACAAATAAATAGAGATTGGGGCTAGGATTTAACTTTTAGAAGAAGAAGAGTAAGGGAGATGAAGAAGAAGGTGGATGTTAACAGCACAGTAACAGACATGTTAGTATTGTCCGTTAGTAATGTTAACAAAAGGATTAACTTGGTAGACGTTTGAATTTAGGAGGGACCAATTTGGGAGTTTTTTTTTTATAGGGACCAATTTGGGAGTTTTTTTTTTTATAGGGACTAATTTGGTCGGCGTAAAATTTTTGAGGGACGAATTTGGTAGTTTTGTCTTGTATATATTGGATTAAAGGATTAAAAAAGTGTAAATTAAACAATATATATATATATATATATATATATATATATATATGTATAATATCATCTATGGAGAAACTGATTATTTTATTTCATATCACAAGGAAGTTTGCAGGAGAAATTAGATGAGAGGACCGTGTCAAAATTCTTTAGGCCACAACTATATGCGGATGAATTCATAAAATGCAAAGACTTCACTTCAATTAGATAGTGACTAAGATATATGAAATAAATAACATGTAACTAAATATATTATTATATAACCTGGTAACATTGAAGTCATTTTGCTCCCACTCGATTATAATACAAATACTAACATTTTATGTAATTCCTGAATTAAATTTTTTTTCAAGTTTAAATGTGACAGATCATATACCATCCACATCAGTATCTTGCCACAAAGAGAGTGGAAAACTCCGTACTTGCAGAAGCAACACAATTTTATGACACTATATACGAAGAATTTAATCATTTTTTCCATAATTAAATTAATATCTCAGATTATATGATCACTTTAGAATAATATTTTATATGAGATGTTATGGGTTTATAATCTTATATTGTAATTTGTCTTTTCCTTTTCACACTCACTAAATAGATCATTACAACTTTATTTGAATCAAATCGATGTTTATAATTAATTAGCTTAATTTTTCAAAATCTAATAGTAAATGTATTTTAATTACATTGCTTTTTTCAAATTATACAACATATTTTAATTCTTGAACCATTTAGGGTGAATGTTAGTAGAAAATAATTAATTCAGAAATTCAAAGTAAATACTATTATATAATTATAATATTCTATGTTTTTCTTTGTATCTGACGTTGATTACATTTACAGTCATTTAGTTTATATTTTATTAGTCAATTTTATTAATCATTTAGTGTTTACTTAACTTAATGCGCTAAATGGTTTTTTAGAGTGACTTTACATATACACTAGATACATCACTTGTGTGATGCACAAGTTTTATTTTATAAATTTTTATAAAGTTATATAATTTTGCTACCTATAATAACCTTGCAGGAAAAATATGACAGTAATTAAAAGTTACATATAAAATAATAATATAGTTTTTTTAAACAATTCTATACAATGACATTAACAATGATCATGAAAAAACTTCAATTGATTATATATTTGTAATACATTGATGTGTGTTACAAGAATTATATATGTAACAGTTAATATTCTGTGTTAGTTAAAAACACATATAATTGATAATCAAAAGAGCACATACGATTGTTTTCTCCTTGTTCACTATTTATTTACTTATTTTTGTATTTCCACCTGTCACAACATGCCCGGAGGACGCCGCGACGGGAATGACAACCGATTTTTAAAATAAAAACAGGAGGCGCTACCAATTTTAATTATGGTTAAAACTGGAAAACTTTTTGATTAGCAAACTGGTCCTTTTAAAAGAGATTTGAGGCTCGGGAGTCTGATTATGATTAGGGAAGGGTGGAAACTTAATCCCACTACACCCCTAATACATCCGTATAAATACGATTACCCTAGAGCTTATTATGCAAATTGATTATAATTTTATAATATTTATTTTCCTCAAAACTTATGATAATTGCATATTTACAAAAAAAAAAAAGTTAAAATTAAAACAAGAAATAAAGCCACGTCCTTCTGTAGAAAATAATTCTATGTTGAATTGATTTTATTAAAGAAACCAATTTTAAAGAAAAACTAAAACCCACTCTTGCACAAGATTTAGGATAGTATCAATTATACAATAAATCCTTACATTCTCATGAAACTTGAGGATAGCAAGCTATACATCAATATCACAAGTTGTTGCGTGGATTTTAAAATCAAACAAGAATTTTAAAACAGAAATATGATGATCGATTTTAATTTTTTGAAAACGAATGAAAACATGGATTGATTGATTTTAATTTTTTTGAAAAGGATTATCGATTATTAAATGGAAGGGACATATTTTTGACAAGTTTTAATTTTAACTAGAATTAGCAAAATTAACTTATAAACATAAATTCACGATTAATTTAAATAAAACACATAAACATATAAAATAAGTTAACTAAAAAATTCATAAACGCATAATATACAATTAATTTAACAAAAACACACAAACACAAAATAATTAAACTAAAAAGGGCAAAGTAAACATAAACACATAATTAATTTAAATAAAGCACATAATGATAGTAAAAGGAAAATTAATTTATAAACACAAATATACAATTCAACAAAATACAATAAAAAAAACAATTATTATATTTTTTATTATTTTTATTTAAGAGAAACACTAATACTAAACCCACCCAAAAACAGAAATAATTGAAACAATTTTTTCGGTTTTGTTTTGTGTAATTAAATTATCTTGAAACTAATTTATTTAACTTCACTCAAGTGATAAAAAACAAATAAAAAAAATAAAGCTAATAAAGACACCTCATAAACTCTTCTTTTGTTTTTGTGATAAATTAAAATGCTCAACTATTAATTTTGAAAAAACCTCCTTTGTTATTCATCTTAGATCAAAACAAATCTACTAACTAAACCAAACAATGGAAAATCTAATTCAATAAAATAAAAAAATAACAAAAATGATAATGATGATAATAATTTTCCCAACCCCCAATCTATCACAACACTCTCTCTCACATATACACACGCACACACTCACCCCACAAAACAAACACACACACACGGACAGAAAGAAGACAAAGATAAAAGAAAAGAGAGATTGGGAGAATGAGAGAAAGAGGAAGAGAGAGAGATCCGTAAAGGAGTGGCTGCCACAGGGAGTCACTGTCGCAGATGGAGCGCCGGTCGAAGAGAAGTTACCGCCGCGACTTGCATCAAGCTCCATGGTGGTCTTCGCGGGGCAGCGAGGATGGAGGCGACGCGGGCAGGGAAAAGAGAGGAAGCGTATGGCGGTGCGACAAAGCTTCTCGCCGGCTGAGTTCGAGCGGAGCTTGGTAGTGGAGGTTCCGGCGAACCCCATGGTGGCTGTTATGGGGGCAGATCTGAAACTAGCGAAAGGAAGGGGAAGCCGGCGATGAAGATAATGGCAGTAAAGGGCGGAGGTTTGTTCGGCTGGGGTAGTAGATCACGTGGTCAAGGTTCACGGTTGCTTGGTGGTTGAGGAAGGTGGTGAGGATGGCTGATGATGGTGAAAGGTGGCTCCGTGATGATGATGTGATGTGAGGCCGCGGTGGTGGTGGTTGAACCGCCGCAACCTCCCCCCTATTTTCTCCTCTTTTAGTTTCTTTTTTTTTTGTAATTTTTGATGATGATGATATTGTTGATGCTGCTGGATTTACCTTGTCCTTTCCTTTTGTTATTGCTGGGTTGTCTTGCTGGAGTTGTTGCTGGTTTTGAAATTTGCTTGCAGGTTGGTTGAGCAAGATTCTTGATGTACCAGGATTCACTCTTTGATTTTTTTTGTGTGTTTTTTTTTATCTGTTTTCTGCTGATGAGTTGTAATTTGTGCTCTGGAAAATTTTCTGATTCCCCCCCAATTCCCGTTGATGATGATGTATATGTTGTTCCTGGGTCAAATTGAATTATTGCTGAACAAATTTACAGGTTGGCTGGTCAAGAAATAATCATGAAAGGAGAGGGAATGACGTTGTTGGGGGAAGAGCTCATCATGATGTCCGTTTCCTCTCCCCCTCAACGGTCAGAAGAAAAGAAACTTAAAAGAGGGATCCAATGATCTGACTCCTCCTTTTTTTTTGTCAAATACGAGATTGGGCTAAAATGGATAATAAAAAAAAGTTTTTTTTTGTTGTGGGCTTTAATGGAAAAAAAAATAATGGGCTTGAACAAATGAAAATGGGCTAAACTCTTTTATGCAAATAAAAAAAAGAAAATTGGACAAAGTATGGTGTTCACACCACCATAATGCTCTTAATATTTATACTAAAACTACTTAAAACTATGTGTACATTAAATATCTCATATGTAACTCATTTCATTCCAATAGTGCATTCAACTTTAACTTATTATAGCTAAATAATATATCTTAATATATTATGCATTTTATTTACATCAGCAATCACAATTTAACAGTTAATATAAATAAATAAATGCTTAAATATGCTTTTGATAATTGTAAATATAATATAAGTCGTTTTGGTTTTAGTGTACTACTTTTTTTTGGGATATTGATCCCTCTTTTATTCTAATATTTTGTTTTTCTTCTTCAATTAAACTCTATATTTGGTCCTTATCTAAGGGAGTGTTAAACATGAAGCTTCCAGACCATAAAATTTTTCTACTATTTCAAGTAGAAGTTGTAGAACTGGAATCTCTGTATTAGATTTTTTATTTTTTATTTTGCTAATGAACAACATATAGTGCCCAAAAGTATTTATCTATTATAAATGTATATAAAAAGTTATCTTAATAGAAGACTGAAGGACAAATTTGAAGGAATATTTTAGTGAAGTCGACATAGTAGTATAAATTAACATAATGTAGGAAACTTGTTGCAGAAATAAAAGTGCAAAATGAGAAAATTAAAGTTTCTATAATAATTATTATATTGTCAATAAAAATTGTTTTAAAGTATATAAATAGCCATTTCATATATGTTTTAATACACAATGATTTTAAAAGATTGTTGAGTTATATTGAATACAAATATGATATAGTAAAAATTATATTTAAAGCAATTCTTATAGTAATTGTTATATATGTGTACCATTTTTTTGATTTGTTAATGAATATAAAGGAATAAAATATGTTATTAAATTTATTGTATCATTTTAACACAGTTTTTTCAAGATACAAAAATCAATTGTAATTATGTCATTATTCACCTTCTTTTGAATCTATAACTTAGAGTTTATTGCAACCTTATTATGTTACTCATAGCCTTTTCATGATGCAACCCTATTAATCTTCAACTTCGACATAGGCTATAAAAAGTTGTATCTACTTGTTGAACTATTTTAGCTGTTAGACCCCATGAAGGTCATGTAATTTGTAATTCAACTTGACTAGGGTTTGACGTACCCTTAAACTCACGTATTTACTATATCAACTCTATGTACACTTTGCCATTTTTTCAGTCATGTACTTACAAAATCAATTAAATGCAGGTACTAGACAGTTTCACCTCGAACCATAGAGTAATGTTCAGCCCTTTGTTCATGTATGACTATTGTGAAGGCTGTCAAGTTGTTGACTGGGAAAGTTGGATGGTGCATGGACAAACCCACATTAGAACCAGCCGATACCAGTGACCATACACAATCCCCAATTTGTTCCACTCAATCTAAGCCTTATTGCGTTGACCCAATCCATGTTAACTGGTTACAGTGTATGTGATGCATACACCTACTTAGGCTTTGATAGCTTCTTGTCTACCCCTAACAACATGATTGCTTGGGTGTATATGCCATAGTGGTGTCAAATGGGCCAACCCACACCTACGTGGGCCAAGGCTAAAAAGCCCATAAGGCCAAAAAGCCCACAATTACAAAAAGTCCAAAGGGCCAAAAGCCCATGTGGGCCTTATGGGCTAGGACCAGCCCATGGGCCAATCCACTTATAAAAATTTTAAAATTTATCAATGCTTAAAATGAGCTAGCCTATCGGCTAACCCGTGGATTGGCCTACCTATGGGCTACCCCAACCCACCTACAACATTAGTAAATCTCATGGAAAAACCTACTTAACTTACATCCAAATTTATCCATTTCTATGATATGATTGATTATGAGTAACCAAGACATGTATTAATTTTCTCAATGCATTGGTAAGTTCAACCCATTTCCACTGCCAAGCCTTGTCTTTTCTTTCATGCTGCAACTTCATGCATAATGCACAACTAAAAGAAACAAAAAGGATCCAAGACCATTCCAAACACAGTAGCTTTCATATTCTAATTAACCCAGAGCATTCAAAAAGCAAAGAAAAGATGGTCTATTATCAGAAAACTATTAATCCATTTCTCATATATATGCACAGATTGAACTCACAAATTGCATTTGAATATTTGACTACCACATCATTCTTCATCTACATCTTCATCTTCTTGATGCACTACAAATGTTTTATTTCCAAGAGTTTTGTAATCATCTTCATCTGAAATAAGGACAAAATTAGAAACAATTAAAAGATCAAATAAGATTTATCAATTGGAAAAGATAATATAGAGCATATTAGGACATTACCTTCTGGGTTCAAAACACAGCCATGCAACCAATTTCTAGTGCAAATAAGCATTTGGACATTTTCTGGAAGAGTTGAACTTCTATACTTCGTAAGAACACATCCACCAATGCTAAAAGTAGATTCTGATGCTACAGTAGTAATTGGAATACTCAAGACATCTCTGGCCATAACTGACAGTGTGGGAGATCGTTTTTCATGAGTCTTCCAATAATTCAACACATCAAAATCTTCACTGTCATCAAATCGATTGGTGGTTCATCAAAATAAAGATCCAATTCATTCTTCCCGGTGATAGATTTTGTTTCATTTTGAAACATTTTAAACTCCTGAAAAATGTAATTCATTAATTATATGAACAAAAGAAAATAGAAGCTAAGAAATAACTAATGCTCATAATAACATACGCTAAATATGCTTGATCTCTTTGGCTTGTTTCCTTCTCCGTCAGACTTATTCAACGTGCTGGACTCACTGGAAGACTGAGATGCATTCAGAGCACTAAGATTGTAGGAATACTCGTTATAAAGCTTCTCGAACTTTTCCTTCACAATTCGAACCTTATCTCCAAAGATTGAGATATCAAGTTTTCTATAATAGAAGTTCAGAAAATCTAGCTTTAATCGAGGATCAAGAATGGCTCCAAAAGCCAAGACTACACTGTAATCCTTTTAGTATTTGTCAAATTTTTCCATTATTCTTTCAGCCATATCTTTGATCACATCCTCCGTATTAAATTGGTTTTGATCCAACATGCATTGAATCTTCCAAACTGCATAGCTACAACCATAGTAATTACACGCAGCTCTTTCTATACCATCCTTATCTATCACATTCCTCGTAAAAAATCCCCAAATGCTTGAGGTTTCTTTCTTGGATGACTCAGCACTTACAGATACTCCGGTAGGAGTTTCACAAACATCTTCGTCATCCACATTCGCAATATTGTTTACTGACTCCATAATAATATACTCGTAAATTCCTAAACATTGAGACAAACATAATTTCATGAACTAACACACAAGTATACAAACAAGAATAGAATATGCACAAAAGTAACATATAAATGTTGACCTGGTGGGAATATTAAAAAGGAAACAACGGAATAGAATCAATGATTAACAAAATTAGCAAGCAACACAGACAAGGAATCACGCTAATATAGATAGATGTATTGAAAACATTGGAATTCTGTGAGAGGACAGCAAAACATGAAGCAAATGGAGTTTACTTTCAATCAAAGAACAAAAGCAAAATGAAAACCAAGCAGAGCATATTCCAAAAATCATACTTTAAAAATCATAATTCTGTGTGAAGTTGACAAATAGGCTAATCATATCATGTGCATAAGATATATGGGGGAGACATCACTTGCCATTAGAACACTGTTAAGGAGTGCCTTATTTTTAAGTTTGGGATGCACTGAATTCATTGAAAACTATCAAAACCCATACAATTAGTATAAGAAACAAATGAAAACCTACAGCTTTTTCTTCTCAGTTTATCATGCTTATATTAGAATTCCAGTGGGGGTAGAAGGTAGAAGTAGTCATTAGAGAACCAACCTAAAGGTAAGAGTCACTACATCCTTTGATCTTTCTTTTTCTTCTTCTTCTTCTTCTTCTTCTGCTCAGATAGGACTATCATATGTCAACAGGTTCTTGATGTACAAAAGTATGATACATGAAAATACAGTTTGTGAGAAATTGCAATGTTATTTTCTGCTAAATGCCATGTCATGGTATAAAAAAGTTGGATTGGAGATATTATTGAGTAATCACCATTATTGAGGGGCTGGTTAACTTTTATTGTTGCTCAGAGCCTCTATTAAGTATTGCAAAAGCTATCTCAGAACAAAAGTACCGTGCAAGTCAAGGACCTTCAATAGCTTGCTTATCTTTGCAGTTCCTACAAATAAGGTGCATCATATTCACTTAACCCAACCCATCATTCAGATATGATTATAAATTTATATTTAAGGATAAATGTAACTTTATCTATTTATTTATAACTTTTATGTTAAGAAAATCATATGTGCAAGTTCCAAGTACTTCATCATCAGAGACATTCAAATTTAACATGTGATATCAAACAAATAACATGGTAAATAAAATCAAACAAAAGCATTTTGGCACAAAGAACAGAACTTAAGAGTACCCAAGTGAACGTGGCATCCAGAAAGCCAAAAGGGTGCCTTTGATTATTGAAAAATATAGGTATGGCAGAAGATTGAAGAAGCTACTAGAAGTGGAATCATAGTCACTGGCACCTCATGGAACATAGTAGGAATTCCATTAAGTGCTCTGGAGTTTTAGGCCTATTTCGAACAAGCTAATACAAGTGCAGTGTTACGACAAAAACACTAAGAGGCTTCAATTGCTTCCCTTGCTCCCTTAGCTTGGTGGCTTCTTCTTTGGCTTTTTTTTCCTGCTAAAGCTTCAATAAACTGATTCTTAGAACACCAACCAACCAAAGGTCAAAAATGCAAATCGCAAAAGTATCTAAAAAATTGCATGCGAAAATCAGGAAACAAAAAAAGCTCCTGAAAGACGCTTCAAAGACGAACAAAAAGTAGCAAATCGAAAAAGCAAATCACAAATGTACCTGAAAAATTGCGTGCAAAAATCGAACAAAAAAAATGACGCTTGCAGATTACAAAAATGGAGGAAATGCTAGAAGGTTATCGAAAGATGCTTAAAATTGGGATTTAGGGTTCTTTAGTTTTCAGCTTGCGAATCTGAGAAGAAGTTGTTTTGATTAGTCTGATACTCTGATGTGTTTCTTTTGTTTTTGTCCATGTCCAATGTGTTTCCTCAAATCAAAAAATATTTAAATATGTAGGCTGGCCCGTGGGTTGCCCGCTCCCAACCTACTAATTTAGGTGGATCATGTAGGCTAAGACCATGTGGGCCAGCTGAAGATATAGGCTATGATTAGATGGGGGCCAAATAAAGGGGGTTGAAGGCTAGCCCCTAGGCCATGGGCCATTTTAACACTACTAATATGCCATGTGGAGAAAGGAAGATTTCATGTGCCAGGCATATAATTACAACACAGATTTATTCAAATTATTCCTTTCGCATGCAAATGAAGGGTGACCACCATTGGTTGGCCTACTCTTGGTGTTAACCACTATGGGTAACTAACTTCTTTTTAGGTGTGATTTACTTGTATCTTTGTCATCTACGAACTCTGGGGTTTAGCTTGGTTTAGCTTGAAGAGACTGGTAAATAACTACTCAAGTTTGTGACAGTAGGGGTTGTCTACTGGTCACAAGTGTTAACTTGGAGAGGCTAGTACAAGACTACTCAAGGTTCAGCTTAGAGAGGCTGGTGAATAACTACTCGATTTAGCTTGGAGAGGCTAGTGAATAACTACTCAATTTGTAATAGTAAGGATTCCCTACTGGTCACAAATGAAAGCTTCAAAAGGCTAATGTAAAGATTATCCAGTTTTTCTTTCTTGGTTTGAGAAAGATGGTTAGTAGAACCTCAAAATGTGTTGAGTACTGAATGTAGACAAGTTTGGTTGAACCAGTATAAAAATATTTGTGTCACATCTTCTTCTCCCTGATCTCTTTTATTTTTATGCTACGATGTACTATTTAATATATGATGTTATAATGCTCTAGCCGTTCTATTATTTATCTTATGCTTCATAAATCTACTTTCTAAAACAACTAATCTTATCTCTGCTGTGCTTCAAGCTAAATGCTTGATAGTATTTTGTTAAATGTTTCAGATGCACAAAAAGAAGCAAAGCATGCTTCAACCCCCTTTCTCATGCATTTTTATATCTACAAATGGTATCGGAGTAAGGCCTTTGAGGGGTTGAGCAATCCAATGATTGCAAAGGATAAAGACTAGAAGGATAAAATGGCATATATCCACATTGTCGAAGATCAATCTATCAATTGACCATCTTTCGCTGATGAGGTTCTAGGATCTGTCAAGGCACACTCAAGTTTAAAGGAGTCCTAAAGGGCAAGTGAATAATAACAACAAAAAGAAAGAGTTCAATTGAACTCCTAAGAAAAGTGCCTGCTCATATGTGCACTAAGCATAAATGAATATGACATGTGTTGCTTGTGACATATGAAAGGAAATATGGGATAGTCTGTGCATATTGTTTGAAGATCTTAAAATCATCGTAAAAGTCTTTGGCCCTAAAGTTATCATGTCAGAAGCTGTGCAAAGCTAAAGCAATGAAAATTGTTGAAACCTCAAATGAAAAGGAGAGATCTGATGAAGAATATGAGATTAACAATGGAGATGAGATCTCAATGTCTATTGAAAATCTCAAAAGTTTAAGAAGGCTAGACAAAGAAAAGAAGAAACATCAATCTCAGGAAAAACAAAAAGGGCAATGATTTTTAGATCAATTTGCTAACAATAATAAGAAAGAACATCTTAATCCAAGAGTTCTAAGCTCAAAGCATCACAGAAATATCCATGTCTCAAGAAGAAGAGCTTGCTGACTGCTTGGAGTAACTCTGAAGATGAAAAGATTAGATCAAAAAGTCATGATGAGTTGTAAAATGCTACAAACATATAATGAATAGCTTGGGAATGGTTCAATAGAAGACTGTAAGGTAAGAGTATCTAAACTCAATTTTTATTTCTTATTACTTGTATTATATGATGAGTTGCTATAAGTTTCTCAAGCCTATTCCTCTAAACATCTCAACTTGTCAAGAAAACTCAGAAGGTTATGTTGAAACTTGAAAAGATCAAGCCTGAAGTTGAAAAGCTTAAGCTTAAGTGAGATATATCAAAAAAGTTTTTTTTCTTCTTCAAGTAAAACTGAAGCCTCCAAAAGTTTGTGAAAGATGTCAGAAAGTTAATTCTGAATTTGAGAGGACTTCATGGTTCTAAGACCTGACCGGTACATTTGTTATATATAGTTCAAAAACCTTCCTTGTATGCTAAAAGTCAGAGTCCACAGTTTTAGAAAACAAGTTTGAGATTTGAAGAGGAAATAAGGGAGAAAAAGCTATGTAATCTCATTTCTTGCACTCTCTGCCACAAGATGGGAAACCTATATGAGAAATGATTCTTGAGAAAGAATTCCAAAAGGTTGGAAAATCTCTTCCTTTGAAACTAACCAAAAGGACCCTAGAAAGTCTAGGTACCAAAATCAACACTATTCTTAATTACAGGTATGACCAAAAAGGTTCATGAGTTGAAATATCAAGGAACAAACAAATGATGACCTCTCCAAGTACCATGTCCTAAACCTGAGAGTTAATCCAAAACCAGAAGGATAAGAACTCAAAATCTTTCAAGTACGATGATGGTAGAGCTTAAAAAGAACCTTACTGATAATCTCGATGATCTTGTGGAAAGACTTGAGAAAATGGATCTCAAGGAAGTTTCAGAAAATGGGCAAATGAAAGCCAAATCATCAGAAAATGGACTCTAGAACATCAACTCTTTAGAAAGCATGCTCAGAACTCCCAAGCTCTTAGAAAGTAACTTTTTCTGGACTCAAAGATGAGCAATCTGAAGAAAGAAGAGAAGCTGAGAATTCTCAATGATATAGAAACTACAAAGGGAGTTTCTGATCCAAAGATAGTCTCTCAAAACAAAGTTCATGGAGACACTTCAAGGGACATGTGCACCAGGTCATCCCTTATAAGTATATCAAACTGTGCTTTCATCTCCATTCTTGATTCTCGGACTAGATCGTTTTGTCAAAAGGTTTTTATTTAATAAGATTATTTGGCCATTGTTATGTTAGTTAACATTTCTTTGAACTAAGATCCTTTTCGAAAAGTATAAAATGAATTTGATTCTAAGGAAAATTTGATTTGGAATGATTCAATTGTTTTTAATGAAGAACTTGTTTTGATTAGTGAAAATATAAGTATGATTTGAAAGAGAATGCTTAAATGATGTTTAAAATGATTTTAGAATGAAAAAGTGATTTAAAGTGTGTTAAAACTTTAACTTTTGAATTTCTAGACTCCTTGTAATTGATTGCCATATAATGTAATCGATTACCATGCTGTTCATATGCCCATAATATAAAATTTAACACTTGTAATCCATTACACACATCATGTAATCGATTACACACATCATGACCGTTTCTTGTTTTGAAAATTTGAACACTATTATCGATTACCATTTTATGTAATCGATTACCAAGTCAGAAATGTGCAAATGGGTGTGTTTTGAAGAGACACATCCTTTGGGATCAATCCCCCAGAGGTCTACATGAATTATTTTCTATAAATACCATTCTTCAACGCATTTTAACACACAAAACATATTGCAAAGATAATTTTAACAATCATTCTCATTCATCAATCATTTTGTTCGATACTTGGCCAAATTCTCTTATTCTTGAGAAAACCTTATAAGACTTCAATTTGTAATATTTCCTCTAGTTAGAGAGTGAATTCCTATTTTTTATTACTGAGATTGTGCAAAGGGTGAGGTATCCCTTGTAAGAACAAGAGTGTGGTATCTCTTGGTTCTTAAGAGACTCAAACACAAAGGGTGAGGGATACCAAGGTGTAAGAATACTCTTTGGTTGTAAAGATATTAAAGATAGTGGAACTCTCAAGCGGGTTGTTTGGGAGAACTAGATGTAAGCCATAAGAGGTGACTGAACCAGTATAAATCGAGTTTGTATTCTCTCTTCCTTTATCTCTTTATGTTTATTGCAAGTTTGCATTTGATTATCTTGTTCATTTATATAGTTTGAACTCTTAGTCACTTGCATTTTCATCTTTTCTATCAAGTCTTCATCATATTTTCTCACATTTTATTGATCAAGGATTAGAGTGGGATAAAATTGAAAAAGTTTGAGAACTCGATTCACCCATCCCTCTTGAATTTATTAAGGCCACTTGGATAACAAGTGTTATAAGAGTATATTAAGAAAATGAGTATTATGCATTTAAAAGTGAATGAATATTAAATATTAAAATAAGAAATCAACTATCTAGTTTTTCAACAATCATGTAGGATTGGTTTTCAGAAAACATGTGCCACATTAAACAAGGGAAATGATAAAATGGGGAAACAGGCTATAGGTGTTGGGCGTGATGCCGAAAAATGAAAATGACATTTCAAAGGAATTATTAGAGCCAAAAGTGACCAAAGAAATTTTTTATTATATACTTTCTTTTCATCAATCAATTTTAGTATAAAAAAAATCATGAATGTGATTAAAGAGGAAGTCTACACCATTAAATGAGAAGGAAATTTGATGGAAGGACGTGAAAAGAGGAATATGTAGGGCCTAACACTAATAGTAGAGTACTAATGTTAGGTTTTATAGTACTAAAGCGTAAAGGAGAAAAAGGGACACTTGAAAAAGTGTAGCAAAGTGAAACTGCATGCAATGTTGATCATATTGGATGCTACAAAAAAATTATAGGGACTTGGAGGTAATGAGTCTCTGGAGAAATGGAGGTGACTACTCACTCTTTGAAATTTCTCATTGAAATAGAGGAATCTCCTTCTGCATTACTTTGAAAACTTGATATTCAATGTGGCAGGGAGGCAAGTGGTAAAATCAATTCGATTTGAGCTCCAAGTCTCTATTCTTATCCCTTATGTTCGTGTCACGACCCGATTTGGCCACATGACCGGCACGTGAGGAATTAAACCATTGGTTCTACGAAAACATAATCGTAATTAATATAATAATCAACTCTAACATAATTTTCTAAAGTTTGAAATCAAATCATTTCAGTTTTACTCCAAACTTTAAATATATCTCTGAGATTCAAATATATGAGTTACTCTCTATACAAAATATACATGAAATCTATAATCATGTAAATATAAAATAATCATGATAAAACAATGCCAATCTATCTCTATGGCACGGGACCTTGTCCATCATGTAACTAGAGCATTCTATCTCTAACAAAACTCAAAAGTACTTCACTTCAAAGTAAAGCTCACCAACTGAAACTCTACTGCAGGGAAGGAGGAGGAAGAGGGAACTCGCGGTGTCTATAGCACCTATAATGGAGGAAGGGAGATGGGTGAGTTTCATTTAAAACTTAGTGAACAGGTCCTCACCTATAACCCTCTCATCGGATGACTAAAGAGAATAAATAATCATATATATATATATATATAATCATCAAACTAGTCAATGTAATAACTCTGAAATAATATTCATACTTTTATGCATATATACAAAATATCTCTAAATGGAAAATCTCTGGAAAACATAAGCAACAGTACTTTACTAGAGAAATAGGAATCTCTACCATGGTTCTTCAAGAATCGAAAATATTATGCTCTATGATCCATTAGGGATCTAATGTAGACACCTAAATAGGTTTCATTATCTGCTCTATGAGATTGCCCTCTCGAGATAACTTGGTACCAAGATTAATGATCGGGGTTCAACTGTTAACTCACCATCTATTTCTCTATAACTACCATCTAATCTCTAATTTGATAAACATATGGTTTTCTCTAAATCTCTATTATAATATTTCTCTAAGAACAAAACTCTATAGTTCATAATTAATTCACTTATAAAATTATCATGGCAATTTTATGGAAATATCAAAGGTATAATGATACTCTAGCTCTTGTTATAAAATTATTTAACAATAATGGTCCCATGAGTTTGCATTAAAACAGATATTTCATGCTCTAGTTGGAAATCATCATTTCAATAATTATAACAAATCAAATGGAAACTCTAATCTCTTGAAATCTCTTCTAAACTATGTAATTAATAATAATTTGAGGGAAATTAACTCAATGACCAACATAAGGGCCATAGGTTCCAAACTCACTTACTTGGAGGAAAAGGAGTGATGGTGTCACCACCAACGGAGCTCCAAGGAGGAGGAATGGTACCAACGTCTGCCATTGGAGCCACAAAACACATGATTAGTCTCCAACAATCTCTAGATTACTCAAACATAACTCTAACAACATTGGGGAAGCACCCCCGCTTAATAACAATGAAGACAAACAATAAACCCAAACTCTAGGTTACAAGGTAGGGAGGAGGGAGACAACAAAACCCATAAATCATACCTTTGATCTCTTGAAGGAAGAAGGATTGAAGTTGGATTTATGTGAAAAGGGGTGGAAGAAAGTTGGAGAGTAGAGGAGTTTTGGGATAAAAATCCCTAGTTTGAAGTGTTTAAAAGGGGTTGGGGAGCTCACTTACGCAAAACGTTGTGTTTTGTACTGTTCGTACCTCGTTGACAAGGCTATAGTGGTGTATTACTACTATACCCATCCTGCCATGCCCGCGCCCCCTGAACTGGCCACTTATGACTTCTATAGCGGTCCTAGACCCCTATAGCGGTGATAGTTCACCAGATTTGCTGAATTAGGGGTCCTTCATGCATCCTGGGCCTTCCCAGCATCATGAGTGGGTCTTAGGGAACCTTGGGGCAGTACGGAACTTGCCCAACGACACGCGTACCTAGGGTATCATAGTTCACCACCTATATAAATGAGTTGGGAGGGAAGATTGTTTATAGAAAAAAAAAAAAGCAAAGCTATAGGAGAGAGTTATTATAAAAGAAATTTTTATTAGTTCTTTTAGAGAGTTATAAGGTTAAAAAATGTCTAGAAGACGTGATTGAACAATCGATCCTCATAATCATATTGTTGAGCAAGTTATTAATGAAAATATAAGATTATTATATTTTGTTAATAGATTATAATATCTATTCTATTTACTATATATCTTCCTTTATTTGATTTAAATTTTAAGTGTAAGATAATTACTTAGTATCAATTTTATTATTGCATTAATTAATTGTAATTTCTTTTCTATTTGTTTATCATCTCCGCATAAATCAATCAAACGACACGTATGTTATCTTTTAATTTTGTTATGAATCAAGTTATTTATTTAGAGAATTTAGAAGCTAAAAAGGTTGCTTTTAAGTTGTTTGTTTGTTTCAATTTTTATAAGCTTAATATGATATTACTCAGGATCGTCACAATATAAATAAGTCTATAGAGTTGACATAAATAAGTCTTTAATATCTGCATTGGTAGAAAGATGGAGAATGAGAACACATACCTTCCATTTTCCATGCAGAGAATGTACCGTCAAATTGGAAGATGTCTTAGTGCTGCTTGGGCTTCCTATCCAAGGTATCTCAGTCATTAGTTTTACTAGTGGAGATTCAGCAGATATACAACAAGCATGTTATAGGTTTCTTAGTGGGTGGCTTGATTCCTTTAAAGGAGGCGCAATTAATTTAAGGTGGTTGGATCAACATCTAAGAGGGTTCAACCTCAATTTAGAAATGTATTTCCGAGGACATATTGTCACTCTCCTAGGCAATTGTGTACTCCTTGACAAAACTGAGGCAACAATTCATGAAAAGATCTGACACTGTTGATCAATTTGAGCCACATCAGACAATATAGTTCAGGATTAGCATGCCTGGCCATACTTTATTGCAATTTATGTCGAGCTATGATCTATACTGCTAATAATTTAGGTGGACGACTAGTATTGTTGCAAACATGGGCATGGTATAGGCTCCCGTATTTAACTCCAATACCACTAGACCCTATCAGCTTTCCATTTGCATCCAAGTAGAAAATATATCTAATTTTTGTGTGTGAATATTTTCATAATCATAATTAATTAAAATATTCTTTGATAGATAGAGAAAGCCAAGCTACCAACAAAATAAGGGACTAAAGAAGCTTGACATATTAAGACGAATGTTAGAATAGATGCAAGATAATCAGCTAGCAATTAAAACACTTAGTACAATGTCATAGTAAAGTTCCAACTTATGTTATTTCAATGCGTCTCATATTTTTATTATTGAAATTTTTCTAGCAATCATATAGCTATCCTCAAGTTGAGGCAATCATTCCTTTTAGGACGGCAAGGCCATTATTTCTGTATGTCATTCCACTTATTTGTTTTGAAACTTTAAAGTGGCTTTCATGTGATTGAGTTATGTGATAGTTTGGGCTTGACCAAACAACTCGTCGTCCACCCCAAGTTTTCAGGCTTATCATAACAAGAATTTGAGAAGACAACCTGACAACACTTATTAGTGTGACCTTCATCGACCATGGGTGGAAATGTGGATGCAAAGATAAAATCATGTCTTGCAGGGAGGCCCCTTAGTGATTACTGCCCACGCAAGAATATTGGTCCTAGTATATACTCATTACTGTAACACCCTAATAAACCTAACTGCGCTTAAGTTTGCATTTGGATTCTATTAGTTGTTACTTATGCCTTACGTTCACTTTCTTTTGGAATTAACTAAAATAGTGGATAATAATTTTTTTTTATACAAATTACTTTTTGAAAGCTTAAGCCTATAGCGAGAATTGAAGTACATAGCATTCACGTAGATGAAAATCAGAATTACTTTGCGCCCTTACTTAATTGAATAGAGCGGAATTAGGAAATAGAGATAAAATTACTATCACATGAACTAAAATATAACTACTTGATACATGAGTCATACTAGGACATATATCATAGTGATAAGTTCTTACAAATAACAATATAAGTTCTACTATTACTGGTCTATTCTCCGCAATCTATAACATAACTAAAATCGGAATGCTAATTCTTGGGAGTTCTGAAGTCTTCACATGTTGCCTCCTTTCTTAACTATAGCTCGTTGCTTCAAGTGGACTTGTCTGTCTCTGGTAATGACAACGGAAAGAGAAAGATAAGAGTAACAAATACAATATTTCTCAATAAGGGTTCGTATTTGTACTAATTGTGTCATCATTGTCATCCCAGTCACTTCAGATTTATTTTTAAAAGGTAGACATACAGAAGGTTCAATTACTAGGTTTTTCATAAGCGTAATTATCCAAAGTGCAGTTGCTTTTAAACTACTCTTATAACATTAACAGGAATATCCATTCAGTCATTCATCAATCATACGTATCATGTGAATCACTAATAAGCAATAAATAACTTGGGAGATGTATGTATTTCATGATTACTCATCCTCAACATTTACTTGAGATGTGACCATCATCTTTTCTTTGATTAACATTTCTTTCAATTACTCAAGCAGAGCAAGTACTAGAGTAAAATAGGTTCACCATAACTGTATGCATACACTTGACATTTTATACATCTTTAACTTGATTTGGTCCTTCACTCACTGAGTGCACCAACACCAACATCTTAAACTACCTCCATGGATAATGAGCTCATACCATGGTCGTCACCACAACTTGTTCTATGATAGAATCTCAACGGATGGGGTGAAGGGGTTAGGCAGTGATCTTCTTCTATTACTTTTCATGGTTTGGCTTAAGTCCACTTTTCCAAACTCTCATTGCCTAGCTCAAGTCCACTTTTCCAGACTATCATTGCTTAATTTCATCAATGCCATATATCATGTTTCATATGCAATTCTTTTTGACATTTTACATATGCTTTGTCATGGTAATGTATTATCATTTAATATAATGAATACCATATGATTAATACTCAAGGGTTCAGATCATAGCAAATATAGCATTTTGAAGCATATATGATCAATACTCATGGCATCACATTTACATCATAGCATATAATAAACCATCATAACATTTCACACATAATCAAGATTATAGGTCAAAGTCATGCTTTATGTGTATCTCAAGGTCACTAATCTTCTTTCATTGAAGCATAAGTCTTTAAGTCATGAGTTAAGTCCTCTTAGTCATTTATGAGTGAGATTTCTTAATTATGTGTAATTATAAGTCATGTATCTTTATTACATTTATAAAAATCTGATGAGTTGATTTAATTAATACCAAGCCATCTTGAAAAAGGAATTTTCGGATTTACTCTAAAGGCACTATTTTTGGCTTGTAAGATTTTACAGCTTATTACCATTTTTGGTATGTCTGAATGAAAAATTAATATCTCTCATTATACTTGCTCTTTTCAGAAAATAAAGATAGGTTCAGAATCCTGACTCACTTTTCTACTGGACGTGCTATTTACAGAATTATGTTAAGTGAAATGACTTTTATACCCTTACAAAGTTATCCTATTCCAGCAGTGTCCTAAAACCCAACATGTGGCTTGTTTTATTTTTTTGGAATCACGTGCATATTTTAATGAATATATTTTACATCTCTGTGTTCCTTAGGATCTTAGCTTTCCAAAAAAACCATTTCCACACGTTTTGCCGATGTATAGAAAATGATAAGTTCGGTTTAGTGCTTAGAGATTAGATAGAAATTCCATTACGGAAGCTAAATTTTAGAAAATTATATCTCTGTCTAGGAGATGTATTTTTCAGTACTTTCTTTTGGAGAATGTCCTTTGGGAAGTCAGCTTTCACATATAATTGTTCCATAGTTCCAACGGCATGGTTTCTAAATGTATCATGTTTTAGTGTACCTATCACTGGCAGGAACATTTTTCTAGCAATAATGTGTCTGTATACTTGTTTCCTTTCAAAGTAAATCATAGATTCCCATTATTTCCAATCATGGCTAGCACATACATTCAACAATGCAGAGGTTTTAAACATGCTAACACACATCTTGGAGAATATTTATCATGTAAAGAAAATAACATAACTTTTAGAGGAGTAGATGTGCAAGCTTTAAGCCTTTAAGCCTAAAATGAGCTAAAGACTTAAAACTCTCACATCTCCAAGATAATGACCACCTACCAAGATGTGAAGAGGTGTGAATGAGTCCTTCAACCCTTAAAGGGTCATGAACAAATAGAAAAAATAGAGAGTAGAAGATAAAATCTTGTTTCCTAGCTCCAAGCTTTTATGCCTTGTATGAATGAAGGAAGCTAGTGTGTTGTCTTGGATGCGCTTGCAAGGTTTAGAAGAAATATTTCTTTAGCTAATCAGAGAGTAGACTTAGAGCTGAATATGGAAGTGTATGAGGAAGGGATTTGAGAGAAAATGGAAGAAGTTTAGGAAGCTCAAGACTTAGGAATGATGAGAAGTTTGTAAAGAACACAGTTGCAACTACTACTCCTCCTTTTATAGGCCCCTTGGCCAAAAATTTATATGGGCTGTTTGGGAAGATTTTAATTTCTGATTTAGTTCATTTGGTTGTCTATTTAGTTGGGGTAATGGGAAATTAGAACTAAGTTAAGTTAGCTAGTTAGATTATATGCCAAAGAAGCATTATCTATAGCCTAGTCTTGCAAGCCTAATGACAACATGTCACCCTTGACATCTTTCAACCCTTTCATCTAGCCCCATAAGCAACCTTCAAATCAGATTTCCTTTCTTCCAAATGGAGGGTGATGCATTTCGGCCATGACAGGAAAATAATGAGGAAAAACTTGTGTTTTTGTTTTGACGTATAACTTGGTGTTGTCTTATAGTTAAATTAATTCTAGTTTAAGTTATTTTGCTGAAACTTATGTGAGTGTTTTCTTTTACATGATGGCTGAAAAGAGGAGTTTAGAAAAGGTCTATGGGGGTTTTAGAAGTTATTCTGTAAAGCTGCACACTTATCTGATGGTTAAACAGGTGTTTTTACCTCTTTTGGTAATATTCTCTTACCAAAAATGGTTTAAATCAACTTTTAAGCATATTTTATTTTTAATGAAGAATCTATCATAGATTAATTAGATTAACCTCCCATCAGGTTGGTAATCAACCTAATTAGTGATTAATTATCTCTAACTTGACTATTTATGGTATAACTTATTTTTAAGATTGTTGTCATTTATAGTAAATTACCAGTTAAGCTTATTTTATTATTATCTTAGGAATCTTATGTCAATTATTTATGTCTAATTCATACTTAGTGTATTAACCCTTGATTAGCTTTTATTAGACCACTTAATCATGATTTAATTGGTCTTTGATCATAGTTTTATTATTATGTTGACTATTTCATGTTTTAATTGACTTTCTCATGATTTTGTTGACTTTCACAAACCTTTGACTTTTAGGGTTAACTTTGACTTTGTGGTTGAGTTTTAACCTAAGAGTTTAACTTTTTGACTTTGACTGTTGATCTTAACTTTTGTTGACTCTTGGTAAACACTTAACATTTTATATTGACTTGCCCTTGATCGGATGAAAGTTCAACAGTTTCAAGTGAAATCGTTTACTCGGGTCATCACCAAGTGAACTTTCATTTAGGATGAAAAATAGGGATGTTACAATTACCCCCTTGCCCAATGTCACATATGGATGACCAAGCATCATCATCACCACTAGCACAACCTGCACAAGCCTCGTATCACCTTGTTTAGACACTGCAACCGATTGACCCATGGGCAGCTTGCACAGCTCGTGAGCATTCTGTATCTAGTCAAAGTAGTGAGAGAGCATCCACTTTTCGCCCAGAAACACTAAAATCCTACATAGGTTTACAAGCACTTGGTGAGGAGCCATTTGTCATGAAAGACGAGAAGGTAAGGACAGAGGAGGAGGTGAAGGTGAATTAGGTATAAGTAAAGCATATGTAGGAAGAGTAGATAAAGGTGGGGTAGGTGGACATAGGGAAGCTGAGATTGGATATTCATTACACACCAATCCCTAGCCATCGGATCTATATAGCCCGTCACTAATGTATAGACAACAAAAGGCCAAGGGGATGGGAAAATTACATAAAAGAGGGATGAATATTATGTAATTTTATATTTTTAATAAAATTAGTCATGTTTTTTGTTGTGCCCTTGGTACATTGAAAGGGATTCATATCTTTCTTATATTTCCATGCCCTTGACATATCAAAAGGGATTTCTGATTTTACTTACCATTTACTATTGAGGACTACTTAGGACAATTGCTATCTCAACTTGTCTTGACCTTTCACTATAGTGGCTTATCCACTTTTGGGTAATAGACTACTTTTCAGTACTCAATACATTCCTATATGTGATCATTGGATTTTTTCTCCAATTCATACACAAATCGTCTGAGCTCATTCTTATACATGATCCTTGGATTCTCTAACACCATCCAATCACTCCACCAAATCAAACACATCAGTATCCCTGTGTTATCATTCAATATAACCAAAAATTTCAGGCCAACTTATTCAAAGAAATTTTTGAAAGAGCCTAATATAATCCTCCCCAAGTGCTTTACTTCATTCAAAACTCTTCCAATTTCGCAAGTGCTTTTCAGCATTCAAAACTTTTCTAATCAGCCTTTACCCCTCTCTTTAGCAGTGATGTATGATGGGTCAAAGTGGGAAAAATGATGGATTAAAATTCTAATTAGTAAAGTTCAAATAAAATTTTTGAAATAAATATCAGGGTGTTATAGTATTGCCCATTGTGTTTGTCACTAATAATGTAACAAAGAGTTTTCTCAACTGCTTTCCACACGCTAACTGAATAGTTTTTTTATACCTTCAATAGTTATAAGATAAAACTCATAAATAATCATATTGAACACTCTTATTGTATAATGAATTATTTACCTCATTTTAATATATCAATGCTGAATTTTTAGTTTATAATAAATATTATAAATTAATGAATATATGCATTAAATATAGTGGATCATATTAAGATGTGTGTGTGTGTGTGTGTGTGTGTGTATATATATATTCATTTTATCAATAGGTAGAAAAATTATATAGTAACTAATCAATATAATATATTAATTAATTGATAATTAAGAATACATAACTGAAGTACCATACCTTATCTTATGTAAACATTTCTCAAGCACTTATATTTCAAAAAAATATACTATATAATTTAAATTTACTGTTGATTATTTATTTATTTTATTCATTTAGAATTCGGACAATCTGAATTCTATTCACCCCACAGTATGACACTACAGAGCCCTATTTTTAGATTTTTTTTAGAATTCTTTATTTTTTCTTTTTTTCCCTTTTTTTAAAGAACTCGGACAGTTCGAATTCCGTTGTGATGTCGTAGTGTGCTTTTTTTAGATTTCTTTTTTTTTTCCAAGATTGTGGACTGTCCGAATTCTATTGTGACTATAATGTTGTTTTCAGATTTCTTTTTTTTCCATTCCAAGATTCGGACGGTTCGAATTCTATTGTAACTACAGTGTTTTTTTTTTAGATTTCTTTTTTTCTTTTTTTCAACATTTTAGACTTTTTTTACATTTCTTTCTTTTTTTCTTTTTATGCAATATTTCGGATTGTCTAAATTCTTATGTGAGTACAGTGTTTTTTTAGATTTCCTTTTTTCTTTTTTTTCAAAATTTCGGATTGTCTGAATTCTATTGTGACTACAGTGGTTTTTTTAGATTTCTTTTTTTTTTCTTTTTTTCAATATTTTTGACTGTCTGAATTCTGATGTGAGTATAGTGCTTTTTTAGATTTCTTTTTTTTTACTTTTCTTGTTTTTTAAAATTTTGGTCTTTCCGAATTCTAATGTAACTACAGTGCTTTTTTTAGATTTCTTTATTTTTTTTACATTTCTTTCTTTTTCTTTTTTTTCAAAATTTCGGATTGTTCAAATTCTGTTGTGACTATAGTGCTTCTTTTTAGATTTCTTTTTTTTTTTTACATTTCTTTCTTTCTTTTTTCTTCTTCTTTTTTTTCAACAATTCAGACTGTTCGAATTCTTTTGTTGTTTTTTTGTTGTTTCTTTTTCTTTCTTTTTTTTTTTGGTGTGACGCTACGGTGAACACCTGATCTTGACCGTCCAACACAAATAATGATCTACGCCCCAACACCATTTACCCATTATTTCAATTTTTCCGTACAACTTCTCAACCCAAAAAATAAAACAAATACTAGAATTAAATTAAATAAGGTGAATAGCCCATCCACTTTCTCACATTCTCAGTTGGTTTTCAAAGTTCCCACGCACTGCTTCATTTTCTCCATACGCAAACAGACAGTGATGCACCTAGTCATTCCCTGGTCAGTGTGATTAATCTTTTCACCTTTACATTGTTTTTTTTCCATGTTTTCCCGTGTTTCCATTGCCTTTTACCAACATAACCATGTCAGTCATTCAAGGTTTTCATTGTGTTTTTATGAAATCAAGTTTTCCATAGCCTTAGCAAAATTTTACTGAAAAGATATCCATATTTACCTTTTCAGAAAATTTTATAAAAGGTTCTTTGTTGTAGAGTGATCAAAGGTTGAATCTTTTCGCAATACTTTCCTGTTGGTACCAATGCCCGTCAACCCAATTGTTAAATATCTGTTATCATATTTTTACTCTTAAAAAGTTTCAACCTTTATTTTGTTCCCAACATAGTGCTTTGTTGTTGTATTCATAATAAATAGCTACTTGTTTTCTCATCAACTCTTTCTTCTCCCTAATTGCAAAACATATCTTCCACTATTTTCATTTTATGCACATCTAAAACTATTAATTAAAAATTTGGAAGGAATTGTAACTATTTAGCCTTGTTTTTCCTCGACAACTGCTCCTGTAATTTCATTTATTTTGAACATCCTCACTTAGTATATTAACAAACTAGGGAAGATATGTAACTATTTAGATTTGCAGCTATGTCGCCTAGTTTTGTTACATATCCTCGTGTATATGTAATTTTTGAAAGTCATGGGTGGAAAAAGTTGGTTCAAAATATTCTGACTTAAGAACTTTTAAAATTGCTATTAATCCTTGAGTTTTAACTCATATTATGACTTCCATCATAATGCAGATGATGGCTAGCGGTCGTCAATGCCACCCCTCCTTACCGAATACGTTCTACAAAATCATTTTCCAACATGACCTAAACCGCTGCATAACTACTCTTACCACTTTTATTTTAGCTCCTATTTGATCTATGTAAATATGTTTGCACTAACGTTCAATATCATTCCTATTGAAGCAATTTCCTTCACCTCAACACACACTAATCGTCTACTGAACGAGATTATATTGAGGACATCAAATGGCAACAAGTGGAGGTCACGTGTTCTGTGACCAATGCCCACTTTTACTTTGAATAAGGCTAGTCTGATTTCCTCAACCATTACAACATTAACATTCATTACATCTTGCTATTTAATTTCAATGCGAATACAAAGTTTAGTGTCTATGTAATGGCACTGATGCTTTGGAAATCAACTACACCATGTTACAAATGTCATTCCATTGCCACCTACATCCTTAGCTCTATCCCCATCCCTAATACCATCGCTACCTCCATTACCATAAGGTGAATTGAACAAATGTACTCATTATTTTGTATTTTTTGTCATGCAAACTCAGTCTCCTCAAAAATACTTATGTGATATTATTATTACAGTTCAAGGGAATAGGCTAGTTGACCGATTAAGGCATTGAATTGGCCGGGCAATTTGCTAACACAACAGATTATTGTAGCCTTCCAAATGAAGCATGACTTTTTTGTCATAAAGCTTTCTCGCTTTGCTCGTCAACATGGAAAGCGGGTACCTTTTCATCACCCATTTATTCATATTTTACCCCATTGAATATGTTACTAACTTTTATTAAATCATTTTGCAGATTAATTTGCCAATTTTCTGTAACATAAACCAGAAAAATATAAGGTTGTCCTAATGCTGGGTGGCAACTAGTGGAGCGTATGGTGCACCAAGTACGATAACCGGCACAATGTAATGTTTGGAAAGGGTTGGCAATACTTTGCATCCGACAATCACTTGGGGACATATGACATCTGCATATTTGAGCTGATAAATGACAGGATTCCTCAGTTGAGGGTTCATGTCTCTCATGAAGTCAACTAATATGGTTTCAGTCTTCAAATTAATTCCTTACAAAACTATTTTTCCCAAAATCCATTCATTTCACAATCTTGACCACACTACTTTGCCAATTTCACTCTAGGTGATCTCAAGGATGAAGTTGGGACTTCCAATGTGTAGGATTATATTCCTTCAAATGTGAATGCCATTTCTATTTTTAGTTGTTTAGAATTTTGGCTTCACTTTTTATCGGTTGTAGTTGTCCACTTTGGGGGTTCTAATTGCTTACTTCCAATAGGATGTTTTACTTTTTTACATTACATCCATACTTTATAGTGATGTCTGCTACTGAACAACATTAATCATCAACATTTATATAACAAACGTAGCTTATCTTGCCAATATTACTACAGAAACAACCCAATTACTGTTGATTTTGCTTACTGCATGTGTATGAAATTTGTGCTACAAAAAGTCACTAAATGATTCTTATTTTTATCAGAGTAGTTAGGAATATGTTTATCACCTTTCATTACCCTGCACACCACTTGCCCCTTGTTTTTTCGGCATGTGCATTTATTTTTATTGAACTTCAACACACCTACCATTTGGTCATTATCTGCTTCTATTTCTTTTGTGAGCACGAGAAGCTAGTCAACATATCATTTGTCTTGGCTACTGTTTTTCTTTGTCTCATTTGGCAGTTACTTTCTATTTTCATTTATTATTTTTCATGATGCTTAGACACTTCAGATGTAGAACTGTGTAATTTCCATGTGCATGTGGGTCGTGGTCTTCTTCCATTCGATGTTTTTGGACCTCACAACATGTTTCAGGCTCTGGCTCTTCTTCATTTTAAGACAAAAATAGCCTACAAAATGAAAAGAATTAAAGCAATTTAATTGACAATGCCAACCACCAACCATTCACATTGGCCCATCCCTACTTATTTCACAAAAAAATAAAAAATAAAAAACAAATTCCACTAACATGTAACTCATACGCATGCCATTGCACTTCAAATAATTTTTCATGTCTATGTGTTAATGGAACAAACAAGTGCTGAAAGTTGTCACACAATGCTGGATAGTAGACTATGAACGTTGCCATTTATCTTATACACATACACTCTGTGACTACATGTTATTTGTTTAGTCTTCTCAGAGTTTCATGCCATATTGTACATATGTTGTATATGAATTTTCTTTGTTATTCATTGTATATAATTTGGCTTTATCCTTCTTAAATGCATTTTTGTTCGTCATATACATTCGAATTACATTTCACCTCTACAACCATTATTATTGGACGTCTCGATTTAGAGTTTTACCAACCTTTTTTGTCCTTTTTGTCCTACTCATTCCCCTTTATAATTGGACAAAGAAGTGTTATTGTCTATGGCATAATCCGTATACATTATGACCCTAACCACCACCACATCATATTCCTTTATTTTATATTTAAATAAACCACACAACCCAATCATCAAATTTTGCAATTTCATTTTCTAGAGTTATTCTTTTTCTGTAATTGTATTACATTAAAGAATGAACATATATATACTTATTCTATATCTTCAAGCTCCATGTAAGCACCTATGAAATTAAAACCTATATCTTCACCGAAATGCTCCATGTACCATATCACCAATAGACCAAAATAATGACTCCGAAATTGCAGTTCATTATCGGTGCACTTAACCAATGAGAAAACTAAATGGGTTAACAATATGAACCTTGGACTCATCATTATTTGCTTTGCATGACAAGTTTGTAGCAATGTTGTTCACATTACCAATCTGAACCATGGACTCATCATTACTTGTTTCTTTTCACCCCACAATGTTTTTTACTTTTTTTTTCTTTCAAGAATTTGGACTATCCGAATTTTGCTCACCCTCTTCTTTTCTTTTTTTGTTTAGACTTCGAATTGTCTGAATTTTGTTCACCTTACAGTGCTCCGCTATAGTTAGCTACTGTGCTCTTTTCTACCTTGAATTTGGACAGTTCAAATTCTACTCACCCCACAGTATGCGTTTTTTAAGATTTTTCCAAATTCTTTTTCCTTTTTTTTTCAAGAATTCTTGCTTCGCTACTATTCGCTACAGTACTCTTTTTTTCTTTTTGTTTTCGAGAATTCAGACTATCCAAATTCTGCTCATGCACTTTTTTTTCTTTTAATTCAGAGCGTCTGAATTCTGTTCACCCTACAGTGCTCTTTTTTTAAATTTATTCAGACTCTCTAAATTCTGTTTTCCATTATTATTTACTATAGTGCTTTTTTCCTTTCTTCTTTTTTTCTTATTTTTCAAAGAATTTGAACTGTTCGAATTTTGTTCACCCCACAGTGTGATGCTACAATACGCCTTTTTTTTTTCTTTTGCCACTACAATTTCACTACAATGATATTCTTTTTCCTTTTTTTCATTGAATTTGGATCGTCCTACTTAGAATGAATTTACCCTAAGGGTTAGTCTACTTATAGGCTGTCCCTAACCCACATAAAGGTTTATCTTACTATTCTCAAGTAATTTCTAGTGTCCTGTTGTAATACTCTGGTTTTAAATAAAAGGGGTAGAAAGTCCCTTCGAATAGGAAAGGACGCTAGTTACCCTTACCTGTCGTTCTGGGTCCTAGATTTCACTAAGTCTGGACCCTACACGTTCTTGGAGAGCTCTATGATAGAGTCACTTTCTTGGGATCAAAAGTCCCGTTAATTGTTCCCTAGAGGAAAATGAGTTGAAGAGTGATTTTTAATGGATTTTACAAAACTCTTAAACATTTCATTTTTAGCTTACGAGTTTATAAAATCGTAAGAATTCCCGAATTTGAAGTAAAACCCAAAATTTGGATTTTGAATTGTTGGGATTTTGATTTTTCTAATATTTTGTTTAAATCCAAATTGGGGGTATTTCCTTATTGATATTTATGTTTTAAAGTTAATGGATGAGGACATTAACTTAAAATTAATAAATGTAAATAAGTGTAGCCTATAAGTGTAGTCTGGAGAACATTCTACAGATCGCTACAGTGGTCATTTAGCACTGCAGCAGTCAGGGAACAGCAAGGCAGTGTAAGGGGCTCTCGGGTCAGTGCTGCAGTGGTCATTGAGCGTTACAGCAGTCAACAGATTTATAAAAACCCCCCATTTCGGGTTCCAGAATTCTCCCACACCCGTTTTACACTCTTCTCTCCTCTCTAGTACGAAAATATCACCTTCCAAACCTAATTCACCCTCTAAACTCCATTTTCTTCCATTTGTTTCAATCATAACTTTAATCCTTCATTCCCAAGGCTATAAGGCACGTAGTTTTCTTAATTTTGCTCTCTTTTCTTCACTATCTTCTTGTCTTGGGGTGGTCTCTATGTTTATGAGGGAAGGGAGCTCTTAGGAGCTCTTCTTCCATACCAGAGAGAAATTTAAGGTTTTTAGTAATTCTAGAGGCTAATCTAAGGTTGTATCCTTTCCATGGTTGATACTGGTGCTATTTCTACTCCAAGAAACCCTGTCAGTGTTGAATCACCAACTTCTGTTACTCCAGGTGAGTGCGTTCACATCTATAACTTCTATATTAACTATTATGCCTATTTTCACCTAAGATATTACTTCATGAGTCACTGTTAAAGTTGAGATTTTGTATAATTGCTGGATGGATTTAATTATTTAAAGCTGATGTTATAATCATATGACTCTGATACTGCATATTGATATATATAAGTAGAGATTTTGAAGTCTAGGATAGAAGACTTTGGGAATGATAGAGAAAAGAGTGAGGATTTTGCTAAGATAATAGTAACTATGGAGAAACAGGCTATGTGTTAATGGCAGTTAATCCGTTAACCTTGGTACCAAGTAGCCGAGCTAGAGATTAAAGAGATTTATTGCCATACTGGGGACGGTAGTACGTAAGCCCAGATGTAACCAGAGATTCATATTCAAAGTTTTGTTACGTCACAAATATTGTGCGTAACAAGAGCAGAGATTACTGTTTCTCTATTAGAGTACTGTTAGGTCAGTCCATAGAAAGTCAAGACTTGACAATGTAATCTTAATTATGAAATCTCCTAGTATTTCATCATTTGCACTATTATTCCAGTGTTGTGTATCTTATCTTGGTGTCCTATGAAGGGGTTCTAGGTGGGAACTCACTCATTGAATTTTGGTTACAAAACTCACCATTCTGTTGCTTCTCACATTTTATAGATACTGTAGCTGCTGAGGGTACTTCACAGCCATCTTCATCCCAGCAGCATTAGATTGCAGTTGCCAAGCTTGTTAGGTGAGATGTCTGGCATTTTGTTCTAGACGTACTCCCATGTGATGCAGGCAGGATTCTGACTATAGAGCATACTTACATTTTTCATGACTTACATGTCAAAATGTTATTTTGGACTGTACAATCTATTTCTCGAGACACTGTATATAAAGGACTTTATATATATTTTGCGATATTATATTATTAGCCTTTGATATAGACTACGAGATTTCTGTCTTATGATCATGATAAAGAGAACTATCTTACGGGTTTTTCTTAATTCAACATGCAAATATGAACGATACAGGTCATGAGGCTTATGTGGGGACAAGACTCCTCACGTGTCGGTCACAAGCCCAAGTCAGGTCGTCACAAAGTTGGTATCAGAGCTTTAGGTCTCCCTGTATATCACTGGAGCAAGTGTCCATAGGTAGTGCATCATTTATGTAAATAGAAGTGCGCCTATTTGCATTAACAAATGATTACTTGTGGCCTTTAGGATGATCAGTGTGTTTAGGTTCAAAGACAGAATTATGTTCCTATTTATAAAACTGTATTCCTTATTCTATGTGCTTTTGTCTTTCAATTGGATTCAGTATGCCTCCCCTCTGACATTCTACCTCCTGACACCGCCGTAGTAGTGGATCTTCTAGCCCTAGTGGCCGCCTCAGAGCCTTGGAATAGGCTCTGGCCACCCTTTCTGAGATTTTAGCTAGACAGACAGAGGCTGGATCACAGCCACCCCCGGTCTAGCCTCCAGTTAAAGATCTCGATAATTCTACCCTAGAACATTTCCGGAGGATAGATCCATCCACTTTCCAGGGACGCCTCACCATCGAGGACCCCCAAATATTCCTTAGAGAGATAAAGAAGATTATCATGGTTATTCATTGTTCCTCAGAGAGAGCAACAGTGTTAGCTGGCTTCCAGTTGGGAAGTCAAGCAAGTATTTGGTATGATGAGTTCCTACAGGGGCGTGGTAATTTAGATCCACCCACCTGCGAGGAATTCAAAGCAGTTTTCCTAAGGACATTTTATTTGAAAGTAGGCAATTGCAGATGGTAGAGGAGTTCCTGAGGCTCCGTATGACCCCAAGAATGACAGTGGCAGAGTATGATGAGAGGTTTACGTACCTGACTCAGGCGGCTTCAGGCATGTTGCAGATAAAGACTGAAAAGGTTAGGCGGTTCATTCAGGGACTGCTTAAAGACATGTTTCTCAGCCTTCAGCCCCATGTTTGTACTATGGATTATGCTCAAGTAGTAGACACTGCTATTGGGTTGGAAGTTAGGTTAGTAGAGAGGAGAGTTGTTTCTGAGTCAAGTAAGAGGGCTAGGATTCATGGTACATTTTCTGGGGGAGCTGGTACTAATAGAGGACCTATCCGGCAGAGTCAGCAACGGGTCTAGCCAAGTAGGGTTGCCTTTTTAGATCCTAACCCAGTATGGCCAGCAGTTTTCCAGAGTCAGAGCATAGGAGACAGTCAGTATTTTAGCCAGGCATCAATTTAGAGTTTTCTTGCTTGTCAGACTTGTGGTAAATGGCACTTGGGGCAGTGCTTAATCGGCATATTTGTATGTTATGGCTGTGGCCAACAAGGCCATAAGAAGGCAGAATGCCCATTGCGAGAGAGGACATCCAGTCAAGGGTCAATGAACTCCATTGCTTTAGCCCAATCCTTCCAGTTAGCAACCTAGGGTAGTTCTGTTGCCCCAGTTAGTAGCGATACTAGGGGTAGAGGCCCTCGAGGCAAAGGTTCCAGTGGCAGAAGTTCAACTGGTAGAGGCCAGTGTAGTGGGGGACAACCTCGACTGTATGCCTTGACACGATAGGATGCAGCAGCTTCTAAAGATATAGTGACAGGTATTATCAGAGTCAGTGCTTTTGCTTTGGTTGATTCTGGATCTAGTTATTCACATGTATCCTCATTCTTTGCTACATAATTTGATAGGCCAATTTCTAGTGTAGAGAAGCCTTTCTTAGTAGGGATACCAATGGGAGGACCCCTCTTAATTCAGTCAGTATATAAAAAGTGTGAAATCAGGGTTAGTGATATTGAGACTTATGTTGATTTACATGTGTTGGATATAATGAACTTTGATGTTATTCTAGGCATGGATTGGCTATCTTCATGCCATGCGATGGTGGATTGTTATACTAAGTCTAACAAGTTTGGTGCTCTGGAGATGAATTTCGAGAGTTTAAAGGTGTCAGTTATTTTGTCCCAACTAGTTTGATTTCATTTATGTGTGCTTTAAGGCTTATGGACAGAGGGAACTATGGTTTCTTAGCTTCAGTCAGAGATATAGAAGCATTGGTGCCAACAATAGAATCAGTCCCGGTAGTCTGTGAGTTCCCTGACGTGTTCCCAGAAGATTTACCAGGCTTGCCACCCGAAAGGGAAATAGAGTTTGGAATAGAGCTAGCGCTAGGAACTAGGCCTATTTCAATACCCCCATACCGTATGGCCCCAACAGAGTTACAGGAGTTGAAGAAACAATTACAAGAATTATTAGATAAAGGAATTATTCGACCAAGTACTTCGCCTTGGTGTGCTCCAGTTTTGTTTGTAAAGAAGAAAAATGGATCCCTGAGGATGTGTATAGATTATTGATAGCTGAATAAGGTAATAGTTAAGAATAAACATCCTCTGCCACGTATAGATGATTTATTTGATCAGTTGCAGGGGACTAAATGTTTTTCCAAGATTGACCTTCGATCAGGTTATCATCAGTTAAGGATCAAGGGAGAGGATGTGCCTAAGACAGCCTTCAGGACACGCTATGAACATTATGAGTTTCTAGTGATGTCCTTTGGGTTAACTAATGCCCTAGCTGCTTTCATGGATTTGATGAATAGAGTTTTCAAATCGTTCCTAGATCATTTCGTGATTGTCTTTATTGATGATATTTTGGTATATTCTAAGAGCACAGAGGAGCATGAGCACCACATTAGGATTGTGTTGCAGACACTAAGGGAGCATTAACTATATGCTAAGTTCTCTAAGTGTGAATTTTGGTTAGAACGGGTGTCATTTCTTGGCCATATAGTGTCCAAAGATGGTATCAAGGTAGATCCAAAGAAAGTTGAGGCAGTTCAACAGTGGCCAAGACCTTCTACAGTATCAGAGATTCGTAGCTTTTTAGGGATGACAGGGTATTATAGATGGTTTGTTAAGGATTTTTCCAAGATTGCAGCACCATTGACTAGATTGACCTAGAAGAATGTCAAGTTTCAATGGTCAGATGCTTGTGAGGAGAGTGTCCAAAAGCTGAAGACTTGTTTGACTACTACTCCTGTATTAGTACTACCTTCAGGTACGGATGGTTTTACTGTGTATTGATATGCTTCTAGGGTAGGACTTGGCCGTGTCCTTATGCAGCACGGCCAGGTTGTAGCCTATGCTTCGAGGCAACTCAAGAAGCATGAACAAAACTATCCGTGTCCTTATGCAGCACGGCCAGGTTGTAGCCTATGCTTCGAGGCAACTCAAGAAGCATGAACAAAACTATCCTATCCATGATTTAGAAATAGCAGCAGTAGTCTTTGCTTTGAAAATCTGAAACATTACTTGTGTGGAGCAACTTGTGAAATTTTTACAGATCATAAAAGTTTAAAGTATATCTTCCAACACAAAGATCTGAATCTCAGACAATGTAGGTGGATAGAACTGTTGAAAGACTATGATTGTACAATTTCTTATCATCTAAGTAAAGCTAATGTAGTAGCTGATGCTCTGAGCAGGAACTCTATAGGCAATTTAGCTCACATTCCACTGGTAAGGCAATCTTTAATAGAAGCTATTCATAAATTGGAAGCAAAGGGAGTCCAATTTAGATTGAATGAGTCAAGAGCTTTTCTAGCTCACATTCAAGCTCAATCAGCCCTAGTGGAGCAAATTAAGGCAAAGTAGAAAGAAGACCTTATGCTAGTTAAGCTTATGGAAAATGTGCATAGAGGAGAAGGTCATGAGTTCTCTGTGGATTCAAAAGGTGTATTATGCCTTAGAAACATATTATGTGTCCTTAATGTAGATGAACTGAGGAAGAAGGTGATGGAAGAATCACATAGTACATCATATTCAATGCATCCAGGATCAGCCAAAATGTACTATGACCTTCAACAAATGTACTGGTGGGAAGGAATGAAAAGAAATATAGGTGACTTTGTAACTTGATACTTCGTATGTAAACAGGTTAAAGCTGAACACCAAAGACTTGCAGGGTTACTTCAACAAATAAAATTCCAGAATGGAAGTGGGAGAGGATAACTATGGACTTTGTAATTGGGTTATCTCGAACTGCTAAGGGCTATGATTCAATATGGGTAATTGTCGACAGGATGACCAAATCAACCCATTTCTTATCGGTGAAGACAAGTTTCAGTGCGGCCTAGTATGCTCGATTGTACATAGATGAAATAGTTAGACTCCATGGAGTACCCGTGTCTATCATGTCAAACAGAGGATCTCAGTTTACTTCAAGATTTTAGAGAGCATTTTAGGAGGCTTTCGGGACTCGAGCTGATTTGACCACCGCGTTCTATCTACAAACAGATGGCCAGTCTGAAAAAACAATTCAAATCTTAGAAGACATGCTTAGAGCCTGTATGATTGACTTTGGTAGGAATTGGTGTGACCACTTACCACTAATAGAGTTTGCTTATAACAACAGTTGCCAAGCAAGCATTCAGATAGCACCCTTTGAAGCTTTGTATGGCAAACGTTGCAGGTCTCCCATTGGGTGGTTTAAGCTTGGAGACGCTAAGACATTAGGCCTAGACCTAGTCCAAGAAACCTTAGAGAAAGTTCGATTGATCAAAGAAAGGCTGTTAGTTGCTCAATCCAGACAAAAAGCTTATGTTGATAATCGTCACCGAGAGTTGGAATTCACTATGGGTGATCATGTATTCCTAAGAGTGTCTCCCATAAAAGGAGTACTGAGATTCGGCAAGCGAGGAAAGCTAAGCCCTTGTTATATTGGACTATTTGAAATCCTAGAAAGAGTAGGAATAATAGTCTACAAATTGGCATTACCTCTTAGCTTGTCAGCCATCCACCTTGTTTTTCACGTCAGCATGCTCAGAAAATATATTCCAGGCCAGTCTCATGTGCTTACCCTACCAATAGTATAGATTGATGAAAGTTTGTCCTACGAGGAAGAACCAATCGCTATAGTAGACAGACAAATCAAGAAACTCTATTCAAAGGAAGTGCCTTCAGTGAAAGTAATATGGAGAAACCACTTTGGTGAGGAAGCCACGTAGGAAGCTAAAGAGGCTATGAGAATGAAGTATCCATATCTTTTCCCTCCCTCAGGCACATTATTAGATATGGGGACCAAATCTTTTAAACGGGGGAGTATGTAATACCTTGGTTTTAAACAAAAAGGGTAGAAAGTCCTTTTGAATGGGAAAGGATGCTAGTTACCCTTACCTGTTGTTTCGGGTCTTAGATTTCACTAAATCTGGACCCTACACATCCTTGAAGGGCTCTATGATAGAGTCACTTTCTTAGGATCAAAAGTCCCGATAATTGTTTCCTAGAGGAAAATGAGTTGAAGAGTGATTTTTAATAGATTTTACGAAACTCTTAAACCTTTCATTTTTAGCCTATGAGTTTATAAAATCGTAAGAATTCCCGAATTTGAACTGAAACCCAAAATTTGGATTTTGAATTGTTGGAATTTTAATTTTTCTGATGTTTTATTTGAATCCAAATCTGGTGTATTTCCTTATTTACATTTATGTTTTAAAGTTAATGGATGAGGACATTAACTTACAATTAATAAATGTAAATAAGTGTAGTCTATAAGCGTAGTCTGGAGAACATTTTGCAGATCATTTTGTAGCTCATTTAGCTATGCAATGATCAGGGAATAGCAAGGCGGTGCAAGGGGCTCTCAGGTGAGCACTGCAGCAGTGAACAGATTTATAAAACCCCATTTCAGGTTCTAGAATTCTCCCACACCCATTTTGCACTCTTTTCTTCTTTCTAGCTTGAAAATATCACCTTCCAACCCCAATTCACCCTCTAAACTACATTTTCTTCCATTTCTTTCAATCATAACCTTAATTCTTCATGCCCAAGGCCTTAAGGTATGTAGTTTTCTTAGTTTTGCTCTTTTTTCTTCCCTATCTTCTTATCTTGGGGGTGGTTTCTATGTTTATGAGGGAACAGAGCTCTTAGGAGCTCTTCCTCCATGCCAGAGATAAATTTGAGGTTTTTAGTGATTCTGGAGGCTAATTTAAGGTTCTATCCTTTCCATGGTAGATACTTGTGCCATTTCTACTCCAAGAAGCCTTGTCAGTATTGAACCACTAACTTTTGTCACTCCAGGTGAGTATGTTCACATTTGTAATTTCTATATTAACTATTATGCCTATTTTCACCTAAGATATGAGGTTGTATATATGGTTTTAGAGTTTACTTCATGAATCACTATTGAAATTGAGATTTTGTACAATTGCTAGATGGATTTAATTATTTAAAGCTGATGTTATAACCATATGACTTTGATACTACATATTGATATATATAAGGAGAGATTTTGAACCCTAAGATAGAAGACTTTGTGAATGATAGAGAAAAGAGTGTGGATTTTGCTGAGCTAGCAGTAACTATGGAGAAACAGGCTATGTGTTAGTGACAGTTAATCCGTTAACCTTGGTACCAAGTAGCTTGGGCCAGAGATTACAGAGATTTATTGTTACACTGGGGACGGCGATACATAAGCCCTGATGTGACCAGAGATTTATATTCAGAGTTTTGTTACGTCACAAATATTGTGCGTAACTAGAGCAGAGATTACTATTTCTCTATTAGAGTACTGTTAGGTCGGTCTATAGAAAGTCAAGACTTGATAATGTAATCTTAATTATGAAATCTCCTAGTATTTCATCATTTACACTATTATTCCAGTGTTGTGTATCTTATCTTCGTGTCCTATAAACACTACACCAAAATAGGGGTTTCGCGGCGGTTCATTTCATGTTTTGCGGCGGTTCAAACCGCCACTATTAACTATTTGCGGCGGTTTCCGAACCGCCGCTATCTCGAGTGTCGCCAGCCATTTTGCGGCGGTTTTGAGCAACCGCTGGAACAACCGCCACAAGTTATTTTGCGGCGGTTTTAGTAGCGATTGAACCGCTGCGAATCACTTAATTTAAAACTGACGTTTAGCGTTTAGCGGCGGTTGATTAACCGCCGCAACTTGTTGCCACTATTTTTCGTCCACAATTTGCAGCGGTTTAAGCCGCCACTAATTTTATTCTTGAGAGCTTGCTAAAATTATTGCGACGGCTTATGTAACCGCCGCTAGTGGTTAACATTATGGTGAACCTGCAACAGTTTGAAATCGTTGCAACTAATTTAGTTATTTGTTTTTTGAACTGTCACTACTAAATCAATGTATATTTGTTTTTTTTTTGTTTTAATCTTCGTAACATTATCAAACTATCTCTACTTAATTAATTCTTTTTTGAATCCATTTATTTGTAACTAAAAATCAAATTCATTAATGCACCTTAAAAATATTCAATCAAATTAGTCCAAATATATAATTCAAAAGATATTAAGAACAAACCAATGCATAGAATGCAAGTTTATCTTGCTAAGGTGCTAAACAAATACAAATCCTTAACATCAAAAAATCTTAACATTAGTAGACTTGTAATCTAAAGAAAAAAGACTAAGGATTAGATGATGATGATGGTCCTTCATGCTGAGGTTCATGACTAGCCTCCGAAGAGCGTCTTGCTTCTAATGGTGAGCCTATGTCTGTTGCCTGAAATTAGAAAAAAGCTCAATATTAGACCTATGATCCATAATCCACAAGCTTCAACTTTACACATGCCGAAAATAATAACAAAATACCCACAAATGAGACATGCAAATATCATATCAATTGAAAAACAAATATAAATAATCATGTCAAACGGTCTTCACGAATTAAGTGAAAATACAAATAGACTTTGATCCCCCCCCTTTATTCAACCAATTATTTGGCATAGAATTCATCTCATGCTCATAAGAAACATATTAAAGTTTACATCTTTACATTCTTCCAAAGGATTCAAGGACTATATGACAACACAAGTCAAAAGGCTACACCGCATCACTAAACTACTAATCCACAACTATCAAATATATAAATTATAATTCTACACATAATGCTACAAAAGTAATGCATTTTAGCCTCATGAGCAATTTAGACCAGATGGATTGCAGAAAATAATGATACAACATGAAAAAAATAGACCCAAGTTTCCCAGTCCCAGATAAAACGGATACTACAAAACCAACTCTATTTATTTCAGGTCTTGTTATTTTACACTGAGCTGCCTATTTGTGCCGAGACAAAGATCAAGACCAAGGACACAACATATACTTTTCAAGACCAATGAATGATTGACCTAACCTAAAAAGTCTCTCCTTAATAACATGTATGCACCCAAGTTTCAAATACGTGCTACCTACCTTTATACACCAACTACTATTCCCTTCTTTGATTTGTTCTTAAACTGACATAATATAACGGTTGCAGCTTGGAAACAGAATTAGCCACGTCTTTGATTTAACATTACCATTCATAATTCATGATGAAGCTAGAGATAAATATACAAATAACTTATTTACAAATATCATAACTCTAAGCTAGATGCCTAACATAGTAGTCTATCAATTTTCTTCAGGTTATGAATTTGTTTTGTTAAACCAAGCACAAGAGTTGACAAAAAGAGAAATGTTAAAAAAAGTGAGAAATAGGTGCTACGTGATAAGGTCTCACAAGATACATCCATCAAAATTTTAAAATCTGCACGATTGGTAGGAAAACAGGGAAATTGACCTCCTTGTTGACTCATAAAAAAGGCCATTTGATCCTGCAACAATTTTAACTGTAGTTTCAAGCTCTCGTGTTCAGCTCTTAATGGACCATCAGATTGAACTGAGCCTCCCGAGCAAGATGATGACCCATGTTGGGACGGATAGACACCAAATCCCATGCCTCGAACATATCCCGGGTGCTCTTTCCTAAAGACTTTTACATATGCTTCATTTTCAAAGGATCCTTGACCAATCTCCTTTTCTAAATCTTCCTACAAACATTAAACAAAAATTATGAATCCTAAGCATAAATTACATATTAAGAAACAATATAAACACTCAAAACATATTTAAGACTTACATTCTTTTTTTGGGCCTCCTCATTGACAAAAGATCCATCTTTCTTCGTGTGAGCAACAAGATACATTTCCCCTCTACTATATTTTCTTCTTGTTTGAGTTTCCTTACATCGTCCCACAACATTAATTAGATCTAAAACCCACCAAATCATTTTGCTACAATTAACAATATGAACATTAAGAGAATAAAATATATATACCAGTTCATGTTGTTTTCTGGCAAGTGTTTTTGACCCAAGAGTCTGAGGAATTATTTGCCGCTTTCTATTGGCAGAATTTTTTTCACTCAATGCCTACACATCAATATATACATATTTTAACAAACTAATGGACATAACTAAGAGTTGATAAATTGCCAATAAAAAGTATGGCAATAATGTGGTTGTATTATTGCTTTTGTTGTTGACAGGTGGGCCGTGAACATATTCTAGTCAAGGATGTTTTTGTCTTTCAACTGATATTGGTGTTTCCTTGTTTGTAACCGTTGGATCTTCAATGGATAGTACTTCTGAATATAATTCTTTCCCCCTCTCGTACATCATTGTTATTCCTTCCATTTTCTTGTGTTTTAAAGTTTTTCATTAGCTTATGTGAGTGGAGTGTGTAGCTTGTAGTCTCTAGATCTGGAAATCGGAATTGGAATACACAGCTTGATCTGTATAAATGATCTTGTAATAATTTTCATTTATTCTCATTCTGTTCTGTTTTAATAAACTCCGTTTTCAGCTTGTGTGTTTAAGGAGTGAACGATCATGGATTTCATTAATTGGTCCATAGGCAAAAGGTTCTTGTATTTATTGATTGCCTTTTGCACCGATCCCCAATCTTATCTTTAATAATGAATAGAGGAAAAGCACAATCAAATTATGGTGGAGGCACATTCTATACTACAGTAAGCTCTCCCATTCATCTAACTGGCACGATTATGGTTTGAGGGGTGACATTAATGTAGATTGATGCATTCTTTTGTGCATATGTTACTGCTTGTTCATGATTTCTGCAGACTGGGTTCCCTTATCATGATTTTTCAAAAGAAAACTAAATAAGCATGGTAATTACTATTTTTGTGTTTTTATTTTAAAATGAGGTAGAAAATTTGAGAGAATAAGGATTGAATAAAGTTTTTCTCTGATATTAATGAACTGATATGCCTAATGAAAGGACGAGACCTTAGTCTCCAAATAAAAATGGACATGTACTCTTTCTTTTAACATGCCCTTGTACTTCTATTATTCTAATTTATGATGGTTGTAATAGTTTTTTCTTTTCTTTCTGTAGATTGGATTTAGATTCTTCTTCTTTTTCCTCCTTTCTACATGTTTTGCTTATATATATGGTTTTCATTTCCTTTAGATTCTGACTTTTATCAACAGACAAATGAAAAAAAGATAACATTGTCTTGTTTTTTTGGGCTAGAATCCTGGAAGTGTTTATTCTGTAGCCTCATCAAAGCTTTCACCCCTTCCTCATGAGCCTTATGATCGCGGGGCAACGGTTGTCATTCCTCTTGATACCACAAAGGTAGACTAGATTATGATAAAGTTAGAAATAAATGTCAAAACTATGCTTTTTCATAGTGCTGTTGATCGATATTTTATTATTCTTGTTTTTAACTTCAGGGCCTCAAAGCAAAGGAGAAGGAACTTCAAGCTAGAAAGGCTGAATTGAGAAGAAGGGAACAGGTTATTCATGCTGATCTCTTATTTCATTGCTTCAGAACAAATTTAATTTTAAAGTTAGTCACTTGGTTTGTCAGATAATTAACAATGACTCTATCTGTTCAAAGTTAATAAATATCAGGGACCTAATTGGTAGCAAGATTACTTCCTTTTACGTTTTCAACAGATCAGTATTAGACTATTAGTACATGGATAATAGTTCTGTTGAGCTTTGAGTCCGATATCTCAATAAGCATGTATGACATTTTCAATGCCACTCAAGTTCAAATTAAACACTGCTAGGAATAATTAGCCACTAGTTCAATTTCAGGTCAGCGAAATACAGAGCTAATTAGCCATTTCAAGTACACCTAATATCTAGGTTGGTCTTTCACCCCATCCAAAAGGAGAATTAACAAATCAAAAATTAGCATATAAAAAGTACTTTAAAGTTTAAAGCACCTCCTGCCGTCGTATTTTCCGTTGCAATTCGTGCAATGGATCCCACAAAACCAAACTTGCTACCAATTCACGATGACCCTTCAGCTCAACCCTTGCTGGAATGTCCAATGTCCAACGTCCATCAACAAAGTCCAACGTCCTCAAGATCTCTGTGAAGTCCACCTTGCTGGAATCCACTGTCAAGCTCCTCGACACTTGGCTAAAGACGTCACGAGGTGAGGTGAGACTGAAAAAATAAACTAAAAAAATAATTAATCAAAGAGGCTAAACCCTTGAAGGAACGAAAACGAAAATAAATAGAGACAGGGGGAGAGAGCGATACCTGCGAAAGATGGAGGACAACAAGTGTGTTTGTGTGAGGCGAGACCGCGAGATGGAGAGGGTGTGTGAGGAAGCGAGGACGACGAAAGGCGATGGGTTTCTTGCGTTTTGGTGAGGTTCTCCACTTTATTTTGGTGAGAGCAAAGCGTGAGGTCTCTTGCGCTTCAGATATTTCACCTTTTCGCCACTCCATCAACACTTCTTTAAATTTTTTTCATTTTAAAAAATTAGGCTGAAAATAAAGAATTATAATTTAAATTTAACTATTATGTTAAAAAAAAATCCAACTTGTTAACAGAAAATTTTTTTGAATGATAATTATTAAGATTTTATAAATTTGTAAGTAACCAAATTAATGGATAGAAAAATTAATTATTTAATCATTTAAGTATTTTATCAGTTTATTAAATATTAATCATTAATAATATATATTAGTAAATTTTTTATATGTATAATAATTTAATTAATATTTTTAATTAGAAAAATATGAAATTATCTGCTTTATTTATTTTAAATATAAAGTGAAATTAATTCAAATTATTATTAATTTATACTCACGCTAATTGTGAGTTCACAAAGAGGGCTATTCATCATGCTAGCTATGGTGTCGTTGAGGGATTTACGCTATGAATGCTTCTCCATCAATTACATAATGAAGAGTATGCAACAAACGAGTAGGACACTGGAGTTTCACTCAAATTAGTTAAAGAATGTTTAAAAAATGAGAATAAAATGAAATTAAAGTTGATGAATGTCATTTCTATCAATAAAAATCATTTTCTAATTATTTTTTAAATAAAATATTTTTTAATCAAATCTTCATTAGAATTTTTTCATTTAGTGTCAATCAATCTTTTAAAACAAAATTATTTCTCGTTTGACATGCTCTAAGACATTGTGACAACATATTTATAACAAAATTTAATCAGTTAAACAGCAAAAAATAAAAGTTAAATATGTGACTCAATATATAAAGGCACAATGCTTGTAATAATAATAGAAATGTAATATTTAATTTTTAACATATTTATATAAAATCTTTTAAAATTTAAGTTATTAGAACAGGTCTAGTGATAAAAAGTTTAGGTAGTTTTTATGGGTTTTTAGATTTAATATCACTGTGATTAATGTAATTTACACATAAAAACAAACTTTGAACTTTGCGGCAGTCCAGAATGCCGCTATAAGACAATTATAACTGAAACTGCCATTTTACTTGCTGCAATGAACAATTTATTTGCGGCGGTACTGTAAAACCGCCGCTATAATGCAATTTTAGTTGAAACCGCCGCTTGAACCGCCGCAAAGAATAATTTTTTACGGCGGTTTTACAGAACCGCCACTCTATAATAATTTAGCGGCGGTGAGAATGAAACCGTTGCTATATGCCATTAATTTGCGGTTTCTAAACCGCCAGAAACCGCGATGTACTTATTTGGTGGCGGTTTGGAGGAACCGCCGCAGATCAACCGCCGCGAAACTGCCTTTTTGGTGTAGTGAAAGGGGTTCCAGGTGGAAACTCACTCACTGAGTTTTGGGTACAAAACTCACCCCTCTGTTGCTTCTCACATCTTACAGATACTGTAGCTGCTAAGGATACTTCACAGCCATCTTCATCCCGACAACATTAGATTGCAGTTGCCGAGCTTGTTAGGTGAGATGTTTGGCATCTTGTTCTAGACGTGTTCTTGTGTAATGCAGACAAGATTCTGATTGTAGAGCATAGTTACATTTTGCATGACTTACATGTCAGAATATTATTTTGGACTGTACAATCTATTTCCCGAGACACTCTGTATATAAAGGACTTTATGTACATTTTGTGATATTATATTATTAGCCTTTGATATAGACTACGAGATTTCAGTCTTATGATCATGATAAAGAGAATTATCTTATGGGTTTTTCTTAATTCAACGTGCAAATAGGAACGATATAGGTCATGGGGCTTACGTGGGGACAGGACTCTTTACGTGTCGGTAATGGATCCAAGTCAGGTCGTGACACCTTTAAAAAATAATACATACCTTAAGTTCATAATAACACAATTATTACAAATTTCAATAAACCCTTAGTCTAACAACTACATGTCAGATGAGTACATCATTCTTCATCTACATCTTCATCTTCCTAATGCATACCTAAGAGTTTTGCAATTTCAATAGTTGAATTGCCTTCAAGATTTTTGTAACTCAGTCAAACTTCATTCATACAAATCCTGCCTTACTAAATAATGTTAAATTAAATAAAAGTGGTGTTCGCTTAAGCAACATAATCATCCAATTAAGGGAAAGGCATATTTAACTAATTAACTTACATACTTCCCAAACTTAATTAAGGGGAAGGCCCATTTAAGCCTCTCTAATTGCACCCCTCATTCTATGCTTTTGTAAACGACAAATCCTGGAACTAAGATTGGAACCCTTCATACTTCACAGCTTTTAAAAGACAAATGAAATTGAATTATTCCCAATATGTTATACTCAGTCACCCAAATATCAAACAAATTATCTATCAAATCCATTAGTATATGGATAAAATACTAACTCCAGTCTTCCTTCAACCTTCCTACAAATGATCCAATAATGATCAATTGACAACATTCATGGGCTATTATTTAGTATTTTTAGTTAAATATGAAAATCTGAAGACAAATACAAAATAAGAATAAATGAACAAATTAGAGCTAAAATGTGTAACTGTTAATATAGAGAGACAGAGCATGCTATTATAAATTCATACACAAATATCACTCTTATATTGTTGCCATATATATGCTGGTTCAATGCCAATAATTTTTTAAACTACATCAATCAACTTCTACTATTCTTATTTTCACTGCAAGAGTAATAACCTTTAGGTACAACTTGATTTGTTCAAGCACAAGTAGTCTCAAGCAAGTTATGCAAATTTGTGTAACAAGCCAAGGGAACCAAAATAGACAAAAAGAACTATGCAAATATAAGCTGCAAAACCACATCTTTGTTCCATCATCTCGCTGATACATAACAACAATTATGTCACATCAAAATCAAGAACATTCTGGGGATGTATCTATGAATATGTCAAGATAACTGTGAGAGATATTACAAATCAAGTTACTACTATAGATATTACATATTGGAAAAATATTATAATGCATTTCCAAGAATGAACAGAGAGAGTAAAATGTGATTTGTGTAAGGTGTTTGACGTATGGTGAAAATTTTTCTCCCAAATCACACACATCCTTATAGTGAAAAATTTTCTCCTATTTCACCCTTCTAATTCAAAGGACTGATGGAACCTTCAATTGAATGCTATTTAAACAATACCATAGAATGGTAACAACCCTAATGTTTTAAGATTGGCTAATATTAGAAAGGGAGTTTGATTCACCTTCCTGCTAAAAATACAACATAAGCAGATTGCAAAACATATTCACTCTAACTATGCCAACCAATAGTCTCACAAATGTAATCAAGGATAAATTCAGCAAGTTTTCTCTACAACATATATACGAACAGTTTTAAGAGGCCCCAGGTTGCTCAAAAAGATTACCATTTATCATATTCAACGTACGAAGATGCTCTCAATTTACTTCAGATAATCTGGAAGCGGCGCTAGTTTTGGACGAGTCACAACAATCGGCATCATATGCAAACTGTTTATTCTATACCCCAAAATTTGCAACTAGAAAATGACTAGCCAGTCTTGGATATTACTGCTTCTAAAATGCTCTCAACCTCCTTTAAATTCTCTTCAAACTTTTCTACTTGTTGTTGCTGTGTATTATGATCTAAAAAATATTTGGCCTTACCAATTGCCAACCCAATTTTTTCCTTCTCTTATTAGCAAACATTTTCCTCAAAACTAGTACAATGTTGTTACCAATAGTTAAGAAGGTTTGTGTGTGTGTGTGTGTGTATCAATCAATTGCAACAGAAAGCTTATAGTTGAAAACATATACCATTCAAATGGTCACCATGTTATACATCTTTTGCAATGCCTTTAATTAGGAAAAGTAAATGAGCAGAGTATAGGAAGTGTACCAACAGAAAGGAAAGGATAGAGGAACCAACCTAAATTCATCTCTACATCCTACACTTTGACATGATCAAAATTGAATTTTTGCAGAATTCATCATATGCAGAAAGCATGATGATAATTTATTGACAACAAGAACCCTAACTGAAGCAAAAATCCACCAAAATTTCCTCGAATTAACATGAACTGCAAAATTAACTGACATTAACCTTTGACAAGACTAGTTAACTGTCTACATTGACAAATTTCATATATCTACATGTACATTTCTAATTTAGGCTTTATAATAATTATTAACATGTGTAACACCTAAAAATTATTTAAAAATTAATTTGAGCTTTATTAATTATAATTTTAAAAATCTGACAATTTTAGCAATGATGATGATGGCCTAATGGACATGTTGAAAAAAAAATTTGGGCCAAATGACTAGTGATCTTGCAGGCTTCACGGGCCCGTTGGGACAGCCGAAACCCTAGATCCAGGGCCAGGAAATGCCCCAAGATTGAAAAAAGATAAGGTTAAGGTTAGAAATGGTTAGAAGTGAAGATTTTATATCTAGAATTAATTTTTAGGCAAAGTCTGATTACCCAAGGATGGTGTTTCACCCGTTCGATAGAGTTTTAATGTGCGATTTTTAACACCGTACAAGTTACTTGGTGGCCAAGTAACCTTTGCCAATCACTTTATGCCAAGTGTTATGGCAAGAACTGAAACTTGAAAAGTAAGTTTTAATTTTGACCTTTCATTTATTATATTTTACTCGGGAGCCAATATCTTATTCGTTTTATAGGATTTCGGTGTACGATTTTAATACCGAAAAAGCTACTTACTCAGCAAGTTAAAGTGAGTCACTTATCATGAGCTAAGTGAATGGCCAAAATTCATTCTTTTACTACTAAACCAAATCCTAGCCATCCATCTCATTATTTATTTTCAAAAAGAAAGAAATACACATTTTGACTACATAATTATTGTATTCAACTTAGAATAAATACAATTCACCAAACCTCATCACTCTATCAAGTTATTTTGGCCAACACAAAGAGAAAACAGGCACCATTATTGTCTTTTCCAAAAGCTAAAGTTTTAACTTCAAATCATCAAAATCCTTGTCCAAAGTTGATAAAACCACAAACTTTCTTCACAAAACTTATTTCACTCCTCAATATCTACCAAACTAACCGATTAAAATTTGAATCCATCACTTTTTTATACTTTGAGAGCTCACAATCTGCTGCCTAAGGAAGGTTTGGTGTGGTTTGAAGGCTTTGAAGTAAAGGAAATCATTCTTGGATCACCCTTGGAGCCAAGGTCCCTAAAGCTACCAAAGAAGGGTTTTGTGTTCTTGTTGTAGGTGGAAATATGCATGATAAGGGGGGTTGAATCATGTATTGCTTCTTTTCTTGTTTTCTAAAACATCTGAAACAAGTATTATCAAGTGTGAAACTTGTAGTGCAGCGAAAATATAGTTAGTAGTTTAGAAAGTAGATTTCTGAAGCTTATTAAATAAAACTTTCATTATTGAAAGGAATAAAAGAAAGGAGAGAATGATATATCAGCATATGAATGATAAAAAAATAATAGATGAATATAAAGGAGATTAGAGAAAGAAAAGACACAAAGGATTTTATATTGGTTCAACCAAACTGCCTACATCCAGTACTCAACAACAATTGAGGTTTCACTAAAAACATCTTTCTCAACCCGAGAAAGAGCAAATGGATAGTCTTTACATTAGCCTTTCTAAGCTCTCATCTGTGCCTTCAGACATCACCTGCTGCCACAGATTGAGTGACTCTTCACCAGCCTCTTCAAGCTGAACTGAGTAGCATTGTACTAACCTCTCCAAGCTAACATGAGTAGTATTGTATTATCTTCTCCAAGCTAACCCGAATAGTATTGACACTGGCCTCTCTAAGCCTAACTAAGTAGTCTTGACACTGGCTTCTCCAAGTCTAACCCGTGACCAGTAGCAACTTCTACTGTCACGTTGAAAGTAGTCTTGCACCAGCCTTTCCAAGCTGCAAGTAGTCTTACACCAGTCTTTCCAAGCTACAAGTAGTCTTGCCCCAGCCTTTCCAAGCTGCAAGTAGTCTTGCCCCAGCCTTTCCAAGTTGCAAGTAGTCTTTAACTAGCCTTTCCAAACTAAACCGTGATCAATAATAACATCTTATTGTCCTGTTACAAGTAGTTTCACAGTAGCCTCTCTAAGCTATCACACAACAATCACTATGGGATCGAGGATGCAAAGGTTAAATGTTTGGGTTGCCACTCAAACTAACTTATACTCAAGTTTCTTTAACATATACATGAAAAGTTCCTGGGAAATCTTGAATGACTTCCTTCTATCACTTCTTCCCTAAGAAGAGCATAAATCTAATTAAGAATGTAGAAGGAAGATTTTCTTACACTTCAAGGATAAAAACTGATTACATGATATATTGAATCTTCTAGGAAGTAGGAAGAGATTTTTGCAGAGTTTCCTCTCTTGAAAAATCAAATCTCTTATCAGCTTTAAAGCACAACATCTCCATTTAGAGTGGTCTTTCTTTGTGACCTTTGCCCTTGATCAGTTCTTCAAGTGACATGTGTTGATCATGCATTGTGTTTTGAAAGAAATAGCTAGAAGAGAGGTTGATTGATTTGTCACATCGGTTGCAGAGGCCATTGTAATGTTGAGTTTTCTTATATTTCTTCAGAAACTACTTTTTTACTTTATGAACATTCTTTCTAAACTCCTCCTTTGTGAAGCCAAGGTGGTTGAACAATCAGGCAGAAGAGATGACGTACGAGTTTGAAACTGGGTTTGACTTGAACATTTGAATTTCAAAATTCAAATTTCCCTCCTTTTCTTGTAGCATTTGTGCTCCACAGTGAAGTGAGCTTTCTGATGTGCGTAATCAATTCCTTGATGAATACTTCACTTTCTAATCTTAAATCCTATCTTTTTCACTGATAATTTCTTTGCGATTGTGATGATTGAAAATTAAGTAACACATTGTTCTTAGACGACTTGATTTCTTCATCTTGAGTATACTTTCTGATGTCCTGTGCTACTTTCTGAAGTCTCAGAACTTGGTTATCGTTAGCCATTAGATGCTTGAATAAGGATATAATTTCACTTCTATTTCAATTCAAATATCATAAAATGAGATAAACATGTTTACACATGTATAGTGAAATATATTCTCATTTGAGTAAGCCTTGCTCTTGTTAAATGATGGAAACCTATTATAATCTTACAAGAAATTCAATAGAGACATCAGTCGTTCTTTAAAACATTTTCTTTAAATTGGTTTTGTTATCATTCAAAACAAATAAGTGTATAGGGTTCTGGAGCTAACACTTGTTTGCTGAGATTCTATTTTTCTAGATTTCCATGGGGTTGAATTTCAAATTTTCTAGTTCTGATGCATGATTATACCTAGATATACATGTGTTTACATAGGTGGATTAGTTTGGTGTTGTGGAAAATCATTTTTGTCAAAGGAGTTTTAGAACTCCTTGCTGAAATTTTAGTTCTATGACAGCAGTGATTGTTCATGAATTTTCTAGTATAATTGTAGATATTTTTATGAGCTAAAAAAATATTGTTGAAGTTAACATCCTAAGGCAATTCCATGATTTTTCTTGGGTCATGTTAAATACCTTTGTTACTTAAAAGAAATCATGAACCGAAATGATACATGTGCTGTCTAAATTGTTGGAATAGAAGCCGCAAATTTTACTAATTTTGTTACCATAGCAAATGATTGATTTTTCCTTTGAAATTTTTATAGTGTTGGAAAGGTTCGCTAATTTATAGATATTTAAGAAAAGTCCACTAATCTATAATTAACAACTCTTGAGTCTGATGTCATGACTTAAGATTGATGTTGTATTTGGGAGGATGTTACAACATGTACGTCTTTAATTCGATTCAAAAGGAAAACCTCTTAATATACTTCCAAACCAAGCGTCACAAAAAAATCCCAAATAAAATGAATAAATAGCAAAATTCAAAATACAACCCTATACCTTGAGTTGGACTCCAGCCAAATAATTGCAAAAAGAATGCTGACAGGCTTCAATGGCTTCCCTTACTTCCTTAGCTTGGTGGCTTCTTCTTTGCCTTTCTTTATCCTTCTAAAGCTTTGATTAATTGATTCCTACAACACCAACCAACCAAAGCTCATAAACGTGAATCACAAGAGTTGCTGACAAATTGGATGCCAAAACTCGAAAACTAAAAAAATAAAAGCAAAAATCAAACAAACACTGCAGACCAGACAAGGGATTGCAAAAGGACGCTTGGCCATTATGAAAATTGGAAAACCCTACAAGCTTATTTGAAAGTTGCTTAAAATTAGGATTCAAGGTTCTTTAGTTTCCAGCTGCCAAATCTGAGAACTAAAGTTGGTTTCATTAGTTTGAGGTGTTTCTTTTGTTTTTTTCCATGTTTAATGTCGTTGCTAAAAAAACTAAATTAAAATAATTAAATGTGTGAGCTGGCCTATGGGTTGCCCACTCCTAACCCACTTATTTAGGTGGCTTATGGAGGCCCACTAAATATCTCGCCTGTGATTGGATAGGGGTCAGCCCTGCCGCCATGGGCCATTTTGACACCACTATATGCACATATGAAAGTTTTATTGCAATTTTACCAACATAACTATACATATAGGCTAACCTTCTGTAAATGAGGAACCTTACTAAATATCATTGTTGTTTTCCCCTTCACAATTAGGGACATAGATTTTAAACTTCATCAAAGGGGAAACATACAACAATGCACAATCTGAAACACTTTCATGCATCTCATTGCTGTTTCCTATATGCTTTCAAAAACACTACTTAAGTTACCCTCACCATCAATACAATTATCACCTAATCCAATATTGAACATTCAATTTTCTGCATATTGAGTTTCAACAATTAAATATGCCATATCACTATAAAACATTAGTTTCTAACAACATTGGGTAAATCGTATAACAAAGAAAAACTATATATAAAATAGAGAACCTTCATCAATACCCAAATTGTGTCACATGACATATCAAAGTTCAAAAGTAAGTTTGTGAACATGAACCAAACAACTACTATGTCGAAAACATGAGGTCATGTAAGGTCAAGCATATGTGAAAATCAAATTGTTATTACCCTCAAATGTTAGCTGAAGCCCACGGAAGCATTCATGTACATCAAATTTGTATTACCCCCAAAACATGAGGTGCAATAAAGAATCATTCATGAAAATTAATATGCTATTAACCAATGATGCCAAATCCGTCCTAATCAACAAAAAACAAGGCATGTATTGCGTCAAAGATTAATCGAACAAAATGAGCTATAGTGTACTGGTAGAGATTGCATTTGAGGCATCTATTCCACTTGTTGTAGGATTGACGAATGTTGACTTGGGAGAAGACCTCTGAGAGAGAGTGGCGCATCCACGACATATCGCCTTTGTGGATTGCATTGATACGATCCTTCAATGTCACGATCCCTCGGTCTATTTCCCTCTGATTTTCCTAGGATGCAAGAAGCGTAGGCCCCAACCACTGCATCGATCCCTAACCCATCCATCTTATATCGCTTCTCATTTGGTGTCAACCGCCTAGGCCCCAACTCCCACCATCTCTTGTGTACTTTTTTTTCTTTTCATTTTTTGACTTATTTTCTCTTTTTCCACAAAAAAAAACATGCAAATACATTATTATAATGAAATTAACTATTTTTTCTTCCCAAATGTAAAAAACTAACACAGTTGCTAATTCCATGCCTTAATGGGTTAACTCTCTAATCCATTAACGATTTAACAAGGCTATTGTGGAGCCCTATATACGAAATGATATGTTGCTATGGCGTAAACATATATCAGTACCATGGGTATTGACCATAGGAGACATGAGCATTGGCCACGTACCTATAGCAGATAATGGGAGGAGTAATTATTAAGAAAAAGTATTCCTTATGAGGCGTCGAATGTGGTGCCACGTGGGTCCTACGCAATCGCCACGTGCACCTAGCAGTCTCCTGCTAGTCATTTCTTACCCCGACCCCGTGCCGTCTCTTCCGCAAAACCTTCTAGATTCTAGGAAGAAGAAAACAGTACCACGCCCCCTTTCTCTCCTGACATGCTTGGCTACCACAACCGTAAGCATAGCTTAGCTTCGATTCAATATTCTCCGCCACGGCCACAACCATAGCCATGCTTCAGCTGCGATTCGCCACCCACCCTCACCCTCCTCAGCCTCCGTCGTCGCCATTCCTAACCCGGACAAACTCTTGCTCCTTTTGCCCTACGCCACGCTCCCTTTTCAACCCGGACAGCAACAAGAGCCGCTTTCTTCGCTCCAATGTCGGAACGCACACTCTTCGGGTTTTCGCAATGTCCGATGACGGTAACTCCGCATTCAAGATGAACCTCAACGAGTACCTCGTCACTCTCGACAAACCCCTCGGCATCCGGTTCGCTCTCACCGCCGATGGCAAAATCATCGTCCATTCCCTAGCCAAAGGGGTATGCCAGCATGTGCCAATCACAAAAAAATAAAAAATGGAAAATCCGTTTCGAGATTGTTGATTGCTTTCTTACTTTGCCTCTGTCTCTTTTATTTTATTTTCTCCTCTTTCTGATTCTTGTTGTCATAGGGCAATGCAGAGAGGTCGAGGATAGTTATGGTGGGTGACAGTTTGAAGAAAGTCGGCGATTCGTCTCAGAACACGCTCGTCGAGATTAAAGACGTTGGAGACGCACAGTACGCTTTTTTTATTTTGCTTTAATGATTTTGTCGTGCAGTGGAGTTTGTAGAAGCGGATGGGAGGGATAATTATCTCATTTCTAAATTTAGAAGGTTGTAAAATGTTGACAAAAATGAATGAGAGATGTTAGATAATAATCCCTTAACCTCGTGGTCGGGTTCGATCTTCACTCGGAATGGAGTGCATTCCATGGCCAGCTTTGGGAGTTCCTGCTGTAAAGGGATTAGTCATTCTTGCTTGGAGTCGATATCCTGATTTCGATAAAAGAAAAAATATTTTTTTTTATTATTTTAATTTTAAGTACGAGAATGTCAACATATAATACTACATAATATCGTTTTCCTGTCCTCCCTCGCACTCCTGGTTAGCGTAAGGTGTTGTCTTGCATTGCTTTTCTTTATTTTTTTCCACTGAGATTGATTTCTTTTTTACCTTTTATTTCTTGGATTCGTATTGTTAGACAATTTGTTATTCTGTTGTGCTTATGTTTGGTATTTATATCATTATTCTCCGTTGGATGTTTTATTACATTCCGCTCCTTTGTTATTTTGCTGGTGAAGTTATGTTTGGTGCTGCCATTGTGTTGTATAGGAGCTAGGTATAAAAGCAAAAGAAAGGTTGTTCTAGGCTTACCTCTCTACCTAGCTTCCGAAATTTCATATAGCCCATGATATGATAATGCTGCTTATATTCTGACTTTAACTAGTAATATGTCATACTGGCTCAAACAAAGCAAAATGTTGGATTTTCAGCAAACTTGAACTATATATAGAGAAATACCGATTTGCATGTCTGTGTTTATGTATCAAATTCTTATTCTTAAAGTACTGCTGTGCTGAGTTGGGGCCCGTTTGTTTGATTTCTAATTTTAACAATTTTTTAAATTAGAGGACTTTAATAAAACAATTCTTAGATAATCAGACAATTTTTTTTAAAAAAAAGCCAAATAAAACCCAAGCAAAGTTGTTTTAGTACCTTTTGTTAAGAACACAGAATATTTACAGAAAAAAAAGAACAATTAGCTTATGGAATAAATGTCACATCAAAAAGGCACTTTTTAATAACTTCAAACAGATATACCCTTGTTCTGAATCATATAATTCATTAACATTGTCTGACTCTGATACTGACAAGAGAAGACATAAGTTTGTCACTACATCATACATGATTTGATTTCTTCATTTTTCTTGTTGAAAGAGACAATTATCAATCCTGTCTCAGCTTGGTATTATTGTATCTGAATACTTCTGTTTTTCTTTTTATCTACTAGCAATTGTCACTCAGTTATAAGTACTTCGAAAGATACAAAGTTACTATGTCATTGATCATCATAATCTTTTCTGTTCATCAGTGTTTTGTTTTTATTTTTCAGTCTTTTCGTTTCCTCAGGAAGGTGCTAAAGGAGCAAACAAGTTCTTTTAGCTTGGTTCTTGAGAGGCCCACATCTCCTTTTCCCATTCAACTGCTGCATAAAATGAATGATCTTGAAATTTTGTTTAATAGAGGTCGTGTCCCCATTGTCACCTGGAACAAGACACTATTGGCATCTAATTTACAGCCATCTAATGAGAGCTATGGGAATTCTGGATTTTTGGTGTTCAACTCAAAGTTTCTTAAGTCAAAAGGAAGCAAGTTATTGGGCAATCAAAATCAACATGCCATCATCACCCATGGCGAGAGAAACTTCTTTACTGCACACACAGCTCAACTTGCTTGTGTTTTTACCGAAGAAGCCTGTGGAGATGGAGAGTGGGCTCATGGAAGTTTTCCACTTGAGGAATATATTCAGGCTTTGGACCGCTCCAAGGATGAGATGTACTATAATCACTCCCTTGGTATGCGCTATAGTAAGGTATGCAGTTCATTATTTTTGGTAATGTGATGAATTCAGTTTGGTTGTTTACAAATTTTTAGTTTATTTCTGCACGTTCTATAATGTTATTAAATATTGGTATCTTAAAATTCTTAGATTACAGAGCAAATATATGTGGGATCCTGTATACAAACGGAAGATGATGTGGAAAGCTTGTCAAAAGTTGAGGTAATGATGTTTCACATTGATCCCAAGAATGCTCCCTAATTGTGGGTTTTTGCATCAACAGTATATTTTGCAAATCAATCTATCGTACAAGCTTTGCCATACTTGAATATGTCAAAAGACAATTTTTTTTTCCTAATTGTTTGAATAAATGATGCAGTAGTTATCAACCAGTGTTTGCGGTACAATTTGTTAAAGCAGGCATCAGGGCAAATAACTTCTGCTAACTACATTATGCTAGTAAAATCTATGACATAGTTGAAATGAACTAGTATCTAACCATGGTGACTTGCGATAAAGGCATGCTGTGGCATGTAAATTTTGGATTCTGCATTTGCATCACAGGACTTGCGGGTTTGTTAGTACTGAGTTCTGCATATCTCTTAAGGTTACAGCAACGGCTAGCACTTAAATTATCTCTTTTCTTTGGTTTTTAAAATTCTCCTAGCATGGCAATTGTTTTTGCAGCAACAACTTTTATAAGCAGTTTCGTTTCCATACCAAGCCTGTTAAGCATTATACCTGAGTCAACATAGTTGGAAAATTTCTGCTACAGGGAGTTACTGCTGTTCTGAACTTCCAGAGTGGAACTGAAGCTGAAAATTGGGGAATCAGTGTAAAATCAATCAATGACTCGTGTCAAAGGAATAATATTCTGATGATCAATTATCCTATACGGTAATATAGGGTTCTAAGGGTTTTAGCTCTTTTTTCTTCATTCAATTCGAAGTAATGATGATGATTTGTGTCTTCCATATATATATTTTTTCAATCTGATATTTGTGTCTGAATTTTCACCTATGCGTAAGCAAGAGTCAGTTGTCACCTTATGATGAGAATTGCCAAATGCTGAATATTATTGAACTTATTTTGTCCCTTTTAGATACTGATCCTGAATAGAAGCGGATCAATAATATTTTCATGTGGAAATGGGATCAGATGGTCTGAATACCCTAGTTTTATTTTTTCTCGGACTTTGATATCTGCTTTTATTTTTCTTTACTCATGTTTTCAGGGAGGGAGATTCTTATGATATGAGAAAGAAACTCCCATTTTGTGTGGGGCTATTATTACGGCTGCTGAGGAAGAATCTTCGTGTCTATGTCACTTGCACTTCTGGGTTTGATCGGTCTCCTGCTTGTGTGATTGCATACCTGCACTGGATGACAGATGTTTCCCTTCATGCGGCCTATACATGGGTCACTGGGATGCACACATGCAGACCTGACAGGTTCATCTTGCTAAACATAAAAATGCTTTTGCATCATATGTTGACTGCACCATAGATATCTGTTCAAGGGAGCATCAAAACAGGATATATAGTCCGGTAAAAGAATATACTTTTGGTGTGCAATTTATAAAAGAGGAGCGATTGTTCAAGTTTCTTTTTCATTGGGGGTGAGGGTATTCTACAAGTTCTTTGTTCGCCTGAAGAATTTTGATGAAAGATGATTGGTAGTGGCTTGGTTTCCATTGGCATATCTATTATCAGCTTCTTTTATTAACACACACACACACACACACATTTTCATACACATACATACATAGATACTTGGTTAGTGATTTTCTGGTTGAGATGTCACAGAATGTCTTTCTGATTTCCTAGTGGTCTCTTTCTTATCTCTATTCCTAGTTCATTAGTACTTTTACCTAAGAATTTTATTATGTTTGGATGGATGGAAGGGAATGGTAAAAGTGACAACCCATTGTTTGAGAGTTGAAGGAGTGGTTTGGTGGAGGAGAGTTATTAAGGAGGGAATCCAAACAGCTCTATACCTAGCTCTATACCCCTCCCCTAGAGCCTTCATATTTTCATACCTGTAGTTTGGGGAGTGTTAGAAATGATGCATGTGATCAATATGTGTGGTATTGAAATGTGTAGCTATCATGTTATTAAAGTGTGGAATGGGAATGTGTAATTGCCATGTGATCAATATGCATTAGATTTGGAAATGTTAGGATCTTAAGAAAAAACTAATCACTAATTATTATGTCTTAAAAAATATGCCATGTTTTTTTGTTGAGAGTAAGAGAGAAAAAAGAAAGACTTTGAGAATGTGTTTCGACTGCACAATGTAGAATGGAGTGCAGCAGAGTATATGGAGTGCAAGTTTGCTAAGAGACACACACATTTTAACTTCGAAACAAAAATTGGGGAGGAATCATACCACAAGTTACAATTTAAATATTTGGGTTCTATCATTCAAAGTGATAAAGGGGTAGAGGGAGAAGTTAATCATAGGACTTAAGCAGCATAGTCAAAGTGGAGAGGCGCTTATATGCTTCGGGTCTTATTTGTGGAAAAAAGTACCATTAAAGTTTAAGGGTAAATTCTACTGTACAATGATAACACCAGCTTTGCTGTATGGGATTGAATGTTGAGCAGTGAAAGGTTAGCATGAACATAAGTTACATGTGGCAGAGATGAAGATGTTGCGATGGATGAGTGGTCACACGTGACATGATAGAATAAGGAATGAATGCATTAGAGAGAATGTTAGGGTGGTGCCTATAATAAAGAAGATGGTAAAATCTCGCCTCAGATGGTTTGGGTATGTTTGGAGGAGACCTACATAAGTCCAGTAAGGAGAGTGGACCAATTGGAGAATAGCACTATTAAAAGAGGGAGAGGAAGGCCGATGATATCTATAAGGGAAATAATCAAAAGAGATTTAAATGTTTGTGATTTTAACATGAATATGATACGTGATAGCTTTATGGCATTGCTTGATCCACATAATCAAACCCGTTTAGTAGTACAAGGCTTAATTGTTGTTGTATCTTCTATGGATTGAGTTCTTTTAAAGTGAGGAGGTTGACAAAGTGAGAAAGTGTGGGATTAATCATTCTTAGATCATTCCATTTTCACAATATATGTCAATATTTGAATATCAAAATTTTAACCTATATCTATTTAGTAATTATGGTTAAAAGAATTTTAAAATTTTCATGTTTTTTGAATTTGTTAATTAAATAAATTAACTAATGAAAAGTATATATTTAAATATGGTAAATTCTTTTTGCCACTCCACTTTCTCACTTAGAGAAGCATTCCTAACTGCAGGCCCGCAATTGCATGGGCTACCTGGGATCTTATAGCTATGGTTGAAAGGGGAAAACATGATGGACCTCCCACACATGCTGTCACATTTGTCTGGAATGGTCATGAGGTAACAGACCACTAAGTTATAGCTTCACTGCACCTTTCTGGCTAATTTACTTGTAGATCTTTAAGAGGACTAGGAGATTAGATCTGCTTTGTTATAGGTTGATCATAAGTACAAGTTTTGGGATGATTCTTGTTTATCAGTCTCTTCTGGTCCTAATGTTTCAGGGAGAGGATGTAACGTTGGTGGGAGACTTTACTGGAAACTGGAAAGAACCACTTAGGGCTGTGCACCGGGGTGGATCAAGGCATGAAGTTGAAGTTAAACTTCCACAAGGAAAGTATGTGTGCTATTTTTACCATGACTCTTCTTATGGATTTCAAAATCTAAGGGCTTTTTTAGTTTTCATTGTTGTTTTCTGTATTTTCTGTTTTCAGAATTTTGTTGATGAAATAGTGAAAAAAGAAAATGTAAACTAAAAATAGGATTTTTGTTGTTTTCATTGCTTTCAAAATTTCTTTCACAAAATTGTAAAATCAGAAAACATAGAAATGAAAATACCATACATGCCTAAGCTTTTTCTTTTACTAAGCTTGACTACCTAATTGGCTAAAAATTCCTAGTAGTCAATTTCTAATATCGCAAGAAGTGCCATTTATTTGGAAATGGACATTGTTAATTAAAACAAATAGGTTCTAGTTTGGGGGTGTCTCCATTCCCTAAAAGGAGAGAGATTGGATGGGGGTTTAGCAATGTGTTGACATTGAAATATTCTTAACATTGAGAATTGTCTCTTTCTTTGATGTAATCGGAATCTGATGTTCTCATTGATTTGGGTGTCTGCTGCATAAAATTGGCTTGACACCCTCATCCCCACAACATGTGCACACACACAAAGCTGAAAAGGTGACAAAGTAATTCCTTTCTGCAAGTTTTTTGTGGTACATGAATATGATATTATCACTCTTTCTTCAGATACTACTACAAGTTCATTGTTAATGGACAGTGGAAGCATTCAACTGCTTCACCGGCCGAAAGGGATGAAAGGGGTAATGTTAACAATATAATTGTCATTGGTGAAACTGCCAGTGTCCGGCCTTCTGTTCAGCACCAGCAGAAAGTACGTACACAGTCTATGCTGTGTTTGGAATTTTTTTTCTTTTTTTTTACTGATAATCCCACATTTTGTTTGGCTATGAAGCTATTATTTTGCATTTTTTGAGCACTGCAACAGATCATATAACTTCTTGTCTTCTGCTTTTGCTTATTCCTATTAACAGTTGGCTGTTTGTGCGGTCTGTATTTTAAACATGTATTTCTAAGTTGCATTCATTTAGAAAATTAATTGAACTTTGATTGAATCTGTTGGTTTTATAAGAGAAACTGGACTAGAATGAAGGTAAGAAAATTGAATTTTTTTTCATGAAGCTCCTCTCTGAAAGTGAATCAGTATATGGCATAGAATAAAGAAATACATGACTTGCGAAGAATAGCAAAAACAGGAGCAATGTTGTAAACTCACTCTTCAATTCTTAGAATCTTTTGGCTCATGCTAAATTTTTCTTGCACCAGAAACTGACTTAAACCTTCTCAATTTGCACCCCATCTTACTTTTATGCTACTACTCTTAATTTACTTATGGCATTACCGTAACTGTCAGTTAGGAAGTTATTTTCAATTAGGAATTTCTTCTAATCTCCTGTGCTAGTCCTTGCACATCCTAAAATTGGTGGTTTGCTAACAATTAGGAAATCAGGAAAGTCCTGAATGGTGGTCACATATTGATATGTGCACTAACTTCTACGGTCTATAGGCCTCCATCACGGAGGAGAAATGGTCTTTGTCAAGAGGGAAACATGAAACAGGAAATCAATCTGTTCTAAGGAACTTGGAGTTGATAGGAGACCTTTTTAATTTGTTTTGAAACTTGAAATAAACCATAGAAACTAGTGTTAGGAACTCAATATTTAGTAGTTAGTTATGCAATTAGTTAGTTGCCTATTAACAAAGGAAGATAGGGTTTACTTACGTGCCTTTTGTCAATTGATTTGTGGGTGGGCAGAGGATCTGGCACTCCTCCTCACTTGTATCACATATTGTTCATAATACACACTCTTTCCCATTAACTCTGGTCCCGTTCACGCAATTAGGGTCAAATTTTCACTTATCCTGTTGGCTAAGGACCTTAGTCAATAAGGATGCTACTTGAGAAAAGGCCAATTGCCAAATTGAAAGTGCACCTAATAGAAGTATATTAGAAGCAATTACGTGGAACTAGGTGTCCTATCAATACTCTCCCCCAGAAGATCCTCCTTGTCGTCAAGGTGGGTGTTCAGTGATTTATGTTGGTTATTTGCACATAATTCCCAGAAGGGTCCATTACTTGAAGTGTAAAGGCGTGAAATCTTTTTCTCCATTTGGGCCCAAGCTTCTTCCCTCCAAGATGGGTATCTCTCGCAACAATGAGCTGAATAGGGCCCATTAATTTCAAATAGTAGGTTTCCCTGTTAGAGCTCCAATCATTCCTCCCTTTGGGCCAAACTTGGTCCACTTACTGCAAAAAATGTTGTCCATTAGGGGCATCCCACTCCTTTGCTCTTTTGACTTGGGCTTCGCTCATTAATCCAAACAACCTGGAGTGATGTATCTCCGGAGATGCCTTGCCTTCCTCCTCCTCCTTCATGTCAACACCAATGGGAGTTGGTTGTCGCCCTTTCCTCTTGCATACCCGCTTCAACAATTGTAGCGGGATCACGATCTAGATGTTCTGTTGGCTTTGGCCACAAAAGCTTGACCAATGTTTCATAAGCTAGTGTCCCGGTTTTCTTCAAATTAATTACAATTCCCAATTACACTAGTTTGTAGAATCATATATTGATACAACACTATGGCATCGTTTGATCCATGTGCCAAATCGAAGCAGGAAAGTTGAATTTAGACTAAAACCACAAAATCATTCTTGACTAGTGTTGCGGGGGGCAAGTTAGTCTCTCAAGACTCAAAAGTCTACCGCAGTCCCTCACAATTCATAAAAGGAGCACATTAGTTCCTTTGATAACTCATCATTCTAACACTACAAAGAACAAGTGACTCATTAAATTGATGATATAGCTCTGTTAGACTCCATATAGCCCTAATGAAGAATTAGACAATGAGTAAAGTTAAGATTTAAGGATGCATAAGTGTGGTTAATAAGGAAGATCAAGACGTGATCATTTTGATGAGAGAGATTAGTGATATGCTATTGTGGAACTCAGGGAAGTCAGATCAGCAATTTAACAGTCTTCATGTGCTTTTTTTGTAAAGTGTGGAAATGACAAGTTAGTTGAAATGACAAGTTAGTAGAGGGACTAACATGTTCCTTCTTGTGAAAGATATAGGAGCGCTAGGAGACTTCTAAGCACTAAGACTAATTTGTCCCTCACAATTAGTCAAAGATGAATTTTGGGTTGTAGTCTTGAATTTATTATGAAACCCTCCTCTCTGGATAAGGAAATACAAGAGTTGCAGAAATAGGAACACTGTTGTAAACTCACTCGTCATGAGATTTGAGCATCTTGCTTATCTACGCCAAAAACTTACTTAAACCTTCTCCCACCTCACCTTATCTTATAACTACTCTCGTTAATTCACATTTGGCATTCTGTTGACTTATTTACGTAGTTGTTGAGACAATTAGGCAGGTATTGTAAGTCTCCAATGCCTACACATGTTCTTCCTAACAAATGCCTCCTTAATTGGTTGGTTGCTAACTCCTCCTTATAGCATGTTTAAGGTTTATCACTTAATTGCTGCTTGTTTTCTGTTTTTCCAGGATGCAAATGTTGTCAAGGTGATTGAGAGGCCTTTGAATGAAAAAGAGCGGTTTATGCTGGCCAAAGCAGCTCGTTGTATTGCTTTCTCTGTCTGTCCTATCAGATTAGCTCCCAAGTAGTTGCATGCAAATACCATATGATGTACAGAGCTGCAGTTGTTATACATGTCAACGAGGTTATACGATTTGGTTTCATTTCCAAAGGCACGCAGAAGAATAATGATAATCTGGGGTATCCCTAAGGTTTCAATTCTTGTAATAAATGAGATCAGTATTGCATATCATTACACTGCTGAAGCTGCCCCTCTTTACCCAGCATGTGCATTTCCCCATCGTTTTCCAATTTGTATTGAATACTTACGACTTCACAGCATTGGATGTAGTTTTGTTTATTTACCAAAATCTTGATCTAAGAGGTGTCATCATTTGAGTTTTGACATCATGTTCGCATAGTTACTTACCAGTATATTTTATGTACTCTTGAGTAATAATTGTGCAAAGCATTCTAGTGTAAATTACTATTATCAGTTAGATAGATAGCTTGTGCTATGTCGTTGTAAGAACCGATATCAGTCACAGTAAGCACACAAACAGTATGAATAACCCCTGGTTGGAGCCTCAAGATGAGAGCTCAGCCTCTATAATTGCTGCTGCGAAGTGTTTTCACTGTATCCGCAAGAGTTTACAAGGGCCAATTAAATAGGTTCGGTATACCTATGCAATTAATCCTATTCCTAAATTAAAGAGGGAAATTATCTCCTCTTAAAACAAAATAAATTATAGATATGATTTACCTGAAAGATGAAAGAAATTAAACTGATCAAATCCTAATAAATACAAACAAATTTAGGTGCTGATTATCAACACACCCTCTCAATTTGGGTGGTAGATGTCTATCATGTCCAAATTGGATCTTAGACTCAGAGCTTTAGTTAGAATATCTGCTGTTTGTTGAGATGAAGGTGTGTATAGAAGACATGCATCCCCACTATCAAGCTTCTCTTTTATAAAGTGGCAGTCAATCTCCATATGTTTGGTCATGTCATGATGAATAGGGTTCTTGGCAATACTAATGGCTATTTTGTTGTCACATAGAACTTTCATAGTATAGTTTAAGGGTATTTTAAACTCCTTAAGCATCTTTTGGAGCCAGATCCCTTCACAAGTGCCTGAGATAGTGCCCTAAACTCAGCTTCAGCACTACTCCTAGCAATCATAGGTTGTTTCTTGCTTCTCCATGTGGCAAGATTTCCCTACAAATAGAAGCCATATCGAGTTGTGGATTTTCTGTCCTCCATAGATCCTACTCAATCTGCATCTATGTAAACTTCTATATCTCTACTAGAGTTCTTTGTAAAGTGTTGACCTCTACTTGGGGTTCCCTTTAAGTATTTGAGGATTCGGTTGATTGCCTTCATGTGGTTTTCTGTGGGATTAGTCATAAAATGACTTGCCATGATTATTGCAAATCCAGTGTCAAGTCTAGTATGGGATAAATAAATTAATTTTCCTACAAGTCTTTGATACCTATCCTTATTCGTAGCAGGACTTTCCCCTTCCGTCGCATTCCTTCTTGATGGTTCTATTGCGGTGCTGGCTGGCTTGCTTCCCAACATACCTATTTCCTTTAGGAGGTCTAGGGTATACTTCCTTTGGGATACAGAAATCCCATTTCTTGAGCGGTCTACTTCCATCCTTAGGAAATACTTGAGCTTTCCTAGGTCCTTGACTTTGAATTCCTTATATAGGCGCTCCTTGAGGCGTTTAGTTTCTTCACAATCATCCCCTGTGACAATAATATCGTCAACATAGACTATAAATAGTGCCATTTTACCATTTGACGAGTGCTTGACAAACATGGTGTGGTCAATTTGACATTGTATGTATCCATCTCCTTTAACAACCTGTGTTAGTCTCTCAAATCATGCTCGGGGGGGATTGTTTGAGACCATATAGGGGCTTGCGGAGTTTACAAACTTTTCTGGAAGTCAATGAAGTTTCAAGTCCTCGACGAATATTCATATAGACTACTTCCTCAAGTTCTCCATTGAGGAAAGCATTCTTGATATCCAACTGGTGTAAAGGCCAATCAAGGTTCGCAACAAGTGATAGGATAACACAAGCAGAATTCATCTTGGCTATTGGGACAAAGGTCTCTTCATATGTCGATGCCATATGACTATGTGAACCCCTTGGCTACAAGGCGTGCCTTGTACCTGTTAACACTCCCATCTGCATTGTGTTCAATGGAAAAAATCCATTTGCACCCCACAGGTTTCTTTCCTTTAAGCAGGACCGAGAACTCCCATGTACCATTCTTTTCTAGTGCTTGGACTTCTTCCCTCATTGTAGCATCCCATTTAGGATGTTGGAGAGCTTCCTGTATGTTGCTAGGTACTTGAATGTTGTCTAGGGCTGTTACAAAGGCTTTATGGTCTTGGGATAAATTTTCATAAGATACAAAATTTCCAATTGGGTGTTTAGTACAAGACCTCACACCTTTTCTAACAGCAACGGGTATATCAAGATCAGTAAATTCTTGAATGGGAAGGGTAGAATTTAAAGGAGTAGGAACTGTGTTACCAAGGGATTTTTCTCCAAGCTCTGGTGTTGGGGCAGATTCTTGGCTTTGCCTTGGAGTGATGGAGGATTCTGGTTGTTGTCTTCCAACCTTCTGCTTCTTTGAGCACACCAGAAAAGAGTTGGTTGCTGATTGCTGGTTCGGTTTTATTCTTGTTTTTGAAGTTTCGGTGGCAGTTTCAGCATCTGAACTGCTCTAGTTTCTATAGTTTCAAGGGCTGCTATTCCTCCATAATTTTCAAAATTGATATTATCTCTAAACCTCCAAAGCTGAAAATTGTCATTCTCCTTTTTTTCCCCCTGAATTTCAGTGTTGGAGTAAAATGGTTGATTTTCAAAGAAAGAGACATCCATGGAGTGGTGGAATTTTTTGGTGGATTAAAAGTAGCATTTGCATCCTTTTTAATTTAGAGAGTATCCTAATAAAATGTAGGTTATAAAGGTAGGTTCAAGCTTGCTGCAGTTAGCTTGATGGTTGTGAACAAAGGCCATGCACCCAAAGATTTTGGTTGGAATGGATATGAGGAGTCGAATGTTGGGGTAAAAGGATTGAAGGTGTCATGTGGGGTTTGGTAGTGGAGAATACTGGATGGTATCCGCTTGATCAAGTAGGTAGTTGTGAGTATTGCTTTTCCCCAATATTGAGATAGGACATTTGTGGCCATCATGAAAGACCTTGTTACTTTCAAAAGATGTCAGTTCTTGCACTCAACCACTCCATTTTGCTGTGAAGTGTTGACACAGGAACTTTGGTGTACAATGCCATGTTGATGAAGGTAGGGACCAAGAATCGAGTTGCAGTATTCATGGCCATTATCTGTTTTCAACACCTGGATACTTGCTTGAAACTGGGTTTGAATTAGGTGGTGGAAGTGTTCAAATATTCTTCCTACGTCTGATTTTTCGTTCATTAAAAATACCCAAGTTATCCATGTATGGTCATCGATGAATGTGACGAACCATTTGGAGCCTGTGATATTGGAAACTCTAGGGGGTCCCCATATATCACTATGAATTAAGGAAAATGGACAGGATGGTTTATAAGGTTGTAGTTGGTAAGAATTTTGAGTACGTTTAGACATTTAACACACTTTGCAATTAAAGAACTTTGAATTTTTATTGAATAAAGATGGGAACAGTTTTTCCAAATACATAAAATTTGGGTGACCAAGGCGGTAATGCCATAACATTATGGGGTCAGGTGAAGGTGAAGCTGCTACACAGGTAGGTCTGGGCTTCTTTGATGGTGTATTCTTGGAGTCATCAGCTGAAAAAAGATATAAGCCTCCATACTTTTTAGCATTGCTAATCTTCTTCCCCAATTCCAAAGCCTAAAATTCATAGAAGTATGGGTAGAATTTAACAACACAATTTAGGTTTTTGGTTAACTTGTGTATGGACAACAAGTGGCAATTAAGTTTAGGGACATAGAAGGTATCCTGAAGGATAATATCCTTAGAAATATTTACTGAACCTTTACCTGTTCAGTGTGTTCCATTAGCTATCTGGATTGTGGAGTTATCATGGCAGGGGGAATATTTCCCGAAAGTGGTTATATCCCCTGTCATAAGATCAGAAGCCCTTAAGTCCACAATCCAAGATGCAGCCTTCTTTTTGTGAGTGGCTAGAGCAGTTAGGCAATTACCTTTTTGTGTCTGGGATGCATTACCAGGGCTTGTGTCCTCATTTCTTAAGGTTTTTTGGAGCAATCTTTGCAGTACCTCCATCCGCTCTTTGCTGAATAGGCTTTCCTCAGGTGCAACACTGGTTGTGGCTAGATCCAGTGAGTTGAAGGTGGCTTTGTTGCCTTGGGCAGGTTGGCCTTTGAGGGTATTTCCATTTGCTAGTTTTCCAACTAGGAACTAGCATGCATCCTTCATGTGTCCAAGCTTCTTGTATTGTTCACAGTAAAGGCAATTCCTCTTCTGTTGGGCATTCTGCATTGTCCTTTTGCAGCTAGTGCAAAGCCTTCGATGGCCTATGTTGTATTTGGGCCTCCTAACATGATCTTTCTCCTACTTTTCTCTTTTCTTACCTCAGAGAAAACTGCCCGAACCTATGGAAGGGGTTAAGTACTGAGAATTCTTCCATGCACTTCATCAAGGTCTGAATTTAGGCCAAGAAGGAACTTGTAGATGCGATCTTTTTATACAAGAGTCTTGTGCTGCTTGTTGTCTGTTGTACAGTGCGACTCAATCTCTTCAAGGGCATCTAGTTGCTGCCAATAGCAATTAAGGGTGTTGAAGTATTCAGTGACGATTGAGTTACCTTGTCTCAGGTCATGTAAGAGGCTCTTAATCTCAAATATTGCTGAGGTGTTATCAACATTAGAGTAGCTTGCTTCTGCCTCGTCCCAAATCTCCTTTGTTGTGCTGTAATACATAAAATTTTCAGCAATTTCATTTGTCATGGTGTTCATCCATGACATGACCATGCTGTTTTTTGTCGTCCATTTCTTGAGTTTGACAGTGCCTTTTGCTGGTGCCTTTGCATCACCAGTGATATATTCCTTCTTTCCTTTTCCTTGAAAGAATATTCGGATTGATCTGGCCCATAGGTTATAGTTTTGGCCATTGAGTTTGTGATCAGTTATTGGGAGTGGTGTTCCATTAACCGTGCTGGTTATAGCTATGCCACCAGTCTCCAATTGAATATTCCCTTTTGGTTTTTTATCAACAGTGGCCATGGTGAGTGGAGGTAAACAGACATGGTTCAGATCGGTGCTCTAATACCATGCCGAAAAATGTTTTCACTATATTTGAAAAAGTTTACAAGGGCTAATTAAATAGGCCAGAGGCAGAAGCATAAATACAAACTGATCAAATTGATCAAATCCTAATAAATACAAACTGATTTAGGTGCTGATTATCAACAATTTCTGTATAATTTTCTGGTTTATGAGTAATATGAACAAGACAATGAAAGAGAATATAGCCTGGGCTTAAAGGAGCCCTTCACCCTCATAATCCTAGCCTTAAATCTGAATGAATGACCTAGCTCCTCACTCACTTGGCTATAACAAACGCATGGCCCTTATTAAACCCCATGTCTCGCACCCCTTTCGCTCTCCTACTCATCCTTTTTTGGGGTTTTGGTTTCTCATACTCGGCTGACAAGATGTTTATTTGTCTCTTCTTCCATTCATGGGCCTTGCTGGGTCCAACTTCTATTCCTCTTGTGGGTGTAGTAATCCCAAAACTCGGGTCTCTAACAGTCATTTTTCTTTATCATTATAATATTAGACTTTCAGCACTATAGTACCATAATTTTCATTATCTCCAAGTTAATCCTTTGCTTTTATTTATGAGGCATGGATATGGCAGATTATACAACACATACAAGAATATGGAAATTTTTAAAAATTATAAGATAGGACACAGCTATAGCATAATATAAAATTGACTAAAACTCCAAAATCCTCCCTGAGGTTTACATAAGGGGACAAATTGGTCCTTTATATTTTGAAAAATCCACCGAGGTCCTTCAAATTTCACCGAAGGGGACACGTTAGTCCCTCCATCAACTACCTCGTTACACACACTAACAAACCAGTCTACGTGGCACGTTAAAAGATGATGTAGACCGTTAAGCCCTGTCTCCCCTATACTACATCGTTTTCATTTCACCATGTAACAAAGAAACCTTTTCACCTTACTCACCCTTCCACTTGACCTTTTACTCACCCACACACTTTACCATAGCCACATTTTCACTCACCCTCCTACCTGGCCATTCAGCCACCCACACACTCACTGTCTCCTTCCCTCGAAAACCTTTCCATCTCAGCTGGCAAGATTTGATTCCCTGGACAAGAGGATGACATTTCAGGAAGAAAGGACGACATTTCACTGAACAAGGTAAAGTGACTTCATTCCCTTAAATTGGTTTTCATTAATGTGGTCCCAAGTGTATGAATGTTGTCTTGGAGTTGATTAGAAAAGTATGAAAAGTATTGTTTTGTTTGGTTAAGAATTTTATTTTAATAATGGTTATGGGGTTTTTTGTGGTTGGTGGTTTGATTGGTAGTCCCTTCCACTTGTTATTGTTTACAATTGATAATGTAATGTAAGGTAATGTAATGCGTATGTGTATGCGTGTGTGAAAATGTTAGTTCGGTGTACTATTTATGGACTATTTATGGGTTACGGTTTACTTTAAAATGTTGGCTGAAAAAGTTGCATTTGTATGTGTTTGATTGCTCTCTTTAGACGACAGAATATCTTATCCCTGTTTTTCATCACAGTGGCCATTTTGAAAGGAATTCAAATAGGGTTCTTGCTTATGTTAATGAAAAGATAGATAGGTTCCCTGAAATGGATGTTGATTTGGTGAACATGTTTGATCTTGTGACTTTGTTTAAGGGACTAGGATATCAGGACTATAAGGCAATGCTCTGGAAAAGATCTAATAGGAGTACCTTAGATAATGCACTTAGGCCTATTTATGGGGACAAAGAGATAAATGAGTTGTGTGACTATAGACTTAATAATTAGAATTCAAAGGAGGTCCACATATACTTTGAGCACCTGATCAATGAGCCTGAAATTATTGAGTTTCAGGAAATATAGTATTCCTCCTCAAATGATTATGAGAGTACTGAACATGAGCCTTATAAGCCTCCTCCTCCTGGTTTTGAAGAGTCCTTTGAGGATGTAGTGAAACCTAGGAAGAAAAAGAAGGAAGGTGAAGTTAAGAAAAAACCTCCACTTAGACCATAACCTGAAGAGATTGGCAAGAAAAAAGATCCCCTAAGAAGAAATCATCCCCAGAAAAAAGGAAAACAACAAAGAAAGCTAAGAAAGTAACCAAGAAAAATAACACAGGAGCTGCCAGGAAACAAGCTGAAGATGAGCATGAGAAGTTCCTTATTGAGGGTGAGGGGCAGGATGCACATGGGAATTCTACTTTATCAGAACAAGGGTATGCATATGATTCTGAAGATTTGCATACCCTTGTGCCTTCAGATGATGAAGCAAATTCTAAGCATTCATTTCCACAATTTCATGAAAAAGCTGAATTTGGACATGTGCATTTTGAGCATGGGATGGAGTTTGATAGTCTCCTGCAATTTAAGAATGCTGTTAAGGAATACACACTTCATGCAGGGAAGGATATAATTTGGGTGAAAAATGATAAATTAAGGACAAGGGCTAGATGCAAGAGTGAAGGGTGTATGTAGGATATATTTTATTCTTGGAATAGTATGATGAGAAGCTTCCAAGTGAAAACCTTTGAGCATGAACATATATGTTGTAGGGTGTTTAAGAATAGGCAGGCTAACAAGACTTGGGTTAGCCAAAAACTAGCAAAAAGGCTTAGGACATAACCACTTTTAAAGAGTAGAGAGGCGCTTGAGCATATGAAAGAAACTTACAATGTTCATTTGGATAAAAAGACTGTGTATAGAGCACTTAAAAGAGCAAGAAAGATGGTTGAAGGAAGTAAAAATGAGCAATATGGGAAAATGTGTTGAGATATTGAGAAGCAACCCTGGAAGTACTGGAAAGATGGAAATTGAGACAATACCTGAGTCACTACCATTATTGTAACACCCCGATTTTTCTATCTGAGAGAAAATAACCAAAATGCCTCTGAGGTCATTTTTCACCCGCAATTCGAGGATTGCCGACCTGGTGGTCCTCGAAAGGTCAACTTAATGTTCAAAGGAGATTGCATATGAATGAATGTTAATAGAGCAGAAAAATCTCTTTTTCTGGACTTTCGGGTCAAAATGACCAAAATACCCCTATAGCGTTTTTATGCGGGTATAAGTGCCATTTGAGCTCAGAACTTTTCCAGAAGGTTTAAAATGATGTTTTTATGTGTTTAGTGACCTCTATTTGAGTCTCGATGGTCCCGGGCATTTTTTGTACAAAATTATGATTTTGCCCCTAGAATAGTATTTTTAAGCTTAATGATGTGATTAAGTTAACCTAAGTAATATTAGGCTCTAATCAAAGATTAATTAATTTTGATAATTAATCTAGAGTTAAAATAATTTATTAAGATTAATTAGAACCTAAGATTGCTTAGATTAAACTTAAATCTCTTTTTAAAACTCAAGATTCCAAGTCATGGAATCTTGAATAGTGTTTGAATAATATTTTCTCATTCCAATTTCCCTAAATCAAGGAATTGTGTTGGCATTGGATTCCAAGTTAATGAGGTTTGACTTCATTAATTTAGAAAGATCACCTCCTAATCCAGTTTTGCAAGCCCTTAATTACCTACTTACTTACCTAAACACTTAGTTACAAACCCTTAATCTTTGATCTAATCAAACCCACACTTAATCACACCTCTAATCCACATTAAAAGAGATGATTTTTCCCTTCCCTTGGTTGCACAATTCAGTGCCACCTCATCCCGCACAATTCATCACATGTTGCTTTATTCTCACCAAAAGAACCATGCCTACACTATACCTTAAACCATACCTAGCTATACCTCAAGCCATACCTTGGAATGACACTTTGTAAGAGATATTTTCTCTCCTCCATGGCCATGAATTTCATGGTTCTTCCTCCCCATTCACTCCTTCACATTTTTTTCTTCTATAAATACTTGTCTTGAGAGCACTTGGTCCATTTTTGCTTATTTTGTGCATCAAAGTTTCAAAGAGAATTGTCTTAAGTTTCTTTTCTTTTCCAAGACCTCAAAAGTTCTTTCTCATTCTCTTCTTCTTCATCTTCCTCCTCTACCACAAAGAACCACCACTTCACAACCATACACAACCTTCTAAACACTTAGCCTTGCCTTTCCAAGGATCAAGTTCAAGAAACACAACTTTCTTCCTTTCTTTTTCCTCCTTGGCCGAATACACCATTAATCTCCAAGGAAGATTTTCCTTTCATCCTCTTCTCAAGATCAAGTCCTTTTCATCTCCAAGAAAATATACCTTGGTAGGGAGTTGTTTTGATAATTATTTCTTTTCTTTGTTAAGCTTTATTCTTGGTACTTTAATGCTTTACAAAATCGGTTTCTTCCATTCCTTTTCTTTTAACATTTCATCCTTCATGGGCTTGTTGGTTTCTCATGATAGCTTGATGATGAGTGTCTTTAGATGATGACTTGAGTTCATCACAATGAGATCTCTAGAGCTTGATCTTAACACATTTTAGTTTTTCCTTTCCTTTTCTTTAACCTTGGTTTTGGTTTCATTTTCTTTTCTGTTACGTTTGGTTTCGGCCCTTTTTCCTTTTCCTTATGGTTTTGTTTTCTTTGGAATCCATTTCCTTGAGCTTGATGACGGTGTTCACACCATAAGGTTTCCTTGAAATCTTGGTACTTAGAACTCTAGAGCTTATTTTATCTTGATGATGTTGGTTCTTTAAAGTCTTGTACGAGCTCTAGTAATTATATAATAATGAACTTGCATTCATGTTTACTTTTTAAGTCTGTGCATTGCATATTTATGTTAAGCTTTGCATTCACGTTTAAGTTTCTTTTCCATCACCTAAAACATAAAGATTAAAATAAAAGCTTGCATTTTCATATCACCTAATAATTAATCTCAAAACTCTCCTATTTCGGCTTTAAAGTCGATTGTTGTGGAGCCTAAAGCACTAAAATAAAGAATTGGACTTGTATTCATGTTTATATTTCCTTGTTTAGCATATTCACTTTTTAAGTCATCCCCTAAACTTTGAAGATAAAAATGAAGTTGCATCTCATATTTATTTTAAGCTCCCACTTTACTTTTCTAATGAAGAATAAAATGAAGTGCATAGCATGTTTAAATTCTTGTTATCACCTAAAGATTCTAGAGCTCAAAGGCTCGTCCCTTTATCTCAAGGAAAAGTTGGATATGGAAGCATTCTCTTGAATGCATAATTCCGCCATATGATGATGATGAGCTTGGTGTGAGTTTCATCTAGTCACAAGTGCCAATAACCTATGTCTTAGGATTTTCTTAAGCATAGGTGAACTCAAAGAATGTTTCAAGCATGATTTTATGTTTTAAAGACCAACCATGGAAGATTTAAATTAGTTGTTGCCCCTATTTATTTTATAATGATTTTGATGAAATAAGTTGGTTTCCAAAGAGTTTTAGAGGTCCTAAAATGATTCGATGAGAAACTAGTAACTTATGGGTATTAAAAATGAAATTTTATGAATGATATGATGATGTATGACCACGGTTCTGCCTTGATGATTTGCTCACCATTTTATGATGATTTTATTATGTTAAAATGCATGGAATCATGTATATTTGATGTTCGAATTGATTTGAGGAAGCTAGGAAAAAACTAGTAACTAGGAAAAGATGAAAAATGAGAATTCTAGAACACTTGGAACATAGAAAATTCTGTTTCTGTCCAGCAACCTTCTAAGGCAGTAATCATGGTTTAGAATTAGTTTATATGTGTAGGAACCTCTCATAATTGGTTTAGATTTAATTTATAGCGCCTTAGGTGAAGACGGAACTTAAAAAGGGTCTAAAACATAGATTCTAGAACCACGTAATCACATGAACTTAAAACTGGTCAAATCTGTTTGGATTAGTTCCTAAGCATAAAAATTATTGAGAATAATTAGTTGTGAACCTATAGGTGCATAAAAGGATAAAGACGGATGATAGCATAATTAGTTTTTAAGATTAAGACCTGTAAGAGTCAAAGCATAAGACACCATAGGTCCCAAGAGATAATGAGCTTTATGACTTCAAGTAGATGTATGTTTAATTATGAGAATGACTTGAACATAGCATATGTAATAGCTGAGCTCGGTCCTTGATTCCGGCAAACTGGTTAGGAGCATGCTATCTTTCAAGAAAGTTAAAGTAATGAGGTGATGATGTATATACTATGATGAGTTTGACCATATGACTTGATGTCTTATGTTGATGTTGAATGGCTATGCATGCTCTATATGTTTCGTGGCATAAAGCAAATTTGAGGAAATTCGGTTTACAGCCGTTATGCTATTGAATTTCGGTCAAATTTGAGAACTTAGAAAAGCTTTTGAAAATCATGAGAACTTAAATGTGATATATTACCGAGACGCGTCCTGGGTGACATCAGTTCGGCCGAACAGCCCCAGAAACAAAATTGTGAGGGTATTGACATCGAGCTTGCCAAAGCGGATAATATCACTATGCACTAGATGCCAGTAGATACGTTTCGAAGAAGAAATGATGTGTTACCCCCTTTATTACCCCATATGAAATCTATCGACGGCTAGTTAGGTTGAGCTCATCCTAGGCGATCGGTTAGGTTGGTTGGTTCTAGTGGTAATTGTAAAATCGCCAGGGTTGGCATGTTGGTTGGACTTTTGGTAATGACGTGAGATGGTGGAATTAAAGAGAAAGGACTATAAGAACTCATTACATTACTCTATCATGCATTCATCTTTTTGCCACTGATTTAGTTTTATAGATTAATCCCTGCTCTTGTGCTTAGCCCTGCCTTGTGTTATGAATTTACATGTTGTTGATTTATGTTGCATGCATTGAGGTATTGCCATGCATACATGAGATACTTGTTGCATTCATGCATTAAGATTCATGCTAAAAGATATGGGCCTCAGCTAATGGTATTTGAAAACTTAACAAATGAATCTTGTTTATGCCCACTATTTCATAATTAAACCCGAGGTTCCTGAGGACGTTGATGATGACACGTGTGTGAATAGGGAAACCCTACTAAGATTCTTATATAAGTTTCTCACTTCCCCTATCTTTCTTTTCCATCTTCATCTTCAGACAAGGTTGACAACGACGTCCACAGATTACCCTGAGTTGCTGACATGGAAGTAGCTTGATGGTCAAGAACAGAGTGGCGCAGCGACATAGTCTTAGCTTATTTACATCATAGTTATGTGTAGTTTTTTTGAATTGTTGTATGCTCAACCTTTACAGGTGGGCTCAATATATTTGATATGGTATTGTTGTGGAATATTCCTATATCATTAGTACTATTGATATTATTTGACTTGACATTTGAAGTTAATGATTATATGATAATGTGCTAATGGTTGTTCTTTCTATGGAGCCTATCTGATGATTCTATTTATGTTATTCTTTTTATATTTATGCTTTACGTTAATGACTTTTTATGTTACGCGAGGCTCACATTTTGTTTATGTTTTCAAAAAAAAATTCTACCCGTATTTTTCACTAAGTATTTTAAAGAAAGGTTTCAAAGAATGAGACTAAAAGGGTAATAGACTAATGGTTAACCTAAATACGTTCTAGAAATATTGGGTTAAAAATTAGGATGTTACAATTATTTCAGAGGGTATACATATCACTTGATGCATGCAAGAAAGGCTTCAAAGCTAGCTACAGGCCAATAATAGGGCTGGATGGTTGTTTTCTTAAGGGTTATTATGGAGGACAATTCTTATCTGTTGTGGGCCAAGATGCAAACAACCATTTCTTTGTGATTGCCTATGCTATTGTAGACAATGAAACTAAGGATAACTAGAAATGTTTCCTGACATTGCTATATGAAGATTTGGGATATCATAATTTGCATGGCTAGAATTTCATTTCAGATAAGCAAAAGGTATGCAAGCATGCATAATTTTCCTTTTTTTTGTTTTGCTTTTGTGGATTTATGTTGTTTAATTTGTGTTTAAAAGTTGTTAAGAAATTATCTTGTTATGCAGGGCTGATTTCCTGCTCTTAAGGAAGTCATGCCAAATGCACATCACCACAATTGTGTCATGCACATTTGGAAAAATTTCACAAAGCAATGGAGAGACAAGCAAGTGAAGGGCATTATTTGGGAATGTGCTAGATGTATTACAGTACCAAAATTCAAGCTTTGCATGAAGAAGCTGAAGATTATAAATCATAATGCGTGGGCTTATTTGGACAAATTTGACCCTGCCACATGGGTCAAGGCTTATTTTAGTCATTGGCAAAGATGGACAGCCTCACAAATAACATGTCTGAGGTCCGGAACTAAAATATTGTGGATTACAGGACCAAGCCAATCCTAACCATGTGTGAGGAACTAAGATGCTATGTTATGAGGAAGATGGCAACACATAAGAAGGTGTTGGGAACATAATCTGGCAAGGTAGCCCCTACACAACAAAGAAGATTGGAAAAAATGAAGGTAGAAAATTGCAAGTGGAGTCTAGTGTGGATTGGTGATGATTTCCACTCAAAGTTTGAGGTCCACCACCATTCCATGAAGGTTGGTGTCGATTTGGCAAAACAAAGCTATGCATGCAATGTATGGCAACTGCTAGGTATAATTTCCACTTGTACTTCTTCCTCATTTTTGATGATTATGTTACCTCTAATACAGGTCTAACTTGTTGATAATAGGGTTACCATGCCAACATGCAATTGCATGGAGGAATATGTGCACTAGTTACTTACCATGAATACATTCAATAACTTGTCAACAGTGAAGAATATTGGACTTCAACTAATCATCCTCAGCCAATCCCACCCAAAACTAAAAGACCAATAAGCCGTCCAAAGAAGCAGAGGAAAAAAGATAGTGATGAGATCCTTGTTAAGAACAACAATATGAAGAAGACTTTTCAAATCAAATGCTCAAAGTGTGTGGACTTGGCCATAACTATAGGACCTACAAAGGAGTCCCTGTTGAGAAGCCATCCAAGAAGAAAAGAGTAAAGAAAAGCAAGAAAGGTGAAGGTGAAGGATAGTGCACAAGGCCAAAGAGAACTACCTCTCACTTAATCACATCCTAAACAAGAGGATAATTATCAAGTAACAATAGTGACCTGCACTTCCTCATGGATTTAATTGTCCCTTTTTTGTTTTCATTAAGGATCAATTTGTCCTCTTTTGGTTTTCATTAAGGACCAACTTGTCCTCAAATAAACTTCTTTCTTGTTTTCCAGTCTCAACCTCAAGAATAGGGTACAAGAAATGAACCTAATAATGATGAACTACCTGTTAATATGAGCATGTTTTTATTCATATTTTATTAAGTTAATTTGAATTTTCTATTTTATTTAACTGTGTAACTAAATGAAGCCTCCAAGCCTAATCAACAATGTGGAAAAGGAATCTGTTTCCAATCTTCAGCCATCTCTATCAATTCCTAACCAACTAGTCAGTCCACTAAGAAGGTCCCCTAGGCTCCAGAGCTAGGTATTAACACATTTATAATTTCAATGTATCACTAACCATTAAGGTCTTAATTTAGTAACATTGTGTTATTTGTAGTATAAGGATACACAAATGACATTTGGTTCCCAGCAATTAGGCCAGCACCTAGAAAGCCACCAATGAAGACAATTACTAGAGTTAGGGCACCTGATCAGGTAATAATATTTCCTAATTATAGTTTCAATTTGTTCTAATAATATTACCAAAGTTACACATGTTGAGATAATTGTCTCCTTTAATCTTGAATAGGGAATGGGACCTGGGCCAATAATGCCAATGATAAGGCCATCACATCCCTTTCAGTCACTAATTCGACCTCAAGGCCCTTCACCATCAACACCAATGCTCACAGCAGAAAGACCAAAACAAGGCCAAAATGAAGAACTCTTTGTAGAAACAGTGGCTTCTATGAGCCAAGCAACTAAGGGATAGGCTTTTCAAGTTCATTCTTACTCTAGGAATGAATCCTAAAAGGAGGATTTGAACCATAACATGAAGTTTTTTTTCTTTGTGGTAATGCATGCCAGTATTGGACATGTTTTAAGGAGCTGTTAATGTGTTTTGGTTATGCTATGCCTGTAACAGGATAAGGATTTTTTTTTTTGGGTATAGTTTATTGTACATGTTTTAAGGAGCTGTTAATGTATTTTGGTTATGGTATGCTTGTAACAGCATAGGATTTTTTTTTGGGTACAGGTTATTGTAAATGGCTAATTGTGTCATGCCAATACTGGACATGTTTTAAGGAACTGTTTATGTCATGCCAGTACTAGTCATGCCAGCATAGGGGTTTTTATTGGTGCAGGTTATTGTAATGATTCAATTTACCAATTATGGCAATGTAATATTATGACAATGCAATATTATTTGGATTCAATTTTGTTCCAATTTGACAGTAATTTTGATACTAATTTCAATTTTTGGTACAAATCATTATATTTTAATCTTCAATTTGAGAGCAATTGCACATAAAATTATATTGCAATCTTCAATTCGATAGGAATTTCGTACCAGTTTCATTTTATTTCACATTTGGTACTTTTACAAAAGGTTCTATTCTATTCTTCACCTCACAATACATGTAATAACAAAGATAATAATAACAAAGACAACAACTCCTATGACCCCAAATCCTATTTCAGACACCTAATTTCATTGTCTATCCTAGCAATCTTAGTTTGCATCTTCCTCTGAACTTCATGGACTCCTTCTCCCATTTGAGAAGAAAACTCTATATTCCCAGTAAGCTCACTTTGCATCTTCCTCCTCATTTCATGAACTTCTATTTGAGAGGAAAACTCTACATTCCCAGTGAACATTTTCCTCCTCATTTCATGAACTTCTCCTATCTCAGTGACAGCTTCATCAAGCCACTTAAAATACTTACAATATGGTTTATTTTCCTATAATTATGGTAACAACATCAATGGCAAGTGCATATGAAAAGGAGTAAGGTGTAAATTGAAAATAAAATTGCAACCTGATACTCTGGGCACCCAAAGAAAGGTCTATTGGGATTCATTGAAGTCTTGGAAATGTACAAAGTAATGTTCAGTCCATAATCACACCTAAACTGGCGAACAATGTTCTATATCCTACTTCCTGCACTTGACTCACTAACACTTGTTCCTCTTTGAGTACAACAATACACAGGTAAACTACGTGTAGTGGAATGCATTTTCGATTCCTGTATCAAGATGAGAAAATAGGAGAAGGGATAAGATGGTGAGGGTTGCGGAGATGATGGGGTAAGTTTCTAGGGTTCAAGTGAGAAGTGAATTTGGGGTAAATGTGTCTACATTTGTTGGTGAAGATGGTGGAAACAACGTAGTATAGGGGAGACAGGGGTTAACGGTCTACATCATCTTTTAACATGCCACATAGACTGGTCCGTTAGTGGGTGTAACGGGGTGGTTGATGGAGGGACTAATGTGTCCTATTTCGTGAAATATGAGGGACCTCGGTGGGTTTTTCAAAATGTGAGGGACCAATTTGTCCCCCTATATAAACCTTAGGGATGATTTTGGGTTTTAGTCTATAAAATTTGTATCAAAATTTGTGTGAAATTAGAATTGCATATATCTTAGACATCCAAGGTATCCATCTTTTTATTGTGAGATAATTCATAACATGTTGCTTGACCATTCTGTTTTAGCTTATTGGTGATAGATTACATGGAAGTCTCATTGAAAGGGTTGCGTAGAACTCTGAAGCACATACACGGGACACAACACGGATACAGACACAAAGACACACCAAACTCAAAAAATTACAGGATACGGACACGACATATATATATATATATATATAATTTTTTTTATTTTGTTGTATATTTTTTTTTGTCTTTTTTTGTCAGAATTTCTTTTTGTTATGCTCGTATAATATTTTTATCTAATTAATTCTTCTTTTTGTTTTTTTGTGATCAGCTAAAGAATTTTCAAAATAAAATGATCTAATAGCATAGGTCTAACTAAATAATTAAGGTTGATTTTGGGATCATGCTAGTATTAAAATTTAAAAAAAAATAAAGAAACCAACTCAGGCGTGTCTGTGGGGTGTCTAACCAGCATCCACAGTGAATTAAAATGGTGTCCAGCCATGTTCGGTGTGTGTTCGAGCTCAAAAGATTTATTTTTTTAATTGGACACACATGGACACATGTCCAACATGTGTCGTGCAGGTGTTGGGCACTAACACATATCTGACACATGGACACACCACAAAGTCGGTGTGTCCGTGCTTCTTAGGTGTGTAATGAGTATCAACTTGCAGTCCTCTAATTTTAGTTAACTTTTATTGGTTTTTATTATTCAATTTACCTTCATGGCTGATTCAGTCTATGATCAGATTCAACCAGTGGTTGTGTTTGGATTAGATTTGTGAAATTAATTTTTAATTAACTTGAGTGTGTAATTCCGTTTTGATTAGAATTGTGTAAGCATCAGTACAATTTATGTTGGAAACTATTAACCTAAAGAGTGAGATTTTGACATGAGATATATTTAGGAAGCATTAATAAAAAACTTTTATATGTGTGATTATTAAAAAGGAAATAAATTTATTTTCCATTAAATGAAAACAAATCATTGTTAACAGTTTAATATAAACAAATTGATATAAAAATAATTTCGTATTCAATTCAACTATAAGTATTGTAAAAAAGAGTAACTTTTAAAATATGATTTTAATGGCTCAAAAATTATTGACAATTTATTCAATTAATTTTCTTATTAGGAGATGGGAATAAGCGATGAAAAGAGGGTGACATGGTAAGGATTTTGGTGAGCCTGAGGATAATAAGCAGGAGAGTGTGCAAGAGGGTATGCTAGGAGCTAATGGAGGTTCATGGTGTAACGCCCCAATTTTTACTGTAATTTTTACTGTCATTAGAAATTACTCAATTACCGAATTACCGTAGGTAATTATTACATAAGATTTGAGGGTAGAACAATCCTCAATAAAGGAATATAACATTAGAAGAGAGGTTAGGAGCGATTCATGCGAGAATCGCAAATCCAGAAATAAATGCGTATAAAATGACCAAAATGCCCACTTGAAGTTATTTTACTCAGGAAAATGAGGATGTGGGCCCCACCTATTCTCAAGGGGATATTTTGAGGATAATAAAGGGATTGTTTGTGTTATGTGTGTTAATAGAAGCGAGAAGGATCTCAATTTTGAGTTAGGCCTTGAAAGCGACAAGCAGCCTCAATTTGTTTAACTCCGATGTCTTGTCGACTGAGCCCGAACCTCACTAAAATGTTTTAAAATGTGTTTTTAAGCCATGATTAACCATTGGTTAAGCTCGGGTGGCCTCGATGATTTTTAAGTGAAAAATGCGATTTTGCCCTATTTTTGGCGATTTTGCGAATTTAGGATTTTGATTAGTATGCAGAAACCTAAGCAATATTAGGCTCAAATTAAAGCTTATTAAATTCTAAATATTAATCTAGAGTCAAAATTATGTATTTAGATTGATTAGAACCCAAAATTGCTCAAAAACACCCAAATTGCTTACTAATTCACTTAAACCCTTAACCGTAAATTCTCTAAATTACATATGAATACCTTGCCTACACCTAAATAATGCATGGATCACACAAATTTCACTTCTTTCGGCTGTAATGCACCAAATTATTGATGCCATTATGCAGCTGAATTATTGCCAAAAGTTGCACTAAAACAAAATGCCAAAATGTCACCATAAGAGACATAATTCCTTAATTTCATACAACTTTGTCTAAAATGATTTTTCCTCCTTATTTCTCCTGCAAAATTCCGTCCACTACCTCATCATTTTGGCCAATTAGAAGCCTCAAAATCTTCTATAAATAGGCTTGCTTGAGTGGTCTTGGAATGCTTGGTTCATAACTAGTTTTTAGGAGCACCAAAAACTTTCTTTCTTCCCCCTCTTTGGTGAATTCTTTCTTCAATTTTTTCAAAGAGATTTTGTTTCATTTCACTTCCAAAACCAAGTTCTCTTCCTCTTCTTCAACTCAGATTAGGTAGGGAGTAGTTTTTAAATTTATTTCTATGCTTTGAGAGTTGTGTTTTTAGCTCAAAATGATGAAGTATGAACTTACCTTAGCTTTTCATTTTGGTTTTCTTCTTCAATTTTCTTTAACTAATTCAACCATATGGCCTAGGTGGAACTAAGATGATGGCTTGATGATGAGGACCTTGAGGGTGGATTGGAAATCCATCACAAGTTAGGCCTCTAAAGCTTGAAAATTCCACTTGATGCAAAACTTTAAAGAATAATGCTTTATGATGCTAAAACAAAGATTTTTAGTTTAGAACTTGAAAGATGTATTTTCCTTTTATGTTTTATTTCTTGTTAAGATATGTATTGGGTTGAATTTATAATTCTTTTAAAGTCTTGAAGGAGCTCTAGTAAAGAAACAAAATGAATTTGCATCCATGATTAAGTTTATGCTTTGCATAACCATGTTTACCTTCTATGTCATCACTAAATTTTCAAGAATGAATAAATGAACTTGCATTTCTCATGTTTAAATTCCAAGCTTGTATTTCATGTTTATGTTTCAAGTCATCACTTAATCTTTCAAGATAATAAAGAGGTTGCATCTCATATTTAATTTGTCCTCTTACTATATTTTATAATGGCTAAAAAGAATCAACACATGACATGTTTATTTTATGCCATCACCTAAAAATCCTAGAGCTCAAAGACTTGCCCATGTATCACAAGCAAAGAAATATGATTATTGGAGTTAAAAATTTATTCTTTAAAAGTCTTGAGATTGGAGCTTAAAAAGATGTAATAATAATTCTCTTCTCCCTCTCTGGTCCTGTCACGGACTACCGTCGCTCCGGTTTCTTAATATTCTCTTCTCCTCTTTGGTCACATGCAGACTACACGCCGCTCAGGTTTCTTAATATTCTCTTCTCCCTCTCTTAGTGTCTGTGGGATTACCGCAGCTCCGATTTCTTGTATCATGTTTATATTTCAAGTTCTTGCATCATGTTTAATTTTCAAGTCATCACCTTAAATCTTAAAGATAAAGAAATGGAATTGCATATCATGTTTATAATTCCAAGCTATCACCTTATAAAGATAAGATTAAAATAAGGTTGCATAGCATGTTTATAATTCTAAGATGTCACCTAAATCTCTAAAGCTCAAGACTTACTCCTTTTATCTTAAGTGAGAATTTTAATTGTGAAGATCCTCCCAAATTTGACAAAAGAACTAGTTTCTAAATGAGTTTTAAGGCTTTGCAAGGATTTTCTGGGGAACTAGTATTTTATATGCACTTAAAATATGATTCTATGTAATTGCATGAGGTTCATGATTGACCCAGCGATCTGAGTTTAGTATCAATGTGTGATAATGATTTGATATGATTGAAGTTGTGATAATTATGGTTTATTGTTAAGAGAATGATTCATAATTGGTTTAGCAACTAATTAGTTCTATAATTGATAATTCTATGTAAGGATTGGATGCTTATTGAATGATTTCTGGCTTGCATGTTATAATTCTTTGTGCAAATAATGAGAATACTTATACATGAAATGTTCTTTATTATGTAAAATTTACCTTTGTTGCTAGAAGAAAGTGTATCATTGTAAAAGTGTAATTTGAAAGGTTACGGCTAAGGAAAGACTTGGTATTTAAGCGTGTCCATTGTGACCTACCTCTCTTTCACAGAATCTCCCATATGCATGATTCTGATTGATATATATTATTCTAGCTTAAGACTATAAATGAGAAAATGTTATGATGTTTATGAATTGTATTATGATATAACATGCAAAGATTTAATAGTGACTTAAACTTATAAGAAAATGATCCTTTGGAACCATCAGACTATAGGTGGTGAAAGGTGATTTTAGCCCCCTAACCAGATTCTCTCAAAAGGGTAAGTCGGGACTTTAACTTATCAAAAGGGATAAGTATATGCTAGTGACGACTAGTAAAGTATGAGCTCATAACCTAAATTACTCCCAAAAGGGTGGAGTATGGGGTGGCCTAAGGAAAATAATGATGATGATAAGATTTTAAGTCACCTAAGGCACTAAAGAAATGAAATATGTGCACTATGTCCACATGTAGCTAATATTATATGGCGTTCTTTTATGCATGTTATTTGATAATGATGATTGAGAAAATGATGTAATGATAAAGGAAAAGTTCATTGTAAATATGACATGTTAAGAATTATGATGCATTATAAGGCGCATGATTAAAAATTAGCGAACCTCGGTTAAGTATTTGTCCGAACTTAAAATGAATCTTTGCATGCTCACTATTTTTAGAATAATCCCGAGGTTTTCTGGGGACTTTGATGATGACAGCATGAAGGAATTTTACCTTCTTGAGAATTCTTTAGCGAAGATTCTCACTCCTTTTCTTTATTTCGTCATTGTCTCCAGATTGAGATGGCGACATTAGTCTGTTCGTTGATACCCTACTTGGGAATTTCACTATGATCCAGCGCATCGCTCATATCATTTTGAAGGGGAGATCATGAGTTCGTGTTTTTATTTACATAGGTCGTCCATTTGCACATCTGTCCCTAGTTATGATTTTCTCCTGATTCTCCTATGGCGATGAAATGGTTTTGAACATGCACGTCCACTTGATGAAAGGATATTACGTTCTTATTCCGCTTCATCTGCTTGTCCATGGATTTCAGTATGTTCCCGAGGCGAGATATTACAGAAGGCGATCCTTGAGGACACTCCTACTCATGTATATTAGAGAGCTCTGCTCCTGCTCCACCACACGTGTAAGAGAGGGTAGTGAGGAAAGCGGTTGTTTAGCGAGGTTAGCAAGAAGGCAGTCCATGCGACTGACTTTGGTGCATCTCGTGTGTCCCCTCCCAGGGGAGCTCATCGATGGATGGTTATTCCCCATTTCGGGCAGGTGGCCATAGAGGGTTCTTAGTAGATTTATGTGTGATCATGCACCCCTAGTTTTAGGATAACCTTCCTAGAAACATTATGGAGTTATCTAGTTTAGGGGCATGTATTTCCTTAAGTATATTTTCTTTTATGGGTTTGCATAAGATAATGATGTATGAACATAACCCACCCTTTGAGTGAGGTTATTGTATGTAAATATATGCTATAATGTGCTTATGGATGTTATATGATGGAGCCTAAGTGATATGATGTGATATATTCTTAAACGTCTTATTATACTCCGCTTACTCGTTCACGTTGTACTCGGCTCACGTTTTCAATTATGTGTTTAAAAAAAAAAATGGCTCGTAATTTCACTAAGTATTTTCAAATTATGAAGAAAGAACCAAAGCAAGGAGTAAAGTCTAGTCATTAATCAGATTCAACCTAGGTGTATCTGGTTAATTACTAGGGTGTTACACATGGAAGTAGGTTAAGGGGGGGTCTGTCTCCTTTCAAGGCAAGGTTGTTGGTGCCTCTGCACCATAACCTTTGGTGGTAAGTGACAAGCTTGATAGTGATCGACTTACTTTTGTGGAGGGCAAATACGGAGACATGGCACCACCAAGTTTGTGCTTTTCTAAGGAAGAGATGCAAGTTCTTTCTGCGCCATACAAAGACACTTTGGTAACTGAAGTTTTAGGGAAACATGTTAGTTTCACTGCCCTTTTCTACAAGCTTAAAGGTGTTTGACATCTGAAAGGAAGGATTGATCTCATGGATATGGGCTTTGGGTATTACCGAGTGAAGTTTAATCTCTTGGACGATAAAGAGAGTGTGATTGGAAGAAGGTGTTAGATGGTTACTAATCATTATCTGGCGATAAAGGATTGGTCTACCTCATTCTATCTAAAGAAAAATCTTTTGGCTCTACTATGGTATAGGTTTGCTTCACTTGGTTGAATGTATAGTACTACCATGAGAAATCCATTAGGCGTATTGCAGTGGTGGTAGGGAGACCAATCAAGGTTGATTTGGCGACATAAACAGAGAAACGGGGCAAGTTTGCAAGGGCTTGTAGGAAATCGATCTATCCTTGCTTGTTGTCTCAAAGGTAATGGTGGACTCTGAGGTTGTATATGTCTACACTTAATCTGTGTCCACTGCCACTCCTACAGCCATATAAGTAGGGATTATAAGGGGCTCACTCCTAACAACCAGTATATTGCGATGCAGCAGCCAGTTAATAGTGGAAGTGGGATGGTGGTGTGAGAAGAGGCATCTATGCCACTTGTCTTGCTACCAAATCTTAGGTTTTTGCATAAGTTTTATTGAGTTATTGATGCCAATACTTAGGATTTTGATTTAGTCTTTATTGTGCATTTTTGATAGAATCATTTACTGTTGTACTGATTTTGGAATAAATTGTAATTACAGTTTGTTGCGTTTAACATGTCTCTTTGAGTATGGTTTTATGCACATGAGTTTTAGATCAAGTGCAAAATGTCAAGAACAAAGCTGGAACTCTTGGGAAGGAGCTTGGAGCTGAAAAGGAGTGAAACCTTGAAGACTCATTCTCGAGAGAGTGTTGCAATGCTCGGCAGAAAGACCAAAAAGAAAGCTCGAGGCAACGCTCTCTGGAGAGCGCTACAATGCTAATGCTATGATGGGATTGCATATAACTTATCTATTTTTGGGCCCCACTTTGGACTATTTTAGAAAGCATTATTTAAGGGATTGATACAGACTGTTACTCTAGTTTTTGAGTTAGTTTTGGCTACACAGTTTAGGCTGCTAGGTTTCTCTCTCTAATTCTCTTTCTACATCTCTTTATATCTTCTTCTCTATTTTTCTCTCTTTAGGGATCCCATAGGTGAATTTGCTTTGTTCTTGGGGACTATGGCACGGATCCTTGTTATTATTTTTAGGTACACTTTTTAGATTCATTGTTTTAATCCTCCAAGGATGGATGAGTAGATCTTCTTACTAGTTTAAGGATTTCTAGATAGATTAGGATGATATTTAAGACCCTTTTTTTATATTGAATGTATTAGTTTTCTTAATGTTCTGTAATTTCTATTCTTATAATTATTATTGTAATTGATAACTAAAGTGGCAATCGTTGTTTATAGACACTCTTTGGGCATGAATTGATAGTGTAATGCCCGGTGACAAGGGTAGGGAGTAATCACCGATGCAAGAAGGCACAAACAAGGAGTGGCTCCTAGCAAGTTTCTAAGCGGAGAGGTACATGAATGAACCGATTACACATCAGAATGAGAAGGATCATAATACTGTATAAGTATGAGACTGTACAGTTGAGGATTGCTTATATTAATTGATTTGTGCTACCTATATCAACAAGATGCATACCTGTATCAACAAGATGCATATTCTTTTCGGTAACCCATCACTAAAGAACTCAATAGTTAAGTGTGTCTGACTTAGAGCAATTTTGGGATGGGTGACCTCTTGAGAAGTTTTCCCAAGAAGCGTGTGAGTAAGGACAAAGCATGCTGAAAAGACCTAGTGTTAGTTTGTGGGGATAGCCATCAATTCCTAAAGCAGCCTGGATTGTTACAAATGGTATCAAACCAGCACCTCTCCAAGTACAGTGTGGTTTGGGGATGAACCAAGTAGAAACTAGTGGGCATGCAACACCCGGTGATAAAGGCAGAGAGTGATTACCGGTGCAAGAAGGCGCGGATAGTGAGCGGCTCCTGGCAGGCTTCTAAGTGGAGGGGTACATGAATGAACCGATTATACACCAGAATGAGAAGATACTAAGACTACATAGGTGTGAGACTATACAGTTGAGGATGGCTTATATATGAATTGATTTGTGCTACCTATACTAATAAAATGCATCTTCTTTTCGATAACCCATCACCAAAGAACTCCATGGTTAAGCGTGCTTGACTTGGAACACTTTTAGGATGGGTGGCCTCCTGGAAAGTTTTTCCAAGAAGTGTGTGAATGGGTACAAAACATGCAGAAAAGACCTCGTGTTGGTTTGTGGGAACAATCATTAATCTATAAGGCAGCCTGGGCTATTATAAATGGTATCAGAGTAGCACCTCTCCCAATACAGTGTGGTTTGGGGATGAACCAAGTGGAAGCTGGTAGGCATGTAACGTCCGGTGACAAGGACGAGAAGTGATCAATGAGCAACTCCTGGCAGGCTTCTAAGTGGAGGGATACATGAATGAACCGATTATACACCAGAATGAGAGGGATCCTAAGACTGTAGAGATATGGGACTATACAGTTGAGAATGGCTTATATGAATTGATTTATACTACCCATACCAACAAGAAGCATCTTCGTTTTGGTAGCCTATCACTAAAGCACTCCATGGTTAAGAGCGCTTGACTTGGAGCAATTTTGGGATGGGTGACATCCTGGGAAGTTTTCCTAGGAAGTGTGTGAGTGAGGACAAAACACGCTGAAAAGACCCGGGTTATTAACACTTCCATTTGTACTCTAAAAATTGCACATCGAAATTCTACCGAACGGATGAGTTATTGGTACTCGGGTAAAATAATAATAAATGAAAGGTTATGATTAAAACTTGCTTTTCAAGTTTTAATCCTTGCCATCCACTTAGAATAAAGTGGTTGGTAAAGATTACTTAACCACCAAGTAACTTGTATAGTGTTAGAAATTGCACATCAAAACTCTACCGAACAGGTAAAACACCGTACCTGGGTAATCAAACATTACTTGAAAATTAATTCTAGGTATAAAATCCTCATTCCTTACCATTTCTAATCTCAATCCTATAATTTCTCAATTTTGGGCACCTCTGAGTCCCAATTCTAAGGTTTAGGTTGCCCTGATAGGCTCATGGAGCCTGCAATGTTACTATTCATCTAGGCTCGAATTTTGTTTTTACACCTCCGTTAGGCCACCTTTGTCATTTCTAAAGCTGTCAGGTTTTTGAAATTATGACTAAAATTGTCAGATTTCTGTACCTCTCCCAGTACAATGTGGTTTGGGGATGAACCAAGCGGAAGCTGATGGGCATGTAATGCTCGGTGATAAAGTTGATGAATGATCACCGGTGCAAAGAAAGCACGGACAAGGAGCGGCTCCTGGAAGACTTCTAAGCGGAGGGGTATATGAATAAACCGATTATACACCCGAATGAGAGAGATCTTGATACTATCTATGTATGGGACTATACAATTAAGGAGGGCTTATATGAATTGATTTGTACTATCTATACTAACATGATGCATCTTCTTTTTGGTAGCCCATCATTAAAGAACTCCACAGTTAAACATGCTTGACTTGGAGCAATTTTGGGATGGGTGACCTAGTAGAAAGTTTTCCAAGGAAGTGTGTGAGTGAGGACAAAGCATGCTGAAAAGACTTGTGTTGGTTTGTAGGGACAGTCGTCAATCCATGAAACAGTATGGGATGTTACAAACAACATAACCTAAGAATTACGATAATAATCTAGCTCAACAATATCAATTAATTTTCCATGATAAGTTATCTAGAATCAAATTTTCACCCTCAAGCTAGCAAAGCTTGTAGTTAATGCCATGACAATAACACCATTATTTTGTGTTTTTCGTCTAGCATAGTGTTGCTTAGTATGAAACCTATATCCATTGATAAGATAACCATTATAGATTTTCGCAACTTTATTTGGACCTTTAGACAATTTTTTTACCCAATCAGGCACACCCTCTTTCATAGCACGAGTTTCAAACTACTGAGAAAAGTTTTAACTATGATTTTTGGCTTTGCTCCATTTCAATCCTTATCGCTGGTTAGCAACTTCATGCTCATGCTCTCTAAAATGGACACAATTTTTATTCATTAGTAAAAGAAACATCAACAAATTAATCTAAGAATTAAGTAAATTAACGAGTGACTTACAAGTCAAAATATCATATATATTCTTGGATCTCATCACAATTGTTCAATATGTATGCATGGACTTGGCTTTGTGATATGCCATCCAAAATAAATGGATCCCCCATTTTCCATCCAAATGCACATCCTTTACTTGAGGACAAACTAGAACTTTGCACATCATTTGTACAATATTCATAATTGTTTTAAGGTCTTCTATTTAATCTTGTTTGCACATTTTCATGCAAATATCTTGAGCAAAAGGCTAAACTCTCTTTAGCCAAATATGCTTCGACAATAGAATTTTTTGAATGACTTTTATTGTAAACATATGACTTCAGTGTACACGTATACCTTTCAATGGGATACATCCATTGAAATTGAATTGGACCACCTAACCTCACTTCATTTGCTAAATGAATAGGCAAGTGAAGCATTACATCAAAAAAGCTGGGTGGAAAATTTCTTTTCAATTGGCACAGTGTCTCAACAATCTCTGCTTCTAAATTATCTATCCTTTCAAAAGTGATAATTTTTTGACATAAACAACAAAAGAAAGCACTTAGACAAACTAAAAGGATAGCAACATGATCAGGAAGTATACTTGTGATTGGTATTTGTAGTAAGTAATGCAACATGAAATGAGCATCATGAGTCTTATAACAAGATGTTTTTATTTTAGCTAGTTGCACACAATGAGAAATGTTGGAAGCACTATAATTAGACAGTTTTGTTATCTTCAAAACATTGCAAAAAATTGATTTCTCCCTAACAATCATTGAGAAACACGCTTTTGCTAATTTTGTTCTTTTGCCATCCTTTGTCTCTTTTTGATGAAGGTTCTTTCTAATACCCATCTCTTTTAGGTCAAAATGTATACCTGCATGATCCTTTGTCTTTCCAGGAATATCCAAAAGAGTATCAATTATGCTATCAACTATGTTCTTGTCTATGTGCATGATGTTAAGGTTGTGCCTAAATATGGTGTGTTATCAATAAAGTAATTTGAAAAATATTGATTTTTTCTTCCATAGGTCATGATCTGGTTTTTTTTTTTTTTTGCTTCTTCCCAAAAGTATTTCCACATTTGGCAGCATCTTAAATACATTTGTTCCCTTTAATAGGTGTAGTAAAGGCCTAAGTACTGTTTTACTATTGAAGGATCTTTTGTTAGATCTCCATGGATGATCCATGGGTAAAAACATCTAATGACACATGTAGCACATCTTGCAACTATGCTTCAAACAATTAGAAGAAGTCTCATAATTACAATAACGGTAAGCCAACTTTCCTTTTATACTCCAACCAAACAACATAACATATGTTGAAAAGTCATTAATTGTCCATAAAAGTGCTACTTTCATTTGAAAAGTTTGATATTTTCAAGAATCATATGTTTTAACCCTCAACTCCCATAGCTCCTTTAACTCTTCTATCAATGGTTGTAGATAAACGTTAATGTCATTTCCAAGTAATCAGTCCATGTATGAGTAAAGAAAGCATATAATATTATAGCTTCATGCTCATCCAAGGAGGCAAATTATACACCATCAACACAACCTGCCATGTGTTATAAGATATGCTCATGGTTCAATATGGATTGAAACCATCACTTGCTAAGCCAAGTCTTAAATTATGAGCATCTTTTGGGAAGTCCGAGTAAAGGCTATCAAAAGATTTGCATGATTGGCTATCAACAGGATGCTTTAACTTCCCATATCTAGAATACTTCCCATATCTACTGTCCTTAAGCACATAAAAAGCCCTTCTAAGTCTAGGGATTAAAGGAAAGTTTTAGAATCAATCTTGCGAGGCTTTCTCGATTGCTTAGGATCATTATCCGTAATAGGATATTCAATATATCAAGAAGCTCCACAAACATAGCTACAAGAGTCATTAACATGGTCGTCTTGATATAACATGCAGTCATTAGGAATGCATTAATCTTTTCATAGTCAAGACCCAAGTCTTTCACTATAGTCTAGGTTTTATGAAAGAAGTAGGAATGTTTAAATCGGGCATAGCTTTTTTTAACAACTCTAAAAGGCGAGTTTGTGCTCTCTTGGGTATTTGTACTAAGTTGACCTTACTTGCAAAGGGAAAATTATTTTTGGACTAAGGATGACATGTATATCATGTTCTTAGTTTTTTTTAATTTTGTACTAATGATATTGTGTAATAATGTGTGTTGTTTTCCTTCTTCTCCTTTGGTGCTTTAACTTGAATATAGTTTTTTATTCACATGTAGAGAAAGAAAGATAAGAATGAACTTATTGACTTTAATTTGTTGTATTAATATTTTCTTTTTACTGAATGTGTACTATGAATATCAATATAGTGGTTACTTTATTAATCTTTCCTGTACTTTATCAATATGAATGGGTTTTGGGATTTTAGCTCTAGTATGTGTGTGTGTGTGTGTGTGTGTGTATGTATATAGTCACATATCTATTGTGATGAAACATGAATTTGGTAGGTATCACTAATCATTAATAGTGTATGCCCATTGACTTATTGAATAACTTCTAAATACCAAATAATTTGGTAATATCTTAACCATATTTTCTTGGTTGATTGCCATAATGGCTGAAAAATTGATCTTATTTCTATTATTAGTTCATCAAAGTTAGGCTTGAATGGGAACAGCTATTGTGAAGAATGTACCTTTTACTTTATCAATACTATTGATCAACAACTTTTTTAATGTTGATACCACTGTAAGTTTAAGTAAGATGAGGGCTATTCTAATCACAAATTCATCTATCATTTTCTATTTGATTGGGGTAGCTTCTGTAATTTAGATTGAGTTGTGTTTTAATCATTTTGTTTTTCTTAGTACCATTGACTAGCATATTTTCTAATGGTGATTTTGCAGTCAAAGTGAGGATGTTAAGGTTTTATACAATTGCAAATTTAACATATGGTTTTATGCATTAACAAATAGGTTTAAACATTTGGATCAATTATAGAGTCTCATAATTTGGATTGATGGGAAGGCATCCTTAAGTGGAATTGAAGATCATTTGATGGAGTCACCCAAGTGTAGAAGAAATATTAGATATGAGGAAAGCATGAAAACTAATTGTATATGTTCAACTGGATAACAGTATGCCAAAAGTATAAATATGGCAAGAGACATATTGGAATCATGCCAACCATATAATTTGTAACAGTAGTGTGTTGGTTTAGTTATTAAATTCTGAGGTTATTATTTTGTAAACATAATAATTTGCAGGGATTCTTTTTTAAATCACAATAAAGGAGTCACACGTGTAATTATTTAGTGTCCTATCTCAAATATCTCAATTGAAAGCATCTTATGATCATTGGTTTGTAAAAGTATTAGCAGAGAAGGGTTTTACCAAATGAAGCTGCCAGTTAGGCTATATCAATGAAATCAAAATAGTGACAATTTCATTCTCTCTTGACATTATATTTTTCATCTTTATATAGTCTTTGATTCCATATTATTACAACTCATTGGCAATCTTTTGATATTACAATATCTAAAATTCAAGAGGGAATTGATTGTAAGAATTCTTTCTTTTAAGAATTCTTACTTTTTCTTTTATGAGAAATTTGTTACACACGAGCCTAATGAGGGACACTTATATAGTTTCTCTATTAATCACTAATAAATGAATGCTTTGTCCAGGTATACTCTTATTGATGATTAAGGTTCTTGAATATTGATTATTCTCATATGAACATTTCTCACAATTATCTCCTCAATAACACTTTTTTCATTTGTCAACCAATACAAACACTTTATTTAACATCAAAATTATGTCAGAAAGGGACAATTTGTTCCATTCTTTAAACTATTTTGTGATTAAAATATATTATTTTAAATTTGGATATCTACTAAGTTTAAATGTTTGCATAATGACACGAGTCAAATACTAGGTTTTTGCAATGTCCAATTTAATAAATCTATCTTTCCTTGTCATGCATCACTCTCACCCATTCACTCATTACAACACCCTTCCTCTCATCCGCCACAACACCTAATTTATATATACCTTCCCCTTTCCCACCTCCTATCACATATGATCCATTTCCATCAAAAAATGCCCCATCCCTTAATCATATTCCTAGTTTACCTCATGCCACTCCCTTACCCCAAGCATTGCCACCTAGCTTACACTCTTCACTACCTGCCACATCACTTACCCTACTTAATCCTCCTCCTACACCCATACTTCGCCGATATACTATACACACAATCCTTCCACATATTTACAAGATTTCCATTGTGCTCTTACTTCGTCTATCAATCATCTTCCTGACTTGCCTTATGGTAACATCCCATACCCTATTTCCTTATACTTATCTTATGATTCCTTATGCACTAATCACAAATCTTCTGTCCTATCTATCTCTATCACCCAGGAAGCAAAATCTCATGCCGAGACTTCCAAGTATGACTGTTGGATCAAGCTTTGGAAGACCAAAATCTTAGCTTGCAGAGCAAGTTTAGTTAGTATTGCTAACTATCATAATTATTTTTCCTGCTATTTTGCAACTCCTATTTCATGTATATAAACTTCTATATCAGAGTTTCATTCTCATAATGCAATTGATCATTCAAACACACATCTTTGAGAGCTCTCTTTTCTCTCCACATTGGTGATTTTCTGTTACTTTCCTTCTCCTTATTTTCCTTGTGTCTCTTCTTATTGATTTTTCTTCATTTCATTGTTTGTTTGTCAAGAAAATGTTCCATTGCTCTGTAATGTCTCAAATGTTCTCCTTTTCTTTTTTTTTCTTTTCTTTCCTCATTATGCTATGGATGTGCTATTACTTATCAATACCATTATTGCATTCTTTGTTATTTTCTTTTCGTATAAATATATCTGCTATTTGTGTGTTGTAATTAATTGTTGTTAATCTTGTATGAGTATGTTTTTGCTCTCTTCTTGTACAATCCTATTGTGTGATCGAGTTTTGTTGTTTTATTTTTTACTTTCTAATTTAGATTGTTTATTTTTCAAGGAAGTGCACATATCTAAATTAGAAGTATGTTATGTTATCAAGTTGCGTTCTTTTTTTTCATTCTTATTTATGCTTTTTTTTTTTTGCTTTCTTTATGTACAAATCTAGTGTTTAATCAATTTGAGTTGAGTTTTTTTCTACTATTCGTTACATGTATGAGAAAATATGCATTAAGTCTTTCTATTCTTCTCTTTTTTCTTTCTTCTGCTATTTGTTTCTCGAGGAAGTTTTACTTTCTTCCCGTGAAATTGTGATTACTTGCCATAATTGCTTTTTGCAGCTGTTTGATGGAGTTGTTTGCTATGTTTTTTTGTTTTATATTTTCTTTCTTCATTTGGCTATTTATTTTCATTTTCAAAATGTGCTATTATTTTTTACATTAGTTTAAATACATGCTTCTATATAGATATTGAACAATGCTAATTAGTCTTCTTTTATTTTTAATTTTTTCAAAATGTACAATTATTTCTGATTTTAGATTAAATGCATGTTTTGATATAGATCTTGGACAATTATAATAATTATTTTTTCCATTTTGTTAGTTCAAAAGATGTAGTCAAAGTGCGTGTCATCTTTAGAGACGAATCAAAAGAGATAATAGTGGAGAAAATGACTGACTTGGAGTATGTAAGTGACCTGAAATCGACAGTATGAATGATAATGTTGAGAATTGTTTACAGTCCGAATACAATTCTTAGCTTGCCTTATCTATCAAGTTATAAAACTTTTTTGCATATTCATTTGGACCTTTTCCTTCAGCTTGTCCCACATCTGTAAATGTATCACGCAACAATCCATCATTGTTATCATTATAATTAACTTCACCGTCCATGTCCTTATCAACATCGATCGAGATTGCTGACTCCCAGTGACTAATCCACGTAGTATAGCCTTCAACAAATCTATAGGCTATCAGATGATCACATACTACTTCTCTTTTATACTAATGGATATTGCGACACTTTGTACACGGACATTGAATCTCTTATCCTTAAGGATCTCCAACTAAGAAAGCAAAGTCCAAAAATCTTTCGACACCATCAATATGCTCTTTGCCATACTGCAGTAAGTCCATCTAATCTTTGGACACATCTTGAGAAAACCTAATTATGTAAATGAAGGTTTTCAAGCACAATAAGTTAAAGCAAAACTAGAGTCTTACTATTGGTAATTTATGCCTTTAAAATTTAACATTTTGGGTTGCAACAAATGTTTTCCCCTAGTTCACCAAGTTTTAAATTATTAATCTTAGAATGTTCACTTAAATTAAGGTATCCTAAACATCTTATAGATCAAAGGCTGACTATTAAAAGTGGGATATATATATATATATATATATATAGAGAGAGAGAGAGAGAGAAAGAGAGAGCAAAGTGCAAAGAGCAAGCCACAATAAGGTTTTATGGTCTAAAAAAAATTAATAAGTAGTTAATTAAGTTATGACTTGAAGCATGAAACTTACAAGTTGGATCCTTAAGAAGCCAGATTTCACCTCCCCAGTAGTCTTCCAATCTCTACAATAAAAGGGCATCAATAAAAATGGCTAATAACAGTGAGGAAAAAAACAGATCAAAATTTAACCACTTTGAAGCACTACAACATGTAACATTTTTTCTCAAGTGGCATAAACCATGTTTTATTCCTTAACATTTATTCCAACATACATTTGATTAGTATTGAAGTAACTTATCTTCCTAGTAATTACTTGAAATTATGTAATGAATTTATCGAACATACTCATATTGAGCAATTGGCCATATATAAGTAATATAAAAAACCTAATACAAATATTGAGTACAATAATATTTTTCTCTCCTTAAATTGATTAGACGCATTGAAACCCATAGCATTCTTAAAAAATTTAATTGGGTTTTCTTAACTAGATAAAATTGATTAAAGTGAATAGTCATTCTAGCAATACAATCATCACATTAGTAAGCATTTAGTTAGGATTAAATCACAAAATGCTCCAAGATACCTATTACAATGATAATATTCTTTAGACAAAAAATAGTTGATTATGACAAAAGAATGTTTCAAAAGCACAAGAATCTTATAAGGTCTAGGAAGCCTGCCATGACGGGAGTGTCCTAATCACTCAATTGTGTGATATTAATTTTAACACAGCGTATTTGTAGTGTGAATTGCATTTGAAACTCATCTGTTGTGCAATCTACAAGTAATAAAGGCACCCATTACACTTTTTCTCACAAGATCAAATAACAAAAATAAGGAGGGAAGACCTAATGGCAAAGAAGATATGAAAGGGATTTATGGAATTTCTTAGATGCTATTCTACACTTCAATTGAGCCTCTCTAGTGTATCTAATGGTGATGGAGGAGGACCTGCCCATGGCCAACAAAGTGAATGCCACTTTTGCCAAACAAGAAGAACAGTCATAAAAGCATTAGGATGTTTTGCTCAAACATATCTGCAACATGTCAAACACAGACTATATAATAGAACTGCAATAGGGCTATTATTTGTGTTAATCATGATTTCTAACCAATAGAAGAAAATACTTTTATTAGGAAAAATAAGCCATGGGTAAGCCAACAAAATTAATAACATGGTCATGAGTATCTAAATACTTTCCATTGAACAATTTAACTACTTTAGAAGTCAAAGAAACCTTGTGAGAATAATTTTTTCTTTTCCTTTTAAGATAAAATAACCTAACTATATTTAAAGCATATGTTGCAAGGTCATACATGAATGGTTTTAGGTAATCAAATCCACTCAAAAAAGAGCCCTTAGGTTTGAATACATAGTCTCACTTTACCTTGCTCTAAAATTTAATTTAGATGCAGAGAATAAGAGTAATAGAGATCAAATTCTTAATCACTTGGTCAAGAAGGTTGCAACAAAAACATGTCCACAAAACAACTATCATAAAAATGTCTTTCAATAACAAGTAAACAATGAAGAAGAAGAATAAGACAATGCCAATGGAGCGGTGATACATACCTTGGTGCCCCTTGGCGTACCTTCACAATGCAGAAGAAGAAAGGGGTGAGCACAGAGTAGAAGGACGTACCTTCCTTGGTAGAGCAGAGGTTGGCAATGACGAAGCTGGCGATGCGGAGGTTTGTGGAGTAGAGGTCAATAGCACCTTTCACGTTTTCACTTTTTACTAATTGAGAATTTTGGGATTTAGGTTAATTTTTCTCTTTTAGACGCCTCTCAAGTATGTTATTATGCCCTAACAAAAAAAAAAATTATAGGGGCCTCAATTATGTTTGTGTTTTACTTATTTTTACTTTGTTTTTAATTTTAACTATAATAGTTTCCTTCTAAAATTTTTGAGATTATTATTTTAACTTTGATTTATTCCCTCTAATTTTTTTTCCTTTAGAAAAATTGGTGGGATTGACAAATTTGGAGCCAGAATCTCTAGTAACATATTTTTAAATTGTAATCTAAATTAAAAAAAATATTAGCTACTATTTTTTTAGGTGGTATATTAATTAATTGTGTAACCATAGCCAATTTATTTTAAATTAATATAGGTTATGTTAAAAAAAGTGTGCTCTTTAGTTATTTTACTCACACTTTTTTAATAGTTATATAAGCATACCCAAAGGTACTCTCAAAGTCCAGTCTTAAAAAAGGGTGGCGTTTGCTATTAATGGGCCACACATTTTAATGTTCCCATAAAAGTGTGGCCAAAAGATAAGTTCAAAGCCCACCCATATAAAAAGAGTGCCCTTTATTATTAATAAGCCACACTTTATAATTGTTGCTATAAAAGTGTGGCTAAAAGGTGTTGTCAAAGCTCACCCTCATAAAAAAGCGTGGCTAAAAGGTTCTGTTAAAACCCACCTTTTTGAAAAGCATGGCTTTTTCTAATACTAGGACACACTTTTTAAACGTTGCTATGTACGTGTGGCTTTTGCTAGTTATAAGCCACACTTTTTAAATATGGTTCAGAAAAGTGTGGTCATAGGGTATGTTTGTTGTAGTAATATTAATAATAATCAGACTTTTTTAATTTATTATTAAACTTTCAGTTTGTATATATTTCATATAAACATAAATGTAGGTTTACGCATAGATGCCACCCTTTTGATGCATTTGATCCTTTCTCTTTTTTTGCCACAAACTCCAAAAGTGCAAAAAAAATGTCAAACACGAAGAAGCATATAACCTTATTGAAAAAGTAAGATACTTGTATTGTGGGAGACTAACCTCATTGACCTTGCCTTTTCTATGCGCGTATTCGATTTTAGTCACATTTTGCATAGTATAAATTGTATATCACCCAACAACAAAAAAAAGAGTAAAAATTGTAGATTTTCGTATTGATTCACCTAAAGGTCATGGTGGAAAAGTCAATTTACAGTTTAGAAGTGGATATTTTTCTCCAATTATCTACATATAATGATAATGATATAAATGTATGGCGTTCCAAAAAGGGATATCCATTTTTCAAGTTCAAGGGTCTATAAGGTGTATTCTTTAAACTTCGATAGGTATAAAGAATTTCTTGGGTAAATAAATAATACTAATACTAATACTAATAATAATAGTAATAGTTACGACCAAGATCGCGATGGGATGATGATAAAAACAACAAGTCAAATCAATGATTTTGGAATTTTTTTAGTATTTTTGAAATTATATTGATTGCAATGAGGTTTTGAACCTAGGACCTAATGCATACTATTCAAATCCCTCATCACTAAACCAATCCTAGTGGGTTTCAATGGTTTTGAGATGAGATCAATGAGGTTGTCGCAAAATATCTATACTACTAATACTTCAGACTCATTTCAAAGAAAGTTTTGCCACATGTAGCTTCTAGAGTATTTTAGGATTCACAATTTTCATAATCTTAAAAATTAATAATTTTATAAAAAATCATAATCGTAATTATTATATGTCATTGTAATTATAATATATCATTAGAATATCATTTAAAATTATTAGTACTTAATAGTATAATTGCACTATAACAATTAAATAATGAATTTTCAAATATTTCCTTGTAATTCAATTTTTAACATTTCATATTTATTTAGTTTCATGATTGTAATTAGCTTCACATGTGCTAAATTAGGTTAATGATTTGACCTAATTTATACTGAAAAATGTAATTTCTATATTTGTTATCAAATATTAAATTCTAATTCTAATTATATAAATATTGGACTATTTTAACGCGAGATATAATCCGCATACTTGGTAAATTATGATTGAAATATTTTAATTAATATATATTCATTCTTCCTCTCTTTTGAATCTCAACTTACATATTCTCATTCACTCTATTTGTGTGTCTCTCTCTTTTCATTTTTTTTTTACAATTTTTATACTCTTCTTTTACTGTTATTCTTTTCATTCTTCTCACATTTTTTTTCTTCTTTTGCATTATTCTTCTATTGTCTACATTCTTTTTTCATTGCAATCATTTTAGTTCAATTTTACATTGTGTCTAACAGATATTTACTCTTTTTTTAAGGTGCAACTAAATGATTTCATATTTGCACATCTCTTTTAGTTTTTGCTTTTGCCTTACTCACTGTGAGTGATTGCTTTTTCCAAGTGATTTGTTGTGGCTATATACACAGAGTTATAAAAGGACTGTAATCATTTTTGGAATTGTTGTGATTGTCTTCAATATTTGATATGTGAGTTTTTGCTAATATGAGAACTTTCTCTATTTTTTTCTCATTAAAATAAGGTATCATTTGACTAAGAGCATCTTCTAGCAGAAGATGCCTTCATAGAAGGATAAGCATCATAATCTCTTACTATGTTTACTTCTTTTGTTATCATGTTTTTGCTTCTCCAATTTTATAGTTTTTTTCCTCTTGCAAATTCCTTTTTTCTTTGTGAAACATGATTTGATTTTTTATTTTGCTGTAATAAGTTTTAAATTGTAGTATTTATATTATATGATTCATAATATTATTTGGTTTTATTTTTTATGCATCTTATGTCAATTAAATGGATATTCCCATTTCTATAATGAAAATCTTTTTGTTTTTACAACTTTTTTATAACATTGATCATTTTATACATATTATTCTTATGTAGATAATTTTAACTTTTTAAAATAGGGTTTCTATCACCGTTCATCTTAAACACCACTATTGTTAAATATATATTTATAATTTTAAATTTTTTTTTGTGTGACGATAGTTAATATTTGATTCTTATTATATTTTATGCATTGCATATGGTAGTACATCAAAGTAGTATTAAATAATATTTTTTATAAATTTTATTTTTTAATATTTCTAGCAACATGGTCTATTCTTTTTTATTTAGATTACATAATTAATTGATAGATGAATTATTGTAATATTAGACTCATTTATTCATATTGATTTATACTATTATATATAGGAATAATTGATTTTCATGTAAAAATTAAAAAAGTAACAACTTGATAATGCTCTATATTATAATGGAAAAAAGATTATATTATTAAAATTGAACAATACATATTTGCCTAAAAAGTTGGCTTAATTTAATTCATCTTTTTTTATGATTTACACAAACATATATTCTTCATTTTATTATGTTTTGATACATTTTACACAATGTACTCCATAAAAAATTAAATTAGCCCTATAATTTTTACAAAATATAAGTGAAATATAAAATTTCTAACTAAAAATAAATAAAATAAATAATATGCAATAGAAATTTCATAGAAACAAATCAGACTTCTAATCGAATAAAATAAAATAAAAAATCTAACCAATTAATACTCAAATTTTGCAACTGATATCAATTGATTTATCATTCTTATTTGATATCTATCATTTGATGTTATCATTAATTGCTATCATATTAATTAGATATCAGCTATCATTTTATATCCCCAAAGATTTAGTTTGTCATTATGATTGTATTGTTATCAGTTTTTTATTTGAAACTTAATCTGATATTGGTTCAAAAGTTTTCTAATTGATATCAATTAAGTAACTTTTTTAAATCAATTTGATAATAAATTTAATTATGATAACATGTTTAAATCAATTTTTATATAAAAAATATACATCGTGTTAATACCATGTAATATTACAAATCAATTTAAATATATATCATATATATTAATTTTTTTTGCTGTTATATGATATATGTAACACCCCTTAATTATAGTGTCTTGCTTTGGTCATAATACAATAATTAAGAGTGTGATATTTTGTATCATATTCATACACCATCTAATATTCGATTCATCGTACTCTAAATTATATATTTAAGTAAAATATTTCTTGGTCATATTCAAGCAGTGTGAAGTGTTAGTGCTAGGTGACACTAGTTGAAATTTTAGGATTTAGAGAAAATATTTCATAAAAGATTATCATCAGATTTTCTAAAAGTACTAAGACCATCAGTAACATTTATTTATATACAACTAGGTAGTCATGCCATATCAGTACACATATATAATATATAGTCATCCATGAGTCATAGTGCATATATCAAAAGAGTCCACATAGGGATCGCCCAAAATAGATCAAAATACAAAACAGAAACCTGCTCAAAACTAAAACTCATCAAAAGAATATGTATAAAAATGGTCCTATCAAAGATCAAGTGTACTAGTTAGCAGGTGTCTGTGAGACTAATCCGAATATGGTGTAGTCAGCTAGCGGCTCCTGTGTGTCACAAAACTCTTTAGTGAAAACCATTCACCATCGAAACGATGGTGGCACCTCCAAAGGGAGAGTTGGAACTGATGGTCAGATCATCAGAGGAGGAGGAGGAAGATACAACTAGGACAATCTCCATAGGAGCTGGAGTAGGAGGAGGAACTATATCTGCATCAGGTGGCACAGGCAGTGCAGGTGAAGATTAGATAATCACTGGATGTGCCCTGTGTAATGGCATACCATCAAACGAAAACTCCAGATCAAAAAATTGGCTGAGAGCAGAGCTGACAAATGAGCAGTGGAAGAAAATATATACACGTATCTCAGAATATGTGAGTGCAAAGAACAAATATAAAAGAGGATCATAATGCCACCCTAAGTAAGGAGTCTTAAGGAAAAACATGAGTGACGCCATCTGCCAAATCTGAGGTAGACATGGAATACACACATAGGGATGAGAATTGTAAAATTCTCAATAGGGTACTTCCATACAATCATTATCTACCTCAACTGCTTTGGATTGTTCTCAAAAATATCTCATGCAAATAGAATGAATCGCAGTTAGTTATCTCAGACTATAAAGATCTTTACCCAAAGAAATTTTATTTTATCCATTCACTATCATTTAGAGTATACAATGTCAATATGAAACAATCATACTAACCTCGATGGAATAATAAACTCATCCACTTGGCACATAGTATAAATGGTAACTTAGGACAATTGCTACTTAAACTGTCTTGATCCTTGACCTATGGTGGCTTATTTCACTCTTGGGTAATAGATTATTTTTCAGGATTAAGTTTATTCTTATACATGATTATTTGGATTTACTTTCTTAAACTCTCGTACAGATCTATTCCTAGCCAGATTTACTTTCCCTGACTCAATTCAAGGGTATTCAGATTTACTTTCTCTGACTTTAGCCTAATTTACTTTTTATAGCCCAAGAAAACATAATCTCATCTTTCTTTCATAAAGAGGCAATTGTCATAAGTATTCATAGATCCACAAACTTACATAGTATAAATGATATCAAGTCATTGACATTTAATCATAATTCTAGTATACTATCATTCTGTCCAGAATTCTAGCCATAAAGAAAAATATGGTTAAATTACTAAACATAAAAGAATAGGGATAAAATAATTTTCAGAGTTATTTTAATTATCTATAAGGTCCTATAAAAATTTCAGAGCAAAATAAGATCTCTAACTATATTAACAAAATTATACAAATTCGGTGGTCAGTAACCACCTAATCCCAGCCAACAGTCAAAGATTTCAATTTTATTACCATAATAAATGAATTCAATAAATTATGTAAAATTTGAAGATTGTACCTCAAGGTGTCCATAACTTCTTGTAAAATTTCCAAGTCAAAATTCAATCATTTAATACAGTAGAAAAAAATTAGACAAATCAGTACTTCAGACATGGTTATTCAGCAGAAACCCTAACCGCCTCTGTTTCTGAATTTTTAAAAATAGTAAAAGTCCTCAAATAGACTTAAGAAAAATCATGGAGTTACCTTAACATGTTTTCTACACTATATAAAAATTTTTGATAAAAAGACATCTCTGAGTATGATCTTAAAATCGACCAAAAATTACTGCCAAACAGAAATTCGAGTTTCCAACACACTCAACCAAGATGTAATTTGATCCAAAAGGTATTCTTGAAACATATTCTAGCCGAATCATACATGTTCGTCAATATTTCAACTCAATCTTATCACAAACCAAACCCTAACTTAATTGTTTGAAAATTTTCAAAGAACAAATTTGATTGAAAAAGAGTTGCAAGAAAACCCTACTTGTTGTACTTGTCTTAGCTTTTTCCAAGAGCTTCTATACCCAATTCCAACTCAAACCAGCCATGAACTCCCCGTAGGTAGCAATATAACAACTACTCTTGATGGTGAAGTGAGATGAGGATTCTCTATTGGAGGTTAATTTGAAGATTTCAAGAGGTAGATTTGAGTTTTTGCTTTAGACATGGATTTTTGGTGTTGTAGCTTGAGGTTTCTAGTTAGTTTATGATACTTTGATGGAGAAGAAAGTAAAGAGGTTGTAATGAAGATGCTTGGCTGAATTCGTTAAGAGGAAAAATAAGAAGTTGCAATTTTATTTCATTTATAGAAATGTGTTATAATTTTTCTACCACAAATAATTATTACTTTGTAATAAAAATTATAATTTTATATGGTCATTAATAAATCTTAACAAAGGCAATGGAGTGGCCATTCCCTAGCCATACACTTGTCAAGTGTAGAAGGAAAACTTGCTCTATAAGTTTTATACAGTATAAGAAATTGCACATCAAAATTTTATCGAATAGATAAATATCATATTCAAAAAAACAGATACTACTCGAAATTAAATTTCGGGTCTAAAACTTCATTTATGATCTTTATCCTATTTCTTCTCAATCCCAGGCATCTCCTGGTTCCTAGTTCCAGGGTTTCTATTGCCTCGATGGACCTGCAAGATTACTATTCACATATTTTCCCCTCTAAGTTGTTCTTATTACAACTAATTCTATCAGAATCATGAATTTCTGATTAATAAAGTCTAAATAAAATTTTTAGAATAAGTTCGAGCATTACAATATATGATATATATTATTTAGAACCATGTTTGTCAATTTCTATATTATATCTTTGTTATTCACTTTAATTTTTTCTACGTAATATTTGAAATAATTATCGCTAATTTATACTACTAATCTATAATTATATTACTAATAATTTAGAATCATTTTAAGAAAAATTTTGTCGGATATCATTCTTTGAGAAATTTATGCCCACTGTTTTCTGAGCATTTCTATTTAGAGTACATTTTTAAATTTGTATTTGCACTGTAATTATTAATTATTTTTTCTAATTTACATTCATATCTTTCTTTCATTAACACATATTCTACATTGAATATCATGCCAGTTATTATTTCTACAATATTTAAAAATTCAAATATTACAAGCCTTAAATATTATAATTGAAAATTTTTATAACTTACATCTAACACCACATTTAAAGGTATTATTATATTTAATATTATTAATAAAAAGGAAAAATAAATTAAAATGCATAAAAAATAAATGCATTCATATATTCAAAGGAAAAAAAAACCTTTGCACAAATTTAATTTTTGAAAACCACTATAAAAATAATAAATAAGACAAAAAAATGTACTATTCTTTCCTCAACTTAAATGTTGGAAAATATTCCTTCGTTTATTTTGCGTAGTTAATATTTACATGCATATTCTTTCAAAAATTATTGCATATTTTCTACCAAATCTGTTTTTCTTTCCTAAACAGTTATATCAACAATCTATTTTTCAATTCTTCTTCTTTCTTGAAAAGTTTCTAACTATAAATCACGAGCTTTTGAAAATAAAAAATATCTACTTACCCGTCTCACTACATCATTTTTGATGTTTTACAACATAAACATTCCAACTTATCAATTCCACAATTTTTTCATACTAATTTTATTTTTAAAAAATGAGTTCAATTTTTCAACATTAAAATATATAAAAAAAATCATTTCCACAACTTATACTTGTTTGAAAATAATACTAATTGTAACAGCTCAGGCTGTCTTATGAATTGACGACTGTCCCCACAAACCAACATGGGGTCTTTCTAGTGTGCTTTGTCCTCATTCATATGCTACCTGAGAAAACTTCATAGGAGATCACCCATCCTAAAATTGCTCCAAGTTAAGCACGCTTAACCGTGTAGTTCTTTAGTGATGAGCTACCAAAAAGAATATGCATCTTATTGGTATAGGTAGCACAAATCAATTCATATAAGTCATCCTTAACTGTATTGTCTCATACATATACAGTCTTAAGATCCCTCTCATTCAGGTGTGTAATCAATTTATTCATATACCCCTCTGCTTAGAAGTCTGTCAGAAGCCGCTCATTGTCCATGCCTTTTTACATCGACGATTACTCACCGCCCTCGTCACTAGGTGTTACATGTCCACTAGCTACCACTTGGTTCATCCCCGAACCACACCATTTGTAATAGCCCAAGCTGCCTTATTGATTGATGACTGTCCTCAAAATTCAACACTTCCACTTGGAAATAACTCTTCTTTATTGCAGGAGTAAATTGTTGGATCATGATTCTAGAATAGATTGGCATAGGCTTATATAATTATACCTAATAAAGTTGAATTTGAGTAGGATGTGTGACAATTCAGCTATTGAATATGAAGCATAGTTGAATTTTAGTAGGCTTATATGGTTATACCTATTCGTTTTCTTTTATTTGAAATTATTGGTTTATATCTCCTATTTTGCAAGGGCAAAGCTGCCTTTTAATGCTCTTGTTTGTTTATTCTATTTTAGTATTCTCTTTTATGTTCTTTGCAAGGTGTGAATCACCTTCTTTAAATGGCTTTTCTAGTATTTTTCATATGTTGTTTTCTTAATCATTCTCTTTTTTTTCATTTAACTACTTTTTTAATGTAGGATGAACAAAAGAAAAAAGTGATGACCTTAAGCCAAAAAAAAAAAGAAAATGTTTGATGAAGAAAAAGAGTTTTGATATCCATGACCAAGTAAAATAATCAAGCTAAGAATCAGTGAAAATGTATCAAACTAAGAAGGAAAAAGTAACAGCTGAATGTAAGAAGGATAGTATGCAAAATCAAGGACAAAATGAGATAGCAATAAAGAAACAGGTGGCACAACCTACCTCATCTTCCAAAGCTAAAAGGTTGAAAATATGCTTAAGACTAAAACCCAAACACAAGGTGAAGTGTTTGGTCAAAACCAAGGGTAGAAGAAGGTAATTGACAGTAGTTTTGAAAACCAAGGCCATGAGAATTTGCTTAGGAATAAAACCATGGTACATTGTGAAGTGTTTGGCCAAAAGAAGGTACTTGGCAATGGAACAATGAACCAATCCAAAACACACATACATGAGCAACAAAATCTGAAAAGGGTTAAGGCGAGTTCCAATTTGCCCATCAATGAGTCTGGACCACCTTTTGGAGAAGGAAGGGATACAAATGGAAAAGGATGAATAAGTTAAGCATGCAATGGATGAGCTTGATGATGAAGGAAATGATGTGGCACTTGATCATAATGAAGATGCAAGAGATCTTTTTGACGATGTTAATAGTATTAATCATAAAGATGACAATGGTATTATTTTTAACATTCCCTTATTATTTATACAATTTTTGTTCATGTGAAAATGTTAAATATTTGATCACTCTTCAAATTTTCTAACTTTTGCTTTTTATATTTGGCTTTCTATTTGGAATTATGTACAATGAAGAAGAAAAAAACTAGTGGAAAAACTACATGCAAAAAAACTCATTTTAGAACTATAGAGAAGCAGGTAGAGATAATCTTTGATCAAGGACAAGTTATTGGCCTAACACAAGAGCTAGTGTCCAACTTAAGTAATTTTTTAGGGATAATTGCAACAAGCACCGATTTTATTAGGCTGGTATATACTAATTGGCATGGAGTGTTGGATGACAACAAATAGTACATGTGGAATTATGCTAAAGTAAGTAAAAGATTTCAAATTATTGATACTATTTTGTTATTGGTGCTAAATGACAATATGTATGTTTTGTATTGCATAGTCCAAGTTCATTATGCCTGAAGCTGCGAAAAAGTAGGTAATGAGTGGTATTTGTGATGCTTGGAAGCGATATAAGGGAAATATCAAGAAAAAAACATTTCGATAAGTATGATTCTGAGGAAGATATACTGGAAAATCATCCTATGGAAATTCTTGAAATTCAATTTCGCAAATTAATTAAGTATTGGAGTTTTCTTGGTGTTAAAGTGAGATGGACCATTTTCTATTTTTTGTTTACAATTTCATAATTTGTATATGCTTTTGTACTTAAAAAATGAGTGATTGATATGTGCTTATCTTGTGTGCAAATATGGGCCATCTGTCAAAAGAATTCTGAAAACATAAAGAAATAAAAGTGGACACATCGAATAGGACCCATAAATTTTGGAATTATATGCATGGAATTGGTATTATTCTTCTATTTTCTTATTATTTTTTCTTTCATATCTCTTCATATTATATTGGTTATAGTCATGTTTGTAAAAGTTTTCATTTCCATGCTGTAGCGTGCAAAAAAGCAGAACAAAGAAGATCCAAAATAATCTAGAATGTTTATTGCAACTTGCATAAGTTAGAAAGAAAAAGAAGTTGATTTTGAAACATAAGCTGCTATAATGAGTTTGTTTAAAATATTATTATTATTCATTGATGTCTTGATAGAATTACTTATGTTATTGTAAATGATTTCTTTTCACAGTCTCAACTTGAAAATCTCCAAGATGCATGAGAAAAAAATAAGGATACATTTGAAGCAATGTTTTCAAAGGAGAAACCTCGTCAAATTCGTTGCTTTGGTAGATCAATTACAGCAAGTGGTCTTAAAAAGGATGAAGAAATCCGGCAAATAAAGCGACAACATGATGAGAAAGTTACATCCTTGAAAAATCATATTCAGTAAATGAATTGTAAGATACATGGATTGTGGTAAAAGTATTAGTGCAACAAAATAACCTTGGAATGAGTGCAGAAGATGTGGCAGCTTTACTACAATCTGCCCAACTATCTCCACTTGATACAAATAATGCACAAGCTATTGCATGACAAAATGTTCCCCACTCCTCTGAATCAAGTTATGTTCCAAGCAATAAATAAAAATGTAAGTACTCTCTAACTTGATAATTGTATATATTGCATGCTTGGGTTTGAGATCATTATTATTGATGAGGTAGTAATTTGATGTAGTAATTTACTGTGAAGGTTGCCATAAAATTAATCTTTCAATTTAATCAGATTGATCCTTTCTTCATGTTGGTGTTTTTTCTTGGAGTTTGGTTCATTTTTTAGGAATGGTCTTGGTGGAACTTGTTTTCATAGGACTAGTAGTTCTATCATATCATTAGTTCATAAGATAGTTTCAATAGATCTCTCAGATCTCTGTCATTGCTATCTTGTTTCTAAAGATGATGTTTTGCTTATCTATAATTTGTTGTTCTACTGATGTTGTTTGAAATATGGTGGATTTATTGGTGTAAATGGCAGCAATGCAACAAATAAAAGGACAATGATGATAATTTTCGTGAGTGGTTATTGTCCATATCATTCAAACACAATTTCAATTCTCATTGACTATCACATGCTTACTTTTTAATACAAGACAAAGGGGCTCTAGTGCTTGATGTTAATATAGGTGGCATCTCATAGCCTAGCTAAATGGCACATCTTGACATAGACATCCAACTACACATTTATTCTAAAATTAATTCATTGAATATTTTCTTTTACATTTTAACATCTTCGAATTTTATTTTTGTGTAGAATAATGTGAATGTATATGATAATGAAGATCTTTAGCATTTGACATTGTGAAGAGCGAAAAGAAGATGAATTATAATGCCATTTTGAGATCTATTGATGTGTTTTGTTTAAATTTATTTCTACTTAGACTATGTTAATTTTTAAAGTATTTACACTAATATGTTAATATTGGATATGACAACTTTAATGTTTAGGAACTATTGATGAGTGTTGTTTAATTTTTTTTTCAACATTAACTATCCTATTATTAGGTCACAAGTATTTTGGAGTTTAATTATACATAATTGATTGATTAAATGATGTTGGCTTATCTTATATTTGTTTATTATTAGAAAATATTGAATAACAAAATTAAATATATAAAATAATTATTTATTACTAAATAAAAACAAAATGCTAGATACTTTATCAATATTAGACAACGCCTAAAAGTGTAGCCTTTGATTTCAAAGGATAGGAAGCATGAGAAAAACGTGGCCTTAAGTGCAAACTATAGAGCACACTCCATAAGTGTGGTCTTAACTTAAAAGACTACGCCACGCTTGCCTTTGAGTATTGTGAATACACTAGGCTTTAGGTTTACACAATAGACCATGCTTAGAAATATGGACTTAGGTACAAAGTATAGACAATGTTTTTAAGTATGGCCTAAAGTATATATAATAGACAATTCTTGAAAAGTGTGACTATAGGTATAGCAGAACGTGTGGTTTTTGTTCAACCAAAGACTACGTTTTTTTCATCAAAAGTTACCCTTTGACTATACCGTTGCTATTGTATCCAAAAGTTGTGGCCAAAGAGAAATGGCAACGCTTCATTAAGCCACGCCATGAAAAGCATGGCCTATTATCAAAGGCCACACTTATTGTTGTTAAAGGCCACATTTTTCCAACATTGCCAAAGAGTATTTTTGTTGTAGTGTATGAAGATTTTATCATCAGTTGATTATTTATTGACATCATTATAGTTACTTTTAAAGTCATACAAATGATAATATGTGTTTGATTGATGAGATAAAAAACTTTGTCAACAATTAAACAAAAAACCCTTTGTCAAGATATTAAAATTAAACTCTAATAAAATTTCGCAAGAACATAAGGTTATATAGATGGGGATGGCTTAAGTGAGATGAGTGGTTTATTATGAATAAGAAGAGTAAATTTGGGCTGTATAATCAAATATAGATTATCATGATTAAAAGTTAATTAATGATCACGTGATTATTTAAAAATATCACATAATTTTATGTTTTAATCTTGTCTATTTGTGTAAGATCGAATAGCGTAGATTTGCTTCTCTTACTCTCACAATAAACCACCCCTCTTATTTGAGTTGTTCCATATATGTATAGGGGCATATCACATTAGAGGGTTGGTTTATTATAAGAATGAGATAAGCAAATCTAGGTCATATAACCATAAATGGATAGTCAGGATCGAAAGTTAATTAATGGTAATTAAAGCTTACTTGCTTATTTAAAAAAATCACATGACTTTATGTTTTAATCTTGATTATTCATATAAGATCCAACGGTCAAGATTTACGCTTCTCACTTGTGATATCCCATATACGGAGTTTAGTGGTATATAAGTTATTATTATTATTATCATCATCATTGCTGTTAGCATTATTAATGCTCATTATTAGCATTAGTATTATTATTGATGTTATTAATATTATATTATTATATATATGTAGCATTATTATATTATATATATGTAATGCACGGTTAGATAAGCATGATTGGTATCATGTTATTATTATTATTATATGTTAGGTAGCACTAGCACTACGGGTAGCATTGTCATGTTATTATTATTATTAGCAACACTGTAAGGAGTACCACTTTGTCATGACCCGCTGAGAGATCGTGATCGACACGTGAGGATTTGGATTCCCACAAAAGCCTCTGATAACATGACTGACTAATATGTATAAATAAATCAAATATATTCAAAATATCTCAAATTTAACTAAACTTCATAATTCTAAAAATGTTTCCAATCATAAATACTGAACATAAAACTGTCTAAAATCCATAATCTGGGTCGAAGCCAAACATAATTAAATAAACGTCTAAACTTTTGAAAATAGTCAAAATAATATAATACATGGTCCATGATCCTACTTACACAATTATTAGAGCATTACTAGACTGCCATAACCAATAATAAGCTCCATTCCAAAGCGAAGCTTACTAAAGAAGTTGTAGCATTACTGAGGAGGATCCTGTGGTAGGTAGGGGAGGAAAAGAGATGAGTGAGTTCATCAAAACTCAATGAGTGAGCTTCTACTCACAACTTACATGGGACGACAACAAAAATACATAATATAGACATATAACCTAATGTAAAGCATTTTATATATAATTACATATAACTGTACTGGAAACAATAAGCTAACTAAATCCATGGCAATAACTAATAGAGAAATAGGAATTGTTCTGTACATAAGTATCTGAGCTGAATAGTTGAATATGATCCAATGGCTAATATGATGGGCACCTAACTAGGTCCCATTGTCCACACTGGGTTCTTTCTATGGGTGAGCTAGTCTTCTAACGAACCACTTGGTACCAAAGTTAACAATCAATCATGCAGCCATTAACTCACTGATCTATTTTTCAATAATTATTGGCTAAAACTAATAGCAACAAAATTCATTGTTCTTACAATTCATACAAAACTGGGATTTATGAAATCTTCTGGCTAATAAAATAAATCTAAATCATACATACAACAAGTATGGTCCTATGAGTTTCTTAAAATAATAATTTATCATGATAACTACAAATAATAATTTTCTAAAATTTTTATAATCCATAAAAACATGTTTCTTGGCATGACTCATTCTAAAATTTCATAAATAATTGACATAATATGGGAAAAATAATAATTGTGACCAAAAGTATGGTCATGAGCTTAAACCCGCTCACAATTGGTAGTCAAGAGTGAGCTTCCACTAACAACTTGACTCTGGAGAGTTGAAATGGCACCGGTAGTGGAAGAAATTAATCAGAAAAAGTTAAGTGAAACCACATTTCTCTCTCTAGGAAAATTTTTTCTGATAACTAGGGTTCTTAGAAAAAAATATTTAGGGGTATTATGATGTGCCAAAAATATACTAGGAATACCTAACAAAAATTTGAGAATGGAACGATTAGAGTCCCATGCACGTACACGCAGTAAGGGACAATGTGCCCATGTTTTGCTTCAACAATCCAAGGCCTTCTTCTTCTTTATATATATATATATATATATAACAATTAATATAATAATATTTTACCTAACACGCCCACACATAATAATACTACACCTAACACACCCCCCACACACACATAGATATATATTAATAACACTACACCGAACACACTCACACACATATACATATTTTAATAACACCACATAACGCACACAACATGGCAGGTGCTGCTCTCTGAATCTGAAGCTGAAAACGATCTTGTGTATGTCACAAGGAAGGTGGTCAAGGGAAGTAGCTGACTACCTCACCACTTGGTAGTTGAGTCCTTTTGTGCCCTCGCTACTTATTTTATTATTATTATTCTTAGTAGTCAGGTCCTTTCACCTCGATAGAGAACTTTACGATCCCGGGACTCATAACTTCGATAGCTGCTAGCCGCCCTTTAGGTCAGAGTTACGACTACGATAGCTGCTCTCATGACCGAGAGGATTGGATACGTACGAGAGAAATGTGGTTTTACTCAACTTTCTCCGATTAATTTTTTCCACTACCAGTGCCATTCTAGTGGAAGCACACTCCCAACTACCAATTGTGTGTGGCTTTAAGCTCATGATCATACTTTTGGTCATTATTTTTTTTTCTATATTATATAAATTATTTATGAAATTTTAGAATGAATTATGCCAAGAAATACATTTTTATGGATTATGAAAATTTTAGAAAATTATTATTTATAGGTATCTTGACTAATTATTATTTTAGAAAACTCATGGGACTACACTTGTTGTATGTATGATTTAGATTTATTTTATCAGCCAGAAGATTTCATGACAGTTTTATATGAATCATAAGAACGACGAATTTTGTTGCTCTTAGTTTTAGTTAATAATTATTGAGAAACATATCAGTGAGTTAACGGCTGCAGAATTGATCGTTAACCTTGATACTATATGGTCCGCTAGAGGACTAGCTCACCAACAGAAGGAACCCAGCGTGGTGTCCATTTATGGGATGTAGTTAGGCGTCCATCAGATTAGCTATTGGCTTAGATTCAGCTATTCAGCTCAGATACTTATGTACAGAACAATTCCTGTTTCTCTATTAGTTATTGCCATAGATTTAGTTAACTTATTGTTTCCAGTACAATTATATGTAATTATATATAAAATGTTTTAATCAAGTTGCATGTATATGTTATGTATCTTTGTTATCATCCCATGTGGGTTGTGAGTAGAAGCTCACTCACTGAGTTTTGATGAACTCGACCCTCTCTTTTCCTTCCCTATAGATACAGCTACAGGTTTAGTTGCACCACAAAATCCTCTTCAGTTGTGCTACAGCTTCTTGGGTGAGCTTCGCTTTGGAGTGGAGCTTATTATTAGTTATGTCAGTTTAGTAGTGCTCCAATAATTATGTAGGCAGGATCTCGGATCATGCATTATATTATTTTGACTATTTTCAGAATTTCAGACATTCATTTAATTATGTTTGGCTTTGACCCAGATTATGGATTTTACATAGTTTTATATTTAGTATTTATGATTGGAAACATTTTCAAAACTATGAAATTTAGTTAAACTTGAGATATTTTGAATATATTTGATTTATTTATGCATATTACCCAGTCACGTTATTAGAGGCTTCCATGGGGATCCAAATCCTCATGTGCCAGACACATTCTCTAGGCTGGTCGCAACATCACTCACACAATAAACCATTTTTCTCATATGATATGTTCCTTATATATATCTATACACACTGCATACCTTCATATGGAGGCTAGCACGTTACACATTTTACTTTGGTTACAATGCCTAACTTTGTTTAGTGTAAGTCAGATTTATGATATATGTACTTTGGTAATTTTATTCTATTCTAATTAATTGCTAAATTAAATTTTTACATCACCTTCTCTCTCTTCTCAAGGCATTGTTATTCCAATATCTACTCCATCATCATTGGATGTAATGTGTAACATCCCCAAGTACAATATCATCCTTAAGTCATGACATTAGACTTAGGAGTCATTATTTATAATTCAGCGAACCTTACTTAAGTATCTATAGAAAAGTTGATTGATTCATGTAATAACCAATTCGTAGTTCTACTAAAATATGTAGAAAGATAACACAGTATTCATTGAGTACAAAATAAAATTGATGAGGAACTCTAAGTATTGAGCTTTCATAGTAGCCGCCTCATTGTTCTCTTGAAAATATTTTCTTTATAATTTTGTATATTACCTTCATAATGTGAGGCTATTAATGGTTCTTAATTTAATTGTAGATTATAATTATATTAACATTGGTTCTCTCTTAGTGCAAATTATAATATTTAATGATTGTAATATTTGATTCTTTAATGATTGTAATATCTAATTTTATTTCATATGAAAAATAATTAATAAGAAAATTATAAATTAAGTTTAAAAAAATCTTTAACATAAAGATTGAGAAAAATGGAACCTAAATCATTGTATGAATGACATGTGTAATAGTTTTTATGAAGTGGGCCTGAAATATTAGTATAGTAGATTCATACAATCAATAAATATTATACCGAATCTTAATCATTGATAAACTTTGATTATAAATAAAATTCTGATAAATCTCTATCATTGTTTTCTTTTTAAAATCTTCTCCAATTTTTTAAATTGTTTTCAACACTAACTTTTTCTTTTTTCAAAATTCATTCAAATCTTTTAAAGTATAAAATTATCAAAATTGTCATGAATTGTATGATTATTTTTTTTTTCAAAATTCATTCAAATCTTTTAAAATATAAAATTATCAAAATTATTTGCAAGAGCTCAAAGGTTATTGAAGGTATAATTTTATGGTCATCCTAGGTAATCGTAGGATTTTCATTTTCATCTGTGTACATATATATAATACCCAAGGTACACATGTCTGTGGGCAAGTTTCGTACTGCCCTAGGATCTCCCGAGACCCACCTGAGTAGCCGGATCGGCCCCGGAAGCCAAAACTAAGTTATAGCCCAAGTTTTACAAAATTATGCAGAACAGGTTTGCTGCAGCGAGCTTTTCTCGCTGCAGCGAACAGGCGAGCCTTCATGCTCGCTGCAGCAAAGAAAGTTCGCTACAATGAGCAACCCGTGACAGCACAATACCAGGAATGTTCGCTACAGCGAGCAACCCGTGACGGCACAGTACCAGGAAAACGACACCGTTTCATTTTTGCCCAAAATAAAAACCCAATCGGGATCCCCATCTGAAACAGAAGAAGAACGCAGAAACCCTTTCCTTCTCTATTTCTCTCCCTTTTTTTTCAATCCCACTCCAATCTAGCTTCCTCAAATCATCAAGGTATGTATATGTTGTTAGATTTAGTCTCCATTCTCTCCATTCTTTCATATTCTTGGCATGGGTCTTGTTATTCTTCCCTTTTTGTTAAGTGGGGGTGCTCCCCCAATGTTGTTAGAGCTAGATTAGAGTTGTTTCAAGATTAGCAGAGACTAATCTTGAGTCTATATTGCTCTATGGCAATTGTTGATGCCATTCCATGCTTCGGAGGTCAAGTTGGTGGTGCCCACATACTCTCGACTTAAAACGGTGAGTGGGTTTGATCCCATAGCCTTAATTTTCCTATTATAACTATGTTTTATGCATGATGGTTGTCAAATATGACATTAGAGATAAAATTATGATTATGTATATGTGATTTTACAAGTATTGCAAAGCTAGACAAAGAGCATGATTTTCAAAGAGCATGGATTATGTGTTTAGAAAACCATGGGACCATGATTGATGTATAAAGTGCCATGAAAAAGGTTTTATACATATTAATGAAAAGCTTTCTTACAAGAATAGATGATTTTATAAGTTGTTAGTTTATCCAACATATTTCAAGAGTTTATGACATATTTACGCTTCAAGACTAGAGATTTCGAAATATGATTTTAGAGTATCAGTTAAGATGTTTTGACAAAGAATATAGGGCAGAGACATTTTATTATAATGTTAGAGATTTCATGATTTGAACCTTTCTATTTTAATCTATGATATTAGAGTTATTGATTTATAAAAGAGATTATCTTGAGAAATGAGATTAGAAATTCAGTCTTGTGATATTCCAAAAATATGGAAATTTAGTATAATTCGTAGCGACTACCAGATACATATTCTGTGAGCTCGAAATTGAAATGCCTGCAAGCGGGTGATCCCTTGGGCATGATTTCATAGTCATAGTTATGCTAAAGTCAGGTTGCTAGAGTTGTACAAGTCCAGAGCTTTTAGAGTTTTAAGAGTTTTCATATTTAAATAGTTTTATAAAGAGCTAGAGTATGAGTATGATTGTGTCTAGAGATTTTTATGAATTTTCTTGATGATTTCAAGAAATAGAGTAATTATGTATGAAAGAGTTTGATACCCAGATTACAGTATACAATAGAGATTTAGAGAAAATAATATGTTTATTGAATTAGAGACTAAATAATAGCTATAGAGAAACAGACAGTAAGTTAACGGCTGAACCCCGATCGTTAACTTTGGTACCAAGTTGTCTCGAGAGGACAATCTCATAGAGCAAAGAATGGAACCTATTTAGGTGTCCGCATTAGATCCCTGATGGATCATAGAGCATAACATTTTCGGTTCTTGAAGGACCATAGAGTAAAGATTCATGTTTCTCTAGTAGAGTACTTTTGCTTATGTTTTCAAAGAGTATTAATGATTTTCAAAAATTATTGATGTTTTAAGAGAATATTTGATTTAAGAGGTATTATATATATGAGAAATGATGATATTCTTGTTGAAGTAAGAATTTAGAGATGTTTTTCTATGAATTTATGAATACAGAGATATATTTTCTATTAGATTATATACAAGAATATCAAATGGTTTGTAACAGATTATGGTTTTAGAGATGCTTGTTTATGAATTTATGGCATGGAAAGTGTTTTCCCGAGAGTAGCTATGTTATGTAAATATTGGAAATGTTTTGCCAGTACATTTATATCTATATATCGTTGTTGTTGTCTTATGTGGATGATGGGTGAGAGCTCACTCACTGAGTCCGTTGACTCATCTTTCTCCTTTCCTCCTCATAGTTGCAGGTGCAGACGTTGCTCAGCTTATGGTTTGACAGACGTTGTCGTCCTCAGTGGTGAGTCTTATTTTGAAGTAAGATCTAGTTAAAGTCTTGCTAAAGTAGAGTGCTCCAATAGATGTGTAGGCAGGATCCGAACCATGCATTATTTTCAAATTATATATTTGGTTTCAGTATTTGAAAAGTTATGTATTTGCTTTCAATTTACAAATGAGGATTTGAAATTGTAGAATTTAATTAGAGTTTATGTAATAAACTAAAGATTTACTTATGATTCAGTTCACATGTTGAATGGATTTTCAAAGTATGATTAAGAGGTTTTCAAAGCTTCATATATTAAGTAATTCAGTTTTATAATTTCAAATATATAGTTTATATAGAGTTTTAGAGAAAGTTATGATTCAAAATGAAAAGTATATTATTTTATGCATATAGAGAGAATCAGAGGTCACGAGACTTACGTGGAAATGGGGATTCCTCATGTGCCGGTCACGGGCCCAGGTTGGATCGTGACAATATATAAATTTTTTTTATTGAATTGGCATATTTTTAGTCTTCAAATCATTAAATTAGTCTATATATATAATCAAATAATGTCATCACTGATGTCACAAAATAATATTTTGTCATTAAATAATTAAAGTCATCATAATCTTATTGTTAATAAAAAAGATAAGCGATATAACCTAGTGCATATATTTTGCATCTTTTTTATAATTTATATACTTAATTTCATAAATTTACTATAATAGTATTAAAAAAAATCACCACCCGCATCAAATATAAAAATTTTAGATGTAAAATTAATACTAAAATTATGAAATTAATTTATCAATATAATTCATGATTTCAGCATTGTAATAATTAAATATATTTAATTAATGTAATACAATCCTATTATTAAATACAGATGATTATCAATGATATGTTAACAATATATAATAATTGCGATTTTATTTTTTCCAGAAAAATTAATGAATAACTTCTTAAAATATGTGAGCCCCAAAACATTCTCATTACGAAACGTGTAAAACTTTCTCTCAAACGACTCTAAAATATTAGTATTATATATTAGGATTATAGATTATGGATATATCAATTAATTTGACTTTTAATTTATTTGAATGATTAATATATTTGTTGACGCATAAAATTTGAATTTTATATTTCAAATTGTTGCTTGGGGTTTAGTTTGTATATATATATATATACTGCCACCTAAATTTGATGTCTGAAAGGATAAAAATTTGATTTTATAATTTGTTACGTTGTTAAGTTGGAAATTTTATTACTATTTTTTTTTGGTCGTATTTCATTACTATTGTTGATGACATGATCTAACTTTTTAATTTTATTTTATTCACGTAATTTTAACTTTTCTCAGAAAAAAATATTTTATATTTTTATGGTGATTTACATAAAGATTATGCGTATGAATTAACAGTATTTAGGAAAATCCGGAGTGTTTATAATTTATAAGACTTAGATAATAGTGCATGTTATAAGTCTTTTCATTAAGGATAAATAGTTACTTTTTCCATTTCACTTATTTTTGAATTTTTTATCAATATTATCTTTAATGTAATTAATTGTATTTACTTATATTAATTTTCTTTTTCAAGAAAACAATTTTATTTACTTGCATAATTTTATACTATTATTAAGATTTATTTATCACTTTTTAATATATATATATATGTGTGTGTGTGTGTGTGTTTATAGACAAAATGAAATGAAAGAAATATATCTTGGACTTTAAAAAAAAAAAAATTCTAAACTTACGTCGCATGAATGGTAGTGTGCATTAATCAAAGTATGTTTGACCAAAAGATGATTGTTTTCTACAAATCTTGAAACCTCTGCATCGATCGATTTCAGCTCAAGTTCGGTGACGACCGGACTCTTCCTCAAAAAGCTCTTATGTGCTCATGAACTAAACATTAATCGAAATTAATGGATAAATGTTAAATATAGTACCTAAAATTGTATATGTGGGTTATTGGTCCTTAAAATTTAAAAATTAATATTTTAGTTCATCAAATTGTAAATATGAGTTACATTAATTCCTAAGCCTATTTCTATTAATATATTATCACATTTGTGGTGACATTATACTTCATCTTTACCAATTAAATTGTGTGAAAATAAGAACAATATAAGACTATGAGACAAATTTTATACATAAATAATATTATTTATATTTGGCTTATGGTAGTAATTTGACTCTATCATTAAATAATGTCCGCCTCTCAGACCAAGTAGAGTATCTGTTTATCATTAGTACATATCACTTAATTTGATAAGTTTGTGAAAATGCAATAACATAGAAATGGAAACAAAATCAAGTACCAAGTTGACTCGAAATTTTTAAATTGAAGGACTAAAATATTAATTTTCAAATTTTACGAATTTATAAAGTGATGACGCGCAGATATAATTGCAGACACTAAAATAAACGTTTACCGAAAAAACAATGGTTAGTAGTGTCCGCACAGAAATACGTCTCTTTCTCTGTAAACATGGAAGTATTTCTCCACTTTCTCTTTCTCTTGGTTGGAAACGCATGGGGTCTGAAATGAGTCAAATATTCGCTTCTCTCTCTCTCTCTCTCCTCCTTTATAATTTTCCAGGAATTCTTCCATGGATAATTTGTGCAGATTATGTTTGTAGGACTGACACACGTTATTATTTTAAATATGAATTAAATAGAAATTCATAGAGAATCTTCTTGGTTTAATAGACACAAATTATATAAACAACTATCTTTGTTATTTTTAAACTAAGAATTTAATTTTGAAGCACCAAGAATATAAAAAGTTTTATATTGTCATTCAATGAGTTTTTAAATAGTGTGTATCAAATTCAATTACTTTTTGTTATTGTAGTAATAAATGGTTATAATAGTTAATATATAACAATTAAACTCTTAAACTAAAAAGGAATAGGAGAAAACAGATTCAACAAAAGGGCACTGCTCGACCGCGTTCTTCCATACTCTATAGTCTTGTAAACATCACAAAAAAGAAAAGAAAGAAAATAATGCATTATGTGAAACAGGAAACTGCCCACTCATACCTGGTCAGGCCAATCATTCATACATGTTGATATTCATATATTCCTTCCCTATGAAATTTTCCACCAAGATGATTGAAAATGCAGGGTACACAACTGTTAATAAGCTCTTAATTCATGCCTCAAGGGCTACTGAACTTGAATGCCTAAAAGAAGAAAGCGGCTCCCCAAATTCCCTCCCTAAAATGATAAAGGGTTATGAACCAGTTATACAAGTATAATTTAAGCAATTGTTGGACCATTAAATAACTTGCTACTGTTGTAATTTTTTACAAAAGCTACAAGTGGATTAAAAATTTACATCATGTAGATTATGGTTGTAAAATTCCAAATTAAATAAAAATCATTTGATATAATTTTTATGTATATCAAAATCAATGTAATTTATGTGTATGTTGAAAATGAATTAGCATGAGAGTTATTATTTTCTTATTGATAAATCAATTTTTATTATATTTTTCACAAATGACTTTTAAAATAGGTAATTGTGATTTAATAATTGAATCAACAAAAAATTATTTTATAAGAGGTTATTAAGTGGTGTAATATATAGTTGTTTAAAGCGTATTATACAAAGTGCATCACATATGGATGATCAAAATTAAAGGTTGTTAATAGTAATTAATAATCACATGATCATTTAAAAATATTACATGATTTTACGTTTTAATCTTGATCATTATATAAGATCTAATGGCTTATATTTACTCCTTTCGCACTCATAATAAATCATTTCTTTCACTATGTATATATATGTGGGACGTATCACATAAGATGGATATATTTTATTGTGAGAATGAAAGGATAGTTAATCTTAATCATTGGATCTTACATGTATAGTCAATATTAAAATATAAAGTCATGTAATTTTTTTAAATAAATATGTGAGTATTAATTAATAAAATTCAACATAGAAATAAGATTTAAGAAAATTGAAAAGCAAACAAAAAATGAAAATATCTGAAATAGAATAAAAGAATTACAGCAAAAATTGGTAAGAGAAATATGTGCAAAACTCTCCGATGCCCTTTGGGATAGAGAAAAGTATACAGTCTCTTTACCATATGAAGATGTTTATAGTGAACAAAACATCCTAACAAAGTCAAAGACAAGACATATTCAAATGAAATTAACAATATTTAAATTATTATAAAAAAAAATTAGCAAGATACATGTTTACATGGGGATTGATAATCTCCATACCTTCATATAAAAATTAGCACGATACATATTTATTTTTAGACATAAAACTCATTTTTTTCTTTGTTAAATAAACTTAAAATTTTGAACATTATTAATATACTATAATTTTCTTTTACTCATATCTATTATCCCTCTTCTATCTTTTCTCTTACCTAATTAATAATTACTCTCCCCTACAAGAATATTATTTTTTAAATTTTTATTTTACTTCAATTTTATATAAGTAATTAAAAATAAAAATATTATTATTTATTTATTTTATTAATTCTAGGTACATTTTTTCACACATGTCAAAACTAGAGTAATTAAAAAGAGAAATCAGATTTACTTTTTACAATTGTTTTTTTTATTTTACTATACACGCTTAATGTTTGTAGCTTCGAAATTTTTTTTTGTTTCTAACGTAATATTTAACAATATTTAAGATAATTGTTTTTATTCTCCATAAACATAGACTGTTTCGTAGGTAGTTTCTAACGTAATATTTAATAATATAATTGTTTCTAATATTTAAACACATACAATTATTTTTAATTTTTTTATAAACACTTAACATAACTTTTAAATGTGTGAATTAATATTTTATAATATTTTTGAGAGAAAGCCTAAACTTAAGTAGAAAGCAAGAAGCAACCATTGACGGATTTATCATATTTACATAAAACAGATGAACAATGGCACGCACATAGATATTTGTGCTATTCTACGGACTAGCCTGCTGACATAATGGAGATATTTATAGGGCTTGATAGTGTTTAATTAACTGATTGAGCAATCTTTAATTTTGTCGTACCTTTATAAATAAAATTGCATGTATGCATATATACATATAGAAACAGGGAGAAGTTCATAAATTAATACTTCATGTTTTTAACCTTTACACATTGTTATATTTTTTTCTCGAGGAATTAAATTTCTTTCTTGTCAGTCTTCCGAATTATATCACAAAAGATCGAAACGTTGGAAAAAGGTGAGAAAGAGGGTACGAGAATATTCATGAAGAAGAACCATACGCTTGCATGATGGTGTTATTAAGTGGTCGCATGTGTAAAGATATTCTGTCCGATGCAACTTTATTTGTTTCTGTGGGGGTACTCCTACTGCAAAGTGCACACAAATGACGAATCCACTTTTGGGGTCCCCCTTCATTCACAGTCAAAAGAAGGTCCTGCTGACATTCCCTCCTGCTGGGTTTCCAAGTCAACCTATACCTGCCCATGTCGTGGAGACTGTAGCACTATTCCACATAAAAGGAGCTAAAATTGATGCCTTGCGAATTCTATAAAGCCCCAGACCCTCGAAAAAACAGGACCTTATCCGCAGTTTTGCCGAAAGTGATGTGTTGATTAAGCTTCGACAAAACAAAAACAATTTCTCCCTTCGTTAATCCTTCATCTAGCTTCTTTATCAACAGTTTTCAAGTTTCAACTAGCAAGTAGCAAGTGGTTCAAGTGCAGTTTGTGAATTTCCGGCGTATGTATACACGTAGACAGCCCTTAGTTACTTTATAATTACTTTAATTGTTTCCGTTAGTTAGTGAGTGATGTGAGAAAAAAAAACAAACAAACAAACAAAAGAAGGTGCAAATACAAGAGCATAAGCTTCTTTGGTCAGCTAGAATTTTTGAACAGAAAGTAAGGTATAAATTAAAGAATAATCTTTTCTTTAAATGATGGCTTGAAGATTATGTTGGTGTGTGGCTTGTCCACGTGCTTTATACTCTTCACTGTGCAGGTTGGAGTTGAGGTTAGCTAGCTAGCTGCGGGTCAGAACCAGAACCGACGATCGAGAGGCTTTTACCCTTTTTTGTTTTTTGAAAAAGCGGCAACAGGATGGTCAACTAAGTGCAAACATTGTAGAGGCTTTTTATTATTTGAAAAAGGACGAGAGAGTAATAATAGGATCACTCAGTGTTTTAAATTCCGATTGCAGTCACGAATACGGTCACGTTTGAGATTGTTGTGGTTGCGAATAATGCGATCATCACAATACACATTGCGATTGATGCGGTGTGAAATTTTTACGTGTTTGCGAGCTGAAAAAGCCGTTCTGGCGCGACGCAGCTGATCTTTGACCGATGTGATCTCGTTGCGGTTATATTATAGTCAATTTGTGTGAAAATACATCGTCTGCGATTGCGATCCGTCTGATTATCTTTGCGGATGCAACCATGATATTATGGTCACATCACGTGATGCGGTCCGCAATTTGAAAGCCTGTGATCACTCTACCCTGCGAATGTTATTTATCAGAAGATGAAGGGTACTTCTGAATTCTGATAACATCACGCTTAACAGTAAAGACGTCTAATATTGGGATGGTTGAGTGATTTGCACCATGTCATAGATTTAAATTTTCATGGCCATGCTATTGCTATCATTGTGCAAAATGATTAAACAGAGAAAGAAAAAACCAGCAGCGCTTATTTAGCTTAAGCGACATGTTAGTTTCCTGGATCTGACCATGTCTGGCCGCCTTGCCTGTTTAGCCTCTCCACACTTGATCTTACAGATTTTGCAACGAAAACGAAAAGAAGAAAAATGGACAGAATAATGGATATTTGTAAATTATCAATGATTCTATTAACATTTTCTATTTATTAGTCATTTGAAATATTATTTTCAAGTTGATTCAATAAAAAAAATACTTTCAACGATTCACAACAATTAAAGTGTAAAAAAATATTTTGTCAAGAAAAATAATATTGATATAAGATAATCATTGAAAATACTTATAAATTTTTATCAACAATTAATATATATTGAAAATATCTAAAATGATCTCTTTTTAGTATTTTTGATATGTACTAATTGTTGATAAAAGTTTATAAATATTTTCAATAATCATCTTATGTCAAAATTATTTTTTTTGACAATATATTTATTGATATTTTAATTGTTAAAAATAATTGAAAATACTCATTTTTCTTGTGGTGATTCTTTGGGTGTGTAATTAGGGTATGAATGGTGAAATTTGAGATGTTTTGAGATTTATAACAACATTTAATCAATATTACTTGTGGATAGATTTGAATATATATCTATCTTTTCGTCAAGTTAAACTGTTCGTGTGACCTCTTAATGAGAATTATTCGATGTAGTTTGACATTCCTGGTAGGAATAAGGCTATTCTAAAAAGCGTTTGTTTTCAAAGTCAGAAGCAAATAAAAAATGTTTTTCCTTTTAGATCACTGTAATGTAATAAATTATCCAAGAGTAGAAACCTTCTTTTTTAAAAAAACTTTAGGGACATACATTTCAGACGATTTTCTTTTTCCCTTACAGCTTGGAATGACAGTTTAATTTCCTCAGGTGGCTCCGGAGTAGGATTGAATGCGCAATAACTCTAATCATCAAACCACATGTATAATCTCGAGCCACAGCTAGTAGTTAGGTAAAATGCTTTCGTTATACCATTTTTATATCACTCTTATACGACAATCTCTAATTCTTGTCTAAATGTAAAAATGATGTAAGTTTTTTAATGTATAAATACTTCATTCTTTTCACAATATTGTTGTCTAAAGTTTTTTTCAAGATTAAAGATGTTAATACTAGTCTCTTCTAGATGCCGTTGATGCATTACTACAATTTGAGTTCAATTCTTAAGATTTTTTGTAAACGATATGAAGGTATTTTTGAAACTGTTCAAGTTTGAAAGTATACATATACTGACCCTACGCTGAGAGAGTCTTCGGCCCACATCCTAAACTTTCACACAACAAATAAACAAAGTCAATACTATCAACTCCTATAAAAAAAAAAAAGTTATTTTTTACGGAACAAAGGTCGTAAGAACGTCAACAGCAGTGGTGGAAGATAATGGTGTGATGGAGTTGCTGCAGTTCCAAAATTTTTTAAAACTACTCATTTTTATCCTACTCTCAAATTGATTTTAACAAAACTTTTAACATCAATTTAATTATAACATTTTAAATTTTAACACAAATTTAGTCATTTATTTGAATTTTCACTTTGATGAAATGGCTAAATTGAGGTTGAAGCTAAAAATATTAGGTATTGATGTAAAAAAATTTGTTTGCATCAAATTGATGTCAAATTAAAAATTTAGATTAAAAAATTAACTCTAATTAATTTTTCTCGTTATATAAGAGAAAAATCCACTAATGAATTCGTTCAAAACCTTCTTATTCTACAATTTATGAGGAATAAAAAAAGTTTTACTAAAACTTGTTGTCTTCGAGACAATTCACTTGAATATTAGCCTTTTAAGATTAATTTGGTTAGCATATTTATCGAGAAATAATAAATATTTTTAATTAGTGTCTATAAAAATTCTTTGAATTTTAAATCTCTTTTACATGTATTTTATGGTCATTAAAAATTGAGTAAATTACAACTCATATCATTGTGTGTGTAATTGAAAATTAAAGGAATTGATGATTAAGAATATATATGATACTTTCTGTTTATCCCCCTAATATTTTACTCATCTTCCACCATTGGACAGACAACATCCGAATTATGTGATCATCTACCATGTTCAGCAGGTATTGGCTAGAGAGTGGGTTATGTAGCTTGGCCATATCTACCGTGAAGAAAACATAGCAGCTGATTGTTAAGCTTATGCTGGCCATAATTTAGATCTTGGTGTTTGTTTTTATTGCTTTTGTTGGGGCTTTTGGCCTATTTCTCCAATGAAAAAAGGGTCATAAAAGTGACGTCAAGAAAATGAAAGTTTTTAACATATATTCCATCCTGTTTAGAAAAATTTAACTGCGTTTAATTAAATTGCACTCTCACTGTAAAAGCTCTTCCTCATTTCGTTTAGAAGAAAAACGTAAAGACAAAGATAAATTGATAGAAAAAAAAATAAAGAAGTTAAATGCATTCTTGATTTTCTAAACGGATAAATAATGTAAAACATTTTTTTTTCCCTCCAACACCACTAATAGTCTGCTGTGTTAAAAAATCTGTTTGGTTTACTATACGCCGAAAGTGTCGACAAGTGTTATTTAATTGACAAGATCAGCTTAAGAACATTGGTTGGTAGCATTGCAACCATGCATGATGCATATATATTGCATATGATCAAAGCCATGTGACAGCTAAAGTCAAAAAAAAAAAAAGAAAGCAAAAATGGGCCCACGAATCTAGAATATAGATCATTACGAATGTAAGAATGGTCTTCGCTAGATACAAACTGCAGAAGGGTACAAGGTAGAAGAGAAGGCATGGCCAAAGATTAAAAAAGGAGAGAACAGAGGATGTGGGAGAATCAAAGATATACTGAATAATTATGCCTAAAGGAATCGTCTATTATTTATGCAACTTGGAGACTAGAGCAAATCTGACCTCTACCCCCTTGCCTATAAATAGCATCATACTCCTACCTTAAAACTCAGGTCCAAGTCTTTTTTAGTCTTTCAGAAGAATTCAACAGATCATTATAAAAGAATTATGGATTACAGAATTGAGGGTGCAGAAACTCACAGGTTCTCTTTCTCCCACTTATGCACAAGCATACACACATTCATACATATACCAATATACTTAGTCCATGTGCATATTAACTAGAAGGAAAAATGATTATTAGTACAAATAGAATTAGTATGAATACATGACGAATGATCAGGAGTTTATTTTCACAATTCATCTCGCTGTAATTTCCCAAAATTGTGATTGGTGTGCCAATAATAAGAGCAAAGCTGCACAATCAGAAAAATATTGTGAAAATCTTTTGGTCATTAAATGATATATATGATCTACTTAGTTATCCAAAAATTAATAACCATACCACATTAATTTGACAACTAAATTCTATCAAAATTTCACACTATCTAGCAATTTTGTTTATTGATGTTCACTATTATTTTGTTGTCTTTTGGTACTAACCATTTTCGTGCTATACTGCACGACTCTAACTAGAAGCACTGAGTGGAATGAAAATTTCTATTTTAACAAGTATATGGATATTTAAGTAACTCAGCTTTTATCTCAACAGGAATAAGTGTGCAGCATGCTTCAGACAATTCAACAAACTAGAGCACCTTGTGGAGCACATGAGGATCTCATACCATTCGGTTCATGAACCGACCTGTGGCGTTTGCAGGAAACACTGCAGGTCATTTGAGTCTCTAAGGGAACATCTTATAGGTAATCTCTTCATGAATTGTAAAACAAATTTACTAGAGGAACTTTACTTCTTCCATGAATAAATTATTTAAAACTTAAATCTGCTTTTCCAGGTCCATTGCCAAAACAGGAATGCCGAGATATTTTTGCTTACCGAGGGTGCAAGTTTTGCTTGAAAGTCCTTGATAGCCCTAACTCTCGCAGGATCCACCAAGAAAAATGCCAACTCTCGGGATTAAATGCTGTATCTACTTCTGACTTAGAAACTAAAGAATTTGCAAATCTATTTCATAAACTTAATTGGATATTAACTTTATGCTCACTTCTGTGTAGGGAATAATTGGTCGCTTTTCAAACTTGGGTCTTCGTGATAATTTGACTATTGGTGGGGGAGGAAGAGGACCACCAGTAGTTGCACTCGCTTGTAAAATGGTTGGAGGTGGCAGTGATGGTTCACTGGATCTTTGTGCAAGAATTTGCATAATCGATGAGCATGAGAACATCATCTTCCATTCTTATGTGAAACCACCAATTCCAGTTACAAACTATAGGTTGGCTTAACTTCCATGAGGCCGTTTTAGGGCCTGTTTGGTTTGAATTTCTAGTTTTCAATTTTCATTTTCAGTTTTTCCTTCACAAATTCTGGAAAACTGGAAAGTTAAATCAAACAGGCCTTTAGTGTTTAATTAACCATATCGTACTTGGTGTGCTTAATTGCATTGCTGATTCATCAACAGGTATGAGACAACAGGCATTAGACCAGAATACCTGAGGGATGCAATGCCACTGAAGCAAGTTCAGAGGAGGATTCAAGACTTCCTTTGCAATGGAGAACCTATGTGGACCATTCGAGCAAGAGGTGGAAAAGCCAGGATTCTTGTGGGTCATGGTTTGGATCATGACCTAGAATGTCTGCAAATAGAATACCGAGCAGAAAAGATAAGGTAAATTAAATTCAATATTTAGGTAGAAATAGCATAGATATAAGATACAATATACACTCATCTAAAATCAAATAGCGTGTTCATATATCTGGAAATTCTTGTAACTTTATGCAGCACCTTCCATGTGGCCTTTAAATCATTCATTATATTTAGCTCCGTTACAGAATAATAAAAAATTGCTAGCATACATTAAATAGAAGTTTACTTAATCACTCCCTTGTCCAAATAATTATGTCTAACTGTGATTTGAACAAATCTTTGGGTCGACAGGGACACTGCAAAGTACCCTCCACTGATGAAAACGAGCAAGCTGAGCAACTCTCTCAAGTACTTAACTCAAGCATATCTTGGGCAAGTATCTTTGACAATCTTTTCTATTTCTTTCTTCAAACAAAAATGTTAGATGCAATTCTTCAAATTTATGTTTTAAAAATAATGAGGCTTCTTGTTTTGTACGCATAAATATCCAGGTATGACATTCAGACTGGGATACAGGATCCTTATGATGACTGTCTTGCAACAATGAGGCTCTACAAGAGAATGAGGTCCCAAGAACATAAAATAGAGGATTACCCTTTGGCATCTGACCCCCAGAATAGGAATAACTTTGCTTCATGGAGGCAAAGTGAGCTTGAAAGAATGACTCCTGAACAGATGTTGGAAATCTCTAGGTCTGACTACTACTGCTGGTGCATGGATTCCTTATATAGCTCATGAATGGATGAGAAAGAGCTAAACAGACCAAAGCCCATGCAAATGAACGAGTTGACGAGTGCTACCAATTTATCTCATTAATTTTCTAGTAAAAGTGAAAAATAAAGTACCTTAAATTGGTGTCTCTTATACTACTAGAATTGGTTCTTAGTATGAACCAATTTACGAAGTATAGTTTGCTATATCATGGCTTGCACCTAATAGCTAAGGTGTATTTATGTTATGTATGAGTGAGTATCTATAAAATAGTTACTGAAAAGAAAAAGAGGAATAATGGTTGAAATTTATTTCTTTATTGTACTTGCGTTAGATTAGACATCTCTATACTCTACATACCCAATAGCATTTTCGACAATATATGATGGATAGCCATCTCGAAACTTGAAACTCCATAGATATGGTGCGATGTTTGTAACTACAGGAATGGACTTATATTATGTGTTCAAGTAATTGATTCAAAGAGCAGTTAACTGCGACATTTTGACGAACAATTTATGTGTGATGTTTTTAAGATAGTAAATCTGGGTAGCATGCATCTAAGACGTTAATTCTAGGTTAGGGTGCATGCATTGGACTCTCCTCTACCGTTGTGGATTTCGGTCTTGCTCAGCATTTCTAGTTTAAGTGCGAAAATTAAGGTTATGGAACTAATTAATGAGTGATGATTACACACTAATAGTGGCGAGAGGGTGCAGAGAAATTCTAAAGGAGTTAATTAGTGTACAATCACTGTTTACACAAATGAATGGACATTAAATAATGAGAAACGATTCTTTAACGCACAAATACGACGCATACGCTACTGTTTAGGAATCCACTATTGTAGACACGTATTAGGAAGGCACACGGTGGAGAAAGAAATTAAAAACCACTCCTCTGTTGGTGAAATAAAACCTGCACTCATTCTCCTCCTCTTTCCCCCCCACCCCTTCCTCTGTCACTCTCTCCCTCTTCCTTTCCTCAAAATCAAGGAACTCCTCTATCAACCTTCACTCAGTTCATCCCAAGCCCACCGCCACTGTCGCACACCACCACTCACTCTTGCCATCGGAGCCCAAGCCCTTTCTCTCGCATCGATCCTCTTTTTCACCGTAGCCCCCTACGCCACGCCACACCACACTCGCGAAGGCTGTGAACTCTGTCCGCCATCGGAGCCATCGCAAAGGAACTGAAGGTATATCCAAGTGATAGTTTATTATGAAACTCATAATTTGTTTGTTATGCTGGAACTCATAATGGGATAGTTTACTATGATCTTATTTTTATTCCGATGCTAGTTTAGTAGTTAAAACATTTTTAACATATTCACATCTTATTAATCTACTCTAGAAAGAAACATTAGTGAAATGCAACCTGTATTTTATTATCACAAACAAAATAATTATTGCAAGTTGTTTATCCTCATATGTCTATGCATTTGCAAATAAAAACTCTTCATAAGATTTTTCAATTGTGGTTTAATTTATCATTGGGTGATGTCTTGAAATTTTCCTTGAAGTTCGCATTGAAATGTATGGTTTCACATATGTTGGTTTTACTTTACACTACCATATTAATTGTTTGACTGAAAGAAAAACCCCAATAAAGGCAATATATAAGTAAGTGCTAACAATGTAACATGCATTCTTTGGAAAAAAGCCAAATGGGCTTCACGTGAGAACAAAGCATAGTTCTACTAAAATCTTGAGCAGAAGTGATAATATAAAGGTGGAGGTAGGAGAGATCAAACTTCTAAGTCCTAACTAATTGGTCAAAGAGGCCTAGCCAGCACGTCAAGGACCAACTTCCTAAAAACCTTGAGTACTTATGTTGTCATCAATTTACTGCTTGTTGTGCTCAAATAAATGTTACCTGTGTCACGTGAACCCACACATCCACCAGCTGAAACTTGGTAATTTTGAGAGTGCAAAAGTGTTGGTAAGATATTGAACTATGTGCTCTGGTACGTGATTAAGGCTTTATCCTTTTTGCTCAAGTTTCATCTATACTATAATTCATCAGGTGAAAGGGGAACCTAATGTTTCTTACATTTGTTCAAGATACTATCTGGCTCAGAAACAAGAGAGAAAGCTCTCACAAACTCAAATTATTCTTAAACTCAATGATGATATTACATAAGGTATTTGGCCCTATTTATAGTGATTTTAGGAACCAAGGATGATAAGGAACAGTCGAATGATAAGGATACAATGAATCAACAACAAACATCTTGAAATGAAATTCAAACAACTTGCAACAATAGTCAAAAAAATGGGCTCTTCACATGGGTGGTGGTTGGTGGTGCATGGTCTCAAGTGGGTTGGTGATGGTACGCTCAAGAATGGGTTGGTGATGGTGCATGGTCTAGGTTCCTCTATCATACTCCGGGTTGGAGAGAACTCGCCTCGAGTTTAGTTCGTCTCATCATCCAAATATGGTGAAAGATCGCGACGTTAAAAGTTGCAGAGACACCATATGTTCTGGTAGTTCGACTTTGTAAGCATTGTCGCTGATTTTCCACGACTCACTTTGAATGGTCCATCACTCTAGGGGACAACTTAGCATTTGGTTGATTTGGAAAACGCCTTCTTTCGCAGATGTATCCATACCAAATCTCCAACTTTAAAAATTTGTCGCTTCGATGCTTGTCACGCTGAGCTTTATACCTTGAATTTTGTTTGTTGATCTCGCTTCTCTGACCTGCTCATGCAACTTTTTATTTCTTTTGCTCTGCTATCTGCATCTCAACTATATTGTTGCTTGTTAGATGAAGGGGTCAAATCCAAATGACTGTGGATCTAGTACCATAGACTACTTCAAATGGACATTTTCCGCTGGTTTGATTAGTTGAATTGTTGTAAGCAAATTCAACTCGGGGCCGTAATATCCCATCGTTTTAAATTTTTACCAACAAAACTTCAAGTAGATTTCCCAAAAGTCGGGTTGATCGCTTCGCTTGCCCATCTGCTTTGTGGATGACTGGCACTATCAACTAGAGCTTAGGTACCCATCTTTTTCCATAAGGTTCTCCAAAAGTGGTTAAGAATTTCACGTCTCGAATAAGTGATGGTTTTAGGAATTCCATGAAGACGCACAATTTCTTTGAAATACAAGTCGAACTTGAGCAAAGATCATTGGTCTTCCTGGCATGGAATAAAGTGGGCCATCTTTGAAAATCACCCACAACTACCATTATGGAATCCTTACATCATTGAGTTCGAGGTAGTCCAAGGACAAAGTCCATACTTACATCTTCCCAAGGTGCTTCTCGAATGGGAAGTGGAATATATAACCCTGTTTTGGCTTTTGGCCTTTGCCAAGTGGCAGATTCTCAGCATCTTTGAATATGTCTGGTGACATCTTTTTCAAGCCTTGCCAAGAGAAACTTTCTTTTACTAAAGCCACAGCTTTATCTCTTCCAAAATGTCTGCTAATCCTCCATCACGGGTCTCCCAGATAATGGATTCCGTAGTGAGCACCGAGGAATGCATAAAGCCTTCTCTTTGAACAAAATCCTTTATGCCTGTAGTAGTCTTGGAAGGATTGTGATTCTGTTAGATTCCAAAATTTTTGGAAATCGTGGATCATCTTTGTATAGCTCCTTGATTGTCTCAAAGCCTACTATCTTTATTTGGGAGAGTAGATAGTAGTGTGTGACGCTCATCGAGAGTATCTCAGAACAAAGATTTTGAACTCTCGCTTTATGTTTAAGTAAGAATGGATAAGGTCAGAGGAACTCATCCAAGCAAAGATGTCTACGATGGATCTTACGAGAATTCAAATGCTTGAGGCTTCATGATCGTAATAGAGAATAAATTCTTGTACAACAAATAATGACTCAATGTTGGGCACGGACAATGGCATAGAACTCCTTGTCATAAGTAGAGTACTTGAGTTTACCATCGTTGAGCTTTTCACTGAAGAAGGTTATAGGATGACCTTCTGGCTTAAGACAGCACCAATTCCAGTGTTGGAAGCGTCACAACTGACTTCGAATACTTGATCAAAGTTTGGAAGGGCTAACACAGGCGCTTCAGTCAAACATTTCTTCAACTGTTCGAAACTTTTCTGCGCTTGCTCTGTCCATTGGAACTTGTCTCCTTTATGCACCGTTAATGGGCAAAGAATCTGAGCTAAACTTTTATGAACCTTCTATAAATGAAGCTAATCCATGGAAGCTCCTCACATCATGGATTGACTTTCGGATTGGCCATTTGTGGATGGTTTCGCCCTTGCTTGGGTCAACTCGAATGCCTTCAGCAGTGATGATGTAACCCAGAAAAGTCACTTCATTGGTCAAGAAAGAACATTTCTGCAGATTAGCATAAAGTTTTTGTTCAGTAATGTCCGTGAAAGCACTTGTCGAAGGTGTTCTAAATGCTCTTTCTTTGTCTTTGTCAGAGATCAAAATATCATCAAAGTAGACAACTACAAATTTTCCAATGAACGGTCGAAGTACTTGATTCATCAGGCGCATGAATGTACTTGGGGCATTAGATAAACCAAAGGGCATCACAGTCCATTCATATAGACCATCTCTGGTTTTGAAAGCAGTCTTCCATTCATCTCCTGGCTTGATCCTGATCTGATGGTATCCGCTACGAAGATCAATCTTGGAAAAGATATCGACCATACGGTGATCTAGCATATCATCAAGTCTTGGTATTGGAAATCGATACTTGATGGTAATCTTATTAACAGCTCGACTATCGACACATTCTCCAACTACCATCCTTCTTGGGTACTAAAATTGCAGGAACAAAGACAAGGGCTAACGCTGTATCAACCCTTTCTTCAAAAGTTCTTCAACTTGACGTTGATTTCAAGATGTTCACGGGAGGACTCATTCATGGTCCGTAGAATGACTGCTCCAGGAATAAAGTCAATGGCGTGCTGGATGTCTCGCATTGGTGGTAGTCCATGAGGAATTTCCTTGGGCACAACATCAGGGAATTCAGCTAGCATGTGTTTAACTTCTACCTGGAAGAATGGTTTCTTCATTTGATTCAAACAGAGAACAAATCTCATGTTCTCGAGCTTCCTCTTTGTTATATTTAATTGTTCTTTGTCACCAAGGTCACCGGTGGTCTTGATTCCTTCTTGCTTTCATTAACTTCACTTGGTGATGTAGGAGTTAACTTGACTTTACTCCATCCTGACGAAGGAGTAAGTGTTAGTATAACCGCCACATCTGACCCATTTATCATATTGCCAAGGTCTTCCAAGGAGAAGGTGACATGCATCCATAGGAATTACATCACACCATGCTTGATCTTGGTACTTTTGACCGATGGAAAAGGTCACAAGGCAAATAAGTGAGAAACCCTCACTTCACTACCTTTGTTGAGCCACCAGCAAATTGTATGGATTTGGATGGTTTTGTGTTGGCATCTTCACTTTCTCCACCATGTAGTTGGACACTACATTTTCACAGCCTTCCACTATCGATGATAACGCCGGACTTTTCCCCTGAAGTGCAACGAGTATGGAAGATATTATGCCTTAGCCATGGTTCTTCTTTTGTTGACATTGTGTAAACTTCGCTTCGAATCACTAAGGATTCTCCATGATCAGCCAGTTGACCTCTTCATCATATCGGCTCTAGCTTCTCTTCTCCTTCGTGTTCTTCGGATCTTCTTCTTGTTCAGGTTCCTTCATAAGCTTTCTCCTGATTTACGATGGTAATGGTTCTCCTGGTTGGGCAATTGAGGTTATATGACCAAAACCTTAGCATTTGAAACATTTGACTGCCTTGGTTTTGTTTTCTTGTGTGGTGATGGGTTTGGATGGAGGTTTGCTTGAAGTACTCGGGTTGATGTGGGTGTTTTGCGGTGTATAGGAAGGATTTTCAATGGAGTAAAAAGTTCTTAAAAGACCTTCCGGGTATTTGTTTCTCTACTCTTATGGCTGGAGGCGGATAACATCGCCTAAGGACCAATATTGTTGGAGCCGAATCGATGGGCAATGTCGATGTTTAGTCCTCCCGCATAACGAGCTATTGTTTGCTCCTCTCTCTTCTTGGATGTCACACTTCATCATCAACTTCTCAAATTCTTCAGGTGTATTCTCTATTGCATGTTCTTCTATCAAGATTCTGTAGTTGAATGAAATTATCTTGATAATAATGAGTAGGCAAGAACTTTCGAGTTAGTTCTCGACGTAATTTCTCCCATGTCTTGATCTTGCTTTTCCTTCGTCGCTCACGCTTCTTTTAAGATTCTCCCACCAAATAGAAGCGTGTTTTTAAACTTCACGACAATGATCTTCACTTTCTTTCTTCCCAGTATCTCCTTGTACTCAAATACTGGCCAACAGCTTTGAAGCCAATCAACAAACTCATCCGGTTGAAGTTTCCTTCAAAATCTGAATATCTACCTTGATGTCATCATGTCTAAAGGGTTGTCTTTGCGGACGACTGACTTTAAATGATGATGCATCACTACTAGATTCATCATTATCTCGATTGCATGTGATGTGCTTCTAATGTAGCTTGTTGTGCATTTACGATTTCTTGTAGGTGTTGGATTTGTCTCCCCATTTCCTCCATTTGAATCTCTCGGAGAGTTGCTCCATTTTGTCTTCTTGCAGGCATTTTGTGTGTAGGAAAATTTGTAGAAGTACTGTGACGGATCGTAGATTATAGTTTTGTAATTAGAACACCAGAAAGTTCCCAGAAAGAGAGGTATGGCGCTAAAAAGCGCCCTTAAAAACCAAGTCTTTCCTAGCCAGACCTTTCCTGAAATGTGCCTTTTACAATTCCACAATTTCATTTCCAATAACAAATTCTTTTCTGATGTGGAAGATCGACAAACTGCAAACACAGAAAGATACTTGGAATTTTATAGAATTTGGTACTTTAGAAATAGGTATGAGGCCAAAATTACAATTTATGAACTTTGGAGGGTAAAATGTAATTTTGGAAGGCTAAATAAAATTCTAGAAATTAGGGGTAAAATGGTAATTTTGAGAAGTAAGGGTAAAAAGGTAATTTTGAAAAGTTAAGAGTCAAAATTGTAATTTTTTAAAAGTTCAGAGACTAAATTGCAATTATGAAAAGTTAAGAGGACTAAAGTGCAATTTTCTCAGACCTCCCAGGATCGGTATGTCGACGTGGTCACTTGTGACACGCGCATCGTAATTGAGTGGATGATGCCATTTGGCCCACTGTTCGGCCGACTGGTGATGGATGGTCGCCTTCTTCCTCTCGATTTTCCCGAAATTCGCGCGGCTCACTTGGTCAGATGAGCTCACGCGCTCGCAACTCTGCGAATTTTCCATGAAGACCGCGGAGGCGCGTCGGAGGCTCCGCTGGTCGCGTGAAACTTGCTACCCAAAGGTTTTTCGACCTTCCTGACGCAATGGCAGCCAAGTAGTTTTGCTAAAAATGGCCAGTGAAGTGGAGTTATGGAGGGGTAGCCTGGTGCACTTAAACACCACCCAAAAACTCAAGCTTTCGCTTGATTTCTTCACTCAAAAACTCAACTCTGGATAGAAACCTTGCTCAATACCAAAATGGCTCAGAAACAAGAGAAAGCTCTCACAAACTCAAATTATTCTTAAACTCAATGATGATATTACATAAGGTATTTGGCCCTATTTATAGTGATTTTAGGAACCAAGGATGATAAAGAAACAGACTGGAATGATAAGGATACAATGAATCAACAACAAACATCTTGAAATGAAATTCAAACAACTTGCAACAATAGTAAAAAAAATGGGCTCTTCACATGGGTGGTGGTTGGTGGTGCATGGTCTCAAGTGGGTTGGTGATGGCTGCTCAAGTGGGTTGGTGATGGCTGCATGGTCTAGGTTCCTCTATCACTATCGTGCCCTATAACTTATATTTGATACCATTGAATATACAACTGTCATAGATATTTGGTCAACTAGTTGTGTGATAGCTAAATTACTTCTTGGACAGGTAATCTGATGCTTTAATAAATATATGTCTTTTTTCATATTTTATTGTTTCTTTATTTTCTATTGTTATTTTCATTTTCCCAAATTTCAAATTATTTTACAGTCTTTGTTTCTTGGAGAGAGTGGAGTTGAACTAGTTGAAACCATCAAGGTGAGGATTTACCATCCATATGTTTCAGATAATCTGGATTTTGCAATGCTAGAATTATATAATCCTTGAATATTTAATGAATATTGAAATGTCATTAGACTTTTTACGTATGGTTATTTGGTTGGATCTTCTAGTTATGATATGTGTAGGGGGTTTTGACTTTTTTTCTTTATTTCATAACTCAAGGAAAGGGCTATATTAATTGTTTTTGTGCAATGATTTGCATGTGCATATATTTTTCTATGTTTGATTATCTTTATTTGGGTTGAGTGAGAGAGAGCAAAGAAAAGGCTAGTTTTCCTTCACAAATGCATTTTGTAATCTAGATTTCCCTAGTTTTATTATTGTTCTAATGAAATGATAGTTTTCTTGTTCACTATTGAAGATCATGCAAGTGAGTCTCTTAGTTCTTCTTGAGTTAGGTGCACAATAGTATGTTTTGGATAATTAGGTGAATGGATTAATGTATAGTGTGCTGATACAAAGCTTCTATATGGATTCTTTGCTTCCCATTAGACTTCTTACTTTCAATAAGCCAGCATATTAGCATCATTGCAAAGTTTTGGTTCATCAATCATTTTTCTCTTGCATCTGGTTTCATTGAAAAGTCTTAGTTGTGCTCATCAATCATGTAGATATAAATGAATAAAAGTTGTTTTGGTTCATTAAGTTGGCAAGTTTTGGTAGCATTTGATTTATGTTATTACTTTTTTATTTCTAAAGTTGAGGCTCAAATTTGATTATAAAAAAGGTAGCTTTGTTGTTATTTTAGTGGTGTAGCTGCTGAGTTGAATTGAAGCCTGTACGATTTTCTTTAGGACCTAAAGTAATAAAAGGGTGAAGGCTAGAATGAGGAGCTAAGCTTAGAAAACTCCAGTATTCCATCTCGTTACTGCTTTCCATTTTTAACTATTTTCATTTTTTTAAGTTCTCTATAATTTTACTATTTTACTGGTGTGTCTTATTGCTTGTGTATTTTTACTAGCAGACTATCAGCTGCATTTTGTGATGCTTGGACACGTGACCACTTTGAAAGTATTTGATATCCACTAATAGAAGCATCTTTGATGAAGGCTCGCAAGGCATTTAGGGCCTTACAAGGCATAATAAGATTCCAAGCACTTATTTGTGGGCACTTCGTTAGGAGACAAGCAGTTGCTATGTTATACTCCATGTACCCAAAAGTTTTTACGAAGCTGCATTTGACGACTATACAAGACCTATAGAAAGAGCCAAATGAAAAGTGGCATCATGAATGGTGGGGAACCAAATGTTGCAGGGGAAAAGAATGTGCAAACTTCTTAGCATTAATGTTTGTTATATAATTTATGGATGTGCAGAAAACTATGTAGTAAGTCTTTAACATGGAATAGTCAATGGTTGTATTCAATATTTCATATTTTATTGTACTTAGAACGCTATTGCCTTGTTGATAGAGTTAAATTAAGAAAATCTTATAGACCAGAAACATAAGCTTTCTAAATGACATAGGTTCTAATTTGTCTATAAAGAGAAATGTTGCATATTAGCTACTAAAGTTGTTATGTGAGGAGTTGCAGATTGAAATATTCATTTAAGTTATAGTGATCGACTTTAACAACAAAGATTTAGCAAAATTAACTTAAAAACTATATAGCATTAATATAAAGAGGACGTGATAAGATACCAACATTTTGTAAATGAATTACTGATCGAATACCAACATTTTTAAGAACTCACCAACAATTTGTTAAGGAATCACTGACATATGTCAAACATTTACTATCTTGTATCAGAACCAAAAAAATTTTTTAAAAAAAAATATTTTTGCTCATTTTAATCTTGAAGTACAAATTGGATGTGATAATTCATCAATCCAAAAGGTCTCTAAATCCTCTATTGTAGTCCTCAATCTCAATTTCTCAAGAAAATTCAACCCATTTTTAGTATTGCTAAAACTGAAAATTTACTAGCATTTGGATTACTCACTAACATTTTGAGTATGAATCACCAACATTTTTTCACTACTTACCAACATGTTCCATTGTATAGTTTGGTCATTTTTTATTTGGTTTGCACATTTTGAATGTTGTTGAGAGGACCAATTCATCAATATAAGGACCTCTAAGTCTTCTACCACAGTCCTAAATCTCAGTATTGTCAAAATTGAAAATTTACGAGCATTTGGATTACTCACCAACATTTTGGATATGAATCATCAACATTTTTCTTCCACTTACCAACATGTTCCATTGTGTATTTTGGTCATTTTTATTTAGTTTGCACATTTTGAATGTTGTTGAGATGACCAATTCATCAAATAAAGGACCTAAGTCTTCTATCACAGTCCTGAATCTTAGTATTGCCAAAACTAAAAATTTACTAGTATTTGGATTACTCACCAACATTTTAGAGATGAATCACCAATATTTTTTCACCACTTACCAACATGTTCCATTGTGTATTTTGATCATTTTTATTCAGTTTGCACATCTATAAAGGACTTTTAAGTCTTCTACCATAGTCCTGAATCCCAATATTGCCAAAATTGAACATTTACCAGCATTTAGATTACTCACCAATAATGTTAACATAAGTCACCAACATTTTTTTGCCACTTACTAACATGTCCAAGAAAAATTTTGGTCATTTTTTTTTTCATTTTGCACATCTTGGATGTTGTTTTGACTACTAATTCATCAATATAATGAGCCTCTAAGTCTTCTATCATAGTCCTCAATCTCAATTTCCCAAGAAGATTCAACCCCTTTTTAGTATTACGGGAATTGAAAATATACTAAATTTTGGATTACTCATCAACAATGTCAACATTGGTCACCAACAAATTTTGAAACAAAACCAACATTTATGCAGCACTTACCAAGAGATACCGGAAAAGGTTAGACCTGTTATTGCCCTTGGAAAGCACTGTGGTGTTGTGTTGACAACACATTCACCAATCAAAAGGGCCCCTAAGTCCCTAGGATAGTCCTCAATTGAATTTGTCACAAGAAAACACAAATCCCACGTCTGCACTAGCAAATCTAGTACCACACCAGCTTTTAACATTGGTCACCAACAATTTTATCATAAATCACTAACATTTGTGCATGACTTACCAACGTATACTAGAAAAAATTTGTCCACTTTTGGTGCTTGGGCACAACTTAAATATTGGTAAAGCACCAACTGATCAATCCATAGTGAAACTAAGTTCTCTAGAATAATCTTTGCTCTTAATTTGCAAGGGAAATTCAACTCTCTCTTGGTACTTCCAAAATTGAAAATATACTAGCTTTTGGTATACTTACCAACAATTTTAGCAACACTCACCAATATATCTGCATGACTTTCCAACATATACCAGAAAAAATTGTTCTAGTTTTGGTCCTTCAACACAACTTAAATGTTGTGAAAAACACCAATTCATCAATCCAAGGGCCCCTAAGTCCTCCACTATAGTCTCACTGTCAATTTTCCCAGAAAACTCAAATCTCATATTAATCTTAGTAAAACTTATAGTATACCAGCTTTTAGCATTGGTCACCAACAACATTTAGAAACAAATACTAACATTTATGCACAACTTACCAACATATATTTTTTCAGTGCTTGTTTATATTAAAGTATAAATTTAATAAAAAATTGAGTTAAAGAATAATTTTAGAGGACCCATGGAACCTATAAATTGATAAACTAAATGCAACACAACATCCAATTTGTGCTTTAAGATCAAAGTGATTCAAATTTTTTTTTTAATAGAAGTTGGTAATTATTTCGATATGTTGGTAATTCCTTATCAAAATATTGGTAACTTTTAGAAAAAAGCTGGTATATTTTCAATTTTTTGTTTATATTAAAAGGGTTATAAATTTTGTGAGAAATTGAGTTATAGAAATAATTTAGAGGACTCATGGGTCCTATAAATTGATAAATTGAGCCTCAACATAACATCCATGTGTTCAAAGACCAAAGTGATTCAATTTTCTTCAATATAAACAAAATAAAGAAGGATATCAACTTTTGTGTCAGGTAGCCAATATTTTGATAAATAATTACCAACATATTAGGATTGATCACCAATTTTTATTTGAAAATTTTTTTGAATCATTTTGGTGTTAGACCACAAATTGAATATCATGCTAAGGCTTAATTCATCCATTTATATAGTCCAAGAGTCCTATAAACTTGTTCTCTAGTGCAATCTCTTATAAAAACTCCAATTTCTTTTAATATAAACAAAAATTGAAAAGAAAATAGTTTTTCAAAATGGTTACCAATATTTTGAACTTAAATTACCGATATTTTTCCTACCAATGCTCAATGAAATGTTGAAACTAGTTTGATTGAAACAAAGAATTTTATAGTAGTCCTTTTTTAGAAGCAATATGCTCAAACTGCATCTATTAATTATTAAAAATCAAAATACAATTAACATATTTAATAGCCTTCTTTTGAACAAAGTAGAAAATCACAAATATTACAAACCCAAACTCAACTAAATGTAAAAATCCAAATGGTTGAAGGACAAGAACCAAAATACAACCAAATTACATAACAATCATCTTTAGGCTGAAATAGAAATTGATACATATATTAAACACAAAAGGAAATAAACTTAAAGATCTCAACTATGGAATCTTTAATTTTCACGTTTCTTCAACTCTATTAAGGTGTCCTCATTCATCAAACCCCATTTGCCAATCTTTTAGGCTTCGTGTGCACCTTCTTGCACCATGGTTTATTGTACAAAAGAATCCTAGAAATCAAACCATCAACATGAGAGATCATTCTTTCAAAGCACATGACAACTAATAAAACATAATCACAACTGGTATGTCTTTAATAGATTTTGATTCCTACAAAAAAAAAATGAACTTTTTAGATAAGAATATCAATGTTAATGATAGTGTCTAGTAAAAGGAAAACTTTTTAGATAAGAAAGAGGAAAAGAAATAAGATCTACACAATGATTTTCTCTTAAACATTAATAAAATGCATTAGTTTATAATTTATCTCTAATCCCTTTGCCCTTTACAAGCCCATTAAAGAAGATTCTTTAGATGGACCATGAGTAAAAACCCATGAAAGACATTCTTCTAAATGCACTTAGTATCCAAAAAATATGGGAACCAAATAATTGAATTTTCTGAATGGTAGCTAGTAGCTTCCTTTGTGTATTTATGCCTTATAGTTCATAATATACATGTTGGAAATAAACTGAAATATCACAAAGTGCAAGATAGAAAAATGACTAGCTTGTGAGATCTCAACAGTCATGACAGTGAAATTAGAATCTGTGAAGTGGATATTCCCCTAGGCATACAACTCCAATATAACATATTTTGCATTCTCCCCCAATACAAATTGAAATAGAATAATGTGCCACAAAACCATAGTTTAAAGAAAAAAAATTACAAGTCTCACCATAGTGAAACATACCCTTCTTCAGGTCTTTTGTGACTGCAACTAGTTCAATATGGTGAAACAAAATTGAAAACTAACGTGTATTACTTGATCATAGCGAAGATGCCTAATATCTTCAAGTCTCTTAGTTCCATTATGCTTCTTTAATTTCAGAGTAAAAGCAGAAGGTGTATTGCTTTTATCACTATAATATAATATAGACACATACCAAAAACAATATGATCAACATAATAATTTAGAAATTGATGAAAATTTTGATGTAAGGTGATTATTAGCAAATATTACCATATATAGACAATGGTGTGCAATCTGATGTCGCTTTTTCATTAGCAATAGAACCTTCTTACTTATATTGGCCCTCAGACTCGCTCCATCAAATTGGCAACATAGAAAATGATACAAACACATCTTTGTCATCTTCAAAAATTAAAATGGTAATTTGTCATAGATAGTGATTAAGCCTAAGCCTTGTTGGTGAGTACGACAAAAACTAGTATATTCTCAATTTTGAAAATACTAATAGGGAGTTGAACTTCCCTTGTAATTTTAGAATGAGGACTATTCTAGAGGACTTAGGTTCACTTTGAATTGATGAATAGGTGCTCTACACAACATTTAAGTCGTGCCTAAGGACCAAAATTGGAAAAAAAATACTCTGCTAAACGTTGATAAGTCATGCAAAAATGTTGGTGAATCATAATAAAATTGTTGGTGAGTATGACAAAAGCTGGTATATTTTTAGTTTCACACTTGTAATTAATTACAAAAACATGTAATCGATTACCAGTAACATGACCCATGCCAGTTTTCAAAATTTCACACTGGTAATCGATTTCATGATGTGAAATCGATTACCAGTAATATAAAATATTGGTGAGTCATGATAAAATTGTTAGTGAGTATGGCAAAAACTGGATAAGTGTTTTTGGTATGCGTTGGTAAGTAATGGAGAAATGTTGGTGATTGTTGATACGATTGTTAGTGATTGTGCCAAATGTTGGTATATTTTCAGTTTTGGTACTACTAAAACGTGGTTGAATTTTCTTGGGAAATTGAGATTGAGGACTATGGTAGAGGACTTAGAGGCCTTTTATATTGATGAATTGGTTGTCACAACATCCAAGATGCGTAAAACGAAAAAAAAACTGAGTAAAATTTTTCTAGTACATGTTGGTAAGTGGTGGAGAAATGTTGGTGATTCATGTTAAAATTGTTGGTGAGTTATTCAAATGCCAGTATGTTTTCAGTTTTTAAAATACTAAAACGGAGATGAATTTTCTTGGGTAATTGAGATTGAAGATTATGGTAGAGGACTTAGAGACCCTTTATATTGATGTAGGGACAAGGAGTAGGGGTTATTAGTGGGTGAGAGAGACACAGAGAGAGTTTTAGAACCTTCTTTTTTGTTGGTTTCCCCTTTCTTCTTTCTTTATTTTTTTTCATATTTTAAATGCCTCCTTCCTCACCATAGGCATTCAATATGTGTGTGCACAATATAATCCTCATCAATCGGTACGTATGCATTGCGTATGCATCCCTCTTCATGCATCAAAATAATGGAACTCTAAATGAATGGCCTGTCAACACAATTCTTCACAGTTATTGTCCATAAAAGAAATGCGCATAAATAAACAAATGAAATAAGAAAGAAAACTAGATCTAAGACAAAAGAGACCAAAAGCACAAAGACTTGACTATTACCAACTTTGTTGGCGGCTTGCCAACTTTTTAAACTAGAATAACTAATAGTTTTGATCAATTTACTAACCACTAGCAGAAAGGATAACCAACATTTACTAACAACTAATAGATTGCTTTCATCAGATCACTTTATAATATTGGATCAAATGCTTTCCACTAATCAAAGGATATATCATACAAAGTTAAAGCTATGAAATTTTTGAATATAATAATATTAATCATAATCTAATTTGTAAAGAAAAAAGTAAGTCATTAGATCTAAACAACAGCAATATTCCAACTACATCGCTTTGAAATTTCCCCCTTGTTGAATTGCATAGTCTTCATGGTTTCCCAATTGAGCCATCTAATTGAAGATCTTTAGTTATAGAACTACACAATTGAAAAACTTGCATTAAGATATCTACTTTCTAATCTTTTTCTCTCTCAAATGACTAAGGAGAAAAAAATACTTGAAATCATAGACAGTTCATTCATTTAATTCTTTGCTTCAAACTAAAGATCTCAAGCACACACAACAATGACTCAATCAAGCTTTAGACCAAAAAATGGAAAGCTTTAAAAAGAATAAATGACATAAATTAGGTTCACCATTTTGAAAAAAAATCACAAATAGCAAATGCTTCTAAGCTTAAGAAAGTATACTACAAATTTTGTAGCCAGAATTTCCTAATTGACGTTAAGTATCTCCAGTAAATCAAACTTTCAATAAATCAAGTTCAAGTGGAAGCGTAGAATATAGATATAGATAGGGAATGCTTTTCCTATCTTAAAATTTCTACAGATTCAACTTCCAACGCCCCCTTTTGACACATTTATACTACTTAAATGGCAAACAAGCTTCCATGCAACTTGTGGAATTTCAAGCTATTTAGGCTTGAGAAATAGGTTATGATATATTCTTAAATGAGAGATGAAAATCCTTTTTTTCTCAACAATTGTTAGACGATGGCAAGTAAGAGTCTACTCAAGCACGTCTCTTTTAGTTCTAATTCTGAGGTATAAATGCAGTTTGCATACTACTCATAGTATAGTTAGTACACATGGCTGTTGCATAGTGAAAATGTGAAATGCATAAAGAGTATTGGAATCTCACTCCTACAAAGAACTAACATTATATTTCATTTCAAGTTAATCCATCTTCCGAATAGAACGTACTTAATAAGACCACATTAGCCCACTGTAGTAGTAGTTTCCTGAAACCTCATCTAAGAATAGCAAAAATAATTGAGACAATTAACCAGCTTAAATAATAGATGATGTGCTACCACCAATTGCATATACTGCAATGTGACTAAAACAAGAGTTAACTTTATCAGGGCCACTAGCTATGTTAAACATACTTACAAACAAACAAACAAGTTAAAAAAAATAAGGAAAATCAAAGAAGAATTTACGTTCTATAAAATGGGAAAAAGGAAAAAAAGCAAAAACATAATAATTTCTCTTTGATTACCCATTTCATTTATCAAAGAGCCTTACCCATTTCATTTAACCACAAGCTAGTTTCTCTTTGATCTCCTAAACCAACGCGTTCAACAACAATTTAGTTTAATCAAATTAGTGAATGGAATTCAATTATATTCTGAGTTAATTACAGAAAAAGAGAACTAATTAGGTAGAGCAAGAGAGACCAATCACCTTATGGCAAACATGGTTCAGATGAGGAGGAAGACGACTTGGAGGAGGCTACACCAACCGACTTGACGGCGGGGATCAAAAGCTCTAAACCTCTGTCTTTGGGTGTCATTGCCGTACAATACATCACCAGTAGCTAGGAACAAGCGCCTAAGGGTGCCAGAGTGGCATGGTGTAAGGGTGGTTGTGCGGCTCAGTTGGGGGAGATAGTTCACAGGGTTCAGGGAAGATGGAGAGAGTTTGGGGTTTATTTCGTGGGTTTCTGTTTTCTTCTTTCATTATTTTTTAAAAAATTCTTTTCATTCCTCATCCCTCCATACTCCCTTCAATATGTGTGTGCACACAAGCAGCCCTCTATCCGTACTTATGCGTTGCCATAGTGCGCCAATTTGGTGCGTCAAAATAACGGGACTCTTAAATAATTGAGTAAATTTTTGTAACATACAAGTATTTCATCATTAAAGCGATGACTTATCGGCGGTAGATCGAGTGGCTCAGTATATGCAACTTTTATACACTCGTTCCAGGCTAAAGGCTCCAAAAAGACAAAGGAAAAAAAAGGTAAATAACAATTACCGCTCTCATGGTTTGTTAAAACCACGCTTAGCCCAAACTTGTTAAAAATTGGCACTCCACCTCACCCTTATATATCACTAATGGTGCACTAAGAATATTTCAAAAAGAATATAATATTGTCTTTTTAACCATTGTTGAGACGATACATTAAAAAACGATAATATATATATTAATCATCGAAGAGGTTGGCCTATCCATTTTTTTTTCAATGTGTAACGTACCTTCATCTTATTTACGCTCTCTCCATGTCTCCATCATCGCTGTCTCCTTCTCTATGTTTATCTTTATCAACTATTGGTTGCATCTCCTCCCCAAACTTTCATAAACTTTAAACCCTCATCCCTATTCTTCCTTCGTCCCTCCAACCCTGATTGTTGATTGGCAACACAAGGTTGATATCAAATAAGTTCAAGGCACACAAATACTTGCTGGCAATTGACAAACTTGCTGAGTTTCCTCCACGACTCTTTACTCCTTCGTAGCTTTCCCGCTAACCCTATGATTATATACTCACAACAAACACAATTAATCCTTCGACAAATAATGGATTGCCCCTATCATTAGAAACATGGAAAGACATGATATTTTCTCAAGTTTAATGATCTATAATCCACCAGTTTTTTTTATTCCAAAACACCAAGAAAGCTCCTATACTATGACTAATTGCATGACTTTATTACACAACATAATTGTCATAAAACCCACTAATTTTCTACACACTCTCTCCCCTGGCCGAAATTATCTCTCACCCTTTTTACCCTCGTTTTTATTCACAAAGAATGCCGAGAGACCTAGTAGACACCCCATTTTACATGTGCTAGAAAATCAAGAGTTGTAACAATCAAATGAATCATAAAACTTCTCGATGGGCTCATAATTTATTGGCCATTTTCTCCTTTCCCCCTATGCCCAGATAAAGTCAAGCATTTCTCTCAATTCCTTACACCAACTCACAGGCTTGAATTTCTCTCTTCATTCTCTCTAGCTAGGCGCAAAAGGTCTCCAAGCATTCTTCCAATTTTCACCCTTCGTTCTTCCTAAGAGGTGGGAGTAGGAGTAGTGATAGTTGTTGCATGATTTCTCTATGAAATCCAAGAGGGAAGCTTGAGTTATAAACTCTAAAAGTGGATTTGGATGACAGGATGAAATATCCGGCCAACCCTTTGTTGGAATTTATTGCTATTGGTCATATTAGTTTTTGTTATTCTTATGCTTTAGTTCTAATGTTAATCTTTGTTGTTATGATAATCTTTAAGTTTATAGTTATAATCTGTCACAAATTCTTGTTGTTTTTATGCTTAGTTCTAACTATCTTCAGTGTTGCTATAATCTTTATGTTCACAAGTTTCAATTCTTTTTCTTTATTGTTGCTGAAATTTTCTTATAGAAGTTATCAATGTGGTTATTGAATTTTAGCTATTATTTTTTTGTTCTGTTTCATCTTTGATTTAATCACACATGATAATTCTCTATAAAATATGTTTTTAAAAGTAAAATTCTTTTCTTTTAAAATTAAATTTTAAAATGTTGTCTTTTTAATTATGGAACAAACAAACAAAAAGAAATTTCAATTTGAAGCGGTAGAGTCCATGCAAATTATTATTACAAAATTTAAATTAAAAATTACATAATTGTTATTTGCATCCAAAAAACTGACGTTGATGAGTTGAAAAAAGAAAAAAAATGATGTTCAACAAGAATTTAGAAACAAAATTTTGAAGATTTATGAAAATTTTACTGTCCAAATTCAGACATCCAGATGAGTAAGAATCAAGTTCTATTTTACCATAGCACATATAAACATCCAAAGGACTAGTAATCAAATTCTATTTATGAAAATTTAACTCCTCAGAAAGAATCAAATTGCTTGTCACTTCAACAATCCAATTGAAAAACTCTTGTTCAATCACAATTCTAATATGAAATTCTTAGACACACTCACAGCAAAATTAGTGAAATTCATAAATAAATAAGTGTAAATTAAGTAAGGTGCTTTCCACAGTGCCGCATGCAAAATTGAACCAATGTTTCCGACTTGACGTGAACGGAGGACAACTTGACGTTGACCGAAGTGTAGAAAACCAAACTGGATGATGATCAGAATAACCAAACAACTAATGCGTTTCAATTCCCCGCTTTGTCCTAAGAATTAAGATGTTTGTTTCAGTCATTGTCTTTTAAAATTAGCAAAGAACCTAGCTCCGCCCTTCCCCTTTCCAATGGTTGTCCCTCTCATCACCTGATGTTAGCAGCTTCCCCTCGAATCGCAGCTCCTCTACATAGGTTTGAATCGCATTTCATCTTTGATCTCTATTTCCATGTGCATCATCAATTTTCTTGAAGGGGGACAACATTGTTGAGAGGGGACATTGGAGGTGTTGGATCCCATGGCTCTATGTCCCATATAACAATCTTTCAACAATAGAACTCGAATCACTTCAATATGATCTTCATCTTCATTCAACACTTGTTCTTCGTCCAAATTTGTCAACTGCAAGATATTAACTTCTTTAGCTGGACAGCATTCCATAGAGGGACCATAGTGGAAATAGTGCAGTTCATGAGAGACCGCAGACTGCTTGGGGTCCTCCTCCCCAGAATTGTTTGAGAGTTAGGGCCTTATGGGTTGTCTTAAAATATATTTTTTTGGGGCATGTTTCCTCTTCATCTTTGGCTTTGGATGCTAGAGAATTCCTCTTTTGCCCTTTCTTCTTTATTAAAAAAAATTAAGCTAGGATCATATCACATTAATACTTAGAAGACAAAACTGGTTAAAGTGAAACCACCTAGCATACAACAAATTTAAATTAGGTGCACAGATCCTCTCGATTATTTACCACCTAGCCAATATACTATTCCTTGTGAAAAGCTCACGGCATGCTAGAATCGATCATTAAGTAAAGTTGATGCAACGAACCTTTATTATGGGTGTGTCTAAATATAAGTCGTTAGGCTTATATCTATGCAAGAATCCTCCTATATATATATAAAAGTTGTAAGGAATGACTTGTCAACACAATATATTATGAAGCAAACTCCTAAAGCATATGTTATTTCGTTAGCCATGACCACGAATCATATGAAGATAATGCCACATATAACGAGCTTTCACCATAAAAACACAAATAATACTGTCCCATTGGCAAGTTCTTGCAACATTCCAATTACGAGTAGCAAACCAACAAACTATGGTGATTTTATCACACCATTGCAACCACCTCGATGAGAGATTTATTCCACTCTATACTCTCGCGAACAGAAACTAGATAGCTTTAGGTTTTTAGAACATTCACCATACAAACCTTAAGTCACCAACGGCATCATAGCTTGCAATGGAACTAAGATGCTTATATTCATGGTATCGGATGGATGACAACTTTTCCTGTGGCTCTGTTTGTTTCCAGGTAGGAAAATGCTTCAACAGTCTGAGAAAATGGGAATGGGCTCTTGGGGTCGAGTATTGGCCTAACCTTGCCGCTCTCCAGGTAAGGTTTTAATTTCTCCAAGATAGTCCCATCAGAAGTGAGTATGAAAAATATAGAATTAGAAAATCCAGGTGGCACTATTGTCACAACTTTGCCGCCTTCTTTCATAGCCTTGAATGCCCTGTCAGTTTGCCCTGTTTTTTATTTCATGAAAACAAGTTTAGTGTTCTACAAGATACCAAACTCAAACTTTTTAATGCAGAGCATAGGTTTAGAATCTGACCTACTGCATCATACACCACATCAAATTTTTCAGGAAGGTCTTCAAAACTCTCTTTTGTATAGTCAATTGGCAGGTCAACTCCCAAGTTCCTCAAAAATTCCAGTTTCCCGGTGCTAGATGTTGCTGCTATCTTCGATGCACCATAAACATGCTTGGCAAGCTACCTCAAAAGGACAATATAAATTGTAATCACAGGGCATGAAATGTCAATAAAGAAGTTTCAAGAGAGAGAGAGAGAGAGCGATTATATGTTGAACAATCTTTAGAGATTTTAAGTTATTGAATTTACAAGAGTAGTGTTGTTCATGCTGTTACATGAAATCAGGACAGATAAATTACAGAAAAATCAAGACAAGAAAAGATAAGCAGTATTCTTTCACTCCTTAATCACTATAGACTAAAAATTAGCCTCAACCCTCAATAAGAAAGGAAGAGTGAAGAAGATTTATTGTGAATATTGTGTTCTGTAGTTTCTGTTATCAAATCACATAATGAAACAGACATAGAGCTCAATCATCAAGTCAAGGCCAATTGAAAATGCGTAAAGGGTCTAAATGGGTTAGGATATTATTTTATCAAATACTGATGTTGTGGAAGGTCATATTCATACCTGAATAACATGGATTCCAACTCCACCAGCACCTCCCAGAACAAGGATAGATTTCCCAGCAGAAAACTTAGCACGTTCAAGGCCTTCATAAGCAGTCTCTATAGTTAAAGGAAGGCTAGCAGCCTCAGCAAAGCTCAAATTTTGTGGCTTGTGAGCCAATAGTTTCTCTTCTGCAGCAGTATACTCTGCCAAAGAGCCAATGACCTTTGGATGGTCCAATGCATGCTCATTGATATCACCATAAACTTCATCCCCAACCTTAAATTTCTTCACCTGACTTCCCACTTTAACCACCACACCAGCAACATCATACCCCGGAGCAGTCTTCGCACCCGCCACAAAAACAAAATTAAACATAAAAAATGAAAAATAATTATTCAGCATGTAACAAATCCATCAAAAAAAAAAAAAAGACATTTTGGAGTTTTAATGAAAGATGAGATCTTTCCCAATTTCACTCCGAAATTCTGGGTTTTACTATGAACGCATGCATGCATGTTATGGAGTAAATTTTATGGGCAATTAACCGTCCAAGAAACAGTGAAGACTGTCTTTTTATAAACTGGATTTTTACTTTCATCTCTTATTTCCATTTTTTATTTTCAGTATGTTTCTTATTATTATGTTGTAGTGAAAAAAAAAATGGTATAGATATTTCATGACCAAGTGGTATACAATCATTGACATTCTTTATTCAAAAAAATTATTCACATTTCAAACTAAAAAAGAAGCATATTTCTACTACCACATGGTAGGTTCTAATGAGGAAAATTATATTAACCCATATCCCTTTAAAAGATACATTTCATTTGACACTATAGAAACAAGTTTTGTGCCCTCTGTGTTGTGTTTTATGTCAAATTAGTATTGCAGAACAATCGCTTTATTCTTGAAATATGTGTCATTGACAAAATAGTCCTAAAAAAAGTTAACAGATGCAGGGGTTAATTGATGTTTGAGTAGATTTATCAAACATAATGAATATTTTGAGGACCAAAAGCGAATGTGATTTCTTTTGGAACTATTTGATGAATTATAAGAGCCATGATTTTCTAGAGATCAAAATGGCAGTTCTCTCAAATTTTACGGAAAAAACAAAATTGAAACTATAAATTAGAATCTATTTTTTTATTTTTTATTTTTATGTAGAATTCACAGCTTTATTCTAATTTTTCAGAATTCTATTAAAAATGAGCAAACATAAAAAGTAAAAACACGAAATAAGATTTTCATAATTTTCACGTTTTGTTCAGAAAGTGCTGGAAATCAGGAATCAGGAAATCACAAATTAAACTGAAAAAGGAGGAGTGAAAATAATAAATAAATACAAAAATTAAACCGCCTATTTTAAGCAAGATACAAAATGAAATCAAAACCCTCTTTTCGCACGTGAAGCTAAAAATTCAGGAAAAGTGGAGAATTAACGTCTTACAGGTAAAGGGCAGTCCGTGTCCTTGAACCCCCCAGCCATTCTCTTATAATCAATGGGGTTGAGGGATGCAGCAGCGACCTTGATGAGCACCTGGTCATCCTTCACCTCAGGTACAGGCACACTGGTATCAAACTTAAGAACGTCTGCAGAGTTGCCATACTCTGAGTAGGTCCAAGCTTTGATGTGTGTAGGTAGGGAAGCCATGTCTGTGCAGGTGAAAATAATGCAGCTTTGATGAGTGAAGCGTAATGAAATTTGAAGAAACCAAAGGAGGAATCAGATGAAGAGGGACCCCCAGTAAGTGCAACAGTTTAAGAGTCACTTTCGCTGTCGCTAACGAGTGGTTTGGAATCACGTCATCACGCAAGTTGTCAGCGCTCAAAATGTCCGGACTCTGCTGAAAAGACCGGGCCGAACCCACCTATGAGTGAATATAACTCTGAATATTTTTATATCATACTATTTCTTTTTTTAAGAAAAAAATTAATTTTATAATCTTTCAAGATTAAAAATAATGGACTCATTAATTTATATATTAATTTTTCATTAGTAATTTATACATATGACACAATATAATAATAACATAATATTAAAATATTAATGATATTATACTTATTTTAGTATCTAAAATTACACAAAATGAATCACTTTATGACTTACAGTAAAGATTTAAATGACTCATTTAATAAATTTCAACCAACAAAATAAGTCATTAAAAACTCTATTTCACTTCAAATGACGTATACATCACTTAACATTATATTAGCAGATCAATGTACAATTCTATTAGTATTCAAAGAATCACATATATATAGAAGGACCAATATGCCCTATTATTAAAATCTGAGGGACTGCGAATTTAATTTTAATTTTTAAGAAACTAAACAGTCTTATGCAATTTTTTTGAGAAACTATATAAATTATTTACTCTTAAAAAAACAAAAGTCCCCGCAAAAGTTAGGGTTTGGAATACACTATCATAAAGTTGTACGTGAAGTTGTAATTTCCATACCAAAAAACAAAAGTTGTTATTTTGAAGAGAAATAATACACGTCCATTAATATACTTATAGCATCTACATCCACCTCACTAAATGTCAAAATTTCTGTATAGGGATATATTGATACGGAGAGGCATTCTGGAAAACACAAGAAAAGGATAAAAAGAAAGAAATGTACAGAGAAGTAAAAATGATAAAAAAGGCTCATTCTCATTTACCTTTTTGAAAGCTTTCATTCTTTGTACTTCTCTCATTGATCTCTCTCATAACCTCATAGCTCTCATTTTTGGCATCACACAAAGGAGGAAGAAGAAGAGAATAAAACCAGTTGATATTTCCAGTTGCTCATAACTCATTTCATTCTCTTTCTCACCTATCAAAACTTTCATTTTTTTTCTCTTTTTATCAAGTTATGTCTCTCATTCTTCATCATTCACATAAAGAGGAGAAAGAAGAAGCAACATTCTTTTTTTCTTTGAGAACTTGTTTACTCTCTTTTTCTTGTTTCTCTCTCACTCACCAAAGCCTTTTTTTTCTCTCTCTTTATTACATTTATCTCTCTTTTATTCTTCATCTTTCACAAGAAAAAAAAGAAGATGAATTTTCAGTAACGAAATGAATTGAAAATGGCTCTGCTAGAAGTTGAGATTTGCTGTTATTCTTGAAAACTGTAGTTGAAAAATTATAAATGCTATCATGACCCGACTTTGATCATGACTGGCACGTGAGGAATCCGGTCCCTACGTAAGCCTCATGACTTCTGTACTGTACTATATGCTTACTTTATTCATAAACATGATTTAATCATAAATTAATTTAGCTAATGAACCTTGCTAATTTAGAAATAACATCCTCTTTATAAATAGATTTCATAACTGTAGCTATAAAATACATCTCGACCGAGTTACTCATACACAAAATATCTATGGGTGATGTGCTGTAAAATATAAAAGAATCATGGTATAATATCAAAATGCAAAACGAAATGACTACAGGCGGTCCGGGACCCTGCCGTCACATCACTGGAGCACATCTACTATGAACAGAACACTAAGGCTTCACGCCGAAGTGAAGCTCACCTAAACTGGAAAAAAACTATTGTTGAGAAGGTGGGAGAGGAGGATCCTGAGCTACGTCTGTATCTGTGGAAAAATGAATGAAAGGGGTGAGTTTTGAAATGAAAGCTCAATGAGTGGATTCTCACTCATAACCGTGCATGGGACAAGAAAATATAATATATAAATAATGGTAAAATGCAAAATTTATAAACAGTTCCATTTACTTTACATATTAATTATAATCTTTAGAAATCTCAAGAATTACACAAGGGAATAGAGTGCTCATCAACTGTAAGAAGGGTGCCAAGCCCCTGGCAGATAAAGCCCCTAGCTAATGTGATCTCTTTGGTTCCTGGCAAACCGTGTCTCTAGCGGACAAATCTAACTTAAGGATGAATTGCCCCTGGCGGGTCTTGGTATACCAAGGTTAACGGAATAACTACCGTTAACTTACAGTTCTGTTCCTCTCAACAACTCTTTCTATTCTAAAACCATCTAAAGTTGTAAAAAAAAGGATTCTATATTTTCTGGTTCAACCTTCCCAATTATAGCAACACAAATATTTAAATTTCATTCGACAAATCATGGTAAATTCCAATTTTTCATAACAAATAAATTCATGCGTTAAACCATACAAACTCTTTATGAAATAACTATGGTCCTATGCATTTCTAAAATCATAATTTCAAGTGTAAATTTTAAATGAAGCATTCCTAAACAAAGCACATTATTTGTATAATTACATATCATGTGAAAACAATTTATTCCAAGTCTCTAAAAGCTCCATAATACTAGAAAATAGTAGTATAATGACTAAAATACGGTCATGAAATCAAACCCACTCACCTGGAGGGGTAGATAGTGAAGTATCGACATCGCGGGGACTCTAAGGAGGAAGAATGGCACCAATGTCTGCCATTGAAGCCACAAAACTCTAGATTAGTCTCCGTTAACCTCTAGATTACTCAAATATACTCTAAAAATATTGTGGGAGCACCCCCATTTAACAACAATGGAGACAAACCACAACCCAATCACCAAGATAAGAAAGGGAAAGGGAAGGAACAACAAAAGCCCACAAATCTTACCTTTGATCTTTTGGGAGGAAAAGAATAGAGTGGATTTGTGAGAAAGGAGTGGGAGAGGGAGTTTGGAGAGTTAGGGCTCGGAAATGGGGAAAAATTTCTGAGTTGGGGTGTTTAAAAAGGGGTGGAGCGGCTCACTTATGCGAACACTGCGTTTTGGACTGTTCATGTACTACTGACACCGCTATAGCGGTGTATGACCGCTATAGCGATCCTGCAAAGCCCGCCCCCATGAACTCATCACTTATGACTAGCAATCCCCAGGGAGTAAAAAGACATGCTGCCACAGCTATAGCAATCCCTAGAAAGCCCAAACCCACACTGCCACCAACTGTGACCGTTATAACAGTGACAGTTCGCCATATCTGCTGCATAAAGGGTCCTCCATGCATCCCGGGGCCTACCTAGTAACACAGGCGGGTCCCAGGGGACCCTGAGGCAGTACAGAACTTATCCGTTACCACGTATGTACTGGGTATCACATTCTCCTCCCTTAAAGAAATTTGGTCCCCAAATCTTAAAACATACCTTGAAGAGAAAAAAGATGTGGGTACTTGGTTTTCATGGCTTCTTCGGCTTCCCAGGTGGCTTCCTCGCCGGAGTGGTTCCTCCAGATGATTTTTACTGAGGCCACTTCCTTTGAGCGAAGCTTCTTGATCTACTTATCCATGATGGCGACCAGTTTTTCCTCATACGACAAGCTCTCATCAACTTGGACGGCATGCGGTGTGAGCATGTGAGATTGATCTGGCATGTACTTCCTGAGCATACTGACGTGAAAGAGTGGATGGCTAGCTGATAGACTAGGAGGCAGTGCCAATCTGTAGGCCACTGCTCCAACTCTCTCTAAAATCTCAAAAGGGCTGATATAGTGAGGATTTAGCTTTCCCCGCTTACCAAACCTCACCACGCCTTTCTTGGGAAATACTTGTAAGAACACGTGGTCACCAACCGCAAACTCCAAGTCTCGACACCGATTATCAGCATAGGACTTCTTCCTAGACTGACCTGCCAACAATCATTCTTTGATCAGCTGGACCTTCTCTAGAGTCTCTTGTACTAAGTCTGGGCCTAGGGACTTAGCTTCCCTAAGCTCAAACTAACTAATGGGAGATCTATACCATCTCCCATACAAGGCTTCGGATAGTGCCATTTGGATGCTTGCTTGGTAGCTATTGTTATAAGAGAACTTTATCAACAGTAAGTGGTCACACCAACTCCCGCCGAAATCTAGAACACAAGCTCAGAACATGTCCTCTAGAGTCTGAATCATCCTTTTTGACTGGCCATCGGTTCACGGATGAAAAGCTATGGTCAAGTCCACCTGAGTCCCAAGAGCTTCTTGAAACGCTTTCCAGAACCGCAAAGTGAACTAGGACCCTCTATCTGATATACTAGACACTGGCACTCCATGAAGTCTAACAACCTCATCTATATAGAGCTGGACATACTGAGCTGCATTGAAGGTCATCTTTACTGGTAGGAAGTGGGCCGACTTGGTCATTCTATCCACAATCACCCAAATAGAATCAAAGTCCTTGATGGTTCGAGGCAACCCGACTACAAAGTCCATGGTTATCCTCTCTCATTTCCACTCAGGGATCTCTATCTACTGTAGCAAGCCCGCAAGCCTTTAGTGTTCAGCCTTAACTTGCTGACACACCAAGCAACGTGCCACGAAGTCACCAATGTCTCTCTTCATGCCTTCCCACCAGTATAGTTATCTAAGGTCTTGGTATATCTTAGCTGAACCGGGGTGGACGGAGTATGCTGCACTATGGGACTCCTCTATTACTTTTCTCTTTAGCTCCCCCACATCAGGTACACACAAACGGTCCCCAAAGCGCAACACACCCTCCCTATCAACGGAAAACTCATGATTCTCTTCTCGGCGCACATCCTCCATAAGCCTTACTAGCTTGGGGTCTTCCCCCTGCTATGCCTTGATCTGCTCAACTAAGGTTGACTGGGCCCTAATATGAGCCAGAAAAGTTCTCGACTCACCCATGCCAAACTAGACTCCATCAGCCTCTAACTCATGAATGTCCTCTATTAACGATCATCTCAAAGGTGCTATGTGGGCCAAATTACCCATGAACTTCCTACTCAAAGTATCCGCTACAACATTGGCCTTGCCTGGGTAATAGAAGATCGTGTAATCATAGTCCTTTAACAACTTTAGCCATCTGCGCTGCCTGAGATTGAGATCTTTTTATTGAAAGATATACTTCAAGCTCTTGTAATCCGTAAAGATCTCACAAGTCTCTCCGTACAGGAAGTGCCTCCAAATCTTCAAGGCAAAGACCATAGCTGCCATCTCTAAATCATGGGTAGGGTAGTTCTGCTCATGCCTCTTGAGCTGTCTAGAAGCTTATGCCACAACTCGGTTGTGCTGCATAAGGACACAACCAAGTCCAACTCTAGAGGCATAACAGTATATTGAAAAACTACCTGTGCCGGAAAGCAAAACCAAGACTGGGGTTGTGGTCAAACAGGTCTTGAGCTTATAGAAACTCTCTTCGCATGCATCTGATCATTGAAACTTAACCCCTTTCTGAGTTAGCTTGGTCAAAGGCGCTGTTATCCTTGCGAAGTCCTTGACAAATCTCCGGTAGTAGCCTCCTAACCCCAGGAAACTCCGGATCTCAGAAACTGTAGAAGGCCTTGACCACTATTAAACCGCTTCAACTTTCTTTAGGTCCACTAGAATACCATTCTTGGACACTATATATCTAAGAAATGCCACTTGCTCAAGCCAAAACTCACACTTAGAGAATTTGGCATACAACCGATTTTCCCTCAAGGTCTGCAAGACAATCTTCATGTGTTGCTCATGCTCCTCCTCGCTTCTAGAATACACTAGGATATCATCAACAAAGACAATCACAAAGTGATCTAGAAACTGCTTGAAAACTTTATTCATCAAGTTCATGAAAGCTGCATGGGCATTGGTCAACCCAAAGTACATCACTAAGAACTCATAGTGTCCATAGTGCATCCTGAAGGTCATCTTGGGCACATCATTGCCCTTAATCTTTAACTGGTGGTAACCCAACCTCAGGTTTATCTTGGAAAAACACCTAGCCCCTTGGAGCTAATCAAACAGGTCATTTATGCATGGCAAGGGGTACTGGTTCTTAACTGTCACTTTGTTCAATTGCTGGTAGTATATGCACATCCCCATAGACCTATCCTTCTTCTTTACAAATAACACCAAAGCACCCCAAGGTGAGGTACTCGGTCAGATGAACCCCTTGTCAAGCATCTCTTGTAATTGCTCCTTTAGCTCCTTCAACTCTGTAGGAGCTATCTGGTATGGGGGAATAGAGATGGGCTTCACTTCAGGCTCAAGCTCTATCCTAAACTTCACCTTTCTATGCGGTGGCATACTCGGTAACTATTCCGGGAACACATCTGGGAACTCACATGCCATTAGGATCGCTTCCAAGCTCGGCACTAGTACATTCACATCTCTGACTGAGGCTAAGAATCCACTGCTACCCTTGTCCATAAGCCGCATGGCGCTCAAAGCTAATATCAAACTGGAGGAAACTGTACAACTGATACCTTTGAACTCATGGAGCTTGCCTCCTGGAATCTCAAACTTCACTACCTTGTGGTAACAGTCTACCATAGCATGGCAGGAGGCTAACCAAGTCACGCCCAGGATGACATCAAAGTCGGACATATCCAACACGTGTAGATCCGCTACTGTTTCCATATCACCGACTTGACTTCACAACCCTTATATATAGGCTAGACATAGAGGGGATCTCAGGAAGGTACCCCAACATAGAAAGGCTTTTCTAAACTAGTAGGAGACCTCCCGAATCAAATAGCAAAAAAATGGGACACATAGGAATATGAGGACCCTGAGTCAATCAAACACAAGGCCTCAAAAGGGCATACTGTCATAATACCTATGATAACTGCATTGGATGCCGCTGCATCCTGACATGTCAAGGTAAACAAGCAGGGTTATCCTCCTGAACTCTGGCCTCTACCTCCCTGACCTTGGCCTCCAAGGCGTCTACCTCCAACTCCCCTGCCTACTGAGGCCACAAAACCCTCCCAGGTAGCTGACTGCTAAGATGGTGCTAAAGTGGTGGGGTTTGCCGACCCCCGGCTAGAAGCATTCCCTAAAAGCGGGCAATCCCTCCTAATATGGCCTTGCTGGCCACAACCATAGCATCCCGAAGACCCCGTCATGCACTGACCGGAATGCCTCTTTCCGCAAGTTTGACACCCCAGGGTGGAGTGTCTGGCACTATGCCAACGAGGCTGACTGCCTCCCTTGCTCTAATTGAGAGAGATAGTAAGCCGAGTCGGCATAGACTCAGAAAAGGCCGCCCTGCTCTGCTGTGTTCTCTGCTGGCCTAGTCCCCTGCTAGACCTAGCTCCACCAGAAAAGGAGCCATGGGTCTTGGCCCTCTTGGCCTCAGCTGTAGCTTTTTTCTCCGCTAAACCGCCCTCTAAACCAACTGCCATGTCTACCATCTGGGTGTAATCCATAGTCCCCATATGAGGCTGTAAGCTTAGGAACATCTTCTCAGGCAGCCCCTGAACAAATTGCCTCACTCTATCCGTCTCTGACATAAGCAGCCTTAATGCTGCCTAGTTCAGGTAGGTAAACTTCTCATCATACTCTGCCACTGACATACCCGGAGTCATTCGAAGTCATAGAAACTCATCTAGTATCTGAGCTTGCCGGCTCTCAGAAAGGAACCTCTGCAGAAAAGCTGCTTGGAATTCCTCCTAGGTGGGTGGCTCTGAGTCGCCACATCCTTGGAGGAACTCCTCATACCATAAACCAGCTTGGCTTCCTAACTGGAAGCCAACCAACTCTGCTACCCTCTCTGATGAACAGTGAAGAACTCTAATGATCTTCTACTCCTCTTGGAGGAACTCATGCGGATCCTCTATCGTCAAATGCCCTCGAAAGGTTGGGGATCCATCCTCCGAAATTGCTCTAGTGTTGAATCATTTGGATCTCTAACCGGTGGCTGAATCATAGGCTGGGCTGACTGAACCACAGGCTGGGCTGACTGAACCACAGGCTAGGCTGGCTGACTCACAAGTGGGGTTGGCTAGGCCCCACCCTCAGCCTATCTGGCCACTATATCTGAAAGTGTGGCCAAAGCATGCTCCAAGGCTCTGAACCAGGTCTTTGAGCTGGAAGAGCTGCTACTATGGTGGCGACGTGAGGAATGGTAGCGTAGGGGAGGCATGCTGAATCCTGAGAAATATAGACAGGTGGAATAAGAAACTGATCATAACAGAATGGACACGACTCCTTATCTGAACCTAGAGAAGACTGACCATCCTAACAGGCTTCAAGTAACACTTCGTTAATGCAAATGGGTGCGCTTCCATTTACAAAAACGTCGTGCTACTTGTGGACACTTGCGCCAGTGACATGCAAAGAAACCTATGGCTCTGATACCACTTTGTCATGAACCGACTTGGATCATGACCGGCACGTGAGGAATCCGATCATCACGTAAGCCTCGCGACCTCTGTACCGTACTATATGCTTACTTTATTCATAAATATGATTTAATCATAAATTAATTTAGCTAATGAACCTTGCTAATTTAGAAATAACATCCTCTTTATAAATAGATTTCATAGCTGTAGCTATAAAATACATCTCGACCAAGTTACTCATGTACAAAATATCTATGGGTGATATGTTGTGAAATGCAAAAGAATCCCGGTATAATATCAAAATGCAAAACAAAATGGCTACATGTAGTCCGGGACCCTGCCCGTCACATCATTGGAGCACATCTACCATGAACAGAACACTAAGGCTTCATGCCGAAGTGAAACTCACCCAAACTGGAGAAAAACTACTATTGAGAAGGTGGGAGAGGAGGATCCTGAGCTATGTCTGTATTTGCGAAAAAATGAAGGAAAGGGGTGGGTTTTGAAATCAAAACTCAGTAAGTGGATCCTCACTCATAACCGTGCATGGAGCAAGAAAATATAATATATAAATAATTGTAAAATGCAACATTTATAAACAGTTCCATTTACTTTACATATTAATTATAATCTTTAGAAATCTCAAGAATTACACAAGGGAACAGAGTGCTCATCAACTGTAAGGAGGGTGCTAAGCCCATGGTGGACAAAGCCCCTAGCTTATGTGATCTCTTCGGTTCTTGGCAAACCGTGTCCCTGGCGGACAGATCTAACTCAAGGATAAATTGCCCCTAGCAGGCCTTCGTATACCAAGGTTAACGGAAGAACTGCCGTTAACTTACAATTATGTTCCTCTCAATAGCTCTCTTTATTCTAAAACCATCTAAAGTCGTAAAAAAGGGTATTCTGTATTTTCTAGTTCAACTTTCTCAACTATAGCAACACAAATCTTTAAATTTCATTCGGTAAATCATGGTAAATTCCAATTTTTCATAACAAATAAATTCATGCATTAAACCGTACAAACTCTTTATGAAATAACTATGGTCTCATGCATTTCAAAAATCATAATTTCATATGTAAATTTTAAATTAAGCATTCCTAAACAAGGCACATTATTTATATAATTACATATCATGTGAAAATAATTTATTCCAAGTCTCTGAAAGGTCCATAATACTAGAAAAAAGTAGTATAATGACCAAAATATGATCATAAGATCAAACCCACTCACCTTGACAGGTAGATAGTGAAGTACCAACACCGCAGGGGCTCCAATGAGGAGGAATTGCACCAACGCCTACCATTGAAGTCACAAAACTCTAGATTAGTCTCCGTTAACCTCTAGATTACTCAAACATACTCTAACAATATTGGGGGAGCACCCTCATTTAACAACAATGGAGACAAACCACAACCTAATCACGAAGATAAGAAAGGGGAAGGGAAAGAACAACAAAAGCCTATAAATCTTACCTTTGATTTTTTGAGAGGAAAAAAATGGAGTGGATTTGTGAGAAAGGAGTGGGAGAGGGAGTTTGGAGAGGTAGGGCTCGGAAATGGGGAAAAATTTCCAAGTTGGGGTGTTTAAAAAGGGGTGGAGGGGCTCACTTATGCGAAATGCTGCATTTTGCATTGGTCATATACTGCTGACTCCGCTATAGCAGTGTATGACCGCTATAGCGATCCTGCTAAGCTTGCCCCCATGAACTCATCACTTATGACTGTTATAGCGGTCCTAGACCCCTATAGCAGTCCTTAGGGAGTAAAAAGACATGTTGCCACATACACATGACCGCTTTAGCGGTCCCCAGAAAGCCGAAACCCAGACTCCCACCAACTGTGACTGCTATAGCGGTCCTAGACCGTTATAACGGTGACAGTTCACCATATCTGCTACCTAAAGGGTCCTTCATGCATCCTAGGGCCTACCTGGCAACACGGGTGGGCCCTAAGGGACCCTGGGACAGTACGAAACTTATCCATTGCCATGTATGCATCGAGCATCACAAATGCGTGTTATGAAAAGTTGTAAACCAATAGCAAAAAGTTGTAAACCATTGTATAAAAAGTTGTAAACCAGTAACAACATATTATAAACTAATTGAGAACACACACTAAACAGGTTGCTGAAAACTAAAGTTGAAAAATTGTAAATACATGTTATGAAATGTTATAAACCAGTGTACAAAAAGTTGTAAACCATTGCACAAAATGTTGTGAACTAGCAGCAAAATGTTGTAAACTAATTGAAGACACATACTAAATAGGTTGCTAAAAACTAGAGTTGAAAAATTGTAAATGTGTGTTACGAAATGTTGTAAACTAATATGTAAAAAGTTGTAAACTATTGCATAAAATATTGTAAATCAGTAGCAAAATATTGTAAACTAATTGATGACACATACTAAATAAGTTGCTGAAAACTGGAGTTGAAAAATTGTAAATGCGTTACAAAATGTTGTAAACCAATATGCAAAAAGTTGTAAACCATTGAACAAAATGTTATAAAATAGTAGCAAAATGTTATAAGCCAATTGAGGATGCCATATTTTAATAATTTTATAAATATAAAATAGACCTAAAATAATAATAAAATTAAATTTTAGTCATTAACAATATATTTATTAGACATATTTGGTGCTTAATTTGATTTGTTGTAAAAAAAAAAGTAAGATCATTTATATAAATTCACATATACATATAACATCATTTATATTAATTTAGTAATGAGATTATTGCGCTTAAGCGCCAAATAAGACTAATAAATATATTGTTAATGACTAAAATTTAATTTTATTATTATATTTAGGTCTATTTTATATTTATAAAATTATAAAAACATGGAGTCCTCAATTGGTTTACAATATTTTGCTACTGGTTTACAACATTTTGTGCAATGGTTTACATCTTTTTATATATTAGTTTACAGCATTTCGTAACATGCATATACAATTTTTTAACTTCAGTTTTCAGCAACCTGTTTAGTATGTGTCCTCAATTGGTTTATAACATTTTGCTACTGGTTTACAACATTTTGTGCAATGGTTTACAACTTTTTGCATACTAGTTTACAACATTTCGTAATATGTATTTACAATTTTTCAATTTTAGTTTTCAGCATCTTGTTTAGTATATGTCCTCAATTAGTTTATAACATTTTGCTACTGGTTTACAACTTTTTGTACAATAGTTTATAACTTTTTGCTACTGGTTTACAACTTTTCATAACTCATATTTATAATTTTTCAACTCCAGTTTTCAATAACAGGAAATTTCAGCTTCTAGCAGAGCCATTCTTAATTCATTTTGTAGTTGAAAATTCATCTTCTTTTTTTTCCTCCTATAAATGATGAAAAATGAGAGAGAGAGAGAGAGAGAGAGAAACGTAGTAAAGAGAGAAAAATGAAGGCTTTGGTGAGTGAGAGAGAAACAAGAAAAAGAAAGTAAGTAAGTTCTGAAAGAAAAAAAGGAACGTTGCTTCTTCTTTTTCCTTCTCTTGTGAATGATGAAAAATGAGAAAGAGAACTTGATAAAAAGAGAAAAAATGAAAGTTTTGATAGGTGAGAGAGAGAATGAAATGAGCTATGAGCAACTGAAAATATCAGCTGGTTTTATTCTTTTCTTCTTCCTCCCCTGCGCGATGTCAAGAATGAGAACTATGAGGGGGTGAGAGAGATGAAAGAGAGAAGCACAAAAAATGGAAGCTTTCAAAGGGGTAGGTGAAAGTGAAACTTTTCTCTCATTTTTGCTTCTCTGTACATTTCTTCCTTTTTTTCGTTTCTTGTGTTCCCCACAATGCCTTTCCATATCAATACATCCCCATATAGAAATTTTGGCATTCAGTGAGGTGGATGTAGATGGTGTAAGTATATTGATGAATGTGTATCATTTCTCTATTTTGAAATAAAAAGAGTAAACATGCATCCAACTTAATCCCTGAAAAATATATTACATTAGACAATTTAGTCTTCTAAGAAAATAAACCTTGCTCATGGTCCCTTAAGAATTGGAAGGCAGGACAAATTAGTCTATCCATTAAGTCTCTATTAATAGAATGGCACGCACAATGCATTATAATATTGATGCATTACATGAGCTGAAATATTGACATCCAAATGACGTCATTTTGGAAGAATTCAAGACATTGTTCCCCATATTCAAGAAATTAATTCCTTTACATCATGTTGTTCGAAGTTTTGGGGAATAAAATAAACATTAAAATGTCGTATCACTCAAAGGATGGGAATGTGATTTCCATATATAACATGATAGGCCACGTCATTGACTTAGTATACCACGCATGTGATCCTATCAAGATTTAATGGATAGACTTTACAGAACGATTAATTTATTCTATGTTCAATTCTTGAGGAACCATATGAGGGGTTTATATTTTTGGGGGACGAACCATATTGTTCAACATAAAATTCTTGAGGATTTGTGTACACTAGAATTTATTTTTCAAAAGTCTATAAAAGTCCAAATGCATTTGACTAGCCATGGGTTGCATTTTGTTGAGATGCATTTAATGCAACATGGAGCCGCTATCAAGGTTAGTCAAAAAGGTATATAGTGGCACTGGGAGCATTAAATATAGAAGAAGCAAATGCAGGTGAAAGTGTAAAAGCATTAAATGCTTTCATTTAATAGCTTTGCATGGAGACTGCTATAAAAGGAATGCATAGAGTTCATTCGAAAGAACAAGAAAATGGATAAACCAACAATCTAAGTGTTGTCTCCTCACTTTAGTGTAATAGAGTAGAATTATTTGTTCTTTGAGTTTTTCTCTTTTGTGAGTTGAGAGTATACACCAGTGAGAAAAATACTCTGAGATATTTTGGGTGTATTTAGGACATGGGTTTAGTAAAGTGTGTCTACCTTTTATATTTCTATCATATTTCTATAGTGAAATATTTGGTTGTCGCCTTTACTCGTGAATGTAGGCTTTAAGCAGAACCACGTAAATTCATGTCGTTATTTATTTTACTCTTCTATATATTTATTTTGCGCTACTTTGTTTGGCATTAATTTGATGAGCGCATTAAGTTTGGAATGTGGAAGGTTCGTCTGATGGCTGTTCTTATATAGCAATGTATAAAAGTAGTATTTTCTGACAAGGAAAAGTGGTCGGAGACAATGAAAGAATCTGAATAGGAAGATGCCAATCAAAAGGCTCTTTCAATTATGTAGTTACGCATTACAGATAATGTGTTGCAGGAGATCCTTTAGGAGAAAACAACAAAATCGCAATGGAAAGTTAGAGTCATTATATACGACTAAGACGGTGGCTAACTATCTGGATGTTTTGCGATGTCTATGCATGCTTCATATGGCAGAAGGGACATCAATCTAGTCTCACATAGCTGAGTTCATGTCACTCGTCACAGATTTGAAAAATATGGACGAGACATTTTCAAGTGAGCAACAAGCAATGATATTGCTTTGTTCCTTACCTCCTTCTTACAAGCACTTTTGTGAAATGCTTATATATGGTCATGAAAGCATCAAAATTGATGAGGTTAAATCTGCACTTTTAAGCTGTGATAGAATGGAGCACGGTACTAGTGATCATGATGATATTGCATTTGGCCTAGTTGCTATAGGGAGGTCAAAGGAGATTGGATCGAGTAGTAGTAGAGGAAAGTCTAGATCTATGTTTATACATTGTAAAGGCCGGTGTCGATATTGCAAGAAGGAAGGGCAACAGAAAGCAGAATGTCTGATGCTCAAAGATAAAAAGGACAAAGATTCAAGTGATGCAACAAGTGTTATTGAAAGTACTAATAATGTTCTTGTAGAATCAACTAGTTCAATTGGTGATACTTGGATACTTGATTCAGATTGTTCCTACCACATGTATCAGAATTAGGATTAGTTTACAACTTTCCGGTCAATTGATGGTAGCGTTGTCCATATGGGAAATGATATGGCCTGTAAGGTCATGACATTGGAGTAGTTCAGATCAAGATGCAAGATGGAATTATGAGAATGCTGAATGATGTTTGGTATATACTAGACTTGAAGAAAAATCTTATATCCTTGGGCATCTTCAATGATCAATTATAAGTATTTTGCTGAAGGTGGAGTTTTAAATCTCCAAAGGTGCTCTTATTGTAATTAAAGGCAAGTTGGTCAACAACCTTTATTTATTTCAAAGAAGTACAGTTGTTGGTGCTACCTCAGTATTGTCTTCATCTTATTCAAATTCTGATACTACTCATTTGTGGCATATGCATTTAGGGCATATGAGTGAAACTGCAATGTCAATTTTGAGTAAGCGCGGCTTGCTTGGTGATCACAATATTAGGAATCTTGACTTCTGTGAACACTGTGTCTAAGGGAAGCAAACCAGAGTCAAGTTCAGCACTGCTATCCATAGGACTAAGGACACATTGGATTACATCTACTTTGACTTATAGGGCCCTGTACCTGTTCTGTCAAAAGGTGGTATTAGATACCTATTGACATTTATTGATGATTTCTCAAGGAAGGTATGGGTTTATTTTCTAAAACACAAGAATGAAGTATTCCATACTTTTAAGAAATGGAAAGCGCTCGTTGAAAATTAGACCAGCAAGAACATCAAGCGCCTCCGAACAGATAATGGTTTGGAGTTTTGTGGAGGTCAGTTCAATGAGTTCTGTGAAAATAAAGGCATAGTAAAACATCATACTATGCAAAAGACTTTGTAACAAAATGGAGTAGCATAATGTATTAGAGAGGACTCGTTGTATGCTCTGTAATGCTAGTTTGCCTAAAGAATTTTAGGCTGAAGCTGTTATTATGGCTTGCTACTTGGTAAATCAGTCTCTATCAACTGTGATCAATTTGAAGATTCCTATTGAGGTATCGTCTGGTGCTCCTGTTAATTATTCAAACAAGAGAATTTTCAGTTATCCTGCATATGCTCATATTGATTATGGAGGGCTTAAGCGAAGGACACTAAAATGTATATTTCTCGGATATCAAACTGGGGTTAAAAGTTATAGATTGTGGTGCACGAAGCCTAAATCATCCAAATTCATAATCAGTAGAGATGTCAAGTTTAATTAATCATCCATGCTTCATCCAAAAAAGAAGGTTGGTGATGCAGACAAAGACCAAGATGCTAGCAAGTAGGTGGAGTTTGAAGCTGAACCACCAAAGCAAATAGAAGAAGATGCCTCTGATCAACCCATTCAAGAAGAAGAATAAGATATTGCTGATGCTGTAGATGCACGACAACAATTGCAGCACTATAGCCTTACTAGAGATAGAGAAAAAAGGCAAATAAAACCACCACAAGGTATGGTCATGCAGACATAGTGTCTTTTACATCATCAGTGGCAAAGGATATTGAATTAGAAGATCCCACTACATACTAGGAAGCTATCTCAAGTGAAAAGTCTGCACAATTGATTGCTGTGAGAAGTGAAGAAATGGAGTCTCTTCTTAAGAACCATTCTTGGGAGTTGGTGAAACCACCTAAAGAACATGAAATTGTTGGCTGCAAATGGATTTTTAAGAAAAAGGAAGGATCCCCTAGAGTTGAACTGGCTTGGTACAAAGCATGCTTAGTTGCAAAAGGTATTAGCCAAAGCGAAGAATAGACTTCAATGAAGTATTCTCTCTTGTTGTAAGACATAATTCTATTTGGGTGTTACTTGCTATGGTTGCACTATTTGACTTAGAGCTTTAATAGCTCGATGTCAAAACAGGTTTTCTTCATGGTGATCTTGAAGAACATATCTACATGCAGCAACTGGAAGGTTTCACTGTTCAAGGCAATGAGGATCAAGTATGTCTCCTAAAGAAGTCATTATATGGCTTAAATCAATCTCCTCGCCAGTGGTGTAAGAGACTTGACAATTTCATATTAAGTCACAGTTATTCAAGGAGTGACTATGACTGTTGTGTTTACCACAGAAAGCTCTCAGATGGTTTGTTTGTCTATTTGTTGCTTTATGTTGATGACATGCTCATTGCTGCTAAGAGTATGTCTAAGATCAAGAAGCTGAAGGAGTAACTCAATGGTGAATTTAAAATGAAAAACCTGGGTATAGCTAAGAAGATTTTGGGTGTAACATCCTCCTAAGTACAACGTTATCCTTAAGTTATGACATTAGACTCGAGAGTTGTTACTTATAAATTAGTGGACCTTTCTTAAATAGCTATAGCAAATTCGATGGGTTCGTGTAATAGCTAGCGTAATTCAATTAAAATATATAACAAAGATACAAAATATTTATTTACTATAAAGTTAATTACATAAGAAAGCTCTATTGTGAGCTTTAATACATATACAATTTCTATTACATTTACCTACATATATATATCTACAACTATATACCACATAAGAAAAACATCAACTACTAAATTACTGCAATCCCGAGTTTCTTTGTGTAGTAACTCCATAGTTCTCTGGATCAATCTGGAGATGACACGGGAACACAAAACACATAGTGGTGAGAATTATACAATTCTCAGTAGGGCAACTCCCCAATTAAACAATCATAAGTCATCTTCATCGCCCCAACCACTTCGGTTTATCAAGGAAAAGGTGATCATGCAATACATATTAAAGATCCATTTTTTTTAAAGTTTTAAAATCATCCCTCCGAAGTAGGTAGCTTTTAATAATTAATCACTTAATGCACACATATCATAAAGCTCAAACATATAGTTAATAATCTTAATTAAGCAATTAAATATGATATGAGTATGTATATGCTAAATATAGTGAACTTATCTGAAAGTGACCTGGTTTCACTTGTGGTCATAGGTGCATTTTTCTCTTTTCATCGATATAGGAAAGACTTAGTTTATACCCAATGGATATCTGTCGTGGATAACTCCACAATAAATAATTTATACCAAATGATATGTATAATGGATCACACACCACAAGGGAAATAGACTGCTTATCAGGACTGAGCTCAATCCTATATATAGTCATCGGACTTCATTTTGTCCTTTTCCGAATCACACACAGATCTATTCCTAGCCGATACGTCGATCGACTCATAATATCTCAGGGAAGTTCCTCATTTTTCCTTCCCCTATAATATCTCTAAGAAAGTTTCTCTTTTTGCCTTCCCCTCATTCAGCCTAAGTCTTGTTTCTGTTTTCTCTATATATCAGAACATTCACGAGTGAAAATTTATACATTCTCTTTTTTCATATACATATCATTCACTTTTCTTTTCCAAATGCATATATAAGGCACATATACACATTCATTCATAATATGATTCCAATCATGCCTCAAACCATTCCTTAAAGTCACTAGCATGCATTCATATATGTCATACTTAATCAAGGGTCATTATATCACCAAATCAATGCTTGAGTTCATTTAAGCACAAATACAACATGTTGGAAGAATTCATGCCTGAGGAGTACAATTTATTATGCCTAACAAACATCCATTGCAAGGGCTATAAAAATTCTCAAGGACACTCCAATATGTCCCTAAGGTACTCTAAAAATTACGGAGTAAAAAGGTTTCTCTAAGTATGATAACAAAATTCAACAAATTTAGTGGTCAAAGACCACTTGTACTCAGCTCAGAACCAGAATCTCATAAATTTTAACCCTAGCAAATGATTGAATAAATTCAAAATAAAAATCGTGTTTACACTTTGAGATGTTATCAACATTTTATAAAAATTTCAAAGGATAATTCAATCATTTACTATAGTGACAAAATTAGACAAATTCACAGCTTTAATTTCAGAAATTTAGGCAGCATATACATAGTCTCGGTTCATGATTTTTTTCATGTAGTTAGATTCTTTATCATGATCCACAAAAATTTTCAGAGTTGCCTTAGGATGTTAGCTTCAACATATAATTTTTATAACTCATGAAAATACCCAAAATTCACTCAAAAAATTCATGATCAGTGGCTATCCATATAAAAACTGAAAATCCAGCAGCATGGTTTAAAATCTCTTTCCACAAAAATGATTCTTCACAATATCAAACCACTCCACCAAGATTAACACATCACTATCAATATATTATCAAACAATTCAATTAAAAATATTCAGTGAAATCAGTAAGAAAATCACAAAACAGACTTGAAGTAAAAGAGGTTTAAAATGTCCTACTTTGGTGGCTTTAAGGATCTTGGCTTCAAGGATGTTTCAAGAGTGATCTTGCTCACTTCAAGGCCACCAATTCAACATTAAACCCTTCCCTAGACAGCAAATGGTGAGCTCTCAAAGTAGAAAAGGTTGATAAATTCAAATTCTAATCGGTTAGTTTGGTAGATATTGAGGAGTGGAACTAGTTTTGTGAAGGAAGTTTATGATTTTAACAAGTCTAGGCTAGTATTTTTGGTATTTGAAATGAAGTTTGGAGCTCATGGACATGGTTTCTCCTTGTTACTGCATGCTGGCTGAGAAATGATATGGCTTCAAGGAGAAGATTTATAAGTTGGAATATAATATAATATAAATGGATAATTCTTAAAGAAAGAAAGCAAAATGGATGGATAGGATTTAATCTTGTAAATAAAGATTAAATCTTAACCTTACACTTGGCTAATAAGGATAACTTTATCTTATTCTAAAGATTAAATTAGTTTTCAATGTTAAAAATCGCATATCGAAATTTTGCCGAATAGGTAAAACACCATACCCGGGTAATAAAATATTGCCCAAAAATTAATTCCAAGTATAAAATCTTCAATTCTCACTATTTCTAACATTAAACCTCTCTTTTCTCAGTTCCAAGCATCTCCTAGTCCCGGATCTGAGGTTTCGGCTGTCCTGATGGGCCCACAGGGCCCGTAAATCACTATTCATATTTGTTTTTCAAATCTATTGGGTCATCCTCATCATTGCCAAAATTGTCAGATTTTTGAAATTATGACTAATAAAGCTCAAATTAATTTTTAAATAATTTTTAGGGTATTACAATATTGAAATTCACAGGGATCGGCATGGTAGCAAATTATATTTGTCTCAAAAGAAGTATATTGAAAAAGTACTTGAGCGCTTTGGGACGCAAAATGCAAAGCCTATGAGTACTCCATTGGTAGGCCATTTCAGATTATCAGCCGCACATTCACCATAGTCCATTAAAGAGGAGGAACATATGTCACATATTCCTTATGCTAGTACAGTTGGAAGCATCATGTATGCTATAGTATGCACTAGACCGGATATTTCACATGTCATTAGTGTTGTTAGCAGATATATGGAGCATCCTAGCAAGATGTTGGCAAGCAATAAAATGGATACTTCGATATCTTCAAGGTACAACGAATATTGGCTTAGTATATGACAGAAGTTCTAACACTGATGGTAGTGTTGTTGGTTATGTTGACTTTGATTATGCTGGAGATGTTAACAAAAGGAGATTTCTTACATGATATGCCTTCATGCTTTCAGGCAGTGCAATAAGTTGGAAAGATACTTTACAGTTTACTATTGCATTATCCACTACAAAGGCTGAAACATGGTAGCAGCAGAAGTATTGAAGGAAGTCATTTGGCTCAAGAGTTTGGTAGGCAACTTGGACTTAGAACAAAATATCACAACTATTTGTTATGATAGCCAAAGTGACATACATTTGACCAAAACTCAAATGTATCATGAGAGAACTAAACATATTGATATCAGATATCATTTTATTTAGGAGATTATTGTAACATCCTAATTTTTAACCCAATACTCTAGAACATATTTAGGTTAATCATTAGTCTGTTACTTCATAGTTCTCATTTAACTTTGAATTACTTAGTGGAAAAATACGGGTAATTTTTTTTGAAATAAAAGTGAGAGCCGCGTGATGCGATATAACTTGCAACGGACAAAACATACATCTCATAACGTCATAGCATAAAGCATGGAAGGGCACATCATGAGAGACACTGAATAACATCTCATATATAATTATAATTTGCCCACTTATAAGCGTGGGACTTGATTTGGTACATGGAAGTACATGAAAGAAAATACAACATAAACATAAACATAATCTACTCCCCTACCCGAGTGCAACTAATAGGATGACCTTTAAACAAAAGAAGGTTCATCCCCATCTAAGTGGTGTGTGCTCTAACTCGGGACGTAAGCGCCGAACACCGTGCCATCGCCAAAAGGTGAGACGGGGAGATACGATGGAATGTACAAGAGGAGTGAAGGGTCGACCCATGAACATGAATACTCTAATCGTGCATCGACCCACAAAATGGTATGATCCGTGGTCCGGTCATGGTGCACCTCCTATGCTCTGGCTGTCCACGAACATCACTAACGCCGCTATCTGAAGACATGACGGAAAGAAGGAGATAGAGGAGTGAGAATCTTACTAAAGAATCTCAGAGAGGGCCTCCTACTACCTAGGTGTCATCATCTACGCCCTCGGGAACCTTGGGTTTATTTATACAAAACGATCGAGCATGTATTAGGTTCATTTTAAACTTTAAAATATATTTTAGCCAAGCTCCATTCATTTTAGGATGGTCTTAATGTCATGGATGCAACATATCAGAAAATGTATGCATGGCACTACCTAATGCACATACATAAAACTTAACATCAAGCATCATCATTCTTGGTGGCATAAAGTGGCAATAAGACATATTCATATGGGGACAGAACTTAGTGACATAATCATAATCATGAAACTTCTTCCTCATGGGCCACCCTAAAAGACAATCGAACTAGGGGTGCTCGGCAACGGTGTCACCCAGAACGTGTCATACATCTAGGTTATGAGCTCATACCTTAACTAGTCGCTACTAGTTCTTACTACCACTTAACGATAAGCGATCATAAATCATAAATCCCACTATCCGAGCAATGCGGGTTAGGGGCAAAACTCTTAGAGGTGCTCGGCCGAACCGGTGTCACCTAAGAGTATAAAATGGTACCGATGTCACATGAGTTCTATGGAGGTGCTCACTAACCGTGTCATCCTAGAACCCATCTTAGTACCTTAATTTTCAAAATTTCTTTAAGTCCTCCAAATTTGCCGGAAATTGGCGGCACAACGGTCATTACACAATTTCCTTCCAAATTTGCTTTATGCCGATAAACATATAAACTCATATATTCCTCGTTTAAATATCGTCAGCATCATTAGCATACTTCATGCATCATCATACATCATCCACACGCTTACCCCTTACGGTAGCTTATGCTTTGACCCTTACGGGTCTTAATCTTGAGATATAGTTCTCTACATCCGTCGTTCATATTTTAAGCGCCTAAGGCTCATAATTAAACATCATTCATAATCCTCTCATTTTACTTTTAAATCTGAATAGCATAGGGTGGAAATCCTAACATGTGAATACGGGGTTCTAGAACTTACGTTTTAGACCCTTTCTTGGTTCCGCTTTTCGGAAGCTATATATTAAATCTAAATCAATTATGAGGCATTCCTATGCTTAAGGACTAATTATTAATCATGTTTACCATGTTATAAGGGTGCTGGACCGAATCCAGAAAATTAAATGTTCTAAGAGTTCTACATTTGCATTTTTACGGTTTTCTAGTTACTAGCTTCCCCATAGGTGCTAGAATTCGATTCTAATCCAAATGATACCAAGTTTTTCATGTCTAAATGATCTAAATCTGATTATGTTCCCATTAAAACAGTTTGGATTAGTTCCATAAACAAATGGGTCAAAACTATGTTAAATTCTAGCTTTACGGTATTTCTAGTTAGCTAGTTTCTTACCTATCATGCATATGTTCGCTTCTACATCATCACATGATATTTTCACACATTCCAACACATCAAAACATCATCATACAGCATCACACCCATCACATCAGAACCGAAAACATTTAACTTAAATGAGAGAGTTAAATTGACATTTCTAGGTACATAAGTTAACTAGTTTCTCTTGGAATCGATCTAGAACTTCTAAAACTCTTTGCAAAACATTTTAATTCCTCAAGAGGCTAAGTGAAGCCTTAGGTTAAAGACCAAAATATATTTCATCTCCTAAAAGAGGATAAAATCACAACTTGTGATAACATAACCTTATAAAGATTTGTAAAGCTTTAAGGAAAACTTAAAACATAGACTATTGGACCTAGTAGCTAGATGAAAACTCATTGCAAGTCCATCATCACTACTTGGCCGAAATTATTCATTCAAGGAATACATTCACATATAACTTTAACTTGGAATGAAATGGGCAAGTCTTTGAGCTCTAGGTTCTTAAGTTATGACATAAACTAAACGCGGCTCATGCTTTTCGCTTTTAATCTTGCTTACAAAGTAAAGTGATGACTTAAAATTAAATATGCAAGGCATAACTTAAACGCGTGCAAGCTTTGAAAGTAATTATGAGGCATAAACTTAAACGTGCAAGCTTGAAGCTAAATATGCATGGTTCAATTCTTTATTTTAGTGCTCTTGGCCCAACAACAATCGACTTTAAGGCTGAAATAGATAGGCATTCGAGAAATTAATTAGGTGATAATGCAAGTTCAATTCTTATTTTATGGTCTAGCCTCAACAACAATCGACTTTAAGGCCGAAATAGAAAGGCGAGAATAAAATTAAGTGATGATACAAGTTCCATTTTAATCTTTATGTTCTTAGGTGATAGCTAGAAAGCAAAGATGCATAGCAAGAATGTAAATATGGATGTAAGCATAAAATAAATTATGCAAGTTCATTTTATCTTTCTAGAGCTCTTAACAAGACTTTAAAGGAATTTAAACCATACCCCAAACTCATCCAAACAAGGTAAAGTCAAGCTTAGAGTTCTTAAAACTCAACATAATATTTTTAGGAAATCAAACCATGAAACTTAGAAAATTAATGGATTTAATAAATCATCAAGAAGAAAAGGAACATTTTAAAACTCTAGGAGTTCATGATCTTGATGATATATTAACACCAACATCATGAGTCCTCATCATTGAGTTCATTGACCCATTTTAAAACATCACTAAAGCTAAAGTTCTCAAGAGTTCAAGAAAGGAAAAACTAAAAACATTTTTGCTCAAGAACAAAGATCAAGCTCTAGAGTTTGTTTCAAGTGATGAACATCATCATGAAACTCTCATCATCAAGCTCTCATTCCTTTGTTCTCCAAGGCCTATGGCCGAAAATGAAAAGGAAAAAGGAGTGGAAATGAAGTTCTAAAGAGAAACAAGAGAAACTATGAACATCAAGCTTGAAACAAGAACTTTAAAGAAAAGAATACATGAAAGAAAATCCCTACTTGGTGTGATGAACTTGAAGATGGAAGAAGAAGATGAAGAAGATGAAGAACTTGAGGAACTCCAAGAACTTGAAGAACACAAAAACTTTGAGAGAAAAAGAAAAGCTTTGAGAGTTCCTAAACTTAGCAAATGATCTAAAAGTGGTGCAAGCTCTTCAAGGCATTCTATTTATAGAGAAATGAAACAAATGGAGGGTATGAAGGCTGATGAAGGCTTCAGCCATATGAGGTGCAGATTGGAGGGTTCCATGTGTTCCATGAGGTGAGATAATGTGTTCTTGAGGTATGGTGAGCAGTATGGCTTAAGGTGTGAGGTATGGTTCAAGGTATGGCTTCAAGCATGGTTCTTTGAGTGAGAAAATAATTAAACATGTGGCCAAAGAGGGGTGTGCTGGCCGAAATGCATTAGCCAAGGGAGGAGAGTTTCTTGCATTTTAATTGTGGTTTAGAGTTGTGTTTAGGTGTATCTTTGATTATGCTTAAGATTAGAAATTTGTAAGAAAGTGTTTAGGTAAGGTAAATGGGTAATTAAGGTGGTCTAGACATAATTAAGGAGTGGTCTTGCACCATTAGAGAGTTAAATCCTCAATTTAGAGTCTAAACAACTCTAGACACATTTCCTTGATTTAAGGAATTGGAGAGAGAAAACACTATTCAAGATTCCAAGACTAGGAATCTTGAGTTCTAAAAAGGGATTTAAGTTTAATCTAAGCAATTTTAGGTTCTAATTAACTTTAATAAATTATTTTGGCTCTAGACTAATTAGGGAAATAAATTAATCTTCGTTTAAAGCCTAATATTGCTTAGGTTTGCTTAATTACGTCATTAAGCTCAAAAACACTATTCTAGGGGCAAAATCGTAATTTTGCACTAAACCGCCAGGACCACGGGACTTGAACAGAGACCTCTAGACACATGAAAACATGTTTTTAAACCTCTGGGAAAGTTCCGCTCAAAACACTTTTACCCGCGTAAAAACGCTTATAAGGGTATTTTTGGTCATTTTGACTAAACCGCGAAACGAAATTTTCGCTCAAAGCATTCAAAAGGCCATTCAATCCTCTTCAAATTGAAATGACCTTCGAGGACGACCGAGTTGGTTACCCTCGAGTTCGGGTCAGGAAATGACCTCAGGGGCATTTTGGTCATTTCCCTCGGACAGAGAAATCGGGGTGTTACAATTATTACTCAAGGTGTCATTGAAATAAAGAAAATTGGTACCTCAAACAATCCAGCTGATATGTTAACAAAGTCAATCATTGTTGCTATGTTCAAGCATTGCTTGGACTTAGTTAGCAATCACAATATGTGAAGTTTGCCCTTATGGGCATATTGGAGAAGGTGACTTTGGTAACTCAATAAAAAATAAAGTCAAAATGGAGATTTGTAGACTAGGCTTCATTTTTCAAAAGCCTATAAAAGTCCAAATGCTTTTGGCTAGCCGCGGTTTGCATTTTGATGAGATGCATTTAATACAACTTGGAGCCGCTATCAAGATTAGTCAAAAAGGTAGATATTGGCACTGGGAGCATTAATTGCAGAAGAAGAAAATGCAGGCAGAAGTGTGAAAACATTAAATGCTTTCATTTAATAGCTTTGCAGGGAGACTGCTATAAAAGGAACACATAGAGTTCATTGGGCAAAACAAGAAAACAGAGAAACCAACAATCCAAGTGTCTCTTCACTTTAGTGTAATAGAGTAAAATTATTTGTTTTTATGAGTTCTTCTCTTTTGTGTGTTGAGAGTATACACAAGTAAGAAAAATACTAGGAGGTATTTTAGATGTATTTGGACTTGGGTTGAGTGGAGTGTGTCCACCTTTTGTATCTTCATCATATTTCTATATTGAAATATTTGGTTGTCGCCTTCGCCCATGTACGTAGGTTTTAAGCTGAACCACCTAACTTCCTCATGTAATTTATTTTACCCTTCCACATATTTATTTTTTGCTACTCTGTTTGTGCATTTTGGCCTTACCATTACGCAACAGTTTGAGTTCGGTGCTTACTCAATGAAAATATCACTAATAGCAGTATTATAGAGCTGTCGACCTGTCATGGACCTCGCTTGCATTGAACTAACCGTTTAGCCCGCTATGCTAGATGGCAAGTGAAAGAGTTCATGGATCCATGCCATGGCAGTTACAGAAAGAAGATAAAGAGAGTGTGTGTGTGTGACTAAAATGATGATATTATGATAATTGTCTTGACAATGTGTTAGAATCAGTATATATATAAATAAGTATGGGAGATTAGCTTCTCGAGCAAGCTACTACAGAAAGAGGCGGGAAAGGTAGTTATGTCCATAACAAACTTCAACAAACTTTAACTGATCTGATACTATACTTAACATTCCCCCTCAATTCGAGCGAGGTTTAACCTCCAAGGTCTTCAAGTCCTTGACTCCTAGTAAGTTTCTGAGGTAGCTTAATTTGCTGCTCGAGATTGCTTTGGTTAATAGATATGTAGGTTGCTCAGATGAAAGAATGTGAGCCACTAAGAGTTGTCCTTGAATGACCTTGTCTCTTACAAAGAAAAGATTTAGTTCCATGTGTTTTGTTCTTGAGTGAAGTACAGGGTTATGGGCTAATATTACTGTACTAAGGTTATCACAATATATGACAGGCCTTGCAACCGGTATGCGAAGCTCATAAAGTAGGGATTAAAGCCAGGTTATCTCAGCAGTGGTATCAGCCAGGCTTCTATACTCTACTTCAGTACTGGACCTTGCCACTATAGGTTACTTTTTGGACCACCATGAGATCAGATTTGGGCCTAGGAATATGTAGGAGCCTGATGTGGACCATCTATCATCAATATCAGCGGCCCAATTTGTATCACAAAATCCTCTTAATCTAAGGGGCTAAGTGCGCTGGATTAGATGAACACCAACTTGTGGGCTACTTGTAAGATAGCTCAATATCTTCTTTACTGCTTTCTAGTGAGTGTCTAAAGACTGACCCATGAACTGACAAGCTTTGTTCACATAGAATGCAATTTCTGGCCTTGTTATGATGGCATACTGTAGAGCTCCTACAATTGATCTGTAAAGAGATAGATCACTCATGGTGTCTGACCTATGTTTGGAGAGCTTAAGGCTGGAAATTATAGGGGTGCTGATGCTTCGAGCCTTGTCCATTTTTCTATTAGTCAGGAGGTCTCAAATGTATTTGTTCTAAGATAAATGGTGTGAACCATCTTTGTAGGTGTTATCTTCTTTTCCCAGAAAGTAATGTAGGCTGCCTAGATCTTTGAGTACCAACTAAGCATGGAGTTTGGCAATTAGAGCAGTAACTGTTTGAGAGGAGGAGCAAGTGATGATAATATCATCAACATAGACCAAAACATAAGTGTTATGGCCATTGTGAGAGTGAGTGAATAATAATGGGTCACTTTTACTACTAGTGAATCCAAGATGATGCAATGTTGTCCCCAATCTTTCACACCAGGCCCAAGGGGCCTATTTTAGGCCATAAAGGGCTTTGTGCAGTTTGCAAAGTAGATTAGGCTTCCCTTTTATGAAACCCTCAGGTTGGCACATGTAAACTATTTCTTGGAGAATGCCATTGAGGAAAGCATTGTCGACATCAAGTTGTCTAATACTCGAATTTTGTGAGAGAGCTAAAGTGAGAATGACACGAATTGTGGTTGGTTTTACTATAGGAGAAAAGGCTTCTAAGTAGTCAAAACCAACTTGTTAGTGAAACCCCTTGGCTACTAATCTAGCCTTGTAATTATGAACTGTTCTATCCGTGTTTTGTTTTATTCTAAAAACCCATTTGCAGCCGATTGGCTACCTCCCTGGTAGCAGTGGCACCAATGACCAGGTTTGGTTTTGAAGGAGTGCCTTATACTCCTCTGTCATGGCAGCAAGCCAATGGGGAGAGGTCATAGCTTCAACTGGGGAGGCTGGCTCAGTGGTTGTTAGGAAGGTAGAGGGAGGGTGTTTGGGTTTAAAGATGCCGGACTTGGACCTAGTTTGCATAGGGTGGGTGTTTTGGTATATAGGTGGGTTAGTGGGTGAGGGTAGTGGAGGCTGAGGTGCTGGAATAGGTTGGGAAGTGATGGTAAGGGAAGGTGGTTGAATTGAGGAATGAGGGGATGAAGAAGAGGTGGTTAGAGGGGAAGGGTGAGGGTGTGCATGGACTAGTTGTGAGATGAGAGTGGGACAGGGACAAATGGGTTTGATGATGTGGATGGGGTAGAAGGGGTAGTGGATTGAGTCATTTTGAAAGGGAATTTGGTTTCATCAAATAGAACATCTTTAGAGATGTATATTCTGCCATTAGTAGACATACTTGTAACCTTATTATGAGGGTTGTACCCAAGGAAAGTGCAAGGGGCAGAGTGAAAGTCAAATTTGTATTGAGTATATGATCTTAGTAGAGGGTAACATGTGCAGCCAAAGACTTTAAAGAAGGTATAGTCAGGTTGTTTGTTAAAGAGGACTTCAAGAGGTGAGGGGTGTTTAAGATCAGATGAAGGGATTTTGTTGATGATATATATGGCAGTTGCAATGGCTTCATCCCAAAATTGTAATGGCAAGGATGCATGAGATAAACGTGTGAGTGTTGTTTCTGTCAAGTGGTGATGTTTTCTTTCAGTAGTTCCATTTTGGTGGTGTGTGTATGGACATATGATTCTATGAGTGATGCCATGAGATGCAAGATAGGAAGTGAATAATCTGTACTCACTTCCCCAGTTAGATTGGATGGATTTAATGGAATGTCCTAGTTGAAGTTCAGCATTAGCTTTGAATTGCAAGAATGCATAAAATGCTTGATAATTTGTTTTAAGAAAGTAAACCCAAGTAAATTTTGAAAATGCATCAATGAAGGCTATGTGATATTTGAAGTGTTGAGAACTAGTTATAGGGGCAGGACCCCATAAATCTGTAAAAACTAACTCAAGTGGTGTGTGATATGTAGAAGTGGATGGAGATGATGGGAGTCGATGACTCTTGCCAAGACAGCATGCTTCACACAAGTTTGATGCAGTATTTTCTTTATTAGTGAATGGTATATTACAGTGATTTAGAATTGAGGATTCAACTGGAGCTGAAGCATGGCCTAATCTGCTGTGCCAAATTGTGTAAGAGGCAAGAGTAATTAATGCAGTATTACAACTAATTGTGTTGTTACGTGTATTGACAGAAAAATTAAATTTCTTATTTGAGGACAGGTGCTGTAAGGGAAATGAGACAAACCGATACAGCCATTTATTATCTGCAATTCCTTGAAGAAGGACTTCATTCTTGTCCTAAGATTTGACAAAACAATGAAAAGGATGAAACTCAAAGTAAACATTGTTATCTTAAGCAAATTTTTGAACACTAACCAAGTTTTAGTGATGTGAGGAACATGTAATAAATTATGCAAGGCTAAAGAGCGATGAGATGTGGTGACATTTGAGTGTCCTATATGAGCAATACACAAACCTTGGCCACTTCCAACATGGAGTTGTTTGGTGCCTTGGTACTGTGAGGCTTGCATTAGGTTGGTATAGGCAAGTGTAACATGGTGACTTGCACCAGAATCAGGATACCATGCCGTATCAATTACAGATTCAAGTGTTGCTACTAAGGCAACTAGAGGATGAGCAGATGGAAGGGTGCGGGTTGCTGTAGGCAATATGGAATGAGTTGAGGGATAGTTAGGAAATAGAGAGGAGGTGATTGAGAGGTTGGCATATGGAGGAGGAGGGGTTGGCGTGGGTTGATAATTTTCGTCAAAGCGGTGCCAGCAATTGAATGAAGCATGACCTGGCTTGTTGCAAGGTTGACAGGTGAGGGAAGATTTACCTCCATTGAAGCGACCACCACAGCCACAGTGCTGACCACCAAATCGGCTGCCATGACCATGAAAACCACCACCACGATAATGTCCTCGAAAGTTACCTCTGAAGTTGTTAAAATTCTGCTGTGAGGTTTGTGAGTCAGCATTAGCTAGGTGTGCTTGCATCAGAGGACATGATGAAACTGAGTTTAGTTTTTCCAATTGAGCTTCATGAACCAACAGATAGGATTCAAGTTGAGTGACCATGCATGGTTCAGCACGAGTGGAGATAGATGTCACAAACATTTGGCACTCAGAGGGCAAACCACCAAGAACAATGTGAATGTGTTCTTCTTCAGAAAGTGTAAAACCAATAGATGCGAGTGCAGTGATTAGAGCTTTGATGCGTAAGAGATATTCAGAGATTGAAGCAGAACATTTCGTCATGGATCTGAGTTCAGATCGGAGTTGCTGAACCCTTGCACGAGTGTGAGTTGCAAAGTATTCTTCCAATTTGTGCCATAACTGCCATGAGTGATCACAATCAACCACCAAAGTGAGCATTGAATCTGTTATCGAAGCTAGCATCCATGACATGAGTAGTTGATCTTGTCTCTCCCAAAGAATGAAGTCATCTGAGATCATGCCTTCATGTCATTCAGAGGATGAAGCAAATTTTGCAGGTTGTTTACCTTTCGGATCTATGTAGTGATGAAGATTGTGACCTTTGACATTCGTTAAAACTTGATGTTTCCACAAAATGAAGTTCTTTTCATCTAATTTGATGGTGAGGGGATGCGAAAAATTGACCTGAGATGGAGGAGCAACCATTGTTGTGTGTGTGGGAGAGGTAGGAGAACGAGCATCGTTGGTTTCACTGTTGCTTGATGGAGTTGAGGAATCTGAATCTTGGCCATGCATGGTGGCGGTGGTGGAAGTTTTAGGCCACAGATCGAGGCTTCGCAGCAATCAAGCTCTGAATACCATGAAAGAGTTCATGGATCCATGCCTTGGCAATTACAGAAAGAAGAGAGAGAGAGAGAGAGAGAGAGAATATGACTAAAATGATGATATTATGATAACTGTCTTAACAATGTGTTACAATTAGTACATATATACATGAGTATGGGAGATTAGCTTCTCGAGCAAGCTACTACAGAAAGAGGCAAGAAAGGTAGTTATGTCCATAACAAACTTCAACAAACTTTAACTGATCTGATACTACACTTAACGGCAAGTAAAAGAGAAATGTTTTTCTTGTCTTTGTAGAAGACATCAAATTGTTTGTATATTAATTATTTTAACCAAGCCAGCACCATTCATCTGATACTTATTTTAATGATAATCCCATTTTTTTCCCAAAACAAATAGAAGGGAATAACATTAATAAGAATGGATTGAAAAGAAAAAAATATAAAATTGTAGTTTTTTATTTAAGAGATTATAAAGGAATAGAATAAAATTTTATTGATTTTGTTTGAAAGTCATATAGTAAAATATTGAAATGAAATATTTAAAGGTTATAATTTTTAGTTTCCTTAGTTATTTTCTTTTATTTCGCTTATATTTTAAAAGGAATAAAAAATAATTTTGAGGGGTGAAAAAGGATTTGAATCCCTTCTAATCCTTTTCGATTTTATGAATATTAAAACTTTCTAGCAAGAAAACTAATGTCATTTACTCTATTTTCTTTTAATTTCTCGTTACCTTTCTTTTTATTAACTGATCGAAAAGCTAATAGTGTAACAGTTAGTATTTTTTTATTTTTTTATTCGTAGAAGCAAGAATCTAATTTGATGTCTAAAGTGAGTTTAAACAACGAGACGGCAAGTATCATGCGCCATTTCAATTAATGGCCTCGCCCTGTCTAGACATCTCGTTGGCCAAAGGGGAAGAGGTTAAAGTAGCTAGTGAGTTTAAAGTGAGTTTAAACAACGAGACGACAAGTATCATGCGCCATTTCAATTAATGACCTCGCCCTGTCTATACATCTCGTTGGCTAAAGGGGAAGGGATTAAAAATTTATAGAATACCGTGTCGACTCACATGTCATCCATCATTGGATTGGATATGGATCCCATTTAAATGAGATTCACCTCTTATCCAATGATGAATAGAATATGAGTCGGCATGGTGTCTCGAATATAGTGAGTACAAATAATATAATTCTATTAAAAAAAAAAAAAAAGTAGCCAATGAGTTGTTTTATCAAAAACAAAAGGTAGCCAATGAGTTGGTCGAGGCAAGTACCATCCGCCACTAAAATTACGGGCTTTGTTTCCTGTATTTTGGCGTTGTTCCTACCTTGAAAATTAGAGATTTCCACGTTCCAAATAAGGTTAACGTCGGCCAATTTGGACGAACTTTTAACATATTTTCTTAATAAAAGTAGCAAAATTGGTTGCTATAAAATATTATGATACTTTCCGTTTATGTTTCTTTCACTTTTTTAAACCTTTTATGGTTGCCTACCTACCTTGCTTATGATCATAATCTTAAATCATTATGTCCTGAACGATGGCCCCAACCAAAGTAGAAAAAACGCTAAAGAGGATGACACATTTATTGAACAAAAACAAGGAGAAAGAAACAGTCAAGAAAGGTGTGCTCTTCGTTCTATTTTCCCATAGTTAGGTATATATCCTAAACTTGTGGTCATGATTTAATATATAATTTAATTTTGATTCATAATTTTTTTTTTAAAATTCATTCAATCATATATTATAACGTCAATAAAAATAGTTAAATTTCACATTTAATATTTAAAAAGTTATACAAATGAGATTGTTTAATTGAAAGACAGTATAATTGTACTTTACAATATTAGTGCATAAAAGTACTACTAGAGTAACCCATGTGATATGCATGAAAATGATATATAGTTTAAAATAAAAGAATAAATCTCCAATAATATATAAAAAAAATTGAATAATAAAAATATAAATTAGCAAAACATCAATTAAACTATCAAATTTATTTATTAAATTTAAGATTCTTTTATCAATCAAAACTAAAAAAAATTGCTTATATTGATTCTTAATATTGCTGTAAAATTTTAAAAAACATTTAAATATAATATATTACTTTAAAATTTAAATTATATATTCTGAAAATAATTATCATTGGTATATGAATTTAAAAGTAATTATGAAATTTGAATTTTTAACGACTTCAATTCATGTGCTTTGTATCTCATTGTGCTTTACCCGATAATCGAAAAATATTTTGAACTTAATTAGTTATAAAGCTCACACTTTTATCTAAAATACTCCATAACTATTCAACAAGTTCTCTTTTTATATGTCTTCTAGTTTATTGTCTTTCAAAAATGAACTCTTTATGAAGCAAGTTGATGTGCTTTGATGCCTTAGATCCACATCTAGTAAATTAAACCTAATACAGCCTTAAGGTCCCTCAAAACCCACCCGGATGGCAAAATAACCCCTAGAATCTAGAAACAGGACCCTTGATGCAGGTAGGCTCGCCGTGGCGACATAAAGATTGCCATGATTAAAGTCCGCCACGGTGACTGCTCCTTTCGCCAAGACAAGTATGCTGGCAAGCCCCAGAAGGGAGCATGTTCTACCATCCTCGCCTCGGCAAGTCCTCCATGTCATCATGGTGAGCACAACTCTGAGGACAGGAGTGTAGCAATTTTGCTGTCCTTGCTATGAGCACCTTTGTAGCCGTGGCGAGACCTCGACACTAAAACATGTCCAAGACGGCACAATTTTATTTAAACACAATTTCTCCCTATATGAACCATTTACCATTGGTGAAAAAAGCTCCAAATTCAAACCCTAACATATCCCAATCTCCTCCCACCTTTTTTCTCTCAATTCTATGCTCGTCACACCTCTTAAGCTCTCTAGGTAAGTGATTATGATGGTTTTTGTCAAAGTTTCTTGATGCTCTCCTAGTGTATGTGTTAGGGCTCTCTCGGTGATCGATTTTAGCATGTTTTCCTTCCACCAAATCTATTATAGCATTAGTTTATGGTTGTTTATGGGTTTTTATGTTTCCATGGCAAACATTAGTGTCATTCCTACTCTTCGGAGCTCCATTAGTGTTGGCACCTGTGCTCCAACCCCTCTAGAACTGAAGTTGTTGATGAAGTGTAGATGGTATACACTGATTGGCATGAATCCATTCACTTCCCAATAGCATAGTGTATCCTAGCTTAGCATCGAAAACCATATTATCTAACATATTAGATAAATTAGTCGCCATTATTGGTAAAATTGGAGATTGTACAAGTTTTCTTTCCACTTTCGAAGCCTATTCTAGCATAGCCACCATTCCCTTCATTTTCTTGAACATCCTTTTCCTTTGGAGTCTTTTCCTTGGACTTAGTAAGGACTGGCTTCACCTCTGTAGGCTTAACCTGTTTCTCTTGCACCGAATTTGATTGCCATTCTCGACTCGACAAATCAATCTAAGGTTTCATCATCTTGATCCTTTTTTCTTCTCTTACCTAGCACAATAATCTTCAGTGATGAAACTCCTTTTCAAAGTTAAATTCAACTATATGTTCACTACTCACCTTAGGAATCCCCTTGAATATATGGTCGAGTAACCTTCTACATAGGATTTCCCTTGGCAACCACAACACCCCATTTTTTGATTCGATCTAGAACTTTGAGACATTTGCAATCGGTCAAACACACTTTGCCTTAGTTGTATTCTTTCAAATACACTCTCTTTTCTCTAAATCAAACCTCACTCTTTAAGCTGAACAACTTTGGCCTCCAAACTTGTTTCTTACCACACCTTCCTTCATCTTTTTCCACCAATTTGCATTCCCAGCATAGTGTCCTTTTCCGTGCCTTGGTTGGAGCTATTGATACCCTATTAATAGTCATTTCTCAAAAAGGATTGGTGTCAATGGTCATTTCTCCTTTCTCAGCAAATTTGAGTATACCATCTTTGATTGCTTTTGAATGGCCTTCCTAAAGACTATGCAATTAATGGTGAAATTAAACTATGAGCCGTGCTATTTGCAATACTTTTTTTCTTTTATGTTATCAACAACAGGAGACTTATAATCGGCTAGGAATTTCAGTTGTTTGTCCTTCAGCAAATGATCAAAAACTTCATCTGCCTTAGTGATGTCAAAGAGATAACTTTCCTTGTCCAACCTAGCAACTTCTTTTCCTTTAGAGGGAGTTAAAGCTGGACAGGAATATGGCTTTCCTTGAGTGAACTTGGCTGCCATTATTTCTACAGAAGAATGCCACATCTCTTGAATATCTTCTTCTTCACTTAACTCATCATTTATCACTAAAATCATGTCAAGGCCTCGTGGCTCTGCTCTTGTAGATCTCTTTTGCTCTTTCTTAGTGATAAATTGCTCTGACTTGGTTGCCCTTTGTGCCAATTGAGTTAATTTGTGCACTTGGATAGCACTGACTTCTCTCTTAATTAGGGATGCATGTTAGTTATGGCAGCCATAGTTGCTTCAATCTCAGGTTAATCCACTGAGCATCGACTCCTCATCCCTCTAAATCTTTCCAGGAAGTTAGTCACCGGTTAATTCACTACTAAAAATTCTGGCATAGCCACCATTGTAGCATAAGTACTTAATGCCATAAATTACAAATTGAACATTTCTAAAATTCATAATAGAAATCACACATCAATTAAACATAAGTCCATAAGTTTCTAGCAGTTGTCTTCCATTTGTTATTGCTCGACTAATCTAAAACCATGAAAAATAAATGAACAAAAAAAAATGAGAATTGAAAAATTCTGCGTAGAAAATGAATGGTTTTAAAACATTTAAATAATGGTTGGTTTCAGCCGTGTCTACACGGAAAATACATATATAGGGGTATAATTTTATCATAGAATAAATTATCATAGCATAAATAATAGAAATCATGCATAACATGTCATGCAAAGCTTATAAGAATTATGATTTCTTTACTTTAGTTTTTCCTTTTATTTGTCTACTTATCTCACACATAGTCAAATTCCTTTTTACAAAGAATTCTTGTTCTTTGATGTTACTCTTTAACATCGTGATGACAAACAAGACTTTTATAACATACTAACCAAGATAGATAATATAAAAGAATCTTATTTCTTTCTCTGTGTCTTTTTATCGGTTAGCAACAAATTTTAAATGCCTTCTTTTAAAATTAGTTACTTGGCATCATGCATAAATTCATAATTAAATATGGAAACTAATGCATGTATTTAAGCAATTAGCAAAATAAACCTCAAAAGATAATTAGTAAGCTTGAACAATAATCACAACAAATTAAATAATAAACTAAAAATGTAAATTAATACATAAATTTAAAATAAAGTGATCAATAATATAAACTTGATAAAATAATATCTCAATAAAATTTCTCATGGCATAAAGTTCTCTTCAATCTAACCATTAATTTTTAAAGGGATCAAAATTAAGGCTATTTTCTTTTAAACTTCTCATCAAGGTCCATAAGTTGGCCTTTGTCATCATAAAGTTATAATTAATTTAATATTCCAAATTTATGTATAATAACCTTTATTTATTTTTAATATTATATTTTAATTATATTTTTTCTCTAATATAGGTCCCATAATTACTATAAGTATTTACAACTCAAATTAATATAATATTATATAAAAAATATAAAAAATTATAAAATAGAATAACAATAAGAAATATAAATATAATAAAATAAAATAAGTTAGATTAAATAATAAGCCACATAAATATAAAGAAATAGCAAAATAAAAAGAAGAAACTAGATTGGCAGTAGTCCGCACAGGACCAGTGAGGTGAGAAGACGAAGAAACTAGAGCATGGTAAACTGACTGGGCTAGTGAGGAGAAAAGAGAATATAATAAGTTATTAGTATTATTTTAATAAATGTTTAGGTTAACAATCATGGATAAATATAAAGAAATTACAAAATAAGATGACATCAAGTGAACAACTTTAATATAAAATGATAGTATATAAAACAAGTTATAACAACAACAAATTTAGCCATGATTTTATTTTACACAAAAATAAATTCATTTTCTACCTCTAAATCATTGCAAACTGATGAAAATAAGCTAAGAGGGGCCGTGAGTTCGATTCTCATCTCCACTTGTATCCTCTAATATTTTTGTTTAAAAAAATAGTGAAAATAATGCGTACATATTGAGCTTATTTTCTAGTAAATTAATCTCACTTCTTTTCTTTCTTTTTCTGTTTTTCTTCCATTTTTTTCCCTCTTTTCTTCTCACATTCTCTTTCTTCTTTCTCTTCTCAACTCACTTCTACTCATCCACTCATTCACTTTTCACACACTCTCTCTCAGACAAAATGCACATACTAACATATATTATATCACTTTGTTTTAACTCAACCCCTTCCCCCTTTATATATAGGTGTAAAAAGGCAATTGGAAAGTTATTACACAGGCAAATTGTTGTGCTTAAATGCACCACCTAATTACCTGATAATTTTTTTCCTTATATAGTTAGGTATTTTATTTGGTTATGTAGAATTATACACCATATTCTCATTATTTAATTTGATATTCCTTCTATATTTTAGTAAATTTTATTCCCAACATATTTTTAGATTGTTCTTACTAATTTATGGTCCTATTTTAAATAGTTAATGCTTATCATTTAACCATTTGATCTATTCTTTCAAATAGATATTGATACAAAATCACCAAGACAAATAAAATATTTAATTTAGATATAGCAATTAAAATTACTATCACACAATTTATTTTATGAAAAATGGGATGTCACACACACACACACACACACACACACATAGACAGTGTAAATAACATAAAGCTTTGAAAATAAAATAATTGAAAAATGGATAGAATTATTGATAATTTAGTGATTAATACTTCTATTAATTAATTGATATTTCACTGATACTTAGCGTAATGAAGATAAGTTGTATTCTAATTTTAAATCAGTTTCTTTATCAATTATGAAAATAATAATATCACATTATTCTATACAACCGTAAATTTTATTTATTAGTATAAATCACAATTTTGGCTACTATAAAATAATTATTAAATTAATCATAAATGCTTCCTTATAAATTAATCAATTATAGAAATTATAATTTAAATTATTATATATATATAGCATAAATAACATAATGAATTGAAAAATATATAATTAACAAATGGATACAATTTTTATAATCAGACAATTAATAGCTCTATATAATTAATTGATATTTTGTTGGTATTTAGCATAATGAGGATTAATTGTATTCTAATTTTAAATCAATTTTCGATTCACTAATTAAGAAAATAGTATCACGTGATTCTATGCAATATTAAATTTTATATATCAGTATAATATCACAATCTTGATTGTCAATCATTGCTAGTCAAGATCCTTCACATCTCCCTTTTGTACTAAATACATGAAGGAACCATACGTATTTCAAATGCACATGAATACATCAAGGCCCCTAATGTATTCATGTACATTTGGAATATATCAAGAGCCCTGAAATATTCACCTATATCAAAAAATGGACCAAAATTGTAGCAAATGTTGGAATGATTTATTTGCATAAATAATTTGTTTTTTTCAATTTTACAAGGGTTAATTTTCCTATTGGTGCTAGGCATTTGTGGTATCTCTCTTTTCCCCCGATTTCCCTTCCTTTTGTGTTTTCTTTGCAAACCTGTTTTGAATGATTTTCTTCTTCCCTCAAGTGCCAAAACTCATCAAGAGGGGACATGTTGACCCTTATCTTCTCATCCTTGCTAGAAGTTAGATTGATACTTCATCTTATTTTGATTGTTATCGTAGCTTGCAGAAAATACCAAAACCTTATTACTATTCATTTCTTTTTCATTCCCTTAGGTAGTGTATAGTTTTTGTCCTAGGACAATGGAGACAGAGACAAAAGAGATGGAGACATAAAAAACACTTCTTTGTATCATATTTGATAGTAGAGTACAAGACATAACGAATTCCTCTATATTTTATTTCGAAACATAGGACAACATGAAAAAAAATACATAATAAAGACATTTTTACCCCTACCCACCATCATCTAACCACTGTTGGACCGTTATCGGCTATTGTAACGCCTGGTGACGAAGTCGGGGAGTAATCGCTGGTGCAAAGGAGACACAGACGAGGAGCGACTCCTGACAGACTTCTAAGCGGAGGGTACATGAATGAACCGATTACACATCCGAATGAGAGGGGTCCTGAGAATATGTAGGTGTGGGACTATATCGTTAAGGATGACTTATATGAATTGATTTATACTACCTATATCAACAAGATGCATCTTCTTTTCAGTAGCCCATCACTAAAGAACTCCATAGTTAAGAGTGCTTAACTTGAGCAATTTTGGGATGGGTGACTTCCTGGGAAATCTTTCTAGGAAGCGTGTGAGTGGGGACAAAACACATTGAAAATACCTGTGTTAGTTTGTGGGAATGATCGTCGATTAAAAAGTGAGAGATATTCTGTGCATTTGGATCATTGTCGGTCATTTGGATCGCCACCGCTAGACCACCCATATAGTGATGTAAAGGAGGGAATTATTATTATTATTATTATTATTATTATTATTATTATTATTATATATATATATATATGTGGATAAAGAAATAATAAACAACCATCACCAAACTTATACTATACACTTACATCAAGTTAAAAGTTGTAAATAAGTGTGCAAAAAGTTATAAACCAGTATGCAAAACGTTTTTGCATACTAGTTTATAACTTCTTGTATACTGATTTTTAATATTTTAACACTGGTTTATAATTTTTAACTTAGTATTAGTGTATAGTATAAGTTTGGTGATGATTATGTATCGATCCTTATAGGGATATTATTGTAAAAGAAAATATTAAATTTCTATCCTGTACCCTGTCTCCACTATCCCTCCATTTTGAAGATATAAAAATTTTCAATATTTTGTATCCCAGAAAAATTTTCTATATTTTTTTCCTCTGTTTCCATAACTAAATGAGTTTGTGTCTCTAATATCTATATATTTTCTATCTTGAACAAAAACCAAACCAAATGCGATCTTATCCTGAGAAAATTGTAAACAAACTACAGAGAAACTTTATTCTTCTACTGCTGTGAAATATTACTAGAGGTACTCTTTCTGTAGTACATCTTCCTTATTACAAAATCTCTCATCTATAAAAGTTTTGGTGTGATATTATGAAGCGAACTCCCCAAGCATATGTTATTTTGTTAGCCATGACCGCAAATCATACTGAGATAATCTCACAAGCACATATAACGAGCTTTTAACTGAAAAAACATTTCTCCACAAATAATATTGTCCCATTAGCAAGTTCGCAAACCAACAAACAAGGGTAATTTTTTCACCGCATTGCAACAACCTTGATTAGAGATTTATTCCACTCATACTCTCTCCAATAGAAACTAGGTAGCTTTAGGTGTGGAGAACATTCACCATACAAACCTAAGTCACCAGTGGCACCATACATTCATGGTATGGGATGGATGACAACTTTTCCTGTGGCTCTGTTTGTTTCCAGGTAGGAAAATGCTTCAACAGTCTGCGAAAATGGAAACGGGCTTTTGTGGTCGAGTATTGGCTTAACCTTGCCGCTCTCCAGGTAAGGTTTCAATTTCTCCAAGACAGTCCCATCAGAAGTGAGTATGAAAAATATAGAATTAGGAAATCCAGGTGGCACTATTGTCACTACTTTGCCTCCTTCTTTCACAGCCTTGAATGCCCTGTCAGTTTGCCCTGTTTTTGATTTCACGGAAGCAAGTGTTAGTATTCTAAGAGATGCCAAACTCAAAACTTTTCAAAGCAGAGCATGTGTTCAGAATCTGACCTACTGCATCATACACCACATCAAACTTTTCAGGAAGGTCTTCAAAATTTTCCTTTGTATAATCAATGGGCAAGTCAGCTCCCAATGTCCTCAGAAACTCGAGTTTCCCAGTGCTAGATGTAGCTGCTATCTTGGATGCACCATAAACATGCTTGGCAAGCTACCTCAACAGGACAGTTATAAGTTACAGTGGCAGGGTATCAAATATAAGTGAGGAAGTTTCGAGAGAGAGAGAAGTCATGAGGAGCTATGATTGCTGATTGAATTCAAACTATGTAGCTGAGACAATATAACTGCTTTAATCACTAGACACAACAAAGTCGACTCAACGAAAGAAAGTGTAGAAGGTTTATTGTGAATATTGTGTTATGTAACTTGTTATCAAACCACGTGAATGGAACGGACATAGGGCTCAATCATCAAGTCAAAATGTTTGGAGTATCTGAATGAGTTACTAGCATGTTGTTTTATCAAACACCGATGTTTGTGGAAGGTCATATTCATACCTGAATAACATGGGTTCCAACTCCACCAGCACCTCCCAGAACAAGGATAGATTTCCCAGCAGAAAACTCAGCACGCTCAAGGCCTTCATAGGCAGTCTCTATAGCTAAAGGTAGGCTAGCAGCCTCAGCAAAGCTCAAATTTTGTGGCTTGTGAGCCAATAGTTTCTCTTCTGCAGCAGTATACCCTGCCAAAGAGCCAATGACCTTTGGATGGTCCAAAGCATGCTCATTGATATCACCATAAACTTCATCCCCAAGCTTAAATTTCTTCACCTGACTTCCCACTTTAACCACCACACCAGCAACATCATATCCCGGAGCAGTCTTCGCACCCACCACCAAAACAAAATTAAACAATAAAAAATTAAGGGGAAAAAAAAATAATTATTTAGCATGTAACAAAACCATAAAAAAAAAAAATTCCGAGTTTTACCGAAAGATGAGATCTTTCCCAATTTCACACCGAAATTCTGGGTTTCATTATGATTGAGCATGACAAGCAAGCTAAAAGTTGCAAATTCGAGACGTTACGGCGTAAATTTTGCAAAAAATGTTAGAATAAATATCCAAATTGGCACTAAAAAAAGAATAAGAAGATAAATTAGTTTTTCAGGATTTAAAAATCATAAATTAATCCATCACATTTAAAAAAGGGAGACAATTCATATAAGTTCGTACAATCAAAAAACAATTGTATGGAATAATATGGAGAGACTAATTTATTGTCATTTTTAAAACATGAGGGAATTAATTTCTCTCCAATATATTTTTGAAGTATCAATTTGAGTATTTTGTTAAAATGTTATTTAAAGATTTTAAAGTGAATATCACGTTTAAACAATCACTTTATCATCATTAATTAAGATGATTGTATCCACTCACCTATTTCACTCATTTTTTCATCCAATAACAATAAAGTGATCTTCAAATGGAAGATGACTTTAAAATGTTCTAATAATATTGTTATAAATTTTATGGACAACGAACTAACCATCCAAAAGAAAAAAAAAAAAAGGTGAAAAGACCACGATTTTGAAAAACTGAATTTCTGTTTTCATTTATTATTTCCATCTTCTTAATTTTGCATGTTTCTTATTTTTTTTAAAAAAAATTATGAAAAAGCATTAAAGAGAAAAGATAGAATCTACTTATTTTTTATTTTTATTTTTGATTTTCAATTTTATCCTGATTATTTAGAAGAATTTGTAAAATAAAAAATAAAAACATGAAATAAAATTTAGGGTTAAACACAACACTTTTCTTGAGAAAGAAGATTTTATTAAACTTTCCTCCACCACTATTTCTAAAGACATACACTCCCTCATCCCAAAAATTGAAAGTCTATACTTTAATTTATTTTTAAATTTTTTTATTAATTCTCTATTTTTCCATACTTATTATTTTATTTTTGACCAAGATACCCTTTATTCATCATTTTTATATGTATTAAACTTTTTTACAAATTGAAGCATATGTGAATTATAATAATACAAAATATTGACATATATATGTATTTAATTTAATTTTTTAAATTTTACTATATTGAGAAAATAACTTATATTAACAATAATTTATAATAATTATTTTTCAAAAATAAAAAATTACATATTTTTTCAGTAGTTTATTTTAGAATATTAATATATATAATATACAAAATATTTATCAATTTTATATATAAAGATAAATCTCGAAGTGATGTCACAACAAAAATATACATAGTATTGCAAACATAATTTTTATGTGTGATAATAATTATTACAACTTATTTTTATTATTAGTTATTTTTACTTCCAAAAATTTATTTTTTAATATAATGATAATTTAAAACTATATATATAAATCAATAATTTATATTATTATAAGTCAAATATATTTTATTTTATAAAATTAATATGTATAATTAATAAATGGTGTTGTGGTAAAAAAAATGATAAGTATGAGACAATGAAGAATTAATAAAAAATTTAAAAATGAATTAAAATGTAGCTTATCTTAATTTTATAAGGGATGTCAGTGTATATTTTAGAAATAGATGAGAGGAAAGTGTAATAACACTATTTTTCAAGGGATAGCGATGTATTTTACCCTAAGAGTTACTTAATTTTCATGTTTTGCTCACTGAAAATCACAAATCAGGCTGAAAACAAGGGTTGTGAAAATAAGAAATAAATACAAAAATTAAACCGGCTCTTTTTACCAAGATACAAAATGAAAACAAAGCTCTTTGGCATGTGAAGCTAAAAAAATCTTGGAAAAGTGGAGAGTGAACGTCTTACAGGTAAAGGGGAGTCTGCGTCCTTGAAAAACCCTGTCATCCTCTTATAATCAATGGGATTGAGGGATGCGGCAGCAACCTTGATGAGCACCTGGTCATCCTTCACCTCAGGTACAGGCACACTGGTATCAAACTTAAGAACATCTGCAGAGTTGCCATACTCTGAGTAGGTCCAAGCTTTGATGTGTGTGGGTAGGGAAGCCATGTACGTGCTGGTGAGAATAACGCAGCGTGGACGGGCGAAGCGTAATGAAAACCGAAGAAACCAAATAAGGAGGAATCGGATAAGGAGAAACTCTGGCTGAGGGAGTGCATATATAAGTCACTAACTAAACTTTGCTCGAAATTATGGTATCCACTGCTGTGATTAATTTCCTCTCCATGAAAGCTTTCCTAAAGAGGACAAATAGGTGATCACGAGATGCGTTTAGTTTTCATGAATGAAGAGCTAACCCCAACCACATAATTAAGGAATAAGATGAGTTGTTACCACGCCACTGTACATCACTCACTAAACTTGTGGTTTGGATTACGCGACAAACTATAGTCGTACATAAAGTTGTAATTTGAAATAAAAATATTACCAATACCACCAGTATTATAGAGCTGTCATGGACCACGCTTATATTGAACTAGTCGTCAAACACGACATGCAACATGACAAATAAAAGAAAAACGTTTTTCTTGTTGTTTTACATAGAAAAAAGACATTAAAGTGGATATGTTGTGAGATTTAAAGATTCTGTTACATAAATTATTTTAATCAAGTCAGCACCATTTCATTCAATAGTTATTATAACGTTAATTATTTTTAAAATAGAAGGGTTAATAAGAATGGATTGAAAAAAAAAGAAAAAAATGATATAAAATTAATTTTTTTCTTATTTAAGAGATTAATAAAGGAATAGAATGAAATTTTATTGATTTTCCTTGAAAGTCATATCGTAAAATACTGAAATGAAATATTTGTGTAATTTAAATGATATAATTTTTAGTTTCCTTATTTTTCTATATTTTACTTCAATTTTAAAAGGGACTAAAAATAATTTTGAGGGGTAAAAGAAGATTAAATTCCTCTATATTCCTTTTTGATTTTATCCTTTTTTTATTTTAAATAGAAGGGAATAAAGTTGGGTCCTTTTATGATATCCGAGTTAATTATGAGGGTTTTGATCCCAAGGTTCCTTCAACTTATCATAGCATGACACATATTTAAAATATATTTTACAAGAAAAATTATAAAATTAATTATCGTTAGTTATAAATTAATCTTTTGAAAACTTTTAATTACAATATATATTATTTATTTTTCTATTATTCGACATCTTACCCTGATCACAGTTCCCTGTCTCAATCATTGTTTCTAAATAATTTCCAAACCTAATACTGCCAATGAGTGATGGCTGCAATCACCGCGAGTAACGCCCATATGCACTGTGATAGCCATTTCAAATTATTTTTAATTAATCGTTTAATTCGTGCGATACACGTGTGTTAATAAAAAATAAATTTTTAATCATTATAAAAAATAAAAGAACAATTTATTTAACTATATTTTATAAAAATTGAGTGTGTGTATATATATATTCCTTCAGAATAGAAAACAACGAACAGAACGGAAAACTAGCCTCCACAATGATAGACTCTCGAAGAGTCCCCCAACACCTATTGCTGTTGGCAGAGAGGACTACCATACTTGGAACAAATCCACGCTAGAGGCTCCTCTGCTAACCAGTCACAGCTGTTACCTTCACGAAGAGTATGTTCCACTCTCACCTCCCAATCCTCCTTAAGCAAGTGCCTAATATCAATAATAAGACCTGCACATAAATGAAATGCATCTACCCCAATATGAATCAATTCCACAGCCAATTTAGAGTCCGAGTGGTAAATCAGTCGAGGCACCCCTATGTTGCGGGCAATGGACAGACCCTGCTTGATAGCCAGAAGTTCCAGGTACAGGACACACTTGGCATCAGATTTACCAGAGAACCCAATAATCCAATCTCCAGAATCATCACGAATTAAACCACCATACTCGGCCAGTGAAAGTCCTTGTTGTAAGCTGCGATCCGTACGTATTCAGCTTGAGCCACCCATTTTGAGGTTTATCCCAGCCGACCCGGGACTGTTGTTTCGAGTCCAAAGGCGGTATTAATAGACTCCATGAAGCTAGATATACTCCTCACAAGGAAGGCTGTAAGGGTATAAATCCAAGTGAACACTGGCAGAATGGGCTGAACCCGTTGATGATATTAATACTGGACATAACTTCAATGAAACAGTAGCAACTAAAATAATGAACAGTAGCACAGTGTTTAGAGGTTTCTAATACAAATAACAAGCATCAGTAGCAGTAAAATAACAGCACTATCGGCTGAGATAAACTTCAGTAACAGACTCCTCTCCAAGCCTTGCACCTGATAGAGAAAGGTTGATATTCAGAGAGGTTCTTTGAGAGAGAAGAAAGGAATAGAAAAAGAAGAATTCAGAAGGGAGAATTACCACATTCAACAGCTAACCCTCCAGCAGTCACGCAGCCTGGTATTTGGAGCCATCATTTTGTTGCTCCTTCTTGGTCCCTTGATTTTTGGATCATTTGACATCTGTCCATCTCTTGTAACTAACTCTGAGTGTGTGTACACATTGATTAATCCTTCCACATGTAGCTCCTCCTCACTAATGTTATCAGCACCCATGTCATGCATATTTTTCATCCTTACAAAGGCCTAATCCCAAGTTTCTCCACCAATAACCTTAGCTAATCTAGCTCTCCAAGCCACCAAACAATAGCTAAAAACCAGAGTTCCACAATCTCCCTTCCCAAAATCAGCAAACTAGCTTCTCAAATCCTGAGTCTGAAAATTAGGAATGCTGCAAAAACCATACAACTGCCAGATAGTCCGGGATTTGGTGAAATCTCTAAGATAGTGAAGAATAGTTTCCTCTCTTCCGGAGCAGTGAGTGCACAAGGAGCTGTTCGTAAAATGCCTAGCATAGCGGAGGCCATTAGTAGGAAGAGCTTGGTGAGAAATTAACCAAAGGAGGAAAAGAATGATAGTCAGGCATGGGACCCAAGCTACGATTAATCAACGACAAATAACCTGATTTGGTGGAATATTTACCAAAGATAATTCAGAGATAGGGAAGCTAGTAACTGCATCTCGGGGATCAGAAGAAAGCATTGTTATTAATGAATCAAGGTGCCAAACACCATCATAGAAAATGTATTGAAGTAATGAATGGAACTAAATTGTGTTGTTATTTCATTGTAGTGGAGTACATATAGGAGTACATATGAGTGAATACAAGTGGTGCACGAGGTGGTCTTAACCACATCTAACAATCTAACAAACATCATTAATGAATAACTAACTAAGGTAGTTATTATCCTAATACTCTACCTCAAGTTGGAAGGAATACACAAAAGCTGCCCCATTCCGCATCCACAAAAGTTGATAAAATCAGTGAAGAACTAGAAGAGAAGAAAAGTCCCAGAGTTGGGGCAGTTTCTAAATATCGCAGTAAGTGGTGAGTTGCTGTTAAATGAGCTTCCCTTGGTTTAGATATGAATTGGCTTAGCTTGTTAACTGCAAAAGTAATGTCTGGTCAAGAGACTTGTAGATAGGAGAATCTACCTATGAGTCTTTTGTACATAGAATTGTCTTCCAATAGTGGAGTTTCAGTAGCACTAAGTTTGACATTAGGGTCCATAGGTAAAGAGGCAGGTTTTGCAGCTAGAAAACCTGTGTCATTCAGTAATTCCAGAGTATACTTTCTCTGAATGAGAGAAATCCCTTTACTGGACCTTGCAATTTCGAGTCCCAATAAAAATTTTAAATCTCCAAGGTCAATCAGTTTGAAGTGTTGTTGAAGTGATTCTTTGACTTGATTCAATAAGTTGACTGAAGGTCCTGCTAGTATGGTATCATCAACATAAACAAGGATGATTACCATATTTTGACTAGTACCTTTGATGAAGAGAGAGTAATCATTTTTTGATTGTGTAAAATAAAGTTGTATCAAGGCAGTGGAGAATTTTGCAAACCATTGCCTAGAAGCTTGTTTTAGGCCATAAATAGATTTTAGAAGCTTGCAAACTGGCTCCCCTTGGCTGGAAGAATAAGATTCTGAGTGTTCAAGAGGTAGCTTCATGTATACCTCCTCATTCAAGTCACCATTCAAAAAAGCATTGTTAACATCAAGTTGAAACAAATGCCAATTGTGGATAGCTGCGGGGGAGAGGAGAACTCTGACAGTAGACAATTTAGCTACTAGAGAAAAGGTTGCTATGTAGTCTACACCCTCTTGTTGAGTGAACCCTTGAGCCACTAGCCTTGCCTTATGTCTTGCTATACAGCCATCTTGGTTATATTTCAACTTGTACAGCCATTTACACCCTATGGGGGTCTTGCCTTGAGGAAGAGGAACAACATTCCAAGTTTTATTTGCTGCCATAGCATCTAGTTCTTCCTTTATGGCTTGTCTCTATTCTTTATGCTTTACAGCTTGGTGATAAAACTTAGGTTCAAAGGTTCCAGTCACATTGTTGATGTAGGAAGCATAGGACTTACTAAGTTTGGAGTATGATAAATGGTTGGTAATAGGATATGTAACTAAACTACAAACATAGTTTTGCAGGCATGGTGGGGGTCTTGAAGGCCTACTGGATTTTCTGGCAGGTGTAGAATTTGCTACAGGGACAAATATGCTGTTTTGGTTTTGTTCAGAGGTAGGATTCTCAAGTATGGGGTTCTCAGGTATAGGTTTTTCAGGTATGGGGTTCTCAGGTATATTTGCAGGGATTATAGCAGGTTAGGGTAATAGAATGACAGTGGGAGGGAAAAGGGTGTCTGCATAATTTGTAGGCTGAGACTTATGAAAAGGAAATTCAGTTTCATGGAAGTGTACATCCCTTGAAATATGTATCTTTTTGGTGATCATATTGTAAACTTTGTACCCTTTGTAGCTTGGTAGATATCCAATGAAAATACATGGTTCTGCTCTTGGAGTAAATTTGTGTCTTGAGGATTGAAGGGTTGAGGCATAGCAGAGACAACCAAATGGTTTGAGTGTAGAATAATCTGGTTCTTTGTTGTAAAGTAATGAAAAGGGAGAAGCATTCTTTAGTAATGGTGAAGGAATTCTGTTAATGAGAAAAGCTGCTATGCCAATACAGTCCCCCTAAAATTGAAGAGGAGCTTTGGAATGAAATAATAAGGCTCGAGCAACATTCAATAAACGTTGGTGCTTCCTTTCAACAACTGAGTTTTGCTAAGGAGTCTCCACACAAGAAAATTGATGGTTGATTCCCTTTTCAGCCAGAAAATTTGTGATTGTTAGTTCTTTTGCATTATCACTTCTCAAGTTTTTCACAGTAACCTGAAACTGAGTAAAAACCCAAGTAATAAAATTCTCAAGTAAGAAAGAAGCCTCAGATTTAGATTTAATCAAGTGTATCCAAGTGTATCTAGTGTGGTCATCCACAATGCTTAGGAAATATCTCTTTCCATTGTATGTTGGGACATGAAGAGGTCCCCAAATATCATAATGAATTAAGTTGAAAGGATTCAAAGTAACATGATTAAAAGTGGGAAAAGAGAGTCTTTTTTGTTTAGCTAATGGACAAATACTGCAATGAATGGAATCATGATTTTTATTAAGGGGTATCTTTAACTTTGGGGCTAATACACTAAGCTTCTTAAAAGAAGGATGTCCTAGCCTAGAGTGCCAAAGACTGGTAGTTACAGAATTTATTGTATCATTATTAGGGATAGAATTTACAGCAGAAACAAGTAAAGGTAGATTAGCAGTAGCAGAAACAGGATCATCAGCAAGAAATGCCTTGTCGAGGGCGTATAGTCTATCAATGAGATCACCCCTCCCAATCATCTTCATGGTCTTGATGTTCTAAATAAAAAAAAGAATTAGCATATATACCAACAAAGAGATCAGGAACTGTTAATAATGCACTAACTGATATGAGATTATATTTGAAGTTTGGGACATAAAAAACTTTATTAAGGACCAAGCCTGAATTCAGTGAAACAGTGCCAATAAATTTAACCACAATAGTAGTTTGATTAGGTAACTGAATGAAGTGATTCAAGGTTAGTTCAATGTAGGAAAAATTTGATAGGGAAGAAGAAATATGACATGAAGCACCCGAATCAAGGATCCAATCTGTTGATGAAATACATTTAGAATCATGATGGGTTGAGAGTACAATACCTATCTCAGGGTTATTACCATTATCCTGAGCATTGGCAGAGGTGGAACCAAAAGCAATTGGTGCATTGGCTTGGAGTAATGCAAGCAATTGTTGATATTGTTCAATAGGAATATGCACCTTGTTGGAACTTGTGTTAGAAACTCCAGAAGTGACATGATTCATGGCTACACCTTTTGCTTTCTTGTATCCTGGAAGGTAACCAACAAGTTTGAAACACTTATCCACTGTGTGACCAGCCAAGTGGCAGTGTGTGCAATAGGGGCGAGACTTCTTAGGGGTTTTTCTATTTTGAATCATTGCCCTTTGCAGAGAAGGCAACTTGGGAATCAATGTTGATAGCGAATCTGGCAATGGCTCTTTGCTTCTCTTCTTGGATAACAAGAGAATAAACCCGATTGACTGAAGGAAGAGGTTCCATCATCAAGACTTGTCCTCAAATATGAGAAAATTCTTCATTTAATCCCATGAGGAATTGAAGCACATACTCTGCCTCAAGGTGCTCAAAAACGGGCGAAAACCATTGCAATTGTAGGAAACAAGAGGCCTATGTTCTTTCATTTCTTCCCATAAAATCTTGAGTCTTGAGAAATATTGTGAAACTGAAAGATTACCCTGTGTAAGAGACATAATTTCATGCTTGATTTGGAACAATCTTGGGCCATTTCTCAATTGAAATCTTGCTTTGAGATTAAACCAGATGTTTGCAGCAGAGTCATAGTAGACTAATGTAGGAAAAATTTCTTTTAAAATCGAGTTGAGCAGCCATGATATTACCATATTGTTCACTCTAATCCAAGCTTGAAAGCGTGAAGGATCTTAAACCGGATCAGGTTTGGTGAGTGAACCATTGACCAAGGAGAATTTTTTCTTTACAGAAAGGGCCACGATCATGGCATGGCTCCAAGAGGAGTAGTTGTCCTCTGTAAGGGGCTGAGAGACAAGCACATTTCCTGGACCTTTTGACTGATGAAGGTAAAGAGGATTGGAGAAGTCCTCCATTGCAGGAAAATTGCAGAAAGCTTGTGAAGGAAAAAAAAATGAAAGAAAAAAAAGAGTGCGGAAGTTTTAGAAAATAACAACTGATACCATATTGAAGAACTGATTTGTGTTGTTATTTCATTGTAAGTGGAGTAAATATAGGAGTACATATGAGTGAATACACGTAGTGCACGAGGTCTTAACCACTTCTAACAGTCTAACAAACATCATTAATGAATAACTAACTAAGGTAGTTATTATCCTAATAAAATGTCCTAGATACGAAGTTTAGTATCGTCAATATTCACAAATTGAACCAAGTTGCAAAGATTGCCTAATGGGAGCCAATAATCATACTAGAGAGATGTCACAGCGCCCAAGCTTCACTCTAAAACCATCCCTAAGACAATCCAAAGCTTTAATAATAGACTTCCACTAGTTTATTTGGGTAGATGAACTTTAATTAACAATATATAGTTTATTTTATGAAAATTTTGTACATTTTAAAAATTGAAATTGTTAACTACTAAAAGAGAATAAATGAATAAGTTTACTATATTATGAACCATTTATAAGGATAACAATAAGTATCCATAATAGTCATAAAGGAGGCATGTTCCCTGCCTTCATCTCCATTTAAAATTTTGTCTCTCATTCGCATCCCTGTCATGGCTTCCCATTTTCCATTCCCTACGGGAATTTAAATTCCTATGGATATTCATGTATTTATTAAAAAAATTTAAAATGAGAAAAAATTTAAGAATACTTTAAAATTTGAAATATAAATATTCATAATAATAAATACTACTAATGCAATATAATCCAAATTAAAAAAAAAACTATGTACATAATACAAATCCAATATATAAATAAGATGATGTTTAAATAATTTATACAAGTGGAAAATTGATGGGGACCTCATTTCCTATCCATGCTCTATTTAACAAATGAGAACTCCTTCTCATCAGCCATCCCCATGAAGCTAATTATGTCCTCATTCCCGTTCCAGTTGCGGATAATCTCAGTGAGTAACTACTTCAATGGGTTTTTTTGCTCATTCGTAGCCATTTATAACTTTTTAGTAAATTAAAATATATAATTTATAAAAAATAAAAATATATTTTCTAATTAATAAAAATAAATAAATAAATTTAATTTATGTAATTTCAATTAGACCTCCCTTTTTGGTACATTCTTTTAGTAGATTGAAATATCAATTTTAAAATATATGTTATAATTAATGTGTTATAATCAATAAAAAACAAAATCAAATAATCCTAATTTACGCCATCTTAGTTTTTGGGATAGTACATCAATTATATAATTATTTTCAATAAAAAGTAATGTATGTAATTAGTTAATTTTTAAAATTTAATAAATAATTAGTATCATTATTAGAGAAGTATGAATTGTGGAATAGATTTTTTAAATATTTTAATATTGAAAAATAAAAGTCTTTTTTTTAAAAAAATTGATATGAAAAATTATGAAATTAGTAAGTCAAAATGTTTTAGCTGCAAAAAATCAAATACAGTATAGTGAGATGGTTAGATAGCTATTTTTTCTTTTTTACAATTTTAAAATCTTTAGATTTGAAGTCAAAACCATTTTAGGAGGGAGGAAGAATTGAAAAATATATTATTGATATAAATTTTTAGAAAAGAGACAGATTTAGAAGAAAATATGCATTGATTTAGAAAAATATATGCATGTAAAAAATAACTATGCAAAATGGATCGCATTATATAATAGAAGAAATCTATTTCGAGATTTAAGGTGAGGAGTACATTTAAAATTTTTGGTTTGATTTATTATTTTTTATAGTGGCTTCAAAAACTATATTTGTGCTACTTTTTTTTCTGTTTATTTTTTAGGCTTTTAAATTTATTTTTATTTTTATAAATAATATTATAAAATTTTAATGTCATAATACCTTTTATTGTGTAAAATATAAGCTATAAAAAATTTAATTGTAATATTTTAAATGTTTTAAATATTTTAACACTTGTAATGTTTTGAATGTTTAAAATTGTGGAAGTAATAAGTGGCATAATATTCAATGTAGAGTACGTGTTAATAGATCAGGGATATAAAAATATAATTAAAAAATAATTAATAATTACAATGCAAATAAAAATTTAAAAACTTAAAGGTTGAGAAAATGGTAGGGCATAAATTTCTCTATTAATAACACATGGCAAAACTTTTCTTCAAATAAGTCTAAATTATTAGTATTATAGATAGATAATATTAAAAATGATTCAAAACAAACAAACTAAATAGGATAATATTGAAAAGTTAACCAAAATTAAGAGAATGAGAAACCTTATGTGGTGAAGAAATACACAAGGTTTAGTCTTTATTACTTTTTTGGCACAAAGTGTAATTTTATAAGTTTATATAGTGTGGATTGTAATTTTCATAAATCTTATGTGGTGAAGAATAAAAAAAATCTTATAATTTTATTTTCATTGGAATTTTTTTGTGTGGATTGTAGTATTTAATTATTGTAATCATTAATTTTATTTCATATGAAAAATAATTAATAATTAAAATATAAATTAAATTAAAAATATTACCTTAAATATAAAGGTTGAGAAATAGTGAGGTCAAAATAGTGTTAGCTCTAGAACTCTTCAGAAAATTTCAAAGCTTTAAGGTTTTGAGTGACAACAAAATAAATTTTGATAAAATATTTTAAAAAAAGAACTATTATTTCACTAGAGTTTTTATATTGTTTATAGGACCATTCTCGTGGACATATTAGTTCAATCAACAAGACAATTTTCCATAATATCATATTTCAACATAATCATAATCTCATTCAAAGATATTTAGAACCTCAATGATGTGAAAAAAAAGCTCTAAGAATGAACCCTTGTATGTTGAACACACAAGAAAGGATTTTAAAGAACAGAAACCAAGTCCAGATCTTTAGGAAGTATTTCACATATTCAGAAATTGCTGATCAATAAAGAAATCCATCTTTTTCTGAAGCAAGTCATAGAGTACAGGATATGACCACTAGGTTCATACACATTGTGAATCAACTCAAGGGTTTGGGAAAATGGTACTCAAATTCAGAGATGGTGAGGAAAATCTTGAGAAGTCTCCGTACAAAATGGCTTCCTAGGATCACAACCATTACTGAAGCTAACGATCTTCAAACTCTTAGCTTGGTAGCCTTCATTGGGCCCCTAAAAACCCATGAGGTAGTACTTTCTGAAATTCATGGTGACACCATGAATAAAAATAAATATGTTGCCTTAAAGATATCCCATAAGAAGCAGATCAAGAGTAAGGCAATGAAAGTTGCTGAAACCTCAGAAGAAGATGATTTAGGAGAAGTGTCTAATGAAAAAGATGGAGATGAGATCTCCATGTTAGTAAGGAAAATGTCCAAAGCTTAGAAGAGTAGAAAAGAACAGAAATGATATCAACTTTAGAAAGGACAAAACGAGCAAAGGAAAGTTGGAGAACATGAGCTTTTATCACTGTAGATAGAAAGGACATTACAAGACTAGTTGTGCCATGCTCAAGGGTCCACAAAAGAAATACCCTTCAAAGAAAAAAAGGATTTTTGCCACCTAGAGTGACTCAAAGCAAGAAAAAGAAGGATTAGAAAGTCAAGATTAGCTCGAAGACATGGCCAACCTGTACTTCATGGATGACTACACTTTACAAGGAGAAATTAAGGTAAATAAGCCATCTGAATCTGATCTTTATGATGAACTATTAGCTTTGTATGATGAATCACTTAAAAACTCTGAAACCCTAATTTCTCACTATCTCAACCTCAAAAAGAATCATTAGAAAATAGTTTTAGAGGTTGAGAAAGCTAAAATAAATTTTGAAAACCTAAGACTTGAGAAAGAGATAATACAAGGAGAGAATAAGTTTTTACATATAAAACCCAAGTCCTTGGAAAATGAAGTTTCTAACAAAGATAAGAAATCTTAGAAAGTCATTCTGAACTAGAGAAAACTTAGAAGCTTCTCGAATCAGATTTAGAAAAGATGATAAATGGCTCCAAGAATCTTGATTTGATGCTTCGTGGTCAAAGACCTTACTTTCGAAAAATAGGATTGGGGTATGAGGATGAAATGGATGAGAAAGGTAAAGCAACCTCATTAAAGAAAATCGAGAATAAAAGATCCTGTAATTTCTATCATAATAGGGGCATTGACCGAGGCTGTTGCCTATCTTCTCAAATTAGAAATTTGTTCTAATGCTAAGTTGTACAAAAAATATAGTAAAGGGCACAATCTAGGTCGTCTCTCAAGGAGTCTTCAATACTTAGTTGGGAAAAATTGGGGTTTGAAAGAATGAAACTATAACGATGGAAATTAAGAGTTAATAGTAACGAGATAATAGCAACAGTAAAGAAGACACTAGTGCAAGGTATTCCTAGGATTGGAAATCAATTATTGTTGACCAAATATTAAACCCATTGGTGGCTATTAGTAATAAATTATTGGCAATTCTACCAGTGATCGATCGACATCTAAAATTTGAACAATGCAAATAACTAATAAATAAAATCTCAATTTATTTAGAAATCACATTAATTTAATGAGCCAATTGTTATGGCCTAATTGCTAATCAAAAAGTTAATTCTAACGTTCTCCCTCGAATATAAACCAATAGATCTATCAATTTATAAACCAATAGATCTATCAATTTATGCCCAAAGGGTTTCGCTAAATACTGATTGCCAATTTAGTTATCCTAGTAAATATTATAACAATCACTACAATAATTAAAGGAATAGAAACTATAGAACATTAAGAAAATCAATGTATTCAATATAAAAAGGTTCTCAAACATCATCCCAATTCATCCGGAAATCCTTACTCTAGTACAAGAATCTACTCCTCAATCTCTAGAGGATTACAACACTAAAAATAGATTGAACCTGAAAACAATAGCAATAATCTTTGCCACAATCTCTAAGATAAAGCACCTTCACCAATGGAATTCCTAAGAAAGAGAAGAATACAAAGGTGAAGAGAGGGATGTAGAGAGAGAATAATAATAACTAAAAGTGGTAACCTCAAAGTGAGTCGAAGCTGAATCCAAAGCTAGGGTAAAAGTCTATAACAATCCTTTAAATACTACTCTCTAAAATAGCCTAAACTGAGGCCCAAAAATAGATTAGTGGATTGCAATCTCGTCAGTGCTCAACAGAATGTTGAGTCCCAAAAATTGATGGTTGTTGCTCTGCCGAGCACTGTAGCGTTAAATGATCACTGTAGCACTTACCCGAGAGTGAATTTCCACGCTTTTTCTTCCTTTTTGCTCTAGGCTTCTTCTAGAGAGTTTCCAGCCTTTCTTTGACATTTTACAATTGATCCAAAGTTCTCGTGCTCAAAACTATACTCAAGGAGATGAGTTAAAGGCAACAGGGTATAATTACAAATTATTACCAAAATCAATGCAACAATCAATGATTCTATCAAAATTACACAATGAGGAATAAATCAAAATCATACTTAATCACATTAATAACTCAATAAACTCATATAAAAAGCTAAGATTTGGTAGCAAGATAAGTGGCATAAATGTCTCTTATCAAACTTCCCTATACTTAAGTTTTCACATGTTCTCATGTGAAATTAAGATCAAACCTAGGCATGGATGAGAAGCAATATACAAGGGCTACTAGACTCCTAACCTAAAATGCATGATGCATGAAAGAAATGATAATACACCAATCCAATGAACCTAGAGGCAACACAGTAAACTTTCCCACCAACTATTAAGAAAATTACAACAAGCAAGGCATAAATAAGAACATAGCACACAGAGTAAAATTTATATATGATGCATGGATCAAGTATAAAAATCCTTCCAAGGTTAGTGTTTGCCATTCATTCACTTAAATGCTTAAGGTTAAGATGCATACTTAATCACCTCAAATGAAAATGCATTACCATAAGTTTGCTATAGGTCTCATTCTCTATTTTGTCACACACATATGCATATTGAATCAAGACGACTTACCTTTGGTTGTAACAGGGCTTGGGTGAAGGTGGATAAAAATATAGGCCAATAGGGCTAAACCTTAAGTCAAAGAGAGAAAATGCATACACTAAGAACACAAGTGCCTAAGGATACACTTTGTCCTACTTAACATAATTACTGGCTTTTCTTTTACAATGTGGTACACCTTCAACTCAAACTTTCCTTGAAATTTTCTCATTTTTTTTTCAATCAACTTTTTTTTCCTTTCTTGGTGTGCCACATGCTAAATTTATTTTTGTACAGTGTTCCTCCTCCATACTTAATTTGGGGCATGTCCTCATGCTCACCCTTACACTTATGCTCAAGCATATATAAGATTGCACATATGATTTCCTAACCCTAAAATGTTAGGATATTTCATGGTTTTCCACTTTTGGCTAAGGATGTGCTAAAATAAAAGAATCGGCAATAAGGCTCAAAGGGGCCAAACAATGGTAACATGCAAAGATTGGCTATATGGGCAAGCGGCTAAAAACAAGAAAAATGCCTCAATCATATTCAAGCATACATATGGAAACATATTTTCAAACAAGACCTTAAGCAAGTTCTAGAATACAAATCCAAGGAGGGAAACACATATGAACAAACAAGCATGGAACATGATAGTTCAATCAAAGAGTGTAACACCCTGATTTTCTCTAAGTGTAAAAATGACCAAAATGCCCATGAGGTCATTTTTACCTGAAAATCGAGGACGGCCGACCTCGGCCATCCTCATAGGGCTATTGTAATGTTTGAAGGGGATTATATGTGATGGCGTGTTTAATAGAGCAGAAGAATCTCATTTTTGAGGTTTCTGCGTGTAAATAACCAAAATACCCTTACAGTAATTTAAGGCAGATTTAAGTTCCGTTTTGACCCGGACTTTGCCCGGAGGTTCAAAACAATGATTTTAAGGCATGAACTATGTTTGTTTAAGGTTTGTTTAAGTTCCGGTGGTCCCGGGCAGTTTTTGAGTAAAATTACGATTTTACCCATGCTTAGTGCATTTTGGGTTTAATGAGTTATCTAACTCAGAACCTAGGCGATTTTAGGCTCTAATTGAAGGTTAATTAATTTCCATAATTAATCTAGAGCCAAAATCATTATTTAAAACTAATTGGAACCTAGAATTGTTTAAGGAAATTTAGAACTCTTTTCTAAATTCTTTTAAAAGAAAAAGTAACTATGAATAGTGTTTTCACTATTCATACTCCCTTTCCCAATGACACTCTTTTTTCCAAGAAAGTTGTCACTCTCAAATAATCACGATCACATTTGAAAAATATATGTCATTCAAAATTCAAAAGAATAAATTGTTTATGTTGTCACTCAAAGCTTTCAATCAAGCTTCATAATCAATCATACCTTCCATACTTTCTTCCATACCTTTGAATGACAACACATATAGATATTTTATCTTGTGGCCATGAAATTTTCTCTCCCTTGGCCCTATAATTTTCAGCCACTTCCCCCAAGAATTCAAAAGAATTTTATTTTATGTAGTCAATCAAGTTGTCTTTCAAGCTACCCTATGACCTATGCCTACCCATGGTTTCAATCACACCAAGAATGACCACACAAGAAGATATTTCTCTCTTCCTTCTTCAAGAAGCTTCAACCAACTCCCCCTTCACTCTTTCATTTGCCTATAAATACACCACACTCCATCACTTTTGCATCCTTCTCCAAAGTCTCAAACTCTCTCATTTCCTTCTCTCAAGCTTTCTTACTTTTCTCTCAAACTCTCAAAGAGTTCCTCAAGCTCAAGTTCTCTCCTTCATTTTCAAGACACAAGGTAGGGAACTCTTTCCAAATATGTCTTTGATTCTTATGCTTGAATCTTGATTGGGAGATGATGAATGGTTGAGCCTTTATGTTGCTTCCTTTTTGGTTTCTTCCTTTTCTTCCCCCTTAGTTTTTGGCCTCAAGGCCTTGAATATGATAGCTTGATGATGAGTGTTCTCTAGATGTGACCATGAGTCCATCTCTCATGAGACCTCTAAAGCTTGAGTTTTTCTTAAAGAAAGTTTCATTCTTTATAAGTTTAGTTAAAAGAGTTTATGTTTCTCTTGAACATTTTGGATCTTCTTTCTTCTTCTTCTCATGTTTTTGGCCATGGAGCCTTTTTACATGGGAAAAATGTAAGCTTGATGATGAGAGCTTCATGTTGATGCTTGTCACATGAACAAACTCTAAAGCTTGAAACTTTGGCCCTAAACCAAGCATGGTTTTGGTTTTGCTTTCTTCTTTATCATGAACTTTGTTTTAAATATTTGTTTTGAAGGAAGCTATGTACTCAATGATGAGGACTTAGGATGTTGATGCTTGGATCATCAAGATCTTGGTCCCTAGAGATTTAAAAATGGTTCCTTTCTTTTGTTAAGATTCGACCACTTTCATGATTCTTGAAGTTAAGTTTTCTTTTGATGCCTTAGTACCAATGGTCTTTCTTTTCTTATGAAGATGAGGGTTGGGTTGAGACTATGTTTCTTCTTAAAGTCTTGTAAGAGCTCTAGACAAGATATAAAAGTAACTTGCATTCACGTTTACCTTACGCTTTGCATAGCACGTTTATTTCTATGCAATCACTAAACCCCAAGACTAAGAATGAACTTGCATTAAGCACGTTTAAATTTCAAGCTTTGCATCTCATGTTATATTTCAAGTTCTCACTAAACTCAAAGATTAAAATGAAGGTGCATTTCATATTTATTTTGAGCTATCACTTTACTTCCTAATGGACTGTAAAAGCGAAATGCATAGCATGTTTATTTTATGTCATCACCTAAGATACTAGAGGTCAAAGACTTGCCCATTTCATCTTGAGAAGAGGTTAACCATGGAAACATTCTTGGAATGTACATATTGGCCATGTGATGATGATGGCTCCAAGATGGGTTTTCATTAGTCACAAGAGCCTATAGCTCATGTTTTAAGTCTTTTTAAAACATAGGTGGTACTCAAAAGCATTTTGAGTATGTTCTTATATTTATGAGGGTTTTGACAAGTTAAAATGATTGCTAAGATGTTTTTGAAGTTCAAAATTGTTCCAAGAGAAACTGGCCACCATAAGCATTTCAAAGGAATGACTCAGATATGTTCAGACCTGATTTTTTTCGTGTTTTTAAGATGCTGGTAATCGATTACACAGCCTCTGTAATCGATTACCAGAAAGCTCGGATGAGCTCAAACATGAACTTTTGCCCAAAGTAATCGATTACTATATAGTGTAATCGATTACAGATTCTCGACTCTAGTAATCGACACGAATCATGTAATCGACTACCCAGATGTTCTAGGGGCCTAGCAAAGTGTTTTTAAACAAAGTAATCGATTACAAGTTCCATGTAATCAATTACCAGAACCCCCTATCTTCCATGTTTTGAATCTCGAAGTCGTAATCGACACGATACTTATGTAATCGATTACGTAACCCAAGTTCACAAACAATGCCTTTCTGATTCGATGACTTGAAGCTATGACCTTACTTTGCTTGAATCTGGGAATTTTTATGACATGAGTTTATGCTTTAGCCTAACATGAATATATGATCGTATGTTAGATTTCAAGCATGATCAAGTTAAACGGCTTATTGCTCTTGTTTACTATATGATGATTTTTGCTCCACGTTTCAAGTGTGATGATGCTATGTGAGTTATTGCTCTTAAATGATGATTGTATCATTTGCATGTTATGGTACCCTTTAGAACCTTAAAGATGCCTATGTTAGAATTACACGATATATGTGACATGCATGGAATATGTAGCATCTTACTATGACTTGAACTATGAGAAAATGATCCTTTGGAACCATCAAACTATAGGTGGGGATGAGGTGATTCATATGTAACATGCATGAACTATGGGCATCTTGTCCTAACATGCTAAGACTTAAGGTGACATTGAACTATGAGAAAATGATCCTTTGGAACCATCAAACTATAGGTAGGGATGAGGTGATTCTATGCCCCCTAGACCCGTACTTTAAGTCGGGATTTTTAACTTATCACAATGTGATAAGTTCAGATGCTAGTGACGACTAGCGTGGTATGAGCTCATAACCTAGAGATTTATCAAAAGGGAGAAATATTAGGGTGGCCCCCAGGAAGAAAAGGATAATATGTCAATGTCACCTAAGTAACCAAGTTAAGCTACCATGCACCATGTTTTAAGTAACCAAGTTAAGCTACCATGCACCATGTTTTAAGTACCAAGATCTACGTTCCATGATTCATGTTTTATGTACCATGCACTATGTATCAAGTTCCATGTTCTATGTTTTATGATCTATGATTTTATGACCCACATATCATGCACTATATCTATGAATGCTATACTTGTTAAAAAGCTAGTACTGTTTGCATAGAGTATTGACATGCATATCATAAAGAAGCATGATGCATTCATTACAAGACTCATGATAAAATGAACGGGCCTCGGTAATGGATGTTTATAACTTAATAAATGAATCTCTGCATGTTCACGATTTCATAATTAAACCCGAGGTTCCTGAGGACGATGATGATGACACGTGTGTGAAAAGGGGATCCCTACTGAGATTCTGGTATAAGATTCTCACCCCCTATCTTCCTTTTCCATCTTCGTCTTCAGACAAGGTTGATACGACGCCCACGGATTGCTCTTAAGTGCCGACGTGGAAGTGCTTGAAGGTCGAGATCGGAGGAGTGTAGCGGAAACGAGGACATAGTCTAAGTATACCATAAGTTATGTGTGGTTTTTGAGTTGTTACATGCCCAACCTTTAAAGGTGGGCACGATATGTTTAACGTGGCATTATGGTGGGATGTCCCTATGTCACTAATACTATTAATGTTTGACTCGATATTTAATGTTAATGTTACATGATGATGTGTCGTTAGTTGTTCCTTCTATGAAAGCTTAATTGGTGTTTCTGTTCGTGTTATTCTTTCATGTTTACGCTTCACGGTACACAAGGCTCATGTTTTGTTTATGTTTTCAAAAAAAAATTTCTACCCATATTTTCCGCTAAGTATTTTAAAGAAAGGTCTTAAAGAATGAGGCTAGAAGAGTAATGGACTAATGGTTAACCTAAATACGTCCTAGGAGTATTGGGTTAAAAATTAGGATGTTACAAAGAGGCTCAAAATCTCACAGGTAAAAGTATATGTACTCAATCCAAACAACACAATGAATCCACTAAGCATGCAATACAAAATAAAGTCAATGCCAAGCATGTCAATATAGCTCATGTGATGTGAGCCTATGCATGTGACCTCTAAGGTGCCAAAGGGATGTTGTAAAATGCAAATAAAAATAAATATGATACAAGACTCAAAACTAAAGAGAAAATAAATAAAATGGAGAAAAGTAAAAGGAAAGAGTAACGAAAAACCTCACGGTGGGTTGTCTCCCACCCAATACTTTACTTTAATGTCCATACGTTAGACGGTCAAAACCCTCATGGAGGGTGAGCAGTTTTAACCCAAAGATAAGCCAACTGAGCCCTTAGATCCATGGAGGTCTCATGGAGGTGTATTAGCTGATGCCTCTCAATGTCACACCGAGTCATCCTATAATTTTCCAACTCAATTACACCACCAGGGTGTGCATGGGTAACTAAGAATGGTCTTTTCCATCTAGAGGTTGGCCTCCCAGCCATAAGTTTTACCCGAGGCTCATGTAGCAAGATCCACTGCTCCTCATAGGGCTTCTTACCCAAGATAAGTTGGTCATAGAGCACCTAGCAAACTGCTGACTGCTGCCTAGGTGGTATACCTGTATCTGAAAACTCGAGACATTCTAAAATAACAGGTGCATCATATCCCATGAAAGAAGAAAAAGTGGAGAGGGGGGATCTAGATCGTTACAAAGTAAATTACCATAAGCATCATCAACTAAAGAGTCAATGACATCAATACCAAACACGGAGTGTTCCTTATAGGGGAATTTCATAGCATCAGATAAAGAAAATTGAACCTTCATGTTCGCACACTCCATGGATATTGTGCCAGCATGAACATTAATCAAGATTCTAGCAGTTTTTAAAAATGGTATACCCATGATTAATTTATGTTGACTAGTATTAGTGTCAGTTTTCATTGCAAGCGTATAGAAATCAACAGGAAATATTAAATCATTTATTTATATAGAACATCTTCCAACACTCCCTCTAGCTTAATGATGCTGTAGTTAGCAAGTTGAATTTGCAACCCGGTTGGCTTGAGCTCTCCAAAGATCAGGGACTGGTAGAGAGACTTAGGCATAATAATAATGCCAGCTCCAAGGTTAGCCAAGGCCTTTATGATATGCAGGTTCCCAATAGTGCAAGGGACATACAATGTGTTCGGGTCCTTACACTTGGTAGTAGATTGCCTGGCTTGATAATGGAGGACGCATATACCCTCAAAGTCACCTTGTCCTTTCACTACCCTTGATCTTCCTCCTATTGGTGTATAAATCTTTTAAGAATTTTGCATATTTAGGAATTTGCTTGATTGCATCCAATAGAGGAATATTTTCTTGCACTTTCCGGAAGGTTTCCAGTGTATCCGGATCCAAATCTATAGTAGTAAGTTCTTCCTGGATACATTCTTTTAAGGAAAGGAAGTGGAGGAATGAAGTCCTGGTTCCTGTAGATTTGTTGGAGCACTGCAGTGTTGTTTTAGCATTGCAGCGCTCACCCGAGGAGTTGTCCGCCTCCAAATTGCTAGCAGCAGTATCATCACTCTCGGCTGAGCACTGCAACGCATCTTGAGAACTGCGGTGGTCAATAGAAACCTTTTCAGGCTTATCTTCTGCTTGCTTTACTTCGCCTATATGCCTAATTACCTCTGGAATTTTTGTTCTAGATCTTAGAGTGATTGCACAGACATTTTCTCTTGGGTTGGGCACAGTTTGGGAGGGTAATTTAGCAGTGGGGCCTACTGGCTCTGATTATTTTTCATCTGAGTCACCTTTTCTTGTAGCTGGGTATTTTCTCTTCTAATTTCCTGCATTTGATCCATCATCATTTTCATCATCTCAGTCATAGTGGGATTTGAGGAAAGAGGTGCAGGATGGGTTAGTTGCCTCTAATGAGGTGTCAGGTACTTTTGCTATGAAGGTTGGTCCTGTTGTTGATAATTATTACCCTACTTCAAATTAGGGTGATTCTTCCAAATGGAATTATAAGTGTTCCCAAATGGGAACTGCCCAGCCTGATTATGAGGTTGACTCTAGAATGGGTTTGTTACTGCTACCCTAGTGGTTGATTCATCTTGCAGGGCTAGGCATATATCTGTGTGATGTTTAGTAAAAGTGCAAATGCCACGGACCATAGGAATCACTGGAGTTGCTACCTAGCTCACTATTAACTACTTCATTAACCCAGAGAGTACTTGTAGAGTCTGGGTCTTCTAGCTGGCTCACTTCATGAAGGCTTCTAGTAGTTGTAACTGCCCTGGAACCAAATTGTTGAAAATTAGTAGCCGTATTCTCAATTAAAGCACGGGCCTCTTCCAATGTTTTATCTGGGAGTGCCCTTCGACTTGTAGCATCAATCATGCACCTATTAGTAGGTATAAGACCTTCATAACTTCATGAAGGCTTCTAGTAGTTGTAGCTGCCTTGGAACCAAATTGCTGAAAATTAGTAGCCGTATTCTCAATTAAAGCATGGGCGTCTTCCAATGTTTTATCCGGGAGTGCCCTTCGACTTGTAGCATCAATCATGCACTTATCAGCAGGTATAAGACCTTCATAAAAGTATTGGAGGATGAGCTGCTTTGGAATTTGATGGATAAGGTAACTGGCACATAGGAGTTTAAAATGCTCCTAATACTCATGCAGAGTCTTATTAGTTTGAAGGATTCCTAAGATCTCCTTTCTAATAGAAGCCACTCTAGAGGCAGGAAAATACCTCTCTAAGAAATTTAGTCCAATTATTTACAACTCCACTAGGAATGTTGAAGAACTAATTTTCTGCTACACCCTCAAGGGAAAAGGGGAAGCTCTCAGTTTAACATCATCCACCTCCACCCCATTGGATCTTATACCAGAACACTCCATATGAAGCTTCTTCAAGTGTTGATGGGGTTTTCTCCAGACAGCCCATGAAATTTGGGTAAAGCATGCACTATATACCCTTTAAGCTTAAAATCATTGTCTAGCCTGAGATATGTAATGGCCAAGGGCTGCTGGGTGAAATTAGGAGTAGTGAGCATCCTGAGTGTCCTGTTCTGATCTCCCATATTATTTGTATTTCCTAAAACACTAAACAGAGGATCAGAATGCTCATATGACTCCACTTGTTGACGTTTTTCCTGTTTGATTTTTCTTAAAGTTTTCTCAATTTCAGAATCAAGAGGTATCAAATTTTAAATAGTTAGGGAACACCTCATACAAGGGAACATAATTTTTTTTCATTTTTTTTTGTAGAATAGAATAATAGCAAGAAATAAAGAATAGTAAATAAAGAAAAATAAAATAAAAATAAAAAATTAAACAACTAAGTTTTAATGTCTTCCTGGCAACGACGCCAAAATTTGACAAAAGTTGTCGCCTACTTCCTCAAATTAGAAATTTATTTTAATACTAAGTTGCATAAAAAATGTAGTAAAGAGTACAACCTAAATCGCCTCTCAAGGAGACTGCAATACTTAGTTGAAAAAATTGGGATTTGAAAGAATAAAATTATAACAATGGAAATTAAAAGTTAATAGCAACGAAATAATAGCAACAGTTAAAAAGGCACTAGTGCAAGGTATTCCTAGGATTGGAAATCAATTATTATTGACCGAATATTAAACTCATTTGTGGCTAATAGTAATAAATTATTGACAATTCTACTAGTGATCAATTGATCTTTAGAATTTGACCAATGCAAATAATTACTAAATGATATCTCAATTTATTTATAAATCATATTAATTTAATAAGCCTATTGCTATAGTCTAACCACAAATTGAAAAGTTAATTATAACATTCTTCCTCAAGCATAAACCAATAGATATATCAATTTATGGCCAAAGGGTTTCCCTAAATGATGATCGCCAATTTAGTTATCCCAACAAAGATTATAGCAATCAGAAACTGCGAAACATTAAGAAAACCTATGTATTCAATATAGAAAAATGGTCTCAAATATCATTCCAATCGATCTGAAAATCCTTACACTAGTAAAGAAATCTACTCCTCCATCTCTGGATGATTACAATAGTGAAAATAAATGGAACTTGGAAATAATAGCAATAATTCTTGCCACAATCTCCAAGACAAAGCACATTCACCAATAGAGAAGGAGAAAAGAGAAACATAGAGAGAGAATAATAGCAACTAAAAGTGGTAACCTCAAAGTGAGTCAAAAACTGAGTCCAATGCTAGGGTAAAAGTCTGTAACAATCTCTTAAATACTGCGCTCTAAAATAGCCCAAACTGGGACTCAAAAACAGATTAGTGAACTATAATACCACTGTCGCACCACCACTGAACGCTGCAGTGCTCAACAGAATGTTGAGTCCCAAAATTCGATGGTTGTCGCTCTGTCGAGCATCGCAGCGCTAAATGAGTATTGCAGCGCTCACCCGAAAGTGAATTTCCATGTTTTTTCTTCCTTTTTGCTTCAGGCTTTTTCTAGAGAGTTTGCAGCCTTGCTTTTGATATTTTGCAATTGATCCAAAGTTCCTGTGCTCAAAGCTATACTCAAAGAGACAAGTCAAATGCAACATAATGTAATTACAAATTATTTCCAAAATCAATGCAATAGTCAATGATTCTATCAAAATTACACACTGAGGAATAAATCAAAATCCTACTTAATCACATTAATAACTCAATAAAACTCATGTAAAAAACTAAGGTTTGGTAGCGAAATAAGTGACATAAATGGTTCTTATCAGGCATCCACTTGACAAATGCTTTATAAGAAGAAAAGCAGTGAAACATGTTGGATAACTTCCTCCGAAACTAACTAACCCAAAAGGACCCAAGAAAATATGGGTACCTAAAATAAAAACTATCTTTGTTACAGGTGTGTCTGAGAATGCACGTTAAGAAGAACACCAAGTGGTACATGGACAATGACTACTCTAGACACATATCAGGAAGCAAAAAGTGGTTTAGGAACATGAAGCCTAAGAACTTAGGTTCTGTAAAATTTGTTGATGGAGGAAAAGCCAAAGTCACATATATTAGAAATATTAGTAAGGATGATTCTCACCAAATTTCTAATGTTTTGTTAGTTGATGGTCTGGCTCACAATTTGTTGAGCATCAGTCAATTTTTTTATTAAGGCTTTAATGTCTAGTTTAATGTCAAGGCATGCCATGTGATGAATCCTACTTTTAGCCAAGTCATTTTATTTGGCAAATGACATGACAACACTTATGTATTTTTCTTGGATGACCTTCTAGATCAAGATGTAAAATGTCTTGTATCCTTTATGGATGACAAGTGGTTGTGGAATAAGAAGCTTGAACATGCTCATATGAAACTGATTTCTAAGTTATCTCATAAAGAGCATGTTAAAGGCCTACCTAAGATTAGTTATGACAAGGACTCTACTCATGAGTTCTGTGAGAAAGGCAAACAAACCAAAGCCTCTTCCACAATTAAAATGTAGTGTCAACTACTAAGCCACTATAGCTTTTACACATAGATCTTTTTGGACAAATCAAGATTGCAAGTCTTGCTAAGAAAAGATATTGTTTTATCATAGTAGATGACTATTTTAGATTTACATTAGTTATTTTCTTAGCTTGAACGGATAAGGCGACTAGGAAGTTTAAAATTTTTACAAAATGAATTTTTAATGAAAAAGATTCTCAAATTACCTCTATTAGATCAAATCATGGATGAAAATCTAAAAATCATGCTTTTAAAGAGTTTTGTGAAAACCATGGCATTTCCCATGAGTTCTCTACTTCTAAAACCCCCTAACAAAATAAGGTTGATGAAAAGAAAAATAGAAGCTTGTATGATATAGCCAGAACAATGCTCTTAGAAAGTGATTTATCAAAAGATTTTTGCGTAGAGGCTATCAATACCTTATGCTATATTTAAAATAGAATATTTCTTAGGCCAATCATCAAGAAAATACCTTAAGAGCTATGGAAGGGTAGAAAACTTGACATCTCATATTTCTATGTTTTTAGATCTAATTGTTTCATTATTAATGCCAAGGACAAGCTTGCAAAGTTTGATCCTAAGTCTAATGATGGAATTTTCTTAGGATATTCTTCAGTCTTTAAAGCTTATAGGGTATACAGTAAAAGGACACTTGTGTTGAGGAGATTATCCACATTAAGTTCAAAGAATTCAAGAAAGACTTTGCTGATGATCTAGCGAACTTAGAAAAAAATCTTGAGAAGTTGAATCTCAAGGAGTCTTAGAAAGTAAGCTAGAGAAAACAAAATTTTCAAAAAATAAGCTCGAAAATGCAGTCAACTCAAAAAGCTTACTTAAAACCCAAAACTTTCAAAAAGTCATATTTCTGAACATGAAGATAAACAATATGAAGATGATAGAGAAACTATAGATCAACACAGGTACAAAAATTATAGAGGAGTTTCTGATTTAACTACAGTCTCTAAGAATCAAGTTCTAGAATACATTTATAAGGGTGTCAGGACAAGATTATCCCTCAAAAATGAAACCAACTGTGCTTTTATCTCCACCATTGAACCAAAAAATATTGAAAATACTTTGAATGATTAAAGGTGGAAGCTATGCAAGAGAAACTAGATTAGTTTGTGAAAAGAAAAGTCTGGACACTTGTGGAGAAACCTAGAGGAAAAATCATCATTGAAACCAAGTGGGTGTTCAAAAACAAGTTGGTTGAAGCTAGAAAGGTTATCAGAAACGAAGCAAGATTGGTGGCACAAGGTTATAATCAATAAGAGGGAATTGATGATGATAAAACCTTTGCACTAATAGCAAGGCTTGAAACCATCAGAATGCTAGTTGTTTTTGCAGCTTTCAAGAGATTCACTCTATACTAAATGGATGCGAAATCTTCATTTCTAAATGGATTTCTCTATGAGGAAGTCTATGCGAAACAGCCTTCAGGTTTTGATAGTGAAGACCTTCCCAACCATGTCTTTAAATTAAGAAAGACACTCTATAGTCTTAAACAGGCTCCTAGAGCTTGGTATGAAAGAGTAAATACTTTCTTACTAAAGAATGGGTTCAAGAGAGATAATGCTGACACAACCTTATTTACTTTACAACAAGATAATTACTTTTTGATAATCCAAATATATGTTGATGATGTCATATTTGGTGCCACTGATAATTATCTTTGTGAAAAGTTTTTAAAATTAATGCAAAGTGAATTTAAGATGAACATGATGAGTAAACTCAAGTTTTTCCACGGACTTCAAATAAAATAGCGAAAAAAGGGAACTGTAGGTAAAAGTTCTCATGAGAAAGGTTTTAAATTGTGTTTTACTTCCTTTTTACAGATCTGAAACATTTAACAAAATACTATCAAGTCTTAAGCTTGTAGTGCAGCGGAAATTAGATTAGTTGTTTCAGAAAGTAGATCTCTAAAGTATAGAATAAATAACGTAATAGATTAAAACATTATACCAATAGAAATTAAACTATAAAATATAACAAATAAAAATTAAGGAGATTAAGGAATAAAAGATGTAACACAAAAATATTTTTATACTGGTTTGGTCAACTATGTATACATCCAGTAATCAACATACATTGAGATTTCACTAAAAATATCTTTCTCAACCTGAGAAAGAAAAATAGGATAGTCTTTATATTAGCCTTCCCAAGCTCTCATTTGTGACCAGCAGACAATCCCTACTGTCACAAACTGAGTAGTTATTCACTAGCCTTTCTAAACAGGGCCAAGTAGTTATTCACCAGCCTCTTCAAGCTAAACCTTGAGTAGTCTTGTACTACCCTTTCCAATCTAACACCTGTGACCAGTAGACAACCCCTATTGTCACAAACCTGAGTAGTTATTCTCTAGCTCTCCAAGCTGAACCTGTGACAAGTAAACTAACTATCACAAGTCTTGTTGAAAGTAGTCTTTAACTGGCCTCTGTAAGATAAAATTGTAATCAGTAAGTACACCTCACTGTCGTGTTGTAAATAGTTTTTACATTAGCCTCTCCAAGCTATCTCACATAGATAACTACTGGATCAAGGATACAAAGATTTTGTGTTTTGGTTGTCACTCAAACTAACCTACACTCAAGTTTCCCTAACAATATACATGAATATCCTAGATAGCTTGAATGACTTCTTTCTATAATTTCTTCCCAAGAATAACATTTATCTATTTAAGAGGTAAAAAAAAGATTTTTATGAATCTGATTACATGATGATATGAATCTTATTAGATGTAAGGAGAGAATTTCACAGAGTTTTCTCTTTTTGTGTAGAGTCTATTTCATTTGAGCATATGATCTTTATTTAATATGGCCTTCCTTATGACCATTGTCCTTGATTAGATCTCTAAGTGACACATGTTAATCATTCATTTGTGTCTTGAAAAAGTAGTCTAGAAGAGTAGGATGATAGTTTGTCAGATCTGTTGCAAAAGCCGTTGTGGCATTGAGGTTTTTGATGTTCCTTCAGAAACTACTCTTACTTTCTGAACGTAGTTTCTGAACTCTTTCTTCTAGAAGCTGAGGAAAGTTGATCCAGTTGGTAGAAAAGATGACATGCCAATTTTGACACTAGATTTGACTTTAAATTTGAATTTCAAAAATTTAAATTTCCTTTATTTTCTAGTAACGTTCAGTGTTCCACAGTGAAGTGAGCTTTCTGACGTGCACTATCAGATCCTTGATAATTCTTTGATCTTCTTGTCTTTAATCCAAGCTTTGTGATGATAAAAGAATTGCGATCATGCTGATTAAAAATAGTGTAACACTATGTTCTTAGAGTTTGCTTGATATTTTCATTGTAAACGTTTTTTCTGATGTCCAGTGCCACTTTCTAAAGACCTATGGCTTGGTTTCTTGATCTTGATATGATTTTCTTTCATCCATAAGGCATGTTTGCATACTTTACACGATATAGTATTCACTTCTATTAGGTTAAATCTCTTTATATGAGATAAATTATGTTTGTACATATAAAGTGAAATTATTCTTGCTTCAAGTGTATGTCATGCACTTTAGAAATACCTATATACTATGTCAAGAAACTCAAGATAGGCATTAGTTGTTCTTCAAAGTATTTTCTTTAAATTGATTATGTTGTCATTCAAAACATATTGCGTTGAAACTTTCTGAAGGTTTCTGGAGCTAACAGGAACCTCTATCTATTAAGAAAAATACACAAAAGAACTTTAATATAAATCAAACCAAACCTAGGAGCACTCCTATTCATCCATCTAAAGTCATAGATGCAGATGAGAATATTGAAAAAGTATCATAAAGTAATTATAGAGGAATTGTTGCTTACATCCATATCTCATAGCAAGTAGATCAGACATTCAACTAAGTGTTGGTATTTGTTCTAGATTTCAATCTAATCTAAAACAATCACACTTAATGCTATTAAAAGGATTCTAAGATATTTAGTCGGCACTACTAATCTTAGCTTATGGTATGTGAAATGTACTTCTTACAAGATTGTAGGTTTCTGTAATACTGACTTCACTAGAGATAGAATGAATAGAAAAAGTACCAATTTACATTACTGTTTCTTAAAAGAATGCCTTATCACCTGGTCATGCCAGAAGCATAACATAATAGCTCTCTCAATAGCTGAGGCTGAGCATGTTGTTGTTGTAAATTGCTGTCCTCAATGCTTTGGATCAGAAACCAGCTAGAGGATTATAGCTTGAGGTATTCCAAAATCCCTAGTTATGTGATAATACAAATGCTATTAATCTTGCAAAGAATCCTATTCAACTTTCTCGATCAAAACATATTGATATAAAACATCACTTTATCAGAGATCAAGTTCAGAAAGGTGATGTTGAGCTAAAGGTTGTGAATATTGAAAATCAAATATCTGATATATTCGCTGAACCATTAGTTGAAGATCGCTTTTATTATTTAGAAAAGCTTTTAAACCTCAAAATTTAGGAAAAAAAATTGCATCACTTGCATACATGACACTTGTTGGAGTCCCCTAATAAGACTCTGAACTGAGGCCTATGAAGAAAACCATCAAGACAAGTTCAGAATGTCAATTTGCAAGCTCAGAAAGTGAATCAGAGCTTCAGATATATGGTCAGAAAGCTACATGAGTTCAGAATGAAGAAGACGTTTTAGAAGATGACTCAGAGAATGGCACGAGTACTCAGAAACTACCCCTTAAGTTTAGATACCACATTTGGTTTTTGAAGAATCATTAATGGCAGCATAATTCCCACCATTTGGAGTTTCTCTCTCCCGCACCATGTCAGGTTCTAGACTTTTGGTCATGTCACATTAATAACTCCGTATACTTCACATGTCTTACATGCAAAACCTTTCATATTTAACCTTAAACACTTTTCCTTCAAACCTCTAAACCATTTCACAGTGCCTACCAACCATTGCTCTTATAACCTTTCCTCATCTCAAACCTTCAAACTCATTCATTCACTCTTCTCAAACCTCAAATTAATGGTAGAAGGAAAGCAACTCGACTACAATGTAACCAACATAGGTACATTCCACATGTACAAGGAGCCCCTAATGTGAGAACACTATGCATCTAACTTCTCGTTGTAGAAAGTGGCTTTAGGTAAAAAGTTAAGTAAGGAGCTGATGAACGAGATGGCTATTTTAAAGGAGGTCTTATCTTTTCAATGCTGGGAAAATTTCTTAGAAATCTCTTATAGGATATTTACTAAGATAGTGACCGCCTTCTATTCTCATCTAGAGGTAAAGTCAGAATCAGTGGTCAAAACCACCACTATGGATAGCTATATGGAAGTTTGACTTTCTAGGCCCTCCAATATCATCAAAGCACCTATTACTGGATTCACATGCCTAACTCAAGATGATTGATACAAATCCCTTAGTGTTAATACTGAAGAAGTTTCCAATTATCTTACTGACTCCCCCAGATAGTTCAGTGAGAATACTACTGGCCTACTGAGTTCAAGGGCTAGGAAAGTTTTCACTATCATTCAGTTTACCATTCTCCCAAGATTGGGAAGCATTGATGTGATGGTTGGTATGGACTGTATGTTGTTGTATTGCCTTCTAGCAAAAAGGAAGGTGAATCTACCAAGCCTGATAATTGACTTCATGCTTAGAGCAATCACCAAGGACAAGAGAAAGATAGCTGTTGTTCTCCATAGGATGCTATTGACAAGAATCTTTCAATATCTTGGCTAATCTTTGGCTGAGGCATGGTTCGAGTACATTGAGGGTATTGAGTACAACATGACCTCTTTTAATACCATCAAAAGGACAAAGAATATGCCTGTGAAGACAAGTGTCAAAAGATACAACTGCAGAACTAAAGCTAAAAAAGTTGAGAAAACTGCAAAAGTGGTAGAAAGAGAAAAGAAAAATGGAAAAGGGAAGAGAAAGATAAAGGGAGCACAACGAGTAGAAAAGGCCAAAGACACTTAGGGCTCAAGCAAAAAAAAGGTCAAAATCTTCTGTTCTTGAACCATTTGTGGTAATTGAAGAACAACTTTCACGGCCAATGACCCAACAATTTGGGTACACTTTATTCCCATTTTTGTTGCACCTCCTAAAAGCTAGTGTCATGACGTCCCTAGAAAAAGGCGCTGTAATGAGAAAAATGATTTTAATTTTCATAGGCTCAATGGAGTTGCCACCAATTCTTATTTATGGTAAAAATTGGAAAACCCTTTTAATTTGGCAAAACTGGTCCTTTTAAGCTAAAATCAGATTCGGGAATCTGATTATGATTAGAGAATGATGGAAACTTAATCCTACTACACCTCTAACACATCCATCTCATGACGATTACCCAAAGTTCGTTGTACAAATTAAAGAATAATTTTAACAATTTTATTTTCCCTTAAAAAAAGAAACAAAGCCCAAAATATTTAAAGAATTAAATAAAAAATTTACAAAAAATGAAAATAAACTTAAGAAAATTTAATTTTGGCTTGACAAAGAATATTCATTTCTACGTATCCTCTAGTACAATGAGAAACTCAAGGTTACGTAGTTCTTTTAGAACATATGTGTGCTAATGGATTTTAATTAAAATAAATAAATAAATAAAAATATGTTAGTTGATTTTATTTGTGAAAAGAATTTTAACTCGCAAATTATTTAAAAGAAATTCACTTTTGCACAGGATTCAAGTTAACATTAGGCTATTCAATAAATCTTTATAATTTAACAATATATGAAGAAGGTATCTACCTCTCAATCATGACTATTAATTGTTGCACGGATAAACATCTAACATCTTATCAAACAAAAATAAAAAACCTCAAAAAAAGGGTTCGCCTAAGGAAATATTAAACTTGAGTCAGATGTCAAAATACACAAAAAAAAATAAAGAAACCAAAATAAGAACCTAAAGACCTAAACGACCTAAGAAAACAAATATAACGTAGAGCTAGTTAACACAAAAATGGACATTGGACTCATCAAAACAAAAGCTAATTAACAAAAATGAAAAGTGATTCAAAAAAAAAGATTTAGCAAATAAATTAAAATAAAAGTAAATGAAAAACATAAAATATAAAAAGCCACGTTGGTAGAAAAAACAAAACAAAGCCCATGTATACATAACTCACTTGATAGAGACTTAGTTTCCAAGCACCACGATGCAGCGCATACATAGAAGGCTTGGAGAAGAAATGCCTAGGGTCACAATGGCATGTGGCGACTCACTGCTAAATGCAGCAGTGACTTTGAACAGAGTTGTGTGATGGTGGCGTACATGACTCAGCACGGGCGAGGGAGAGCTGCAGCGGCGGTCAGTGGGTTCGCGATGGCAGTGGCTGGATGGTATAGTGATGAAGATAAAGTGGTTGTTAGGAAATTAAACACACAATTCCATACTTGCAAGAATAATAGGAGCAACTATACTAGTAAAATTATCGCAGCAATCAATATACACAATAAACTAGAATAATAGGGACAATGCACCAAGATTTTTAACATGGAAAAACTCCCTCAATGCGAGAGATAAAAATCACAGGTCATCTAGAACAAAGAAATAGCTCAACGATGATCAAAATAGGTACAAGAAAGTCTCAAATATGTGCATAAATCATGCCAATAACAAGCTAAACCAACCAAACACCAATACTCAAAATTGGGAACAAGGAATATGTGAAATACCCCAAAACTGGAGCTTCTGTCCAAGACTAGTTCCTCATGCTTCGAACCTCCTTTCAACAATCCAAACATTCAGAATAAAGAACCATATATCCAGAACCATCTGTCCAAGTTTCAGGCCGATCCAACGGTGAACAGCTTCACAAACACCGATTTATGGTGACAGCTTGAACTAAGGAAGTGATTCTCCAAATAAAAGTGGAACTGCAGTGCGAGATCAGTATCTCACACTCCAGAACTCTTACCATGATCTAATGGTTCAGAATAAAGAACGGGACACCAAGAACTTGCTATAAAAGTTTCAGCCCGATCTAACGGTGAACAACTTCAAAACTGCCGATTAACCATAATAGCATAAACTATAAAACTGATTCTCCAAACCAAAAATAAAACCTCAATATGAGATCGATATCTCACTCCAGAACTTTTATTGATGACCTGACTGTTTAGAATGAAGTGCCACCTGTCAGGAACCTGCTGTCCAAATTTCAGCCTGATTCAATGGTGGACAGCTTCGAAAACGGCGATCTACGGTGGCTGCTTGAAGTAGGAATATGAAAAAGGGATAGGTGAGTTTCTCTCTTCTCTCTTTCTTTGTGGTTGCTCTCTTGCCACAAAAATGAGCCTTCTTTGATAATCCTAGTTGGCTCCTATCACTAGATAAGTAGGCTAGCACATTTTGGGCTTTCTCCACATAGGAAGGGAGCCCAACCTAACAAATCTCCCCCTCACAACTATGTGGAGGTATCCACCAAACTGACGATCAAACAACAAGCTTCAAACTTCCATCTTGACAAAGATTTTGTCATCATGTCTGAACCATTCTCATCAATGTGAAAACTTAGAATTCAAAACATTACATATCCAATGATATCTCACATCAATATGTATGGACCTCGAATGAAAAGCTAAGTTTTTACCAAGATGTATAACACTTTGACTATCACAAATAGTACATACCTTTCTTGAGTAAAACCAAGTTCTTATAAGAACTTCTTTGTCCAAAGTATCTCCTTGAATGCTTCGATAATGGCAATGAACTCAACCTCTGTAGTGGATAAAGCAACAAACTTTTGTAACTTAGATTGCCAAGCTACAGTTCCACCTCCAAATGTAATCAAATAGCCTAAAGTAGACCTTCTAGAGTCAATATCTCCTACCATGTCTGAATTAGTGTAACCAACTAGAGAAGGCTTCTCATTCCAAAACATAACTTCAAGCTGGAGTACCACGGAGATATCTAATAATGCACTTCACTACATTCCAATGCTCTCTTCCTGGGTTTGAAAGAAAACGGCTAACACTACTAACAGTATGAGCTAAGTTTGGTCTAGTGCATACCATAGCATACATCAAACTACCCATGGCTGAAGCATATCAAACTCTCTCCATGTCTTTCTTCTCTTCTTTATTTGATGGACTTTGCTTACAACTCAATTTGAAGTGTGAAGCAAGAGGAGTGCTAACAGCCTTAGCTTTCTCCATTTGAAACCTTTGCAGCACAGCTTCAATGTATTTCTCTTGTGACAACCAAAGTTTCTTCTCGTTTCTATCACACCTGATTTTTATGCCAAGAATCTGCTTTGCTGGTTCGAGATCCTTTATTGCAAATGAAATCCCAAGTTGCTTCTTCAACCTATTAATTCTTGAAGCATTTTGATCAATAATAAGCATGTCATCAACATATAATAGGAGAATAATAAAACATCGTTGGCAAACTATTTAATAAAAATAGAATGATCTGAAGTAGTCTTCTTGTAGCCTTGCTCACCCATTACAGACTCAAACGTCTTATACCATTGCCTCGGAGCTTGCTTCAAGCCATATAAGCTCTTCTTGAGTTTGCACACATAATCTTCTTTCCCTTTTGCTATAAAACCTTCAGGTTGCTCCATGTAGATTTCCTTCTCAAGATCACCATGGAGGAAAGCAGTTTTTACATCCATCTGCTCTATCTCTAAATCAAGACTCGCAGCCAAACTCAAAACAGTCCTAATAGAGGACATCTTCACAACTGGAGAAAAAATCTCATCATAATCAATCCCTCTTTTCTACCTAAAGCCTTTAACCACTAATCTAGCTTTATACCTTGGGGAAGAAGAATTTCCTTCATGTTTCAGTTGTATATCCACTTATTTAGCAAAGCTCTCTTACTTTTAGGTAATTTCACAAGCTTAAATGTTTGATTATCATACAGGGCTTGCATTTAATCTTGCATAGCATCAACCCATTTTTGCTTCTGGTCACTATCCATTGCCTCTTCATAATATTCAGGCTCTTCCTCATCAATCAAGGTCATATACTCACCAGAAGGATACCTTGTTAAAGGTTGTATCTTTCTAGTATACCTCCTAAGTACAACAGGTGAATTTGTAGGTATCTCATGTTAATCATCAACAACATCATCCGTTGGAGCATCTAAATGATCTCCCATCTGCTGGTCATCACGAACCCTATGGTCATCTTCTTGCATATGATCTTGGGCCTGATTCTCTGCTAGTTCTTGTGCACATGGTGGCTGGACCGAATCTACGTTGATCAAGTCACCGTTATGTTGAGATTCGGTCTTCTTCATTTTCTCAATGTCTTCAATGGTTTAGTCTTCTACAAACACCACATCACGATTTCTCATAAGCTTTTTATCAATTGGGTCATAGAGTCTATAGCCAAGCTCATCCTAACCATACCCAACAAAGATGTATTGCTTTGTTTTCACATCCAACTTAGATATCTCATCCTTTGGAACAGGAACAAATACTTTGCACCTAAAAACTCTTAAGTGGTCATAAGAGATATTCTTGCCAAACCACATATTATCTGGAACTTTACTATCCAAAGCAACTGCAGGACTCAGATTAATCACATGTACTGATGTGAGCGATGCCTCTGCCCAAAAATACTTAGGCAGCTTTGCTTCAGTAAGCATGCACCTAACTCTTTCAATTAACGTCCTATTCATCTTCTCCGCCAAACCATTCAGCTGAGGTGTTTTAGGAGGAGTCTTTTCATGCCTAATGTCTTGTTGTTTACAATACTAATCAAATAGTCCACAATATTCACCACCATTATCAGTACGAATGCATTTAAGTTTCTTACCTGTTTGTCGCTCAACCAAAACTTGGAATTGTTTGAACTTCTCCAAGACTTGGTTCTTGGTCTTCAAAGCATAAGCCCAAAGCTTCCTTGAGTTATCATCAATGAATGTCACAAAGTAAAGAGCACCACCAAATGACTTCTCCTTCAATGGACCATAAACATTAGAGTGCACCAAATCCAAGAAATCTGATTTCCTTGAAGGATGATGCTTCTTGAAGGATAATCTTCTCTATTTTCTAGCCATGCAATGAGAATGTTTCTCCAACTCTGCATTCTTCAAACCAGAAAGTACATCCTTTTTAGCCAAACAATTGAGTCCTTTTTCACTGATGTGACCAAGCCTTCTATGCCATAACTCTTAAGCTTCTTTGCTTTTAACTACATTTACACGGACTTTTGAAATTATGGATTTCATCACATACAAACTTGAGGTCTTCTTTCCTCGAGCCACTACCAAGTTGCCTTTAGTGAGCTTCCATTGACTACTGCCAAAGGTGCTAATATAACTTTCATCATCAAGCTTTCTAATAGAAATCAAGTTCAAGCGGAGATTTGGAGCATGTTTAACATCCTTCAGCAGCAACTTCATTCCAACATTAGTATCTAAGCAAACATCTCCCATACCAATTACCTTGGCCAAGCCATCATTGCCCATCTTTAGCACTCCATAGTCACCTGAAGTGTAAGATGTGAAGAAATCCTTCCTTGATGTAACATGTATAGAGGCACTACTATCAATTACCTAGTCAGACTCATCAGATACTATATTAATCATATTCTCATATCCTACAATGAGAAGATCATCTAAAATAACAGTGGGCACACAATCATTATTATTTTCTTTCTTTACTTGCTTACCTTTGTTCTCCCTTTTCCAAAGAAAGCAATTCTTTTGGATGTGCCCTGTTTTATGACAGTAATGACATTCAACATTTTTGTACCTTGATCTGGACTTGCTTCTGCTTTTACCTCTACCTCTTGTGCCTAACCAACATCTCTGAGTGAGATGAAGAACTTTGAGTCTTCCTTCTTACTTCTTCATTCAAGACACCACCTTTCACAAATTGCATGGTTACTACACTATTGGAGCAGAATTAGTGAGTGAGATGCGGAATGTCTCCCAAGAATCTGGTGGAGTATTTAGCAACCAAAGTCCTTGAACTTCATCTTCAAACTTGATTCCTATGCCTGATAACTGATCTAAAACTCCTTGAAACTCATTCAAGTGATTAGATATGGATGACCTTTCCTTGTATCTCAGATTCATCAACATATTCAACAAAGACAACTTGTTATTCCTAGACTTGGAAGCATACAAGGATTCAATCTTTTCCCACATAGTTCTAGCATGAGTCTCATTAGCAATGTAATCATAAACATTTTCTTCTACCCATTGCCGAATAAAACCACAAACTTGTTGATGCTCAAACTCCCATTCTTCTTCAGTTTTTGAATCTAGTTTTTGTGTAGCAAACATAGGCATATGCAGATTTTTAACAAACAACAAATCTTTCATCTTGCCTTTCCATATATGATAGTTAGTACCATTCAAGCATACCATTCTACTTGTATTTGCCTCCATCATTCAAGCAAAGCTACAATCAATAATGCCCAAGAACAAGCTCTGATGCCAAATATTAGGAAATTAAAGACACAATTCCCTACTTATAAGAACAAGAGGAGTAACTATACTAGTAAATTTATCACAGCAATCAATATACACAATGAACTAGAACAATAGGGACAATGCACCAAGATTTTTAACATTGAAAAACTCCCTCAGTGTAAGAGATAAAAACCACGAGTCATCCATAGCTTCACTATGATCAAAATAGGTACAAGAGAGTTGCAAATATGTGCACAAATCATGCTAACAACAAGCTAAACCAACCAAATACCAATACTAAAAATTGAGAACAAGGAATATGTGAAATACTGCAAAACTGAAGCTTCTGTCCGAGACTAGTTCCTCACGCTCTAGACCTCCTTTCAATTATCCGACTGTTCATAATGAACCATATATCTAGAACCTTCTGTCCAAGTTTCAGCCCGATCCAACAGTGAACAGCTTCACAAACACCGATATATGGTGACAGCTTAAACTAAGGAAGTGATTCTCCAAATAAAAGTGGAACTGCGGCGCGAGATCAATATCTTACACTCCAGAACTCTTACCGATGATCTAACCTTTCAGAATAAAGAACGGGACACCAAGAACCTGCTATAAAATTTTTAGCCCGATTCAATGGTGAACAACTTCACGACTGCCGATTTACCGTAATAGCTTAAATCAGAAAATTGATTCTCCAAACCAAAAATAGAACCTCAGTGTGAGATCAATATCTCACACTACAAAACTTTTCTTAATGATCCTACCGTTCAGAATGAATTTTCGCCTATCAGGAACTTGCTATCCAAATTTCAGCCGAATCCAACGATAGACGGTTTCGAAAACGGCAATCTATGGTGGCTACTCAGAGTAGGAATATGAAAATGGGGTAGGTGAGTTTCTTTCTTCTCTCTCTCTTTGTGGCTGCTCTCTTGTCACAAAAATGAGCCCTCTCTGACAACCCTAGCTAACTCCTGACACTAGATAAGTGGGCTAGCACATTTTGGGCTTTCTCCACATAAGAAGGGAGCCCAACCCAACAGTGGTGTGGTGGGTGATTTGGTTTCTGATGAGGGTGGCTTATGATTGATGATGAAGGTCAATAAATGAAAGGTTGATTTGTGGAGGATAAATGGAGTGGAAGGTTATGGTAATGGGTGAAAAAGGGAGTAATGATGGTGATAAAGGATGATGGTGGTGGCTAATGGATGATGATGGAGAGCGATTGAGGTTCACCAAATGTGCCACCCCTGTTTCTTTTTTTATTTTGTATCTGTCTTTGTATCGTTCTGGAATCCCCTTTTTCTTACAAAAACTATGCCTACTTATACACACTTTTAACCTAAATATAATTAATGAAAGAAAATCAATTTGATGCTAATTAAGGAAAATCTGATTTGATTGGAAGCAATTAAAAGAAAACTAATTGATACTAATTTATGCTAATTGGATTAAATTGAAATAAATTGAAAATACTGATGAATGAGAAAAAAAAAAGAAATGCTAATGGACAAAATCAGAAAGACAATTAATGTTTGTTAACCAAAAAGGGATCAGATTCTTTTTTTTTTTTTTTTGCAACAATTGGACCAAAACATTTTTTGTGACATGATCAAAATTGGGTATTGGCAGTAGTCCCCCTTTGCTTGGTCTTTTAATTTAAAAGGACAAGCAAAGTGAAAAGCAACCAATTTTGTCCGAGTCAATTTTTTCTCTCCTTTTTTTTTGTAAAACCTATTTACAAGACAACATTGATCCAATCCTAAGCTTTGCAATACTTAGAAAAGTGTTGGCGTTACAGTTGAAAGCTTCACAATACCATCAAAAGGATAGGGAAGGCATTTCAATACATTCAAACCATTGAGTAGGTGTCACAATATCTCAAAAAGATATGGAAGGCGTCACGATACCTTTAAACTATCGAGTAGGCTTCACAATATCTACAATGGATAAAAATGAGGTGTCATAATACCTCAAAATATAGGGAAAGTGTGACAATACCTTTAAACTGTCGAGTAGGCGTCATAATACCTACAATGGATAAAAATGAGGCATCATAATACCTCAAAAAGATAAGGAAAATGTCACAATACCTTCAAACTATGGAGTAGGCATCACGATACCTATAATGAATAAAAAACGAGGCTTTACAATACCTCAAAAAGACAAGGAAGATGTCACAATACTTTTAAGTTGTTGAGTAGGCATCACAATGCCTATAATGAATAAAAAATGAGGCTTCACAATACCTTCAAGCTGTTAAGTAGGTGTCACAATACCTACAATGAATAAAAAATGAGACTTCACAATACCTTGAAAAGATAAAGAATGCATCACAATGCCCTCAAAAGGATAAGGTAGACATCTCATGCCTAGAATGCAAATGAAAATGAGCTAGGCTTCGCAATACCCAGAATGTAAATGTGCAAATGGACTAGGCTTCACAATACCTTGAATGCAAATGAACTAGGCTTTACAATACCTAGAATGATGCAAAAAGAGCTGGGTTTCAAAATATCTAGAATGTTGCAAAAAGAGCTAGGCTTAACAATGTCTAGAATGCAAATGAGCTAGGCTTCACAATACCTAGAATGTAGATAAACGATGCAAATTATGAACAGAAACAATTTTTTTTTGAACAAAAAATCCTTGATGAATTCAAATCGAGCTCTATTTTGATTTAAAATACTCAGAAACATTTTCCATTGTGACACATCTCAAGTTCAAGTTGTTTGAAGGTAGGTAATATGCGCTTGTAATTGGCAAGAGTGTTTGGGAAATGTGGTAATAGGATGAGTCATCATGAAGTAAATTTGGCCCCTAAGCTTACCAACTCCACTTGTACAAATGATGATGCAATAGTCTTCGGCTCCTATGTCATGAGAAATTCCTTTAAATAGCCCCAAGTAAAAGATTTGTTATTGTAGACGTCATTCTTCTTTGGCGGTTCAAATATTTTCTTCCATCTAAATGGCACATCCCCTTTGTTCCAAACTTCTCTTTTTCACTTTTCATATCTTTTTTTTAAACTTTTTTTGCCTTTTTTTTTTTGGTCTCGTAGTTGAAATGAATGAGAATAAAAGCAATTAATGAAAGATCAGAATGGGCTTTATTAAGCTTATATCATGGCTAAGGTTAAAGGTTATGAAGGAAAGGATATCAATAGCCCAAAAAAGTATTTAAAGGTCCATCAAGATCAAGGATCATTTTTTTTAAGGTGGTAACTCCATCGATTTGTCATCATTAAAAAATGGGATATTGTTAGCTCCAGAACCCTTCAAAGAATCTTTAATGAGTTTTGATTGATAACAAAGCCAATTCAAAGAAAATACTTTGAAGAATGACTAATGTCTATCTTGAGTTTCTTGAAAAGGTAAACAGGTTCTATCGTTTAGCATATCAAGGCATATGTAAGCAAGGATAAATTTTACTTTACATGAACATGCATGTCATCTCGTTTTAAGAGATATGATCTAAAAGGAAGTGAGATTCAAACTTTAAAATGGCTAACGATGTGAAGGAAAAAAGCAATGCTGCAAGAAACCAAGTTTTGAGACTTCGGAAAGTAGTAGTGGACTTCAGAAAGTACACCTGAAATGAAGATATCAAACAATATTTGAACCCAAAGTGTTCTACTATCTTCAATCATCACATCGTAATGTTTGATCATTAATTAACTCAAACTAAAGACAAGAAGACTCAAGAATCATTAAGGAAATGTTACTGCACTTCAAAAAACTCACTTACAGTGATACAATGCGTCCTACAAGAAAAAAAGAAGGAAAATTTGAGTTTTAAATTTGAATTTGAAATGTCAAAACCCAGTGTCAGAATTGGCATGCCATCTCTTTTGCCTTTTTGGTCAACTACTCCGAGTCCTAGAAGAAAAAGTTTAGAATTCATGTTCAGAAAGTAAGAGTAGTTTTTGAAGGGACATCAGAAACCTCAATATTATAACGGTTTCTGCAATAGCTATGACAAACACACAAGCTACTCTTCTAGACTATCTTTTCCCGACACAAATGGATGATCAACACGTATTACTAGGAAATTTAATCAAAGGCAACGGTCACAAGAAAGACCATCTACAAATAGAGATGCTGAGCTTTTGAAAAGAAGAGAGATTGACACTGAACAAAAGAGCAAAAATGCTGAAAAAATCCTTCTTCATTTTCTTGTAAATGTTATTACTTCTTGTAATCATTTCCTAGTTGGTAAAATTTTCTTTCTATGTTCCTCATTGTTAATACATTCTTCTAAGGAAGAATAACTAGAATGAAGTCATTCAAGTTTTTCCCAAGTCTGTCATTGTAAATTATAAAGAAACTTGAGTGTAGGTTAGTTTGAGTTGCAAATCCAAACATATACCTTGTAACCTCGATCTAATAGTGATTGGTGTGAGTTAGCTTGAAGTGGGTAGTCAAAGACTACTTGGTTTAGGTTGGAGAGGCTGGTCAAAGACTACTCGATTTAGCTTGGAGAGACTGGTCAAAGACTACTCGGTTCAGCTTAAAGAAGTTGATGAATAACTACTTGGTTTGTGATAGTGGGGGTTGTCCATTGGTCCCAGGTGAAAGCTTGGGAAGACTATTGTAAAGACTGTCTTTATTATTTCTCTGGTAAGAGAAAGGTTTAATGGAACTCAATAGTTGTTGATAACTAGATGTAGGTAGGTTGACCGAACCAGTATAAAAACTCTTGAGTGGTATCTCTCTTCTATTTCATCTCTTGTTTTATTTCCTTATTTGGTTTATTTATTGTGTCATTTTTTGAAAGCTTTATTTAATGTGTTTAGTTCATATCTAGTTCAGAAAGTATCCTTTTTGAAGTTACTAATCGTGTTTTTCCTGTAATTCAAACTCCCTGCTTTGTAGTTTATTGATTAAGTTTTTCAGAAGCCAAACAGAAAAAGAAAAAGCAAACACGATTCAATCCCCCTCATGTGCATTCTTACGTATAAGTTGCACTTGAATCAAGCAAGTCATAGTTGGTTTTGCAGTAAGTGGTTCTAGGTTCAATCAAATATTTTGGTGTAAAGTACTAACCCTATCCTTAAGTATAGATCAACCAAACAAAAAAGGCGAATTCTATGGTACACTTTAACAAGTATCATTAGTTATTTGTTGTTAAAAATGAACCATATATCCCATTAGCCCAAGTTTTTATACTCTATCAAATAAAAGATCAAATTACAACCGTTGATTGTATAAAAATACCAATATCATGTGGGTACGAAAGGAAAAACCTTATTTGTAATGTAAATAAAATAATTATAATTTATTATATTTATTAAAAAAACATAATAACATGCAACTCATGTCCAATCAAGGCATAATATGAATAACATCCAACTCATGTCCTTTTGATAATTACATATCCAAAAGTAATTTTTAATGAATACTATTCAAACAATATTCCTTTATTCATAATTATTTTTGAGATAAAGTTTCCAAATATTAACCATGTTAACGTTAATTCACTTTTAATCAAAATCAATTTAGACATAATCAAGTTGGTGCAATCTTCCACTTGTAAATTCTAATCCAAACACACGCTTAAACATATGGTCTTATTTGATTATATAGCTTATTAGTTCCCAAAAATCAATTTTAGTGCCTTTGGAGAAGTTGAAATACTTAGAGTTTGTTTGGTTTGAATTTTCAGTTTTCATTTTTAGTTTTTTATTTTTCTAGATTTTGTGAAGAAAATATTAAAAATTTTGAAAACTACAAATTTCAATTTTTAGTTTTTATTTCTAATTTTCAATATTTCTTTCACAAAATCTTAAAAACTAAAAATGATAACTAAAATGGACCCCTAGTTTGTCTAGAATCACATTTTAAAACACTCAAAATAAATCTTTTGTTTACAATGGAACTAAATAAATAAATTAAAGAAAAACTAAAAACTAACCATGCAATTCGTATTGACATAAATACTGCATATCAGTTTAAATAAATTCAATTTCAATTTTCAAAAGAGAGGGGAATTTCAAACTATGAATGATCATGCTTATTATTATTATTATTATTATTATTATTATTATTTAAGTTTGACTAAATCTAGGTAAAACAAGAAGACGGTCTTTGTACCAGGACAGAAAACGGAAGACATTCTTATGTGTGTTTAGGATGTGTTTGGTTAGGAGTAAAAATGAGGGCTAAGTTTTTAGGGTTCATCCACCTAAACTTATCCCTAAATTTTACCCCTAATCAAAACACCCTTGTAGAGTAAAAAAGCATTCCCCCATAAGCTACACAAACACTGTGTACATCAGAATTCGCTGAACAACAAAATTAAGCTGATAAAAGACAGATATTACCAATGTGAGAAATGTCACCAAACTGCACCCGAGTCCTACCCGATTTTTGAAGAAAGCATGGTACATCTTATCAAGTACAAAAGCACAAAGTCATGCTAGTTCAACAGGATGTAAATAATTCATCTGTGATTCTGTACCTATATAATACAAGATTTACACTAACATAAAGAAAACTTTTTCCCTTTCTTTACAAAGTAAATATTCTTTCAGAAAATTTGGGACACTTGCCAATCCAGACAGAGTAGACCTTCATCAATTATCCCACGCAAGATTTTGCACACTTATACACATTGTATAAACTATCTGAACCTACATAGTATAGAACCTGAGACAAGAGAGGTGAAGGCAAAGGCCACGAAAGCAACGAAGGACAAGGCCACAGATGCATTTGCCATGCCCGGGAACTTATCCACACCCCAGTTGGACTCCCAGTCATAAGCTCTAGTTGCAGCCGACGATGATGCTGACATAAGAAGGTATGTCAAGATCTGCAATTGAAAACAAGCAGTCCAGCAGCTGGTTTATTAGGTATGCATGAAAATTAGTAACATACCATTTCAGATAATGAGATATGAGGGAAAAACAGCAGTATTGCAGGTTTATAACTAAGTGTTGCTTTAAGTTCAATTGGAGTAAGTATGGAGTAGATAGATATCATATAGTATAATCTTCAACATCCTCTTACGGTGAGGTCTGAATGACTCTGCAAGAAATAATTGTTAACAGTGTCACAAAATTGAACCAACTTTAAGCAAAAGGCAAAATCAAAACAGGGAAAAGGGTGTAAAAAGGCATCTAAAAAGTTGTTTCTAGGTGCAGACCACGAAATTGCGCTGCTGTATTCCACACACCAATCGTACCAATCCTAGCAAGACTCAACTATACATGTTGGTCTCTTAACGCCAAAACTTTTCCCTGTGGTCCTCTTGTATTATTTTCATAAGTCACCAGCACCAACCAATACTACAAATTCTTTAGCCCCTAAAACAAAAGCCGGAGTGGGGCTTCTTTAGGTTAAAATTCAATACTATTACTAACGAATGGACTAAACAGCCTAAAAAGAGCCTCTGAAAGTCAGAGAGGACAGGACAGGCTTTACCTGATCCAGTGCGAAGTTGAAGAAACCCCTCAGCTTGTGCTCCACTATGTGCTTTCTGGAGAGCAAGTACTTCACCAGATCACATATCTGCAACCCGGAATACACAAACCCAATCACATTCACTGACAAGCTATACCTGCAAAATCAAACATCCCACAAAAATGAATCAACCACTTCTGACATTATTTACAACAAACACCATTGAATTCAGAGCCCAGTACAAACAATTGCAAGAGCACAATTAAGAACCAATTTTTTTTTAAAAAAAATAAAAATAAAAAGAGAAAAGCAAAACAATTGTAATTTGCATAACAGAACCTCAAAACAAATTATTTGGGGAAAAAAAAAAGACTTCTTTGTACCAAACACATACCTAAATTCCTTGTACCGATAGAAAGAGTCCTGAGCCCACCCTTTACCCTTGTCAGCGGCCAATACAGAGAGAGACATCAAGCAGAACATAAAAGCGGTGAATCTAAGACCCAACAGAACCTTGCTCAGCATGGCAATTTTCTTCGACCTCAACAAGCTCGTCACATCTGGTCTCAGTCGCCGATTTCCGCCGCCACTGCCACCACCATCGCTAACGGCGGCATATTTGGCATCGTTGACGCCGACGAAACCCTCTTCGGCACCGGGATCCACCTTGGTGACCACCTTCGGCTCCACCTGGAACCGGTGAGCCACCACAACCGGCGGCGCAGCTGGGGATGACCTTTCAGTTCCGATGGGAGGGACCTCGTAGCTGACGGAGAAGTGACCATCGGAGATCGAGGAGTCCCGCGAAGAAGCGGGCGGTGAGTTATTCGGCGGCGGAGAGGAGGAGATGTGGCCGGCTGAGGAGTGGCCGTCGGAAATCGGCGAGTCTGACGGAGAATGGAGTGGAGGCGAAGGGGATTTGCGGGTTCGTAGGGTAGAGGAAGGAAGGGAAGGAGAGTGGAAGGTGATGGAGGAGGATGACGGTTCAGACAGTGGGCTGTTGTGTTGGTTTTCGTTCTTGTTATTGTTGTTGTTGTTGTTGTTTTGGTCGGTGTTTTCTTCTCCTACTACTACTTCTTTGTCCTCTGAATCCTTTCTCATTCTGTTTGCTTCTTTTGCTTTTTCTTTGGATTCCTCTTTTTCCATGTCGCGACGGGCTGAACTTTCTCCCTCACTCATGGTGTTTGGAAATCCGACCACTTAGCTCACCACTCGCTACTTACAACTAGGTTTTTTTCACTTTTGGAATGTGGAGATGGCAGGTAACATGTCCACTTCACAATCGAACAGTTGCTCTCAAGCAGGGGGGAGCAAGAAATTTCAGGTGAGCTGAGGAAGTGAAATTAATTAATATATAAAATAAAATAAATTATTATATAAAAAAGTATAAAATAAATTATTATATAGTATTTTTTTATGTAAATTATTAGTAAAATATGATTTATTGTATTATTTATTATTTTTTAATAAAAGAGTCAATAATTTTTTTCTTTAAACATCTATTAGATTTAACATAAAAAAATAGACTAAATACCCAAACAGATTCCTCAAGTTATAAAAATCTCAAAATAATCCATCACATTTCAAAAAAGCGGATAAATTGGTCCTCCATATAGTTTCATACAGTTAAAAAGGGAACAAATAATCCTCAGCACAGTATACGGAGGACCAATTTGTCAAATATACTCTAGAAACATTTATATAGTTCATACTTTTATATCACATGTGCTATTATATCAAAAGACTTTTATTATTTATTATGCATACTATGTGTAGAGATGATAAAATTTTTTAGAGAGGTCATAATATAAAATATACATATAATTATACAAATGTATAAAATTTGGGAGGGCCACGTGTTCCCCTTTCCCTCCACCCTTACTCTCAAGTAGTGTTTATCATATTGTCATTATGGTAAAGGATAATTTCATCCCTCACTTATTTTAGAGTTTGTGATTACTTTTAACCATTAGATCTAAAAGATAATTGAATCACCGGTTAAGATTAATAACAAAAAGGGAGAACCATCACTATAATTCTGAAAAATTATGTCACTAACAAAATAATCCTTAAAAGAAATTATATTCTCCGGTGATCCTCCAAAGATTCATCTTGTTTGACAGATTTATCCAAATATCAATTAATCTTCATTTTTATTAACAAAAGTGCTTCTTTTAAGGATTATTTTATAAAAAATTGATATTTTGAGAGGGCAAAGTGATGATTGTACTTTGTCAACTTGGCATAATGGGGGCAATATTGACAAAGACAAGATCTTTTAGGACTAAAGTAGTAATTCTAAAGTGTCAATTTGATAACAAAAAACAAGAGAGAGAGAGAGATGATCGCTTTTATTAATGCAAATGGAAGTCAATTTAGATCAATTTGTCAATGGGATGAATTTTGGAGGGCATCTGACAAATATAGTTTCCTTTTAGGTCTATTTTATGAGTGACATAATGTCTTAAGGATCAAAATGATAGTTCTCATTACTAAAAAAGTTATAAATAATAATTTATTAAAGATAAATATAAAATTGAAGGTACCAAAAACCCTTAAGCCTACTTTTCCCCCACCATCATCACCGCCACACACTTTGAATCACTCATATCAATTTTCTCACTATTTGGAACTTAGATTATATACTCATCCAGTTCCCATTTGAGTTGTTTCATCCAACAAACCAAGTTCTAAAGAAATATTTTCATTCTTTTTTAACATTCCCAAACTTTTAAAGATGGGTTAATGTTGGTGTTATTACCTCTTCCTCCCTTACCATAACAACTAAGATAGTAATGAGAATTCTGAAATTCTTAGTAGGGTACTCTCATGCACACATAACTGTCATCATTATCTACCCCAGCTACTTCGGTTTGATTATAAAAATATTGCATGCAAGTAACATAATTAGTAATGGATATATTAGTTCATAAAACCTTTTTCTGAAGCAAGTTCATTTTATGCCATCATCATTCTTAGAATTTTGTGATCTCAACTTAACACATAAGTATTTGATCTCGATTGAATAATAAAACTTATTCTTGTAGCACATAGCATACAGAGTAACTTAAAACCATTGCTACTTTAACTATCTTGGCCCTTGACAATGCTGGTTTATTCACTCTTGAGTAGTAGACTACTTTTCAGAATTGAACTCATTCATATACATGATCATTGGATTTACTTTCTCTAATTCTCACACAGACCTATTCCTAGTCAAGTTTACTTTGCCTAACTCAATTCAATGCTAGTCAAGTTTATTTTCCCTGACAAACCAGATTTACTTTATCCAGTCCAAGAAACATAATCTTATATTTTCTTTCACATATAAGCAATTGTAATAAGTATTCACATTTAGATGTGCTTAGTATCATTCATAGATTTATATAGCATGAATGAGATCAAATCATTAATATTTCATCATAGATTCAACAATTTAGCCATGCAGTTCAGAATTTCAATTCTAAAGAAAATTATGAATCAGCTACTAAATTTTACTAAAAGAAAGCAAACTAAATTTTCAGAGTTAGTTTAACAAGTATATGAGACCCTATAAAAATCTCAAAGCATACTAAAATCTCTAGCTATGTTAATAAAATTTCACAAATTTGGAGGTTAGAAACTACTCAATTCAGCTAGTAGCCAAATATCTCAATTTTTCTACCCTATCAAGTGAACCCAAAACTTTGTATAAAAAATTAGTGCTAGACCTCAATATGTCCTCAACATCCTGTAAAATTTTAGCTAATAATTTGATCATTTGCTAAGGTATTAAAATTTGACAAATTCAATGCTCTAGAATTGACTATTTAGGCAGCAATCTTAACTAGTTCGGTTCTTGAATTTTTAACATAGCAAAAGTGCCTAGAATGACTCAAAATTTTTGCTAGAGATACCTTAACATGTTAGCCACATCTAATAAAATTTTCAGCTCAATATAAAGTCTCTAATTAAGTCATAAAATTCGAATGAATTCACCTACCTGCTTAAAACTGAGATTTCCAGCAACATAGTTGAAACATATTTTGAGATAAATGATATTCTAACATCATCCAATAATTCCATCAAATTAAATACATCAATATCTATTCATCATAACGAATATTACTAGAAATTTCCAGGCAGATCAGTAAGAAAAACTCAAAATAAATTTTGAAAGAAAAAAGGATAAATAAAGCCCTACTTGGCACTTGTAACTCTAACTTTTCTTCTTGGTTACCTTCAAAGCTTTTATGCCTAATTTTTTATCTAACCCAAGTAAATCCTCCTTAGGGACAACAAGAACAACAACTAAGCTTGAGGATATGATGAGATAAGGATTTGTTATGAAGAGTTGATTTAGGATTTATAAGGAATAGCATGTAAGTTGTGCTTTGACTATGAAAGTGTGATGTTGTGACTTAAGGTTTCTAATTGATTTAGGATATTTTAGTGAAGAAGAATGGAGAAGGCTGCAAGAAGTCTTGGCCGATCCTCTTTTGAAGGAAATGATAAGGCTTTGGTTTTATTTATTTATTTATTTAAGATGACATGTGTATAGTTTTACTACCATAACAATTTATTAATTAAAGTTAAAATTACAATATTTGTATAACTCTCATTGGCTCTTGAAAGGTGATGGGGTGTCTCATTTTTGGTCATTCACTCATACTACGTGACAAGTTACACTACAAACTACATACAGTGTAAAAACTACACATCATAATTTAACCGAACCGGTAAAAAATTGTGCCTGTAACATAGAATTTACTTGAAATTAAATTTTAGGTCTAAAATTCTCATTTCCACCTTTCCTAACCTTAGTCTTATCATACCTCAGTCCCGGGCATCTTCTGATCCCGATCCTAGAGTTTCGACTGTCTTGACGGGCTATGGGGCCTACAAGTTACTATTCATTTTTCATTTTTGTTTTACTTGTCTGCTAGGTCATCTTTATTATCACTACATCTATCAAAATGTTGAAACTGTTGTTAATAAAACTTAAATTAATTTCTAAATAATTTTGGGGTGTTACAAACTAACTTAATGGCTTGGGTAAAAGATACTCAAACTTTGAGATGGTAAGAAAGATCCTAAGAACTATTCCTTCCAAATGGCTTCCTAGGGTCAACCATCACAAAAGCTAAGGATCTTCAAAAACTTATCTTAGATGCTCTTACTAGGTTTCTCAAAACCCATGAGGTTATACTTGTTAGCTCCATAATCCTTCAGAAAGCATCAGTGTTTAATATTTTGAGTGACAACAAAATCAATTTTGTGAAAATATTTTGTAAAAGGACTAATATTTCACTTGAGTTTTTTGAGTACTAAACAAGACTATTCATGTTAGCATACAAGTCCCTAAAATGAGGTTATTTTCATAATAACATGTGCAAACATGATTAATCTTATTCAAAGAGATTTAGAACCCAAACGAAGTGAAAATTAATCCTTGAAATGAACGTTATCATGCTCAATGCATGAAAGAAAATTTTCAAGAATAAGAAATCAAGGTGCAAATCTTCAGAAAGTATCCTATGACTCTGATAACCCACTGTAGTTTCTGACGTATACTTTAGTTTCTTATGTGCTTCTGCACTTTCTGATCTCTTTATATTTAAGTTGAGCTTCTTTCTGAGATGAGTAATGATCTTTAAAGAGATTTTGACTTTGTAAAAAGTGACCATAATCAGATATGGTGAAGATGAGCTTGATATGAACATTAGAGAATGTCTTCTTAAGTTGACATGGCATTTTTTGACATCTTAGACTAGTCTCTGAAGTTTTAGTTTTACTTTTTGCAGTTCTAGCTTACTTTCTTAAGTATCTTACATATTGTATTTCACTTTCTGAGCTATTTTTCATATTCTTAAGAATTTTAATCTCTTTGAATGAGATTTTTATCATGTTAAATCGTAATAATATGAAAAAATATCAAGAAATAAATGGCTTGTACATGAGAAAATTCTTGTTAAGCACTAAAGAAACTTATGCAAACCATTAGTCCTTTCTTCAAAAAATTTTACCAAAATTTATTTTATTGTCAATCCAAGCTTAAGATGTGATAGTTTTCTTAAGGATTCAGGAGCTAATAGATATCTGTTGAGCTTCCTTGGTCAACAAGCTCTTTTCGCCCTATGTAGTTCCTTACTGTTAGCTCCAGAACCCTTTTACTCTTATTTGTTTTCAATGAAAAGAAAGTCAATTTAAAGAAAATATTCTGAAGAATATCTAATATTTTCCTTGAGTTTCTTGACAAAGCATAACAGGCTCCCTTGGTTGCATAATATGCACTTGAAACAAAAATAATTTCATTTCACATGTGCAAACATGTTTTATCCCATAAAAAGAGATTGTGATTAAAAGAAAGTAAATATCATATCATTCAAAGAAGTCATACGTGCTTCACGGTTGAAAGAAAATCATATCAAGAACAAGAAACTAAAGCAAGGGATTTCAAAATGTAACTTCAGACTTCAGAAAGCTCGCTTGAAAGGAAAATGTCAAATATCATATGAAAGCAAAGTGATCAGCTAGCTTCAAACATCTCTCTTGAAAAAGTTTAGAATATCAACAAATAATGTTTGAAGACACGAAGATTCATTCTTCATCACGAAAATTATACTGAAGTTCAGAGAGCTTACTCTCAGTGAAAATGAGAATGAGGGAAAATATTTGAATTTCAAATTTGAAATTGCTTCTGGAGAAGTCAAATCCTGGTGTTAGAATCGGTCAACCATCTCTTCTACCTTTGAAGTCAACTATCAAAATGTTCTAGAAGAAAGTGTTCAAAAACCATGGCTTAGAAAGTAAGAAGTAATTTCTGAAGAACATTAGAAACCTCTTTTCTCTCACAACGACTTCTACAGGCTGATCTGACAAAGCAAAAAGCTACTCTTCTAGACCTTCTTTCCAAGATATAAATAGATTGTCACAACGTGCCCGAAAGGCGCCGCGATGAGGGGGTGGCGACCGATTTTAAAATAAACTTGCATAAAATGGGAGTCACCACCAATTTTAATTATGGCTAAAATTGGAAAATCTTTTGATTTGTAAACTGGTCTTTTAAAAGAGATCCAAGGTTCGGGAGTCTGATTATGATTAGGGAAGGATGGAAACTTAATCCCACTGCACCCCTAATACATCCGTATAAATACGGTTACCCTAGAGCTTATTATGCAAATTAATTATAATTTTATAATATTTATTTTTCCCCTAAAAGCTATAATTATATAAAAAGAAATAAAATAAAAGAAAAGAAATTTAAATTAAAAGAGAACACAATTCAATGAAAAATTAATTTTGACTTGATAGTTATTGGATACGCCGACGTATCCTCTGGTGTAATAAGAAACTTAAAGTCACGTCGTTCTGTAAAAAATAATTATGTGTTGAGTTGATTTTATTAAAGGAAACAATTTTTTTAATAAAAAAACTAAAACCCTTTTTTTCGCCGTCCCCGTCGCGATCCCAGTTGCGACAGATGGCGACTCCACTGGGGATTTTCAAGAGAGTCAGACTTGTTTAAGTTAGTTGTGCAAATTATGTATAGCCTTTTGATTTTTGTTTTCCTTTTCTTATTTTATTTTGTACAGTTTTTTTTCTTTATGCTTTATTCCTTTATAGAGTTTTGTATGTTTACAGTGGTGGCTTTATTTGTTAAAACCTTAGGATAGATGACCATTATTATTCTGTATATATTTGTTGTTTGTGTTTTGTTTTGCAGGAGTGTATATAGTGTTAGGATTGAAAGGTTTGTATGCTCCCCACACACACCTCACAATCACTGTCTTCACACACTATTTGGGCTCTATACCCGAGCCTTGGAAAACCATAGGGCAAGAAAGGGTTTTGACATTGTTATTGTGAGGCTCATGCTTCCCTGACAGTCGTTGACTCATCCGCTCAGGTTGTTACTAGAACCGTGGGTTGCCATATTGTGACTTTCATGTCCCTGTGGTTTGACTCGTGGAATTAGGTCTTTATCTTATTGGTAAAGGCAACCTGGGGACCATAATCTTTAGGGGTCTAGATCTATCCAAAAGCTGAGCACTGCTAGAATGACTTCAGTTGGCCACCAGGGTTAACCATAGAACCATCAAATATTAGGTTCCAACCTGCTAGGACACAAGGGAGCGTACTTTTTCATCTTTTATTATACATCATGCATTCTTGTGATGATCATAAACATTACAACATGCATAATCGTCCTTTTCTGCATAAATAATTCATATTCCAATAATGCATGACATCTGCATTTTTCTCATTTAACATGTTTATTTAAGAAAAAAAATCCATATTTTAATATCACATGCATTCTTTTTATGTAGCATACTTTTTTTCTTTCCTCTCTTTAAAGGACCTGTTGGTGGTGAAAGAATAACATCATGTTAGACAGTAAATGCTGAAACAAAAAAGCATAACACACTAGCAATGTATCTAATTTGTCAATTACATTTCTACCTTATAGGAAATTCTTCCTTCTGTGTGGACTGTAAATATATATATATATAAAATTTTACAATGCTAGTGTACTTTTAACAAAGTATACTGTGGAATAACAATCCCCTATACTTTTTTTCACCATATACCCTGTCTTATGGACAATATGTCCTCTGAATAGGAAGTAAATCAAGTTCATCGCTATCAAATACAAATATTATTCCTCGCCATCAAAAATTTCTTTAAAGCCTTTATTCTCATTTACTCATATTTTCTTACTCTTTGTGACTGAATGATATAGGATCTGCAACCATTGGGCACCCAAGGAAGATGGATACCGATCAAACCCATATTCACAATACCAAAGCTCGGATTAAGATGGCTGGAGGAGGTAATATTGAATCAGGAAATACTGTCCCAGTCGTAACTACTTCTGAACTAGGAAGAAATCTAAGCTTGGAGGTTGATGCAGTAAGGGGAAAATTGAATGAATTGTCTAACAACCAAGCTAGATTGGAGGATATAATAAGGGCTATGAAAGAGTCATTTGACTCTTGGGGAGGAAGCAGAGTTAGTATGCCTATGACAGAGCAAAACAATATTGCCACTATACCTCTAATGTCAAATGAGACCATGGGTGTCACTCAGGGGGCGATTGACATGGGGGAAATCCCAAATAATCCCCATGGGCAGCCGCCACCCACAATGCCATTGGCACTCCTTATCGGAGAAGGCTATCATACTTTGGATGATGGACAGGCAAAGGTACACGAGCATGCTATCCCGGTTTAGGAACATCCTCGTGTTACTATCCTAAAACAACCATCTTCCCTAGGGAATAATCATTCAGAGGTGGAAAAAGACAAGTTCAAGGAAGAATGGATGAAGAAAATACAAGAACAAATTAAAGCCATCAAAGGTCTAGCTCTTATGGCGGTGTGGAAATTGAGCAATTATGCTTGCCTATGGACCTGATAGTCCCCAAAGACTTTAAAGTCCCTGATTTCTCAAAATATGATGGGGTCGGTAATCCTCTTTTTCACTTGAAGAATTATTGCACTAAGATGGCGATATGGTCAAAGGATGAAAAATTTCTCATCAGCGTCTTCCATAAAAGCTTGATTGGACCTACCTTAGAATGGTATATTCAGCTAGACCATTCAAAAATCACCAGCTGGAGAGAATTGGCTGACCTGTTCATGAGCCAGTACAAGTTCAATCTTGATGTGGCACCTACCCGGGAGCAATTAAACTCTATGCAGAAGAAGAAAGATGAATCCTTTAAGTAATACGCTCAAAAGTGGAGAGCCTTGGCTGCTCAAGTTCAACCATCACTCATCCCAATTGAAATGTGTTCTTACTTCTTGGGAACCTTAGGATCTCCTTATATCGGGGCGATGGCAGGAGCAGCATATAAAGATTTCTCTGAATTGATAGCTACTAGAGAAAGGATCGAGAGCTTGGCTAAGGCTGGCAAACTTCCCATGAACAGCGAAAACACAAGAAAATGTTTCCTGCCTAGAAAGAAGGAGACAGAAGTGAATTGTGTTCAAAGTCAGCAATCCTTCATCCCAAAGTATGCATCAACACGTCCACAACCCCAAACGCCATCATACTAAACCCCTATCCCTCCTTACCCTGTAACATTCCCAATTTTTCTTAATATAGCATTACATTATTATAGCTTTTTATTAAATAGCTTGAGGATCTATTTTTAGCAAGAAATATTCAGGGGTAATCATAGATTATAAAAAGAATGTAACTTCTTATTATAAAATTACAAAAAATGTCATTGATGATAAAGCTAACAAGAACCTTAGAAAAGTTTAGAAAGTATCAAAAAAAATTAAAGAAAAAAATTATAAATATATTTCTAAAAATAATTTTGATGATAAATATCAATATTTGGTAAATTTGTATAATATTAGTATTATTACACAAAAATAACTTAATTTAGGATGTAAAACAAGCTCCGAAAAATCCTAGAAAAAAATTCTAAGTCTTATAAATTTTTTTTTAACTAATTTATGATATTAGATAAAGAGGACCATGAAATGGGATTTTTCATTAGACCATAGATAGTATTAAAAATCACTTTAATATTTATTTAACTAATTTTGACTTAAATAAAGCTTAAAATATCTAATTAACTACTTAAAGCTTTAAGATAATTTTTATAAATCTTGATTAATCTCAATAATATTCTTACATGACACCTAGAATTGTCTAGAAATCAGTCTCATCAAAAAATAATAATATTTATAATAATATATATTTGAAAGTGAAAGATATTTCCAAAGTTAACCATTTTTTACTAAGACTTTCAAAAATAGTGAGCTTGTTCCCTTATCACGTTGGACAGATCAAAACCCACTTGGAAGGCTGTAAAAATTTTTTTACATATTTTATTTAGAGATAATTAGATATTAATTAATTTAAAAATGGACTAAACTAAGGTAAAAATATATAAAAAATATTAAAAATTATACAAAAAATTTATAAAAATTATAGATAATGTATAAATAAGGTAAATATATGTTCTTGATAATAGATTAGAAAAAAATAATTTTCGTGATTATTTTATGAATTATTTAGTATATATAACTTTAAGATAAAAAAATGTAAAATTTTTCATTTTCATATATTAATCATTCAAGACAACTTGTCAACCTTTACAACTTTATTAGAGATAAGATTTAGACATATGGACTGTCAAAGAAAAAGATAATAATAATTTAATGATAGTTAAATAAATTATTAGTTAATTAATTTCTAATAAAACTAGTAATAGTTTAAAATACCAAATAAAATACAAATGATATAAAAAATTTGTATGAATTTCGTGAATCCATGTATTACAACTCTAATAACCTTATGATGATATTTGGTTAAAAAAAATAAAATTATTTACTAATTAATTAACTTAATTAAGATTGATTAGTTTAAGTAAATTTACCTTATTTTGAATAATTGATTATTAAATTATATGTAAATATATTAAAATTTAATAAATGTCTTTAAATCATGTCACTAACATTTTAGTATGTCTTTAAATGATAATTGAGAATTTATTAAATTATTTAATGTTAACTTTAATATTAAATTAATTAAACTAATTAAACATGACAAATAAATTATGAAATTATTAATATTTTAATCCTAGCCTTTCTCTATAAATAGCACACCTCTAAACACAACTCCACACTTTATTCTTCAGCCTAAAATCTATCAAAAATTATAGTCACCATTTCTCTCTTCATTTCCTTTATTTTTCACAAAAATAGTTACAAAATTTTAGCAAAAACACCTCTAAACCATCATCTCTTCTTATCATCATCCAACATCAACACTTCACAGTCCTATATATGAATTTTAGCCCTTAGAAAAGGCTTAGAGAAATTGAAGAAGTTGCTGGTTTAGCCTTGGTGTAGCTATGTTTCTAAAGCTCCGAGAACAAGTAGGGGTTTTCTTTCACTTCTAAGTTTCATGTATGATTTTCTTGTATGATGTTGTGCTATATGATATTCAAAACTTATGTTTATTATTTTTAATATCTTTGAATGATTTGAAAGTGGTGACATAAAATACTTAAACTATGTGTATATGATTCATATTTATTATCTACTTATGTGATTGAAAATTATGATTAAAGATCATTCTTAAATTTTGATTATGCTTTTTTCAAATATCTAAATATTGTGTAAATTCGTTTTAATGTGTTAAAACATGTATTTTCAATTAATAAAGTCTTGAGCATAAGTTGTGGTATTTTAAGGTGATATAACTTGGTTTTGATCTCATTATGTATTGATTGTAAAATATTTTTGATTTATAAAAAGTGTTTTATTTAATTCATTATAATGAATGAATTCTAAACCTTTGAGCATGTAGTATTTAGCTTGGTTTATGTGTTATATTTCTTCTAGGACCATTAAGACTTAATAAGATATACAAAGACACAAAAAAATATATATTTATATTAATCATGACCTTTACTAGGAACTTATGAATCTATAAACATTATATGGACTATTATGAATCTTTAAGACTCACTTGGACTTGATTTAGACAGTTATGATCATTATATTTGGACTCAAACTATGGACCTTAAACTATTGACCTTGAATTATGGACATTGGACTATGGACCTTGGACTATAAATATTTGACATGATTATACATTTATTAACATAAGGAAATATTATTTACAAAGATTTTAAGTTATGGTCCCATTAGAAATATAGCATGTAAATTAGCTAGTTTCTTGCTTGAAGTGGTTTTTCTAATGGGTATAATTTTGTTTATATATTTTTTTAATATTTCTTGAAAGATTCGATTGCTTTTTTATTTTGCTCTATAATCATATTTTTATATAAATGAAAAATATTTTTACCATATATATATATTTTCTAAAGATAGATTTAAAATAATTTTTGTATGTACATAGACCTATGGAATTAGTAAAGTTATTATATGAATATTTGAAATTGAATTATTGCATGATTAAAACTAAGATAAGCATATTTTATTATAAAGAAAGTAAGTTTATTATAATAGTGTGATTTGGTGCTTCATTGATAATTATAGAGAAAAATGGGTTTTATTAATATTTTAAGAATCCTATGTTGTTTGGATTTATGTGAAAATATGGAAAATCTTATGGTCTGTATGTGAATATCAAAGAAATTGTGAAAACTTCATGTAATTTTCATAGTTTATGAATTCTATACGCACTATGTAAAAGGGATACATGAATAAATGATACTTCGGGCCCTGCCATGTTAGCGGACAAGGACTTGGTGTATATTGCAGTGATGTCTCGAGCCCCGCCGTGTTAGCGGACAAGGACTTGGCATTCACTGATCTGACTAGGGGACGCCCTAGTAATGAGAGCTCTCACAGATCCAATATGAAGCAAACCTTGCAGACTATAACCATTAAAAGGAAACGTGATATTAAAAAAAAGGGAGTTTTACACTTACACTTCTTCTACTGTATTTTATTATGATTGATATTATGCGCTTCCATCTTGCTTGACAATAGTAAAATATAATTTGAATTAATATGAAAGATTACATTTTGCTGCACTCCTGCATTATTCTTAGCCTTTTTGGGATGAAGTATGACTCCCCTGGAAACACCACCCTACTGGGAGACTTCTCTCACCCCTTTTCTTTGATGTTTCCAGATAGCATGGATCGTCATTAGCAATGAAATGGATGTAGCCTTGGACTTAACTTCTAAATAATCAGATTCTATCATGTGTGCCAGATAGAATATTTACTATATGTTACCAGACTTGGAATATGTCATATTGTTGTATTGAAGTTTTCTTTATGTATCTTGAATATTTAATGTGTACTGTACCCTATGAATTGATGTTGGCAATGAAGTATGTTTTCTATAGATGATAGTTGTCTAAACTGTGGGAATTAGTGATTAATAAATAATAGTATTAAGATAGATTCTTTGTGGTTTAAAAATCATCCTTAGGTCACTGGATGTAAGTGTATCACTATGAATGTGTAGTTTGGAAAGGTTCTGGCTAAGGAAAGATTTGGTATTTAAGCGTGTCCGTTGTGACCCACCTCTTTTTCCTGGGAGCCTACCAGGTACATGAATTACAGTTGATATACATTACTCCGGTATATAACCATAAATAATAAACATTCATAGAAAAAAAAAATTCTACAAATGTATGATGTCCAAAATAATTATTTAAGGTCAAATAATTTAGATTTTAGGAGAGTGTTACATACCCATTTTATCAAACCACACTAACCACAAACACTATCCCATACTCCCAACCTCAAATTAATAACATACATACGTGGCCATATCAACTAACTCACGCAACTTACACCCCAACACCCCTTCAAAACCAGAATCACAACCGATTCCCTAACCTTCCACCTTTCCTAAAGCTGTCTATTTCAAATACTGACCTTTTCCAAAGATTAGTTAATACTCATCTAATCAGAGCATATCCTGTACGCCCATTAGAACCACCATACCCAGTTTGGTACAACCCGAACCTTACTTGTAAATACCACATGGACATAGCAGGGCATTCTATTGAGGATTGTGAAGGATTCAAGACTGTAGTGAGGAAACTAATTGCTTGTGGAAGGTTAGACCTTCAAGAAGATTCAAAGCTAGATATTGTTAATAACCTGATCCCAAATCACGAAGGAGGAGGTCGGGTAAATGCTTTGGTGATAGAAGAACCACTGATCAAAAAAGTTTTAAACCTTTGAACACCCATGGAGAAAATTTTCATTGGTTTAAAGAAAGCTGGCTACAGCACAACAGTGCCAGCTCTTACAATGAAGGAGAATGAGAAAGATGATGTGAAGTCAAGTTGCATATACCACTCTAGAGGTTTCAGTCATGATATAGAAAGTTGTTGGGATTTTAAAGCTCGAGTACAAGAATTACTCAATCTGGGTGTAATTCAGGCAAAAAAGAGGTCAATTTTCCCTGTAGAAATAAATGTGATCGAATGCTTTGTACTTCGAGTACTGCCACTCGATCTAGCTCCAAGACCGGAAAAGGTAGTGCTCACTGTGAAAAAGTCGATGCTCTTGGGCTATGAGAATACACATGCGGTGCCTTGGAACTACGAAACCAAAGTGGAAATAAATAAAGACATAAGGGAAACCTCAAAGGCCCAATAAGTAAAGTGCTAGCCGAAGTAAAAGGAATAACAAGAAGTGGAAGAGTTTATGGGCCCAAAGAACTGAAAAAAGGAAAATTCGTGGACAAATGGGATGTTGGAGAGAAGAAAAAAGAAGAAGAGGAAGAAGAAGAGTTCCTTAAAATCATGAAACAGAGTGAGTATAATATTTTGGAACAATTGAAAAAGACTCCTACCAGAATATCCCTTTTGTTATTAATCCTATCTTCCGAACCCCACCAAAAGGCAGTGCTAAAAATCCTGAAGAAAGCCTTTGTCAAGCCTGACACTTCGTTGGAGAACATGGTGAATATGGTGGATCCAGTGAAGCATGTCAATATGATCACCTTTTCAGATGAAGAAGTTATGTCACGGACTAACCCACAAGCATTGCATATAACCCTCAAATGTAAAGGCCACATAGTGCCCAGAGTCCTTATTAATGGAAGGTCAGGATTAAATGTCTTACCAGTGTCGACCTTAAGGTACTTGTCAATAAGCAAGAACGATATTTCACCGCAAATGATGATTGTGAAAGCATTTGATGGAGCAAAGAAAAGCATTCTTGGGGAAATGGTGTTGCCATCAAAAATCGTCCCAAGCCAATTTGAGGTGTTATTCCAAGTAATGGAGATTGAGTCTGATTACAACATGCTATTGGGAAGACCATGGATTCACAATGTTGGTGTTGTTCCTTCAACCTTACATCAAAAGGTTAAACACCTTGAGAATGGCTCAGTCATTACAATCCATGGGGAGAATGAGATCCTTGTATCTAAACCAGTTACATTGTCTTATGTTGAAAATGTTGAGTTAGTGGAAAGCAGCTTATGGCACAGTCTAGAGGTGGTAGGGCTGAAACAAGTACAAAATGAGTTCCCAAGGCAAGAAGTCAATCAGGTAGTGGCTCATATCATGACCAAAAATGGTTATCTGCACAGCAAAGGACTGGGACCACGGTTACAGGGTATCAGAACACCTCTGCCTATCTCAGGAAAACCTAACCGATTCAGTTGAGGATATGAGACGTCATTGGAGTAGCAGATCAAGACCATGGCTTTTGAGCAAAAGAACTAAAAGAGAAGATGAAGTAGATCCTTCATCTGAAAGAGACATTTCCTTACCCAGCTGTGATTATGGCTGAAGAAGGTTGTGCCTCTAGCTATTGTCCAATTATCAATATAGTGGATGTTGAGAAGCCTGAAGAATGCAACAATGCTTATGATGCCAACCGTGAGGAGATGCTAATGAATTGGACAACTGAACCATTGATTGATGTTATTGTTTCAAAGTAATTATTTGGGATTGTATTAATTGTTTTTACTTTCATGTATGCTACTTTGGGACATCATTTGAATGAATTTGCATGATTATCCAGTAATTTTTACATTTCTTCGTGTCTTCCATTCTCTTTGTTTCAACCTCTATTCTTTTGTTTCCTTTTTATCTTTATCACCATTTTCTCAAACCATTAATTGACATTTTCCCATATTATTTGTGTTTTATCCACTATCTGTTTTGGCATTCCAACCCCCATAAATGCTTTCCAGGGACCTAAATACTATGAACGTTTTGCCACGTGAAAGGGACTTTGGATGCTTATCAATTGATTTTCTTGCTGCACTTGATTGCGATAATCATGAATCCGAAGATGATAAAGAAACTATTGGGCAATTTTCAAATCTGTTGGAACATACGGAAAAAGGGGTTTGACTTAAACAATGAGGTGGTTGAGGTGATTAACATGGGCATTGAAGAAGAGAAGAAGGAGCTAAAAATAGTAGAAAACCCTGAATGAACAGAAATAATTGCGTTGTTTGAAGAATACTTGGATGTCTTTGCATGGTCCTACCGTGACATGCCAGGATTGGACCCAGAGATTGCTTCACACAAAATCCCTTTGTATCCAGAAGCTGAGCCGAAAAAGCAGAAGTTGAGAAGAATGCGACCCGACATGTCTTTAAAAATAAAAGAGGAGGTGACTAAACAGTTAAAGGCTGGATTTTTGGAGGTATCAAGATACACTGATTGGGTGGCTAACATTGTTCTGGTGCCTAAGAAGGATGGAAAAGTTTGAATGTGTGTAGATTATCGAGATCTAAACAAAGCTAGTTCGAAAGATGATTTTCCACTCCCTCACATTGATGTCCTTGTTGATAATACAGCCAGAAATCACCGATTTTCATTTATGGACAGGTACTCTGGGTGTAATCAGATTCCCATGGATATTCATGACAAGGGAAAGACTACGTTCATAACTCCGTGGGGAACATTTTGCTACATAGTCATGCCATTCGGGTTGAAGAATGCCGGTGCCACCTACCAACGTCCTATGGTCGCATTATTCCATAACATGATGCACAAGGAAATTGAAGTGTATGTAGATGACATGGTCGCTAAGTCTAAAGAAGGAGAAAGTCATGTGGCAGTCCTGCGAAAACTATTTGAAAGGCTAAGAAAATCCAGGTTACGATTGAATCCAAATAAATGCATCTTCAGAGCTTCTACAGGGAAATTGCTCGGATTCATTGTCAGCAAAGAAGGGATAAAGGTGGATCCGGACAAGGCGAAGGCGATACAAGAAATGCCAGCTCCTCGAACTGAAAAGGACGTAAGAAGTTTTCTTGGAAGGCTCAACTACATTGCTAGATTCATTGCCAATTTGACTAGTACTTGTGAGCCTATATTCAAGTTGTTGCGAAAACATCAACCTGGAGAATGGAATGAAGAATGCCAAGAAGCCTTTGACAAAATAAAGACTTATTTAATGAAACCTCCAGTTTTGATTCCTCCTACGCTAGGCCGTCCTTTAATACTATATCTTACAATGTTGCCCACTTCACTTGGGGCAATGTTAGGGCAATATGATGAATCCGGAAAGAAAGAATGAGCCATTTATTATTTGAAAAGACTTGTTGTGCATTAGTATGGGCTTCCAAGAAGTTGAGGCAGTACATGTTATATTACACCACTTGGTTGATTTCTCGAATGGATCCATTGAAATACATATTTGATAGTCCTCATGTGTCATTAAGAATGTCAAAATGGCAAGTGATGTTGTCTGAATTTGATATCAAATATGTTACTCAAAAGTCCATAAAGGGAAGTGCAATTGCTGATCATCTAGTTGAAAATCCTATGAAGGGTGTACAGTCCACTATGCCTGAATTCCCTGATGGCGAGGTGTTGACACTAGAAAAAGAAGATGAGGAAGAGGAGAATGTGTGGAAGATGTACTTTGATGGGGCAGCTAATATGAATAGATGTGAAGTAGGAGCTGTTGTAGTTTCACCAACTGGGAGGCAATACCCAGTTTCCATAAAACTAGACTTCGAGTGTACCAACAATATCGCAGAATATGAAGCATGTGCAAATGGTTTGCAGGTTGCAATTGACTTGCGAATCAAAGAATTGAAGGTCTTTGGAGACTTTGCACTCATAATCTACCAAGTTAATGGAGAATGGCGTACAAAGGATCTGAAATTGGTACCTTATCAAAAGTATCTGTCTCGATTAATTGAGCACTTTGATGATATATTGTTCTCCCACTTAACTCGAGATAAGAACCAATTTGCGGATGCATTGGCAACTTTGGCTGTAATGACTAAGTTGGAAATCCACATAAATGTCCAACCCATCCATGTGGAGGTGCAAAACGAGCCAGTATACTGTGGTAATGTGGAAACTGAATCAGATGGTCGACCATGGTATCATGACATCAAGCAGTACATTCACCCAATAGGTGCAAATGAGGTGGACAAAAAGACAATTCGAAGACTAGCCATGGCCTTTTTCCTAAATGGTGAAGTCCTTTACAAGAGGAATTATGACACCACTCTCCTTAGATGTGTAGATGCAAATGAAGCTCAAATAATCATGATCAAAGTCCATGAAGGGATTTGTGGAACTCATGCCAATGGGCATATGATGGCACGCAAAATCCTAAGGAGTGAATATTACTAGTCCACCATGGAGAGTGACTATATGAATTATGTTCGGAAGTGCCACAAATGCCAAGTACATGCAGACCGAATCAATGCTCCTCTAATTCCGTTACACAGCATGGCATCTCCTTGGCTTTTCTCAATGTGGGGCATGGATGTTATCGGCCGATTAATCCCAAAGCATCCAATAGTCATTGTTTCATATTGGTGGTGATAGACTATTTCACTAAATGGGTGGAAGCTGCTTTATATGCCAACATCACACAGAAGGTGTTTCTCAGATTCATCAAAAAAGACATCATCTGTAGATACAGAATTCCAAAAAGGATCATCACAGAAAATGCTTCTAACCTCAATGGTGCCGAGGTTCAAAAATTCTTTGAGACTTTTAAGATTAAGCATAATAACTCAGCTCCTTATAGGCCTCAAATGAATGGTGCGGTTGAAGCTGCAAATAAGAATATCAAGAAAATCATTGCCAAAATGGTGGTGAATTACAAAGACTGGCATGAAATGCTACCATATGCTTTGCATGTGTATCGTACCAACGTACGATTAAGCACATGGACAACTCCATTCTCATTGGTTTATGGAATGGAAGCTGTATCCCCTATAGAGGTTGAAATCCCTTCGCTTAGGGTTTTAATAGAGGCTGAGTTGGAAGAATCTAAATGGGTGAAAGCTCGATATGAGCAGTTAAACATGATCGAAGAAAAAAGGCTTGCAGCTATTTGTCATGGCCAATTGTATCAAACCAGAATGGCTAAAGCTTTTAATAAGAGAGTCTGCCCTAGAGATTTTCATCCAGGAGATTTGGTTCTGAAGAAAATTCTCCCTAATCAAGAGGACGCATGGGGAAAGTGGGCTCCAAGTTATGAAGGTCCTTATATTGTCAAGCAAGCATTCTCAGGTGGGGCATTGATTTTACAAAACATGGATGGACAAGAATTGCCTAAACCAATTAACAGTGATACAGTCAAAAGATTTTATGTTTGAAAAGATGCTCAAAAAGCTCATTAGCTCGAAAACTCGAAAGAGCAACCTAAGCAAAAGTTAGGGCAAAACAAAGAAAAAAAGAGAAAGAAAAGAGATAAAAAAAGAAGAGGACTCGCTAGGTTGAAAACTCGAAAGAGCGGTCTAAGCAAAAGTTGGAGCAGGCGATGATGCAACCTACACTGGGGCAACTTTTGAATTTGTCCAGTGAATCAAACAAATCAAAGTCTGAAACTGGGGCAATTTTGAAGAAGGGATTTGAAGATATGTCATCGGATATCATGGCTATGGTGTTCAACTTGTTGCAAGAAGTCAATTGATTGAGCCATAAAGAACCTAAACTGGGGCAAAATTTTGTGTCTCTCGTAATTTTATATTTTGCTTTTATTTTGTTGTCTTCTTCAAAATCTTTTGTCACCCAATACACCAAGCAATAAAGATGTTTATTCAGTTGATCCTTTCACCTTCTCTTTGAATGCATGCTCATTTATGATGTCTCAAGTAGGATAAATTTAAGCTTCAATTTTGCGATCTAACAATGTTTACAGCAATACATCGATGATCAATATCACACCAGGAGAATGCAAAGTTTCAATTAAGCTTGGCAGATGAATATTCATCATTCTAAAAAGGAAAAAGAAGAAGAAAAGAAATGAGCAAGTTTTAGTCACGCTAGAAAGACCAGTGCCAGAAAGTCCGGTGCAAGAATTATGAGTTTGATTGGTTAAAGTTTCCTTCGAGGTTTGCTCAATTTGGTTGTGGTTAGTTTTCCAAGAATGTGCCTAAAATAAATTGAAATTCATGACTTTTGCATATAACTTTGAAAAAAAACTGTGAAAATTGTTGTTTTCTAAACCATTTACTTTTCAGCCGGCCTCAAATTGCCAATTTACTTTTCGGTCGGCCTCAGATAGCCATTTATATTTCCAGTCGACCTCAGATTGCCTTCAGTCAGCCTCAGATTGCCAATTTAATTTCCAGTTGGCCTCAGATTGCCAATTTACTTTTCATGTTGGCCTCAGATTGCCAATTTAGATTTCTTGTCGGCCTTAGATTGCCAATTTACATTTCCTGTTGGCCTCGGATTGCCACCATTTACTTTTCAGTCGGCCTCAGATTGCCAATTTAATTTTCAGCCGACCTCAGATTGCCAATTTACATTTCATATCGGCCTCAGATTGCCAATTTAATTTTCAGTCGGCCTCAGATTGCCTTCAGTAGGCCTCAGATTGCCAATTTAATTTTCAGTCGGCCTCAGATTGCCACTATACTTTTCAGTCGGCCTCAAATTGCTAATTTACTTTTCATGTCGGCCTTAGATTGCCAATTTAGATTTCTTGTCGACCTCTGATTGCCAATTTACTTTTCAGTCAGCCTCAGATTGCCAATTTACTTTGCAGTCGGTCTCAGATGGCCATTTATATTTCTAGTCGGCCTCAGATTGCTAATTTAATTTCCAGTCGGCCTCAGATTGGCAATTTACTTTTTAGTCGGCCTCAGATTGCCAATTTACTTTTCATGTCGGCCTCAGATTGCCAATTTAGATTTCTTGTTGGCCTTAGATTGCCAATTTACATTTCCTGTGCCTCAGATTGCCAATTTAGATTTCTTGTCGGCCTTAGATTGCCAATTTACATTTCCTGTCGGCCTCAGATTGCCACCATTTACTTTTCAGTCGGCTTCAAATTGCCACTTTAATTTTCAGTCGACCTCATATTGCCACTTTGATTTCCTGTCGCCTGTTGACCCTTGTCCAGTTGGTCACAAGGCTTTTAATTTCCTGTCAACCCTCATCGGCTTTTGATTTCCTGTCACTTGTTGATCTGTATCCAGTTGGTTACAAGATTTTTGATTTCCTGTCAGTCTCATAGGCTTGTAAATTTCCAATCAGTCCCATTGGTTTTTACATTTCCGATCATTGGTGGATTTGTGTCAACTTATTTTCTTTTCGTTGCATTATTCATTCAGTTAGTTTCTGAATTGCAGTATTACATGTGACTTTCTTGAATGTTTAATTTCTTTTAATGTTAGAATTTGATTTTTCTTACATTCGCATTTCATGCATTGCCGAACAAAATCTATGTTCATGTCTTTACTTATTCCTTACGAAGATAATATGTAAAACTTATATTTTTCATATTCTCTTATAAGAAATAAGTAAAGAGGGACAACTGTGAACACCTGATTTTGTCTAGCCTTAAAACAAAAAAAACCAATCAAAATTGACATATTTTTAGAATTTAGCCTATTTGTAGACTCATGATGGTCAATTCAGTTTAGATCGTGTTTTTAGATTTTTTTAATTATTGTTTTATGTTTTGACCTATGTCAAAAAAAAAGAGAGAAAAAAGGTCCAAGTATTTCAATTTATTTCCAATTGTCAAAAAAAAAAATTTCAATCCATTTCAAAAATAAAAAAAAAATGTTTGCAGCCCATTCCAAAAAAAATGCATCAGCCTGTTTCCTTTTCTCTGATTAAAAAAAATAAAAAAAATAAAAAATAAAAAATAATAATAATAATGATAAGAAATCTGTAGCAAGGGCAGACACAATGATCCTCCCTCCACTGCCTGAGCAATGATGATGCCCACTCCACTTCGTAAGCCATGATCATGTCTCTCCCTTTACAGATGAGGGAGACCCTATCACCAACCTGTACTCAATAATGGTGAGGATTTGCATAGGAACAACCATGGCTATATAAATCCATCATTAACAGAAGAACGGGGGAATTGAGCAAGAGAGCAAGACAATCTAAGAATTTCAAACAAAAATCGAGCAGCATCAGATAATAATTTTTTCCCAAACACATAGCAAAGATTCCAATCACAAAAGATACACAGCTACACCATCAGTGAGACCAATAAGAAGAATTTCAAGCACAGACATAGATATATCAAAACTCGGAGAGAACCTGCAAAGGAAACCAGTAGCATCCAGCAAAAAAGGCAATAATAGCGGTATCATAGGTATTGTTCTTTTTCAGTACCAGTCCAGTAAAAAAGAAAAGATAAAAAAAAACCAAGAAAGGAAAGAGGGGCAAGGAGGTCGCGGCCTTCCCTACCACCGCGCGACCTCCTCATTTTCTAACTTATCAGCCTCCATCATCTTCTTTCCCTTACAATACCATCATCATCCCTCAACTTCATAACCACCCACCTAGCCGCGGCCTCCTCTTCATCATCACTGCCACCGCATCATCCCCTTCCTCTCTTTCCCCATCATCATTTCCCCATCGCCGCCGCGGTTTCCCTTTCAAATTTGCCATAAGCCACCTTGTCGCCTCCTGCTCGCCCACCAAACCACCACCGCTCAATAGATCAGCCTCCGTCTGGCCGCGCCGTGCCGCGCCTCCTTCCCCTCATGCAGCCTCAGCCGGCTTCTCTCCCTTGCGGCCGCGAAGCTCTAGTAACACCGCACCAGCACGCCAGCCACTCCTCCTTTTAGTCGCGAAGCTCAAGTGCCACCGTCTCTGTCACCTGCCACGGCGCTGACCCTCTCTCCTCCCAACCACGACCCTCTTCTCTCTCTCTTTCTCTCTTTCTCGGTCCCTCTATTTTCCATTCTCCCAGAGTGTGTGTATGTGTGTATTGTGTGATGAGAGAGAGAGAGAGAGAGAGAGAGAGAGAGAGAAAGATTGTTTCTGTGTGTGTGTTATGTTCAGATTAGGAATTTGTAAATTTTTTTTTATTTTTCCTCTGAGTTAGGTTTGATTTTGCTTTTTTTTCTTTTTGAGGTTAAGGGGTTCTATAAAAAAACATAAAAAGGCGATCGTGAGCTTAGTGCTTGTTTTTGTTTGCGTTTGTGTTTGTGTTTTTAGGGGTTTGTCTTTGTTAGGAGATGTTGGGCTTAATTCCTTTTAGGTTTGTTGTTGGGCTGTGGGGCCTGATGTATTTTTGTTTTTCTTTTGTTTGTTGCCTTTTTTATTTATTTATGGGCTGTTTATTATTTTGGGCTAAGATTTGTTTTTCTTTTACAAAAAATGATTATTTTGTTTAGATTTTCTTTACTTGCTATTTGGAATTTTTTTATTTTATTTTTTTGATGTGTTTTTTTAGTCTTAGTTTTTTTTAAATAATAATGGTAAAATGTTTGCTTCATTAAATAAAAAGAAAAGAAAAGAATTTATAATTTTTTTTTATAATTTGTTCAGTGAATTCGATGATTAGCCTTTTTTTCTTTTTTTTTTAATTCTTGCTTTTTTTTAAATAAAAAACTTGAAAAGAAAAGAAAAATAATGGTTAAGACTTTTTCTGATCATTTTACTTGTATCATTATCTTGTACGGGTTAATTGTATGTTTGTTTCTAATTATTTTTTAAATTAAAATTTATTTTCAAAAATTAAAATCGATCAACACATTCCTGTTTTAAATTTTTGTTTCAATAAAAAATTCACTCGACAACTTGTGATATTGATATATAGCCCGCTATCCTCAAGTTTCACAAGAATGTAAGGGTTTATTGTATGGTTTATACTATCCTAAATCCTGTGCAAGAGTGGTTTTTAGTTACTTAAAAATTATTTTCTTAAATAAAATCAATTCAACATAGAATCATTTTCTACAGAACTACGTGACTTTGAGTTCTCCATTGCACTAGGGGATGCGTAGGAGCAAGTGACCCCTGTCAAGCCAAAATTAATTTTTCTTAATTGTTTCATTTAAATTTGTAAATATGTTTTGTCCTTTTTTATTTTTTTCTTTTTAGCTTATTAATTAATTTGCACAACTTATTAAGGTACCGTCTAAGGATGGGTGTACTAGGGGTGCATAGGATTTAATTCTACCTTTCTCTGTGCATAACCGACTCCCGAACTCAAATTTGGTTTCAAAGACTATTTTCTAAAATAAATGGGTTTTTTCACGTTTTCCCAATTTAAATAAACTTGGTGGCGACTCCATATTTTCAAAAATAAAATAAAAAAAAACTCTTTTTTCGCTGTCCCCGTCGCGATTCCGGTTGCGACATAGATAATCAACATGTTCCATGGAAGGTCTGTTTGAAGGCAACGGTATCAAGGAAAGACCTCTATAAATCGAGACACTGAGCTCCTCAAAGAAGATGACTAAACATTGAATAGATAGAGCTGAAATGCTGCAAAAATTTTCCTTCATCTATCTTATTCTTCTCTATTTGAAAATCATTTTCTTGTACATTAAATCTTCTTTCTACACTTCATAAATCATACGCTCTTCTAAAGAAGAAAATATAGAGAGAAGCCATTCAAGATTCTCCAAGTTCCTTTCATTGTATATCCAAAAAAATCTTGACTGTAGGTTAGTTTGAGTGGCAACCCAAACATATAACCTGTGTATCCTTGATCCGATAGTAATCAGTGTGAGATAGCTTGAAAAGGCTTATAAAAGACTACTTACAATGTGATTGTAAAAGTGTTATTTATAGCTCACGGTTTCAATTTGAAGAGACTGTTGAATAATTACTTGTTGTGTGACAGTAGAGTTGTCTACTGGTCACTGGATATAGCTCAAGAAAGCTATTGAAAAGACTATTTTTATCCTTTCTCTGGTTGGAGAAAGAGGTGGTGAAACTTAATGGTCTACTGGTCATTGGATATAGCTCAAGAAAGCTATTGAAAAGACTATTTTTATCCTTTCTCTGGTTGGAGAAAGAGGTGGTGAAACTTAATGGTTGTTGAGAACTGGATGTAGGCAGGTTGACCGAACCAGTATAAAACTCTCTGTATTGGAGCTTCTCTTTCCTTATCTCCTTTCAATTTTCATATATGTTATGGTTTCAGTTTCAAGTTTTGAAAAGTATTTTTTATACATCTTTCCTTATTTGTTTAAGTTTAAAAAGCTCACTTTTTGAAAACATTTAATGCTATTTTTTTACTGTGCTACAAGTTTATCTTGATAGCTTTTTCAATAAAGTTTTTCAGATCTTCAGTAAAGCGAGAAAAGTTAAAAACATAACCCCCTTTTCGTGTGTTTTTCTACTTTCACCTACCACTATAGAGATAACCACGAGCTTATGTAAGTTCCAGTATGCTCCTTTATAATAGGAGTCTAGAAAAAGAAATCATAAGACTCCCTTGCATCTTCGAAATCGTATAAGGGGATTCAATGTTCATGATAGCTCAAATTTGCCGCTTTCTACCTGAGTTGGGCTCTCTGCGTTTAGCGAATCCCCCTGCTATGTAGTCAATGACATCTCAGATATCTATGTTCTAGTCTGATCCTTCTCCTAATACTTTCAATGAGATTTGTATCTTTGACCTGGACTTTCTTTTTTCATCGCTTCGGTCTTGGCTTTGGCTTCAACCTCACCGAGCTATGTTGCTCTAGCTGACCTTGGTTAGTTAGTTTTTTAATTTGGTTCATGAGACTGTTGCACTCTTCGGTATCGTGTCTATAGTTTCTGTGGAACTCCAACCACTCGGTCTTGTCTGCCCCGAGCTGTGTAGCTTGTCTTCCAGCATTGTCTGTTAGTTTTATGAGTCCAGAGTTATACGCCTCCTTCAGGATAGTTTCTTTTCTGGTGTTAAGAGGGCTATACTCATCAAACTAAGGTCTAGGGACATGGAAAGACTTTTTCCTATCATTTTGACCTCTCTCTTGTCTTAGGACTCATATCTTTTGTTGGACCTCTTATCCTGCTTCTTTCCTTAACTATTATCATTCTCGGCTTTGGCTGCCTCTTGTTGACCTTCAATTCGCCATACACCATGCACCTCTTCCATATTGATGTAGCCTACCGACCCTTCTCAAAACTCAACAATTGACCTATGAGGAGTTACAGCAAAAGAATCAACGAATGCTCCAACTCGAAGTTTGCTTTTTATGGCATATAGCTTGACGGCTAGGTCTAGGTCTTGGATCTATATGGCTATAGTGTTGAACTAACCCTGTACTCCTTGAGTGGCTCATTGAAGCCTTTCTTCATGGCATTTACAGAGTCACTATCATTTTATAAATTCAAATAAAAAAGAACTGATTTATAAAGCCCCTCAAGAGGTCGTCAAAGTTGTGAATGGATCCTGTAGTCAATGAAGAAAATCAAAGCAGAGTGACTTTAGCTAAAAAGGCAGGGAATGTTCGACATAGACATGAGTATTGATTTAAACATGGTTATGTATACCTAAGGATCTTTAGTCCCATCTGAAGGTCAGAATATGGTTGGCAACTTGAAATTGTCTGGGAGATCTATTGACATGATGAAGTCAAAGAATAGCCCAGATAAACCGAGAGGTATATCGCCGCAGTTCTGTTACTAGTATTATTACCGTGTACAGGCCAAGTATTGTTGGCGGCCTAAGTTCCTTTAGTCTCTTTGGGATAACTGCTTTCTTCTTGATTACTTTCCAAGCTTCCACCTCCCATCGCTTTTAGCTTAGCTTTGAGCTTTTCATTATTCTCTTAGAGTTGAAATATCATCCAATATAAAGCCCCCACTGCAAGGGGAGGTAGAGGTGGGCCGTTATGGCCCCCATTGTCTTTGTTGTTATTATTGTTGTTAGGTTTGCCATTTTCATGGCCATTCTCGGGCACAGTCGTGCTCTTCTTGTGTTCATCATTTTTGGGATCGTGGGGTTATAAGGCAACAGGCCCCACGGTGGGTGTCAAATGTCTAACATGTTTCCTGATGTAGAGTCCTTGGCAAATCCTAGATGTAGCTGTGGACCTCCAAGCTTCTAACACCTAGGTAAGGCAAGGACTTCGACACTCAAATCAGAAGAGATTCTTCTCAAATGTATGATAATAGAGATGTTAATTATTTGGCTCTAAGTTAGGGTTATTCATATATAAAAGAGTTTGTTATGATCTTATCCCCTTTTCTTAGGGTAGCTAAATATTATTTCTTTGGATATCTTAAGAGAAGATCTATCATCTTACTATAACTGAAGTATCTTCTCAAGTCTCTTGATTTGAGAAGGTTTAGTTGCCCTTTAATCATGGTGCGAGCTATAGGTTCCTACCTATAAGTTTAGGTGAATCATGGGTTGGGCCCTAAATCTTTACTGGGCCTCATGACTTAAGAGCCTCCAGTAAGTGTAGATGCCAACCTATAGGTCATCCGAGACAATGCTTGGTCCAGAATATAATATACCAAAGAAAAACAAAAGCCAACATAGAACAATAACAACAACAACAATAATAATAATAATAATAATATTATTATTATTATTAAAGATAAATATAAAAAACAATAATACAAAAGTAAACTATGTAATGAGAAGGGAATCTATATTTTTTCTTTTGGTTAAAAGAATATGTCTAGGTTTCTAAGACAATAATTTGTTATGATAATTTCTTTTAGAGCTAGATTTGCGATCTATTCTATAATAACAAGGAATTATAGATTTACTTGTTGATAAATTGATATTCCTTAAAACGTTTTAATCATGTCCCCAAATTAAAAATAATTATATATGCATACATATATATATGAATATGATATTCTTTTGTTTTATAATAAATATTTTATATTTTATTCAATGCACGTTTTAGCTGTTTTTTTTAGTTGTTAGAAAGGGGGAAAAGTAAGAAAAGTGGGTGATTGATTTATTTTTTTATTTTTTCATTTAATGTCTCACTCACATGAAATATGGTTACAATATATAAAAGGGTTAGTCATTGTGTCTAGCAGTGGGTATATCAGAAAACCAAAAACAAATATGCTTATTGTAACACCCCAAAATTTATTCAAAAATTAATTTAAACTTTATTAGTAAGAATTTCAAAAATCAGACAGACTTAGCAATATGAGGATGACCCAATGGACGTGTTAAAAAAAAATTTTGAGCTAGGCGTGAATAGTGATTTTCAAACTCAAATGAATAGTAACTATGGAACTAAGGCCAAGGTGTCTAGGGCTAGGGGAAGTAGACCTGAGGATCTGTAATGCCCCGATTTTCTGTCTGAGTGGAAAATGACCGAAATGCCCATGAGGTCATTTTCGGCCCGGAATTCGAGAATGGCCGACTCGGCAGTCCTCGGAGGGCCAACTCAATGTTTGAAGGGGATTGAATGACCCTTGAGTGGTTCCGGAGACGGAAGTCTCATTTTCCGCAGTTTCGGGTCAAAATGACCAAAATACCCCTATAGCGTTTTACGTGGGTAAAAGTGCCGTTTGAGCCCGAAACTTTCCCCAGAGGTTTAAAACCATGTTATTACATATTTCAAAACATCTATTTGAGTCCCGGCAGTCCCGGCGCTTTAATCTGTAATTACGATTTTGCCCCTAGAATAGTGTTTTTAAGCTTAATGATGTAATTAAGCAAATCTAAGCAATATTAGGCTCTAAACGAAGATTAATTAATTTCCATGATTAATCTAGAGTCAAAATAAATTATTAAAATTAATTAGAACCTAAGATTGCTTAGATTAGATTTAAATCTCGTTTCTAAAACTCAAGATTTCACTCTTGGAATCTTGAATAGTGTTTTCTCTCTCCAATTCCTTAAATCAAGGAATTGTGTCTAGAATTGTTTATACACTAAAATGAATTTATAACTCACTAATGATGCAAGAACACTCTTTAATTATGTCTTGACAACCTTAATTACCCATTTTCTCCCCTAAACACTTTCTTACAAATTCCTAATCTTAATCTTAATCAAAGATACACCTAAACACAACTCTAAACCATAATTAAAATGCAAGAAACTCTCCTCCCATGGCTGATGCATTCGGCCCTCTCTCTCTCAATTACCACACATGTTGAATTGTTTCTCACTCAAAGAACCATGCTTGAGGCCATACCTTGAACCATACCTCACCATACTTGAACCCATAACTCACCATGCCTTCAACCATGCCTTGTAAGAGATATTTTTCTCCCCAATTCTGCACACAATGGCCGAAGCCTTCATCACCACACACACCCCTCCATTTGCTTCATTTCTCTATAAATAGAATGCCTTGAGGAGCTTGCACCACTTTTAGATCATTTACAAAGTTTAGTTTTCTCCAAAGCTTTTCTTTTTCTCTCAAAGTTCTAGTGTTCTTCAAGCTCTTCAAAGTTCTTCAAGTTCTTCATCTTCTTCATCTTCTTCTTCCATCTTCAAGATCATCACACCAAGTAGGGATTTCTTTTCATGAATGTTCTTCCTTAAAGCTTGATGTTTATGGTTTTTCTTGTTTTCTTTTTAGAACTTCTTCTCTATTCCTTTTTCTTTCTTGTTTTGGCCATGAGCCCTTGAGAATAGAGAAATGAGAGCATGTTCATCACTTGAAACAAACTCTAGAGCTTGATCTTTGTTCTTGAGCAAAAATGTTTCTAGTTCTTCCTTTCTTGAACTCTTGAGAACTCTATCTTTGGTGATGTTTCAAAATGGTTTTAAGGACTCAATGATGAGGTCTCATGATGTTGATATATCATCAAGATCATGGGCCCTAGAGTTTTAAAATGTTCCCTTTCCTTCTTGAAGTTTCGGCCACTTCCTTGTCTTTTACATGCTAAATGTTTTGACTTTCTAAAAATGTTATGTTGAGTTCTAAGGACTCTAGACTTTACTTGATCTTGGTTTGATGAGTTTGGGTTGAGGTTTAAGTTCCTTTAAAGTTTTGTTAAGAGCTCTAGAAAGATAAAATGAACTTGCATAATTTATTTTATGCTTGCATTTATATTTACATTCTTGCTATGCACCTTTACTTTCAAGCTATCACCTAAGAACATAAAGATTAAAATTGAACTTGCATTATCACCCAATTAATTTCTCAAATGCCTTTCTATTTCGGCCTTAAAGTCGATTGTTGTTGGGCCAAGAGCACTAAAATAAAGAATTGAACCTTGCATATTTACTTTCAAGCTTGCACGTTTAAGTTTATGCCTTGCATATTCAATTTAAGTCATCACTTTATTTTGTAAGCAAGATTAAAAATGAAAAGCATGAGCACGTTTATTTTATGTCATAACTTAAGAACCTAGAGCTCAAAGACTTGCCCATTTCATTTCAAGTTAAAGTTTAATGTGAATGCATTCTTTGAATGCATGTTTCGGCCAAGTAGTGATGATGGACTTGCAATGAGTTTTCATCTAGCTACAAGGGCCGATAATCTATGTTCTAAGTTTTTCCTGAAGCTTTACAAATCTTTATAAGGTTATGTTATCATGAGTTATAATTTTATTCCCTTTTTGAAGATGAAATATATTTTGGTCACTGACCTAAGGTTTCTCTTAGCCTCCTAATGAATTTAAAATGATTTGCAAAGAGTTTTAGAGATTCTAAATTGATTCCAAGATAAACTAGTTAACTTATGTACCTAGAGATGTCAATTTAGTTCTCTTATTGAAGTTAGATGTTTTCGGTACTGTCATGATGAGCTTGTGGCTGTATGATGATGTTTTGATGTGTTAGAATGTGTGAAAATACCACATGATGATGTAGAAACGATTCTATGCATGATAGGTAAGAAACTAGCTAACTAGAAATACCGTAAAGCTAGAATTTAACATAGTTTAAACCCATTTGTTTTTGGAACTTATCCAAACTGTTTTAATGGAAACATAATCAGATTGGGATTGTTTAGACATGAAAAACTTGGTAACATTTGGACTAGAATTGAATTTTAGCACCTATAGGGAAACTAGTAACTAGAAAACCGTAAAAATGCAAATGTAGAACTCTTAGAACATTTAGTTTTCTTGATTCTGTCCAGCAACGTTACAACATGATAAATGTGATTTATAATTAGTTCTTAAGCATAGGAATGTCTCATGATTGATTTAGATTTAATTTATAGCGCCTTAGGCGAAGACGGAACCGATAAAGGGTCTAAAACGTAAGTTCTAGAACCCCATAACCACAAGTTAGAAATTCTGCCCTATGCTTTTCAGATTTGAGTATGAACATGAGGATTAGGAATGATGATTAATTATGAGCCCTTAGGTGCATAACATATGAACGACGGATGTTAGAGAACTATATCTCAAGATTAAGACCCATAAGGGTCAAAGCATAAGCTACCGTAAGGGTAAGCGTTTGAATGTTCTATGATGATGCATGTGTTATGTGAAGGATGATAATGTTATTCATATGAGGAATTCATGAGGATATATGTTTATGTGGCATAAAGCAAATTTGGAAGGAATTCGGCGTAATGCCATTGTGTCGCGGAATTTCTGACAAATTTGGGGACTTAAAGAGATTTTGAAAATTAAGGTACTAAGATGGGTTCTAGGATGACACCGGTTCGGCCGAGCACCTCCATAGAACTCATGTGACATCGGTACCAATTTATACTCTTAGGTGACACCGGTTCGGCCGAGCACCCCTAAGAGAATTGCCCCCTAACCCGCACTCAGATAGTCGGGATTTATGATTTATGATACACTCATCGTTAAGTGGTAAGTAAGAACTAGTGACGACTAGTTAAGGTATGAGCTCATAACCTAGAGATGTGACACGTTCTGGGTGACACCGGTTCGGCCGAGTACCCCCAGAGCGCTTGTCTTTTAGGGTGGCCTATGAGGAAGTTATGATGATTATGTCATAAAGAGAATTTATTTGCCACTTTATGCCACTACTATTATGATGTTCTATGTATATGATGATTATTCTTGCATTAAGTAGAGCCATGCATACATTCTTTAATATGCTTGCATCCATGACATTAAGAATCATGCTAAAATGAACGGACCTTGGCTAAACTATGTTTTAGAACTTAAAAATGGACTCAATGCATGCTCACTTATTTTGTATAACTAAACCCAAGGTTCCTGAGGACATAGACGATGACACCTAGGTAGTAGGAGACCCTACTGAGATTCTTTAGCAAGATTATCACTCCCTCTATCTCTTTATTTCCGTCACGTCTTCAGATGGCGACGTTTGTGGTATTCGTGGACACCCCGACATGGGTGGTGCATTATGACCTGGCTCACGGGTCATACCATTTTGAGGGACAGTGCACGGTGCGAGTCTTCATGTTTGTAGGACGTCCCTTCGCCCATCCCGTGCACACCCATCGCTTCTCCCCGACTGCACCCTACGGCGACGACGAGCGGGTGTTTGAGTGCGCCCGTACGCATAACGAGAGAGTGCTCCGTATGCACACCGCCGCCTCAGCCATGCGAGACTATCCCGATTATGTGCCCCGGACCTACTTCTCAGAGACCGACCCGTCTGAGGACCCGCCTACCCATCCGTATAGCGAGAGCTCTGCCCCCTCTCCACCATTGATGAGGGAAGACAGTGAGGATACCGTGACTCAGCCACAGCTTGCACGACGACCGGAGATACGGCCACACCGCGGGGGTCACTCTCGATCCCCGTTCCGCCTCTTTACGCCTGAGGAGCTCGCCCAGTTTCCCGGATATGTGCCTCGCTCGCGAGATGGACGTCAGTAGGAGGTGACGATCGACCGATAGAGTACTCGGGTAGAGCACACACCACTTAGATGGAGATGAACCTTCTTTTGTTTTAGAGGTCATCCCGTTAGTTGCACTTGGATAGAGGAGTTGCTTTTATAGTTTTCGTTGCACCTTCTCTTGTATTTCCTTTTTAGTTGTATTGCTCATGTTGTACTAAACTAAGTCCCACTCTATCTAAGTGGGCATATTATATAAATATGTAGTTCTATGTTATTATGATGTGCTTTTATGTGCTTATGTCATGTTGCTATGCGACGCTTGCTGTATTACCTTTCGCGCATTACTAGTTAACGTGTCGCGCGGCTCTCACTTTGCTTTTATAATTTTCAAAAAAAAAAAAATTTACCAGTATTTCCGCTAAGTATTTTAAAGTATTGAGAAAGCTATGACGTAACGGACTAATGATTAACCTAATTATGTTCTAGAGTATTAGGTTAAAAATTAGGATGTTACAGGATCAAGATCAAGTATTAGGCTTGGGACCCACGTAAAGATATTTTAAGTTTCTCGAGTATGGTGTTTTATCCATTCGGTAGAGTTTTGATGTATGATTTTTAACACTATAAAAGTTACTTAGTGGCCAAGTTACATCTATCAATCGCATCTTGGCAAGTGGATGACAAGGATTGAAACTTGGAAAGTAAGTTTTAATCATAGCCTTTCATTTATTATTATTTCACCCGCAGGGCCAATATCTAATCCGTTCGATGGAATTTTGGTATGCGATTTTAACACCGAAAAATCTACTTGCTCACAAGCTAAAGTGAGCCACTTATTTTGAGCCAAGTGGATGGCCAAGATTCATTCTTTGACTAACAAACCAAATCCTAATCATCCATCTTATTATTTCTTTTCAAAAAGAAAGAAATACACCTTTTAACTACATAATTAATATATCTAACCTAAGATAAATACAACTTACCAAACCTTATCACTCCAAGCCCTACATTTTCAGCCAAGAACAAGTACATTTCACCCTCCATTTCTTTCTTCTCAAACAACCTTAGACAAGATTCAAATCCCCAAAACCCTAGCTTAAAATTACTAAAACCTCAAGATCTCTTCACAATCTACAAAACCAACTGATTGGAATTTTGAATCATCTCAATCTTCCACCCTGAGATATCATGAACCAATGTTAAATGAAGGATTTGGAGTGGATTTGAGGAGCTAGTGGTGAATGGAACCATTTCTATAAAGATGCTTTGGAGTTAAAAGCCCTAAAGCTTCACAAGTAGGGATTTTGTACCTTTTTTGTTTCCAATCTATTTCTATAATTTAATTACTAAATTAACTTGATATTTTTAGTTGTATTAGTTGATAATATATACATATTGAAGTGTCTTATTTGGCAGAGTGTTTGGATACTGTTAAAATATCATTTTTGTCAAAAGAAGTTCCAAACTAGGTTGCTGGATTTTTGAACTTCTCACAAGCAGAAGATGATTCACCATTTTTATTCAATGATTTTAGACAGATTTTGAGCTGAAATTTTTATATGATAAAGCTAACATGTTAAGGTGTTTTCAATATTTTTCTTGGGTAATTTTAAATACTTTTATTATTTTCTAAAAATAAAAAACCAAGACAGTTAGGGTTTTGGTCTGTACAATCAAATTTGAAGCAATAAATTTATTTAATTTTGTTACTATATCAAATGATCAAATTTTGGCTGAAAATTTTACAAGGTGTTGAGTACATTTTAAAATCCAACTCTGAATTTTCATAGGATTTTCTATTCATTTGTTGGGGTAATAAAATTGAGACTTCTAGTTGTGACTAAAACTAAGTAGTTTTTGACTTCCAAATTTGTAGAATTTTGTTAACACAGCTAGAGAACTATTTTTCATCTAAAATTTTTCTAGGACCTTGGGGACACATTGCAGTGTCATGGATAATTTTTATAGCCTTTAATTTAATTGTTTGGTATGCAAACTAATTTTTGCTACATATGTATGAAATCTAGCAAAGTGCTAGAAGTATACCGATGCTTTGAATTGATGATATAATGGCATTTGGTTCTAGTATGACATGAATACTTGATTATGAATATTTGAACGTGCGACTTGTGATATATAAATGCATGCTAGAGGAAACAAAGATTGGCTTATAAGGCATGATTGAAATTACATTGTGAATGAATGCCTATATGTGCTTTATACTTGCATTTGGGGAAAAATGTAAATGATCCATATATGTGGTAAAAGAGAATATATGAACTTCAATCGTGAATGTTTTGACATATGGATTAAACAGAAATAAGACTTATGTTGAATGAGGGAAAGGAAAAAAGAGGGACTTCCCTAGAGATATTATAAGTCGATAGACGTATCGACTAAGAATAGATCTGTGTGTGATTCAGAGAAGAAAAATGAAGTTCGATGATCATATATAGGAATAAGCTCAGTCCTGATAAGAAGTCTATTACCCATGTGTGGTGTTATCAACTATAGATACCATTTGATATGAACTAAGTCTTTCCTATGTTGATAAAAAGAGAAAAATCCAATGAATCGAGTTCTCTGGTCATAAGTAAAACCGAAACCCCTTTGATATGTCAAGGACACTTCAAGATAATTTTACTGCATTTATCATATACATACTCATGTTATTTTGAATCATTTGTTGATTATATATGTGCATTAAGTGAGTGAATGTTAAAAGAAACCCACTTTGAAATGATGATTTTGAAAGTTAAAAATGAATCTTTGTTATGTAATGCATGACCACATTTTTTAATAAACTGAAGTGATTGGGACAATGACAATGACATTTATAACTATGTACTTGGGGATACCCTACTGAGAATTTTATAATTCTCCCCCTTATGTTTGTGTGTTTTCGAGTCATCTTCAGATTACTCAAAAGTATGATGAAGCTGCATTCGTGGAAGTTTATGTTTTGTAATAGTTCAACAGCCGAAGACTACTATTAATTTTCATTTGAATGTGCTTATGTTTGTAATATTTAAGAAGACAGAAGTACAGTAAAGCTCTTGGAAAAACTTCCTCTTGTATTTCACTTTGTATTAAATAAATATTTGTCTCTTTTTATGTATTTTAATAGAATTATGAAGTAGTTACTACTCGATTTGCTCCAATATGCTATACCTACTTAAGCAAGGTCCGCTAAATTTATAAGTAACAACTCCTAAGGAAAATGTCATAGCTTAAGGATGATGTTGCACTTGGGAGGGTGCTACACTTATAAATTAAAATATATTTTATTTCTATGTTTTTATATTATTAGATATGACTTTTTAGTAATTTCCAATTATTAGAGAAGAAGTAGAGGAAGAAGGAGTAGAGGTGATGAATCTTTTTCCTTTTTCATTCATCACTACGTGTTGTTTATATAATTTTTTGAGTAAATACCCTGTATAGTCCTTTAAGAATATTATGCTGGACAATTTGGTCCCTCAAGAAAAGAAACCATGCTCTAGGTCCCTCAAGAATTGGAATATAGGATAAGTTAGTCACTCTATTAAGTCTTTATTAATAGAATGACATAAGTGGTGCGTTGCAATATTGACGCAACACATGAACTGATACATTGACATCCAAACAATGTCATTTTAGAATAATTCAAAAAACTGCTTCCTATATTCAATAAAACAATTACATTACATAATGGTGTTGTCAGTTTTAGGGAAAAAAATAAACATTGATTGTATTATTTAAGGGGTGTAAGTGTAATTCCTATGTGTAACATGATGTGCCATATCATTGACTTAACACAGGCCACATGTGTTATTCCATTAAGGTTTAATGAATAGATTTTATAAGGACTAACTGATCCGACAATTCAATTCTTGAGGAACCACAGAAGGGACCAAATTGTCTAACATAAAATTGCTGAGGGACTAACTTAAGTGCTTACTCAATTTTAATAATAGATTTTTCTTGCTTATTATTTAAATATTTTAAGAATATTATTTACTTTATTAATCTCAATTGAAAATTTATTTCACATATATAATTTTGTATATTAATGCGGATTCTCATACATTACATGGGTTCTATACTAGTAATATGAAAAATAGACAAAACACTCACTTTAGTCTCTCTAAATTTCAAGACGGACAAATTGGTCCTTGTAAAAAAATCTCTTAAATTGATCTTTGAAAAATTAAATTATCAGATAAATTGGTCCCTGAAAAATAAAACTCCTAAATTAGTTCCTATAAAATTGAATAATTAGTCAAATTAGTCTCTTTGATAAGTTGGAGTAGGAGGACTAACTTGTCTGACAATTCACTTTTGCAAGGACTAATTTGAGAGTTTTTTTTTATAGGGAATAATTTGTCCGACTATTCAATTTTGCAGGGACTAATTTGAGAGTTTTTTTTTTTAAGGAACTAATTTGTCCGACTTGAAATTTTAGAGGGACTAAATTAGGAGTTTTGTCTAAAAAAAATCTAATGCAATACAAAATATAAAATAACCAATGATTAATTTGTTTATATAAAATTTCATAAACAAAACAATGATATTAATTTAAAAAATACATTAAATTATGATTAACATTTTGCCAAAAAATATGCTCATGCAAATTTATTGTTACATATTAGATCTAACCATTCTCTCCTTTATCTCCTATTACTACGATAAATAATCACTCACTTCCCTTGTTTTGATCTCTCAAACTCTCCATTACTCTCTATATTTTATCCCTACCTATTTTTGTTTTTTCAACTCAAACAAAATATCACTGCCACTATCACCTCACACTCTAATAGAGCCACTGAGATTCTTTATGGATGCATCTTATTTTCATAGGGGAGTAAAGAGTAGTCATTACTAGGGTTGGATTTCATGTAGGCTTTAATTACTAGCAGGGCATTGGGCTTCATGATGTTGGCTCCAACTATGGAAGACGTGTGGACATCAAAAGAATTCCTGAAGAAAGAAGTATACATACCAACACTTCCATAGACACCTAATCTAGATGTTGATGTTATCGATAATTTCGTTTAGCACCATCCTTTTGATGATGTAGAGGATCAGGCTGAGGTAAAGGCAGGGGGATAAATAGAAGGACAAGATGAGGGGATAGATAGAAGGACAGGATGAGGCTAAGGCAGGAGGACACCTAGGGGGTCACTAGAGGCTTAGGCAAGTGTAATACCTCAGGTCCACATGTCACTAGACAAGTCTTATACAGCCTTAGGGTCCCCTCAGACCCACTCGTGTTGCCTGAAAGGCCACGGAACCACCAAAGTCATAGAAAGTGCAGAACAAATCTACTGCTATTAAGTATACGCGCTATGCGAGCCAAGGCCTTCATGCAGGGATTTCTTTCTAGAACATTGTGACTTTACCAGGCGAGGGTGCATGATCTCGCCTAGAAGCTTGTTTTTCCAAGGGAGTTCTGCAGTCAAGTTCCCCAAGCGAAGGCTGAAAGCTCGCCTAGTGAGATATGCATTTTCCAAAATGTAGTTTCATTTTATGGCAACCTAACCTTATAAATACCCTCCCCACTTGTTTTCTCACCCCCATTTTCAAAAGCCCTTGCCCCCAATTTCTCTTCCTCTTTTTTTACTCTCGACCCCACTCAATCGTACCTCCTCCAAGCTCCAACGTAAGGATTTAGCTATAGTTTATGTTAGATTCTTTTCCTTTATTCCTCCTATGGGTTTTGTTATTTCTCATTGTTGTCAAGTGGAGGTACTCTCCTAAGTTTCATGAAGTTGATCTAGAGTTGTTATAAATTATTCATGTGTCTATGTCAATCTATGACAGTTATCAGTGTCATTCCAAGCTTTCAAGGTCAAGTTACCAGCACCCACATACTTTCGGCCCCAAACGGTGAGTAGATTTAAACTCATGACCTTATTTTCAATCATTATGAGTATGTTTATGCATTATGATTATTAACATGAAATTAGAGATGTAAATATGTATAGAATATGATTTTACACATTTCAAGCTAGCAAAACTATAATTTATGATGAAAGTATGAAAGAAATGTGTTTTAAGAAAACCATGAGACTATGATTTAGATTAATGTGTTTTAAGAAAACCATGGGTCTATGATTTGGATTGTTGTGTACCGTGAAAATGTTTTATATGTTTTTGAAAAGATTCTATGGAAAACAAATGATTTATTAAATTCCCAAAATTGTCAATGACTTTATGACATTTATTATGTTTTCAAGAGTTGAGATTTCAGAATATCAGGTTAAGGTATATTGGAAGAATATTGAATAGAGTATGACTTAACTTTAGGGACAGACATGCTATTATGATTTAGAGATTTCATGATTATGAATCACATTATTTTGGAATACGATTTTAGAATTATCAAGTTATGAGAATATGTCAACTAGAAACATGATTTTGGAATTTTAGTTTTATTATATTGAAAGTATAGAACTTAGTATCATTCATAGCAATTGTCAGATACATATTTTATGGACTTTTGAAATCATGATGCCAACAGTTGGTGATCCCTTAGGCATGATTTCATAACCATAGTTATGATAGAGTTAGATTGTTAGAGTTATATGAATCTAGAGCATTCAGAGTTTTCAGAATTTTAAAAGTTTACAAATTCATCTAGTTTAATTGCAAGTTAGTTTTGAAATATGAATTAGATAGAAACAATACTATGAGTTAACGGCAGTTATCTAATTAATCTTGGTATATCATGTTGCCTATAAGAGGCAATCACCTTTTTTACCCATAGTATAGAGACGAGACCTAGTTAGGTGCCCATAGTTTGTTCACGAGGGGCACAGTTCATGAGGGACTAAGTATCATATTTTAATAACTTGCTTAGAATTCTATTTCTTCCTTAATTCCCTTAGAATAATTTATATCGTTTTTGAGGATTACAGGAATTGCCATTTGTAGTATAGCTACGTATATATTAGTAAAAATGTTTTTGCTAGATACATGTATATATTATATATCATTGTTGTTGTCCCATATGGGAGGTGGGTGAGAATCCACTCATTAAGTTCGATAACTCACCCTCTCCCTTCCTACTCACTGTTGTTTTAGTGGTGAGTTTTTCTTTGTAGTAAGGCTTAGTCTAGGACATGTTAGTTTATGTACTCCAGTAGTTATGCAGGCAAGATCCGAGCCATACATCTATTTTAAGATGAAGTATTATTTCAGAGTTATGAACATCCTTATATATGTTTTTTAGATTGTGATCAAAGATTTATGAAACGAGACAGATATGATTTCACGATTTAGTTTTCAAGTAATAAACCGATTCTCAGATTTCGATTAAGATCGTGAAATGAAACAGTTTACATTTTTACGAATAGCAGATTTTGACCAAGAAGTTTTCAAAGTTATGTATGCTAAAATATTTTAGTTTTACAAGTTTCAATATTATGATTTAAACAGAGAAATTGATATCAATTTAGAAGAAAAATCATGTTTTAACTATGAAGATCATGTTAATTTATGCATTTCATGAGTCATGCTACCCAGTAAGCTAATGTGGGAACTTAAGCCCCTACGTGTTGGTCACGTTCCCAAATCAGGTCGTGATAGCAAGGGAGCAACTAGTGCTACAGGCAAAGGCTTAGAGAGAGGAAGACCGGCTTGCATTAAGAGGACATGGGTTACCTTGGTCATTTAAAAAAAAAAAACTAAAGTGCAACAATGGTTGTCCCCATCTCCATTTCAAAGAAAATGATTTGTATGTCTGCCCATCTATTTTAGTTTGTAATTTTGTATGGACAATATTCCTTGTGTAAGATATGTGTAGGTAGAAAAACACACGAGAAGGGGGGTTGAATTGTGTTTTTAACTTTTTCTCCTTCACTGAAGATCTAAAAAACTTTATCGAAAAGGCTATCAAGATGAACTTATAGCACGACAGAAAATAGCGTTAAACACTTTCAGAAAGTGAACTTTCTGAACTTGAGAAAATAAGGAAAGATGTATAAAAGCCTTTTCAAAACTTGAAATTGAAACAATAGCATATATGAAAATAAAAGGAGATAAAGGAAAGAGAAGAACCATCACAAAGAGTTTTATACTAGTTCGGCCAACCTACCTACACCCAGTTCTCAACAACGGTTGAGTTTCACTACCTTTTTCTCTAACCAGAGAAAGAATAAAGATAGTCTTTTCAATAGCCTTCTCAAGCTATGTCCAGTGACCAGTAGACACCCCTACTATCACACACTGAGTAGTTATTCAATAGCCTCTTCAAGCTGAAATCATGAGATGTAAAGAACACTTTTACAGTCATATTACAAGTAGTCTTTGATGAGCCTCTTCAAGCTATCTCACATTGATCACTTTCGGATTAAGGATACAAAGGTTATATGTTTGGGTTACCACTCAAACTAACATACACTCAAGATTTCTTTGAATATACAATGAAAAGAACTTTGAGAATCTTGAATGACTTCTTTCTATATGAGCGTATGATCTATGAAGTGTAGAAAGAAGATTTAATGTATAAGGAAATGATTTTTCAAATAGAGAAGAAAAAAGACAGATAAAGGAAAAATTTTGGCAGCATTTCAGCTCTATCTTTCAAAAGTTCTACATTTGAGGAACACAGCATCTCTATTTATAGATGTCTTTCTTTGAGACTGTTGCCTTTAATCAGATCATCCAGGGACACGTGTTGATCATCCATTTGTGTCTTGGAAAGAAGGTTTAGAAGAGTAGCCTTTCTGCTTTGTCAGATCAGCCTATAAAAGTCATTGTGAGAGAAAAGGTTTCTGATGTTCTTCAAAACTATTTCTTACTTTCTGAACCATGGTTTCTAAACACTTTCTTCTAGAACATTTAGATGGTTGACTTCAAAGGTAGAAGAGATGATTGACCGGTTCTGACACCAGGATATGAATTTTCCAGAAGCAAATTTAAAATTAAAATTCGAAAAATTTTCCCTTCTTCTTCTTGAACACACTGTTTCACTAAGAGAAAGCTTTCTGAACTTTCAGTATCATTTCCTTGATTAAGAATGAATCTTCATGTCTTCAAATATTATTTGTTGATACTCCAAACTTTACGAGAGAGATGTTTAAAGATGGAAAATCACTTTGACTTCATATGATATTTGATATCTTCCTTTCAAGCGTGCTTTCTGAAGTCTGATGTTGCTTTCTGAAATCCCTTGCCTTGGTTTCGTGTTCTTGAAAAGATTTTCTTTCAACCGTGAAACATGTATGACTTCTTTGAATGACATAATATTCACGTTCCTTTAATCACAATATCTTTTCATGAGATAAAATATGCTTGCACATATGTAATGAAATTATTTTCGTTTCAAATGCATATTATGCAAATGAGAGAGCCTATAATGCTTTGTCAAGAAACTCAAGGAGAATATTAGACATTCTTCAGAATATTTTCTTTAACTTGGCTTTGTTGTCATTCAAAACAAATATGCGTAAAAGGGTTTTGGAGCTAACAGTTTCTCCCTTTTCGATGATGACATACCAATTTGAAGAAAATCTTTTGAAGAGATAATTGAAAGAAATATTACAAAAATGTGAACGTGATATACATATTCTTTGAATATGTCATAAAGAGATATTTTCAGGAAGTTCTTTTTCTTAAGGCATGATATTGATTACATGAAAACATTTTGGCCTTAAGTGACATTTAATCAAAGCTATTGTTGTTTCTTTTGAAGCATAAGACATGTTTAGTGTACTTTCTAAACATTATAAGAGCAGATATTAAAGAGAAACACATTTAAGCTAAAGATAAACAATCAGCTTGATTATTTGAAAAAAGAAAGGAACTTTCTGAAGATCCTTATGCTTGAAAACATAACAAATAACACTTGTGATATATTATCTTGACTAGTTTCGTTTTCAGCACATCTTTGACCAACCATACTTTTCAAGAAGGCACATGAACTAAGAACAAATAAAACCGATTGAGCATGTATAATCAAAGCGTAGATATAAGCACTAGAACTGATATATAAGGCATAGTTTGGGGAAATATAGCATTCACAGCAAACAAAGAAGGAAGATATAAATTGTTCATAAACAAAATGCAATATGCTAAAAGAAATTCTGAGTATGCTCCCTCTCAGTTCAAACTCCCCCTGTATTTCATAGCACAAGATTATTTTCTTCAGTACTCTTCTCCCCCTTTTGTCATCAACAAAAAGAGAGGAGTATGTTGGAAACCAGTAGCACCATTATTAGCCCTGACGCCTTACTTCATGAAGTATTTCTAGGAGCAACGCTTCATGCCTGTGAAACGCAGCTTCTAAATCATTTAGACGATTGTTGATGAGACGTTAGTCTTGTAATATCAGTTGAGCTTCTGTGTAGTTAGGTTGTCCTATTGCTGGTGGCTGCCTTGATGAAAGGTCAACACTTTCAATAGAAAGATCAGATAAAGGCAAAGCAATAGATTGTTCGGCCTCTAGAGGAAAAGCATCAATAGCAGAGCTACTTTGTGAAGATGTTGCCATAGACGATTCTTGCTCAGAATCTAAGGTCATGCTATGATTACTAGGTGCACCTCCATATCTGATGATTATCTCATGCCTCTTGCTGTCATTTAAACTGTCTTCGAGAATGATTATTTTCCTTTTGCCTTTTCTGCTTTTAGCTTCTTTGGCTACCTTTTCAACAGCTACATCCCAAATCCTCAAACTCTGTCTTCTGACACCAGAGGAGGCAACACCGATTGGTCTTCTTAGGGTTCTAAATGAGTTGAAGGTGTATTCTGTACCTTCCATATATTCATACCACTCACTTGTAAGAGGGTAATGTAGATGTTCAAAATTTGGTCAACAGAATCCCATAAAGAACAGTGGCAGTTTTTCTTTTCTCGGGGAAAATGTTACTCAGCATATAATCAAAAATTAATCGATGCAAGTTTACTCTTCTTTTTGTTAACAAACAATAGAGTAACATACAGTCCATCCTAAGCTAAATGTGGGTGCTACCTAAACGAGGAAGTAAAGAGAACTGAATGATTGTAAAAACTTGCCTTGCATCTAAGTTCAGCAATGATGTAGTGATTTCACCCAGATGATATCTTGGTGAACTTATGAGAAACCTAGAGATTTCTTCTACTAAGACACCAAGGGTTGTCAACCAATCTGTTTCAAAGGAGCATCTGAGACCTTCATCAAGAACATGGATGATGTTTGAAATATCCATGATACTCAATTCTATATCAACTCCTCTAATGTATGAAGTCAGTACAGAGTCGGTCACCTGAACCAATTAGGAGTAAAAAGCAGTGACCGTTCCAGAGAAGACTCGGTCAATGAAGTCAAGAAACCCTTCCCATCCTTGAGAGGAGACAACTTCCATTAGTATAAGAACCTGAGCCTCCGGATTAACCTTTTCCCAGGGGCTATGGGACGCCGAGAGAAATTTTCCTTATAATGATCTTGATGGATCAGTTCAATGGAAGTGATGCACCCTGAACAAAACTTTCCTCCGGCCATTAGAGTGATAGGAAAAACAAAGGTTTAATCTTGGAAGCAAAGAAGGGTTATGAGAGACAGAGGTTTATGAGAGATGAAACGGTTTGAAGCTTAAGGGTTTTGGATGAAGGGTAGATAATAAAAGAAGTGATAACTTGTGAGACGTGGGGGTTATTTATGTAATGTAATTTAACTGATAAAAGATGAAGCGACGTGGGAGAGAGCAGGTATAAAAAGAGAGGGAACTATCCCGCCTTATCATCCTTTTTCAGAAAGAAAATTTTCTGACTTTTGAGTCCAATTTCTGATGGTCCTTTTTTCTGAACTTTACTTCTCACCTTCTGACCCATTGATAAGCACATATTCTCATGCCGAAACCTTTTCTCATACAAGCTTCAAGTCTCTTGTTCTCATATTTTCTTTTTGAACATTCCATGTACTATTTTAGATACCTCTCTTCTTTCTGATCTATTTTCTGAACTTCAAGAGATATACCCGATCTTGCACACTGAGATCTTTCCTTTTTGGGCTTCAATTTGAGAGACGAAAAAAGGGAGAGAGAATGCAGAGACGGTTGATGCATGAAAAGCTATGCAGTTTTGAAAATAGTTAAGTTCAAAAGTTTTTTCAAAGTACAAAAGTGATCTTCAGCTAATGGCTTTGTGAATATATCTGACATTTGGTCTTCAGTATTCACAAATATTAACTAAATATCACCCTTTTTGAACATGATCACGAATAAAATGATGTTTAATGTCAATATGCTTGGATCTAGAGTGCTAAATAGGATTCTTTGCAAAATTTATAGCACTTGTATTGTGACAAAATATGGGAATTTTGGAGTACCTTAGGTGATAATCATTTAGCTAATTTCTTATCATAGCATCTGAGAACAGTAGTTAGCAGTAGCTACATATTCAGCTTCAGCAGTGAAGAGAGCAATTGTGTTTTGCTTTTTGCATGACCATGTGATTAAGCTTTCTCTAAAGAAACAACAACAACTGCTAGTGCTGTTCCTTTTAACTCTATCTCCAACATAGTCAGCATCACAGAATCCTACAATATCACAAGAAGAACCTTTCTTGTACCATAAGCCATGATTAATAGTACCTGATAGATATCAAAGAATTCTATTGATAGCATTTAAGTGTGATTATTTTGGGTTAGATTGAAATCTTGCACAAATTTCTACACTTAACTGAATGTCTGATCTGCTAGCTGTAAGATACAGTACTGAACCAATCATTCCATGATAATTACTTTCTGATACTTTCTCACACCTTTCTCATTAGCATCTATGATTTGAGATGGATACATGGGGGTGCTCATAGGTTTTGCTTGATCTATATTAAATATTTTTAAATGCTCTTTTGTATAATTTTCTTGATAGATCAGGATCTTTTCCTTTTGTTGTTTTACTTGTAAGCCCATAAAGAACATGAGTTCACCCATCATATCATCTCAAATTCACTCTGCATTAATTTTGACAACATTTCACAGAGAGAATGATCAGAAGCGCCAAAAATAATGTCGTCAACATATATTTGAACTATCAAGAAGTTATTATCTTGCTCAAGAGTAAAAAGAGTGGTATCAACATTACCTCTCTTGAAACCATTCTTAAGCAGGAAGGTGCTCAGTCTATCATACCGTGCTCTTAGGGCTTGTTTCATACCATAAAGAGTCTTTGTCAGCTTAAAGACATGGTTGGGAAAGCCTTTGTAACGCCCCGTTTTTCTCTAAACTTTTAAATGACCAAAATGCCCTTGAGGTCATTTTTACCCGAAAACACGAGGACGGCCGGCTTTGGCCATCCTCATAGGGTTCATATGTTATATGAAGGGGATTGTATGATTGTGAATGTCCAATGGAGCAGAAAAACCTCATTTCTGAGATTTCTGTGCACAAATGACCAAAATACCCCTAACTTAATTTAAGGCCGTTTTAAGTTTCGACTCCGACCCGGACTCGTCCCGGAGATCAAAAATGATGTTTTAAGGCATGAACCATGTTGGTCTAAGTCCCGGAGGTCCCGGGCAACTTTTGGTAAAAATTACGATTTTACCCCTGCTTAGTGCATTTTAAGCCTAACAAGTTATTTAACTCAAACCTAAGCAAAATTAGACTCTAATGAAAGGTTAATTAATTTTCTTAATTAATCTAAAGCTAAAATAATTATTTAAGGTTAATTAGAACCTAAAATTACTTAGGGAAATTTGCAACTCAATCCTAATTCTTTCCTTTCTTTAAAGAAAAAGCAACTATGAATAGTATTTTCACTATTCACATTTCCTTTCAATGCTTTCTCTTCCAAGAAAAGTTGTCATACATCAATCAAGGTTTTCAATTCATTTCTAAATTAAAAATATTTATGTCATTCAAATTCAAAAAGAATGAATTGTTTTTGTGGTCATTCAAGCTTTCAATCAAACTTTTCAAGACATTATGTCTTACACCACCTTACCTATGCTTTGGAAATTCAAATTAGAAAATATTTTCTTCTTTTTTTGACATGGAAGGCATGGTTTTTTCCACTCCTTTACAGCCCAAAATTTTATGATTTTATTCATTTAAAAGGTTTGGAAATAAGCTACATTGTTAGCCATACCTTAGGTCATGCATAGCTAGACTTTTTACCATGCTTTGAATGACTAACACCATGCTTTGAACAAAGATATTTCCTCCCTCATGTGGCTGTAAAGTGGCCAAATTCCCCCCCCCCCCAAAAGGCCACCATCATTTTACTCCTCTATAAATAGGTAGCTTAGGGAACTTGAAGCACCTTTGTTCATTTTACTAAAGCTTAGAGTTTAGAGCACTTTGAGGTTTTCTCTCAAGCTTCCAAGAGTTCTTCAAGCTCAAGTTCTTCCTCTTCTTTTCAAAAACCACAAGGTAGGGAATCTTTCTCAATATGTTTTTCATTTCTATATTGAATCTTGTTGGGAAATGATGCAAGGTGGAACCTCCATGTTGCTTCTTCATTTTTCGGTTTCTTCCTTTTCTTTTTCTTTCATTTTCGGCCTCAAGGCCTTGAACATGAGAGCTTGATGATGAGTGCTCTCCAAGATGAAACCATGAGTTCATCTTAAAGTGAGGCATCTAAAGCTTGAACCTTTCTTAAGGAAAAGTTCTATTCTTTCTCCTTTTCTTTCATTTTCGGCCTCAAGGCCAAGATAAGGAGAGCTTGATGATGAGTGCTCTCTTGAGATGACCATGTGTTCATCCCAACATGAGACCTCTAAAGCTTGAATCTTGTTTGTGAAAAGTTTCATCTTTTTCAAGTTTTGGTCAAGACAAGGTTGTGTTTTTCATGAAACCTTTTTGGAACTTTTGTTTCTTGATGTTTCGGCCATAAAGGCCTAAGGTACTTGGAAAAATGGTAGCTTGATGATGAGGGCTTCATGTTGATGTTTGTCACATGAACAACCTCTAAAGCTTGAGTTTTCTTAAGAAAAGTTTATTATTTCCAAGTTTTACTCAAGAAATAGTTGTGTTTCTCTTGAACCTTTGAAAACTTCATCTCATTTCTTTGAGGTTTCGGCCATGAAGGCCTTTGGAACTTGAAAAAAAAATGGTAGCTTGATGATGAGGGCTTCATGTTGATGTATGTCACATGAGCAAAACTCTAGAGGTTGAACTTGGTTCCTAGACCAAGTATGTTTTCGATTTTGTTCCTTTATGTTTACCATGAGTTTGGTTTTGATGGAAGTTTAAAACATAGTAAAATACTCAATGATGAGGACTTGAGATGTTGGTGTTTGAATCATCAAGATCTTGGTCCCTAGAGTTCAAAAATGGGTTATTCTTCTTAATGAAGATTCGACCATCTTCAAGTTTTATGGTCATGATTCATTTTAAGTATTCAAGCACTAGTAGTTTCCTTTTCTTGTGAGGATGAGGTTTGGGTTGGAACTATGTTCTTTTTAAAAGTCTTGCAAGAGCTCTAGACAAGATAAAAGTAACTTGCATTCACGTTTACTTTATGCTTTGCATAGCATGTTTATTTCCATGTTATCACTAAACCCCAAGATAAGGAATGAACTTGCATAATGCACGTTTAAATTCCAAGCTTCGCATTCCATGTTATATTTCAAGTCATCACTTAAGAACTTAAAGATGTAAAACGAGAGCTTGCATATCACCTAAAATAATCTCGAAGCCTTTCAATTTCGGCCTTACTTGCATATTTACTTTCAAGTTTTGCACATTTACTTTGAGCCTTGCACATTTAATTTTCAAGTTCTTTCATTTCATATTTACGTTGAAGCTCTCACTTTACTCCCTAATGAAGAATAAAATGGAATGCATAGCACGTTTACTTTTACGCCATCACCTAAGAGACTAGAGCTCAAAGACTTGCTCATTTCATCTTGAGAAAAGTTAAATCAAGAGGTATTCTCTTGAAATGTATTCGGCCATGTGATGATGAAAGCTCTAGGATGAGTTTTTCATTAGTTACAAGAGCCTATAGTTTATGTTTTAAGTTTTTCCTAAACATAAGTGACATTTGAAAGTATTTTTGAGTATGTTCTTGCATTTAGAATTTCAACCATGAGTAAATTTAAAGAGTTGCTGCCCTATGTATTTTATGAAAGTTCTTGACAAGTTAAATTGATTTCCAAGGTATTTTTGAAGTCTTAAAATTGTTCCAAGAGAAACTAGTTACCTAGGTACATGAAAAAGAAAGTTTACACATGGTTTGATGACTTACCAATTTCGGTTCTGCCATTATCATTTCCAGCACCTTAAATTATGTTTTGGGTGGTCTAAATATGTTTGAATACCTTGCCAAGTATATGCTAATTGTTTTAGACATTTTAGAGCATGGTTGGTTACCTTAATTGCTTGAAATGTGAATTCTAGAACCCCATAGGTACAGAAAATATGAATTCTGTCCAGATTGATTAACACCCATAGAATCACATTATATGATGTCTAGATAAGTGAGAGTGACTCATAATTGGCTTAGGTATTAATTGTTGCATCATAGAAAAAGTCGAATGTGAGAAAGGGTTTAAAACGCATCTTCTAGAACACCGTAATTCATCTAATACAAGCTTACTGCCAAGGCTGTCTAGCCATGATTAATTAGGTTTTAGGACTTAATAAATCATGGTAATGAGGTTAATCAATCCCTTAGAGGTATAAGAAAATAATTTGGAAGTTTGAGGTTACCCAATTTAGGGATTTCTACCTTATGGGATGATTATGTGCCTCACATTTAATGATGAATTGGTGTGTTAGCTCATGACATATGTGATGCCATGTGAACTATTACTCTTATGTGATGGTTTGTAATCTCATGTTATTGCTTCTTTAAAAGAACCTTAGAGATGCCGAAGTGGTAATTATGTGTTATGCATTAATTATATGGTATCTTAAAGAAACATGTTAAACTTAGGGTGACTTAAAATATGAGAATGTAATCCTTTGAAACCACCACACTAAGGGTGGGGACAATGTGATTCCAGCCCCCTAAACCCGTACTTAAAGTCGGGAAGTTGACTTATCCCAAGGGATAAAAGTCTAGATACTAGTGACGACTAGTGTGGTATGAGCTCATAGCTTAGAGATTTCTCAAAAGGGAGAAATATGAGGGCGGCCCCAGTTTAAGTGAAAGTTTAATGTCACCTAAGTAACCAAGATAAGTCACCATGTGCCAAGTACCAAGTTATATGATTTATGTTCTATGATTCCAAGTTACATGATTTATGTTCTATGATCCAAGTTATCTGATTTATGTCGATGATCCAAGCTATATGTTTTACGTTCTATGATCCAAGTTATATGATTGAAGTCCCACAATTTATTCCCCATGATTTATGTAAATACAAGTGATATGTTAAAAGAAACGGATCTCGGAAATTGAGACTTTAGAAAACTCATAATTGAACTAATATATGCACACAGTTTTATACATAACCCGAGATACCTGGAGACATAAATGATGACACCTAGGATAGGAAGAGAGCCCTACTGAGTTTCTTTCATAAGAATCTCACTCCCTCTATCTCTTTCTTTCCATTACGTCTTCAGAGCGAGATGGCGACGTTCGTGCTGTTTGTTGACACACCCCGGTAGGAGGTCCACCATGACCCGAAGCATGGGTCATTCCATTTTGAGGGCCGATGTACTGTGCGCATCTTCATGTTTTTGGGACGGCCGTTTGCACACCCCGTATATAGTTATCGCTTCTCCCCGACATCCCCCTATGGTGACCCCACGATCTTTGAGCATGCACGGCCACGACATGAGAGGAACTTACGGACCCACTCTGCCGGTTCCACGGACATACCGGAGTATGTGCCACTGTCGCAGCACTCAGAAGAGGACCCTGTGGAGGACTCCCCCATGGACCATGAGGGCTCTGCCCCCACTCCGCCTCTGTGACCGATGGGCAGCGAGGAGACAGTCACTCAGCGTCGGAGGGCTTCAGTGCCCGAACCACGACCCCGACGTGGACGACACGTTCAGTCACAGGGCATGCCTGCGCCAGCCGCGCTCCACCTGTGGATTGGCTACGTTCCTCCGTACCCGTGATCCTGCTGTGGAGATTGGAGGGTAGCCCTTAGTGCACGCACGACACGTAGTATGGATGAAACCTCTTTTTGTGTTGAGGTTATCCACCTTAGGTTGCATGTGGATAGGGATGTTTCTTTCTAGTTCTTTTCTATGTATTTTGTATTTCCGTTGTATTCCTGTTTACCATGTACTTGAAGAGTCCTGCCCCGTAGGGTAGGCATATTATATATGAGGTATTCCAGTTGTGATGATGTTATGATTCGGAGCCACTTCTATGTTTATATTTCTGCACTTTATGATACCGACCCGGTAAGATATGCGCGGCTTCTATTTTAAGTAATGTTTTAAAAAAAAATTGGCTCGTATTTTCGTTAAGCTATTTTTCCAAGTGAAAAGAACCATGACAGTAGGTAATGACTAATATTTGGCCTAAGTACGTACTAGTAGTATTGGGTCGAATATTAGGGTGTTACAGCCTTCACTTTCAAAACCAGGTGGCTGCTTCACATATACTTCTTTGGAGAGAAACCTATTCAGAAATGCAGATTTAACATCCATTTGATAAAGAGTGAAACCTCTGTATGCTTCACAAACAAGTAGTATTCTAATGGCTTCAAGCCGAGCCACTGGTACAAAGGTTTCATTATAGTCAATTCCTTCTTGTTGATTATAACCTTATGCAACCTACCTTGCCTTGTTTCTAACAACATTGCCTGCCTTATCTAGTTTATTTCTGTATACCCATTTTGTGCCAATGATGGTTTTACCCTTTGGTTTTTCAATAGGATTCCAAATTTTTCTTTTCTTAAATTGATCCAATTCTTCTTCCATGGCATCCACCTAACTTTGATCATTCAAAGCTTCTTCAATGCACTCATGCTTAATAGTGGAGATGAAAGCACAATTTGACATATTTCTAAGTGATGATCTGGTTCTCACCCCCTTAGAGATATCTCCAAGAACCTTGTTTTGAGAAACTGCTTTTAAATTAAAAACTCCTTTGTAGTTTCTTTGACCTTGAGATTCTTTAGCTTCTCCTTCATCTTCAAATTGCTCTCCTTGATAGTTAAAAATATCACTTTCTAATATTTTAGGTAACTTGAGCAAATTTTCTGAGATGCTTGTGTTCTAGAGCTTACTTTCTAAAGTCTTGTCCTTCATTGTTTTGCTATCAGAAGTTCCTTTGAGATGCATATTTTCAAAGCTCTCTTGTAGGTCTTCAAGATCATCAACAAGGTCTTTTCTAAGCTCTTTGAACTTGACATGAATGGTCTCTTTAACACATAATGTTCTTTTGTTGTATACCTTATAAGCTCTAGACACAGAAAAGTAACCTAGGAAGATACCATCATTAGACTTAGGATCAAACTTGGCAAGTTTGTCCCTGGTGTTAAGAATAAAATAAGATGAGCCAAAAATATGAAAATATGATATGTTAGGTTTTTGACCTTTCCATCCCTCATAAGGAGTCTTCTTAAGAACTGGCCTAAGAAAGATTCTATTTTGAACATAGCAAGAGGTATTAATAGCCTCTGCCCAAAAATCTTTTGATAAACCTCTTTCTAACAGCATAGTGCTGGCCATTTCTTGCAAGCTCCTATTTTTCCTTTCGACTACCCCATTTTGTTAAGGAGTTCTAGGTGCAAAAAACTCGTGAAGAATGCCATAATTTTCACAAAACTCATTAAAAGCGTGATTATCAAATTCCCTTCCATAATCAGATCTAATAAAGCTAATTTGAGAATCTTTTTCAATACAAACATGTTTTGCAAAAACTTTGAATTTTTCAAAGACCTTATCCTTAGAAGCTAGAAATATAACCCATGTAAATCTAAGGTAATCATCCACTATAACAAGGCAATATCTTTTTCTAGTTAGAACCGAAAAGATCCATATGTAAAAGCTTAAGTAGTTTAGTGGTTGAAACCACATGCTTGCTATGGAAAGAAGCTTTGATTTGCTTGCTTTTTTCATAGAAGTTACAGGTTGAATCCTTACCAAATGTGATCTTTGGAAGGTCATTAACAAGTCCTTTCTAAGAGAGCTCAGAAATAAGCTTCATATGAGCACACCCAAGCTTCTTATGCCATAACCACTTATCATCTGTGAAAGATGCGAGACATTTTTCATTTTGTTCTTTTAAATCATCCAAGGATAATACATAAGTGTTATCATGCCTCTTCCCAGATAAAATCACTTGTTCTAATGTGGGGCTTACTACTTTGCAAGAAAGAGCATCAAATATAACTTTGAAAAATTGACTGATACTTAGTAAGTTATGAGCCAGTCCATTAACTAACAAAACATTAGAAATTTGGTGAGAATCATCCTTACCAATATCTCCTATGCCTATGACCTTGGCTTTACCTCCATCTGCAAATCTTAGTGATCCTGAGCTTTTAGGTCGCAGATTTCTTAACCATCTTCTTGATCTAGACATGTGCCTCGAGTAGCCACTTTCCATGTACTATTTATTTTTAGGTTCCACATGCATCCTTAAGCATACCTACAATGCATACATTTTTAATTTTAGGTACCCATATCTATATGGGTCCTCTAAAGTTAGTTTGAGACGAAGGTTGCCTAACCTTTTTGACATATTTTCTTCCTATAAAGTATTTGTTAGGTAGATGTCCCCTCTTAAAACAGATAGTACAAGGAAATCTTTTCTTTTCTCTCTTGATAGGTGTTAACTTTCTTTTTTCTCCAAAATTTTCTTCATAACCCAATCCCGTTTCATAAAAATATGGTGGTTGAGCTCCAAGCATTAGATCAAGATTTTTTGATCCATTTACCATTTTCTCAAGGTCAGATTTAAGAAGTTTTGAAGTTCTTTCAAGCTCAGAAATTACCTTCTGAGTATTTTCATTTTTGTTTGCAATTTCAAATCCTAAGGCTATGAGTTTTATATTTAAAACATTGTTTTCCTCTTTCACAACATCCTTCTCAAGCCTTAGATTCTCAACTTCTGACTTGACCATTTTGAGTTCTAAAATAGTTTTTTTGTGTTCTTTTTTCAGATTGAGATGGTGTGAAGAAAAAGTTTGAGAGTTTTCAAGCAACACTTCATAGAGAAATAAGAGTTCATCATAGGAAAGATCTAAATCATTGTTGTTTATCTCAGAATTACTATCTAATGAATATCCTGCCATGAAGCACAGATTGGCAATGTCCATTTCCTCCTGATCTTCTAATTCCTCCGTGTCTTCTTCTAACTCACTGCAGGTAGCCAGCACACCCTTCTTCTTTGGCGTAAACTTTTTCTGTAAGCTTTTGATTTTAGGATGGTCCGGTCTGAGATGACCTTTCTTCCCCACAATGATAGCAGATGGCTTCTTCAAACTTTGGTTTACCTTTCTTGTCCTTTCTGAAATTGATCTATCTTCTTTTCTTTGATTTTCCTCTCCAGACTTTGGACATTTTTCTAACAATCATGGAAAGCTCATTTCCATCTTCATTGTCAGATTCGTCATCAGTCTCATCCTCCTCATCAGAGGCTTCAGCAACTTTCATTGCCTTAGCTTTATATGTTTTTTGATGAGACGTCTTTAGTGCCATAGACTTGTTCTTCTTACTAGTTTTACTATGTATTTCAGAAAGCACAACTTCATGAGTCTTAAGTGACCCAATAAGTGCATACAGGCCAAGGGTTTTAAGGTCTTTTGCTTCAGTAATGGGTGTGACTTTGGGCAGCCATTTTGTAGGAAGACTTCTCAAGATTTTTCTAACCATTTTTGAGTTAGAATATCTTTTTCCAAGACCCTTAATTTGGTTTATAATGTGTATAAAACCTTGTGGTCATTTCATCAATATTTTCCTAGTCAGTTATTTTGAATAGTTCATATTGATGAACCAGCATACTGATATTAGTTTCCTTTACTTGATTAGTTCCTTCATACAAAATGTGTAGTTTATCCCATATTTCTTTAGCCATGTCATAAGCAATGATTTTGTCATATTCAGCCTTGCTTAGTACACACGTGAATAGGTATTTGGCTTTTGAGTTCAATTGAACCTGTAACGCTCCGATTTTTCCTACTATGCAAAATTATCAAAATGCCCCAAGGTAAATTCTGCACGAGATTCGAGGCCAAATAATCCTCAATAAGATATTTTAACATTAGATTAACATTATATGAGGCTTAGATAGCAATTCGTGCAAAAATCTCAAATCTCGATTTTTCTATGTGTAAAATAACCAAAATGCCCCTGAGGTTATTTTTGCCATGGAAATCAAAGATGGCTAATCCCAACTATCCTCAAGGGGTTAGATTTATGTTTGAAGGGGATTATTTGTGTTATGTTGATATTGTGGTAAAAATCTCAACACCCAATTTTCACCATATGTAAAATTACCAAATTACCCCTATGGTACCCTAATGTGAGATTGAGTAATCCTTGAGCCCGATTATCACCCGGGAAGTTCAAAATGTTTTGTTACAAGCATGAATTGATATCTAGAAATGTTCAGGTAATTCCGAAAAGTTTTTACGTAAAATTATCTTTTTACCCCTAGTTAGTGCTATATGAGTTTACTTAAGTAATTAAGGCAGTATTAGGCACTAATTCAATTCAAATTGTTTTAATTCATTAACCTTGGGTTTAAAATAATTACTTAAGGTTAAAAATAATTACCTAAGGTTAAAAATAATTACTAGAGGTGATTAGAGCTTAAGAATTGTTTAGGGAAATTTGATTTCCTTTCTTAATTATAAAGAGCTCATAATATTAAGATTAAGGTAAGTCTAATGCATTTTCTTTCTTTACCTTGAGATTAAAACTTAAGTTACTAATTGATTTTCAACTCAATTGAGATTAACTCCATTAGTAGTATAATATTATCCTTTTACCTAGTCTAGAGTTGTCTTATACACTTAGTTTTATCATTTACACAAAATTTCCAATTCCTAAATCTACCACCTAATAAAATAAGCTATCCTACATGTCCTACCGTGAATGAAAGAATAATCTACTTGTCCCCCATGATAGTCTTGCAAGCTCACGGATTCTTCCCCCTCCATCACCTTGATATTTTAATTTTTCTTTAACAATAAAACACACACAACACTCATTGCATTACCACTTACTTTGTTGGAGTTGTCTTGCTTTTTGAGCAAAAATTCTGACGGTATAACAGCCTATATATAGAGGCCTCCACCCCCCTTAATGCCTCCATTTTATTTTATTATCAAAGAATTAAGCACTCAAACAACATCATAACCATACCATGTGTTCTTTGAGTTGTTTTGCATTATTTTTGAGCAAGGATTCTGATCACCTTACAGCCTATATGCAGCAGCCATAGCACCGCCAAACTCCTATAAATATGTGACTTTCCAAGGCCTAATGCACACATAAACACATATACTTGTTACTTGAAATTTTTGGTGTAGTGTTGTTCACTATCTTGGCCAAAAATCCTCTCATATCTCTCTGAACTCTAAGCTTCCTTCTTCTTCCTTATCCACCTCCAAGAGACTCTATTCTTAACATTCATCCAAGTTTCCAAGCTCAAATAAACACATACATACCATAAACCAACCCCTAAGCACCTAAACTTTTCATTACCAAACACAAGAACACAACAAAAATCCTTCCACCATTCCATTTTCATTTGGCCGAAACCATCATCATCACCTAGAGAAGATTTTCTTTTCTTTTCTTCTTAAGATATCAAGCTTTAACTTTTAAGAACAAGAAACAACGTGGTAGGAATTTTATTTTATGTTCTTTCCTATGCTTCTTCCTTTATTTTTTTGGCTTTTATGACTTGATATTGACCATGGCTTGATGATGAGGAATCATGGTAGTGGTTGTGAATCCATCATATAAATGACCTCTAAAGCTCAAAGTTTAAATCTTGTTGTCAAAAGATTATGGAATAAGTAATAATCTTCTTTAAGATTGATTCTTTTTGAGCTTGATGATGAGTTCAAGAGATAAGGTTCTTGGAACCATGGTGACAAAGAACTCTAAAGCTCACTTCTTCTTGTTAAAATTATTTGGAGTTAAAGAGTTTCATACTCTAAAAGTTTTGAGCTTGAGCTTAACAAGATACAAAAATGAACTTGCATCCAAGTTTATGTTTCAAGTTCTTGCATATCATGTTTATATTTCAAGTTATCATCTTAATTCTTAAAGATAATAATATAGACTTGCATCTTCATATTTATATTTCATGTCTTGCACATCATCTTTATATTTCAAGTTATCACCTAATTCTTGAAGACTTAAGAATGGAACTTGCATCTTCATATTTATATTTCAAGCCTTGTACATATTTCCAAGTTATCACCTTATAATGACAAAGATTAAAATGATGATTGCATGGTATGTTTATGATTCTAGTCATCACCTAAATCTCTAAAGCTCAAGACTTGCTCCTTTTATCTTAAATGAGAATTTTGGTCATGGACACACCTCAAACAAATATGTTTTCAGCCTCATGATGATCTTAGTTTGAAGCTTGTTTTATTTTTATTTTGAGGCTTGGAACTTACCTTTAAGATGTACAAAGGATTTTCGAAAGACTTAGAAATTAAAAAAGGTTAAGAACATGGTTTTCTCATGATTTTAGAAGCTAAAGTTTTGGTTCTGATCTGATCTATTAAAACTAGAATAGTTACTGATTTGTGATATTTAGATAAGTATAAGTCACTAATAATTGTTGTAAAATTTTTTTTAGCATTTTGGGAAAAACTAATAACTAGAAATGATCAAAATTATAATTTTATGAAGCTTTTGAAACACTAATTTTCTGGTACTGTTTTTGGAACTATTCACTACTGTTCATCACTATTCATATAGATTACACACATTAGAGTTACTAATATTGGTTGTAAAAATTGTTTTTGGTATGTTAGATGCATAAAAGTGTAATTACAAATGTTAGTTTGGACCATTTTGCAAAATACAGAAAATTGTGTTTTAAACTATCAATTATATGATTTCAACCAAATGATTTTAATCAGAGTTAATAATAATATTGAATGTTTCCATGAGTTCAAAATACCATTTATGATATTTAGAAAAAGTTTTTAGAAGATTCGGGTTTTGTTAAGTGTTAAAAACAAGCGATTTTGCACTTTGACCCCTAAAGTATAGCATAATTTGACCTATGGTCCGAAATGGTTTTTATGATGAATTGAAATGATTTCCAAATTTTTTTGGGTTTTTGAAAAGTCTAGATTAGTTTTAAGGATCATTCGTTTGAGAAAATGTGTTAAAAAGGAAAATTATGTTTTGACTCGTAATCTTTGAGAAATTGCAGTTTTGGCCCTCTTTTGGGCTTAAGCGTAAATATTGATAACATGATGAGATTAGTGTGGTTGATATCTTATGGAAACTATATTCATGTGTTTTAGTTGAAAATTTATGTGACTTGTGTTAATTATGCAAAGTTACAAATTAAGGATTATGCATGCTTAACTCTTGAATTGTACCAATAATGATCTCTAGTATGTTGCACTTATCCTGTCAAGCATAGCCTATGCATTAGCTGAGTTCGGTCCTTGATTCCAGCATACTAGTTAGGAGCATGTTTATTTTCAATGAGATATTGATAATGATTTGCTTATGGATTTATGCAATGAATATGGTATATGCTTATGTGATCAATTACATGATGAGTAGTGGCATGTTATAATTATGTTTGAACGATTGAGATGCATGATTTATGAAGTTATGATTGCATGTTCATGTTTACATCTCTAAATAACATGCTAAGATTAAAGGTGACATAATACACTCAGAAATGATCCTTTCATAACAGGCCAAGCCCGGCATAAGGTGATCCAAGGAGGTGATCTTTTCGTAATGGGCTGGGCCCAGCGAAAAGTGATCCAATGCCCCCTAACCCGCACTCTGGGAGTTAAGAATTTTGCTTATCGAGAAGATAAGTGTAAACTAGTGACAACTAGTTAAGTATGAGCTCATAACTTAGAACTCTCGAGATGAGAGAAAATATAGGGCGGCCCCTAATAAAAAAGATTAATAAATTTAAGTCACTTAAGAGAATAATGATGAGAAATCATGTTAGATGGATACAAATGTGTTCTTTATGTTATGCCTATTTATTGTGTATCCTATTATATCTTATGGTATTGACATGCATTCATGATATAGTATGTTGCATCCATGACATTAATATTGATGCTAAAAGTACGAGCCTCGATTAATAGTATTTAGAACTTAAAAAATGAACCTTATATATGGTCACATTTTCATAATGAAACCCGAGGTTCCTGGGGACGATTACAATGACACTTGCATTAAAGTCGGGAAGCCCTACCAAGAATCTTATATAAGTTTCTCATCCATTTTTCTTTTTCCCGCGTCGTATCCAGACGAGGATGATGGTGTAGCTCGTGATCTTCTCTAAGATGTGGATAAGGAAGTTGCACTACAAATGGGATCAGGAGGTTTGCAGTGGAAGTATGGAGATAGTTTTCCTTTGGGCATTGGCTCCAGGGTGATTATACCCCTTTTTATCCGCTTACATTTTAGTCTCTTGAGGGATGTGTACCGATGCCCTTTATGTTTATTTAAAGGACATCGCTAATATGATATAACTCTGATGTGTTAATATTGTTCGTGTCATGTTATGCAATGGTTTATATATATGTTATAATGTTGTATGTATCTGTGACTTGTTTTTATCCTTTCTTATTTATAGGTAGGGCAAATAATGTTAGTTACTTAGCATGCGCGGCTCACATTTTGTATTTATTTTAAAAAAAAAAACTACCCATATTTTCACTAAGGTATTTACAAGAGTTTTAAGTTAAAAACTAGAACAAAAGAGTAATGACTAATAATTAACTTAACTGCGTCCTAGGCGTGTTGAGTTAAATATTAGGTTGTGATAGAACTCTAGCTTTCTGTTGATCTGTCCACCTACTCCTTGGGATATCTCTAGATACTAAGCGTACATTATCAGTTTCTAGAGTTTCCTCCCTTGGAACATAATCTCCTTCTTGCATGATTTCCCATAAGTCAAGACTTATTTATTTTATGAATAGCTCCATTCTGTCCCTCTAATAAGCATAGTCTCCACCATCAAAGAATAATGGTCTATTGATAGAGTGACCTTCAGTAATATAAATGTTTTGTGCCATGGGTTTCTCAGATCTTTTCCTCTACAGTCAGTAGATTGCTCAAACCCTTAGAGGCCAAGCTCTGATGCTACTTGTAGGTAGAAAAACACACGAGAAGGGGGTTGAATCGTGTTTTTAACTTTTCTCCCTTCACTGAAGATCTAAAAAACTTTATCAAAAAGGCTATCAAGATGAACTTGTAGCACAACAGAAAATAGCATTAAACACTTTCAGAAAGTGAACCTTCTAAACTTGAGCAAATAAGGAAAGATGTATAAAAGCCTTTTCAAATTGAAATTAAAACAATAGCAGATATGAATATAAAAGTGATAAAGGAAAAAGAAGAACGAACACGAAGAGTTTTATACTGGTTCGGCTAACCTTCCAATATCCAGTTCTCAACAACCATTGAGTTTCACCACCTTTTCCTCCAACCAGAGAAAAAATAAAGATAGTTTTTTCAGTAGCCTTCTCAAGCTATGTCCAGTGACCAGTAGACACCTCTATTGTCACACACCGAGTAGTTATTCAACAACTTCTTCAAGCTGAAACTATGAGCTGTAAAGAACACTTTTACAGTCACATTGCAAGTAATCTTTCATGAGTCTTTTCAAGCTACTCACACTGATCACTTTCGGATTAAGGATACAAAGGTTGTATGTTTGGGTTGCCACTCAAACTAACCTACACTCAAGATTTCTTGGAATATACAATGAAAAGAACTTTGAGAATCTTAAATGACTTCTTTCTATATGAGCGTATGATCTATAAAGTGTAGAGAGAAGATTTAATGTACAAGGAAATGATTTTTCAAACAGAGAAGAAAAAGACAAATGAAGGGAAAACTTTGGCAGCATTTCAACTTTATCTTTCAATGTTAAGTTCTACATTTGAGGAGCACAACATCTCTATTTATAGAGGTCTTTTCTTGAGACCATTACCTTCAATCAGATCATCCAAGGACACGTGTTGATCATCCATTTGTGTCTTGGAAAGAAGGTCTAGAAGAGTAGCCTTTCAGCTTTGTCAAATCAAACTATAGAAGTCGTTGTGAGAGAAGAGGTTTTTGATAATCTTTAGAAACTACTTCTTACTTTCTGAACCATAGTTTCTGAACACTTTCTTCTAGAACATTTTGATAGTTAACTTCAAAGGTAAAAGAGATGATTAACCGGTTCTGATACCGGGATATGATTTTTCCAAAAGCAGATTCAAATTTGAAATTGGAAAAATTTTCCCTCCTTCTTCTTGAAAACATAGTTTCACTAAGAGAAAGCTTTCTGAACTTTCAGTATCATTTCCTTGATTAAGAATGAATCTTCATGTCTTCAAACGTTGCTTGTTGATACTCCAAACTTTTACAATAGAGATGTTTGAAAATGGCAGATCACTTTGACTTCATATGATATTTGATATCTTCCTTTCAAGCGTGCTTTCTGAAGTCTAATGCTACTTTCTGAAATCCCTTGCCTTGGTTTCTTATTCTTGAAAAGATTTTCTTTCAACCATAAGGCATGTGTGTATAATATTCACTTTCGTTTAATCATAATCTCTTTTCATGAGATAAAATATGTTTGCACATGTGTAGTGAAATTATTTTCATTTCAAGTGCATATTATGCAAATGAGAGAGCCTGTAATGTTTTGTCAAGAAACTCAAGGAGAATATTAGACATTCTTCAGAATATTTTCTGTAAGTTGGCTTTGTTGTCATTCAGAAAGAAAATAACCGAAAAAGGGTTTTGGAGCTAACAATATGTATGTTTACTAATTTTTTTAGTTTCTAACAATAACACTAACTGTAACTCTAATATTAACTTACATGCATTAATAAAAACAAGCATTCAACCAAGCACAAATTACCATTGAAGAGAGAACTAGACCGGACCGGCCGGTCCGACTGGATTAACCGGGAACCGGTCGCCTGGCCAGTCCGGTTGAGTGCCTGGAACCAAAATGACTCAGAACCGGTCAAAATTGGGAAAACTAGTGAATCAGTCCGATTCTAGCGGGCTCTCGATTTAGTATTTGACCCAGAAAAAAAAAAAAGAAAAAGGGAAAAATGGCACTATTGCTCCGCCGCTCCAAAGAGGACTGGTCCAAAGGCTTGGCCACTCCGCCACTACTCCGCACCTCTCTACCTTTGGTCTGCACAATGCCTCTGCTTCGCCGCCAATCACAAGCACAGTCTCAAAAGTTTTCCCCTCTGGAAGAGCAAGCATCCACAGCCTTAGGTACCTTGTTAGCAACATTGGAGAAAAGAATAAGAAGAACTAGAGGGTCACACAGATGTCGGTCATGCTCACAGTCTTTATAGCCTCAGGTACCTTGTTAGCAACATTGGAGAAAAGAACAAGAAAAACCTAAGGGGCACACAGATGTCGGTGATGCTATCGGTCTTAGTTTAGGAGTTCATGTGTTCTCCAATGTTCCTAGTTTTCTTTCTTTAGTGTTCAAACATTTGTGGTGTTAGTTTTGCTTGTGTAATGGGCATTTAATTTTCCTATTCTTCTAGGCCCCGTATATTGTAACATCCTAATTTTTAACCTAATACTCTAGAACATACTTAGGTTAATCATTAGTCTATTACTTCATACTTCTCATTTTTACTTTGAAATACTTAGCGGAAAATACGGGTAAATTTTTTTTTTTGTGAAATACAAAGTGAGAGCCGCGTGATGCGATATAACACGTAAAGGGCAAAACATACATCTCATAATGTCATAGCATAAGGCACATAAAGGCACATCATGAGAAACACTGAATATCATCTCATATATATATATATATATATATATATATATATATATATAACTTGCCTACTTATAAGTGTCGGACTTAATTTAGTACAAGGGAATACATGAAAGAAAATACAACATAAACATAAACATAAATTACTCCCCTACCCGAGTGCATCTAATGGGGTAACCTCTAAACAAAAGAAGGTTTATCCTCATCTATGCGGTGTGTGCACTAACCCGGGCCATCCACAGCCTCCTACTGGCGACTATCCCTCGAGCGTGGCACGTAACCAGGAAACTGAGCAAGCTCCTCCGGCGAGAATAGGCGGAACGGGGCTCGGGAGTGACCTCCACGGCGCGGCCTCATCTCCGGTTGTCGTGCAAGCCTCGGCTGAGTCACGGTGGGCTCGCTACCCTCCCCAAGGTCCATGGGTATGGTAGGGGAAGATCCCTCGGAGGGTACTTGGGTTGCCGAATCCTCGGAAGGATCCGTCTCCGAAGATGACGATGGGCAACGAGGCACATACTGGGGGTAGTCTCGAACGGCGAACGCGGACGGTGGAGTACGGCGAAGCCTCTCCTCTTGGGGACGTGCACGCTCGAACACCAGGTCATCACCAAAAGGTGAGACTGGGGAGAAACGATGGGAATGTACAGGGGGAGTGAAGGGTCGACCCATGAACATGAATACTCTAACCGTGCATCGACCCACTAAATGGAATGACCCGTGATCCGGGTCATGGTGCACCTCCCATGTCGGCGTGTCCACGAACACCACGAACGTCGCCATCTGAAGACGTGGCGGAAAGAAGAGATAGAGGGAGTGAGAATCTTACTAAAGAATCTCAGTAGGGCCTCATACTACCTAGGTGTCATCATCTACGTCCTCAGGAACCTTGGGTTTAGTTATACAAAATGAGTGAGCATGCATTAAGTCCATTTTTAGGTTCTAAAGCATAGTTTAGCCAAGGTCCGTTCATTTTAGCATGATTCTTAATGACATGGATGCAAGCATGTTAAAGAATGTATGCATGGCTCTACTTAAATGCAAGAATAATCATCATACACATAGAACATCACAATAGTAGTGGCATAAAGTGGCAAATAAATTCTCTTTGTGACATAATCATCATAACTTCCTCATGGGCCACCCTAAAAGACAAGCGCTCTGGGGGTGCTCGGCCGAACCGGTGTCACCCAGAATGTGTCACATCTCTAGGTTATGAGCTCATACCTTAACTAGTCGTCACTAGTTCTTACTTACCACTTAACGATAAGCGTATCATAAATCATAAATCCCGACTATCTGAGTACGGGTTAGGGGGCAATTCTCTTAAGGGTGCTCGGCCGAACCGCTGTCACCTAAGAGTATAAATTGGTACCGATGTCACATGAGTTCTATGGAGGTGCTCAGTCGAACCGGTGTCATCCTAGAACCCATCTTAGTACCTTAATTTTCAAAATCTCTTTAAGTCCCCAAATTTGTCGGAAACTCAGCGGCACAATGGCATTACGCCGAATTCCTTCCAAATTTGCTTTATGCCACATAAACATATATCCTCATGAATTCCTCATATGAATAACATTATCATTCTTCACATAACACATGCATTATCATCGAACATTCAAATGCTTACCCTTACGGTAGCTTATGCTTTGACCCCTTACGGGTCTAAATCTTGAGATATAGTTTTCTAACATCCGTCGTTCATATGTTATGCACCTAAGGGCTCATAATTAATCATCATTCCTAATCCTCATGTTCATACTCAAATCTGAAAAGCATAGGGCAGAATTTCTAACTTGTGATTACGGGGTTCTACAACTTACGTTTTAGACCCTTTCTCGGTTCCGTCTTCGCCTAAGGCGCTATAAATTAAATCTAAATCAATTATGAGACATTCCTATGCTTAAGAACTAATTATAAATCACATTTATCATGTTGTAACATTGCTAGACAGAATCCAGAAAACTAAATGTTCTAAGAGTTCTACATTTGCATTTTTACGGTTTTCTAGTTACTAGTTTCCCTATAGGTGCTAAAATTCAATTCTAATCCAAATGTTACCAAGTTTTTCATTTCTAAACAATCCTAATCTGATTATGTTCCCATTAAAACAGTTTGAATAAGTTCCAAAAACAAATGGGTCTAAATTATGTTAAATTCTAACTTTACGGTATTTCTAGTTAGCTAGTTTCTTGCCTATCATGCATAGAATCATTTCTACATCATCATGTGATATTTCCACACATTTTAACTCATCAAAACATCATTATACAGCCACAAACTCATCTTGACAGTATCGAAAACATCTAACTTCAATAAGAGAACTAAATTGACATCTCTAGGTACGTAAGTTAACTAGTTTCTCTTGGAATCGAATTAGAATTTCTAAAACTCTTTGCAAATCATTTTAATTCATCAAGAGGCCAAGAGAAGCCTTAGGTCAGTGACCAAAATATATTTCATCTTCTAAAAGGGAATAAAGTCATATCTCATGATAACATAACCTTGTAAAGATTTGTAAAGCTTTTAAGAAAAACTTAGAACATAGACTATTAATCCTTGTAGCTAGATGAAAACTCATTACAAGTCCATCATCACTACTTGGCCGAAAACATGCATTCAAAGAATGCATTCACGTTAAACTTTAACTTGAAATGAAATGGGCAAGTCTTTGAGCTCTAGGTTCTTAAGTTATGACATAAAATAAACGTGCTCATGCTTTTCATTTTTAATCTTGCTTACAAAATAAAGTGATGACTTAAATTAAATATGCAAGGCATAAACTTAAACGTGCAAGCTTGAGAGTAAATATGCAAGGTTCAATTCTTTATTTTAGTGCTTTTGGCCTAACAACAATCCACTTTAAGGCCGAAATAGAAAGGCATTCGAGAAATTAATTAGGTGATAATGCAAGTTCAATTCTTTATTTGAGTACTCTTGGCCCAACAACAATCGACTTTAAGGCCAAAATAGAAAGGCTTTGAGAATTAAATTAAGTGATGATGCAAGTTCCATTTTAATCTTTATGCTCTTAGGTGATTAGCTTGAAAGTAAAGGTGCATAGCAAGAATGTAAATATAAATGCAAGCATAAAATAAATTATGCAAGTTCATTTTATCTTTCTAGAGCTCTTAACAAGACGTTAAAGGAACTTAAACCTTAACCCAAACTCATTAAACCAAGATATGGTATAGTCTAGAGTCCTCAGAACTCAACATAACATTTTTAGAAAATCAAAACATTTGACATGTAAAAGAAAAGGAAGTGGCCGAAACTTCAAGAAGGAAGAGGAACATTTTAAAACTCTAGGGTCCATGATCTTGATGATATATTAACACCAACATCATGAGACCTCATCATTGAGTCCTTAGAACCATTTTGAAACATTACCAAAGATAGAGTTCTCAAGAGTTCAAGAAAGGAAGAACTAGAAACATTTTTACTCAAGAACAAAGATCAAGCTCTAGAGTTTGTTTCAAGTGATGGACATCATCATCAAGCTCTCATTTCTCTATTCTCAAGGGCTCATGGCCGAAACAAGAAAGAAAAAAAGAATAGAGAAGAAGTTCTAAAAAGAAAACAAGAGAAACCATAAACATCAAGCTTTAAAGAAGAACATTCATGAAAAGAAATCCCTACTTGGTGTGATGATCTTGAAGATGGAAGAAGAAGATGAAGAAGATGAAGAACTTGAAGAACTTTGAAGACTTGAACTTGAGAGAAAAAGGAAGCTTTGAAGTGTTTCTTTGAGAACTTACACTTTGCAAATGAACCCAAAATGATACAAGTTCACCCAAGCAAGCTATTTATAGAGAAATGAAGCAATGAAGGGTGCAAATGGAGGGGGAGGCTTCGGCCATGCAGAATGGAGGGAACCCATGAGTTCCATGAGGTGAGATAATGTGGTCTTGAAGCATGGTGAGGTATGGTTCAAAGTATGGTGAGGTATGGTTCAAGGTATGACCTCAAGTATGGTTCTTTGAGTGAGAAACAATTCAACATGTGAGGTAAAAGGAGAGAGATGGCCGAATGTGCATCAGCCATGGGGGAGAGTTTCTTGCATTTTAATTGTGGTTTAGAGTTGTGTTTAGGTGTATCTTTGATTAGGATTAAGATTAGGAATTTGTAAGAAATGGTCTAGGTGAGGAAATGGGTAATTAAGGTTGTCAAGACATAATTAAAGGGTGTTCTTGCATCATTAGTGAGTTATAACTTCATTTTAGTGTATAAACAATTCTAGACACAATTCCTTGATTTAAGGAATTGGAGAGAGAAAATACTATTCAAGATTCCAAGACTAGGAATCTTGAGTTCTAAAAAGGGATTTAAGTTTAATCTAAGCAATTTTAGGTTCTAATTAACTTTAATAAATTATTTTGACTCTAGATTAATTAGGAAAATTAATTAATCTTCGTTTAGAGCCTGATATTGCTTAGGTTTGCTTAATTACATCATTAAGCTCAAAAACACTATTCTAGGGGCAAAATCGTAATTTTGCACTAAAACTGCCCGGGATCACCGGGACTCAAACAGATGTTTTGAAACATGTAAAAACATGGTTTTAAATCTCTGGGGAAAGTTTTGGGCTTAAACAGCACCTTTACCTGCGTAAAACGCTATAGGGGTATTTTGGTCATTTTGACCCGAAACTGCGGAAAATGAGATTTCCGTCTCCGAAACCACTCAAGGGTCATTCAATCCCCTTCAAACATTGACTTGGCCCTTCGAGGACTGTCGGGTCATCCATCCTCGAATTCCGGGCCGAAAATGACCTCATGGGCATTTCGATCATTTTCCACTCTAACAGAAAATCGGGGCGTTACATATATCATATAAAAAAAGAAAAAAGAAAGGAGAGGGAAAGCGTAGAAAGCGTGTAAAGAGAGAAAGATTGAACAAGACAGAGAGTGAAAGTCAGGGGTTAGGTAGGAAGTAATGAGTAGTTATTGTAATTTTATTGTTATAGATTAAACTTTATGTAAATGTTATTTTAAGTTTGGATATTTTATATATTTAGATGTATATATATTTATATAAATATATATTTTATTATATTTTGGTTGAACAGGTTGAACCCCAGTTGGACCAGTAAACCTTTGAACCAGTACTCTGACCGGTTCGATATTCGGTCTGGTTTTCTCGTCCTTGCAAATTACATTACAATATGGCGTACAATTCCAAGTTATAGTACAATAACAACCAATTAATGTCCAAATCACATCAATTTTTAAATATTTAAATCAAATTACAATAGTAACACTATGAAGTTGGCCTAGTTCTGTGTGGGAATTTTCTCTGACTATATCCTTCACCTCCACAAATACCACAATGTCTCGATTGTCTCATCTCATGAGAGTCCATTTCATTAAGAAAGCAGATCGATTTGGGCCGTCATTTTACCACATGCTTCAACTAGAGGTTAGGATAAACCTAGGGCCATCACATTTGAGCCAAGTACTTTGGAAGCCACAATTTCAAACACCTTCTTATATACCTTGCAAATGTTCTCCTTCCTATATACATCATCATCATAAATATTCCTATCATGAGTTTGATTGTTGCAATAGGTAATTGCATGACGACATGGATCTTGATTTGTTTGAAAATCCCCATAGTCACAACATCTAGTTCTCAAATTCAATCTAAATTTGTGACCTATTGAAAGTTCTTGAATAGGGAATAACTCATTTCCTCTAGTGAATGATGTGACGCACATGCTCCTTATTGCACAAAGGTTTTCATCTCTTACTAAATAATCATCTCTCCTGTTGCTCTTCGAGCATATGCCTCCCAACCTTTGATAACAAACAACTTAACAAGTCAGAAGTACATTGATTTCACCAAGGCCATGATGGGAAGATCATGAGGCCCTTTCAACACAGAGTGCACACTTTAGACAAAGTTTGTGGTCATATGGCTATATTGATGTCCACCATCAAACGCTTAGGCCCACTTTTCTCTTGGTATTCCATCAAGCTAGTTGGTATACACCTCATCATGGTGACGCAATCCCTCATAGTGATAATTGAATTCATGGTCGATACTCGAATACCCTGCAAAAAAAAGAAATAACTTGTTATATTGTGAACAAAATATATAAAATCAACAAATCACAGTCAAACATTCAAATAAACTAGGAACTACCTATGCTCATGACCAATCGATGCAAGTACAACTTTTTAAAGTTGTTCAAGATATTGATAGTGATATGTCTAATGCAGAATATATGGAATGCTTTCGATGGCTTCCAATGACCGTAACACCGTGTTTTGTGGCTTTAATACACTCGTGGTGCTTAGAAAGAATGGCTACTACATCTTGGCCACTAAAGATCTGCGTAGATGATCCAGGAAAAAATGCCATGCATCTATTGTCTCGCCCTCAACATTGCAAAAGCTACTGGCAATATGTTCTGATTGCATCTTATACAAATGCAATCAATAGAATTCCTTTTTATTTCCTAGTCAAATGTGTCTCATGAACCTGAGCCAACAGTTTACAATGTCTAAATGCATTGATGCGGAGGCCAAGAGTCCAAAATAATTGTCTGAAGATGCAATCATTTGGTAGCTCCTCACCGTTGATTACTGTTCGCGCAACGTCACATACTCACATTTGACAATCGAACCATTGACAAAGGTATACATTGCATCCAACCAATTAGTTAATTGTTGGCATGAGCCTTCCTAGCTAATACCATAAACTCTTTCAATCGCCTTTTGCTTTGCAATCCATGCTTTCCGATATGAAATTATGCAATTGTATTAGTATTGAACCTCTGTAATCAAAAGTTTTACCTTAATAGATGGGTCAGCTCCTACCATGGACTCCATATGTGGTGCAATCATGTTTAAATTTAACATCTTATGGTCCTTAGAAATCCTACTAGAAATGCAACTGTGCAAGCCATTATATCTTCTGATTTCCCACATGTCATCTTTACAAATAGCTTGCCTTAATAAACCATTCGCATCCCAATTGAAAGCTTTTGCACTTACAATAAAATATCCTTAATCCTAACTCTTTAACAGTGTAGTCCACAGATTTATCAATGATGTAATTCTTAATTGCTCAAACTACATCCTCCCCGGTGCGAAACTCCATTCCAACTAGATATTCACCATCTGGATCATGATCTCTTGCCAAATTTTCATACTTTGGAAACTCTAACACACAAAACATCAAGATTTAAGAAGTGCATGAAAGGTGGAGGATCTTATGGTGCCGAATAGCAATGTTCCTTATGTCTCGTCATCATCTGCACCACTATCATCGTCGTCATCTCCTTCTGGGTCATCAACACTTTCACTATCCATCATTAAACAGTCTACAAATCTATCTGGAAATTGGCTTGACATCTGTTGATGTTTACACAAACAAAATTAATCACAAATAATGTGCTAAATAAAATTTAAACTAGTCACATAACTAAATGGATAGCACAAGAAGAAAATAAATAGTATCAAAACGAAGGTTAAAACGACACTAAAAAAATAACAAACAAAATCAATCACAAATAATGTATTAAATAAAATTGAAGCTGATCATATAACTAAATAGCACAAGGACAAAATAAATAATACCAAAGCTTACTAAAAATAAACAACACAAAAAAATAGCATATAAAATTAATCACAAATAATATAATAAATAAAATTTAAATAAATCACATAACTAAATGGATAGCATAAGAAGAAAATAAATAATATCAAATCAAATCTTAAAATAAGCAGCACAATAAAAAATAACAACACAATTAATCATAGATAATGTACTAAATAAAATTTAAACTAATCATATAATTGAATACGAGAAGAAAATATATTATATCACTGTTTTCTAAAATAAACAACACAATAAAAAAATAGCAAACAAAATTAATCACAAATAATGTAATAAATAAAATTCAAACTAATCACATTATAAAATGAATAACACAAGAAGAAAATAAATAATATCAAAGCTTAAAATAAATAGAAAAATGAAAAATAACAAACACAATCACAAATAATGTACTAAATAAAATTTAAACTAATCAATAACTAAATATCACAAGAAGAAAAAACTTACTAGAGTTCCACCGTAATTTTGACCATCTGGATATGAACTAGGACCAACCTCAATATCAGCTTCAGTTATAATGTCTTCAAACTTCACATACAACTCTTTCCTAAAAATGTATGACTCAAATTGTTGATGCATCCAAAATATCAGCTGCAGATTGATGTCGGTGCTTATTTTGATTGCCGATATTTAATATTATCACTGACAATATTCATTGGACATGTATCTTTTACCCTAAAGTTGCCAATGCATAAGGGAATTTTACAATTTCCACCATAATTCTGTGGTTTCCCCCCTAATTGCATATATTTGACATTCTTTCACTCAATCCCAATATTCAAAATAATGAGCCCATCATTCGCGAGTTTTACTTTCCAAATTACTTATTTGTCTTCCAGCAAAATCACCAAGTATGACTTCTATGTGGGTTAATTTTTAATTTTTTTTATAATATATTCTTGTTACACTCGTCTTGGCAAGTACATTTAAAAAAAATCATATTCAAAACAATTCTATCAAAGACATTTCAAATGTCATACACAAAAATATCCAATCCCAAAGTCTACAAGGAATTTAAAACATTATTTTATCTTTCAAAGTCTAAGAATCAATCGTAAGTATATGTGCATTATTGTTTCAATACCTAAAATATGGGGATCCAATTCGAACATCCACTCCATCACCATTAAATTTAATGGATAGATAGAAATAGTAAAAGTTATTATCACATTCAACGATGATAAAGTGAATATCCCAATTAAACACCTACATTCAAATGTTGGGATAACTTTTTTATAAATGCATTCGAAGTTGGTTACCAATAATACTCGAGTTGCGAGGGAAAACCTACTACGCGAGATTAATTCACATCCTAGTCTACAGTAACAGAATTAAAGTGGCTATTTCTAACTCGAGAGGGAAATGTAGCACTCAAAAACTAAATATACCCCAAAAGATGAGAAATTATATATGATAATATATAATAGGCACAAATATTGTTGTGACATAAAGTATATGCAATAGGATAAATTATTACTTTAGAAATAATTTATAGCCTTGCTACAATATTACTATCACCAATATTAATATCTTCATGCAAGAAAGTCCAAGACTTCCAGCTAGCCAACAAATAACCATGCAAATTCTACTAGCATTTAAGAAGGCAAATCTCCTTCTTAGTTTTGACTATTGCTGTCAAGAACAGGCAAAGTTTTGCACAGAATATCAGCTGCATACTCAAGCTCCTGCTCTGTTATGATCAATGGTGGAACAAGCCTGACAACATTTCCTTTTCCAGCAGTTAACACTAGAAGGCCAGAATCTCTGCAAGCATCTACCAGAGGAGAGGCAGGCACGTCTAAATCAATTCCTAGAATTAGGCCAACACCACGGATCTCTTTCACGTGGTGGTTTCCTCCCAACTTCTGCTGTAGTAGATGTTTGAAGTACTGACCTTTCTTAGATATAGCAGAGAGGAAATCAGATTTAGATATTTTATCCAAAACAGCAAGAGCAGCATTACAAACAAGAGGCCCCCCTGCAAAAGTGCTTCCGTGATCACCGTAATCTATAGCGGAAGCAACTCTCTCTGTCACAAGGACAGCTCCAATAGGTAGACCTCCAGCAAGAGGCTTAGCAAGTGTCATCATATCTGGGAAGACCCCATAAGCCTCATGCGCCCAGAGAAACCCCGATCGACCTAAACCACATTGAACCTAACAGAAAACATGTGCTTGTTAAGAGAAATATAATCAAACGAAACAATTATATATTTGATAAACTATAAACACACTTCGGAATTGTGTCAGCTATTCACTGTCATTTAAGCCAATAAAAGTTTGTGAGGAACACTAGCCCTCATTCTCCTCCACTCTCTAATAATTGAAAAAGAAGAAAAAAAGGGAGCCATGTCATTCCAAGTGATTGTGCTCTCAATAGTGAGATATTAGACAATATTGTTGTCAAATCATCAGACAGAAACCACAATAAAGATCAAAGAAACGGAAGAAATGCAATGTATTATTAGCACCCTTGGAAGGGAAAAACAGAATAAATCTTGCGGAAAATGAAAAAAAAAAAAGAAGCCTTGGGCACTATAGCAGCTCAATCTCTCCCAAATGCCTAGCCAATATTCTACCTACCCTCTACTCTCCTCCCTTGGATACATATAACCCCCCTCATAACAGAATCACATGGTATTTCCCTTCCCCATTATCCTATTGCTGACTCAGCAGGTAGTTACGCAGACTGTAGCCCTCCTCTCTCATCTCACAAACCCTACAATTACATTTTAGGCCCAAGTTACAATTCGGGTACCAAACAACCACTAAGAGACCCTTCCGCTGTAGGTGCCATCCATTTTCTACCCAAATGCTGTCTTTAAAAGGTTCCTAAAAGTTCTGACCCTCCATTTACTGTCCCAAATTGAAATGGCGTGCGATTGTATTAACGCAGGCTGTTCTTAAAGGCCGAACTTCCAAGTAAGTTCACCTCTATGGTTATCTTCTCCTCCACTAACCCTTGGAATATCCAGCATTCGCAATTCCCTCAAATTTTTTCACCAACCACAAATGATCTACCCAATATTCGATATGTATCAGCAGCACCTTCAGTGTTGAAAGAAGAGTTGTCCAATGCAAATGAAGATGTAACAGGAACAAATGCAGCCAGCACATCAGCTCCATTTCCAATGAAAAATTGAGCTTTAGTGCTGTTTGGGAGTCGTACAAGATGTTGCTGAGGGGACAAGGAAGTATCTCCATGCAAGCGTGGATGCGTTCTCAAACTTTCAAAGCAAGGGGACAAGTGAGTCTTCTGCACAATCCCTAAATTACATTTATTGCCCAACCCAAATCCTAATTCATTTTGATAATTTTTGAAATTCCCTTTTTTGTAAACACTATTTTGGGCTTGGCCCATTGGGACCAGCAAATGAATTAACTTCTTAAACACCATCTCTGCCCCATTCTCATGGCTCTCCTCAATTTGGGCAGCATTTCTAATCTGAACCTCCTTCCAATTAGATCCCTTTTTATTCCCCTTAATAATATGGGCCTGGCCCATTAGGTCAAGGAACCGACCCGGTTTCTCATGGGCGCTACCTGCTTCCACTCCCTTCTTCTCCCGACTCATGCAAACCATGGTAGTGCCCTCAACTGTATGCGCATCTTCTGGGTTCTCTGTCAAAGACAACAAGCCGGCTGCCATTTCCACCGCGGTAGCCAACTTTTGCAACTCTACCGTAGCTGTCGCCACCTCCCTAATTTTCGCAAGCCCTTCTTTCCCTTTTGTCATAGTGGTCCGAAGGTTTGGTGATTCTGGCTGTGTATGCTTCGCCGAATGGCAAACAAACCCACCCCGTTTTTAGCCACTAACCCATTCTCCCCTTTCAATTCTACCAACTTTGCTTCATGCCCCTCGGTTTCACCGAAGTGGGGAAGATCATGTTTGATAGTTGTCATCCTCATCCATACCTCCGCCACAGCTGTCAACACTACACACAACTCCGCCACTGTACGCGATTCTCCTTGCGATTTCATTGCTAGTATTTCACCGCCCATTGTCGAAGGGTCTGGCTCCGGTGGTGGTTGTCACCCTCCAACTCGGAGTTCTTCACTCATCTTCCTTCGTGCATCCTTTCCTTAGCATGCAATGAGTAGTGCACCACCGCCCTCCCTGTTCAATGGTCACCACTAGTAATGGTTCCTCGCCCTCCATCGTGACTTCGAGGCAGCCTGCCATTCCCACACGAGTCTGCAGTTTACTGCCCCAAGAGAAACCTTCTGTTGCCCTCCTAAAAACCTTGTCCTAGAAGTCCTCCACCTCAATCCAATGATGCTCTCTTCGTTGTGGAGACTGCCCCATGGTTCGAGTATGGTGTTGTTGTTCCCTCAACAGCCACTTGACCTTAACCAGTTACCTCTTCAATCTCTCCATCCTAGTCTCCAGTGCAGCCTCAACAATAGACCCCCACAACTCCCGAGATCAGAGCTCTAATGCCATTGATAGAAACCACAATAAAGAACAAAGAAACAAAAGAAATGCAATGTATTGTTAACGCCCTGGAAGAGAAAAGCAGTATAAATCTTGAAGAAAATAAGAGAAAAGCCTTAAGTACTACAGCAACTCAATCTCTCCCAAGTGCCTAGCCAATATTCTGCCTACCCTCTCCTCTCCTTCCTTGCATACATATAACCCCCCTCATAACAGAATCACATGGTATTTCCCTTCCCCGCTATCCTATTGCTGACTTAACAGGTAGTTACACAATGTGTGCCCCTACTCTCTCATCTCACAAACCCCACAACTACAATCTAGGCCCAAGTTGCAATTCAGGTGCCTAACATCATCATTTTTCAAAAGACTTCGAACAGAAATGCATTCTTGTATCTCAGCATTTGTTATATATGCAAAATTATGTTTTTTGACCTCAAAATTCACTAAAAAAGATTATGCGTTCAGTTATTAGTACTACTATACAGGTTCAGTGAAATATCTAGCTGAGATAACTTGTAGTTATACCTCATCAAATACAAGAAGCGCCCCAGCCTCATCACAAGCACTTCGCAGAGACTGCAGAAATTCTTTTGTAGCACTATATATTCCCCCTTCTCCTTGGATGGGTTCTACAAAAACTGCAGCAATCTTGCCCTGCCGAATTAACTCTACTGCAGCATGTGCATTTCCATATTCTAGAAAGGTCACCCCAGGCATAACAGGTTCAAAAGGGGCTCTGTACTTCACTTTACTTGTCAAAGCAAGTGCACCCAAGGTTCTCCCATGGAAGCAATTGCTAAAAGCTATGAACTCAGTAGCTGGCACTTCCCCATTATTACATGTGTGTTTCTGATACTTTCTTGCAAATTTAATAGCTGCTTCATTTGCTTCAGTTCCAGAATTCGCAAAAAATACACGATCAGCAAAGGAACAAGCTACTAATCGCTTTGCAAGTTCTACCTGCATCATTGCCAAACTAATTATAGATACAGATAATAGGTGTGATACCACAATGTGCAAACACATAACACACAGCTCCAAGATATGAACTCCATGTATGGCTGTAGACAATCATTCAAACGAAAATAACTCAAACATCTGTATGATAAACATTGCAGCCATACAGAAGCAAGTAGAAAATGTTAATATGCTTTTTTTTTTTTCCATTTTCTAGGCTTCCCTCAGATAAATGAAGATACAAAGGTATATTCAAGAAATACAGAACCTGAAGTCTTAAACTCTGTCATAAACAAAAATATAACGTCCACATAACAGCTCTGAACATAAAATTAGCTCAAAATAACTCTCTTTTTTTCTGTAGTTAAAAAAGAAAAACTCTCCCTTAATAAAACCTAAGTCAACTTCAGAACTTCAATTAAATCTAATTTAAGCCTTTTATTTCCTTGATGCCATCATAATTTCCATTGCGGCTAATTTTTCATGTTCCTGTTGTGTCTTCTTCAGTGTACTAATGGCCTTAGCAAAAGACTGGGTTAACATCCAGTCCAAACAGATTAATCCACTTTAAACCAATGAATCAAGAAGTGTTTTTCAATCATGTAATTTTCTAGCACTTCTTAATGACATAATGGATATAAGTTCCTCCTCTGACTTCGACAAAAAGTTGTCAGCCTTGCAATATTTGGATGAGGGAGATTCCTTCTTCAATACAAACACTAGCAGAAGGATCCCCTGATAGATTATTATTCAAATTTAATCAACCTCTGCACTTTGTCATTGAAAATGCTACTTTACTTGCGGCAAGTTACCATCAATGTTGAAATATCCTGCTCGAACATTCTGCTAAATATTCAGCCCTTAATTCAACCAGAAGAAGACATCCACCAGATTCATAATAGGAATCAAGATCATCTTCACATAATAACATGCCCACATCAGTACTGCAAACCAAGAATCTTCTTCGGCCTCTTTATTAAGCTTAAATCTTGCATCATCATTTAATTGCACTCTAAAAACAACTTTGAGTGTAAAAAAACTCTAGACACTACGACAACCATAGAAAAAGGTTCAACGTCTATCTCTATCCCATTGAATTCTGAACCTTGTCACCCTCTTTTCAGGAATTATAATAGTTCTAAAATTGTCCATGTGACTAGACATTGCTGCAACTGCCAACTTTAGGCATTTTGCCATATGCATGGACATCATCATCTTTATGTGCACACCGCAACTGAATCTGCGATGCTAAACCTGACAACATGGCAGATTCCTTGCTCGAATTAGAACATCATAATTACAACGGTCAACATGTTTCTTAATTGGTTGTGCTCTTCTTTACAAGGATCATTGCAGGCCTTATAGCAGAAAGCTCTCATTGAGTCAAGAAGAAATATAAAATTGGATATAACTCAGGGCTGAGACCAAACTGGAATGATGATATTCTCCCTTGAACAATCAGTGATTGAAAAGGGCATCTCAACAATATCTACACTCCCTAAGATCTGTGTCCACTGAAAATCATTGAAACTCATTGAAAAAAATAGTATTGACATCAATATCCAAGCTCCAACAACATGCCCCCAATAATACCTGGCAACAGAAGTAAAGTGTCCATGAATCCACAAACAGGGTGCTAGACCAACTAATATAACACAAAAAAAGCTGCATTTTCTATTAACAGCACATCGACTAAAATAACAAGCCAGTCACCAAGCAACCCAGGAAAACATACGCAGTTCAATAAAACTACTCCTTTCCTGTACAATTCTTTTTGCTTCTTGTTCCAACAAAAAAGGAAACTTGTAACAAGAAATAGCCACACAAGGAAGCTAGCATACATGCCACATTTGAACTGGGAGATACTGGCGTCAATGTCCTGAATTTTTAACCTGAACAATAGTTGGTTGACACTGAAATCTACCAAGTAAACACCTCAATAAAGTCATAATCGTGTCACCCACTTCTAACGTTTACTACAATTAGCCTTTATCATCAACAGGCACCTTCTACCTTCTACTTGACTAAAGACCATTGATGACTCCAACATCCATTCTCCTCCTGTGTATTCTTCAGCTATTCGATAATTATTTTCTTATAAAGGAAGAATTTTATCAAGACGAAATGAAAAACAACACAAATAGAAAGGAGGACAAGAGAAATGATGTATCACCTCACACAAATCATAATATAGAATAATGATATACGCGTGGCATCACTTATACACCCTGAAGCCAAAACAATAATCCCCCCCCCCCCCCCCAAAACAAAACAAAACCCAAAAAAATAATAATAATAATAATAATAATAAAAGATGCTGAACGAAGAGTGGAACATAATTTTAAACATCTTGGGGAAAAAATACGTTTCTCAGGTTCAAACAAATGACATAAGCAACAGTAAGTGACTCTGAAATCTTCCATGACTGCCAAGCAACGTAACACAAAATTCAAAAAGAAGAAAAAAAGCATAGAAAATAAAAAACAAGATGCAATAACAAACAGATAATAAAATCATGCGCATGCCCAAACCTGAGGTAGCGAGTAAAATATATTGCTGACATGAGCAAGAGTACCAGCTTGCTCCACAACAGCTCTCAACCAATCAGCGTCACAGTGGCCAAGTGCATTCACAGCAATCCCAGCAGTCAAATCCAAGAACTCTCTCCCTTCAACATCGTAGACCTTGCAACCCTTCCCTCTCTCGAGCACCACGGGTGCCCTCGCATAGGTCCCGACCAAGAACTTCCCTTCGTCCTCGATCAGCACCTCGGTCTTCTTCTTCCCGTCGCCCACTGCCACTGCAGCACCGGGTGCTGCTTCGACTCCCGCGTTGAGAGATGCACGGAACAACAACAGCCTTCGGCAGTGATGCTTCTGAGGAATCTGTCTCGGTTGGGTATCCGCACCGAACAATCGTCGAAGGTCGTTGTTGCTGCTGTACGAGGATTGAGCAGTGTTCAGACATAAGCGAAGGGCGCTCATTGTGCTGGTTTCAGACTAACTGTTCTCCAAACCCTCTGCTGTGTTGTCCTTTGCTCCGTGCACTGCGTGATCGAGGGTGGGTACTAGGGCTTTTCATTTTTTTTTTTTAATTTTCTGTAAGGAAATTATAGTTTTTACTAGAGATAATAACCGTGCGTTGCACGGGTTTTTTAGTTTTTTAAGATGATTTCTTTTAATAAATTTTTATTTTAAAAGATTATGATAAATTTTTTTAATCGAATATAATAAAAATTTATTGATTTTTTATTTAATTATTCTACAAAATGGACCTGCTTGAATGTGTTTATTACGAGAGTATTTTTTTTATTAGTAATTGAGTACTTTTATCATTCTTTTAAGTAAAAAAAATATTATCATTCTGCATAATACTTTAACAACTAAATCACGTTACTTTTTAAATTATACAATGAGTGTAAATAAAAGTGAATTTTAATTACAAAAAATATGAGAATTTTAATTAAGTACTTTTATCATTCCTTCAAGTGAAAAAAAAACTTATCATTCTGCATAATACTTTAACAATTATGTTATTTATTAGCATCATTTACTTGTTACATTGAATTTATTCACATGAATAAATGCTTTAGTTTGAGCACAATTATGTTATTTATTTTCGCTTTTTTACCGAAATAAAGCAAAAAAAAACATTATATACGAAACTATAACATTTTGATCTTTATTTACCTAAATATACTCTTTTTTTACCTTCGCAAAATCGGTTAAGTATGAGGTGATTTTAGAGTATCAAAACGAAAAGGAAGCGGTTGATACTCAACCGATTTCTATATGAATTTTGCATATTGAAATCAGTTGAGAGTTAGTTTATTCCATCTTGATTAATCAGACGGCTAGGGGAAGTGGTTGGTGGATCGGACGGCTGGGGGCGAAGCATCTCCACGGTCCCCTGCATGCGTGACAACCGCTTTCTCCACATGTTACGCATGCAAGGGACCATGGAGATGCTTCGCCCCCAGCCGTCCGATCCACCAACCACTCCCCCTAGCCATCCGATGCGCATGAGTTTCTACCTATATAATGCATGCTAGAAGCGAGAAAGAGTCCATCGACTCCAGGAGAGCGCGTGATCATTGAGAGGAGAAAAAAAAAGGAGCAGTGTAGTAATATAAGTGAAAAGTGATACAACATATTAAGAATAGAAGAGATGGCAGAAAATGATTTAAGACGGTATGATAATTTTGGATATATTGCAGCAAATCTTCATGTAGAGGTATTTTTTTTTAATTTATTGAATTAATGTATTTATTTAATTCTGTTTTTATTTATTAGTATCATCTAATAATTGTTTAAATAAGTTTAGTGCATTATAAATTTAGTTTAGTTGTGTAAGTTAGTTTAGTGGATTTTAAAATTATTTTAAGTTTAGTGTAAGTTTAATTTAATGATAGTTTAAATTTTATTTTGTGCATTTTAAATTTAGTTTAGTTGTATAATCTAGTTAAATTAGTGACTATTGTAGCTAGAATACACTATAAATATATTTAGTAAGTAATATATTGTAATTAGATTCATGAATATGTGTAGAAAATTACATGCTGGAATTAGTTTAGTTTAATATGTTTGCTAAGTAAATATTTTGGAAAGTAAAATTTATTTTTTGGGTGTTAGAAAACACGTATATTTAATTAGCTTAGTTAGTTATTTTAGGGAGACATGTGCACATTAAACATTAAAGTACAGTATAGTGTAATTAATTTAGTAAATATTATTGTTAGATTATACTAGAAATATGTTTAATAAATAATATATTCTAAAAAGGTTTATTGAATTTTATATTTTTTGGATTGGAATTTTTTTTTAATTAGATTAGGTAATTATTTTAGGGAGATTATTGTACCTTGAAGATATGTTTGTTGTAACATTTAGGTAGATTAGTAAATGGTATAGTTAGATTACACAATAAATATATATAGTAAATAATGCCATTTAATTAAAGTGATGAATAGATTTAGGGAATAATATATTTTAATTAGTTTTAGCTAAGTAAATATAATGAAAAGTAAAAGCTACTTATTGAAAGTAAATTGTTATTAGATTACGAATGTTATATTTTTAATTAGATTAGTTATTTGATTTAAGGAGATTAGTGCACCTTAAAACTTTTTTAGCTATAAACTATAATTAGGTTAGTATATTACTTTGTTGTTACAAATATATTAGAGTATAAAATGTATAAACATATTTAATAAAGTTTATAATTTATTTAGAATAGTAAGTTTATGTTCTTAACTTAGATTTGTTAGTTAGTTTTTTTGGTTAGATTAGTTCTCATTTAATTAAATTGGTACAATTGTAATATATTTTTAATGAGTATTTTTTATTCTGTGCTTTCGCCTGCTCGTGTATTACGTGGGAGACGAGATCATATGAAAAGGGTAGATCTCCACATGACGCCATACTTAGAATAGACCGGTTTTTGGCATGCAGCACAAATAAAATTCTTGGAGTATGATAATACTCTGCTTTCTGTATTTGTGGAGAAGTGGCGTCCCAAGACTTACATGTTCCACTTGCCCTATGGAGAGTGCACTATAACACTCCAGGATGTTGCATTTCAGTTAGGGCTACAAGTGGATGAGGATCCTGTAACTGGCTGCACAGGAGCACGGATAGGTTTTGTGGGCAGAATATTTGGGATATGTGTCATGAATTGCTTGGTGATGTACCACCTGAGAACGAGCGCAAAAGAAATGAAAGTACAATGACAACATTGGCGTGGCTAAAGAAAATCTTTGCACCTCTGGAAGAAAATGTGACTCAGCTTGAAGTCATGCAAGCAACACGGGTTTATATTATGCTACTGATTAGGGGGATGCTGTTTGTAGACAAGTCAGCTGCTAGAGTTCACTTGAGATGGCTACCTCTGCTTCGTCATTTTCAACAGTGTGGGTAGCTTAGTTGGGGATCCGCCATGTTATCCATATTGTACCGTGGTTTATGTCGTGCGGTTAACTTCTCAGTAGGTGACCTTGTTGGGTGTCTTGTCTTGTTACAGTCATGGATATGGTACAAAGTGCCATCGCTCAGTCCCATAGTTGATCACCTCAGTTTTAGGTTTCCATTGGCTAGGAGGTATATTACTATACCATAATTGATGTAAATTATGTTTTTGGATCATTACAATACCACCACATATCAACTAATGTATATTTTTCAGGTGGATCGAATTTCTTGCATCGCCCGATGCGCATGAGCGACGCATGCCAACTCTTAGGGCATGAATTGATCATCTCTACTATATGGATGTAAGTTTGTGAATATTATTTTACATATTTAACAGAGAAATATAATATATTTATATAATTGGAGAGCTAATAATTTTCTTGAACAGTTTGTGTAGACACCGTATGATATTTTGCAGATCCAGCAAATTACACTAGCATGGGTGACATTTGAGTCTGAAATTTGGGCATCACTTACATCATTAATTTGCTTCCCATGTGTTGAGTGGCATCACATTGATCGCGTACTTAGACAATTTGGGGCTGAGCAACCCATTCCATTCAATCCACTAAACATTGATGCCCTGCACGCGAGGGATGCACGAGGCATGGAGTGTACTTGGTGGCCAGATTATCATAGGACCTAGTATCAGTTATGGGATCAACGAAGAGAACGAGTAGTCCCATATCATCATGCTCCTGGTTTAGTCCAATTGCCTTCAGAAGAGTATTTTGAGTGGAATAGTCATGTTGTACGAAGGGTTTTATCTAGTGAGTAGGTGTTTCGCGACCCTCGACATGTGCATTTACCAGCTAATGCACCGCTTGGTGCCGCATCGGTACCTATTGTAGCTATGCCTCCCCATGCACTTGATCAACGTCAGCGAGGTCACCGAATGCAAGTAGGGACCCGTGCTAAGCGTATGCACCCTCAGGAGGAGAGTCATGATGAGGATGACGAGGTTGATGATCATGGTGCAAGTTCACCCTCTGGTTCTAGAAGTCATAGCATGGGTGATCCTACTCGCGAGTACATCCCTGGGTCAACTTCATGCACAGAGGGCGTATTTGGCTATGATTACATGCCCAGTTCTAGTTCTCATGAATACATGCCCAGTCCGAGTTCGGGTTTGAGTCCACTACTTAATCATATAGACATTGTTGCATGTCAAGGCTTTCTAGACCAGACCCCATTACCAACTCCATATTCCAGATCTGCACAGAGATATCCAGATGATCCGTCTGGGTGTCGTTGACTACTATGAGTCCCATGACCATAGGTTACGATATTCCATCGTTTGATCTCTTAGGTGGGACTCCTGCATCTGCTTTTGCCACATCGCATGAGGATGCCATCGAGGATCACGGGGGAGATGAGCATGAGGGTGAGGACCTTGGGCCGCGGCAGATTTGACCCATCCACTGCCATACCGGTGGCCATCTGATAGGAGCTCGGCGTAGCCAGCGAGATCAGTAGTTCGAGTACAATGTAGTTCTTGTAACTTAATGTAGTATATGCTATGATGTATCAGGTATTCATATATGTCTAGGTGATTATGTAGTTCTTGTAACTTAATGTAGTAGGCTATGATGTATAAGATATTCATATATGTTTAGGTGATTATGTAGTTCTTGTAATTTAATTTAATTTGGCACTTCCTTATGCTTTTCTATGGTAATTTTAGTACGATTTAAAAGTAAATGTTTTAAAAATGATTTAAAACATTCTTTGTGAATTATTTTGTTTGTAAATACCCATTCGTTAACACATTTTAACACATAGAAAATATATTGCAAACAAAACAAATAGTACGCAATACATTAAATCATCTGAAACATGAACTTTTACAACTTACAAATAAAAATCACACAACACACCATATGACTTGATCTGTTATCTAGTTGCTTGGGCCGGCATGATTCGAGGAGGTGGCCACTAAGGTGGGGCATCGCCGCTCGGTGTGACCTTCCTGCCTACATAGTCCACATCTCTTACCATGTCCGGATTCGACTTCATCCATTTTATTTCAAATTCTAGTTGACACTAGTCGGCCATTTTTAGCTCGTCTAAGCTCAGGATTTGGTCGTATTGGAGGACCACACCATGGAGGCCAATATGCCTTATTCGCAACCGGAGCAAACTTCACTCTGTAGACTTCCATAACAGTATTCATGCGGTAGACATTATCAACATAACTTCCCCATTCTACTCATGTTTCAGTATGTGCACAGGCAGCAAGTACATGACAACAAGGATACTGTAATACTTGAAATTCTCCACAATCACAATATTAAGCCCCGATTTTGACTCTACAAGTTCTCTGGCTCCAATTCCTTATAGGTTGTGTCTCTTAAACAATAAATGATTCATCTGATCGTGAAAAATTAGTAACAAACATGGTCCCCCAATGATTGCCTGTTCTTGTGATATGCTTGCATCAAGGCTTCAGAGAACTCCCGACCAGCCGCTAGTTAGGCCTCTGCTTGTTTTCCTCATTTCACAAATAATGCAGTACGACAATAGTAAGTGGCCTTCACTAATGTAGTTATTGGAAGATTATGGACACCTTTCAAGATAGCATTTATACACTCAGACATGTTAGTGGTCATATGACCATATCTGTGCCCTTCATCTTAGTCCTGCGTCCACTTTCTTAAAGGAATCATGTCCACCCATGCACCGATGTCTGGGTCCTCACTCTGACCAGCCCAAAATAATAGAGAAACTCACTTCAAGTCTTTGAATATGCTGCATTGATTAGAGATCGCTTTGCATCTTTGCTCTTAAATCTTAATGCAAAGTTGGATGCAATGTAGCGAATGCAATAAGCATGATAAGCATTTAGAAGATGTCATCCACTACCTTCTGCATCTAGTACTGCTTTGATAGCAGCATGTCTGTCAGAAATTATCAGTATGCCCTCTTGCGGTGTCACGTGGTGCCAAAGATGTTTTGGGGAAAAAGACCAAACCTCTGTCGTCTCTCCTTCAACCACACCAAATGCAATAGGGAAAATGTTTGAGTTACCATCCTGTGTAATTGCCGTTAGTAGTTTGCCACCATACTTTCCATACAAATGTGTTCCATTAACAGTCACAAAATGCTTTCAATGTTTAAAACCTTCTACACATGGTGGGAATGTCCAAAATAGATGATGAAACATCACACAAGTGTGGTCAACCAAATCACCAACGTAATAAGGCAGAGTTGAAATTTCAATGACTATACCTGGCATAAATGACTTCAAAGCCAATAACCATTTTGGAAGCTCATTGTACGAGTCCTCCCAATCACCATAAATCCAAGCAATGGCTTTTTGCTTTGCAAGCCATGCTTTCCTGTATGAAATCTGGAATTCATACTTTGAATAAACTGAGCTTGCAATGTCCTGATGGGAACCGTTGGATCAACTTCAACTATAGAATGGATGCTAGCAGTGATGACACGAATATCCAGCTGAGAATGTCTCTAAGAAATTTCGACAGACAAACAAGTGTGTTCACTGTTGTACTTCTTAACCTCCCACAGTCCTTTCTTCCATCGATATATGACACGAATGCTCCAATTACACCCTCTCCCAAAGTGCTTGCATTTGCCCTGATATCTCACATGATCTAACTGACATACCTTGTACTCAACTCCCTGTCAGATGCTATAATCTTTTACCACAAGTAGGACAGATTCTTTATTTGGGAACTGCTGGCCTTCATGCAATTGATTCACTCCATGTAATCCCATTGGGTCGCTACCATCCAGCTGATTCACTTGCATTCCTTCAAAATTTAAACTTGAATAGTGACCGACTCGTTGACTTTCAGATTGTAATTGAGTTTGTGCTCTTGATGATTGGCCCTGGGTAACAGGCACTATCTCCTTGTCAATCTCATCTTCGAACAACGCTGTAAAATTTAAAGTATATTTAATAACTTATACAAAATTTTGCAATACTAAAATGACAGCATACCAATACCAAACTTATTAGTGATAAGTTTTTTTGATTTCATTCACATTTATCATGTTTTATTTTCTTTAACTTGATTTTATTTTCAGTCATATCTAGAGAATATTAAAATAAAAATGAAAAAAATATTTTTATAGTTGAACAAATTTATCTGAAAGAAAAGATCAAACTTAGCGCAAGTTCAGACCTATTAATAAAACTTAGAGAATCAATTTATTCCATATTTTCATTATAAGTAAAATATTTCAAGATAATGTTATTAATAATTAAAAAAATGTATATATTTTATCAAAATATAAAATATCAAAAAATATTACAAATATTGAAGTTTAATAAAAGAAGTTTGAGTAATTATCTTCATTTGGGTCCTCTTTGGAATCCTCATCACTATAAATATCATCATAACTCGGATTTGCTCTGATCTAGGCCATATTACTGCCAACATTCATTTCAAAGTTTTCATTCTGCACTGGATTTGACATTGCTAAATATGGAGAATGTTGTGCTAATGATCCTTCAACAAATGTTGGATCAAGAGCATATCCCCAGAGCTATGAATATCTCCATTACACTAAGACCGGGAAATCGAGCATGACAATCGAACATCATCTCAATATCATCGTCAGTTTGAATCAAGCAACTTGTGAAATGTAACGTACCTTGTCCTACCAACAATGGCAGCCGACACAAAATCTGCACTATTTGCTTGTTCTGCTGCCGTAACTTGTGAAGGATTTTCTCACGAAGCTCATAAATATTCATAGAAGAACAAATACTCACAGGTACTGGATTTGGACAACAGAACTTCATGCCATCTTGTGTATTTTGTAATATTTCACAATTATAGTGAACAAGAACATAACCTTTCTGTGCCATTTTTACTCAAAATCTCACAATTTTAACTCTTCTAAATTCACAAGCTAAGAGTGAGCATACTGATATTGTGTGTGAAAGGTATGAAAGATGAACGATTGAACTCGGGCTTATATAGACGGAGAATGCAACCTAGGCTGCAGAAATACATGAAAGTCGGTTGAGCCAGGACTCAGTTGAGGATTGACTGATTGGAGCAGCAGAATCATCCCAGAGTCAACCGATTTCTGTGCCAAAGTTATCCACAAAAATTGGTTGACAGTCAACCTATTTCTTTGGATTTCATCTTTGTGAAATCACCTGGCTGTGAACTGACTTCTCTAACACCCAAAGACAATGCATTTCCGAAAATAATGTTGCAAAAGTAATAGAATGGTACATAATCTTCTCTTTCAAGATAAATAGGTAAAAAAAGCCATTTATTTTTTTATAATTTCAATTAATTATAAAATTTTTCTTATGATTCATTATGACCCCATTATCACTATCATATAATTAAATTTAGTGATTTTATTATAGTATCATTTTTTATTTGTATTTCTATTATTCATTTGTATTTTATAGAATAAGAAATAAAATGCGTTTATTTAATTTAAAATTAAAACTACAAAACTTTTATATATAATCTCAATGAAAACACCTTTAGATTATATCGAAAATATATAGGGAAATATAAAATTTAAAATAGTATGCTAATAATAGATATTAATAAAATTCATAATTTTATAAATATAAAATAGAACTAAATATTAGAATATATTAAATTATAATCATTAATATTATATTCTTTAGTCTTATATTGTGATACTAAATTTTGATTTTCTCACAAACTATTTTTTTTTCAATCATAGGATTAAAATAAAATAAGATCATTTAATCAACAAAAAGAATATGTATATAATGTTAACTTTAAAACATAATCTAGATTAAAATATTTAAAATTAGATGAAATAGGAAATTAAAAAGTTTTAACACTATATAATAATATTGTATTAATAAAATTCATAATTTTATGAATATAAAATTGAACTAAATATAATAATAAATTTTAATTTTAATCATTAGTGTTATGTTAATTACTCTTCTAGTGATAATTATTTATATTTATCGTTATTGTTGTGTGTACTAAATTTAGTTTAGTGTACATAATCAAATAATTTTTTAAAAACTTATAAATTAATAGAAATAATGTTTTAGAATCTGAATAAGCAAAAAATAAAGTTTAAAAATAATGCATAATATGAAAAATGTAATATTAACTTAAATGAAATGATATTATTGTTCTTACAAACTTACAAATGTTTATTACAATATATAATCATGCAATCACTCATTGTAGCAGAATTACCAAAGACCTATCACATGATAATATACAATTTTACTACAATCTAAAGGTTCGATCATGATAGGGATCCCAACCATTCCAAGCATATATAGAAACAACGAAAATAAAGGCATAATCAATGCATTACAATGAAACTATTTATTTATTATACATTTCAGTTTCAAAACTAACAAATTAAATCACAATAATAATATTGTTTTTCATATTTTGGAATGACAGAATTTAACTCCATTTGGCATTAGTAGAATTTGATGATTGTTATATTTAACTCCATAATTACTTCAATAAATATAATAAAATGAAGGGTTTAAACTGCTAGCTAATTTCTATATGTGTAATAATTGCATAGTAGAGTCAATTATATATATATATATATATTGATAATTAAAAATAATTAAAAATTAATTTAATTTAAGAAATTATAATACAAAGAGTACTCAATACAGTACTAAAACGAATCAACCAATTTGAAACTAAAATTGTATTTGAATGGTAATAATCTCGGCAATTTATAGTAGTAATTATAGCTAATCAATTAACACCTAAACTCATAAATTAAATTGTGACAAAACATAAATACTCATTCTTCATTCACAATCTGTGGATCCAAAATTATTATTAATGCAAAAAACTTTTATATGAGTTTTTTTTATGATGTGCTTTTATATGAAATTTGCTATTGTTATATCATATCTTTTTTGAATATTTAATATTAATGGTAATATCAAACGCATTTTGGGAATGCCTATTAAAGAAAGAAGGTAACATCCAATTATTGATTTGATTTATATTAATGAATTAATGGTATTTTTTAAAATAAATTAAATATTCTATTTTTAATGCATTCTATTTATAACACTAATTTGATAGGCAAATCATGTCTGTTAATGCATTATATTTTTTTAAACGATAATTGAATGTTCATATTCAAACAATTTTATTTGCGAAACAATGTAAACTAACACATGGGCAGCTACATTTGCATTATTCGAAGACAATAACATGGGAAATAGAATACGTCAAAAAAAAAGAAGAAGAGGTAGAACACAATAGCAATAATTTTTTTATTGATAAATAGAACACGATAACAACATTGTTACAAAATGCCTGTTTTCTATAAATATTTCCATAAATTTCATATATCTATAATTAGCACCTCAAATCAATCATCATTACCTATATCTTTTATTTACATCGACACTTGCACTACTTTCTTCTGCATCTTAGCTTGTTGCATTTTTTTGCAGCGGGTTTGCATATCTGTCCATAAAAAAATGACACAGAAAGAATGATAATGCTTTGTCTCATATGCAGAGGCAATGATTGGATTTTTAGGATCCTTTCAAACCTTATTACAATAGCTAGAACGAAGTGAAGAAAAATAAAGAAGGTTATAAAGAACTCAAATATTCTGATTAGCTCATCATATGACTGTTAATTTTTGGGTTATCACTGCAACTTCATCTTAATCCCATATCTATCCATCCAAGCTACATGTGAAGGTTTAGTAACGTTCCACACACTAACCTTTCCAAGCATATATAGAGATGAACATATAATTAATAGGTTGCTATAAAACTCCTTATTTGTTAAATTTCAGTTTCAAAACTAATAAATTACTCTAATAATCTTTCTTCTTTGTATTCCTTGGTAGACTTTGAAACATATAGTATTTGATGACTGTTATAGGTAATAATTGCACTTTGAAAACTAATAAATAATATATATATATATATATATATATATATATATATATATTGATGATATAGAAATAAATAATTTGAAAAGTAAACAAAATATCTTAATAAAATTCTTAAACATATCTAAAGATATTTTATGGACATAAATAATGTAAATTGTTACAAAACAAATAGCTATCAATGTATTATTTTAGATTTTAAAAATTTTAAAGTTTAAAAGTGATCATAAATTATCAATTAAGTGCAATAAAAAAATCCAAAAATAATTGAAAGAAATTTACTGAAAATATAACAACTGCTGTATAGTATATGTCAGTGCTACCTTGATTGATTTATAATGATTAATAATTTATTTAGCTTTGAGAAAAGTAATATAAATTAATTAACTATATTACAACACATTTAAATTCAATAATGAGGGCCCATACTTTAGAGTAAACATTCACTTGTCAATTTTTTTTAATTTTTTTTCTTTTTCTATTGTGAGCGTGTTGAACAGTGATATAAATATTATGTAATATAAATGTTAATGCATGTAATAAATGTTGGATGTAGTGAAGAATACACACACACACACACACACATATATATATAGATATATAGATTATATCACGATGATTGGAGACATGTCAGACGTGTGAAATATACGAGGCAAAATTCATTGATGGGGAGTTGGGTAGGGTAGAAAGTCGACAAAATATTGATTGGTCCAAATAACCCAAAAAAGATGTGGGCTAGGCTAGAAAAATAATAGCCTGATTCAATGTGACGTGATTTGACTCACTCTGATTGAGCGGATTTGCTTTAGGCTAGACGATGTAATGACTCAAATGAATTTTTAAATTTTTTTTTGTCTTTTTATGTTTTTGCCACTCACGCACACACAGGGGACGGGGGGAGGGGCTGTGAGGACTTTGCCTGTGAATGAGTTGAACTCGTGTGCCCTCAATTATGTGGCTTCCTAGAGGCAACTTGATTGCTAATATGACATAATGCATGTACTGTAGCACAGTACGTGTGTTTAGCATGAGCTAGGCCTTGTGTTGTTATATGTGTATCTTTGGGATTTTTGGTGTGTTTCTAACTTTGTTGTTGTTTGGACTTCATTAGTCATAACTAAAATCACAAATGCTCAATACTTGCATAAGTGTGGTTAGTTTTTTTTTTTTTTTAATCAAATGTTACTTCATTTTTTTTTCAAAAATGTTACCTAGTTTTTGAAATAGTGAGAATTAAGTGGCCAAGAATATTAAAGTTTGACCCAAAAAAATTATAACATTAGCCCAATATCCAAGTCGTGGCCTGCAAAGAATTAGGTAGGGCTAGCAAAATGTTAGCCTCAAACTAACATAAGTCAAAATGACCTAGCCTATCCGTTTTGACACCTTAAGATAGGGATCACCGAAGCATAGCTTCAAGGATAATTTCTAGCATATCTGAGACAACTTCAAGGGTATTTTACCTAAGCTGGTGTGTCATTCTCTTATTAGACTATCGGGGCTATTAAGACCCACCCATTCAAAGTTTTGTCATATTCTTGATCTCTTCTTTACATTATTTGTAATCTCCACCCCACCATATTCTTAACTTCATGATTTTCACCCTGTACTATTTTTGTTCCTTTACATGATGCAATATTGATACATACAATCACTTTTATACCAAATATTGGCCTCAAAAACAACAGTAACATCTTTTTTATTTTTTCCCCCAAAATCTCCAAAATTGATTGAATCCCTATCAACATCAACTCCTCTTCTCTAGTCATCTCCACTACCCCATCATCTTCTAACATTCATTACCTCCTTGTTAGATGTCAAGTTTATTGCATTGTGGACATATACAAAAGGCAACCTCAAGTCCATTAACCATCGCAGTTGTTTGTGTCGATTGTGTAACACCCTCCTAAGTACCACATCAATCTTAAACCATGGCATCAGACTTGGGAGTTGCTACTTATAACATTAATGGACCTTTCTTAATTATTTACAGCAAGCTTGGTCAAATCAAGAAGTAACTAATGTAGGTGGAAATATGCATGAGAAGGGGGATCAAAACGTGCATTGCCTTTTTTTGCATTTCTGAAACTTTTAACAAAGATACTATCAAGTGTAAAACTTGTAGTGCAGCATAAACATAGTTAGTAGTTTCAGAAAATAGATTTCCGAAGCTTTGTTAATAATCATACATCACGAAATGAATAACAAAATGGCAAGAACATTATTTCAACAAATGATTGAATAATAATGTGCAACAGAGAAATACAAAGGAGAACAAAGAAAGAAAGATGAGACACAAATATTTTTATACTGGTTCGGCCAAACTACCCACATCCAGTACTCAACAAATGTTGAGGTTCCACTAAAAACATCTTTCTTAACTTAAGAAAGAACAAATGGATAGTCTTTACATTAGCCTTGCCAAGCTCTCATTTGTGACCAACAGAAATTACCTACTACCACAGATTGAGTAGTTCTTCACCAGCCTCTCCAAACTTAACCAAGTAGTTCTTCTTAGCCTCTCCAAGTTGCAAGTAGTCTTTGACTAGCCTTTTCAAGCTAAACTGTGATCAGCAAGAGCACCTCACTGTCGCATTGCAAGTAGTTTTATATTAGGTTCTCCAAGCATCTCACAGTGATCACTACCAAATCGAGGATACAAAGATTTAGTGTTTGGGTTGCCACTCAAACTAATCTCTACTCAAGTTTCCTTAACATATACGTGAAAAGATCTTGGGAAAACTTGAATGATTTCCTTCTATTATTTCTTCCCTAGGAAGAACATAAATCTAATTAAGAACGTAGAAGAAAGAATTTTAATAAGTAAGGAATCTGTTTACATAATGATATGAACCTTACTGGAAATGAAGAGAGATTTTTCCAGAATTTTTTCTTTTTGTGTGGAGTCTCTCTCTTTTTACATTAAAGCACAATATTTCTATTTAAAGATGGTCTTCCATGTGATCGTTACCTATGATTTGTTCTTCTAGGGACACGTGTTAATCATCCATTTGTGTCTTGAAAAAATAGTCTAAAAGTGTAGCCTGTCTGTTTATTAGATTAGTTTGCAGAAACCGTTGTGGAAAAGAGATTTCTTATATGCTTCAGAAATTACTCTTACTTTCTGAACCGTGGTTTCTAAACTCTTTCTTCTAAGACTTGGAATAGTTGACTTCAAAGGCAAAATAGATGATTAACCAATTCTGATACCGGGATTTGACTCTTTGAAATTCAAAATTCAAATTCAAATTTCCCTCCATTTCCAGTACTGCTCAGCACTCCATAGTAACGTGAGCATTCTGACATGTGGTATCAAATCCTTAAAGATATCTTCACTTTCTGATCTTCAATCCAAACATTTTGATAATAACTGATTTGCGATTGTGCTGATTGAAGATAGTTTAAAATCTAGTCTTCAGAGATTGCTTAATAACTTCATCTAAGCATACCTTCTAATGTCCAGTGTTACTTTCTAAAGTCTCAAGACTTAGTTTCTTGTAATATTGATATTTTATTCAAATCATTAGCTATTAATAGCTTGAATAAGGATATAATTTCACTTCTATTTGAGTTCAATTCTCATAACATGAGATAAACATGTTTACACATGCATAGTAAAATATATTCTCATTTAAGTAAGTCTTGTTCTTGCTAAATGATAGAAACCTATTATAATCTTTCAAGAAACTCAAGACAAACATTAGTCGTTCTTCAAAGTATTTTCTTTAAATTGGCTTTGTTGCCATTCAAAACTAATTAGCGCATATTGATAGAGTTCTAGAGCTAACAACTAAGTCATAATTCTATTAAAATATATACATATAATAAAGAAACATTACATTTATTGAATCCAAAGTCAAGTACAAAAGGAAGCTTTCCTATGAGCTTTAATACATGTCTATTCTTTGTTACATCTACATACATGTAACTACAACTAAGTACAGTAAAATAAATATATCAACTACTATACTACAAGTCCGAGTTCTTGAATGTAGCAACCTCATGGTTCTCTGAATCAACTTGGAGATGACACCGAAACACAAACATACAAGGGTGAGAATTATAAAATTCTCAGTAAGGTATCCCCAAAACACACAATAAAGAAATCCATGTCATTATTATCGTCCCAGCTACTTCGGTTTATTAGGAAATGTGATCATGCATTGCATAGAAATGGTTCATTTTAAAGTTCTAAATCAAACTTTCGAAGTGGGTAGCTTTTAGTAATCAATCACTTACTGCACATATACCATAAAGTTTGAACACATAGTAAGTAATTGTAATCAAGCAATTAAGTATGATAAGATTATGCTATGCTAAATGCAGTGAAATTATCTCAAAGTGACTTGGTTTCACTTATGGCTATAGAATTCAATTCAATGCATTTTTCTCTTTTCATTGACATAGGAAAGACTTAGTTTACACCACATAATATTTATAGTAAATCATACCACACAAGGGAAATAGATTGCTTATTAGGACTAAGCTCATTCCTATACGTGATCATCGGACTTCATTTTTTCCTTTTCCAAATCATACACAGTTCTATTCCTAGCCGATACATCTACCGACTCATAATATCTTCTTGGTATAAGATCTTCATTTCTAACCATTTCTAACCTTAACCTCATCTTTTCTCAATTTCGGGCATTTCGTGGTCCCAGATCTAGGGTTTCGGCTATCCTAACGGACCCGTGAGACTCGCAAGGTCACTATTCACTTGGCTTGGAAATTTTATTTTTTACATGTTCGTTGGGCCATCTTTATCATTGTTAAAACTGTTAGATTTTTGAAATTATGACTAATAAAGCTCAAATTAATTTTTAAATAATTTTTAGGGTGTTACAGATTGTAACCTTGACCCCACCCCACACGTCTTCGCCTCACCTCGCCTTCAACTCCCAACTCCTTATCAGCAAAGTTCAAGTTCTTCATCTTTTGGTAACTACGTTTAACTTTTATTTAGCAAAGAGGTCGATTCTTTATTATCTATTTGCTGTACCCTAACTCTCCTTCGTAATACAATTACGAAGAAAAAGGGGATTCTTTGTGTTTAATTTCCACACTATTGTTTTTTTTTCTTTTTGGAATTGGAGGATAAAGCAGAGGTTCTTGAGTAATGTTTTACAAGTTGCATTAGGGTGAAGGATTTCAAAATGTCTTCCCATGTATGATTTCCTAATTCTTAATTTGTTGGCATCTCTGTTTGTATATATGCATTGGAGTAGAATCTTCCATAGTAACTACAAACGTGCTATGAATTTTGATTGTGATTGTGATATGTTTTTGTTTTTTATATATAAGGTTTTTATGGTGATATTATTGGATAATCCAATAAATCGTTTAGTTTTGTTAATACAAGGTTAGGGAAGCCACGTGAGTTGAATTATGCAGTAATGTACCTTTTGTTTTATTTGTGGTTATGTTCTCCCTTGAGTTATGCAATTCGTTTTGATATGGAAAATTAGTATGCCTTTTTCATGGTTGTATGTTGATTCAGAAATCAAGCAAAGAAGATTACGTCAACATGAAGGATGATTTATGGATTTTCACAAAGTCAATGACAGTGATAATTAATCATAAGAGCCTGCATTGGATGATGACATTGACGGTGATGAACAAGGTAGCTAAGATCGAGATTTTGCTTGGGATCGTATGGGAGATACAAAATCATAAAATGTTAAATTGTAACACGGATTGCAAGATTCTACTAGAACTAACATACACATATATATTTCATGTAACATAACAAAAATAAGCAAAAATAGCCAAAACTAATATACTCAACTTCAATTTAAAATTCAAATAGTTCAAGAGCTATAAGTCATACACTCATAATCCATAAATCATAGCATAAAGTGCAATAAACCTACAAGTTTTTTTTATATAATATGAATTAAAAATTAAAAAAAAAAACTAATATAATCTCATCTAAAGCAAATTATTGAGGTTATGATTATCATATTCATCATCTGTTATCTGATCCCTACCATTTTCATTGCCATTTCCCTGAAGACGCTTACCAAAGTCATCCTTATCTACATGAGGAATCTCTAAATCATCTGAAAGGGCCACCAATTCTACCACCATATTCTCCAGTAGCTAAGTTAAAATCATCTAGGATATCCAAATCCTATAAGCTTTCCAACACATCCTCATTTTCCACAATCCATTCTTCATCGGAGTCCAAATCATTAAGGTTATACTCAATAGGATTTCTTTTCTTCTTAGGCAATATTGAATTGGTCATCACAAAAACAAAATCATCCATAGTTTTTTGCTTCAAACAATTTCTCTTATGTGTAAACCTAAACAAATGTAATAGCAATCAACCCATAGAAATTGACAGCTGACTCTAATATTCTAAAAGTAAAATATAATACAAATAATAGTTATGGGTTAAAACTTACAACATTTACAATTTGAAAGGCACTCCAATTATGCCCACATCCCGATGAACTGCATGTCAAGTTTAACACATGAATGGCAAACCTTTGAAGCTCAGGATGCTCATCCCCATAAAAATCCCACATTGTGCTAGAGTTTTGTATTTAGGATAGCCTTAGCTACTTCCTTACTTAAAAACTTAGCTTGGCTCTTGAAATCTTTAAGTTGAACATCAATCTTTTTTAATTTTAGCTTTCTTCCCCATAATTCTCCCTAAACAATTTTATAGTCCTTTCTTAACTTCATAATCACTCTTAAATATAAGACTATAATATAATTATGGGTTAAGGTAGTATCCTACAGCATGCAGTGGCCTATGGAGTTGGCTATCCTATCTTGTATCAATGATTTCCCATAAAGGCATATAATTATAGAATAGAATAGTTGAATTAACCACTAAAGTATTTAAACTAAACTACATTATAAAGGAATGACAAATTTAATGGTTTACCTCTTTTCAACACCTTGAAAAGCATTTTGTATTTTCTCCTTGGCATGATCCATTTCCTCATAACTGTATCCCATGGCTGGCTTCTTATCCGAATCCACTAAATGCAACACATGAATAAGAGGATAAGCACCCCTCAGGCAAAGGACAATGTCCTTCCAAAATAGTCTATCCAAAACAACAGCTTCAATAAACTTCAAATCCCTTGTCTTGGAACATTTACTTGATTTCCATTCATTCGAAGTAAACATCCTTATTAATGCACTATTATCTTATTAAGGCTATCCAAAGTGAGGTAGGATATGGTAAAATGAGTCATGCCTGGTCTCACTAAATCTTTTCCTTTGGTATGGTGTTGTAATAGAGAAATGAAAGAAGTCCTTGAATAGATGTAAGCAGTAATTTTTCTTCCCTTAACAATTGCCTCTTTATGAAACTCCAACTTCTTCTCAGGATCCTCCAACATCAAATCAATGCAATGAGCTATACAAGGTATCTAATAAAGCTTCTTCCTTTTTTCCATCAACAACTATCTCACAGCTTTGTAGTTTGCTGCATTATCTGTAACAACATGCATAACATTTTCCTCAACCACTACCTTAACAACATCATCTATCATCTTACATATTTTATCAATTGTTTTCCAAATATGTAAAGCATTAATAGACTTAAAAGAAAATAGTCCCCTTAGGACTATTCACTAGAAAATTCAATATACTTCTCCTCTTCTTATCCATTCAACCATTTGTCATAATTATGCAAGATCTATGCTCCTCTAACATCTCCATAGTTGAATCTACCTTTTTCTTCAAATATTTGAGTTTTAACTCAGTGTAAGAAGGTGGTTTGAATCCTATTTCATGTTAGGTAACCTTTTCAAACATCTTCCCATATTCTTCACTCGTTGCCACATTAAAGGCTATGACATTGTTATAGAAAAACAAAGTAATTTCTTTGAATGCTGCCTTCCTTAAGTTCTTCTTAAATATAGTTTTAATTGTGGCTTAAATGCTAATTCCTCTTTTCTTAAATAGGCTTGCAAAAGTCTCTATTTTTTTTCCCTTCCTTTTCTCACCAACTGAAGAATTATTATAGGTAGAGATGTACACAAGAAGGGGGGGTTAAATCATGCATTGATCTTTTTTCAAATTTTTGAAATTTTTGAAAAGAATTACTATCAAGTATAAGACTTGAAGTGCAATGGAAACAAAGTTAATGACTTCATAAAGTTACTTTCTGATCCTTATTAAATAAAATACTTGGAATAAAAAACATAGCGTAAAAGATGCATAAAGGGAATAGAACCGATTGATAAGATAATAAAGTAATGACGGAAGATAAGAGAGATAAAGGTAATAGAGAAAGAACATGGAGGATTTTATACTGGTTCGGCCAATATGCCTACATTCAGTACTTAACAACTGTTGAGGTTCCACTATGATAACAACTTTCTCAACTTGAGAAAATATAGATGGATAGTATTTTCAATAGCATTCCCAATCTATCATCCAAGGATTTCAGAAATTACCTATAACCAAGGATTTTGAGTAGTTCTGTACTAGCCTCTCCAAGCTAACATAAGTAGTCTTGACTTTAGCCTCTCCAAGCCAACTCGTGACTGACGGACAACTCTTTCAGTACATTATTAGTATTCTTTCCCCAGCCTCTCCAAGCCCAATTGAGTAGTCTTGACTCCGGCTTCCCTAAGCCTAACATGAGTAGTTTGTTCCTGGCCTCTCTAAGCTAAACCATGATGAGTAAGTTCATCTTACCATCGCATTGCAAGTAGTTTTACCTTAGCCTCTCCAAGCTATATCTTACTCTGATCACTAATGGATCAAGGATACAAAGGTTAAGTGTTTGCGCTGCTACTCAAACTAAACTACACTTAAGTTTTCTTAAAGATAATACATTTTTGAAAGATCCTGGGAGAACTTGAATGACTTCCTTCTTCTACTTCTTTCACAAGAAGAACATGTATCTAACTAAAAATATACAAGGAAGATTTTATTTACACTTCAAGGATAGAAACTGATTACATCGTTAAGGTAGAATATTCCGGGAAGTGGAAGAAGATTTTTGCAGAGTTTCCTCTCTTTAAATTGTCAAAATTTTTCTCTCAACATTATTCAAGCTTAGCATCTCTTTTTATAATGGACTTTTTCTTTGTGATTGTTGCCATTGATTGTTTCGTCAAGTGACACATGTTGAACATCAGTTGTTTCTTGAAACAACATCTACAAGAGAGGTTGACAGAACTATCACATTGGTTACAAAAGCCATTGAAAATATGAGCTTTTTGATCCTCTATCAAAAACTATTTTTCTACTTTCTGAGTAAATTTTCTGAGCTCCTCCTTCATGAAGCTAAGGTTGTGAATCAAATAGGTAGAAGAGATGATATACTAGTTTTAAATTGGGTCTGATTTGATCATTTGAAATTCAAATTTCAAATTTCCCTCCCTTTTCTGTAGCATTCTTTGTTCCACACACAGCTGGGAGCTTTCTAACGTGTGTAACCAGTTCCTTGAAGAGTATTTGACTTTCTGATCTTCAATCAAATCTTCTTGATGATGATTTCTTTGCAATTGTGATGATTGAAGATTGAGTAACACGTTGCATATGGACATATACTGATATCTTCATCTTGAGAGAGTTTTCTGATGTCCCGTGCTACTTTCTAAAGTCTCTTTCCTTGGTTTCTTGGCTTTTGGCTTGATTTCCTCTACTCCTTAAGCATTTACACATTCTTTCCACGAGATAATGATCACTTCGTTTTAAGCTTAATCTCTTCACACAAGATAAAATATGCTTGTACATGTGTAGTAAAATTATTCTCGATTCAAGTCCCTTTCTATGCTTTGTTCTATAAGTATGTATACATGCTTTGCTAGAAATAATATTCACTTTCTTTTTTTTGGCTCAGTCTCTTCCCATAAGATAAAACATGTTTGCACATGCAAAGTGAAACATTATTCTTGCTATAAGTTTGTAACATACTAACGGGATTTGACCTGCTATGCTTTGTCAAGAAACTCAGAGACATCAATCGTTCTTCAAAGTGTTTTTTTTAATTGGTTTTATTGTCATTCAAAACATATGAGCGCAAGGGTTCTGGAGCTAACAATCTGCCCCTTTTTGATGATGACAAACCAATTTGAAGAAAATCTTTAAAGAGATGATTGAAAGATATATTGCGGAAATGTAAACAAGAAAGGCATATTCTTTCAATCTATCAGAAAGAGAGATTTTCAACAAGTTCTTTTTCTTAAGGCGTGATATTGGTTATAAAAACATTTTGTCCTTAAGTGACATTTTAATCAAGATTGCTGTTGTTTCATTTTAAGCATGAGACAGACTTTAGTGTACTTTCTGAACGTGGTAGGTGCAAGTGTTTAAAAGAGAAAGATGGTTAAGATATAGATAAACAACCAGCTTGATTACTTGTCAAAAGAAAGAACTTTCTGAAGATGCTTATGCTTGAAAAAAAACTTAACAAGTAAAACTTGCGATATTTTATCTTCACAGGATCCGTTTTCAGCAAGTCTTATCACAAAAGAGACTTTGAAAGGAATGCCAAGGACATGAGAAAAGACGAAAACAGAGCATTCATAATCTTTGAAAAGCAAACTAATACTTATGTAGTTTTTGACATTCAAGGAAACCATAAGAAAAATAACAACAATGCATTGCTATCCTGGTTTGTAAAGTCCATATAGGGATCAATCCCTAGATTAACAAGAAGGAGCTTTGGGACGGGGATATGAAACTTTACACATAAGAAACAGATTATGAAGAACATTGTTTTGAAAATAGAAGATGCATGATCCTTTTTGAAGTAGGTTTTTTGAAAAAAAGGAACCAAAAAGCTCTTCATATGTATCAATACTTAGCTTATAAAATAGTATAAGAGCAACATCCCCTTTGTGCTCCTTAAGATACATGGCCAGGACTAATCACACAAGAAGGAATAAACCAATATCCAACGTATACAATTAAACATGACAGAGCATACGCATTCAAGATAAGAGGCTAACATATGTCAGAGATATACGTGATTAGCTAAGCTTAGGTAGAGTATGATATGAATCAGAGCTTAAGATAAAAATAAAAACATGATGCATTATAAAAGGATGCATTTAAAATGTATGGGATAAGAAGGGTATGAACAAGATATAACAGAGTTGAAAGGGAACATGATCAAGGAGACTTTTATAGGCATAAAACATGTCTAAAGAAATAAAAAAAAAACTAAACAAAAAATCTCTAGGCTCCCTCTCAGCATATACTCCCCTTGAGTCCTTGGCACATTCTGCATATCAGCAAAGCACCCCTTGAATCCCTGAGGCATAGATTTTCTTTAATCTTTTCAATCTTTACTTCTTTCCCTTTTGAAATCATCAAAAAGGAGGTGTGCCAGGAAATCTGTCTTGCCTAGATGAGATCTCTCTTAGATTTTTTAGGATGACTTGATGGATTGCAGAAGTTTCAGATAGGTAAGGAGGTGGCTGATTTATAGGAGAAAGAGTAGCTCTGGTAGAAGATTCTGGAATGTCTAAGGGTATAATGTTCCCTGATCTTGGTGAGATACCTCTAGTGTCATTTTGTACCTTAGTAGGAGGTGAGGGTGATTGTCTACGAGCATTTTCAGAAGAGGTAGAGACTAAAGCAAAGATAGCGGGAACAACTATAGGCTCATAATTATCATCATCATTTAGCATGTGAGCAACATAAGGATCAGAAATATCTTGTGTTTGAGCAGGTATATTAGGAACATTTTGGCTCAATGTGTTAGCATAAGCTTCTTCTATGATAAGAGCTGAACCCCCAGCCAATCTGTCTATTTTTTCCTTAATTGGAAGAATATGAGGTAAAGGTTCGAATGGTACGAGAGCAAAACAAGTTGCACGATTTTCTTTATTTGGCTCTTCGATAATAGGCTGCATCGGAGGCTTTACTAATGTGGGTTTTGAGCTTGTCATGGCACTTAGTTTGGCCTTTTCACTGCTTAGAAGATTTCCCTTTTCTTTTTCAGAAGATGATGTTTCAGCCTGTTCTTCATTAGCTTCTTGCACTTCTTTTTCTTCAATATCACTCAGCACAGTTACACGATATCCTTCCTCCTGAAATTTCTTGACTTTTTCCTACAGGATAGTAACTAGTGATACACTTTTGTGCATTGTCTTGCATCTTAGCTCAATTTCTTTTCTGTTGATAACCTTTTTAGGTTTGGTTATCATTCCTGATGGTTGAGTGCTTACCTCCTCTCTTCTTTTTGTTCTCCTTTCAAAGTGTTGTATTAAGGGAACATCTTCCTCATTAGATTCACTATTAGGAAGAATAAGCTTCCTCTTCCCTTTTGCCTTCTCTTGGTTGGCTGAGACTTCTGTAAGGCTTCCTGACCTTGTCCTTTCCTTATTCTGGGGCTTTGTCTTGTGGGCTCAAGTATTTGGAAGATAGACCTTTTTCTCATAGTTCTGAAGGATAAGGGAGTGAAGATGGTTTCTTCCATCAACTCATATCTTTCATTGTCAAGAGGAAATTTCACCTTTTGAAGTAGTTTAGTTAGAAGCATCCCATATGGAACACTAGCAGTCCTTCGAGTATCCATTGTTACAGTGCTAATTGTATAATCAAGAATGAGCATGGGCAGATTTACTTTTCTCTTTGCCATTAGGTAATAGAGAAGCATGTAATCCATTTAGACTAGAGTGTCAGTGCTACCAATTCGTGGAAGGATGGAAAACTGAACTACTATGTAAACTTTTCTTGTCCTAGCACTCAACATGGCTGTGGTAATCTCATTGGGCTTATGAATGATAGAGTCAGTGAGATACCTGGACATATCTCCTTTATTGACACTGAGAAACTTTGGCCAGTCCAGTGTAGATGTGCAGACGATTCCTTTGCATGGTGCCTTGATCATCTTTGCAAGACCTGAGGTCGTAGCCTTAATAGAACAATCCTTGACCATTCCTCTGATTGGCGAAGATGAGAATCTCTGTAGATGAGAGTAAAAGGCATCAACCAACCGTGGAAAGATGAGTTCATTTATTTCTAGAAATTCTTCCCATTTCTGAAATGTAAAAACTTCATTGAGAATGTTGACTACTTCTTTTAGGTCTTTACTCAAAGACTTTCCAGGTGCCATCTTTCTGTTCATGAAGAAGCACTCAAAATGGTCCTGCATACTAGCATCTTTGAACATGTAAAAGGGTTTTTCTATAGGGATAGACTCAGCCACATTCTTATCCTTTGCCATTTAAGAGGTATAGGAGTAAATCTAAAAGGATAAAGGTTAAAAGAAAGGACACAAGAAGAAAGAAAGAAGACAAGAAAACTACTCAAAGGTGAAGAGAGTGATTAAATAAGTAAAGGTGAAGCTCTGAACAAGGATAGTTGTGAAGTGGAAGAAGAAAGGTTCAAGTAATAGAGAAGTGAAAAACAAAAGAGAAGTGAAAAATAAAAGAGAAGTGACCAAGTGTATGATATAACATCCCCTACTGCTTTATGGATTGACGATTGTCCCCACAAACCAGCACGGTTCTTTTCTGCATGCTTTGTCCTCACTTACACACTTCCTTGGAAAACTTCCCAGGGGGTCACCCATCCCAAAATTGCTCCAAGTGAAGCATGCTTAACTGTGGAGTTCTTTAGTGATGGGCTACCAAAAAGAATATGGATCTTGTTAGCATAGGTAGTACAAGTTAATTCATATAAGCCTTCCTTAACTGTATAGTCCTATACCTACATGGTCTCAGGATCCCTCTTATTTGGGTGTGTAATAGGTTCATTTATGTACCCCTCCGCTTAGAAGTCTGCTAGGAGCCACTCTTTATCCGTGCCTTCTTTATACCAGCGATCACTCCCTTACTTCGTCACCGGGCGTTACATATGAGGTTAAAGGAAATAAAAGACTTGTTTAAGAAGATGACAGTTAAGAATAGCGAGAGATGTGGGAGTTTAAAGAGATGTGACATAAAGGAAGATTAAGTGACGTGAGAGAGAGAAACTTCTAACAATGTGGATCAAGACTCTCGCCTTTTCATCCTTCTTTTAAAAAGAGAGTTTTCTAACCCTTGAACTCACTTTTTGAAGAGATTACTTTTTGAGGCTTTAAGATTTATTTTCTGACTGACAGAAGAATATCCATAACTTATCCCATATTCTTTTTCTTGCTTTAAGATTAACGCCTTTATGAAAACCATCATGCTCTGACCTTTTTTCTGACCTGGCAATCTTCTTATGAACATAAGAACTTCTTTCTGAACAAACCGTCTTCATCCTAAGCAATTTGATTTCTTTCAAGACATGCAAACTGATGTACCATACCTCACAAATAATTGTGACCTTGCATACTGACTTCTGAAACATGCAATAGTAGACCTGATCTTGCAAACTGATCTTCTGACATTCTTGTACACTAGTATATCATACTTCAAAGATAATTGTGGTCTTGCAAACTAATATGTGGAGTCTTCAAGAGAATATGTACCATGATGAATTTTGGCTGCCTTACTTGATCTTCAGAAAGGAGTAGTGAAGAGAGAGACCACCCAGAGGTTTTAAGCAGAAATGCATATGCATGTATGGAAGCTTAAAAACCTTTTTAAAGACATCAACAACCAAGAGATCCTTAGGTATAGATATCGTGAATACATCTTGATATGAAATCTTCAGTACACATGTCTATTTACTAAGCATCTCTGCTTTATAAGCAAAAGATATTTTTCACAAATACACTTAGATAACATGTACTGATTAGATTCTTTTAAAGATAGATACCACAAAAAAAAAATTAGAGGATGGGAAGGCAACTTACCTCAAAAGATAATCTTGCATTTGATTCCTTATCCATAACATCTAGGTTCAAAGAACTTGGCAAGCATTTGGCCTTTCCTTTTGATCTTCTCTTCCTGAGTGTATTTACTTGCTCCGTTAATGTCAGATTAATCCAGATGATCGTTGATTTAGCAACGATGATGATGTCTTGAGCATGAAACACAGACTTTTCCTTTTCTCTTGAAGTAGAGTACCATATTCAACATAGCTTTCACCAAACTTTGATAGTTCAAAGCTTTTTCAACAAATATAGATATCATGGTGGTGATGAAAGCATGGTTGATAAATGTCCAAGGAATAACTTGGGTTTCATAACTTTGGGAAACTCTCAGAACTATGACAACCGAAGATAATTTTTAAAGACTAAACTATCATTAAGTTATCGTACTTTCGAATCATTTAGCTTCTGTGTCATTCTTAAACTGCTCATGTGGTTTATCAGAAAAATTTCTTTCTGATTATCTTGGATAGTTCGAGCATGTTCTTCTGAATGACTGAGGTTCTAGAGCTCATTCTCTAAAGCTTCTGACTTTCATCAGTTGGCTTTCTGAAGATACCTTGAGATAGAAAATCTTAGGATATTTCTTATTATAAACAAGATTATTTGCAAAGTCTTCCTTAAGCTTTTTCTTTATCACCATCATGAAAGATCCTTGAAAGGATTGGCTCTTAGGAAATGTGGCAACACTTAAAATCAGAATCTGATATCTGGATATATCAACATCAGAGTACTTCTTTTGATATTTCAGGTAGAGAGATATATCAGAAATATCTGCAAGAAAGAGAATGACTATTGGTACCCAAACTTCTGTAGGTCCTTATCCATTAGTTTTTTAGATAAAGAGATTTTTCAACCTTCTAAAGGGAAATCCTTTTTCAGGATTCATTTGATGTGAAGGTATCTCTTTGATCATTATAAAGAACAGAACTAGAAGATATCAATTAGATGAAGTTGCATAGAATTTTCTTTTGCTGTTTCACCTGTATATCTCAATCCATTTTCTGAGGCAAAAAATGCTGACTATTTGTTACCAAAACATGGTCTTTGAATATTTCTAATAAAACAGGTCAGATCTTGGATGCCATAAAGTCCTCTTCAAGAATTTTGAGAAAAGATTTCTGACATGATTATATGGCTCCTTGGAGACTTCATATAACTTGAGAAGAATAAACTCTCTTCGAGTATTTCTTTTTTTCAGCTTTCCAACTTTGGATTAGACTTTCTCAAGTGTTCATGGCAACCTTTTTGAGATATAAGATAGATTGTGATATGTAGATGAATTAGCTTAAAGTCTTTTTAGCAACTTAAACAAAATGAAATAGATAAGATGCAGAGACATTTACCTCATATGTCTCGGATGAAGCTCTTGAGATATGAAGCACAGAATGGCAGCAGGCTTAAACATGGCAAGACTTTCTGACAAATATTTTCAAGATCATTGACACATTCTTCCTTTTTCACAGGGATATGTTGATTAAGATTTGAACAAATTCATTATGTGAGATATCGTTGCTGGATGCAATAGATCTTTCTCAAGATAGTTTTTGTTCTAATCTAATATTTGAGATATTAATGTCCTTTTGATATAGTCATTTTAGACTTCAGACATATTTGACCAATAGAGAATCCAATCTCCAGTAATAGAATCAGATCTATTTCTCTGAGAAGCTTTTTGGCAAAGATCAATGCCTTATCAAGGTAGGATATCTGACATGTTACAAACATGATCAAAGAAATCTTGATGCGCATTGAGTTCCTTTATCATCATGAGTTGATGTCTCATATAGCCTTTCTTATGTAACACATAGTACAAAAAAAGTATGTTCAACTATAGTTCATGGCTTATATGAATAGCGATGTGACATGATTACAAGGTCGAGTCTTTCTTTCTTGAGAGATATTTGTCAGCAGGTCTCCTTTGAATCCCTTTCATCTAAGAATGAATTATGCCATGTCCTTGAGTTTTGTCCACAAAGAATCTGCTATTTTGTCATTTGGATCTTTGTCCTCTGCAATTGTTGGATTTCTCAATCCCTTAGAGGCCTCGCTTTGATACTACTCGTAGGTAGAGATTTGCACGAGAAGGGGGGTTGAATCGTGCATTAATTCTTTTTCGGATTTTTGAAGCTTCTGAAAAGAATTACTATCAAATATAAGACTTGAAGTGTAGCAGAAACAAAGTTAGTGGCTTCAAAAAGGTACTTTCTGATCCTTATTAAATAAAATACTCGGAATAAAAAACATAGCGTAAAAGATGCATAAAAGGAATAGAGCCGATTGATAAGATAATAAAGTAATGACGGAAGACGAGAGAGATAAAGGTAATAGAGAAAGAACACAGAGGATTTTATACTAGTTCGATCAATATGCCTACATCCAGTACTCAATAACTGTTGAGGATCCACTATAACAATAACTTTCTTTACCTGAGAAATTATAGATGGATAGTATTTTCATTAGCCTCTCCAAGCTAACATGAGTAGTCTTGACTTTGGCCTCTCCAAGCCAACCCGTGACTGACAGGCAACTCTTTCAGCATGTTGTTAGTATTCTTTCCCTAGCCTCTCCAGGTTGCAAGTAGTCTTGACACTGACCTCTCCAAGCCAAACTGAGTAGTCTTGACTCCAGCCTCTCTAAGCCTAACACGAGTAGTCTGTTCCAGGCCTTTCTAAGCCTCAAGTAGTTTGTTCCAGGCCTCTCCAAGCTAAACCGTGATAAGTAAGTCCATCTTACCATCGCGTTGCAAGTAGTTTTACCTTAGCCTCTCCAAGCTATGTCTCACTCTGATCACTAATGGATCAAGGATACAAAGGTTAAGTGTCTGCGCTGCCACTCAAACTAACCTACACTTAAGTTTCCTTAAAGATAATACATTTTTGAAAGATCCTAGGAGAACTTGAATGACTTCCTTCTTCTACTTCTTTTTCACAAAAAGAACATGTATCTAACTAAAAATATAGAAGCAAGATTTTCTTTACACTTCAAGAATAGAAACTGATTACATCGTTAAGGTAGAATATTCCAAGAAGTGGGAGAAAATTTTTACAGAGTTTCCTCTCTTTGAATTTTCAAAATCTTTCTCTCAGTGTTCTTCAAGCTTAGCATCTCTTTTTATAATGGTCTTTTTCTTTGTGACTGTTGCCGTTGTTCATTTTTTCAAATGACACGTGTTGAACATCAATTGTTTCTTGAAAACAACATCTAGAAGGAAGGTTGACAGAATTGTCACATCAGTTGCAGAAGCCATTGAAAATATGAGCTTTCTGATCCTCTATCAGAAACTACTTTTCTACTTTCTGAGGAAGCTTTCTGAACTCCTCATTCATGAAGCTAAGGTTGTTGATCAAATAGGCAGAAAAGATGATGTGCTAGTTTTAAATTGGTTTTGATTTGATCATTTGAAATTCAAATTTTAAATTTCCCTCCCTTTCCTGTAGCATTCTTTGTTCTACATACAGCTATGAGCTTTCTGACGTGCGCAACCAGTTCCTTGAAGAGTATTTGACTTTTTGATCTTCAATCAAATCTTCTTGATGATGATTTCTTTGCGATTGTGATAGTTGAAGATTGAGTAACACGTTTCATATGGATATATACTGATATCTTCATCTTGAGAGAGCTTTTTCATGTCCTGTGCAACTTTCTGAAGTCTCTTTCCTTGGTTTCTTGACTTTTGGCTTGATTTCCTTTACTCCTTAAGCATTTACACGTTCTTTGCACAAGATAATAATCACTTTATTTTAAGCTTAATCTCTTTACACAAGATAAAATATGCTTGTACATGTGTAGTGAAATTATTCTCGATTCAAGTCTGTTTCTATGCTTTGTTCCATAATTATGTATACATGCTTTGCTAGAAATAATATTTACTTTCTTTTTTTGGGTCAGTCTCTTCCCATAAGGTGAAACATGTTTGCACATACAAAGTGAAACATTATTCTTGCTATAAGTTTGTAACATACTAATGGGATTTGACCTGTTATGCTTTGTCAAGAAACTCAAAGAAGACATCAGTTGTTCTTTAAAGTATTTTCTCTGAATTGATTTTGTTGTCATTCAAAATATTTTAGCGCAAGGGTTTTGGAGCTAACAATCTGCCCCTTTTTGATGATGACAAACCAATTTGAATAAAATCTGTTGAAGAGATGGTAGAAAGACATATTGCAGAAATGTAAATAATATAAGCATATTCTTTCAATCCATCAAAAAGAGAGATTTTCAGGAAGTTCTTTTTCTTGAGGCATGATATAGGTTATAAAAACATTTTGGCCTTAAGTGACATTTTAATCAAGACTGCTGTTGTTTCGTTTTAAGCATGAGATAGACTTAAGCAAACTTTCTAAATGTGGTAAGCACAAATGTTTGAAAAAGAAAGATGGTTAAGCTATAGATAAACAACCAGCTTGATTATTTGTCAAAAGAAAGAACTTTATGAAGATCTTTATGCTTTTAAAAAAAAACTTAACAAGTAAAACTTGTGAAATTTTATCTTTGCAAGATCCGTTTTCAACAATTCTTATCATAAAAAATACTTTGAAAGGAATGCTCAGGGACATGAGAAAAGATGAAAACAGAGCATTCATAATCTTTGAAAAGCAAATTGATGCTTATGTAGTTTCTAATATTCAAAAGGGAAACAACATGCATTATTGTTGCGAAAAAAGGGGGGAGTATACTCCTTTTTGAAAGTATACTAAAAGAGGAACAACATGCATTATTGCTACAAAAAAAAAACCAATGAAAAAAAATAAAGCTTAAAGCTTACCTTGTATGGGAGCTCATTAGCTTAGAGCTGAGCGAAGTCGTGAACTGAGAAAGGAGAGAAAGAGCAATGCTAGTAATGGCTATGAACCATGCCGGAGAGCTCAAGTGTCGATGTAGTTGCATCGAGTAGAGAGAAGAGAAGCAAACATAGATCGACACAGAAGGAGAAGTAGAGACAGAAAAATAAAGATGGAGACGAGAGCGGAGGCTGGAACGGAGACTAGAGTGATAGAGCGAAGAGCCAAAGAGAGATTGAAGAGTAAGAGAAGGACAAAGGATAGACCTATTAAGGTTACTATAGGGCTTTAGCTGCTAGGTTTAAGAAATGGTCTGAGTCGGACCCCACTCGGGTCGCTCTTAGGCTATTAGGCTATTTGGCCAAGCTCAAGCGATAGACTTGGCTGGCATGGAAAAATCAATGATTCTAGAGATCCCATGAGATTCCCTGGCAATCCCACGACAAGGTGGCAGTGGTGAGCCTAGAGGTGGAATCAGGATTGTGAATGGGTATTGGGAGTATAGGATTATGAGATCTCACGAGGAAGAATGCAAACTACCTTGGTGATGACAATGTTTCTAAGGATAGCAATCCAATTGATGTAGAGCTAAGTCATAAAAGAACCACAGACTTCGACAGTAATGGCATATCGGGTTTAGAGTTTGAGAGTACGGCATAGGCTTGTGAGTTCTATAGCATATACGCTAGGTGTCATAGGTTGTAACGAGGAAAAACAATGTTGTTCACAATGTAGGTCATACTATAGTGTCACGACAATTAGTTTGCAATAGGTTTGGATCTCATTATGCTAAATATTTAATAAAAGTTGATAAACGTTAAGAACATAGGCCTGCTACTCATATAAATGCCCAGTGAAGATTCAATTTTGCCTAGATTATGAAACATTGAAATGGAAGGCAGTTGCCTTTGTGGAGGGGCATAATCATTCACCCACCTCTCTTCAATTTGCATACTTAATGCCAACACACCATGGGTTGAGTGATGCCAACAAAGCACATGTGGATAGCTTGCACAAATTTGGTGTATGATATGCCATATCATGGGTTACATTGTTGGACAAAAGGGTGATTATGCAAACGTGAGGTTTGCGAAGGACTTGTATCACCATATTGGCCAACATCAGCGGGCGAAGATAAAGCAAGGTGATGCGAATGCAAACATCAATTGTCTAAAGGGCAAGTTTGGTAGCGATCCTTTATTCTTTGGGAAGTACACAGTAAATTCTGAAGACCAAATCTTGCAAAATCTATTCTAGGCTGAAGGAACTAGCATGGTTGACTATGAGTGCTTTGACAATGTACTCATGTTTGATATTACTTACAAGAAGAATAGGTACAACAAACCTTTAGTGGATTTTTCCTAGTTCCAATCATCATGTAAAGACAACTATTTTTTGTTGTGCCTTGTTTTCATATGAGACTACTGAAACTTACAAGCAGTTGTTAGAGAATTTTCTTAAAACAATGAGCAATATACAATCGAAGGCAATGGTGACTAATAGAGACGAGGGAATGACATAGGCTAAAGCATGTTTTTCTAGATGTTACACATCGATTGTGTGCATGGCTTTTTCAAAAAAATGCTTATGAGAATGTAAAGAATCCTACATTAAGAGAATGGTATACTCCAATTACACCATTAACCAATTAGAAAGCAATAGGAGAGATTATGATGCAAGGACTGACAGATAACAAATGAGTGCAAAAACTATGAGAAGAAGACAATGTGACACATGCTTATTTGTATGAAAATAATTTTGGACATATCAGAACAACATCCCAATGCAAATGCAAAAATCACTTATCAAGGCATATATATGGAAGAATAATTGGCTCATGGAATTTATGCATGATTTTGACATAATAGTAAGAGAGTATAGGAATAATAAGCTTATTTCTGACTTTAGGACTTTCTATGCAAAACCTGTGTTGACAACTCTTTCAAAAAATTGAGGCTTGTGCTGAAAAGGTAGATGCTAGGGAGATATTTGTGGGAGTAAAATCAAAGATAGAGAAATTTTGTTCTCTAAACATTGTGCATCATACCATGAGTGATGATAATTTGATTTTCAAGATGAATACATATTGTAGCTAACAAATGAGTGAGAGGTTGAGTTTGATAAAGTTAATAGCGCATTTATGTATGACTATTGGTTATTTCAATCACAGAGAATTCCTTCTAGGCATGTCTTTTAATCAATGAAGGATGAGCACATTGATTTCATCCCCAATAGTCTACTCTACAAAAGGTGGACAAAGGCCGTAAAAAGTGATTTCATTTGCTCAGTTCCAACCAAGGTAAGTGATATAGGAAAAATGGCAAGGCTTCACTTTAGCTCACTAGCAATTGATTGCAATAGGTTATGTCACTTAGCGTCAAAGGATGTTGACTTATTCATTGGGATTATTGATTAGATTCACAAGCTTATCAGTGGGCACAATTTGATAATGAATTGTGCAAGAGTCAAACCTCATAAAAGAAGGCTGTTAGTGATTCGATGTTGGTTAAGACAAAGGGTGTTCCATCAAAGAGAGGGCTGCATAAGATGAAAATATGTTGTTCCAATTACCATAAGATAGACCACTATTGGAAGATATGTCCAAATTTTGCATCTACATAGGACTTTTATCCATCTAATGAAGTTGACCAACCATCCTCATATATTGATGCTTCTATTGTGGAATGGATTCCCAGGAGGTTGTGTAAACATAGTATCCAAATTAGTCAAATTATTTGTATCCTTTTATTCATCTTATATGATTTATATTTTGTATGTATAATTTAGAGGATTCAGTGCATGATATAGAATGCTGCTGAGAATGTAAAAAAAAAAAGAAATAGAGGAAATATAGATGATGTATATTTTGTTTGTCTTTGTTATTTGTGCAAAGATAACTAGTGGTGAATGGTTATTTTTATTGCAAACAACAGGGAAGAAATGTGAAGAATGCAAAACCAAGAAAGAAATTGTTGTTTGACCTACACGAGTCATTAAAGCACTTTGTAAGTGTAATTTCATTACCGTGAGATGTCTTTTGTATTAAATTGACTGTGTCATGTATACAAATTTCCATTGCTTCAAAATGATTCGCAATTGAAGAATGATATGGATAATATTCATTTTAAGGATTGGATGCATGCTAAGGCATGTTTATAATGAAACACTTTTTTTTCAAATGTTGGGATTGCTAATTATGATATTTTCAGTATTATAATTTTAATTAATATTGAATAATTAAACCAAAGTGATGGTATCATTTTGAATAGCTAGGATTTGACAATGACAATTGCAAATAAGTTGGTCCAATGGTTAATAAGGACCTAATAATGAATCCAATTCCAATGGGTCACGGAATATGCCTCAAATGGGTTATTGGCCCATTTCTAATCAAGGTTCATTATTCCCCCTATATATATTGTATCCAACCATTCCCCTAGTCGCCAGGATCCCTTCAAGTTAAACTAGATTCTAAAATCAATTAAGAGTCATTTTTTGCTCGTGACTTATATGGTCTTTCAATTTTGCAATGTTGTGTTATGCAAAAACTTAGCCCTGGAATCAATAAGCATGCAAGTAGTAGCATCAATCTTGATGGGTTAATAGGCTTAGGGGACACCTGATGTTCAATTAAAGGTAAATGCAAAGTTTTCCCTTTATATTTCACATAATCTTGGCATACCAAAGTCTATTGAAACCAAATTAGAGGCTAAGAAATTAGGATTCAAATGTTGTGCTTGTGTGTGTGAGAAATTGAATTTATATTTAATTGGAACATAAGAGTTACAAACACATTTTGCCTCTACTATATCATATGGATTAGAAGGATTTCAAAACTTCAATTGATTTTGAATTGGTCAATTGATTTAGAGAATTTCATATGTTCTCATGTATCATATATGGCTTATTTGCATATCTCGTCTCATGTAACAGAACCAAATCTAATTTTGTATATGTCCTTAATTATAGTATCAAACTATGCTATTATATGTACTTATTCGTGATTGTATAAAATATTTCCATTATGCAATCGTAAGCCTTAAACCTATGTTTTCTATTAACACTCAGCACTTAACTAAGCTCATTGTTGAAAATATTCAGTGTAGAAGGAGGAATTCATTGCACTTCTTGTTGGCATATTTTTGTTTAGTTGAAAATTGTTTGATGTATGTGATTTTGTTTGGAATTTCAAAAAAAAAAAAGAAAAAGGCAAGCATTTAGAATGAGGAACAATCCACAAAATTGTCATTGGGATTTTATATTGTTTACAACTTGAGTAGTAAGGACTTTTATGGCACATAACAACAAAATTATCATTATGTTCTATGTCTTTGCTAATTTTTGAACAAGCTTTTAATTATTAATTTAATAATTTTGATGTCTTGATTTTTTATTATTATCCATTTATTTGTCGAAAGACTTGCTTAATTTAATGAGTAATTGCTTATAATTACTGATAGTGTTGTATGTAACGCCCCGATTTTTCTGTCTGAGAGGAAAATGACCAAAATGCCCTTGAGATCATTTTCTGCCCGGAATTCGAGGATGGCCGGCCTGGCAGTCCTCGAAGGGCCAACTCAATATTTGAAGGGGATTGGATGGCCCTTGAATGGTTTCGGAGGCGAAAATATCATTTTATACAGTTTCAGGTCACAATGACCAAAATACCCCTATAGCGTTTTTACGCAGGTAAAGGTGCCGTTTGAGCCCGAAACTTTCCCCGAAGGTTTAAAACAATGTTTCTACATGTTTAAAAGCGTCTGTTTAAGTCCCGGTAGTCCCGGGCAGTTTTTGTGCAAAATTACAATTTTGCTCCCGGGATAGTGTTTTTGAGCTTAATGACGTAATTAAGCAAACCTAAGCAATATTAGGCTCTAATCGAAGATTAATTAATTTTCATAATTAATCTAGAGTCAAAATAAGCTATTAAAATTAATTAAAATCTAAAATTGCTTAGATTAAACTTAAATCTCTTTTTAAAACTCAAGATTCCAATCTTGGAATCTTGAATAGTATTTTATCTTTCCAATTCCTTAAATCATGGAATTGTGTCTAGAGTTGTTTATGAATTAAAATGAATTTATAACTCACTAATGATGCAAGACTACTCCTTAAACATGTCTTGACAACCTTGATTACCCATTTTTTCACCTAAACACTTGTTTACAAACTCCTAATCTTAATCTTAATCAAAGATATACCTAAACACAACTCTAAACCACAATTAAAATGCAAGGAATCCTCCCCCATGGCTGATGTATTTTCAGACACATCACCTCCATTTACATCACATGTTGATTTGTTTCTCACTCAAAGAACCATGCTTGACCCATACTTGCACCCATACTTGAACCCATACCTAGCCATGCTTTCCACCATGCCTTGAATCATGCCTTGGAGAAGATATTTTTCTCCTCCTTATGGCTGTAAATGGCCGAAGCCATTCCCTCCCCAAACACCCCTCATTTGTTTTATTTCTCTATAAATAGCATGCTTGGGTGAACTTGCATCACTTTGGGTTCATTTGCTAAGTGTAAGTCTTCAAAGAGCACTCTAAAGTTTTCTTTTTCTCTCAAAGTTCAAGTGTCCAAGTTCTTCAACTTCTTCATCCTCTTCACTCATCTCAACCTCCAATCACTTGGTAGGGATTTTCTTTCAAGTGTTTCTTTGATTTAAGTTCTTAATCTAGTTATGTGTTTCATGGTTTCTTTTGAATCTTTTTGGAACTTCTTTTCTTCTTCTCTTCCTTCTTCATTTTCGGCCATGAGCCTTTGAAAACAAAGAAATGAGAGCTTGATGATGAGGGTTTCATGATGATATTCATCACTTGAACAACCTCTAAAGCTAGATTTTTGTTCTTAAGCAAAAGGTGTTTTTAGTTTCTTTCTTTCTTGAACCTCGAGATTCTTAACTTTGATGTTGATTTAAAATAAGTTAGTGAACTCAGTGATAAGGACTCATGATGTTGGTGTTAATACATCATCAAGATCATGGTCTCTAAAGTTTCAAAATGGATCTTCTCTTGCTTATGATTTCGGTTCCTTCCTTTTTCTTTCCTCAAGATTTCGGTTTCTTTCCTTTTCTTTCCTTCATGATTTCGGCCAACCAACTTGGGTGGTCTAACATGATAGCTTGATGATGAGAGCTCTAGATGGAGACCTTATGTTCACCACAATGAAACCTCTAAAGCTTGAGTTTTCATAAAAATGTTATATAGCTCACTTGTGGTTTAATTCTTTAGAAATGTTATCTTGAGTTCTAAGAACTCTAGACCTCACTTTATCTTGTCATGATGAGTTTGGGTTAAGGTTTAAATTCCTCTAAAGTCTTGAATGAGCTCTAATAAGATATAAATGAACTTGCATATTTATTTTGAGGTTGCACTCATGTTTATATTCTTGCTTTGCATCTTTATTTTCAAGTCATCACCTAAGGACTCAAAGATTAAAACAAGACTTGCATTATCACCTAATTAATTCTCAAAGCCTTTTTATTTCGGCCTTAAAGTCGATTGCTGCTGAGCCTAAAGCACTAAAATAAAGAAATGAACTTGCATTGCATATTTATTTCAAGCCTTGCATATTTACTTCAAGTCTTGCATATTTAAATTTCAAGCCTTGCATATTTATTTCCAAGTCTTGCATATTTACTTCAAAGTTCTCACTTTACTTTGTAATGAAGAATAAAAATGAAATGTATAGCATGTTTATATTTTGTCATCACTTAAAGACCTTAGAGCTCAAAGACTTACCCATTTTATCTCAAGTTAATTTTTAATATGGAAGCATTCTTTGAATGTATAATTTCAGCCAAGTAATAATGATGAGCTTGGAATGAGTTCCATGTAGTTACAAGGGCCAACAACCTATGTTCTAGGATTTTCTTTAAGCTTGATGAGTTTTATAAAGTTATGACCAACAAGATTTATGATTTTAATCCTCTTCTAAAGAAGAATTAAATTGGTTACTGACCTAAGGTTGTTTTTAGCCTCTTGATAAAATAAAATGGTTTGCAAAGAGTTTTAGAAGTCCTAAAATGATTCCAAGGGAAACTAGCAACTTATATACTTTAGAAATGTTAAATTATGTGTCTTTTTGGATTTGAACAGTTCTGCCTTGATGTGTTTGTTGCTGTATAATGATGTTTTGATGTGTTAGAATGTGTGAAAATGATATATGATGAAGTAGGAACACTTCTATGCATGTTAAGAGAGAAACTAGCTTCATAGAAAAATCGTAAAGTTAGAATTTAACATGTGTTTAACCCTTTCAATCCTAATCAATGCCAAAACTGTTTTGGTATGATAGCAATCAGTTTAGATTTATTAATCATGAAAATTTTGGTTACATTTGAAGTAGGATTCAATTTTAGCACCTATAGAGAAACTAGTAACTAGAAAACCGTAAAAGTTCAATCCTAGAACTCTTAGAACATTTAATTTCTAGATTCTATCCAGCAACCTCATAATATGGTAAACATGGTTTATAATTAGTTCTTAGGTATAGGAATGCCTCATAATTGATTTAGATTTAATTTATAGTGCCTTAGGCGAAGACGGAACCGAGAAAGGGTCTAAAACGTAAGTTCTAGAACCCCGTAATCATAAATATATAACTCTGCCCTTGGAGTATGGTGCTGCCCAGATTTATTAAAGAACATAAATGATAGTAAGATTTGTTAGAAGAGAATCCTTATGTGCATAAGAGGTTGATAGAGAATGATAAAATAATTACATCTCAAGTTTAAGACCCGTAAGGGTCAAAGCATAAGATACTGTAGGATCAAGAGCATAATGAGTTTCAATGTTACATGTGAATGTATGTTTTTTTGAGAATGATTATGTAAATGTATGAAATTATGATTGAGGATACATGTTCTACTTGTTTATGTGGCATAAAGAAAATTTGGAAGAAATTCGATATGCTGCCGTTATGCTGCCGAATTTCTAACAAATTTGGGGGCTTAGAAAGTTTTTGAAAAACCCATGAGATTTTCTTTAAAAGAGATGAGGTACTAAGATATGTTCTTAGATGACACCGGTTCAGCTGAGCACCTCCAAGAACTCATGTGACATTGGTACCAAGACGTATTCTTGAGTGACACCGGTTCAGCCGAGCACCCCCAAGAAAATGCCCCCTAGCCCATACTAGAGAGTTGGGATTTATTTATGATACGCTTATCGATAAGGGATAAGTAAGAACTAGTGATGACTAGTTAGGTATGAGCTCATAACCTAGAGATGTGACACGTTCTGGGTGACATCGGTTCGGCCGAGCACCCCCAGAACGAATGTCTTTTAGGGTGGCCCCATGAGAAAGTAAAGTATGATGATTATGTCACAAAGTTTTCCCTACCTGAGATTTCAATTGCCACTTTATGCCACTATTATGATGTTACTTGAGGTTATGATGAATATTCTTGTATTAAGTAGTGCCATGCATACATTCCTTAATATGTTGCATCCATGGCATTAAGAATCATTCTAAAATGAACGGACCTTGGTTAACTATGTTTTGAAGCTTAAAGTAAACTTGATGCATGCTCACTTATTTTATACACTAAACCCATGGTTCCTGAGGACGTAGATGGTGACACTTAGGTAGTAGGAAGCCTTACTGAGATTCTTTAGCAAGATTTTCACTCCCTCTATCTTTTCTTTCTGTCACGTCTTCAGATGGCGACGTTCATGGTTTTTGTGGACACCCCGATGTGGGAGGTGCACTATGATCCGGAGTACGGATCATACCATTTTGAGGGTCAGTGCTCAGTTCATGTCTTCATGTTCATTGGATGACCTTTTGCTCACCCTCGCACATAGCCGTCGCTTCTCGACAAAGACACCTACGACAATGACGAGCGGGTTTTTGAGCGCGCACGTTGTAACACCCTAAAAAAATTATCTAAAAAATTAATTTGACCTTTATCAATCATAATTTCAAAAATTTGATAGTTTGAATAATGATGAGGACAATCCAACGGATTTGAAAAAAAAAAAGCATGAATAGTGTTTTGCGGGCCTCCCAGGCCCACCGAGACAGCCGAAACCCTAGAATTAGGACTTAAAGATGCCCGAAATTGAGAAATTATATGATTATGGTTAGAAATAGGTAGAAATAAAGATTTTATACCCGAAATTATTTTTCGGGCAATGTTTGATTACCCGGGTACACTGTTTTACCCGTTCGGTAGAATTTCGGTGTACGGTTTCTAAAACTGTAAAAGCTACTTAGTGGCTAAGTAAGCTTTATCAACCATTTTATGCCAAGTGGATGACAAGGATTGAAAATTGAAAAGCAAGTTTTAATCATGACCTTTGATTTATTATATTTTACTCGGGTGCCAGTAACTCATCCGTTCAGTGAAATTTCAGTGTGCGATTTTAACACCGAAAAAGCTACTTGCTCACCAAGTTAATATGAGCCACTTATCTTGAGCCAATTGGATGGCCAAGATTCATTCTTTGACCAAGAAACCAAATATTAGCCATCCATTTCATTATTTCATTTTGAAAAAGGAATAAATACCCATTTTAACTAGTTTTATACTTAGATAATGATAAATCACCAACCTTATCACTCCAACACCACCAATTTCGGCCAAGAGCTCCAAATACATCAGACTTCATCTTCTTTCTCTCATTCCACCATTAACAAACTTGAAGCTTCATAAACCCTAGCCTAAACTTGACAAAATACCAAGATCCTTTCACAAAACTTGTTCTACTCCTCATAATCTAGCAAACCAACCGATTAGAATTTTAAATAGTCTCTAAGTTGAACCCTGAGCTATTATTATCTACTGTTTAAGGAAGGATTAGGTGCTGTTTGGAAGGCCTGAAGTGAAGAAAATCATTTTTGAAAGATCCCTTGGATTTAGAAGCCTTAAAGCTTCACAAGTAGGGTTTTCTTTGACCTTTCCTTTCCAATTTTATGCTGGACTTTTCTGATTGTGTTTGGTCCAAAATTTTTGGATATATTGGTTGATAATATGATAATATTGATGTGTTAATTTTGGTGGAGTGTTTGGGGTTGTGTAAAAATCATTTTTATCAAAAGAGATTCTGAAGTGGTTTGCTGGATTTTCTGTTTTCCTGGTGGCAGTGATTGTTCACGAATTTTCTGAGGGAATTGTGAGTGTTTTCATGAGCTATAAAAATTATATGTTGAAGGTAACATCCTAGTATAGTTCCATGAATTTTCTTGAGCTCTGGTTTTGACTCCTAATGCCTTGAGAAATTCAAGTACCGAAGTGGTAACTATGCTACCTGAAATGTTGAATCTGAAGCTGTGAATTTGTAAAATTTTATTAATCTAGTAAATGATCAAATTATGAGCTTAAATTTTTACAGAAAATTAAGGACATATTGAAGTCCAACCTTGAATTTTTATATGATTTGATATGATCATTTGGTAGGGTAATGAAATTGGAAACTATGGCTGTTGGCTGTAAATAGGGGGTTTCCAACCTCCGAATTTGTCTAATTTTGTTGATGTATTTATAGAATTATTTTTGTTATGAAAATTTTATGGAACCTTGTGGACACATTGAGGTGTCATTGAGAATTTTCATAGCATTTTAATTGATCATTTGGTATGAGAAATAAATTGTGCTACTTGAGTGAAAAATCTGCCAATGTGCTGAAGTTGAAATGATGCCTTGAATTAGTGACCTAATGGCATTTGGTTCAAGTTGATGTGTATAAATGCATGCCATGAACTTCCAAGATTATGTTATGAGGAATGAATGAATAATATATATAGGTTTGAAGTATTATGAGATCAGAGAATTATGTTCATGCATATAGAAATGTGATGCATGTGTATGTGAGCTTGAGGATGATGTATGTGCTAAGTGAACAATGAAGTCCCCTTTAGTATAAAAAGGGCACGAAGAGGTCCACAGTAGGGCACGAAGAAGTCCCCAATAGGGCACGAAGAGGTCCCTAATAGGGCACGAAAAAGTCCCCATTAGGGCACGGAAAATTCCCCTTTATTGTGTCAAGGGCATGAAAAGATCATTGTAATTGCCATATGTATATGAATATCTTATTAAATTATTGGTTATGAAATACATGTTTTAAGTGATTGAATAATAAAAGAGACACACTTCAGAAAAGTGATTTTATAATTTTAAAATGAACATTTGATATGTACATATTCATGCTCACGCTTTCTTAATAAACCGAAGTGGCTGGGGTGATGACGATGACATTATGAATGTGTAATTGGGGAGTTACCCTACTGAGAATTGTATAATTCTCACCCCTATGTTTTTGTGTTCCCGTGTCGTCTCCAGGTTGACGCAGAGGACCGAGGGACTGCTATACAAAAGAACTCGGAAGTGCAATAGTGTAGTAGCTAATGCTTTTATTATGTTGTATTTAGTGGAATGAACATGTGTGTAAATATGTTAGAGAACAAAGGTGTGTTAAAGCTTATAGAAGAGCTTCCTTTATGTACTTAACTTTGTATTAAATAAATAGTTTGGTTTCATTGCTATATATTTAGTATAATTATGACCTAGTTATCTCGCGAACTAACCAAACTGGCTATAGATATTTAAAAAAAAAGGTCCGCAAACTTAGAAGTAACAACTCTCGAGTATGACACCATAACTTAAGGATGAGGTTGTACTTGGGAGGATGTTACACACGTACGCACAACGAGAGAGTACTCTACATGCACACCGCCGCTTCAGTCATGCGTAACTACCTCGACTATGTGCCCCAGACATACTTCTCGGAGACTGACCCGTCGGAGGACCCACCTACCCATCTATACAACGAGAGCTCTGCCCCCACTCCACTACTGATGAGAGAGGGTAGTGAGGACACCGTGACTCATCCTTGGCTAGCACGATGATCGGAGATGCGGCCACGTTGTGGGGGTCACTCCCGATCCCTGCTTTGTCTTTACACGTCGGAGGAGCTCGCCCAGTTTGCCAGGTATGTGCCTCGCTCGCGGGATGGACGTCAGTAGGAGGTAGCGGATGACCAATGGAGTACTCGGGCTAGTACACACACCACTTAGATGAGGATAAGCCTTCTTTTGTTTAGAGGTTATCCCTTTAGTTACACTCGGGTAGGGGAGTTTACTTTTATGTTTTCTATCACACTTTCCTTTGTATTTTCTTTTTAGATGTATTCGTTTCATGTTGTACAAAACTAAGTCCCACTCTTCATAAGTGGGCATATCATATCATATATATATGTAGTTTAGTTTTATCGTGATGTGTCTTTATCTGCTTTATGTTATGATGTTTATGAAATGCTTGCTTTATTTCCTTACATGCTTCATTGCTTATCGTGTCGCGCGGCTCTCACTTTGTTTTTATAATTCAAAAAAAAATTTACCAGTATTTTCTGCTAATTATTTTAATGTAATAAGGAAACTATGATGTAATAGACTAATGATTAACCTAAATATGTTCTAGAGTATTGGGTTAAAAATTAGGATGTTACATTTTAGGTAAGCATATTTTGGTCAACTTAATGAGTAATTGCATATAGTTAGTAGTAGTACATTTAATTTGATTATAACAAAAAACAAAAATTATTGAAGTGAATGTCAGAATAAATGAGCAACTATTTTAGAACCAAAGGTAGGAATGACAAATAAACATAATAAGGAAATGTAAGAATCAACATCCTATCTATATTAGTCTTGATAAGTGTTACAGTCTAAAGGGAAACTTAACCACAAAGAAGGTTTGATAATTGAATTTTCATGTCCTCATAATATATAAAAAAATTTATCACATATAATAAATTTTAACTTTTATAACATTTTTTTATCACATCAAAACATAAAATCAATATTTACTTCCATTTCTTCCATTGTTGATAGACTTTAAGTTTTTTTTTCTTTTAGAAGCTTAATTGAATAAAATTGTAAATGCATAACTATAAACATAGCTATCACTCTATGGCGATACAGTTAATTTCAAATGCATAATTGCAAAGATAGTTATTTGAGATGGTAAAAAAATAATTTTATCTAATACAATCCCAAAGTGTATCAAAAAATATATTTTAAATATATAAAGTTAAAATCCATCATTTGATTATATCTAAATGTTTTCTTTTTTTGCAGTCCACTATTTTTTCTTTTGGTCATTGCTCCATTCTAAATATTGACCATATATAGGCTTGGTCCAGAAACAAATGCAATGCATCATTTGATTTGTTTGACAACAAAAATAATCCATATATAGGCTTGGTATGTTGCATAAGGTATTGACATGTATTCATGGTATGGTATGATGCATTCATAACGTCAAGATTTATGATAAAAGACACAAACCTTGGCTAACAGTTTTTAAAATTTAATAAATGAACTTTGATTATATTCACTATTTTTATGATTAAACCTAAGGTTCCTGGGAAAATTGATGATGACATATGTTTGGAAGTGAAAGCTCCACTGAGATTCTTGTATAAGTTTTTCATTCCTCTCTTTTTCTTTTCCATCTCATTTTTAGATGTTGATAGTGACTTTTTCCTATACATGGACATGCCTTCGTGGGAGCTATATTACGACCTAGGCAACCAGTCATATCATTTCATTAGTCGTTGTGTGGTTCGTCTATTCGTGTTTCTTAATCATCCTTTTACACACCATGTCCTGCTTTTGGTTCTTGATAGCTACACTATTTGATGATGAATTTTCTTTCGAGTGTGCATGAACATGTTCGGAGGACTACCCTCGTACTAGTCCTACTGAGATGATGCCTTGTATATATGCCATGTTTGCCGCTTTGCCCCTCTTTTCCTTGGTTGGATATATTAGAAGAGTCACCATCCTAACACTTATCCGATAGTTCTGAACCCATGATCCCCATAGAGGTGGGTAGTAGAAGTGATGGTGAGGCTATAATGTCCTAGCCGCTGAGGAGAGCTATGCATATGCAGAAGGAATCTACACATCCATGTAGGGATGCTCATGTTCTTCCAGCTAGTTGTCTTACCACACCTTCTGATCTTGGTTCTGTTGGTTACCTTTCTTCCTCCTAAGAGTGATGTTCTTAGGAGCTAGCAATAGATTTTGGAGCACTTGTGCACTTCATGTAGATAGGATAATCTTTATTTTTTGTAGTACTCCATGCGATTAACCATTACTAGGCATATTTCAGTTGGCATAACATAGGAGATGTTTTTATCAGGCTATTATTTATGGTTTTAGTTTACTTGCTTATTTTTGGTGACTATACCTAGCTCAACCTTAATACATCATTTTCAATAACTTTTTTGCTCTCCAGGATTTTCTAACAGGAAATAGTTCTCTATATTTCATTCCCATTTGAAAGTCTCGCAAACATAAATAGGACTTTCAAGTTTAGGTGAACTAGAAAAAAGTTCTTTACTTGATAAATTATTTAATCCAAAAAAGTGATAATGCCCAAATCACATATACCATAGCCAATTATTATCAGGTATTATTGAACTCAAGAAGGAAAATTTATCATGTTGGATTTTCAATAGGCAAAGTTGTAACATCCCCTGCTACTTTATGGATTGACGACTGTCCCCACAAACCAACACGAGTCTTTTCAGCATACTTTGTCTTCACTCACACGCTTCCTGGAAAAACTTCATAGGAGGTTACGCATCCCAAAATTGCTCCAAGTCAAGCACGCTTAACTGTGGAGTTCTTTCGTGATGGGCTACCGAAAAGAAGATGCATCTTGTTGGTATAGGTAGTACAAATCAATTCATATAAACCCTCCTTAATTGTATAGTCCCATACCTATACAGTCTTAGGATCCCTTTCATTCAAGTGTGTAATCGGTTCATTCATGTACCCCTCCGCTTTCGAAGTCTGGCAGGAACCGCTTCTTGTCCTTGCCTCCTTGCACTGGCGATCACTCCCCGACTTCGTAATGCCCATGCATTATATGTAATGTAACACCTTAAAAATTATTTAAAAATTAATTTGAGCTTTAATAGTCGTAATTTCAAAAATCTGACAGTTTTATTATTAATGAGGACAGTCCAAGGGATTTATAAAAAAAAAGTGAATAGTAACCTTGTGGGCCCCATAGGCCCATCGGGACAGCCGAAACCCCAGATTCGGGACCAGGAGATGCCCGAAACTGAGAAAATAGAGGATTAAGGTTAGAAATGAAGTTTTATACTTAGAATTAAATTTTGGGAAATATCTAATTACCCAGGTATGGTATTTAACCTGTTAGGTAAAATTTCAGTGTACGATATTTAACACCGAAAGATAGTTTAATCTTTGTAAAAGGATAATATTTTCCTTTGGAGCCAAGTGTAAGGCTAGGATTTAATCTTGAATTACAAGATCAAATCCTAGCCATTAATCTTATTTTCTTGGTCAAAGAATATAGACTTTATATTAAACAATTTTTACAACATAATTTAATATAATTAAAAGCTACCAAAACTTACCTTTGAAGACAAATTTTCTCGGCCAGTATCTGAAACTGCAGAGAACTCCATTTTCCTCTTCACAAAAACCTTGAAACCTTGTTTCCAACCTCAAATTTCTAAGCCTAGACTTGTTGAATCCATAAGTTTCCTTCACTAAACTTGTTCTACATATCAAAACCTACAAATCTAACCGATTGAAATTTCAATTCTCCATCAATCCTCACCTTGACATATCACTTCTTCACTGCCTAAGGAATGTTTTGATGTTTATTTGGTGGCCTTGAAGTGAGCAAGATCACTCTTGGAACATCCTTGAAGCCAACATCCTTAAAGCCACCAAAGTAGGGTTTCCTTTGGCCTTTTTCTTTCAAAATTTTTCTGAGAACTCCTGATTGTGTTTAATACAAAACTTCTGGTTATACTGGTTGATATTATGTTGATATTGATGTGTTAATTTTAGTGAAGTGTTTAGATGAGATTAGAAATCATTTTTCTCAAAAAGAATCTTAGACTATGCTGCTAGATTTTCAGTTTTCTTAATGGCAGTGGTTATTTTTGAATTTTTTGACATATTTAGGGATCTTTGATTGAGCTGAAAATTTTATAGGATGTAGCTAGTATCTTCAATAAAAATTTTGAGTTATTCTGTTCAGTTTTTCTATGTTTAAAAATTCATGAACCGATACTATAACTATGCTGCCTGGATTGTGGGAACTGAAGCTGTGATTTTGTATAATTTTGTTGCCATAGTAAATGATTGAATTGTCACTTCAAATTTTTACAACGCCTTTCAAACATCTTGAGGTTCAACCTTGATTTTTATTTTGAATTGATTCAATCATTTGCTAGGGTTAAAAATTATGAAATTTTGGTTCTAAGCCGAGGCTGAGTGGTTTCTGATCACAAAGTTGTCTAATTTTGTTAAACAAGTTAACAAGGATCTTTGTTCTGAAATTTTTACAAGGCCTTGTGGACACATTGACGTGTCTTGGAGAATTTTTATAGTCCTTGCAATGGATGTCTGATGGATAGAATAAATTGTACTCCTTAGGCATGAATTTTGCCAACCTGTTGTATTTGTGCTGAAATGAACTTAAGGATTGAGTTGATGATATAATGACTTTTGATTTAAGTATAATGAGTATGAATGCATTCTAGACAATTTAAAGATTGATTTATGAGGCCAAAATGAGAATTACTTGTGATTGAAAGCCTACATGTGGCTTATGCATGTATTTGAGAAAAGAAAGTACATGATACAGTTATATGAGAAAAGAGAATGTATAAATTTCACTCGTGAATGTTCTGACATATGGAGAAAATAGAAACAAGACTTATGCGGAATGAGGGGAAAGCAAAAAGAAGAACTTCCCTAGAGATAAAGGCGGGGCAAAAAGAGGAACTTCTCCAGAGATAAAGGGGATGGCAAAAAGATGAACTTTCCTAGAGATAATATGAGTCGTAGACGTATTGGCTAGGAATAGATCTGTGTGAGAATTGGAGAAAGTAAATCCAATGATCATGTATGGAAATGAGCTCAGTCCTGATAAGCAGTTTATTTCCCTTGTGTGGTGTGAACCACTATAAATACCATGTGGTATAAACTGTTCATTGTAGAGTTATCCATAGTAAATACCCGTTGGGTATACACTAAGTCTTTCCTATGTCAATGAAAAGAGAAAAATGCACCGAGTTGAGTTCTATGGCCACAAGTAAAACTAGTCACTTTGAGATAAGTTCACTATATTTAGCATATGCATACTCATATCATATTTAATTTCTTGATTAGGATTATTAACTATATGTTTAAGCTTTATGATATGTGTGCATTAAGTGATTGATCATTAAAAACAACCAACTTCGGAAATATGATTTGGAACTTTAAAAATAAATCATTATTATGTAATGCTTGATCACCTTTTCTTAATAAACTGAAGTGGCTGGGGCGATGGCAATGATATTATGGTTGAGTTTTTGAGGAGTTACCCTACTAAGAATTGTATAATTCTCACCCCTATGTGTTTTGTGTTCCCGTGTCATCTCCAGGTTAATCCAGAGAATGATGCAGTTGCTACGTGAAAGAACTCAAGATTACAGTAGTTTAATAGTTGATGTTTTTAATTTACTGTACTTAGTTAGAGTTATATGTATGTAAATGTAATAGAGAATGTATATGTATTAAAGCTCTTAGAAGAGCTTCCTTTTGTACTTAGCTATGTATTCAATAAATGTTGTGTTTTTTTGTCATATATTTTAACCAAATTACGCTAGTTATTACACGATCTTATCACATTTGCCATAGCTATTTAGGAAAGGTCCGGTAATTTATAAGTAACAACTCTCAAGCCTGATATCATGACTTAAGGATGACATTGCACTTGGGAGGATTCTACAAAAGTTGGTTTGAAGTCAGTGTTATTTGGTCTATAAAATTTTCTATAAAAGTGGGTTCTCCTAGTGATAATTTTTCATTGCTCTTCCTTGACATATAAGCCCATAATTATTCTCGCCTTTTCCTTGACTTGATGGTCTAAATTATTGCTTTTTCCTTGATTGTAATATTTCCTTAACCTCTTCCTTTGAAATTCTGTATGCATTTGCTTCACTTGTTCAGTCACAACCTCTTGATTCTCCCTTATGGCTTGATTTGGTAGCATGTTTTAGATTTACCTATCTCTTTAAGACTTGTTCTATTGATTTTTGTATCTTTATATAAGATTCTACAATATGACTTTCAATACATTCCTACAACTCTACAATTATCAGTGAGTCTATATTATGTGACTTTTATATTGCTTTCATCTCATGATTGAATTTCATTATTATGGTATGTAACGCCTCAATTTTTACTGCTATGTGAAAATTACCGAAATGCCTCTAGATAATTTTTGCATGTAATTAGAGGCCGAATAATCCTCAATAAAGGAATATAACATTAGAGAAACATTATGGGAAACTTGATTAGCGATTCGTGAGAAAGTCGCAAATTTCGATTTTTCTGTACGCGTAAAATGACCGAAATGCCATTGAGGTCATTATTACATAGAAAGTCAAAGATAACCAATCTAGATTATCTTTGAGGGGTTAGTTTAATGCTTGATATGGATTATATGTGCCTTAGAGATAAAAATCTCAATTTTTACCATACGTAAAATTGTTGTTTCACCCCTACAGTAATTTTACATGAAATTATGTAATTTTTGAATTCAGTTTTCATCCAAAAGTTCAAAAATGTTTGTTATAAGTATGATTTTGATGTTCAAGTAATTCTGGAAAAGTTGTTACGTGAAATGACCATTTTACCTCTAGTTAATACTTAATGAGTTTACTTAAGTAATTAAGGCAATATTAGCTCTATTTCAATTCAAATTATTTTTATTCGTTAACCTTGGGTTAAAAATAATTACCTAAGGTTAAAAAAATAATTACTAGAAGTAATTAGAGCCTAAGAATTGTTTAGGGAAATTTAATTTCTTTTCTTGATTACAAAGAGCTCATAAAACCAATAATGCTAAGATCAAGATCAAGGAAATTCTAATGTATTTACTTTCTTTACCTTGAGATTAAAACTTAAGTTACTAATTGATTTTCAACTCAATTGAGATTAACTCTATTACTAATATCAGATTATCCTTTTACCTAGTCTTTAGTTATCTTATACTCCTAGCTTTACCATTTTCACAAAATTACCATTTCCTAAATCTACCACCTAATAAAATAAGCTATCTACATGTCCTACCATACATAATAAATGAAATCTTGTTCCCCATTATTCCCATACCAGCTGTGAACTCCATGCCTCCATAATGGCTCCATTTTATCTTATTTCAAAGAATTATGCACTCAAAGAACATCATGACCATACCATGTGTTCTTTGAGTTATCTTGCAAATTTTTTAGGAACAAAATTCTGACTTGCATTACAGCCATGAGCCACAGTTTTAGCACCTCAAATGTCCTATAAGTATGTGTTTCTTTCAAGCCAAATGCATACACAAACACCTATACTTGTTACTTGAATTTTTTATGTAGTCTTGTTCACTATTTTGGCCAAAAATCCTCTATATTCTCTCTAAACTCAAAGCTCTCTTCTTCTTCCTTCTCCACCTCCAAGAGACTCCATTCTTGATATTCATCCAAGTTCCCAAGCTCAAACAAACACATACATTCCATAAACCAACCCCTAAGCACCTAAACTTTCCATATTTAAACACAAGAACACGAGAACAATCCTCCCACCATTTCGTCTTCACTTGGCCAAATATATATCATCACTAAGATCAGATTTTGCCTTTGATATCTCATAGAATATCAATCATTATCTTTTGTTAACAAGAAACAACTTGGTAAGGATTTTATTTCATGTTATTTCCTTGTTCTTTGCTTATAATTTGACTATTAACAAGCTTGATGATGAGACCATGAGATAAGTTTCTTGGAACCATGATAATAAAGGACTCTAATACTCACTTCCTTTGTTAAGATTAATTGAGATTAAAGAGTTTAATTCTCTAAAAGTTTTGAGCTTAACAAGATAATAAATGAACTTGCATCCATTGTTTATTTTTCAAGCTCTTACATTTCATATTTAAATTTCAAGCCTTGCATAATCATATTTAATTTCAAGTGATCACCTTAAATCTTGAAGATAATAATATGAATTTGCATTCTCATGTTTAAATTCCAAGTAATGCATTTCATGTTTATATTTCAAGTTATCACCTAAACTTTGAAGATCTAAAAATAAACTTGCATCTTCATATTTATATTTCAAGTATTGCATATCATATTTATATTTCAGAGTTATCACCTTATAATGATAAAGATTAAAAATGGATTGCATAACATATCTATGATTCTTGCTATTACCTAAATCTCTAAAGCTCAAAACTTACCTCTTTAAACTTAATAGGAATTTTTATGGATATATTTAAATTATGTTATTTCTAGCCTCTTGATGCTCTTGATATTAAGGTTGGTTTATTTTATTTTTAAGGCCTTGATCTTGTCTTTAAATTACTCAATTAACTTTTGTTAGAATTAGAAATTCAAAGTTGTTAAAGATTGTATTTTTTCCCAAGCTTTTGATTAAAAGAATTAGGTTACTGACCTGATTTATATAAAATGGTTAGGATACTGATTTAAAAGGTTTGGATGTGTATAAATCACTTATAATTGATGTAAGAATTGTTTTTAGCATTTTTGAGATAAACTAGTAACAAAATCGTGTTTTTATGAAGCTTTTAAAATGCTAATTTTCTTATCACTGTTCAGACCTATTCATCACTGTTCACCACTGTTTATTTCTGTTCACACACTTGAGAATCACTAATAATTATTATAAAAATTGTTTTTAGCATTTTGGGAAGTTTAGTAACTAGAAGGATCAAAATTGTGATTTTATGAAGCTTTGAGAGATTAATTTTCTGATTCTGTTCAAGGGTTGTTCAAGGATGTTCACATTGTTCACACACTTAATAATTACTTATATTTGATGTAAAAGTTGTTTTTGGTATCATAGATGCATAAAAGGGTAATTACGAGTGTTAAATTGGGCCGGTTTGCAAAATGTGAAAAAATATGTTTTGAACTATCAACTATGTTATTTCAGCCAAATGTTTTTAATTAGAACAACTAATGATGTTGAATGTATCCATGTGTTCAAAATACCATTTATAATGTTTAGAAAAAAGTTTAGAAAAAAGTTTAGAAGTTTTGATTGCTATTAAGTGTTCAAATTGTGTGATTTTGCACTTTAACCCCTAAAGTGTGTTAAAATTTAGTCTATAGCCCTAAAAGGTTTTTATGATGATTTTAAATGGTTTCTAATAGTTATATGTCTCTTGGAAGTATTGGTTAATGTTAAAGATTTTTGGTTTGTGAGAATGTGTTAGAAAGGGGTATTTACGTCTTGACTCGTAACCTTTGAGAAATTGCAATTTGACCCCTTTTGGGGCTTAAGCATAAATATTGATAATTTGATGAAATGAATGTGATTGATATCTTGTGAAGACTATACTCATGTATTGAAATTTATATGGCTTAGATGTATGGCATGTTATAGTTATGTTTGATTCATTGAGATGCACAATTTCATGAAATATTATGAGCATAAAGCATTGAATGATGAGTTATAATTATATGTTTATGCTTGCATCTCTAAATAACATGCTAAGATTAAAGGTGACACAAGGCACATGGAAATGATCCTCTAGACTCCCCGAATTAAAGGTTATGAGAGGTGATCCAATAAGGTTTATGCAACTTAAAACATATGGAAGTGATCCTCTAGACTCCCCGAATTAAAGGTTATGAGAGTGATCCAAGGAAGTTGCATACCTATGATGAGAAAGTTGAACAAAGGCAAGAAAGTGATGTATTTTCCTCCTCTATTACCCCATATTAAATCTAGCGATGACTAGTTAGGTTGAGCTCAATCCTAGGTGATCAGTGAGGTGGAGTTTTGGCGCTGAATATAAAATCGTCGGGAAAGGTGAGATGGTTGGTTTGAGATGTTGACATAAGAGGGTGGTTATTAAGAAATGAACTTGAGAGTTCCACTATGAGAAAGTAAATTTTCATGGGTTTTCTCGCCTTTTTCCATGCAAGCCAAAGGGTATACGACTCATCAGGTTTGTTATATCATGCATTCATACTAAGTCACCTAAGAAAATAAAGTAAGGATGTATATTTGGTGTGTTTACTCAAGTAATGTTGTGTTTTGGTTTTGTGTGTTGCAAATTCATGTTAAGAGTATGCTTAAGTTATTTGCATATGTTATTTGTGTACTGGAGGCATTACCATGTATATATGAGATATCTGTTGCATTCATGACATTAAGGCTCATGCTAAAAGATACGGGCCTCAGCTAATAGTATTTGGAATTTAATAATATGAACCTTATATATGTTCACATTTTCATAATAAAACCCGAGGTTCCTGGTGACGATTACGTTGACACTTGCATTAGAATAAGGAAGCCCTACTGAGAATCTTGTATAAGTTTCTCATCCTTTTTTCTTTCTTTCGTGTCATCTGTAAATAAGAATGATGGCGTAGCTCGTGGATTTCTCTAAGAAGCAAACGAGGGAGTCGCACTACAAAAGGGATCAAGAAGGTCGTAATAGGAGTATGGAGATAGTTTCCCTTGGATATTGACTTTAGGGTGATCATACCCTTTTTATCTGCTTGTGCTTTAGTCTCTTGATGGATATGTACTAATGCCCTCCATGTTTAGAGGACGTCACCATTATGAAATAATTCTAATGTGTTAATATTGTTTATGTCATGATATATATTAATGTTGTATGTATCTGTGACTTGTCTTTATCCTTTCTTATTTATAGGTAAGGCGAATGATGTTAGTTACTTAGCATGCACGGCTCACGTTTTGGTATTCAAGTTATAAAAAAAAAGAAAAAATTTTACTCGTATTTTTACTAAAGAATTTTCAAAAAGCTTAAGATAATGACTGGAACAAAAGAGTAATAACTAATGATTAACTTAAATGCATCCTAGACGTATTGGGTTAAATATTAGGGTGTCACATGGTACAAAGAATTTCCTCAAACACATGGTATCTAAAATATTTTCTCTATATACTCTCATTTATTTGACGTAGTCAATAAAATGAGATAAATATTGTTTGACAATATCCAAACTAGTCATTTCCGTCCTTTCACATTCTATGTGTTTGGATTGAAGTTTGAATTTTTGTGTCTTATCTACACTTGTACTCCATACCTTCTTGTATACCTAATTTAATAAGGCTCCAAATATTTGAGCCTTTAGGTGAGTTGACATCAAAATTTCTTAATAGTTGTAATAAGGTTCCAATCTAATTTAAGACATGGCCAAATAATATTGTAATTGTTTATCATAATGGCTCTAGTAAAAACAATTGCTTGAGAACATTTTTGTTCTTTAGTGACTATAAAAATTTGGGCTTTATTTTAACTAGCTTTGATAGTATACACACACTCGCACAAAACTAATGGAAAGGCAAAAAATACTTTCAACTTTTTCCATTCACACCACTCTTGATCCAACATGGTGCAAGTCTAATTATAGGCATAATTACATAATAAGCTAAAATAAATGGATTGATTAATCATATAGAAAACAAAGTAGCCAATAGTGGTGATTTTCTTCATATTAAAGACAAGTGGCTATTCACTATGATTTACAACAACAACTTTATCAATTGGTAGCATAGATGAAATTATGTAAAAAGCCAATATATATTTTGTAACACCCTCCCAAGTACAACATCATCCTTAAGCCATGACATTATACTTAGGAGTTATTACTTATAAATTTAGTTGACTTGCCTAAGTAGTTATAACGTGTTGGAGAAAATTGAGCAGTAACCAGATCGTAATTCTATTAAAATATATGCAAAAGACAACGTATTTATTTAATACAAGGTCAAATACAAGAGGAAACTCTTCTAAGAGCTTTACTGTACATATGTCTTCTTAAATATTACAAACATAAGAATATTCAAAATGAAAACTAATAATAGTCTTCGGCCATTGAGCTATTACAGATCAAGTACTCCTATGATAGCTGCTTCATTGTTTTCTTAAGCAATCTGGAGATGACACTAGAACACACAATATAGGGGTGAAAATTATGAAATTCTCAGTAGGGTATCCCCCAAATACATAATGATAAATGTCATCATCATCATCCAAGCCACTTCGGTTTATTAGGAAAAATGTGATCATACACTACATAACAACGGTTCATTTTAAAGTTCAAAATCATCCTTTTGAAGCAGGTTTCTTTTAGTATTCAAACACTTAATTCACATGTATCATAATGCGCAAGTACATAGTAAATCATCATATGTAAATAATTCAATATGACATGAGTATGCATGTGATAAATATAGTAAAATGATCTTAGGGTTCCCTAGTGTTACTTGTGGCAATAGAACTTAATTCCATGCATTTTTTTTTCTTCATCGATATAGGAAAGACTTAGTTCATACCAAATGGTATCTATAGTGGATAACACCATACATGGAAAATAGGTTGCTTATCAGGATTGACCTTATTTCTATACGTGATCATTGAACTTCATTTTTCCTCTCTGAATCACACACAGATCTATTCCTAGCCGATATGTCTATCCACTCATAATATCTCTAGGGAAGTTCCTCTTTTTGCCTTTCCTTCATTCAACATAAGTCTTGTTTCTATTTTGTCCATATATCAGAACATGCACAATTGAAGTTCATACATTCTCTTGTATCATATATGCCTCATTTACTTTCTTTTTCCCAAATGCATGCATTAATCACATATAGATAATCAATCATAAGGGATTCTTATTTATTTCTCATAAATCAATCTTTAAACTATATAACATGCATTTATACCTATCATACTTGAACTAAAAGTCATTATGTCATCAATTCAATACTTTGGTTCATTTCCAGCACATTGGCAGATCTTACACTTATATAGAAAAATTGTATTTGCATATCAAACAACCAATTTTATGGCTATAAAAATTCTCCATGACAGTTCAATGTGTCCACAAGGTCCTGTAAAAACTTTAGTGTAAGATTCATTCTCTAACTATAAGATTCGTTCTCTATGTTCACAAAATTCTACAAATTTGGTGGTCAAAGATCACCAAATCACAGCTCAAAGCTAGAATTCCAGAATTTTTAACCCTAGCAAATGAGTTCCTAAAATCAGAATAAATTTCATGGTTAAACCTCAAGATGTTTCCAACAACTTCTAAAATTTTTGAGCGAAAATTCAATCATTTACTATAGTAAAAAAATTAGTAAAATTCGCAGCTTCAAGCACAGCAATTAAGGCAGCACAGGCATAGTTTTTATTCTTGATTTTTAGAAAGTAGTAAAAGTCATTTTTAAGGCCCAAAAAAAATCATGGAGTTGCCTTAGTATGTTAAATTCAACATGTAAAATTTTTAGCTCATAAAAATACCTATGAATACATTAGAAAAATCGTAACATATCTGTACCTATGACAAAACTAAAAATTCATCAACATTTTCAAAACTTCTTTTGACAAAAATGATTTTTCAACAACACCAAACCGCTCCACCAATGTAAATACATCTATATTTATGTGTAATCATACAATATAACTAGAAAATATCAAATTCTAATAAGCCAAATCTGAAAAAAAAAATAGAAATGAACAAAAAGGTGCAAAGAACCCTACTTGCGAAGCTTTAGGGCTTCTAACTCCAAAGGTTCTTTCAAAATGGTTTTTCCATACTTTAAGCCTTCCAAATAGAACCTAATCTCTTCCTTAAACAATAGGTTGTGAGATATCAAAGTGACAAATGGTGATGAATTGAAATTTCAATCAGTTAGTTTTGTAGGTGGTGATGAGTAGTTGAAGTTTAGTAAAGGAATCTTGAAAGTTTAGAAAGTTTAGGCTAGGGTTTTTGAAGGTTTAAGCTCAAGTTTGGAGTTCTTGAGGTAGACAACAATAGAGGATGTCTTGAGCTTCTCTTGGATGAAAATATCAAATAGAGAGATAAGGTTTGTTGACTTATATTTATCTTAGGTTAGATTTAGTGATTAATTTGGTAAAGATTGATTTTCTTTCTTTTTAAACAAAAAGAATGGCTAGGATTTTATCTTGTTAATCAAGATTAAAATCTTAGCCTTACACTTAACCCTAAAGGATAGACATTGTTCTATTGTAAAGATTAAACTATCTTTCGATATTAGAAATTGCACACTGAAATTTTATCGAACGGGTGAAACACCGTACTCAGGTAATTAGATATTGCTCGAAATTTAATTTCAAATATAAAATCTTCATTTCCAACTATTTCTAACCTTGACCCTATATTTTCTCAATCCCGGGCATCTTTAGTCCCGATTCTAGGGTTTCCACTATCCTAACAAGCCCGCAGGGCCCGCAAGGTCACAATCCATGCCCAGCCCGAATTTTTTTTTTCAACTTGTCCATTGGGTCTCCTTATCATTGCTATGTCTGTCAGATTTTCAAAATTTTGACTAATAAAGTTCAAATAAGTTTTTAAATAATTTTTTAGGGTGTCACAATTTATATAAAAACTATAAGATAAGCTTAGTTTAAAGGGTCTTTCTAACATAGGCATCGACCTCAATGGTCCTTCCTCTATCTGCCTATAATGTTATACATCTAAGGTATAGACAAATTTAGTGAAATGTCACAAGTCATCCAATATGGGAAGAAGTAAAATGCATGGAATTATGTTGGCCACCCAAATTTGCTTTTGCCATTAGCCCTAATAGGTTTAATAAAATGGCAGTAGGAATGTTAGTAGTTGTACAGTAATTTGGGACCTATCCATTTGTTATTCTGGGATTTGGCTCCTTTAAAGTGAGGAGGTTGATAAAGTGTACAAGTGATAGGTAACTAATCCTTGTATCAATAACTCTCATCATATATCCATCATGTGTGGATCCTACTAAATAATCTAAAGGTGATTAAACCCTCACTTGTGTACTTTGTCAACCTTCTCACTTAGTGTCATGATTACCTTTTAATGGTTTAAATAAAATAGGAATGAATATTAACAATTGTAATACCAATTCGATTTGGTTTTATTTATAAATATTTGCTACATATTTATATAAGATAAAAATTGCTTATAATGATGATAGGAAAAATATTTTATCGTACAATGTATAGCATTGTATAATATAAAAAATATTAACAAACAATAAACATTATGGCCTTATTATATTTTTGTGTATTAATTATTATATTAGATATTATCTCTGTTACAAATAAGCATAATATTAGGTAAATGGTTAAGTGAATATTAATTTCTTTGGTTTGATAAAATATATTTCTTATTCAATGTAAAATATGATTTTTTATAAAATTCTAAATATTATAATTTTTATTAAGTCAACAATATATGACATTCTGACTAGTATGGCCCATATAGATATTTGCAATAACTTCAAAGAAAGAAACAATTCTTTAGATACTTTTTTCGTCAATTTTGATGAATATTGGGTAGATCTGAAGAGGTTGCGGAGCTTCTTCACCATTCTCTATAGGTATCATCTAAACATAATTTGCAAATAAACTAAATAAATACGAAAACTCTAAAAGCTCTGAACTTGTATATTTCTGACAAGCTTACTATCAAGCATAACTGGGGATTCTAAAATTATGACCAATAGATCACTAGCTTGCAAACATGGTAATTTCAGAAACTCACAGAGTATATGTCAAGTTAATGTTCCAAATCACACTTAATTCAATACTTTCAATAACATATAATTGAAATTCTAAAAATAGTATTTAAAGATAACATGATTTCATAAAGATGACAATTTTAAAATCATAATAAATGGAAAAAAAGAAAGTAATTGACTCTAATAGAATAATTCTAATGTTAAGTATAGATAATATAGATTATATGTAATAATTATAAATACAAGTAAATAAATAATCAATCTAGTAAATGAGGTTAATTTGTATAAGTTGACAATATAAAATTTTTTACACTATTATCTAATTAAATTATTCTATTTACATGACCTTTCAAATAGTTGGTATGAGACTTAATTGTTTTTACTAATGTGTTAATATATATTTGGATGATAGTGTACAAGTTTTTATATTGTCAATATATAAAAATTAATGGTGAGACTTGCAGGCATGTAGTGATCTTGTAGTGACTTTAATTCAATGTCTAAGTAGGCATGTGAAAATAGATTTCGTAAGTGTAATTGGATGACTAAATTCAGATTTTATGATTGTAATGACATATACAATTGGAATATGATTTTCAGATGCAAATTTTGTGACTCAAAAAAAATTGGAATATTGATAATTCGTAACTTATAATAAAGGAGTAGTCAGTTAGGAAATTTTGTGAACATCTCGCTCTATATTGAAGTCAATGTAGTTAAATTTGTAGATCTTTATTCCATGATAATTATGTAACAATTTTATAGTATGATGATAACCTAAAACATAAAGTATGTGATTGTAAGTCAATGACAATAATAATTAAAAAAAAATAGGTGTAATTGAAATGAGAATTATACAATGTAATTCCAATTATAGCTTTGAAATGGACTCTGTATTTGTTGTTTTCAGTAACAAATAGTAATAACTATTTATAATGTTAAAAATTGTTTTGTATGTAAAGAAATAATTGAGCAATTTTTTAGTCGGTGTGGAATCTGTGGTGTACGACTAACTAGTACCATATTAATCAATGTGGTTATTTGGTTTTTGTTAGGTGAAAAAAGTAAGTTGGTTGAATCAGCCTTAAGCAGTTAGATTTAGTCCTTTTTCAATCAACCCAAAAAAAATAAAAGACTTTTTCTTTGTTTGTGAGCAACATTTGATGTGGTCAAAGAGTGAAGCACAAAGAAATGATTCAAGTAAGAAAGCTAACTGTGAAGTTTAGATAAGCTAGAGGAAAGGAAGTATATATGGCCACTGTACTGAGATCCACATGAAGGCCTTACCTTCATGTTCTAGTAACAGCTTATTGTGTTAAATGATTGTATTTTCTTTTTTCAATTTTTTTTTGAACAGCAATTTTTAGCCAAAGAACATGTGAAGGACCAAAAATAACCAAAAAACCAACAAAAACAAAATTAAGAGTGCAAGTATCATATATATATATATATATATATATATATATATATATATATATATATATATTTTGGTGAGCAATATTTGTTTAGTAAGCATCATAGTAGCTACTTGTATATATTTGAATAAACTATAATAGTGAACTTCACATTTTACATTAAATTTGATTTATGTATAATATATGATGAAATAGTCAATAGTAAGAAATTTATGAAAAAGCAAGTCAGTTCGTAATATGGCGATACTTGTACATATCTTATTAAGTTATAGGAGTTCGTAAATTTGACTCTCATCCCTGGCCTATATCTCATAATATCTTAGTATCTTTTAAAAAAAGGTTTACCAATACAAATAAAAACAATCAATTGTAAGAACAATTTTAATATACATTTTAGTCATTGAAAAACAATTTCTAGATTGTTATGAAATATTTTTTGGATATGGATGCTCCTATCTTTAACTAATTCAACTAAGTTTTGCTTTGGGTAGGTAGAATATGTTATGATCTTATTTGGTCTTATATCGCTTATCTTATAATTCTAAACAGTTATTTTTAGTGCTCATTGAATTGTACCTGTGAGTTTATCAATAAGATTAGTATCTCTTCTTCTTTATTATTGTCTCTATTATTATTTTTTACAACATAGATAACATTTTAATTTTGTTTTTTTGGCTTTTCAGAAATTAAATTAGTCACAATAAAGTTTGAACCTAGAGTCGCATACAGACCACCTAAACCTCTCACTACTAGACCAATCCTAGTGGCTTCACATTATAATTTTTTTGAAAAAATCACTAGTATTTCTGTTATTAAATTGAAGTCACTAATTCACCATTTTTTAAATATTAAAATGTTAATATAGCAATTTGTTAGAAAATCTGTTATAAGTCTACATATAGTATTTACTATAAATAAAATAGTGAGCATGTATATATTTATTAATGATAAAATTATAACATTATGATAATATTTAACATATTAGGTGCATAAAATACAAGTTATGTCGTGTGAAAATATAACTTATAGTTTTAAGTTTTCATTTAAAAGAGGTGTTTTGGTTAGTGTACATGAATTTGTAGTCAAATTGTCAAAAATTTGTCATTAATAACTTTGGATATGTCATGTTTTTTCTTTGTCATCAGTGGACTGAATGGACAAAGTAATGCTTATGGGGGAGATCAATGTACTTTTAGTAAACCTTTTAATTAAGGTTTGCCACAATTTACTAAAATAAAAGGATGTCAAGTACTACTCTAACTGCCCGCGAAGGAAGATGAGTGTTAAGTGCTCCTTTTTTTTTAGCATATGCTTATAATAAAGAAACGGCACACGTACTTTGTAGAGATATTTCATTACGCTGATGTAACAAAGACGATCTCAACAAACTCCTCTATATAAGAACAACTTTGTCTCATTAGTAACAAAGATGTGAAAATGAGTCAACTTTTGTCATGTAGACTAGCTTATTTTTATCTTTCCAAGCTAAAATGTTGAATCTGGGTTCACCCACTTAATTGGCGAGGCAAGAAGATGCCAACCCACCTCAGCCAACCTAATTTGGTGTTTTCTGTGGGTTGGCTCACCGAAGAAAAAACACAATACACAAAAAAAAAACACAACTGATTGAATTTGCTCAATGTCGAGAAGGGTAAGATGTTAGGTTTAAATTTTGGCTAGTTATGCATACATATGAGAGTGAAACACATAACCTGTAAATGTCCCCTCAACTAAGTTCATAGGGGATTTCCTCATTTAGTTAATACCTAATTCCTCTACATACAAACCCTCCTGAAAATACCTTTATCCACTCAGGAAAAGCTCCCGTGAATGATAGTTTCAAATGCATTGTCGTATTGTATGAAATCGCAACCTCAAATCCAGAACAATTGTTAATCTTTGTAGTTGGACCATGAATGATTTTGGCCCTAATACATGTAAAAAGTACACTGTTGACTGTATCTTAACCATATATATAGGGTGGGCAAATTACTTCACGAGTTGTTAAGACTATTCATAATTGGTGGCTGATATTTACATAGTAATGGGCAAAGAAGTTTCATCAATATGTGTAATTGAAAAAAACACCATGTAAACCCATAGCCAGGTACCAATCAACTAGGTTTTTAAACAACTTGGTGGATCATGATGGAATGAGTAATTCTTTACCTCCTGTTGGGGGTGGAAATATGGTCAATCAAGCTTAGCTTTGGCTTAAATAGGCCAGGAATAGGACGAGACCCCAAAAGTGCTTGAGCCTTTGCCTATTACCTGACATAGACATTTTTTACAGCCTTATAATGTCATAAATAATAGCTTGACATGGCTTGAAATCCTATCTAGATACCTGTTTGGTTATAAATAAATGTGCAAAAACAAAACGCCCACCTCAACTAAGCCAAGATATTAATATGTTAGTAAAATATATGTTCAACTAAACTAAAAACTACATGTAACTTCAAATATTTACAAGATATGTTAAAATCTTTCTGTTATCATTAGATTACCAAATAATAATAACTACATTAATAATAATACTAATAGCGACTAATAATAACTTACAGTGCCATATTTATTAAGTCTTCCATGCTAGTTTCTATTATCTGGAGTTTTGCTTGATTAGCTATAAAGGCTTTTGCAAATTTCTATCCTAAAATTTTTCTAATTTTTTTGGACATGGGCTTCGCATCGACAATTTGTGATAATATAAGTTTTTCTAATTATGTATAAGAAAATAATGTTTTAGAAAGCATATCTCACTAATTGCGAGATTTGAATTGTACTTTACCGTATTGTTAATCAAATCTTATAAATAATAATATTAATTCAATAGTTAGCCATCAATTTAAACTTCTTATGTTGCATGATTTGCATACTCATAATATAATTTTGCATTTCAAATCTCATCAATGGCAAGACGTGCAAAATAAAAGATGATTTTTCAGATATACCTGAGCCAATAGAAAGATTATAAATGCACTATATTTATGTAAATTTTTACATAACCGCATATGTGATGGGTATTCAAATTGGAACACCTTAGGGTATGTTTGTGAGTTTGAGTTTTTGAAAAGAAGGGAAAGGAAGGAAGAATTTGTAATGTAAAATTTTAAAACTTTACACACAAACCTTTCCTTTCCCCCTCCCTACCCTCTAAAAGCTAAACTCATAAACGTACTTTTATTAAACATTGAAAACCCCATTTTGTGTACAGGTAGTGGGATTATTTCCCGCATGTTGTTCTTGGTGGTAAGAAAGGGAAGAAGGTCTGATTTCACGTACAGTATTAGCAATTGCCTTGTTGAAAGTAAATAATGTGACAATTCATTGTGCCCGTCACACCTATCCTGCTCTAAACTAACAACTGGTAGATGATGTTAATGCCTTGGTTAGTGAGTTTTTGTCATAAAAGAAACGCAGTGGAGCTACCCTCCATAGCTATAGGATCATACGGAATTGAACTTTCAGGTTGATTTTGAGTGAAAATAGAAAAAAAAAACTAAGAGGTGAAGGCTATAGCCTCCCCAAACATTTCCCATAATTTTGGGGTTCCTATTATGTGGTTGACTACAAGCTTGGCCACTAAGTTTGTATTTGACTCCAATTAAATTATGAATTCTTTTTTAATTTAGATTTCAGATAAAAATAAGTTCCTCCAAATCTACATATATTTGTTTTTTTTTTACAAGGAGCACTTCATTTGCGTGGTTAAGTGTAATTATTTCGGTCAATTGACAAAAACAAAATACTAGGGGAGTGTATATTTTTGGCTGCTAATGACATACCTAAAGTTTCTTCCTTCCTTTTTTGACCCATGGAACCGTGGGATGTACTCAAATAATTTGTTTCACTAACCAAAAGTTTAAACTATAAGAAAACAATAAACTTATGGATACCCAACTATCACATAAGTGGCAGCAAAATGTCCATGGGGACCATGTCGCCATTGTCTTTTATTAAGAAGAGGTAAAATAAGCAGTTTTTTTTCCTTCAAAGACGCACCTGTCACATCCACCCCTTGTCTCAAATTTAGATGCACTTGTTGCAAAGAGTTTTTTCACCAATGCATGGTTGTTCAGCACAAAATATCCAGTGATATAAAACCATTGAGCCTATTACTCAAATTATATATCTGACTAAATACTTTGAATGCCTCTACACGTTTCCCAATTAAAGAACATGAACAACATAGGTGGAAAGACTTAGATGGTCTTCAAAGGGTGTCAGCTACGCATTTACACCTCTTGGCAAGAATGTAAGGACCAAGTGCTAAGGTTTTCACATGCTGATTATAAAGGTTTTCCAACCCATGCACAAGCAATGGCTGCATGGTCAAGTTATATGATTAAGACTAGCAATGTTGGATCTTCTCAACACTTTAACCAAACCTAAGCTCACATAGTTGCAGGCTTTCCGCTTAGTGGAGCAACATCCATATATAAACATCGGCTATGCGGTGAGCTATGAAGGAAGGGTTAATCATGCAACAATTGTGGACACAAGTACCATGAGCAACATGAATATAGGTAAATGAGTTCTCATATATTGTTAATATTGCCTTGAACTATCTGTTTATATGGAACAAAGTTTGAGTTATAGTCTGCACCAACTTCCATAGTGTAACCCCCTAGAACAACCAATTTTTTACTGGTGAATAAGATGGAAAAATGGCTAGTTTGATGCTGTCATCAGTTTCAAATTCCAAATCTAGTATTCACTTATGAGGAGCAATGGTGCATCGATGGCAGTCCATGTTAGAGGTTTATTGTTTCACTGCCCAACTCATGAGTCGACTGTTGCATGATTGCATCTGGGGTCTATGCCCATAGTGAAGCATAGGCAGGTAAAGACGTTGTGTTTGCAATGTTAGCTTAGTTACTAGAAGCTACTGGCATGAATATATATGATTTCAAATATGTAAATGCAAAATGTCTACAAGATCTCCTCAGTAAGATGTAGAGGGAGTTTTGCAACATGGCCATGTAGAATGCTATGCCTGAAATAAGAACTTGCACTGTAACGCCCCGATTTTCTGTCCGAGTGAAAAATGACTGAAATGCCCCTGAGGTCATTTTCGGCCGGGAATTCGAGGATGGCCGACCCGGCAGTCCTCGGAGGGCCAACTCAATGTTTGAAGGGGATTGAATGACCCTTGAGTGGTTCCGGAGGCGAAAGTCTCATTTTCCGCAGTTTCGGATCAAAATGACCAAAATACCCCTATAGCGTTTTACGCGGGTAAAAGTGCCGTTTGAGCCCGAAACTTTCCCCAGAGGTTTAAAACCATGTTTTTACATGTTTCAAAACATCTGTTTGAATCCCGGTGGTCCCGGGCAGTTTTAGTGCAAAATTACGATTTTGCCCATAAAATAGTATTTTTGAGCTTAATGATGTAATTAAGCGAACCTAAGCAATATTAAGCTCTAAACGAAGATTAATTAATTTCCATAATTAATCTAGAGTCAAAATAAATTATTAAAATTAATTAAAACCTAAGATTGCTTAGATTAGATTCAAATCTCTTTTCTAAAACTCAAGATTTCACTCTTGGAATCTTGAATAGTGTTTTCTCTCTCCAATTCCTTTGTGTCTAGAATTGTTTATGCACTAAAATGAATTTATAACTCACTAATGATGCAAGAACACTCTTTAATTATGTCTTGACAACCTTAATTACCCATTTTCTCACCTAAACACCTTCTTACAAAGTTCTAATCTTAATCCTAATCAAAGATACACCTAAACACAACTCTAAACCACAATTAAAATGCAAGAAACCCTCCTCCCTTGGCTGATGCATTTCGGCCACCTCTCCCCTATTTGACCACATGTTGAATTGTTTCTTACTCAAAGAACCATGCTTGAGGCCATACCTTGAACCATACCTCACCATACCTCAAGACCACATTATCTCACCTCATGGAACTCATGGGTTCCCTCCAATCTGATGGCCGAACTCCCTCTCCCGCCATGCACCTTTCATTTGTTTCATTTCTCTATAAATAGCTTGCTTGGGTGAACTTGTATCATTTTGGGTTCATTTGCAAAGAGTAAGTTTTCAAAGAAACACTTCAAAGCTTCCTTTTTCTCTCAAGTTCAAGTCTTCAAGTTCTTTATCTTCTTCATCTTCTTCTTCCATCTTCAAGATCATCACACCAAGTAGGGATTTCTTTTCATGAATGTTCTTCTTTAAAGCTTGATGTTTATGGTTTCTCTTGTTTTCTTTTTAGAACTTCTTCTCTATGCCTTTTTCTTTCTTGTTTTGGCCATGAGCCCTTGAGAATAGAGAAATGAGAGCTTGATGATGAGAGTTTCATGATGATGTTCATCACTTGAAACAAACTCTAGAGCTTGATCTTTGTTCTTGAGCAAAAATGTTTCTAGTTCTTCCTTTCTTGAACTCTTGAGAACTCTATCTTTGGTGATGTTTCAAAATGGTTTTAAGGACTCAATGATGAGGTCTTATGATGTTAGTGTTAATATATCATCAAGATCATGGACCCTAGAGTTTTAAAATGTTCCTTTTCCTTCTTGAATTTTCGGCTACTTCCTTTTCTTTTACAAGCTAAATGTTTTGATTTTCTAAAAATGTTATGTTGAGTTCTAAGGACTCTAGACTTTACTTGATCTTGGTTTGATGAGTTTGGGTTAAGGTTTAAGTTCCTTTAAAGTCTTGTTAAGAGTTCTAGAAAGATAAAATGAACTTGCATAATTTATTTTATGCTTGCATTTATATTTACATTCTTGCTATGCACCTTTACTTTCAAGCTATCACCTAAGAACATAAAGATTAAAATGGAACTTGCATCATCACTTAATTTAATTCTCAAAGCCTTTCTATTTCGGCCTTAAATTCGATTGTTGTTGGGCCAAGAGCACTAAAATAAAGAATTGAACCTTGCATATTTATTTTCAAGCTTGCACGTTTAAGTTTATGCCTTGCATATTTAATTTAAGTCATCACTTTATTTTGTAAGTAAGATTAAAAATGAAAAGCATGAGCACGTTTATTTTATGTCAAAACTTAAGAACCTAGAGCTCAAAGACTTGCCCATTTCATTTCAAGTTAAAGTTTAATGTGAATGCATTCTTTGAATGCATGTTTCGGCCAAGTAGTGATGATGGACTTGCAATGAGTTTTCATCTAGCTACAAGGGCCGATAATCTATGTTCTAAGTTTTTCCTGAAGCTTTACAAATCTTTATAAGGTTATGTTATCATGAGTTATAATTTTATTCCCTTTTTGAAAATGAAATATATTTTGGTCACTGACCTAAGGCTTCTCTTAGCCTCCTAATGAATTAAAATGATTTGCAAAGAGTTTTAGAGATTCTAAATTGATTCCAAGAGAAACTAGTTAACTTATGTACCTAGAGATGTCAATTTAGTTCTCTTATTGAAGTTAGATGTTTTCGGTACTGTCATGATGAGCTTGTGGATGTATGATGATGTTTTGATGTGTTAGAATGTGTGAAAATATCACATGATGATGTAGAAATGATTCTATGCATGATAGGGAAGAAACTAGCTAACTAGAAATACTGTAAAGCTAGAATTTAACATAGTTTAGACCCATTTATTTTTGGAACTTATCCAAACTGTTTTAATGGGAACATAATCAGATCAAGATTGTTTAGACATGAAAAACTTGGTAACATTTGGATTAGAATTGAATTTTAGCACCTATAGGGAAACTAGTAACTAGAAAACTGTAAAAATGCAAATGTAGAACTCTTAGAACATTTAGTTTTCTGGATTCTGTCCAGCAACATTACAACATGATAAATGTGATTTATAATTAGTTCTTAAGTGTAGGAATGTCTCATAATTGATTTAGATTTAATTTATAGCGCCTTAGGCAAAGACGAAACCGAGAAAGGGTCTAAAACGTAAGTTCTAGAACCCCGTAACCACAAGTTAGAAATTCTGCCTTATGCTTTTCAGATTTGAGTATGAACATGAGGATTAGGAATGATGATTAATTATGAGCCCTTAGGTGCATAACATATGAACGACGGATGTTAGAGAACTATATCTCAAGATTAAGACCCGTAAGGGTCAAAGCATAAGCTACCGTAAGGGTAAGCGTTTGAATGTTCTATGATGATGCATGTGTTATGTGAAGGATGATAATGTTATTCATATGAGGAATTCATGAGGATATATGTTTATGTGGCATAAAGCAAATTTGGAAGGAATTCGGTGTAATGCCATTGTGCCGCCGAATTTTCGACAAATTTGGGGACTTAAAGAGATTTTGAAAATTAAGGTACTAAGATGGGTTCTAGGATGACACCGGTTCGGCCGAGCACCTCCATAGAACTCATGTGACATCGGTACCAATTTATACTCTTAGGTGACACCGGTTCGGCCGAGCACCCCTAAGAGAATTTCCCCCTAACCCGTACTCAAATAGTCGGGATTTATGATTTATGATACGCTTATCGTTAAGTGGTAAGTAAGAACTAGTGATGACTAGTTAAGGTATGAGCTCATAACCTAGAGATGTGACACGTTCTGGGTGACACCGGTTCGGCTGAGCAGCCCCAGAGCGCTTGTCTTTTAGGGTGGCCTATGAGGAAGTTATGATGATTATGTCACAAAGAGAATTTATTTGCCACTTTATGCCACTACTATTATGATGTTCTTAAGTATATGATGATTATTCTTGCATTATGTAGAGCCATGCATACATGCCTTTATATGATTGCATCCATGACATTAAGAATCATGTTAAAACGAATGGGCCTTGGCTAAATTATGTTTTAGAACCTAAAACTGGACTTAATGCACGCTCATTTATTTTGTATAACTAAACCCAAGGTTTCTGAGGACGTAGACGATGACACTTAGGTAGTAAGAGGCCCTACTGAGATCCTTTAGCAAGATTCTCACTCCCTCTATCTCTTTCTTTCCGTCACGTCTTCAGATAGCGACGTTCGTGGTTTTGATAGACACCCCAACTTGGGAGGTACATCATGATCCGGACCACGGGTCATATCATTCTATGGGCCGCTGCGTCGTTCGAGTATTCATATTCGTTGGATGGCCCTTCAGTCACCCCGTACATAGCCACCGATTCTCTCTTGTCTCACCCTACGGTGACGACTTCGTGTTCGAGCGCGCATGCCCTCGAGAGGAACGGATCCGCCGCACCCCACCGACGGCCTCTGCCATCCGGGACTACCCACAGTATGTACCCCATTCGCCCTCGTCATTCTCCAAGACGGACCCTTCGGAGGACTCTGCCACTCAGGTACCTTCCGAGAGATCCTCCCCCACTGTGCCGATGGATGTTGGGGAGGGTAGCGAGGCTTCCGTCGCCCACCCAGTGCGCGGAGGACGGGTGAGGATGACTCCTCGCCGTGGAGCTCACGTTCGACCGATGCAGCGTATTGCCACCCCGGCCGAGATCTCCCAGTGGATCAGGTACATCCCTCCTTTCCAGAGAGGCCCGCAGTAGGAGATGACCATCATGGTTCTGGTGCTCGAGCTTAACTAGACTAGGATAGCCTTCTTTTGTCTTTGGGGCTATCCATTTGTAGGCACACTAGAGTTAGGAGAGTTTCTTTTATCACCTTTGTTGTACTTTCATTTCCAAGTACTTTCATTCCAGTTGTACCAAACTAAGTCTTGCTCTTTATGAGTGAGAATATTATATATATAGATATAATTATGCAGTTCAATGTTGTTATGATGAGCTTTTACTTGCTTATGTGATGTTGCTATGCGATGTTTGCTATATTACCGTTTGTGACTAGATAACGTGTCGCGCGGCTCTCACTTTGCTTTTATAATTTTCAAAAAAAAAATCTACCAGTATTTCTTCTAAGTATTTTAAAGTATTGAGAAAGCTATGACGTAACGGACTAATGATTAACCTAATTATGTTCTAGAGTATTGGGTTGAAAATTAGGATGTTACATGCACTACTGGGGGGAATCAGTGGGTTTGAATATGGGCTGAATTATTACAGGAGTCATGTAATCCTTATGGTTCTGTCTAAAAATATAGAAATTATGTGTGCTTCCTTGGTTGTTTATCATTTTCCCCTTTATTTTTGTTTTCTCGTAGTTTAGATATGTGGAAAATATTTCTTTAACGTATCTACAAGGACTTATGTTATAGTTTCATACCAATGAATAAGGTGACATCCATAAGTTCAAGATGACAAAATTTTCAATAGGTTACATATCCTATGTCAAGTCATGCAACCTAAGGTTACTACTAAGTGATATCCATTGTGTCTTGCTCCTAAACCTACATATAGGTGCTTTTTTACCATCGATCGTGGTAGAATATTAACCGAAGGACATGGAAGCATGCATGTACTCCAATATATTAAAATAAGATGGGCATATTGGCACTTGACAAAAAGTGCTTTACCACCATGCATGTTCCTTAAATTTAATGCTACATTTGACCAAACCCTTTAAGTTAGTACTAATATTTTGATAAGATAGCCGAAAACGTAATTAAGAGAGTATAGGAAAAAAGGCAAAAATCATGGGATACATGACCTACTAATTAAAGAAAACCAAGGTTCATAAAAAGATATAAAAGTGTTGTAAAAAAAAATACCATTCAGGTTATTGAGTTTAATTAGCCTAAAATATTAAGGTCTTATCAACTTATTTGGGGCACAGTGTATGAGTTCAAAATCTTGTATTATGTCCACTTATTACTATACATATAAACACATCCCCATCACATGCAATGTTTTATTACGTCAATTGGCAACAAAATATTTAAAAAGCATAATCAATGGTCGAGCTTCATTTTATAATACATACATATATATATATATATATATACATATACGGGAATGGTAATCTCACCATATTCATATCGAAGTTAACAAGCTATAGTTATGCAATTTTATTGCAACAACATTAGTTTATATGCTCTTACGTAAAAACTTGTACAAGTTTTTTCAAAATATTTTTTCATTATTATTTTCTTAAAATGATAACGAACTAAGAAGTGATCAATTAACCTTTTCAGTTTCCAGGTTTATCCTTCAAATTCATTTTTGACTTAGCGAACTATTAATTTTGTAGCCTAAGAAAACTATTAATAAACAATAAGAAACAATTTTCATTTTTAGTAAATATTTTGCCTATTTCTTAAATCAATGAGTCATTTGGTTATATTCAATAATAAATTATACTTGAATTTTTTTCTTTAACGTCAACAAAAAAATGTGAACCAAAACTAATTTAAAAATGAAGTAGATTAAGTTTCAGTTTCATTATTAAACCTTACCCAACTTGGATAATTACTAACACAAAATTTGAATTAGTTCATTTTAAATGTTATTTATTTATTTTAATTGAATTTAATTCATTGAGGGGAAAATATAATTTTTTAGTATTAATATTACGCTTCAAAATTCATATAGGGCCTAATAAATTAATGATGGAAAGAGCGACAATAGAAAGAGAAAGAATATGGCACAAAAATTGTATTATATTGCAAATTAATTAGGATAAGACATAAATACCATATATTACAAATTATAGACAATCGTTGGACAATTTTTTATTAATTAATCATGTAAAAGTCATTATTATCATGTAATCCAAACAAAAAAACACTGCTCAGACATTACTTTTGAGCGAAATGAAACAAAAAATTGATTTTCATAAAACCAATTATTATAAATATCACTTATAAATGTGTTCAATTATTGAAATAATTATAATCTCACAATTTTTTCAAATATGCATTAGCACTTATTGTGCTAGTTATTTCTTATAGAATGTAAATATAGATGTGCACTGACCTTGAATTTGATTTGATTTTTGCAATTTAATTAATGTGTGAACCCTTTTGGCCCCTCCAAAAGTTTCTTCTACCTCCACTGCACACAATGTTCTACATATGCATTGCATTTGCTTTTCTACTAAATACAAAATTAAGAAAAAAGGCGGCCAAACCTTGCACATCAAGTGTTAACCCATTAACCTCATTAATTGCAAACACACTTATCTAACTTGCTTTTTTCTATGTGATTTGAAATGTATGTAAATGCTCCTCACCATCCCATTATATACACACCACATTTCTTAATAACTCTTATAGAGGGAAGCCTCACTATAAACGCACCATTACTCTTATGGTTACTCTGATAAGGATGTTGCATTTGTGCAACACTGGTCAAGCATTGAATGGCAACACAACCCTACTCCAGTGAGCCCCCGTTCAATGAAAGCAACATGGAAAAAGGTCTCAATAGGTAAGAGATTCTTTACATAAGGCACCCCGTTTTAGCTCTTTTATAACTCTATATCCAACCTAATAACAGTTTGTGTGTGTTACCCAAAATATTATATTTAAGTTCAAGCCAACTAGGGACATGAAGCTATTCATGGATCAGGTGCAAGTATGATTGTATGTTTTCGACTACGAAATAGAGGATGTGTAAGTTAATCGTGAACCTCTTATTCGTTAAAGTTCCGTTAATAATTTATAACAACAAGTGCTTCAAATAGCAATGCATTAAGGTATGTTTGCAGTGAACTCCTATTTAGGCTTGGGGACAAAGCTCTGTTGGAGAGAATTGCAGTGCATGTGCCCGAGAAATATTATTAACCTAAAAATTATGAAGGTGGTAGCTTTTAAGACTACGTGGACCCAAAAAAACATTTCAATGAAAAGGATATGGTCTTTGCCAACTTCTTTTTCGATAGGTTGACACAAAATTTCCTACATTAGAACTGATAAAATGGATAAGTTATTTATTGACATCTTCTATAACTAAAATGATGCAGGACATGTGTCTAGGAGAAGCCATACATGAAAAGATCTTCAATACATATAGTCAAGAGTGGTTGCACCTTACTGCTAAACTAAAATATGTGCTATAATTTCCTAGACACAATTGCTGATTTGTTATTGAATTCCATGTTATAGTGTACCCATATACTAACCTTGATTGTAACCTTAACTTTTCAATATTTCAAATTTATGTTTAGATGGTTGATAAAAGGAAACATTGGTTCTTAATGGTTGTCTCCATTGAGGAATCTAAGGTGCACATATTCGACTGCTTTCCTGATAAGAGTAGGGAAATACCTTGCAAAACATTAATTAGGATTATGGTAAGAAGCAACATGGTGGCCCAAAAAATGCATGTGTTATGAATGTGAACATTCTGCAACCCTGGTTTACTCTTTTTCTTAACAAAAGCCACTTAGATAATTCAGGAATTAAAAAAAGTTTAATAATGTGCCTGCGAGTTGGCTACCTTGGGGAGAATTACATTTTAGTATCTTAAAATGCAAAACCTTCTTAGTTGTAAAATGTTTTCTGACTTTTTCAACAATCTTTGAGTGACCACCACTAAAGCTATTTATTTTCTTTCTTGATTGTCAAGTGTTGTGTCATCCACACCTTCCTCATTGAATAACTATCTGAGACCCATGTCATGGACAACAAGGCTAGCATGGATAAGTAGGAGTTAAGCTAGACCATAGGAGTCCCAAACCTAAGATACATGTTAACAACACAAATATTTAATTTCCTCTATGTTCGTACCAATATCATGCCCCTATATGTTCTGAGAACTTTTATAACTTAGTGTGTAGCCTAAAATCGTTGGTCAGGGTTCTTAACTGGGTTGCAAATGGAACATGCATTCTAACATAATGTACTAGGTGTGGTAAATAATCCTTCCTACCATGGCATGAAATTTATGTGCTTCTTTCTCATTCATATTAAATCGTCACCTTCTAATTGTTTTTTGCTTCAACATTTTACCCAGCCGAATAAGAACAAAGCTTGGATGGACATAGTAATGGCACTGTTATTGGGACCCCAAAATGAGCTTAGGAAAAGAGTTAAGGATAGAGCACAAATACGGTGGAATTTAATAGTCTATGGCCATCTGCCAAAGAACTGAAGTGCTTTGCACCCACTTTTTCCATTCCATGTTGTAACACCCTAATATTTAACTCAACACGCCTAGGACGTATTTAAGTTAAGTATTAGTTATTACTCTTTTGTTTCAGTTTTTGATTCAAAACTTCTTGAAAAATACTTTAGTGAAAAATACTTGCGTGAGCCGCGCATACTAGATATCTAACGTCATTTATCTTGCCTGCATAAGAGAGATGTTAGAAACGAATAGCGGATAAATACATAATACAACCATGGCATAACATAACTCAAATAATAATAACATATCAATTACTGTATCATAATGGTGATGTCTTGTAAACTTAAGGACATCAATATATATCCATCAATAGAATACAAACTGATATATGAAATACGATCACTCTAAAGGCAAATATCCAAAGGAAAGTTATCTCCGTAGCTCTTCATCCAGTCTCAAGGTAAATCATGAACTACACCATCATTCATGTCTGGAGATGACACGGAAAAGAAAAAGGGATGAGAAACTTATACAAGAATCTCAGTAGGGCTTCCCGACTCTAACACAAGTGTCATCGTCATCGTCCCCAGGAACCTCGAGTTTAATTATGAAAATGGTGAACATATATATAAGGTTCATTTAATAAGTTATAAATACCATTAGCCGAGGCCGTATCTTTTAGCATGAATATTAATGTCATGAATGCAACATATTAGTCATGGATGCATGTCAATATCATATACATAATATCATAAAATTCATAAAATGATGCATATGATATAAAGAACATCATGATCATTATTCTTACAAGTGACTTAAACTTCTTTATTCTCTTTTCCTTGGGGACCGCCCTATAATTCTCTCTTTTCTCGAGAGTTCTAGGTTATGAGCTCATACCTCACTAGTCGTCACTAGCATAATCTTATCCCTTTTGATAAGTTAAATTCCCGACTCTTAAAGTACGGGATAGGGGGCATTATGATCACCTTTCATAACCTTTAATTCGGGGAGTCCAAAGGATCACTTCCTATTTGGATCACCTCTCATAACCTTTAATTCGGGGAGTCTAGAGGATCATTTCCATGTGTCTTATGTCACCTTTAATCTTGGCATGATATATGATATGCAAACATAAATAACTTCATCATTTCAATATTTCATGCTCATAAACTTCATGAACTTATGCATCTCAATGAATTAAACATAACCATAACATGCCGTAATTTAAATCATATAAACATGCATCATATTTTGTTGCATATATCCATAAGCCATATAAATTTCAACACATGAACATAGCCTTCACAAGATATCAATCACATTCATCTCATCAAATTTACCAATATTTACGCTTGAGTCCGAAAGGATCAAATCACAATTTCTCAAAGGTTACGGGTCAAAACGTAATTACCCCTTTTAACATCTACTCATAAATTAAAGACCTTTAACTTTAACCAATACATTTCAAGAGACATATAACTATCAGAAACCATTCAAACTCATCATAAAAATCTTTTAGGGCCATAGACTAAATTTAACATATTTTAGGGGTCAAAGTACAAAGTTACTTATTTTTGACACTTATCAAAAGCCAATACTTCTAAAAATTTCTCTAAACATCATAAATGGTATTCTAAACACATATACACATCAGATATCATTATTCACTCTAATTAAAATCCTTTGAATCAAAAAAATTACATAATTGATAGTTTAGGACACAACTTTCCGTATTTTATGGATCGGTCAAAACTAATACTTGTAATTATTCTTTTCAACCTCTAAGATACCAAAAACAATTTATACATCAAATACTAATAATTCTAATGTCTATAAACCATAAGATCAGTATCAAATTAGTGAGGAATTAATCCAGAAAATTCATTGTCGAAAGCTTTATAAAATTACGATTTTGATCCTTTCTAATTATTAGTTTATCTCAAAAATGCTAAAAATAATTCTTACATCAATTATTAATTTATACACATTCAAACCTTATAAAATAGTATTCTAACCATTTTATTTAAGTCAGGTCAGTAACATAATTTTTAAATCAAAAAGCTTGAGAAAAGCACAGTCTTTAACATCTTTGGATTTCTAACTCTAACAAGAATTATTTAAGTAATTTAAAGACAAGATCAAAGCCTTAAAAATAAAATAAACAAATCTTAATACCAAGAACATCAAGAGGCTGAAATTAACTTAATTTAAGTATAAGAATTCCTATTTAAGATTAAAGAGGTAAGTTTTGAGCTTTTAGAGATTTAGGTGATAGCAAGAATCATAGATATGCTATGCAATCCATTTTTAATCTTTATCATTATAAGGTGATAACTTGGAAATATAAACATGATATGTAATACTTTAAATATAAATATGAAGATGCAAGTTTATTTTTAGATCTTCAAAGTTTAGTGATAACTTGAAACATAAAATGCATTACTTGAAATTTAAACATGAGAATGCAAATTCATATTATTATCTTAAAGATTTAAGATGATGACTTGAAATTAAATATGATTATGCAAGGCTTGGAATTTAAATATGATGTGCAAGAACTTGAAACATAAATATGGATGCTAGTTCATTTTTATATCTTGTTAAGCTTAAAACTCAAAACTTAGTAATTCCTTTATTAATCTTTTAACATCAAGAATTAAACCTTGAGCTTTAGAGGTCATTTAAATGATGGATTTACAACCACCATCATGATTCCTCATCATCAAGCCATGGTCAATATCAAGTCATAAAAACCGAAATATAAAGGAAGAACAAAAGAAAGAACATGAAATAAAATCCCTACCAAGTTGTTTCTTGTTATCAAAAGATAATGCTTGATCTTTAGAGAAGTTAGGAGAAGAAAATATGTCCTTGAAATTCAGCCAAGATTAGAGCAAATAGAGGAAGGATTTTTCTTGTGTTTTTGTGTTTGATAATGGAAAGGTTATGTGTTTAGGAGTTGATTTATGGTTGGAATGTGTATGCTTGAGGTTTAGAGCTTGGTTAGAGGTTGGGAATGGAGTCTCTTGAGTGTGAATGAGGAAGAAGAAGAAAGCTTGAAGTATTGAAAGAATTAGAGAACTTTGAGCAAACTTTGAGTAAGAAAACTATCAAGTAAGAAAATGCTAAAGCTAGGAATATTTGTATGTGCATTTAGGCAATGGAAGAGCTCATATTTATAGGCCAAGGACTGCTGTATGGCAGCTGCCTTGTGGCTAGAAAAATGGAGTTTTTAGTTCATTTTCAATTAAAGAAAACATGGAAAAAGAATGCTTTTATTCTTGTAATAATTTGGTTCATGCATAATGGATGAAATATTCTAAAATATGATGAAGTGGAAGCTCCATTCTCACGGTTTCTTTGGCTGATTGCAAAGGCTAGAATTTTTAACTAAAAACAATGTAAAAGTAAGGAAAAGAAAGCAAGTGGTCTAATGATGTAGCATGTGTATTTTTGTTAAAAGAAAGAATTAAAATATTGTGAGATGAAGGGCATGCTAACCGTGGGCTTCCATTGCTGATAGGTGAGGAATTCTTTTGCTTAAACATAACTAAAAATAATGGAAAAGAAAGCTAAAGAAATGGTGATAAGGTTGGACATGTTTCTTTGTTGGAAAAACCTATTAAAATATGATGAAATGGAGCATTATGGCTGCTGCACAAAGGCTATATCACCATCAGAATTTTTGCTCAAAAATAATGCAAAATAACTCATAGATCACATGGTATGGTCATGGCATTGTTTGAGTGCTTATTTCTTTTGAAATAAAATAAAAATGGAGGCATATGGGAGTATGGAGACTGATACATATAGGCTGTAATACAATCAGAATTTTTGCTCAAAAAGGTTGCAAGACAAGTCAAAGAGCACATGCTATAGTTATGATCTATTTTAGGGTGTTTTAGGCTTTACAAAAATTAAAATTTGATAGTGGAAAGGTGCTGAAAATCGTGGCCATCATGGTTGTAATGTGGCAAAATTTTTTGACTAAATAACTAGCAAGACAACTCAACAAAGCACAAGGTAAAGCAATGGTGTATTCTTGTGTATCATTGTTGAAAGAAAAAATTAAAATATAAGGCAATGGAACCTCACGACTGATCCAAGGAATAATAAGGGACAAAGTTTCATTTATCATTCATGGTAGGACATGTATTTGAGGTGTATCTTGAAGAAAATAAATAAAATATTGGTATCAAGGTGGTATCTAATGATGTACTGCATTAAAAAGAAATGAAATATGACCATGGAGGTGTGATGTCCGCTGGTTTCTGGTTCATTTAGGATCAGATTTGTAATGTTTTACAAGTGGTAAATCATGTATTAGATGTGTATTTACTTAGGTAAAAGATTAGGAATTGATAGATTAGTGAAAATGGTAAAAGGTTAAGTGTTTAGGACAAATCAAGACAAGGTAAAAAGAGAAATCATATACTAGTAAATGAGGTTAATTTCAAATGAGTAAAAATCACTTTGTAACATAGGTTCTAAACTTAGGATAAGAAAATGTAAATGTACAATATTTACCTAAACCGAAATCTTAACTTTGATCTCAATTATCACTAATTTTATGAACTTTCATAACTAAGGAAAGATAATTTAATTTTACCTTAGGTGATTTTAGACTCTAATTACCTCAGTAATTATTTTTAACCTTGGGTAATTAATTTTAAACTCAAGGTTAATGAATAAAATCAATTTGAGTTCAAATAGAGTTTTAATGCTATCTTAATTACACAAGTAAACCTATTTACCACAACTAGGGGTAGAAAAGTAATTTCACGTAAAAACTCCCTATAAATATTGGACAATCTCAAATCATACTTAAAATAGTCATTTTGAACCTTTGGGTGGAAATCGAATTCAAAGATTATATAATTTCATGAAAAATTACTGCAGGGGTAAAATGGTAATTTTACTTACGGTAAAAATTGAGAATTGAGATTTTTACCTCTAAGGCACATATAATCCCCATCAGGCATAAAATTAACCCCTCAAAGATAACTTAGATCGGTTATCCTTGATTTCTAGGTAAAAATGACCTTAAGGCATTTTGGTCATTTTACACATACAGAAAAATCGGGGTTTGCGACTTTCGCACAAATCGCTAATCAAGTCTCCTATGATATTTCTCTAATGTCATATTCCTTTATTGATGATTATTTGACCTCGAATTACGTGTAAAAAATTACCTAGGGGCATTTTGGAAATTTTCATATAGCAGTAAAAATTGGAGCGTTACACATGCTTATGTGCATATCTCTGTACGAAGATGGTAACCAATGTATGTATTTTATGAGTATCGACACAATATCAAGTGTGTTGGTGCCTTAATTTTTATGCCTTTTTAAATATTGCATGGTCCCACATGCTTGCAGTGGTGGTGTTTTCCCTCATGGCCAACCCATGTGTACTGAACATGTGTTAATAGGCCAATACTTGCAAACTACATACTTGTGAATGAAAAAAATACATAGTGTATGTAGTTTTCATTTTGGGCATGAGATGGTGTCACGGCCCGACTTGGGCACATGACCGGCACGTGAGGAATCATCATTCCCACGTAAGCCTTGTGATCTCTGAGTTTCTCTATATGCATAATTTAATGCAAAATCCATTTCCAAAACATATTTTCATCTCTGATATAAATCTCTAACTCTTAAAAAATTCATCATAAATGCTTTCATAATCAATCTCTAATATATGTCTTTAATATCAAATAATGAGTTGCTTTTAATATAAACTAAACCGTGAAAGCCATAATCATGAAAATACAAATATTCATAATAAAACATGTCAATCTATCTCTATGATCCGGGACCCTGCCCGTCATGCACACTGGAGCACTTTATCTCTAAACACAATACAAAAGTACTTCACTGCAAAGTGAAGCTGACTAACTAGGAAATCTTTACAGCGGGGCAGGAGATGGAAGAGAAAAACCCGCAGTGTCTACAGCACCTATAATAGAGGAAGAGAGAGAGGTGAATTTCATCAACAACTCAGTGAATGGGCCCTCACTCATAACCTTCTCGTGGGACAACCAAGGAGAAAAAGTAATAATATATAAATCATCAAAATTAGTTAATGCAATAACTCTAGAATCCATATTCATAGGAATAACGAATAGCTCTAAAATCAATATTGTTAGAAATCATAAAATCACAATACGCTAATAAAGAAACAGGAATCTCTGGTTATGCCCAAATCATGTAACATGACAAATCTCTGGTTATGCATAGCATCACAAAGTCTCTAATCTCTGAGGCACCGAACTAGGTCCCGTTTATTATTTCTATGGCTCTAAGGCGACTTGGTATACCAAGGTTAACAAAATAACTGTTGTTAACTCACAATCTATTTCTCTATAGATACTGTCTAGTCTCTAAGTCGTAAAACTTGTCATTTCTCTAAAACTCTGATTTAGCATATCTCTAGGCATATAGTTCTGTAAATCATAATTATACTCTAGCTCTTTGATAAATACCGTTTAGCAATAATAGTCCCATGAGTTTACATTAAAACAATTATTTCATGCTCTAGTTGAAAAACATCTCTTTGACAAAATATATATCATTTAATTCTCTAATCTCTTTGAAATATTCTCTAAAATCATGCAATATGCTCTCGTAAGGAAATTAACTCTAATGACCAACATAAGGACCATAGCTTCCGAACACACTCACCTGGAGCGGAGGAGTGGTGGCATCAACACCAACAGATGTTAGGATAGGAGGAATGGCGCCAACGTCTGCTATTGAAGTCACAAAACTCTATATTAGTCTCTAACAACCTCTAGATAACTCAAGCATAGCTCTAACAATATTGGGGAGTAAAGCTGTGATTGGCCCTCTCGCTGCAGCGAACACAACTCGCTATAGTGAGACTCCTAGCCCGCTTCCTCGTTGCAGCAAGAATGACTAGCTACAGTAAGTCTACCTGTGCAGAACCCGTATCCCCACTTAATAGTAATAGAAATGGAGACAATAACAGTACCCAAACTCTAGGTTATGAAATGGAAAGGAAGGGAACAACAAAAACCCATAAATCCCTTACCTTTGATCTTCGAATGTGATGGAATGGAGTGGAATTGAGTGGAAGAGAGTTTGGAGAATGTTGGGAGAGAAGGGTTTCAGAAATGGGATGAAAATCCCGACCTAGGTTTATATTTTGGGTCAAAATGAAATGACGTCGTTTCACTTATATTGTGTTGTCTTGGGTCCATTCGCTGCAGCAAATAATACTCACTGCAGCAAGCCTACCTGCCCGCTTTCTCACTATAGCGAGCCTATTCTGTAAAATTCCGCAGCAATAGCACCTAACCTACATTCCAAGGCTCCCCGGCCATCCGGGGCTTTCTCAACGACACGTGTAGGTCGCAGGGGACCCTAGGGCAATACGAAACTTATCCGCTGGTATGTATACACCGGGTATCATAGATAGGACCACTAGGCTATGGCCATCTTTTGCAGTTGGGCGTCTTTTGTAATCTTTATGTGTTTAAGTACATTACTATGTGTTTTGCATTTGTATTTGAACAAAAAAAAATTCACAAAATATAAGGCTTAGTAGTAGCTTCATTAGTACAGTATGTCCAAGTCATTTTTTGCATTCTCCTTTTATATTGGTTGATGAACATGCTTTTCAAAAGGAAAAAAAATAAAATAGAAAACATGACTCAGTCAATCCTCACAATCATAAGTCATGTATACCTATATTAAACTGTTGATTGCAAAAAAAATCTGATTAAGTATATCCGACTTGAATGTCATTAATAGAATAAATATTTAATTTTTTGCAAATCTCTATAGTTAAAAGTAATTTTCATGTCAGTCCCTATAAGTTAAAAATTTATTATCAAATCTCTTAAATGGTAAAAAAAATTAATCAAGACAATTTAAGAAAATTATCAATTAGATTGTTATGGCTTCAAATTCTTATAAGCAAGTGGCTGATTAGCTTCGTATAACATAGGGATTTGTTAGAAGAGTGAAATCCATTGCATGGCCAAAATGGGCAGAATGCTAAAATGAATAATACAAGTGGCAACCACTGCAATTATGGTTCGTCTCTTCTTCTATTCAGGAGCCTTATCAATTTCATCAAAGGCTATAGCCTTAGCTTTCCATCCATCTGCTAGCACTTGGTCAAAGAGATCAAGGCAAAAATCCATAAGCTTAATGAGTAATGACTAAAGATGGTATTTCTCTTTTTGGTCCATACCCATATAACAAATTTGAACGTATATACTATGGTTATTTAGGAAAACACCAATTCGCCCAACTTTGAGTAACACATATTGAATAATGCATTTTCAAATGTAGAGAAAAATGAAGTTGACAACCTTGGTTATTACTACGGTGCATCTATTCTTCCAGTGATAAACATGTCCAACACTCCTGACATTAACATGGGGTTTTCTATCAACATAATAGCATAAAAAAAACCAAAAATAAAAGGAATAAAGATAGAAAAATAATTGAGAAGCCTTCTTCCAATCATAGAAGAAACGTACTAGCTAGACAAATAGAAGTATTCATTCCACCAAGATGAAAGAAAGTACCAACAAGCCCAATATAACTATACTTTGACCAATGTCTAGTAAAATTTTCAATGTGCAAACTTGTGTGATTTTCAACTTCCAAGCAAACAAATAAAAAAAATGAGAGGTCAAATTTAAGGGAGGCATCACTTACATTGTGGTGAAAGTGGCCATGGATCTCCACCATCATTTGATAAGAGAGGCTTTCTTATTTGCATGAGCAGATTTTGCGAGTAGGGAATGAGAGGGAGCAAAGGCTCGGTAGCACACAGAGTTTATTTGGGAAGAGTCACCTAAAATAAGAAATGCTGGGAGCAAGAGTATCAATTGGAGCTTGAGCTTAGAAGGTGAAGAAGAAGAAGAAAAAGAAGAAGCCCCAGTAATGTGTGAAAGATGAAGAAAAGGAAGAATGAGAGAGGCGAGGACACAAGAGTGAGCGACTGCCTGTATTACAAGGAGTTACAAACAAGTTGGAGTTTCCAGGATTATACTTTGTAATGGCTTCTCAGACCGACTCGAAACATTGGGGCGCCCTAAATTTTGCAACACCCGTCTAGTTTGTTTTTTGGACAAGGACTGACAAAAACACACAACAATGTCTTTTTGTAATGGAAAAAAAAAACTACTAAAATTTGGGTTCATTTTTTTAATATGGACTTTTACTGTTAATTGTACAATAATATACAATTTAAGAGCAAATTACAAGTGTATGGATTTTTTAAAATATCACATTGTGGAAGATAATTAAACAAAAAAAAATTCAAATTTTGTAAAACATAAAACTCGCATAGTGCTAGATTTACCAAAGAAACAAATCTAATTGTTGAAATTAGAAAACCAAACATGTTTAAAAACAAAAATAAGATTGTGTAACCACTTAACCTTGCATATGATTTCAAGGAATAATCTTCTAAAATTTTCAAAATCAAAACCTTGGTTTATGTATTAGTTATGAACAAATAGTAAAATATTGTAAATTGACTCTTTCTCCATATAAACCATGCTTTTCTCTTTTTTATCCATTATATTCAGATACTTTGTTCATGTCACCAAAAAAAAAAAAGAAGATTTGGTGAGAGAAAATGAGGGTAGCCTCTCCTTTTCTTCTTATCTATTTCATGGGTTTCTCTTTACATTGTCAATTTCATACCTAAAAAAGCAATATTTGTATGTTGAAATAGAGAGACTACTGACAAAAGAAAAATAACAACAATCTTCTTCTATATTATTTTTTTTGTTGGTATGAGTGGTCCTCCCTCTCTTCATAATATATTTGATCAACTGATTTTTTATTATGAATTTGAATAAAAAAGACACTTATCTATTTGTCCAAAAAAATAACGTACTATACAAAAAAAAATGAGAGTGGTGCCTCATTATTTTTTTTGTCTACATAGTCCCAATCAATTATCTATTTGTTTCTGTTATTGATAAAAAAAAAATAAAGAATGAGTTTATTTTATGTTACTAGTTCAAAAAATAAAAGTGTTGTCTACTTGTCAAAAAAAATTGACAACTTATCAAAAATAAAAACTGAAAGCAGTCCTTGTTTTTTCTTATTTTTGAGTCTAATTAACCCTCCTTCTTCTCCCATACTGTTGTCAGTTAGGATTTTCTTACCTATCTGTAAGAAAGAAAAATGAGTGGGTTGTGCCTAAAAAGACATAAAAAAAAGAAAAAGAATCAATAGAGTATTAAATAAGAGTACACACCTTTTCATGTGGAAGATCATGTTTGTACACAATGAGAAAAACAATTAGCAAGGGAGGCCAATGATAATTCTTATTATGCATATGCGACTTTTTAATATTAGTGCTCCATGTTTGTAGCAAAACAGACTAACCTAACAACATTGACCAAATCCCAAAGGGGGCCAAGTCATATGGCTTTGCCTACCAGGAGAGCCTGCCCGCCCTTTACATTATTTACTATAGAAAGCTACAAAGGTTGAGTAACACATTTACATAGTAGTATTGCTAATCCATACATAATCAAACATAAGCAATATTTCAATAGAGGTTTTTTACAAGACATCGTGGCACGTAACATTGTTAAACAATTTCTCCTTACTAGGAAAATGCCCACAAAGCTCCATCCAATTGCAAACTATACACCACCATGCTTAGCAAGTCTTTCATATATGTCATCATAATTCAAAGCTTTTTTGGCACCATTACATACTAGCCAAATAACAACATGTGCACGCGAAGGTCAGTCATGACTTTATACTACTCTATAATCATGGTTCATCACAGAAAAATGCAAAAACCATAAAACCCACCCAACCAAAAGGGACTTCAATCCCATTATCTCCAACCTCAGCTTGAAGAGTTAAATTCCTACAACTAGTAGAGTGGTGTAACTTAATAATATTATAAAACATGTTTGGCATATTATCCAAGCTGATAAGTTACATATATGTTAAATTGTAAATCTCTTTACCGAATAATTGTCACTACACCCTTCATCTGTGGAAGCATTAGAATCAACTTCATTATCCTCACTTCCTGCATTTAATCCAATTCCAGATCCATTACCATGGATTTCTTGAGACCACAAAGGGCATCCCCTACTATTGTGGCCTTCATTATGGCATATTGGATGTCACTAAATGTGCTTCAATCAGCTAGTACTAGATATACAAGTCTTTCCACATCCTTTAAACCTAACATGTGTTGGATCTCTAACATTAACAACATGATTTGGACCATGTCCTTCACCCCTTTTATATGTCGTTCCTAGCCTTATGCGCAACGCTGCTCTTCTATTTGCAAGTCTATCCTTAACTTCATAATAAGCTTCAAGGGACTAGCATGCTAGCTTGCATAGATCTCTATAATCACCGAGCATGGACACATACATACTCATGAATCTAGAATCCGTTATTTCTCTACCCACATCAACTTGGCTTATCACTGATTCATTTGCCTTCTTGGTCCAGCTCTCTAGGATAACGTATTTTGATAACTTCGTGATATCCAAGTATACCATCACAATAATAATATGAACACATGCAATTCCTAATGATTCCAAAACTTGGGCTTTTTGACATTTGTGGATGCATTGTGCAATAAATGCCAACTACATAACCTATGATGGGCATCTGGAAATATTGTTCTTATGGAATTCCCCATAGTCAAGTCCTCGTTAGCTATCACCAACTTTGGACACTTTCCTTTCATTGGATCAACAAACTGGTGCAAAAGCCAAACATAATTTTCTTCAGTTTTTTCTGATAAAATTGCACACCTAAGCACAATTGTGTACATGCGATGATTGACTTTAGAGAAAACTACAACTGGACACTTATACTTGTTCCTGCCATAAGTTGCATCAAAACCCAGCACATCTCCAAAATATTATTATCATGTTAAGCGCTACCATCACACCAAAACAAATGTTGGAATTTATCTAACTCATCAACCATGTGCCTCCAAAACATCAACTGATCATTCCTCCTAAGTTTTTCTAGATATCTAAATGCACCATTTGCATCCCCATCTTGAAGTCTTCTTTCTTTCTCAAGTTGATTATACATGTCCTTTTTCCCAAACCCTATCATGTGGTATCCTCCAGACTGACTAGCAATAGAGCCATATATTTTGGTTATACTTATTCTAACTCGTCTCATATTATTCATCTGATCAATATCTGCATCTTTCATATTCCTATGAGACCTTAACATTCCTTTAAACCTTTGATTTAACAATTCATGGTTATGCTCATCACTGAAAATAGATATGTACCATCAACTAGTCTCAGAGTCAATATGTACCCGTATCTTTGCGTTAGATCTACACCTTATATTTGTTTTCACCTCTTTTTTATGATCTATCCTTTCCAGGTATTTCCTTTCACGTATTCCCTCATTTGAGCATAGAAAGGTCTACCATATGATCTCACTCTGGAAATTACGACGAACCTTCAACCTTCTTATAGAAAACCCTTTAATTCTACTAGACTCATTGTAAAAATCATTTGCCACTTTCAAATCAGCAAAATTAAATTGCCTTACTTCATCAGCTGTTAGTGAATTAAACTTTATGTCTCCTAGGCATCCAATGCTATCAACAAACATATTACTTCTTGATGGCATACTACTACTTCCACAGTCATTTTCTCAGTCCCATTCTCTCTTAATGACATGTCTTCTATTGCCTAAACATAATAAATTAAAGCATTATCACCAGACAATTTCAAATTAACAAAAACTTAAGTCAATAGTTTATAAACATTTATTTAACTGGGACAAAGTGTTTGGCAAATTGTTTGAACAAGTGGCCTAAGTCATCCCTTCCATTTCACACTTTTAGTTCTGAAGCCTTCGCATATGAAATAAATAGTAATCTTAATTACTTAGCCATACATTACAACAGTGTTATTAACTACTTATTACCAGGCATATGACAATGTTATTACGTACTTACTACCAAGCATATGACATGACCACTAAGTTATAGTATTGTATAATTCACATATGGGTAAATAAGAAATACTACCTTCAAGTTTCTTAAAACAACACTTACCCCAATCTTTGTGTAACATAACGCTCTACCCCAATTTCAAACCACACTAATAGTTACATAAAACTTTAAGAGTTAATTTCAACAGAATATTCCCACTTAGTTTTAATTTACACCTTCATGAGAAATTAAATATCTTGTGTCACAGTTATCTCCTCCAAAACCTTTCCCCTTTTCCACATCCACTATCACTTATGGCCATGATTTTTGGAAGGGTTACAGCTCTCAGATTGAATTCAAAATAAATCAGCAATACATTATATTACGTAATAATGAAACTTTGGAATTTCAAAACTATGAATCATATAGTATTGTTGAAACTAAAGATAATTTCCTACGTAGTTAGCACCAGGGGATGTGGTAAATGTATTAACTTAAATTTCATCATCACCCAAAAGACCAAAATTATGCTCTTTATATACAACAACCAAAAGAGAGGGACTAGTGCCAATCGTATTGTTGTTTAAAACCCTTACATATCACACAATTTTAGGGCCTATGGGTAGTCAGATAAGCCCACCTACAAATCTTCCAAATGGAGATAATCTTGTGAACATGATGTATTTTGCGATGATGGCAATTGTATGGTTGCACTTCAATGAAATTGATGCCCTCCCTTCAATCTGCAATCAGCACCTCCTTTCCCTGATGCGCCTTAGCCTAGAAGACACGTGATTTGCCATCATGATATAGTGTCACAGGTCACTCTGTGCTCACTAAAAGGGCTGCACCAACAATGTAAAATCAAATGGCAAGGGACAAAACTCCATAGAGGTGACTGACTATGCCAATGGCTGGGCGATGGATGGGGAATACAGAGATACAAATGGATAGAGGTGGGTTTTGGCAGGGTTTTCACAAATATAGGGTTGATGGGTAAAAAGCTTAAGATCTACACAGGGTTAGCAAATAAAGACTCAGGCCCATTTTTTTTATTTTCAAGTTTTCATTACCGTGATTGTAATCTTTTTTTTTTTTGTTAACTATGATGTAATAATGTTTTAATCCCAAATCAGTTGACCTCATTTATCAAATTAAGTATCATTCTTTTCTAAATTGAAATGTGATACCTACTTTTTTATATTTCCACTTTCCTACCTCCTAATCATACTCCACAACTCCACCCTCCCCATCTTAGAATCCTCCTAGTTTAAATAATTTCATATGGAACATAAGGCTATGCTTGAAAAATGGTAATGAGAGGGAATGATTAATTTTATCAAAAATATGTTTGGGAATGATTTAAAAGGAATGAATTGAATAGCTAGAAAGAGATACCTTGTCCCTCCTTTATCATCCGTGCATTCCTTACTTTTTGTCTATTCAAATTGAAAGGTTAAGAGAAGAATATTATACATTTCCATTACCCTCCCTTATTGATCTTAAGTTAAGGATAGGACTTCATATAATGGTAAGAGGTGTATGCCTAACTTTTGAATGAGGAATCTTACAAGATTAATATTCATCTGTGATCTTTAGTGTAACACCCCGATTTTCTGTCTGAGAGAAAAATGACCAAGATGCCCCTAAGGTCATTTTCTGCCCGGAATTCGAGAATAGCCGGCCCAGCAGTCCTTGAAGGGTCAAATCAATGTTTGAAGGGGATTAGATGATATTTGGGTGATTTCAGAAATGAAAATCTTGTTTTCTACAGTTTTGAGTCAAAATGACCAAAATACCCCTATAGCATTTTTACGCGGGTAAAGGTGCCGTTTGAGCCCGAAAATTTCCCTGAATGTTTAAAATGATGTTTTCATGTGTTTATAAGTATTTGTTTAAGTCCCGGTGGTCCCGGGAAATTTTTGTGCAAAATTATGATTTTTCCCCTAGTATAATGCCGTTGAGCTTAATGATGTAATTAAGCAAACCTAAGCAATATTAGGCTCTAATCAAAGATTAATTAATTTCCATAATTAATCTAGAGTCAAAATAAGTTATTAAAATTAATTAGAACCTAAAATTGCTTAGATTAAACCTAAATCTCTTTTTAAAACTCAAGATTCCTAGTCTTGAAATCTTGAATAGTGTTTTCTCTCTTCAATTCCTTAAATTAAGGAATTGTGTCTAGAATTGTTTATCCACTAAATGAGTTTTTATCTCACTAATGAAGCAAGAGCACTCTCTAACCTTGTCTTGAGATCCTTAATTACATCCTTAGTCACCTAAACACTTTCTCACAAATGATAAACTTGAGCCTAATCAAAGACATACCTAAAACACAACTCTAAACCACAATTAGAAAGAGAGATTTCCCTTCCCTTCGCTGATGTAATTCGGCCACCTCTCTTCCTCATTTCCATCACATGTTTCAAATTTCAAACACTCAAAGAGCCATGCCTTAAGCCATGCTTTGAGCCATACTTCACCATACCTTGAACCATACCTCACCATGCTTCAAGAACACAACATCTCACCTCACAGAACACATGGGCTGGCCAAAACTCCTCCCTCCATTACACCTCTCATTTGTTTCATTTCTCTATAAATAGCATGCTTGGATGAACTTGAATCACTTTTAGTTCATTTGCTAAGTTGGAGTTTTCAAGAGCACTTTGAGCTTCTCTTTTTCTCTCAAATTCAAGAGTTCATCTCCTTCAACTTCTTTATCCTCTTCACTTATCTCAACCTTAAGTCACTTGGTAGGGATTTTGTTCTAAGTGTTTCATTCATTAAAGTTTTTATTTAGAAATGTGCTTTATGGCTTCTCTTGGAACTTTTAGAACTTCTCTTCTTCTTCTTTGATTTTCGGCCAAGAGCCTTTGGGAACTTGGAAATGAGAGCTTGATGATGAGGATTCCATTATGATACTCATCACTTGTGTAACTTCTAAAACTTGATCTTGGTTCTTGAGTAAAAGATGTTTTTGGTTTCTTCCTTTCTTATTCTTGAGGAACTTTACTTTGATGATGTCCTAAAATGAATATATGAACTCAATTATGAGGACACATGATGTTGATGCTAATTCAAAATGGTTCTTTTCCTTGCTCATGGTTTCGGTTTCTTTCCTTTTCTTTTAAGTTTTTTTGAGTTTTCATTTTTAAGGGAATGTTAACTTGATTTGTTCTTTTAGTCCATTTCCTTTGAGCTTGATAATGAAGTTCACACCATATGATTTCTTTGAAAACCTTGGTACAAGAACTCTAAAGCTTGCTTTATCTTTCTATGATAAGTTTGGATTGAGGCTTAAGTTCCTTCAAAGTCTTGCAAGAGCTCTAGTGAAAAATATAAAATGAACTTGCACTCATATTTATATTCCCTGCCTAGCATATTTATTTTTAAGTTATCACCCGAAACCTAAAGATTAAAACAGGAGTTGCATTCTCATATCACCTAATAAATAATCTCGAAGCTCGCCTATTTCGGCCTTAAAGTCAATTGTTATGGAGCCTAGAGCACTAAAATAAAGAAATGGACTTGTATTCATATTTATATTTCAAGTCATCACTTAAATCCTAAAAGATAAAATGAACTTGCATATTCACTTTCAAGTCTTGCATATTTATATTTCTAGCACCTCGTATTTATATTTCAAGTTCTTGCATCTCATATTTACTTTGAAGTTCTCACTTTACTTTATAATGAAGAATAAAATGGGATGCATAGCATGTTTACATTTTGTCATCAGTTAAAGATCCTAGAAGCTCAAAGACTTGCCCTTTTTATCTCAAGTTAAAGTTTGGTTATGGAGACATCCCCATGGATGCATATTTCGGCCATATGATGATGATGAACTTGATGTAAGTTTCATCTAGTCACAAGAGCCAAGAACCCATGTTCTAAGATTTCCTTTAGGCCTTAAGAGTTTTGTAAGGTGGTTACTAATAAGGTTCATGAGTTAAACCTCTTTTAAGAATTCTTCAAATTTGCTACTACCCTAAGGCTATCCTTAGTCCTTTTTTATAAAATAAAATGGGTTTCAATGAGTTTTAGAAGTCTTAAAATGATTCCAAGAGAAATTAGTAACTTATATGTCTTGAAAATGTGAGATTATGTGCTCTTCGGAACCTAAGCTTTTCGGTTCTACCTTGGTATATTTGCTGATGCATGATGATGTTTTGATATGTTAGAATGCGTGGTTGACTTTAAGAAAGATGATGGAATAATGTTAAAAGGGTTTCTAGAATGAATGTGTAGTTTTAAGAATGTCAAAACTAGAGTTTTTCACCATTTTGGGTTACTGGTAATCAATTACAGGGCTTACGTAATCGATTACCAGAGTGCCTTGGACACCCGGATATAAATTTTTGGCCTGTGTAATTGATTACAAGATTATGTAACACAATGTCCTGGGAAACCCAAAACATGTTTCTGGACCCTAGTAATCGATTACTACTCCATGTAATCGATTACTCAGGTGTTCTTGAGACCCAGAATGCATTTTTAATCGAGATAATCGATTACATGGCTCATGTAATCGATTACCAGGACCTCAAACTTTCCTATTTTGAAAAATTGAGTCAAGTAATTGATTTCAAGGCCCATGTAATCAATTACCAATATCTAAAATGTGTAGATAAGTGTTCCTTCTTTCATGTGAATGCATGTTTTATTATGAGAATAACTTGAGCATGTGATCTCCTATTAGAGTAGATAATGTTAATATGATAATACTCATGCTATGATGCCTTGTGAAAGAATTATGATGTTATGATGCATATGATGATTATGAATGACTATGTATATATATATATATGAATATGGCATAAAGCAAATTAGGAGGAAATTCGGTGCGCTGTTGTTATGCTACCGAATTTTTGACAAATTTGAGGACTTAGAAAGTTTTCAAAAAGATATGAGTTTTTGAATATGACATGGTACTATAAGAATGCGTTCTAGTGGACAGTGATACGTAAGGCCCTAGAAACAAATCCTTGAGGGGGACGGTGATACGTAACACCCCAAAGAGGACAATATTCATTGTGTACTTGATATCGGTGCGATGCGTTTTGTTATGATTATTATTATTATTGTGATTACGCTTATCAGATGATAAGTAAGAACTAGTTACGACTAGTTAAGGTATGAGCTCATAACCTAGAGAAGATTTTAGGGTGATCCCTATGTTGCAGTACGATGCTTTGAACGTCACATAGTTACAGAAAGAGAAATGTTTTTACATGAGAAGAATATGCTACTTTATGCCACCTGTATGATGTTGATATCTCTATGAATGTTTAATTGATTTATGCCTGTTGCATCTTCATGCAGTCATACTTTATTATGTTGCATCCATAACATTAAGATTCATCCTAAAAGAAACGGACCTTGGATAATTAAGTTTAAAACCTAATAAATGAAGTATATGCATGCTCACCTTTTTCAAAGAAACCCAAGGTTCCTGAGGACGTAGATGATGACACCTAGATAGGAGGTTGCCCTACTGAGATTCTTTAGTAAGATTCTCACTCCCTCTATCTCTTCTTTCCATTATGTCCTTAGATGGCGACATTCGTGGTCTTCGTGGATATCCTGACATAGGAGGTGCACTATGATCCAGAGCATGGATCATATCATTTTGAGGGTCGATGTGCTATTCGCATTGTCATGTTTGTCGGACGATCTTTCGCTCATCCTGTACATACCCACCGTTTCTCCCCGACATCACCCTACGGTGATGATGATCGAGTTTTTGAGGGCGCCCGCACGCACAACGAGAGGGTGCTCCACATGTACATCGCTGCCTCAGCCATGCGCGACTACCCTGACTACGTGCTTCGTACATATTTCTCGGAAACCAACCTATCGAAGGACACGCCTACCCATGTATATAGCGAGAGCTCAGCCCCCACTTCGCCGCAGATGAGAAAGGGTAGCAAGGAGACAGCAATGCAGCCAAGATTGGCATAGAGGCCATCTATGCGCCCACGTCGTGGAGGTCACTCGCAGTTCTCCGGCACGCCCATTCTCGCTGAGCTCCGACCATGGATTGGATATGTCCCTCCCTTTTCGGGACCCCAGCAGTAGAGCTCGTGGGTAGAGATAGTGCACACACCATATAAATGAGGATAAACCTTCTTTTGTTTTGAGATCATCCATTTTAGATGCACTTGGTTAGGAGAGTTTCCTTTTATGCTTCTATTGTCTTTTCCTTTCTATTATACTTTTATTTCAGATGTATTTGTTTTTATGTTGTATCAACTAAGTCTTGCTTTTCATGAGTGGGCATATTATATATATATATATATATATATGCAGTTAGTCTTATCATGATATGCAATTACATGCTTTATGTTTTGATGTTCATGAGCTGTTTGTTTACCCTTGTATCTCGTTTCTTTATGTGCCTCATTGTTCGTCGTATTGTGCGGCTCTCACTTTACATTTACATTTAAAAAAAAAAATTTACCTGTATTTTCTGCTAAGTATTTTAAAAAAAGGTTTAAAGAATGAGACTAAAAGAGTAATAGACTAATGATTAATCTAAATACGTTTTAGGAGTGTTGGGTTAAAAATTAAGATGTTATATTTAGAACAATTAAAGCTTGCTCTAATACTTCCATTTGAATGGAACTTGCTCTTGATTTTAAATATATCTATTCCCTCCTAGTGAAAGTAAGCATTTGGCCAATTTTTACTTACACTCAAGTGGAATGAACACGAACTTGAGTGTTGGAGTGTCTCCCGCTGAAGGTGTAAGAGCTCAAACTACTAAGGAGCAACTTCAGCTTCCTAATATTCTAAGCTAAAACAACTTTATATTATTGAGGACAAATTTAATAGTATAAATATAAAGAATTAAAGTGATAATGATGATGTTTTTGAAAGAAAAGAGTGAAACTTGAAACAAGATATTTTTCTTACTAAGATGAGTTCATTATTTCTTATGCTCAGATATGTTTGTAGTCTTTATAAACATAGATTGTTTTGATTTTAGTCTTTCCAAATTTTTTCAACTTTTGATCCTTTTTTTTTCCAATATCATGTTTTTGTATTTATTCTAAATTTAGGTCTCAATAAATATGTTAAAATATGCATTTAGCTCTTATGAATATTTACTTTTTATTTTTATAAATATTTTTGGAATATTCTTTTGATCTTTATCATATCACCACTTGACAATACATGCTAATGATAGAAACAAAAAATATAATATTAGATTAAAAAAAAGAGATAGAAAGTTTAAGAAAATAGAAAAAGCAAAAGACTAAAACTACCGATAGTTATATGAATTAAAAATATATTTAATTCTTATTTCCAATCTTAACTTTGTAAGATATTGTTTTTCTCTTTTTTATTGTCATTGTTGTAGTATTTTAAAATTTAATCGAAGCATACAAGAGTACTCTAGACCTGTGCTTTTTATTTTTTTTCTTCTATTATTTATTACTGGACGTAGTGACTAATTCTTTGCGTACTGTAAACCCATTTAAGAGATAAACGCTAGCCATGGGAAGAAAAGAGCTTTTAGCATCTTATCTCGGCTAATAATTTCACTTGTAGTTTCAAGTTGCTCTATTTCTCTATTACTTTTTTATTTGAGTAATTTATACTCACCTACTCTGAGATTTACTGTAATTATGTTCAACACCTCTGTATTTTATAAAACTATCATTGACCTATCCTGATATTCATTAAAATTACACTGACCTCCCATATAGATATTATTTCATTAATTGAAGTGATAAAGAAATATAATATGGAATACATACATAATTATTAATAAAAAATTATAATATTTTAATAATATTTACCACACCAGTTGAATAAAATACTTTTTATCACATGAAAAAAACTTATAATTATAGCTTATACGAAAAAATAATTTTTTATCACAAGAAAAAACTTATAATTATAATTTATGATAAAAAAGGTATTCTAGTTAATATACATACCTAATATTGCTAAAATATTATAATTTCATCAATAATAATTACATGTATACTACATATTATCTTTCTTTGTAAGTTAAATTAATGAACCAATATATACATGAGAGGTTAGTGTAATTTTACTAAAAGTTAGGAAGGTCAGTGATAGTTTTATAAAATAGAAAGATATTGAATGTAATTACACTAAACCTTAAAAGATGACTGTAATTTTCTCTTTTTATTTTTATTTTAGTACCCCAAGTGTATTGACATCTTTTTAAATTAAAGGATTATGATTTAATCTGAGTGTTTAAAATATTAATAAATTTAGTTAGTGAGATATGTGATAAATTTTTAATCACAAATTATATAAATGGTATTAATTCCTATAAATTTTATAAAATACTAAATAAATTTCTTTAATTTTTTAATATTTCTTTTTTGTGTTTTCTTTTCCAATTATCATTCATTACCATAAACTCCTCGCACGCTCCGATTCTCAAGCACGAAACATCCATTGAGATAACCCGAGAGAGAGAATCGCTAAATCCACAATCCCACAGGGTGACCTTCCCGATTGGCAGAATATAGAAAGTGGTGGAAAATTGAGAGAAAAAAAAGTGACGAGACAAAATTTCAAACCGAAACAAACACCAAACAGAGAAGCTGAGACAGAGAAACCACATAGAAAGCCACGATAGAAACACAAAACACAGAGAGACAGGAATTGACAGGAAAAAAAAAAAAGAAAAAAGAAAGAAAGAAAATTTGAAAGCGAGCCCAGCCAAAGAGGAAATTCAGACAGACAGAAGAAAAAGAAAGAACACTGGCAGGCGTAGAATTGAGGGTGAGAGCGAGCGATCGATAGTTTTCCTTATGCAATGCATCAGAAGAAATCAGAGGTCCAGATCGGAAAAGAAAGCATTGGCGTTTCTTCCGATTTCAATCCAACACCGCCACTCCAGCACCCATCTTCAATTCACCAGAAACACCACCACCACCAAATCGCCACTCAAGACCCACAGAAGACAATAGCACCGCCGCCCCAATCATCATCGTCATCAGCACCATACAAGAGACCCCTCTTGACCCAAACCCCATCTTCCCTCTCCAAATCCCCAACCCTCCACCAATTCCCGACATCCCCGCCGTCCCCGTTCAAGCCCCAAAACGCGGCCTTCTTCTCGGTGACAATCGCCGCCCGCAGCACCGCCTTCCGCGTCATCCGCCGCCTCAAGCACCTCCGCTGCTTCCGGCTCCGCCGGCTCCGGCTCCGGCTCCGCGCCGTCCTCCTCCTCTCCCTCCCCTTGTTCTACTTCCTGGTCTCCCACCCGACCCACTCCTTCCTCCTCGACTTCCTCTCCGCCTTCGCGTTCTCCGCCGTGCTGCTCCTGTCCCTCAACCTCGCCCTCCCGCGCCTCCCCTCCATCCGCCTCCTCCTGGCCCGCTCCCTCCCCGTCGGCCTCAAGCGCCCTTCCTCCCTCTGCCGTCCCCCGCCGCCCCTCCCCGTCTTTTGGACCATCGGCTCCCGCCATAAGCCCGACAAGAGGGCCTCCTCCACCTCGGCCTCCGCCGCCGCCTCCGCCTCCGGCTGCTGGGTCCAGGTCTACGCCAACGGTGACGTCTATGAGGGGGAATTCCACAAGGGGAAGTGCTGCGGGAGCGGGGTGTATTACTACAGCATGAGTGGGCGGTATGAGGGGGACTGGGTTGATGGCAAGTATGACGGCCATGGGGTGGAGACTTGGGCGAGGGGCAGCCGGTACCGTGGGCAGTACCGGCAGGGGCTGAGGCATGGGTTTGGTGTGTACAGGTTCTACACTGGGGATGTCTATGCTGGGGAGTGGTCTAACGGGCAGAGTCATGGGTGCGGGGTTCACACTTGTGAGGATGGGAGTAGGTATGTTGGCGAGTTCAAGTGGGGAGTTAAGCATGGCCTTGGCCACTACCATTTCAGGTGAGTTTTTGCATATGTTTCTTTGGCTTTTGTAACTAGTTTGATGAATGATGATATGTCTTTGTGTTTGTTAGTTAGTAGTATTTTGGGTTTGACTTGGGTGACTGAGTAGTTGAGTGTGTGTGCGCACGCCCACGCCTGCGCGCTCGAGCGTGTGTGTAGGTTTGCCTTTTGGTGTTGCATTGTGTTTTGCGATCAAGAATGATCAGATTATAAGAGAATTCCATATCTTTGTGGTTGTTTCACTTGGCTGTAGAATTGTTTGCCAATGGATATTCTGCTAATTGGGTTTGATAACTGGATGTTTGAGTATGTGCGTAGGTTTGCCTTTTCGTGTAGTGTCATCTTTCCTTAGCATTTCGCAATCAAGACTGATAAAATTCTGTAGAATTTTCAATATGTGCGGTTGTTTTGACTTGGTTGGTGTTGGAGCTTTTGCTAAATGGGTTGTGTATGTGCATACATTTTCCTTTTGTTGTTGCATCATCTTTCTTTAGCATTTCACAATCAAGAATGATGGTATTGCTAGTTTTATTAGATATTTAGATATAAACTGGTTACATGCGTGTTTATTTGTTGCACAGAGTTGGGGTACATGAATACCATCTGTTGTGTAGTTTACAGCTTCAAGTGTATTTAAGTGGCTGGAACAGGCAAAAAACGTCTTCGATTTTGTCAAAAGACCCTCATAGGAATTTCAGTTTTGAAAATATTCTGGTTGGCCCTTTTGTTTATCTATTGGTGACAAGTGATGAGCAGAATGTGTCATGCACTATTATGGAGCTATTGTTCTGAGGGTGTTCATTTCTAATGCATCTGTAGCCTATTTGTGATGAAAGAAGTAAGAAATTACTTAATTATACAAATCAGATCTATTTATTAGGAGTATAAGAGTATGTTTGTGAGTTTGGATTTTGATGGGGAAGGGAGGAGAGAGAAGGGCTTGCAGTATAAAAATTTAAAGTCTTACACTATAAGTCTCCCTTAGTCCCTCCCCTTCCTTCTCCAAAATCCAAACTCACAAACATATCCTAAGAGATTGTGGATTCTATTTATTAGGAGTATAAGAGATGAATATAACAGCTAAAATGGAGATAAAGATGTTTGAAAATTTTAAACATATAGCATAGACCTATGTATGATCTTATTCTCACTGTTTATGTAATTAGCAGGGTTTATCCTCATTTTCTTTGCAAGAATAGTACATATCTTTTTAGACTTACAACTATTTTGTTCCACTTGGAGATTGAATTTGAAATTCCTTTTCATTAGTAGAATCAACAAGTTACTTATTCTAAAAGAACAATAATGTCTTTTAAGTTCTTCTCATGATGGTCCATTTGTATCCATCTGTGATTGGTTTGTGATTATGATGTCATCTAAAAGCTCTTATGCACTCAGGGCGCTTTTAGCCATAGAAATACTTCAGTTTACCATTTTTATTTCCTTTTAGATGATTGAGATGTTTCATTTTACTTTGTTTTACTGACTATTTGTGCCTTTTTGCCCTTTTAGCCTAATTTGAGAGGGGGGAAAAAAAAAGATAGCAAAAAACCAAAAACAGAAAAGGCTATATGTTGTGTGACGAGTGCATCTTGTTACATACTTTGTTGAAAATCTATGAAGATACCAATTTCTTTTTTTCTGCAAAACTGACTATATGGTTCATATCAGTGTGTTGGATACTGAGCATACAATAATTGGTGCTTACTCATGTTTTGCAAGAAGGCATCCTTCTGGTTTCTCGCAAATTTAAGATGCCTTTTTTCTAAGGAATGACCATTAGGGAGGCTCATTCTTGATTGAATTATGTATCGAATTGTTTGCCACATTTTTCTATGCTCACTGCAAAATGTTTTATATGGCATATTTTTGTTGGAACTAATTACTTCTGTTTAATTAGAAATGGGGATACATATGCTGGTGAATACTTTGCAGACAAGATGCATGGTTTTGGGGTATATCGTTTTGCAAATGGCCATCGTTATGAAGGAGCCTGGCATGAGGGCAGAAGGCAAGGACTTGGAATGTATACATTTAGAAATGGTGAAACCCAATCTGGTCACTGGCAAAATGGAGTCCTTGACATTCCAAGCACACAGAACACTGCTTATTCTGTTTCTCCTGTTGGTGTCTATCATTCCAAAGTACTCAATGTGGTTCAGGTACATTCTTGTCGTTTACAATTTATTTACCTTAACGCTTGTTATATGTTGTAACTGTCATTTATGATTTATTTACCTTAATGCTTGTTATATGTTCTTTTCCCTGTGTTTTGAGCTTTCAATTTTCATTATTAATTTTTGTATTTCTTTTGTTAAACAAATAGGAAGCAAGGCGAGCAGCAGAGAAAGCGTATGATGTGGGCAAGGTAGATGAAAGGGTGAACAGAGCAGTAGCAGCTGCTAATAGAGCAGCCAATGCAGCTAGAGTAGCTGCTGTCAAGGCTGTGCAAAAGCAAATGCATCATGTTAACACAGAGAGCTTCCCTATTCCTGTTGTGTAAGACTATCAACTGCTGCTTTCATATTATTAGAGAAGCTTGAGATTGTAGGAGAGGGTGGTGGGTACACCAGTTTATGCAGCTTCATGCCTATTGCGATCATCTCTTTGGCATTACACTTTCTTTGAATTTTGAATTTTTGATTGTTTGCTCCAAGAACTTTACCACCAGTTAGCTGGTTGAAAGCAAGCAGATTTGTCGTCTATCAGCTACTGGTCTTGTATAGAGGGAGGAAGGGTGATGGCGTCCGTATGGTAAACCTATTTTATAAATATATTTTTTGATTTTGTCCCCTTTTACTACATTTTTGTAAATTTATGTAGATGTAAATGCCGGTGTGCAGGTGAAACCCCAAACCAGCTGCTGTTGTATGGTAGCTTGGTTAAATAAGATGAGGAAATTTAAGTTACTTGCTTTAGCTGACTTAGGAATCATATGATGTAAATTATATTATTGATAGTGATCTTGAAAAGTTATATGTCAAAGATAAATGGTTACGTTTTTGTGAACAACATTTTACTTGATTTGATATGGGAATAATGTTCTATATGTCTTTTTGGTTTGTCTTGAAGCAGATTTTCTTGTGGTTTGGTTTGGGAAAAAATGGGAGCAATTTTAAAGGGAGTAAGTAAAGTTTCATAAATCTTCTTGATGTTTTTAATGTCAGTAAACTAGTAAAGAAATGAGGAAATTTTAAGGGGAGTAACGTTTCCCCTCTATTAAAGGTCAAACTTCGCATGTGCAATTGCAGTAATTTTTCCTAGCTCACAATCTCTTCATAATCTCTAATAACCCCCGCAGTCCACAACATTCCTCTTCCGCTGTCTCTCTGGTGTGCATCACACGGTTTCTTATGGGACACTTGCTGTATTTGGAGCACCTCTCTTGTTGTCATGGGCATATTTCATGCATGGTTTTACTCTATTTCTATTCCACCCTTTTCAATGAAGCCGAGACGTACTTCGTCGTGGGGGTTTTTGCCTCGGTCCATGTCAGTGTCAAATTTGGGATTTGTCAGTGTAATATGGATGAGAAACATACTACTTGAGGATGCTGAAAACCTGCTTAAAGCCATTTTTTTCCTGTTGCCATGGAGAAGCTGTCGTGGGGAAATGATTCTGGCAACTAGAATGGAAGAACTTGGGATGAGGAGTGGTTTGAGGTTGAACTAGAAGTTTTGAAGTTGGTGGTGTAACAGGGTAGAACGGATGAGATCACGAGAAAATTGAAAATGCGTCTTTTGCTTGGAATATTAAGCCTTACTTTTTACTCATATATCATAATGGTTAAAGTGAATTATGCATATAATTTCAAGAATTAAAGTGAATATTTATTTTTATTAGATTGCTTAGGCTCAATGTTCCTAGTTTCCTATCCTTTCACAAGCTACAGATTGTAGAAAATTAGAAAGTACCATTTATTCTACCCCTGGTGTTCGAACCTAGTGTAGAAAATTAGAAAGTACCAACCACCAGGCCACTAGGTTGTTATGTTATTGTGTCTCAATATTTATTATATATTGATATAATTTTATATTATTTAATTAAATCCTATTCAACTAGTGACTAGTTGGTTGAACCAATGATCCAGTGATGCAGCCAAGTTGACTATTGATCCGAGTTTAATAATTATACATATAGTGATTGTGGTCGCATCTGGTTAGATGATTTGCTTGTATTTCATTGTTTCGTAGTGCACTCTATTGGAGGCTCTTGCACCATCTTGTTAATGAAAATCAATTGGAAAACAGCAATAACAAATATGCCTCAATTTTTATGTTTTTCTTCTTTTGAGACCCCCCCCCAAAAAAAAAATTCATATAAGTAATGGAGGGAGGAAAACGGAAAAATATATACAAAAAAAGCAAATGCAAAATAGAACTCAGCTAGCTCACATGGGCCCATGATCACACCCCTAGAACAAATATACCTATAAATCCAAGAAGAGAACCCCAGACATTACCTCTTTGGATTGAGGAGAAAAGAGATGAGAGAAAATAAGATGATTTTGAAGTTTTCTCTTGTTTGGTTTAGCAAAGAAAATGGAAGGAAAGAACAAAATCTTTATAGGGCTAGTACACTAGAGTGTTGTGGTTCTTACTCTAATAAATTAGAAATTTATTAGAGTGAGTGACAATGTAAATATGTAGTAAAGTGGAGCCTCTGCCAACGATATTAGCAAACTAATAGGCTGTTCAAAACACGTCTTGAGGAGGGGTTGTGAAATCTAATTTCAAAGAATTTAAAGCAAGACAAGTAAAATAAGAGTTCTACAAAATAAAAAGTCCTAGCTCAAGATTCCCAATGAACACCTATCAGTTCTATCTTTGGCATCAAATCATACAATTGCATAGCTGTGGGGTTAAACTTCCCTAACTCTAGACCTTTGACACTTAAAGAAATCCAACATAGGACCTAACCGGACTCCAAATCGCTAAAATTCCCAAATTCATATCCATGCTTATATACCTACAAACATACAAAAACACTCAACTTGCATGCAACACAAATCATAATGGCACACTTACGTCACACACTAACTAGAGAGGAACAAGAGAATCATAGGATGCAAATTCACATAGATTATGTGGGGGCTAAGTCTAACCCCAATTTCCACCCAATTCCCAAAAAGATTAACACATGTCAATCAATCAACCAATATACACCAACCCAACCCAATCCCAATTATACATATCAATACCATTTAATGCAAAGTCACAAAGGGAAAAAGGAAAAAATGGTAAGAAACATAAATTGTATTACCAACTTGAAGCACAAAGTCTCATGAGTCTATAAATGCTCAATGACCTCTTAAGCTAGTAAAAATCCTACTCTTCCATGGGAAATTACGAGGAAAAAACAAAAATTAAAAATGCCTAAGAGATGAGAAGAGAGGAAGGGGGAGGAGATGAAGAGAGGTGAGCAAGAAAGAGGAGAGGAAAAGAGGAAAATAATCAAAACCTAGCTCATGTCACCCTAAACTAAGTGGAAGAGTCATCCTCCTGCGTTTGGGGTTGACACGTGGTATTTAAAGACCCAAACTTAGGGCCAGAACACATAAAAACAGAAATTGTAGAAATCAAGGAATCACTACAGTGACTGGGGACTTGCTATAGTAAGCCTGGTAGGCATGATTTTGAAAATCGGATTGTACAAGCCGATTTGATTGGTTAAACCAGGAACTAGTCCATTGCCTGATCAAGTGCACCCAAAAAATTTCCTTTTCAAAAATTGTGCAAAAACCATTTGAACCAGTCATAAACTAGAAAAATTAGTGAACCAAATTTGGTAGGATGGTTGAGCAATTATAGAATTTCGCATTTTCTTTAAAAGGAAAAAACAATGGAAAAAAAATTGCAAATCAAAGACAAGCTTTCAAACAGATGAATCACATATATGCATATTTGTCAACTCAAGTCAAGAACAAAAGAAAATCGAGAAAAAGAAAAAACCACAATATTACTCAACATCAGAGTCTTCTTCCATCTCATGAGGACTATGAAGTGTGAAAAGCCATCACATCATTGCCACCTAGCCACGACAATCTCATATTTGCAACCCATAAAAGCACCATAACCATTATTCTTCTTCTTCTTCATGATCTGTCGAGTAGCTAGAATTTGAGCTTTTGTCAATCCATAGCCATCATTGTGCAGAGCTCCATGCTTCTAGCGTTGTGTGCTAACCACTTCTGGCACGTGCTACTTCATTGTTGGACTAGGGAGAAAGATTGATGAATGGTGATGAAACATGAATTACCCATATTTTTTTTTTGGCAGTTCTATGTGTGTGTTCTTTATTTGTAAAACCCCACCCTTTCCTTATTCCTTTTCTTTTGGTCAGAACTCAGAACCACACCGTTTCTTTTTGGGTTTTCAATCTTGATATGTTGTTTTCATGTGTGTGGCATGTAACAACCTAATTATCAACCTCTTATGCTTAAGTCATAATTGGTCAATTATTAGTTCATCACACTTTGATTTCATTTTTAAATCATAAACAATTAAAATACTTGTAGCGGAAAATAGTGTGATTTTTTTTTTTGAAAAACTTGAAAACAAGAAAAGCCTCGACATAATGTAATCATACTTTAAACACATGTTTTGAGCATTCGCATAACTCAATAGAAATCACATACATACACGATACATAATTATGGCCTTTCCTGGACATAACATTCAATTTAACACATAAACATCATTCATAACTTGATCACATAGTTATATCACACATCTCCATATCATAGGTGAATAAATATGTCATAGGTGGTGTGGACCTGTGGATGGCATCCACAACTAATTGCATCAAAGTCTGAAACATAACATAAACATAAAGAACCAATGCAAGTGTCAATAATAAGGCCTGCTTCTAGCTATAATCATCCATGTAAATAAAAGATCTCAACATAAAAGGAAGCATAAAGTCAAGTAAATCAATTGTCCACATGCCTAAGAATTAGAATATAATGATAAGCAAATAATTGAACAAATAAATCCTTGAACACGTGTTATCTCCAAGCTTATGAATCTCATGGGACTCTAGTATCTTGGCCCACAGGATCATCTGAGGACGAGATGGGACAAAGAGGGGTAAGTAACCAAAGCAAAATCAATAGGGGGTTAGAAAAATAATTTATATGTCATAGTTATCATCTTCAACCACTTTGGTTTTAATTATAAAACAAATGTACATGCATTGGTTCATTTAATTAACTAGCAACCATAAATTTTGAAGTGACACATATTTTAAGACTTATAGAATTATAATTAAATGAAAATAATAGGAATGGATGCCATGAAAAGGCATTATAAAGGCACATAATATATAGAATGCATATGAATGCAAGAGACCCATGACATATCATTTATCTCATACTTTAATCTTTTAAATTCTTTTCTTTAATTAGCCACCCTCCCTCATGGCACCTCAACCAACTGCATCACCTCCCTAGTGATTTTTAACATGGCATCTTGACTTTGAATCACCTATTGTGTTGGATGAACTCATCTTAACTAACCGGTGCTAGATTTAATTTAGAGTAGATTGGGAAAGTTTTATCTCTTTCTTTCCTTCACTTTCTTGTCATGAGCATGCAACATAGGTAGAGATCTCATGAAATTCTGAGATGTATGCTATACGCATGGAAAATTTCGTGACGAGACATTAAGCATATACAAACTTCAACTTCAATACCAAAGCTTAGAACTTTCTGATAGCTTATCAAGGTTTGTGTTTCAAGGCCTAGGAGACATCATCTTGACTCATTTTAGTGTTCCAATCCTAACTTCATGTTAAAATGGGATATGCTATATCACGTAGTCCTTGACACACTCCACATTATATTCTCATATCATTTTATTCCAACAAATTATGATTCACCTAAACATAAAGGCATCATAATCCAAAGCATGAACATTAAGGGTCTAAACCAATTGTTGAAAATCAAGGGACTGGTCTTAGCTAAATATGCCACAATACAATTCATCAATTTCAAACCAACATAATATCACTATCAATCTAATCAATGCACAAATTTCTAACCCTAAGCCCCAAAAATCCCTTGATAGGCTGAAATGCACAAATACACTTATTATATCATACACATATGTTATTATAAGCCCAGGAAATTCAAGAAAAGTTCATAGTTTACTTATTTAACATGAAAATCATTGTTTTTAGAAAATGTGTAAGACCATTATTGTTGAATGATTGCCAAAAAAAAAAAATTAGTTCATGTTACATTATACTTTAGAAATATGTTTAATTTTGTTTGGTATGATATAACATGATTTTATCAGAAAATAAACTAACAGCTATTGTGATTTCACTTAAATTGTTAATATATGAATAGCAAGCGAGACAACATAAGACAATGTAGTACAATTTTAGAAGAAATTATTATTATTTATTTGGCATAATATGACTCAGTTTGTTATCAAAAAATAGTAAAACAGATAGTACAATTTATGATTAATTATTAGTTAATTGTTAGTGTAAGAAAAACAAACAAGATATCACAAAACAATTAGCATGAATTTTAGAAAACATAGTTATGATTCATTTGGCAAGATAGAACCCAATTAGTTGTCATAGAATAATTAATCAATTAGTACAGTTTACAACTAATTTATTAGTTAGTTGATACCATATGAATGGAAATCAAGACAGAAGAACAACTATATAGTTATTTACATTTAATTAGTAGTTATTGTTATGAGTAAAAACCATAATAATATGATAGTCCCTATTTTAGTTAAATTTAAATAGTAATTTTCCATCATAGGGTGCAACCTAATATCATAAGTTAGGTACACAGTTAGTGTAATTCCCTTAATTAAATAAATTATTAATTAATTATTATTCTGTGAGCAGCATTAGAGCCATAAGACTAATAGTATTATTAAATTTAATTAACAATAGATATCGTCTAATATTAGAACTCAGCTAGATAGCTAACGCAGTTGTTTAGCTAAAACTAATTATTATTGATTACCACTATAAGATTGAACTAGTTGAAAGAAATCAATTAAATTATTACTTAATTGTTATTACAAGAGTAGTAGCTAGAATAATAAAAACAATGTTAGTATTATTTAAACTTAATTATTATTAGGAAAAGTCTAGAAAATCTCTTTCAACTTTGGCTCATGTACATTTTGGTTCTATTACTTTAAAAATGTGCAAAATAGACCATAAACTATTTGATAAGTGCAAATTACTATAATTTGATAGCAAATGCTCATTTTTTTTTATGGAAAATTTTACGTGTGGGCTTTACATTCTCATTAGGAAAGCTTACATATTACAAAATAATAGGATAAAAGCGTATATAAATAGAAAATTGAAGATTTTTTTTTTGACTTTTCATGTCAAAAAATAAACATCTATTAGCAAATAGTAATAATGTGCACATATAAAAAATTTTAGGGACCATTTTGCATTTTTTTAAAGTAATATAACCAAAGTGCATATGAACCAAAGTTAAATAGGGGTTTTCTTGACTTTTCAACAGTTACTACAATTTCTTAGATATAATAATTAATATTATTTGGCATGATAAAACTTAGTCTATCCTCAAAATGTAGTTAAACAGTTATTAAATTCTCTTAGATTAAGTGTTATATAATTGTGAGATCATTAGTAGTAGCTTGTTTACCTTGTACGAATTTGAAAAATATTTTTATTAAATATTTTGTATGAAAAAACTTTGCTTGTTACTAGAAATCAATGAAACAATTATTATAGTTTTATAATTAAATTATTATATAAAATTTTTATTATGTGAAGACAAACATGATATTAAGAATAAGATTTAGTGCTATTTGAATTTATTGTTGTTCAGTTGAATTATGTATGTTTGAAATTTGTCTAAATAGATAACGAATTCCGATAGAACAATTGTCATTCTTGGTATACCAAACAATTCGTCCAAAACACTTAGTCACAAGATATTAGTGATAGTCATAGTTACTAAGAATGCTAAAATGTTGGGAGACACTCCTATTTCTATTTACACTAATTGCCTTAGTACCATTAAGGTGATTAGTTGAGTGCAAGGTGATGACTAATCTTAATCATCATTAATTAATTTGATTATAGTTGTATTTGAGTAATTGCATGATGATTAAATTAATCTAAGATGGGCTTGAGAAAGCTAATTAACTGCTAACTAGCACTAATTGAGACTAATTGATGTTAGTTAAGAATAATTAAGTCTAATTAAGAGTTAATTATTTTAATTAATTAAGTAATGAATAATTATTCATCCTTAATTGATTTTACCGTCATTGTGATTTTAATACATAATTATGTCATTAGTTGTATTTAAATTATTATATAACTAAAAGTGTGACAATGTGTCTCAATTTAAATTCCCTCCAATGGAATTTAAAAATTCCGTTTTGAAATTTCATATCATTGAAAGAGAAGTTAAGTAGCTTAGAAATAAATCTGTGCCATTCGTAAAAGCGGTTTGGGAAAGGCCAGGAACTGAACAATATACTTGGGAACTAGAATCAAATATGAGGAAGGATTATCCAATATTATTTTCAGGTATGAAATTTTGAGGGAAAAATTTTTCTTTTAAGGTGGGTGATGATGTAATGCTTGAAATTATTCCAAAAATTTTATTTGGACTTTATTAATCAGAAATTCACGATTCTAATAGAATTAGTCGTAATAAGAACGACTCAGTAGAAAAAAAATATAAATAGTAACCTTGGGGTCCATCAAGGCAATAGAAACCCTAGAACTAGGATTAGGAAATGCCTGAGACTGAGGAAAAAATAGGATAAAGGTAAGGAATTAAATTCTAGACATGGAATTTAGTTTCGGGTAGTAATTGTTTTCGTGAATATAGTATTTTATTCGTTCGGGAAGATTTCAATGCACAGTTTCTTACATTGTATGAAACTTATAGAGCAAGTTTCCTTACTACACTTGACAAGTGTATGGCTAGGGAATGGTCACACCATTGTCTTTTTTTAAGATTTCTTAATAATCGGATAAATTTCTACTTTTTATCATAAAGTAATAATTATTTGTGGTAGAAAAATTATAGCATATATTATATAAATAAAATAAAATCAAAACTTCTCATTTTCCTATTGAAGAACTTAGCCAAGCTTCCCCATTACAGCCTCTTCATTTTCTTCTCCATCAAAGTTCATAAACCAACTAGAAACCTTAAGCTGCAACACCAAAAATCCATGTTTTAAGCAAAAACTCAAACTTACCTCTTGAAATCTTCAAATCAACCTCTAACAGAGAATCCTTATCTTACTTCACCATCAAGAGTAACCGTTGTATTGTTGCCTAGGGGGAGTGTTTGGCTGGTTTGAGTTACAATTGAGTATAGAAGATCTTGGAAAAGCCAGGACAAGTGCAAAAGTCTTCAAGCAACAAGTAGGGTTTTCTTGCAACTCTTTTTTAATCAAATTTGTTCTCTGAAAATTTTCAAAGAATTAGTTTAGATTTTGGTTATATTGTAATAAGATTATTTGAAATATTGATGAACATGCATATTTTGGCTAGAATATGTTGCTAGAATACCTTTTGGATCAAAATTACATCTTGGCTGAGTGTGTTGGAAACTTGGATTTCTATCTAGCAATAATTTTGTACAATTTTTTAGATCATACTTAGAATTTTTTTTTGGTCCTAAATTTTTATATACTGTAGCTCACATGTTAAGATAACTTCATGATTTTTCTTGAGTCCATTTGAAGACTTTCACTATTTTTAAAATTTAGAAATAGAGGTGGTCAAGATTTCTGCCTGAATAGCCAAATTTGAAGCAATGATTTTGTCTAATTTTGTTACAATATCAAATAATTGAATTTTCACTTGAAATTTTTACAAGATGTTTTAGACACCTTGAGGTCCAATCAAGGAAGAGAAAATTGGATCGAACATTGAACTGATCAAGGCACTAGTTCAAAGATTTAGAGGCCCAACCAGTTCAACTGAGATTCAACTGGAACATAATAAAATATATACATATGCTAAATTCAAAAGCAAAATCCTCCATTAAGTTATCAACATTAACATAACCAACACAAAATAATATTGTCTTATTATACTTTATATATTATTTATGTCATTTTTGCGAACACTTATTTTCTTCTAGTCTGACATTTTGCAAATAAATGAAATAATTGTTGTGTACATGCTTCCATTCCATCATTTCTGATTTGAAGGCCTAACTAATGAAGCGATGATGACATATACAAACTACCAAGCCAAGTGAAAGCCTAATGGCCCAAACTTATAATAGCCCAAGGCTCAAACAAAAAGAGGCTTTGCTCTACGCCTCTGCCTCATTAGAGAGAGAGAGAGAGAGAGAGAGAGAGAGAGAGAGTAGGTTGGGGTTGAACTCCATCTGCACTTGAACCCCATCAGCCCTACACGCTTCCTGCACTTTGTGCACCGATTCACCTGCACGGCTGCACCTGAGAAGCAAGCAAAGCAGAGGTGCTGTGATGGAGAAGCGAGCAGAGTAATGCAAAAAGTAGACGGCAGAGCAGCTTACGAGGCAGCGCGAGGACCAGAGGGCGGAGTGGCGTAGAGCAGTGGGCAGAGCAGTTCACCAGAGATGAAGATAAAGATCTGCTCTATCTAAAGTGAGGCTTGAGCTTTTCTAGTTTTTCTATTTTTTTTGTCCAAGTCAAATATCCGAACTGGGAACCTTAAAAAACTGGATCGATTCATCGGTTTTCTCAGTTTTGATCAATTTTGAGTCCATTGGACTAGCCAAGCAACTGGTTCTGGACTAACCCGGTTGGACTTACTGGTCCAGTCTGGTTTTCTCTTCTATGGGTCTAATCCTGAAGTTTTATAGAATTTGTTGAGTTCATTTGATATGATAGCAAAATTGGGAACTCTAACTATTGGGTGGAATTAGGTGGCTGATGACCAAATTTGTATAATTTTCTTAATTGCTCTGAAATTTTTGCAGGACCTCATAGATACATTCAACTATCTCTAAAAATTATTTTATTCTGTATCTATTATGAACAATAGTTTTCTTTAAGGCTAGAATTTTGGACAGAATGATAGTATGCTGGAATTATGATTAAATGCCAATGATATCATTCATACTATGTGAACCTCTTGATGATATTATGCACATGTAATTGTGAATACTTTTGACCCTTACTTATATCAAGATTATATTTTCTTAGGCTGTAGAAAGTAAATCCAGTTAAATAGGAGAAAGTAAATCTAACTACCCTTAAATTGAGTTAGGGAAACTAAACTTGACCAGGACTAGATTTTTGTAAGAGTTGGAGAAAGTAAATCCAATGATCATATATGGGAATGAACTTAGTCCTGAAAAGTTGTCTATTACCCAGAAGTGGAATAAGCCACCATAGATTAAGGGTTAAGACAAGTTAAAGTAGCAATTGTCCTAACTTATTCCTTATGTTATGTGCTAAGTGAATGATTTTAATATTTATGTTGAGACCAATATGTTTAAGTTTCAATTTGACAATATATGGTCTAAATTATTATGTCTAAAAAACGTGATTATGATTATATGTTTATGCACAAGGGAGTGCCCTATTGAGAGTTTTATAATATTTTCATCCCTATGTTTCATGTACTTTGTGTTATCCTCATATTTTACAGATGTTATCCCTATGAATCTTCATCGACTTGATATATAGGAAAAGCTTTATGATACAACTGCTTACATGGTCAGTAATCTGTAAAAAGTGTACTGGTCCAGTCATCATCGCCTGACTCCAGTATTGTTAGCATGAATGCAGGGTTAACATCTAAGTGAGCAAGTAGTGTTTCTTTAGAAACCATTAGAAGGTACTCAGGATTATTGTACCCACATCTTATATGACATATTTTTGTGTGTATGTGTGTGTCTACATATATATATATATATATATATATATATATATATATATATATATATATATATATATATATATATATATATATATATATATATTGATCGGTTATTGAAGGTTGCATACTCTAAACCATCAACATTAGATTCACTTCACTTTATTTTTATTCCTAATGACTAGTATAAGTGAGTAAAAAGAAAGTAACACACTCCTAATTATTGTGAAATTTGAGTAATATGTAATAGTTAGGAAGGTGTTACATCATCACCAAGTGCAGCGTTGACACCACAGCTCCGAGCTAGTTGATTGTCGGCCATCCAATAATTGCATTGTAAGTTGAGGGACAATCCATAACGAGAAAGTCCACGACCATCGTTCTTGCCTTAGGTTTGGTGCCTATGGTGACTTGGAGCATAGTGAAACTTTCCTGCTTGGTTATTGCTCCTGATAAATTGACTAACTCATTTGGGTAAGGCTAGAGGTCGTTTTCCTTCAATCTTAATTTCTCGAAAGTAGGCTTCAACATGAGGTCCGTGGAGCTTCCTTGATCAATTGGGATTCTGTTGACCTCGGCATTCATCATTATCCCAGAGATCACCATTGGATCATCATGACCTAGGATAATTCTCGAATTTCTTCTTTTTCTTCCCATCTCCCAAACTAGTGTCCACCCGCATAACTTCGTTTAATGCCATTTTTTGGGTTGACCTCTAACACCCTTCACCAGCAAAACCACCTGCTATGGTGTGTATTGTTTTGGTTACTACCTTCTAGTTGATTGCAATCTCGAGGCTCATTGGCTTCACATCTTTGAGATCGACTTCTGCTTTCCTTTTCCTTATTTGGGGATTGTCTTCGTCTCCTCGGGCTTCTTGGCGTGGCCACATACTTGCCAACTTCCCATTTTTATTGATTCCTCAACTGCATCCCTGAGGTCTCTACAGTGTTTTGTTTTGTGCCCAAAGCTCCCATGGAAATCGCAAAACTCCGATTTGTTGGTGTTTGCTCTTGGCTTGATGGGTCTTGGCCTTTTCAAACGCTCTGTGTTTTGTAGTTCTTTGTAGATTTCACTCAAGGACACATTCAGTGGGGTGTAGTTAATGAAACAGCCCCATGTTCGAGCTTCTTTGCTTGGAGGCCTTTCTTCTCTTCTTGGGCTACTCATTCACTTTTGACTACGTTCACTCTCCATCTTGGCCAGCATAACTTCTTCCATGTTAATATATTTCTCTACTCTTCTTTGTAGCTCTTCTATACTTATGATGTCTTTCTTTGATAATGACTGAGCAAACGCTTCCAATCTGAGTCCGTAGATGAATGCCACCAAGGTTGTCTATAGTTCTGAAAGGAGCTTGTCGCTACCTCCTCAAATTAGAAATTGTTTTAATGCTAAGTTGCACAAAAAATGTAGTAAAAGGGACAACCTAGGTCATCTCTCTAAGAGGCTTTATCACTTAGTTGGGAAAAATTGGGGGTTTGGAGAATTAAGGCTAAAACAATTAAAATTAAAAGGTAATAGCAATAATAAAGAGGCACCAGTGCAAGATATTTCTAGGATTTGAATTAATTATTATTGACCAAATATTGAACCCATTAATGGCTATTTATAATAAATTACTAACAATTCTACTAGTGATCGATCGACCTCTAGAATTTGACCAATGCAAATAACTATCTCAATCTAACTAGAAATCACATTAATTTAATGAACTAATTGCTATAGCCTAACCGCCAATCGAAAAGTTATCAAACATAAAACAATAGATCTATCAATTTATACCCAAAGGGTTTCCCTAAACGACAATCTCTAATTTAGTTATTTCAATAGCAATCACCACAATAATTATAAGAATACAAACAGAAGAACATTGAGAAAATTAATGCATTCAATATAAATAAAAGGTCTCAAATATCGTCCTAATCCATCCGAAAATTCTCTACACTAGTAAGAAAATCTACTTCTCCATCCTTGGAGGATTAACACAATGAAAATAAAATGAGTACCTAAAAATAATACCAATGACCTTTGCCACAATCCCCAAGATAAATCAAATCCTCTATTGAAATTCCTAGAGAAAGAAGAGTAGAGAAGAAGATGTAGAGAGATGTAGAGAAAGAATTGGAGAGAGAAATCTAGTAGCCTAAACTGGAAATTAAAAATTCAGTCAAAAGCTAGGGTAAACATCTATGTCAATCATTTAAATACAACTCTCTTAAATAGCTCAAAGTGGGCCCAAAAACATATAAGTTATCTGCAATTCCACTGTCGCACTAGCATTGCAATGCTAAATTGAACACTACAGCATTCTCTAGAGAGTATTTTCTCAAGCAATCTTGGAGCTGTCCCTGCCAAGCTCTATTTAGCACTGCAACGCTCACTTAAAAGTGAACCTTCTCAATTTTGCTCCTTTACAGCTCCAGGCTCCTTCCTAAGAGTTTTTAACCTTATTCTTGACATTTGCACTTGATCCAAAGCTTCTGTGGACAAACCCATACTCAGATAGAAAAGTTAAACGCAACAGGATGTAATTATAAATCATTTGAAAATTGGTGCAATAGTAAAAGATTCTATAGAAAATGCACAATGAGGAACAAGTCAAAATTCTAATTAATCACATCAATAACACAGTAAAACTCATGCAAAAAGCTAAGGTTTGGTAGTAAAATAAGTGACATAAATGTCCCTTATCAGGTTCCACGATGACTAGAAATGATTCTAACTAGAAATGCTCTGTTTGAACTTATGCATAAAATTATGATTTTAGAAAATACATGGGACCATAATTATTCCATAAAAGGCTTTGTATAATTTAATTCTTGAATTGATTTGATTATGATAAATTGGAATTTACTATGATTTATGAAATGATATTTAAGGCTTTATGTTTGTTATAATAGTTGCAAAATGTTGAACTAGAAATATAGAATTCCTTTTTTACGATTTCAGTTGGTTTTAGATTAGAGAGTTACTAAAAGGAACAGAACTGTGAGTTAATGGCAGTTAATTCGTTAATCTTGGTATACCAAGACTCACTAGGGGCAAGCTATCCTTGAGTTAGATCAGTCCACCAAGGACGCTATTCGCCTAGGACTGTTGAGATCTCATTAGTTAGGGGCTCTTGTCCACTAGGGACCGAGTACCTTTCCGACAGTTGAAGAATATTCTGTTCCTTTTTGTAATTCTTGAAAAGATAAAGATTATACTTAGCATGTAAAATAAATAGAAATGTTTATAATGCTGCATTGTTATTATTTATGTATAGTGTTTTTTTGTCCTATGCATGGTGATGAGTGAAGATCCACTCGCTAAGTTTTTGTTGCAAAACCCACCCCTCTCTTCTTCCTTTTCCTCACAAATACAGATGTAGCTCAGGGTCTTCCTTCTCCTCCTCCTTAGCATTAGTATCTTCAGTTTAGGTGAGTTTCACTTTAGCATGAAGCCATAGTATTTTGTTCATGATAGAGTGCTTTAGTGATGTGATGGGCAGGGTCCCAAACCGCATATAGTTTTATTTTTTGCATTTTGATATTACCATGATTCTTTAGTATTTAACAACATATCATTCATGGTTTATTTTGTTTTTGAGCAACTCAGTTGAAATGTATATTACAGCTACAGTTCCATAATTTATTTATGAAAAAGAGGTTTTATTCATACTAAGTAAGGATTAGTAGTTGATTTGATTTGCGATTAACCTATATTTTATTAATAAAGTATGCATATAGTACGGTATGGAAATCATGAGGCTTACATGGGGATTGGATTCCTCATGTGCCAGTCATGATCCAAACCGGGTCGTGACATGAGGCTCATGAGAGGGAGCAATAAAATGATGAATGGTTTGATACTTCAATGATATTATAAGATTTGGGAACACATCGTGCAGTGAAAAGAAGGGGGAAAAGGGAAGGTGATGGGAGAGAGCTGAGGGGAGTGAATTTAGGATTTTTTTTAATTACAGGTAAATTGGAAAATTTATAAATTATGTTGACAGAACTTAACAACGTTGAGAGTTAAGGGAGGTAAATATCATGTTACAAAAATGAAGGGGGTAAGTGTATTATTGATACACCTCAGGAGAGATAGATGTAATTAACCCTTAATTTTTTATTTTTCAATCAATTTTTTAAGAATTTATAAATGTGAAAATACCATGCATCTGCATTGGTTAAAAACTAGTTAATAAATGTTTAAATTAACAAAAAGATTTATCATAATTCAAGATCAAGATAATTTTTTTAGGCTTACATAGCGTTTATAAAAATATTTACAATCCTACTGAAAAAAAAAGCCAAAAGTCCAATCTTATCTAAATCTTAATAATGCATGGTTAAAAAAACCGATTAGGTTTTATCAAAAAAAAAAAAAACCGATTAGGTAAGCATACCATGTTGGCTAATTAAAAACTCTAACCTAATCTGGTCTAAGACTTGCAATATTCTAGAATTTCGGGAATAACTATGCACCAATGGTGTGATATTCCCAGAATCAGGTAAATTCTGCCATGTACCGCATAAGTTTGGGTGTGTGATACACTTTTTGTTTTTTAACATTTTTAACAATGAGGCTAAATGCACACTTTACTCGCAAATACTTTTTGCAACTCTTCCATATGCATTTAGTCACATCTCAAAGTGTGGTCAAATGGAGGTACATTATATTTACCCGAAGAATTGGAAACACCACCCTGGAATCAGTGTGAAGGTAACAGGATCTGATGTTAAAAGTTTAACACGGTATGAGAAAAGTCGGAGATCATCTTTTGTTTTTCTGCCCAATCATATTCAATGAAACAAACTGTCAGCTAGTCCCAAGCCAGATCAACATCCTCACCTAAAAACAACGTCAACAAGAAAGACACGCGCTTTTCGTCATCATCCTTTCCTTTTACTTGAAAACTGAAAACTCCAACTGCTCCCCTCTGTCACCATAGCACAAAACAGCTGCCAACCGAAATCCCAATTCCGCCCCCTACGCTTCCTCCCAAAGAAACCATGTACAGCAACATGCTTGTCAACTGCTCCAACTGCCGCACCCCTCTGCAGCTGCCACCTGGCGCCGCGTCCATCCGCTGCGCGTTGTGCAACGCCGTCACCCACATCGCCGATCCACGCGCCCTCCCTCCCCACACGCCGCCGTCGCCCTACGCCCCTCAGCCTCAGCCGCCGAACGCCGTCCCCTCTCCCTACAACCACGCGCCGCCTGGCCTCCCGCCGAACCCGCAGGGCCGTAAGAGGGCCGTGATCGTCGGCATCTCGTACCGGTACTCCCGGCACGAGCTCAAAGGGTGCCTCAACGACGCCAAGTGCATGCGCTACTTTCTCATCAACAAGTTCAGCTTCCCCGAATCCTCAATCATTATGCTCACCGGTATGTCGCGTGATCTTGTTCTCATCGCTGCGCTTTTCTGTTTCGTTTTGCGACAAAGTATTTGGTGCAGATAAGTTATAGTTGGTTTTGGGGAATCGCGAGTTCTTCTTGTGATTTCGTTTTTTCTTATGATGTGTTTTCTTTCTACTTTTAATGCGATTGCAGTTTTCCCGATCGATTCAATTTTGTTGAAAGAATTCTTATTTTGATGGATTCCAGAGTCAACGCATTTTTCTTGTTATTTTCGTTCAAGTTGTTTAAATTTCCTTACAGTCCCGGTTCTACCTTGTTAAAGTCTCTCTTCTAATTGGCCGGTTGCTTGCATCCATCCATGTTCTGGAAAGGGGCAGTAGTCCGTACACGATGTTGTTAGCCTCATTTTCCTCATCGAACTATTTATATCATTAGAATTTGGATAAGTCCCTGTGGTTTATGTCAAATCAGTTTGCCTCCTGTGATTTGCTCTGTTATTATCACTTAAAAGCATACTGAGGCTCTTTCTGTCCATTTATACTGAAGAACACATTTTAGAGTTTAGAAATTGGTCACTAGCCAAATCTCAGCTGTTGTGCATTGCCTTGTTCATTTTAAAGCATTGTTATTCTGTAACATGAGGAATTGGTAGCCATTAATTTATCCTCTTTTTGATGTAGGATTTTGTTCTTTTTTCTATTTTTTGGCAATTGAATACTTCAAGTTCTTTGTATGAAGTAAGTCATCATTGAAGATTCTTTCTAACCATTCTAACACTTGTTTGCCTTTACGTATAAAAACCATTCATATGCCTCTACCTAATAGTGTGACCTCTTAGGAGAGAGAATTCATGGCATAGTTTTAGGTCATGTGCATTTTGGACCTTAAACTTAAAATGTGCAATTTGACTTTTCTGGTAATTTTTGCATCAATTGTTACAAAAAATATCACAAATTGAAGAAAATTTAGGGTGTTGAGTTGCACATTTAGGAAGGTTTAGAGGGTTAATTTGCACATGTTCCAAAGTTTAGGGGTAGTATAGTACACTTTGGCTAAAATGCGTAATTGTCAGAGTGTAGGAGATCACCTTGCACATTCTTATATTTTATAGACTAAAGTGCACATAACCTATAGTGCAGGGGGTAAATAGGTTTTCCTTTATATAGCTTATCTTTTTACATCAATTGAATTTCAAAATGCAGAAGAAGAGGATCCTCATGGCCCAAAATTTCCTACTAAACACAACATCAGGATGGCAATGTATTGGCTTGTACAAGGATGTCAACCTGGAGACTCGCTGGTTTTTCATTATTCTGGTCATGGGTCACAGCAAAGGAACTATACTGGTGATGAAGCTGATGGATATGATGAAACTCTGTGTCCCCTCGACTTTGAAACGCAGGGTATGATTGTAGACGATGAGATCAATGCAGCAATTGTTAGACCTCTTCCTCATGGGGCTAGGCTGCATGCACTAATTGATGCCTGTCACAGTGGCACTGTTTTGGATTTGCCATTTCTTTGCAGAATGAACAGGTTACCTTCTCTAGATAGTACATAGCCGTTATTTTTGTTTTTTTGTGTCGAATTGCATTGTTTAATTGTTATGAATTGGCTTTGGCATTATGATGTTTGTCAAACAATTCTTAATTTTGCATTAACACTTTCTCAGTATCTCTAAAGCAAACATATCTTCTGCTAAAAACTAGAGTGGGTTCAAGTCTTTGATAATTATCCCAGTGATTGATCAATAACCAAAGTTTTAATGGATTATAACATTTTCATTTTGTTTGTCATCAATTCCATCTTAGCATTTTTGAATTTCAGTACATGGTTTATTCATATCAAATTTGCCCTGTGAAGTATTCTAAACTTCACTACTACTTTAATATGAAAATGAGGTGTAAGAGTATTCTAGACGAGTGGAAGAGGACCACCTTGATATCTCTTTGCTAGAATAAAAGAGACATGCCCAATTCTGCAAACTATAGGGAAATTGAACTCATGAGTTGCTCTAAGAAACTATATGAAATGGTAATAGTAATTGAGAGCAGAAACCAATTTTGTTTATGCCAGGGAGGTCAGCCATGGAGACTATGTTGCAGGGTTGGATGGAAAGATAGGAAATGACCTGCACTTGATCTTCCATTCTTCCTCGATCTTCCTTGAATTTTGAATTTCAATACAAGTTTATTTCTTCAAATTTAGCCTGTGAGGTATTGTAAATTGCATTATTTTTCTCTGATATGAAAATGCTAGATGAGTGGAAGAGGAGCACCTTGATACCTATTTGGTAGAATAAAAGACAAATGCAAAATTACGCAGACTATGGAGAGACTAAACTCATGAGGCACACTAAGCATTTGTAGGAATAGTAATTGAGAGCAAAAACAAATTTTGTTTATGCTAGGGAGGTCAGCCAAGGAGGTTACATTGCTATTGTAGGGTTGGATGGAAAGATAGGAAATGACCTACACGGCTGCACTTGATCTAGGAAAACCTATGATGGGCTGTTAAGAATAATGGATGGTAGTTAATGTTTTAGCATGTGCTAAATGTGGCATGTAAATATAATCAAAAGAAATAGCTAGCATTAATTATCTATGCCATAAACTATGGATGTATTACTTGATATGACTATATATGGTGGTGGGTATCTATACCTCCGTACTCAAGCAAGCACCTAATACTATTTTACACTTCTTCCTTATATTTTTCCTATTAATTCAACATGGTATCAAAATGGTTCCATCATCCATGACTTTTCTCGTCACTATTCTGCTTCAAAATTCTAAGTAAAATATTGAAACTCCATCGTTGAGTATGCTTTGAGAATTTCATGACATCAAGGCAGTGTATTTTCCTCTACTTCACTTATTTTCTTTCTCCATTTTTGTTCTTGGTCGCGAATCACTCCTAACACTGCCATCTCACTTTCTGGTAGCCTCTTCTACTCCAAACTATTGCTTCTACTGCTGCCAACAACTGTTTTGGTGACTGCTCATTTACTTGCAACATTCCAACATGCCTTTAATTTCAAAGTTTCTTTTATGGTTTTCCGACATTTTTTCTACTTGAACAAGGCTTCCAAATGTTGTTCTTGCAATCTATTGTTGCATTTTTAAGAAATTTCAATTGATGGTCATTCTAGCGAAATCTCTTCTTCCTAGTCATGCAACATTCCAATAAGTTCTTCAAGCTAATCGTCATTCCAGTTGTCTTGTCTTCTTTTCAGATGTAGCCAGCATTCTTGAATAGCCTTGTTAGTGTTATGGAGTGCATTTTATATTTTTCTTGTTTTTAAGGGTTCAATTGTGACAAAGGGAAGTGTTAATAATAATGGACGGTAGTTGATATTTTAGCATGTGCTTAATGTGGCATGGAAATATAGTTGCAGGATATAGCTAGTATTAATTATCTATCCTAGAAACTATGCATGTATTTACTCCATAATGACTATATATAGTGTTGCTGAGTATCTATATCCTTGTACTCAAGCAAGCACCTATTGAATCTTAGCTATTCAGTTACATATTGTTCCACACTTATTCTTCCTTTATATTTTTCGTACTAATTCAACAGGGCCGCTATGGGAAGTAATGGAAAAGCTCTAGAGAAGAAAGAAGTTTATATTGTGTCTATTCAAGTGATAAAAATATGTATGATGATGGCATAGCAGCTAACATGTTAACTCAAGCAGACAACTAACTAAAAGGTTTTCCTATAACAATAGGTGAGGTCTGCACCACTTAGGGTTGATTGAGTCTATACCTTTTCAATTTAAAAGCCCAAAGAGAATGCCACAATGCTTGCTTTTTTGTATTCAAACCTAGTTGACTCTAGAAGATTATATGGTAGAAGGCCATTAATTAAAAAAAAAAAAAAAGAGAAGGTTTGTGCTAGAAAAAATAGATGGAAATAGAGGATCACATCCAACATAGGCAATTGTGAGAGTTAGATAGGATTTTTGTTATATAGGTAGAGAAGGCCAGGAAATGAGATCAAAAAGGATTTGGGAGTCATTTGGAGGATAGGGAGAAGTCAAGATCTCTGAAATGCCTAGAGATTGAGTTTGTACCTTATATCATCTTCTACTTCTAGTTCACTCTAATATGAGGGAAGTTACTGAATAATGCATTAGATTCCATTTTTTTCCTCTATAATTGTCACATTATTGGTCCTATTCTCCAAGTTTAAGTTATGAGACCTGAGCTTTGGAATCAAAGCATTTTCAATTAAGAGCAAGATTGAGTGTGTAGAGAGTAAAATTAGTAAAAATGCAAGTTTATCTAAATTATTAATCCTTTAGGTCTCCTTGATTTTGTCAATTGCCTTCTAGCTCAGATCTTGGACTCTTGCAGAGAGCACCGTGACTCAAGGTCAAGAGACCGTGACGATCGGAGTTCCCCCTACTCCCTCGATGGCCATCGCCATTAGGAACGACCACCGTGGCCAAATTGATTGCATCACCATTATCCCGATAGTCCTCCTCCTCGGCGTCGAGAGTGCGATTGTAAAATCCCAATATTCTTGAGTGACAATGTCCTGGGTTGGCTCATCAAGATTGATTGCTACTTCTGCATCAACAGAATCTAGACAGAAGAAAAGTTCGATGTGGTGGTTCTCGCATTGGAGGGCAAGGCATTGTATTGGCATCAACTTTGGGGGGAACAGACATAATTGTCCTCATGGCATTTGTTCACACATCATTTCCAACTGGGGTTAGTGAAGGATCCATATGGGCCTCTCTTGCCTCTTAAGCAAGTGGGCTCAGTGATGGATTATATTGAGGAATTTGAGAGGATCTCAGGCCCAATGTGACATGTGGATCAGGAGATACTGAGAGGTGTGTTCATCAATGGGCTCAAGGGGGGGTTTAAGGGCTGAGATTAAGATCCTTGATTTGGGCTCTTTGGCTAAAATAAAAGACAGAGCTCTAATGTTGGAAGAACACAACAAAGAATAGAGAAGAGTTGGGCCACTCGAAAGGTCTTTAGGCCATGCTAAAGGCCCAAGTAACCACAAGCCTTCACAATTCTATTTTAAGAACGATGGGAGTAAGGATACAGAAACAAGTGTCGAAGTGAAACAAGTAGAGGGGCCAAGTGGTAGCACCAGTTGCCGTTTGACTCAAGAAGAACTCCAAGAACGAACCCGCAAAGGGGTATGTTTCAAATGTGGTGAAAGGTGACACCATGAGCATATCTGTAAGCTTAAGCACTACAAGCTAGTCTTACTCGAAGATTCAGAGGCAAAGGAGAGCAATGAAGAGGAAGAAGAAGACCGCCACGAAGAGGAGCAAGAATTGAAGCTGACCATGAAATCTCTCCACCTTATGTTCAACAACCTCCAAGGTTTTACAACCCTTAATAAATCTTTCAAGGTTCGCAGTAAGGTGGCTAATGCAGAGGTAATAATCCTAGTAGGTATGGGGGTGAATGCAAATTTTATCTCAGCTCTACTAGCGGATCGTCTACGGTTACCGCACAAGAACATTCCCTTGATGGTGAAGGTTGGTATGGGTGAGATTTGTCATGCGTCCAGGCTTTGTGAGGATTTGGAGATTGAGATCCAAGGCGTACGTATTACCCAATCTTTGTTTTAGGATTAGGGAATGTGGATGTAGTACTGGGTTATGAATGGATTGCTAGGTAAAGGGATATTGGAGCTAATTTCTAGAAGTTAAATATCCATTGGAAAATTGGGGAAGAATGGAGGCACATACAGGGAGATCCATCTCTGGGTGCAACACGAGCTTCATGTGCACAACTCTGAAGGTGGATGCAGAAGGCTATTTTGTTACCCCTTGTGTTGAAGGAGGCAAGGAACTTGAGAAAGCCACAATGCTCAAAACAGCAGTACCTGAGGAGTGGCAACAATTGCTGCTATAGTATGAAGATATTTGTCACCTGCCAGATGGATTGCCACCCCCACACCCTGAGGATCATTCAATCACATTGAAGGATGGAGCAACCATACCCAACATCAGGCCCTACAGGTACCTGTGTTTTCAGAAGAATGAGATTGAGAAAATCATTGGGGAAATGACGGCTTCTGGAATCATTAGACCTAGTACAAGTCCTTACTCGAGCCAGTGGTATTGGTGAAAAAAAAGACGGGGGATGACGTTTTTGTGTTGACTACCTAGCTTTGAGCAAGGTAACAATCCCCAATAAATTTTCAATACTTGTGATTGATGAACTTTTAGATGAATTGGGAGAAGCCCGTGTATTTTCAAAGCTAGATCTAACCAAGCTATCACCAATCAGAATGAAGGAACGGGATGTGGAGAAAATGGCATTTTATACTCATGAGGGTCATTATGAGTTTTTCGTAATGCCATTCGAGCTCACCAACGCACCCTCTACCTTCCAAACCCTTATGAACACTATCCTCAAGCCTTTCGTGAGGCGCTTCATATTAGTATTCTTCGATGACATCCTCGTTTATAACTGAGTAGCCAAGGAACACAAGGAGCATCTGCAGAGGGTGTTGGAATTGCTGAGGCAGAGCAGCCTCTTTATCAACAAAAAGAAATGTTCTTTTGGCCAGACTGAAATTGAGTATTTGGGGCATGTGATTTCTAGTGAAGGCGTAAAGGCTGACCTGAAGAAAATTGAGCCGATGCTAGCTTGGTCAATTCCTATTGACTTGAAAAGGCTTAGGGGATTCTTGGGAATTACGGGGTATTCCTGTAGATTTGTTAGAGGCTATGGGAGAATTGCATGGCCCTTAACTCAATTGCTCAAGAGGGATTGTTTTCAGTGGTATGGAGGCTCAGCTAGCATTTGATAAACTGAAGGAAGCCATGACCGCTTTATCGGTGTTGGCAGTTCCAAATTTTGAGAAAACCTTTGTTGTGGAAGCAGACACGTCAGGAAAAAGTACGAGCAGTTTTGCCAGCAAAAATCGGTCTATGAAGGGGAGCTTTTGGCTATAGTCATGGCTGTGCAAAAATGGAGGCATTACTTATTGGCAGAAAATTTATCATGCATTCTGACCAAAAGAGCTTGAGGTATTTGGTGGACCAACAACTCATGGGGGAGGGACAACAGAATTGGATAACCAAGTTATTGGGCTTTGACTTTGAGATAATATACAAGGCAAGGAAAGAAAATGGGGCTGCTAATGCCCTTTCAACTTTCAAGGTGATTTCGATGCCCTTTGAAGGCAAACTAGTTTCAAAGAAATCTCCTCTGTTACCTTCTAGAATTGGGAAGGGTTGGAAGACGAGGTGCAGGGCGACGAAAAATTGAGGAGAACTATACAAGGGCTGATTGAGAGGAAGGAAAGGCATGAGGGCTATGAACTCAGAAGAGGTAGGTTGTACTACAAAGGGAGGGTTGTCATTCCTAAAGACTCCCCTAGAATTTAGGTGATATTGCAAGAATTCCATGACTTGGGCTTGGGGGAGGGGACATTCTGGTTTTTTTAGAACTTACAAAAGAATTTTTGGTTTGGTTTAGTGGGAAGGAATGAGGCAAGAAATCCAGAAATACATCCAGAGCTGTGATGTTTGTAGTAGGAACAAATACCAGACTCTGTCCCCCTGCCAACCTTCTACAACCACTGTCGATTCCATCTAGGGTGTGGGAAGATATCTCAATGGACTTCATCGAAGGGCTTCTAAAAGCTCAAGGTATGGACATTATCTTAGTAGTGGTGGTTAGGCTCTCCAAGTATGTTCATTTCCTGCAGTTTGATCACCCTTACATAGTTAAAGAAGTGGTTGGCTTGTTCAATAAAGAGATAGTTCACTTACATGATTTCCTTCCTCTATCATGACTAATCGAGATAGGGTCTTTATGAGTAATTTCTGGTCATACTTATTTAGATAGGTAGGAAAAAAATTGAATTACAGCTCTGTGCACCACCCTCCAACAGATGGGTAAACAGAGGTGGTGAACCGATGTTTGGAGACTTATCTCAGATTCTTTTCAATTTCTAAGCCTAGACAATGGAGTAAGTGGCTATCTTGGGCTGAACTTTGGTTTAATACCACATGCCACTCTCCTACAAATTCTTGTCCTTTTAAGATTTTGTATGGAAGGGATCCCCCTACACTCATTAGGGGTGGTATGTCACCCTTAGCTATTGAGGAAGTGAACCAATTGTTGGCTGAGAGGAACTCAATGATAGAGGAGCTGAAATGGTATTTGAACAAGGCACAAGTAAGAATGAAGGCATAGGTAGATCAAAAAAGGAAAGAAGTGAAGTGGGAGATAAGGCGTTCCTGAAAATTCAGCCATACCGGCTGAAAACGCTTGCCAAACGCATTAACCAGAAGTTGAGCCCGAGATTTTATGGCCCTTTTGAGATCATTGAGAAGATTGGAAAAGTTGCTTACAAGTTGTTGCTGCCTTCGCTGTCTTTGGTGCATCTCGTGTTCCATGTATCTCTGCCCAAGAAATGTTTGACTCCCAAGAGCAAGTGCTAGCTGCAGCCCCAAGGTCTGATTGAGGAATGGGAGTTGAAGGTCTAACCAGCTGCAATGTTGGCCACTAGAGTGAATGAGCATGGAGAGAGTGAAGTGTTGGTTCAATGGAAAGACTTACCAGATTTTGAGAGCATGTGGGAATTGGCTACAGACATAGAATTGAGTTCCCCCAAATTTCACCTTGAGGACAAGGTGGTACTTCAAGAAGAGGGTGTTGTTAGAGATAAATTTCCTGATACGTTGAAGGTTTACAAGAGGAAGAAATATAAGGGTAGTTTAGGAAGGAGAATGCTTGATGACTCAACTATTGAGGAGTCACAGCTGGGCCAGTGGCCTAACGGTTTTGGGGATTGGGTTGAGAGTGCTGCTAGGTGTGAGAGTAGCATGTGTTTTCTATTATAGGGAGGAGTATATTTGCTGTAAGGGATGGGATATTTCTCTTTAGGAAATTAGTTGGTAGGCATAGGAGAGACTATACAGCAATGGGATATTTCTCTTTAGGAAATTAGTTGGTTAGGCATAGGAGAGACTAAGCTGCTTAGTGCTTAGGGTCTCTCTCTCTGTGTACTTGCTTCTATATCATCCATCATCTTTCACAAAAATATATACATTACCTCAATAGCTGCTTCTGTTTGTCCTTTGTTTTTGTTGCTATTAATTTCCTCCATATTTGCTCTTGCTCTGTCTCTGGCTGACTTTTTGTGGAATACATGTTCAGTATCTTTGCTGAGTATTGTATGTGCCCTAAAACCTTAGATCAGATCATGATGAGTAGTTTTGTTGGATTTGGGGTGAGGAAAAGAGCCAAATTCTAATGGCAGTAGCCTATGTCACTATTGTTGCATTTGGTCAGAGAGTAATTCGTATGTGTTTAATGATGCATTTTCTAATAAGCAAGTTTTATGTGATAAGATTAGGCGTTTGGCTTGTATTTGTTGTAAAGCTCATGATCTTTTTAGAGTGATCTCTCTCTTTTATATCTTTGATCCTCGTCTTAAAGATTCGATGAAGTTTCACGTTGGCTGTCTACTGCCTAATACAACCCTCTTCTTTTATCCATGTTTAGGATCGACTGTGTAAAGATTTTCAATGATGCAGAACAAAGGCAGAGTTGTAAAATAAGCACCTAGATTTTAATGGTTTTAATGAAACATGATTTATGATTTATGATTTATGAGAGGACACTCTGGCATTGTTTGATTCATGCAGTCAATCCCACCTAATGGGACAAATTTTAGTTGTTTAGTTATTGTTGTTGTTGTTGTTCTCTCTTGCATATGTTGAGAGATTGAAAATTTTCTCTATTGTTGGTTTTTTCTTTTGTCAGTTATTGTTTTTAAAAGTAGGATTTCTTCTTGTATCTTTTTGTATTCTTCCACTTTTCATCTTAGCAAAGTTCCTATTTTATCCAGAACCGGTGCAAGTTTTCAATAGTTTGGAGTTAAGAAATAAGGATTACAAAGTGATGTGGAGACTGATGGTGATGCCAAACATAGTTGTGATTTGTGAATAAAACATCAAAAAATACTGCTTTAGTGTCCCAGTGTCACGGAGCAGGTGTAGGACATGACTGAGGAGGCTTTGCTTTGAGCATCATCATGACTGATGGTGATGCCAAACATAGTTGTGATTTGTGAATAAAACATCAAAAAATACTGCTTTAGTGTCCCAGTGTCACGGAGCAGGTGTAGGACATGACTGAGGAGGCTTTGCTTTGAGCATCATCATTACAATCACAGGCTCATGGCCATTGAGGCCGTGAATCATAGCAATCGCCTGCAAAGTTGCAGCCGCAATTTAGGGGTGGGGACAAAAGAGCCCTTTCCTACCCCTCCCTTATGCTTTTTCTCTAGAGAAGTTTTACATGATAATGGTGATTTTGCCCCTCCCTTCTGCTGTATCTGAATTTCTGGGGTTGCCCTGCTTTGTTGGTCTGTTGCTTGTCTCTACTTCTTATCCTCTCTTCTTGTCTCTGATCTCCTCTCTGCTGAAGGCTTCTCTTTTCCTTCTCTCTTCTTAGTCAGAAAGTACTCTTCTCCTTTGCATCTTGGTAACTTGCTTTCACGTTCTGCATCCCCCTTTGTGTTTAATATGCTCTCTCTAGTTAGGATTCTTTTTCTGGAACCTTTTTTGGTTTTGTACTGAAACCTTCCTTTGGGGCTGAATGTGAGTTTATTTGGGGTGGGATTGCATTTATTTTTTTCGTTCTGTAGTTGGCTTCTTCCTTTGTTACATAAAACTGTTGGGCTTTTCTTTTTTTGTTTTAGAGGCTTGAGTTTAATTAGATTTGGTGCTGTATTTTTCTTTTTTCCCTATGCTACTTGACTTCTGTTGTATTGACTTGTTATTTATGCATTTGATTGATAGTGATTGCTTGTTTCGAGTCTAGAATATGACTTGTGATTATTCTTGATAAATGGGTAATTTTTTTAATTTTTAGGCATTTTCTTGTGTCGGTAGTATAAATTGCATAATATTTCTCTATACTCTTCAATGCGGCAGCCATCCCGCTATAGCATTGTTTGGTTGTTCCCAGAATTAACAACTATGATGTCACATAAGATTCTAGCTCAGTGGATGAAATGAAGATATACCGTAGGCGTACTTTGTGATAAGTAATGCCTCTGGCTATCAAACTCCAAAGGAAAAATTCTACTGTAATGATGTAAAACTAGTAATGGACTATGTAATGAATGTTGTTGGGCAATTAAATGTCAACAGCCAAAATTGGATAAGTATAGCACATTTGACAATGCTGAGGATGATGAGTGGTTATACGATTAGAGATAAGAGTAGGCCTGTTTACCAGGGAAAGTTGGAGTGTCACTTATTGTGTAAGAGATGACCAAAACTCACCTAATCTGGTTTGATTAAATGAGAAGAAAACAAATCGATAAGATAGCATGCCAGTGGTGTCCATTAATTCATGTCGCTGACTTCGCCTAATGGGATAAGTTTTCCATCCTTCTTTACTTAACTTGCATTTTTAAACTTGTTAGAATTTGTAAATATCTATAATTAGGAATATCATATATGTAATTAGGAAAATCATATAGTTGTAATTATTGTGTATTTATTACATAGTGTCTATATATTCTCTCTCTGTTGTGTAGCTGAGACACACGAATTTCTCATATAACTTTCTCTTTTTCTCTATTTCTTAACAAGGTATCTAGAGTCTAAAAGAGAAAGAAAACCCTAATCCATGTCATTAAGAGAGCCCATTGTCCTTCGGTGAAAATTTTTTCGGCCAAGCTATGTCTTGCTTCCGATTTGCTAGTCATTCCGCTCTGTTGTGTCTCTATTCCAACAGAACAGCCCTTTGACTATTATCGGCAAGTTTTTCGGCACTCATTCAGACCACCAACCCCACCACCAGCCTCGCCTCACCCTACATGGACGACCCCCACCAACCACGTTTGCCGACCAAATATTATGCACCCCCACACTTTGCTTCTTTCTTCTGGGATGTTTTCAGCCTCGGCCTTTTCTAGCCGCAACTAGTGGTGCGCCTGACTGCCGTTTCGGCCACCCTTTCCTCCGTCGTGCTCTCACCGCTCTCCTCATCCTAGATTTGTCCTTGTTTTAACGATCCGTACTCTCGAACGACGTTATTTTTTGGTAATTCTAGTTCTGCCACGACCTCTGTGACCCATGGCTTCCAACAACTCTTCCTTTGAACATAATAGTGTTTCAAAGATTGAGCCTCCTTCATTCACTAGTTATGTCAGTGTGCCTATTTTCACGAACAAGCTTGATGGCAACAATTATGATACTTGGGCATTGGCCATCAAACTTTGGCTAACAGGACAGGACTATGTCGACCATCTTACTAAGAAGGCTGCAGACATCCTTGTGGCTGAGTGCCCCCACTGGGTTAAAATTGATGCCCAACCGTGTAGCATTATCAATCCAATAGTGACCCTTCTATCAAATAGATCTTCCGGGGTCATGTCACTTATGAATCTGTTTGGGTGCAGGTGAAGACCCTCTTCACCAATGACACTCAATGCTCCTCGCAAGCTCAATGGTTTTATGTCATCTTATTTGGGCAAGATTCACGACGCTCTCCATGATTTCAATGAACTCATGCCCCCTACTGATGGTTGGTGAAGGAGTTAGAGCAGCGTAGCTCTTTCTTTATGCTCATGGCCCTTTATGGTTTGCCTCCAAAGTACTCTGCTACCCATGATCAGCTTCTGGGATCTCCATGGTGTTTGCCTCTTTACTTCGGGTTCCTGCCAAACCACCCACTAAGTTGATCCTTCCACTGGCCTCAGTTGATACCTCTGCCCTTGTCTCGCAAAGTACCTACCATGGCCGTCCTTGGAAGCCTTACCCAAAGTGTGATCACTGTCATAAGTTAGGCCACACCATTGATCGGTGTTACACTTTGAAAAGCCGCTCGCACCACACATTAATGTTGCCTAGGCCAGTGATCCCGCTACCTTGGACTCACTTGCTCCACATCAGCTATCTCTAGCTGACTATGTTGTTTTTCTGCGATGGTTTGAGCAACGTTAAAACTTTGGTTCTACTTCCTTTGTTGTGCACATTGATAATTCTTTTGCCAGTCTCTCTTAGTCGGCCTCATTGGGTCTTTGGGTTCTTGATTCCGCTACCATTGATCATATCTCCAGTAATAAAGCTTTATTTTCCTCACTTTCTACTTCTAGATATTTACCCATTATCACATTAGCCAACAATTCTCATGGCGTGGGCACTGTTTATCACTTACCTTTTGTGTCAGTTGACTCCATCCTTTATATTCTTGGTTTTCCATTCAACCTGCTCACTATTTATTGCTTAACTGAAGCCCTTAAAGACTCTGTTTACTTGCAGGATTGGAGCATAGGACGGATGATTGGCACCAGATGTATGTCGTGGGCTCTATTGGCTTCGCCCCCCTATCAAGTGTTTGCTCCCTCACCACTTATCCTCTCACCCTTTACACCCAATTGGGTCATGCCAGCCTTGTCAACCTACAACGCATGGTGCCTAACCTGTCCAAACTATCTAGTTTGACTTGTGAATCGTGTCAACTTGGGAAGCACATGCAGCGTTATTTTCATAATAGTGTTAGTAGTCGAGCTGCGTCTTCCTTTATTTTAGTTCATTCGGATATTTGGGGTCCTAATCAAACAGTGTCTAGTTTAGGTTTTTAGTATTTTGTTATGTTTATAAATGATTATTCTTGTTGTACTTGGTTGTTTTTAATGAAAAACAGGTCTTAGTTGTTTTCTATTTTTACAACTTTTTATCGAAAAATAAAAACTCATTTTGGTGTTCCGAATCGAACTTTACGTAGTGATAATGCAAAGGAATATTTGTCTCATGATTTTCAAAAACTTTTGGCTTCTCATGGTGTACTTCACCAAACATTCTATGCTCATACACCTCAATAAAATGGGGTTGCTTAGTGCAAGAATCATCATGAGCCCTTTGTATTCCCCTTCCCTGTGCGTTGTTGGGTCAACTTGTTTTGTTCACAACTTCACTCTTGGTCTTGACAAGCTTGTTGCATGTTCATTTAAATGTGTTTTTGATAAGTTCGGTACCCTAGAGAAAACAGGGATCTTTATTGATAATGGGGATCTTAGCAATTGCTAAAGAACCCTAGAAAAGAGTACAAGAGGTGGAGGAGATTAGAGCCCTCAACTCTGACACAATAACAAGAATGAATGAACTACTCTACTAAATCCTATTTGCTCTTCTTTTATACTCCTATTCTCTCTTCTAACTAATTTTCCCACTCTCTAATTGCCTATACAGCTGTCAATTATTGTTATTTTATGCTAACTGGCTCTAGCTAATGCTTCATTCTCTCACACACTTTCGCATATCTTGTGTCTCTATCACTACCCAACCCGGAAAATCATCTTGTCCTCAAGGTGAGCATTAGGGAATTGTTCCTGCAACCTGTTCAGGTCCTCCCAGGAGTTGTCATGTGCTGGTAGATGCTTCCATTGGACCAGCACCTCTTTGTTGCCACTAGGGGAGTGCTTGACTTGCAGCCTCTCTGGTTCTGTCAGCAGAACTCTTTCTTCTGATAATCCTGGTGGCAGGTCAACTGACTGGGTTTGTGGAGGCAAGGCTTTCTTCAAGCAGCTCACATGGAATACTGGATGGAGTTTGCATCCAAATGGCAACTCTAGTCTATATGCAACAGGTCCTAATTTTTCCAGGACCTGAAATGGGCCATAAAACCTTGGGCTGAGCTTCTCATTCACCTTCTTAGCCAAGGACTTCATGCGGTAGGGTTGTAGTTTGAGAAATGCCCAATCTCCCACATCAAATATCACATCTCTATGATGTTTATCTGCATATTGTTTCATTCTTTGTTGTGCTAGATCCAAATTAGATTTAAGGTCAGTGAGGACTTCATCTCTTGAGGCCATAAGGGATTGGACTTCCTGGACCTTGGAGGGGTAGGTTCCCCCTTGAACAATACTAGTGGGGGTCTGCCATATAAAGCCTGAAATGTGGAAACCTTTGCTGACGCGTTAAAGTGGTGTTGAACCAATATTCAGCCCAAGACAACCAATCAACCCATTGCTTAGGTTTAGAGCCAGCAAAACAATGAAGGTATGTCTCCAAACAGCGGTTTATCACCTCGGTTTGACCATCCGTTTGTGGGTGGTAGGAAGTGCTATACTTCAATTTAGTACCCGCTGCATGGAATAGTTCAGACCAAAACCTGCTAAGGAAAATAGGATCCCTATCTGAAATAATGACACAAGGAAAACCATGCAAGCGAACAACCTCTTTTACAAAGAGCTGTGCCACCTCTTTGGCTGAATATGGGTGTAAGAGGGGAAGGAAATGAGCAAACTTAGTGAGGTGATTGACCACTACCATGATGGAGTCCTTTCCCTTTGCACGGGGTAATCCAGTAATGAAGTCGATTGAAATTTCTGACCAAACCTGGGTGGGCATTGGCAGTGGCTGAAGCAACCCAGCAGGGGATAAGGCCTCGTATTTGTTGGTTTGGCAGATTTGGCAATTTGCTACATAAGACTTCACTTCCTAGTGCATTCTTCTCCTAAAGACAGCAGTTGCTAGCCGTTTATAGGTTTTGAAGAATCCCGAGTGGCCTCCTGATGGTGAATCATGAGATTCTTCTAGTAACATAGGGATCTGGGATGACTTTTTTGGGATGACTCTGCGCCATTGGTAGAACAACTTGCCTTGCTGTAGGCTATAACCAGGGAAGTTCTAATTCCCTTGGGACAAGCCATGGATTATTTGAAGTGTTCATCCGCTTCCACTTCAGCTGCAATCGTGTCCCACATGTTCGTTTTCATCACAGAGATGGCTTGGTAAAGCATTTGCCGAGAAAGTGCATCTGCTGCCTTGTTTTCTAAGCCCGGCAGAAACTGAATTTCAAAATCCAGTCCAAGGAGTTTTGAAGTCCACTTTACTTGATCCTCCCCCAATATTCTTTGGTCAGTTAAAAATTTCAGACTTCGGTGGTTAGTCATGATGATAAAATGGTGGCCTAGTAGGTAGTGGCGTCACTTCTAGACTGCAAAAACAATCGCCATAAGCTCTCTCTCGTATGCTTATTTCTGTTGTGCCCTTTGGGAGAGTGCCTTGCTCAGATAAGCAATTGGTCGCCCCTCCTGTGATAAAACAGCCCCTAGACCATGGCTTAATGCATCAGTTTCCAAGACAAATGGTTTGGAAAAATTGGGTATAGCTAGCACTGGTAGTTCAATCATTGCCTGTTTCAGCAAATCAAATGCTTGTTGTGCTTTTTCTGACCACTGGAAAGCATCTTTCTTTGTTAAATCTGTGAGTGGTTCGGCTAAAACCCCATAGGTCCTCACAAATTTCCAATAATAGCCTGTTAGCCCCAAAAAACCCCTCAAGGTTTTGAGGTCTTTTGGTACTGGCCACTATCTCATGGCCTCTGTTTTTCTTGGGTCTACTGCCACATCTGAAGCAGATACCATGTGGCCTAGATACTCCACTGTTAAGACTCCGAAATCACACTTTTTTCTATTAAGGATGAGTTTCTATTGCTGTAACACTTCAAAAACAGCTGAGATGTGACGCGTGGGATTCCTCATCCTTACTGTATATATAAGTATGTCATTGAAAAATACCAAAACAAACTTCCGAAGAAAAGGTCTTAGGATGTCGTTCATGAGGGCTTGGAAAGTAGAAGGGGCATTGGTAAGGCCAAATGGCATGACTAGGAATTCATAGTGTCCCTTATGAGTGCGGAATGCTGTCTTCGCAATATCCTTTTCCACCATTCTTATTTGATGGTAACCAGATTTGAGGTCCAATTTGGAGAATATGGTAGCACCTGTCAGCTCATCCAGCAGTTCATTGATGACAGGAATACGGAACTTATCCGGTACCATGATTCGATTTAATGCTCTATAATCGACACAAAATCTCCAGCTGTTGTCCTTCTTTTTCACCAAAAATATGGGGCTAGTAAAGGGGCTCACGCTTGGTCTAATTATACCAGCATTTAGCATCTCTTGGACTAACTCTTCGATCTCATTTTTCTGATAATGCGGATGACAATGGGGCTTGATGTTGGGAATTGGTGCTCCCTCCTGAAGGATGATGGCATGGTCATGATTCCTTGAGGTAGGCAAACCTTCCAGAGGTTCAAAAACCTTAGGGTGCTCATCCGAGCCTTTCTGTACTGATGTTGGTGTTGCTGTGATATGGGATAACTGAGTAGCTACTCGCCACAATTGCACTACAAATCCTTGCCCTTTTTGCTCTAATTCTCGCAAGGCTGCCCTCAAGGCAGTACCCCCATAGCACAACTTTGGTGCTCCCTATAACACCACCCAATGATCCTCCACTTGAAATGATAACCTGGACTTGGCGAAGTTAGTTAAGGTTTCCCCTAATTTATCCAGCCAAGCCAAGCCCAGTACCAACTCAGAATTATCCTGGGGAAAAATATAAAAATCCTCTACCACCTGGAGGTTCGGAAATTGAATTGTAACTTGTGAGCATCTTCCCTTGCCTGTGGTTTGTTCTCTTGATGCTACTGTGACCACAAATGCAGCTTCTTGAGGTTGTAACGCAGCTTCTCTTACAAATAAAGGACAGATGAAATTATGGGATGCTCCAGGGTCAATTAGGACTCTCACCTTGCGCTTAGCTACTTGTCCCCACGCTCTAATTGACCTTGGTGATGGAGTCCCTGTCATGCTTTTGTAAGATAGTTGCAGTTGCTGTAATGGCTGCCCCAATTCATCTACAGCATCGTGCCATTCATTTTCCCCTAGTCCTTCTTGTTCTTCTTCTAATATCATGAATTTGAATCCTTTGTTCTTGCAAATGTGATCTCTTTTGTACTTTTCGTCACATGTGAAACATAGGCCCTTGCTTCTTTTGTCTCGCATCTCTTCATCTGAGACCGATCAAAATCCTGTGGGAAAATCCTCGGTCCTTGCTAGGCCCACCGTTGCTCCCACTACTGGATAAGAGAGTATTTCTGCCCACACTGCCTGTAGTCCCTCCTTTATCTATGAAATTTCCTCTGGATAAAGGGGTATCTCGAGCCCAACTTTTCCCAACAGTATTTGGCCCTATTCAGTCTCTGGCCCAAGTCTTGTTTCTTACTTCTATTAACTCAGCCATGTCCATCATATCATCAGGTGTATCAAAATGATGTAAGTCCAGTTCAAAGCTTACCTCTTCCTTCAAGCCGTTGACAAACAACGCATCCAAGAATCGTCGCTCTCGTGTCTTCAATAGGCTCGCCAGCTGTTCGAATTGGTGGCGGTAGTCGTACACCGATACGGTTTGTTTCAGCGACATCAGTGTTGTGAACAGGTTACGCGCCATCGATGGTTGGAAACATTTCACTGCTGATCAGAAATGTTCCTAAGAGTACTTCGTCGTGGTTGTTTCCCACCACTTGAACCACATCAGGCCAGGGCCCTCCATCGCGACCTTTGCCACGGCTAACCAATCTTCCATTGGCACTCTGCGAATCTCGAAGCATCGATCAACACGATCGATCTAGCCATATGCATCTTCGCTGTTGAACAAGGGAAAATCGATTCGCCTCCATTGTTCCGATCCTCCACCTCGACAATTGGCGGAGTTCTCATCACCATCACTGTTCCCGCCGTGGCCGCCGCCGCGATTCTAATGTGTGCGAGGGTGGATGTGCTCGACATGCTCCAAGCGCGCTTCTACTTGTGTGATCCTCTCTCCTATTCCCGCGATCAATTCCTCAAATCGCTCCAAGAATGCATCAAATTTCGCTTCCATCTTGGACTTGCGCACCATGCGAATCCCACGGATCACAAGACTACTGATACCAGTGATAGGTTCAGTACCCTAGAGAAAAAATGGATCTTTATTGATAACAGGGATCTTAGCAATTGCTAAAGAACCCTAGAAAAGGGTACAAGAGGTGGAGGAGATTAGAGCCCTCAACTCTAACACAATAACAAAAATGAATGAACTACTCTACTGAATCCTATTTGCTCTTCTTTTATATTCCTATTCTCTCTTCTAACTGATTTTCCCGCTCTCTAATTGCCTATACAGCTGTCAGTTATTGTTATTTTCTGCTAACTGTCTCTAGCTAATGCTTCATTTTCTTATGCACTTTCCCATATCTTGTGTCTCTATCAGTTTTTCTTAGTTACACTTGGTCTCAAAAGCGATTTTGGTGTTTATCTCCTACTCTACGTCGTTACCTTGTCTCTGTAGATGTTACCTTTTATGACAAAGTTCCCTTCTTCGAGCCCTTTAACCATACTATTTCTCCTGCTTTTAAAGAACTCTCGCTTCCCACCAATCCTATACCTTTGCCACCACTCGTCACTGACCCTGTGCCCCGCCCCTTTCAGGTCTACCATCGTCGAGCCTATGAACTAGTTGAGCTTATTCCACCTCTGACAGCTGTTACACCTAACTGTTGACCGCTCCCAACTCTTGTTCCTTCCTCCAAGCAAGTTCAAGCTGACGTGGACTCTCCTTCGATGCCCAATCCTCCAACGCCTCTAGTCCTGCCTCCTGAGCCTGATCTTCCCATTGCCTTTCATAAAGGTATCTGTTCCACTCGTAACCCCTCTGTCACTATATTGCTTTAAGTTATCATCGTTTATCTTCAATGCATTATGTTTGTCTGTCTTCTTGTCTTCTGTGTCTATTCCTAATACTACAAGTGAGGCTATCTCCCATCCTAGGTGGAGACAAGCTATGGTTGATGAGATGCGTGTACTCCAGAATAGTGGTACCTAGGAACTGGCATCTCTCTCTCTGGGCAAAATCATAGTTAGTTGTCGATGGATTTTTATGGTTAAGATGGGTCTTGATGGTCCAATTGATCGTTTTAAGGTCCGTCTTGTAGCCAAATGTACACTCAGATATTTGGTTTGTATTATGGTAATAATTTCTTCCCTATTGCCAAGATGGCTTTTATTCGCCTGTTTCTCTCTATAACTACTATGCATCGTTGGCCACTTCATTAGTTGGATATCAAGAATGCCTTCCTCCATGGTGATCTTGAGGAAAAGATTTATATGGAGCAACCTCCTCGGTTTGTTGCTTAGAGGGAGTTTTCTGGTTTTGTTTGTCGTCTTTCTTAAGTAGTCTTCTCAGGTTTGGTTTGGGAGGTTCTCCATTATAGTTAAGAGATTTGGTATGATTCAGAGTAAAGCTGACCACTCTATGTTTCATCATACCCAAAGAAATTATACCTATCTAGTTGTGTATGTTGATGACATTGTCATTACAGGGAGTGTTACTCATGGCATAGCACAGATCAAATAGCATCTATGCAATCACTTCCGGACCATAAATCTTGGCAAACTTAAATTTTTCTTGGCTATTGAAGTAGCACAGTCCAAAGATGGCTTAGTCCTTTCTCAAAGAAAATGTGATATGGACATTTTAGAGAAAACAGGTTTATCTGCTACAAAACCTGTTGATACTCCTATGGATCCTAATGTCAAGCTCTTGCCAAATCAGAGGGAGCTACTATTTGATCTTGGGAGATATAGAAGATTAGTCGGGAAATTGAGCTATCTCACAGTAACTCATTTAGACATTTCTTTTGTAGTAAGTGTGTTTAGTCAATTCCTAAATTCGCCATATGAAGCCCATTGGGATGCTGTTATACAAATTTTGAAATATATCAAAGGAGCACGGGAAAAGGGCCTTATTTACAAAGATAAGGGGCATACTGAGATTGTTGGGTGTTTTGATGCGGATTTGGCAAGATCCCCTTCTGGTAGGTGTTGCACTTTCAAGTACTGTATACTAATTGGAGACAATCACATATCCTGGAAGAGTAAGAAGCAAACTGTAGTTGCAAGATCTAGTGTTGAGGCAGACTATCGTGTCATGGCCTCAATCATATGTGAGCTTATTTGGCTTAAGCAACTTCTCAAAGAACTTCAATTTGGGGAGACCAAGCACATGATCCTTGTTTGTGACAATCAAGTTGCTTTACATATTGTCTCGAATCTAGTCTTTCGTCGGAGGACCAGACATATTGAAGTTGATTGTCACTTTATCATAGAGAAGATTATATTTGGAGACATTATCACAAGCTTTGTCAATTCAAATGATCAACTGACTGATGTTCTTACCAAATTATTGAGAGGGCCTATAATAAGTTACCTATGTAATAAGCTAGGTGCATTAGATCTATATGCCCCAGCTTGAGGGAGTGTTAGAATCTGTAAATATCTGTAATTAGAAAAATTATATATTTATAATTATTGGGTATTTATTACACAGTGTCTATATATTCTCTCTCCGTTGTATAGTTAAGACACAAATTTCTCGTATGACTCTCTCTCTAAACCCTAAACACAAAACAAAAGTGAACTGTCCCTCACTTGCATTTATTCAGTCAAAAGGTGGAGTCTGAGATGGAAGGAGAGTTTGGATGCTGGAAACTACGATATACATTTGATTTTGTTTAGAGGCTTTTTTTTTGTTTTCCTTATTTTATGATTGAATATATTCTTTTCCACAGAATGTCAGTGACTCTCTGATACTAGGTATTCACTGTTTCTTTTTTGTAATAGGAGTGGACAATATGTATGGGAGGACCATCGCCCTAGATCGGGTGTATGGAAAGGATCTAGTGGTGGAGAAGTTATCTGCTTTAGTGGGTGTGATGATGATCAAACTTCTGCCGATACATCTGTAAGTCTCAAAATTTAAGTTGATATCTGTCTGAGAGTGCTTCGATCTTACATACACCTGAGATCACTTGTCTGAGAATATGATCACGTTCACCGTAAACAGGCACTATCAAAGATTACATCAACTGGAGCCATGACGTTTTGCTTCATCCAAGCCATAGAGCGTGGTCATGGGGCTACCTATGGCAGCATTCTAACTTCAATGCGCTCTGCCATCAGAAATGTTGGTAGTGATGGTGGCATTGCGGGTGGCGGTGTGGTGACGTCTCTTCTCTCCATGCTTTTGACGGGTGGTAGTATCGGTGTTGGTGGACTCAGACAGGTAAGCATAGTAGTTTAATTTGAAAAGTTGCGCGATCAAATTTCAAATTTCAAATCGTGTTTGAATTGGTTCCTTTGTGAGGGATGCTCGATGATCTGAATTCGGTAGTTCTATTATGCAACCTTCGATAGTTCTTTGACTTCTTTACAGCTTAGTGTCTATTGAGAGGTTCTTAAGTTGAACTGACTTCTGCTATTTTCCTTCTCCTTCCCTTTTGTTTCAACAGGAACCACAGTTAACAGCGTGCGAACCGTTCGATGTGTATACAAAACCTTTCTATTTATGACATTCAATATTCTGTATGCTACCATTTTTTTCCTTGGCGTTACCCTTGTACATGACCATATATTGATTACAATGACAACAATTAACGTATTAATATAACGTAGTACATAGGTTTTTTTTGTTTTTTTATTGGAAATCACTGAGAATGTGTTTAATTGAATTTACATTTACCCTTGAGGATGTGCTCCTGATTTTAAGCTTATTAATGGGTGCTGCAAAACTTTGATTAATGTGCAAATTCGTCCCAGCGCATGAGTCAATTCTGTCGCCCTCTTAATTTGAAATCCACATTGCTGGTGTGTATCTTAGAGCTCGTTAAATCTAAGCTAAGGAATTATTTAATCAGAATAATTAATGATATTAAGATTATCAAATATAATCTAATAGACATTTTTTAGTCTTTTATTTAATATTATCCATCGCTTAAGAAATTATTGCCTACTTACTAAATTATTTAGTCTTTTTATTTAAGAAGAGTAATTGATGATATTAAGATTATCAAATATAATCTAATAAAAATCATCTAAGCAAAAAGACTGATTTAATAAGTGGCCAATAATTCCTAAGTAATGGATAATATGTCTTTTTTTTTTCTCGTTATATACTTCGTTTAAATTTTCACGGATTACTTTCTTTCGTTTTTGTTACATTATTCCTTCATTTTATTATCTAAATGGTCTGTAACTTTCAATATTTATTCGTTAGTCACTCATAATTAACAAATGATCATTCAATAAGAATAATAGTCATTAAAAATTGTTGTCTACTTTGATGTTTTAAATTTATTTTATTTACATTGCTAGTAATTTAGTGTTAGTGGATACAAATGACTTCTGACCAAAAATAAATAGTCACTCAACAATTTCTGATTAATTTCATGTATAAAATAGAATGTTATTTATATTGTCAACCACTCTGATAACGGGTGACTATCTATAAAAATTAATGACCAACGATTTCTTTTCTTTATAATTTTCGTAGCTTGCTTTTCTCATTTTTGTTAAATTTTTTTAAAAGAAAAATTGTTATCTAACTTTTATGTTTTTTTCCTTAGCCATTCTGTATTAACAAATTACCGATCTATATCGAAATAACCATTAAAAATCTATTGAATAAATTTAAGTGAAAACTATATTTTCTTTATTAAACTTTCAGTGATAACAAATGACCTGTCAACTAAAACAAATTACCATTTAAAAATTCTTGGTTAACTTCATATATAAAATTGAAAGTAATTTAAGTTGGTAACAATGGAAACAAAGTATGAGTAAAATATGAGTAGCGACCAATGGGGATGCATTGTGGCCAGTGTTATAAATTGCGGTTGTAGTCACTGTGATCATGGACATTGCAGCTACTGTAATTGCGGGCATTGCAGCTATTGCAATGTGGACTGCGGCTGTAGCGGTGTGATTTTTTTTTTTTCACAAAATGCATAATAAATAGAAGTAGACCAATTATAGCATCAAAATAATAAGTTTTCAACATGTTTGACACAAATTTATTTCTCCAACATATTCAAATTCAAAAACTTTCTATGTTTTAAGAAGCTAGAATTGTGATCAAGCCACTACTTTTCCAATCTCATTAACAATTTTACGATACTTACTCATAAAAATGAACAATAATTAATAAATTTAATACAGTATTTTTAATGGTTAATTATATATTTTAAGATAAAACTATAACTAACATTTTCTTGTCTGAAAACTATAACCCACTTTAGAAAAAAAAAACCCTATTGCTTGTAGTTCTGTATCCATACAACAACCCACCCACCATGTGAAAAATAAAACCACCCCAACCCAAATTTCAGTGACCCCACAACCCAAAGAAAACAAAAATCAAATTCAAGTATTCAATGACCCGACCCCAACCCCAACCCTGGCCCAACCTTGGCCCAACCCCAAATCACCCGCCTACCCCACTTTTTTAGACATTTCATCTTCTTCTTTCTTTTCTTCTTTGTTCTGTAATTTTCAATGAGGGAGTAGCACCCCAAAGCACACCCGCTGAAGCTTCCAACTTTAAGCCATCATCAACACAATCCCAAGCATTATTTCACCCCCATATCTAAACTTCCCTCAAATCCACCCTCATGTACCTTTCCATTCTCAGATTCTCCTTTCTGTTCGTTGTTCACTATCTGCCACCAACCTATACAAGCGGCTACTGCATCCCCCATATCTCCACATCATCTTCCGCCACCACATGGTTAATGAAGTCATGCAGGAATAGAGATGGAAGAACAGGAATGGATACTTTATTGTTAGGTCAGTTGCATTCGTTGCGGCCGTAACACCGTTACGATATGGTTTTCTCTGTGATTTTAGATCACCATCCAATTGCGATTCAATACAGTTGCGAGCTCTGGTACAACCGCAATATTGCTACCGCATTACCTACTATGGACCACATTTTGAATCACTGGTTGTGGTTGAATACTCTAGAATAGTAGTTAAACAGTTGGGAGTGATGGTTGAACAATTTCGAGTAGTGGATACACAATTGCAATGGTTGTGAGCAGTGAATCAATGAGAGCATCTTCGGTGCATAGTCTCACTTTGAATTTCATTTTTAACCCCATTACTTGCTACATCCCATCATAGAAGTTAGAATAATATTTGGTGTACAACTAAATTACATAATAAATGTACACCACACACTTTATTACCATTTGCTATGATGTGTGGTCCCCACTCATCTCACTCATTCATCAAATCCAATAGTGATAAGAAATATGTTGTGTATTTATTGTATAATTTAATTGTACACCTAACATCACTTTAAAAGTTAAGGTGGGACAGCATTTGAGATTTGTTACTCTAACAGGCTGTTTGGAATGCCTAAGAAATGAATTCCTTCAAAAATTGGAATTCAATTTCTTGGTTTGGAACACAATTTGGGTCACGAATCAAAATCTTACAAGAATTCAATTCCACCATTTGAACAAAAAATAAATCAGACCTAAAGAGGTCTGATTTGTGGAAGGAATTGATCTGAAAAATTGAAACTACTAACTTACCCTTGTTTTCTTCCTCCAAGACACCATCATGGCTTGTGTATTTGTAATCGAAGCTTGATTGGGAATGCTGAGTACTGGGAATGGGAGTGTAGGACGGAGGATTGTTCTTTTATTTTTCCTTCATTCCTTTACGGGAGCCATATGCTGGGAGTGGAAGTGTTGGGCAAAGGACAGTAGGTGCTGGGACTGGGGGTGTTGATAGGAGTGGGTAAGAATAAAATAGTAAAAATAAACAAATCAATTCATTTTTAGATACATTCCAAATCAAGGAATTCAATTCAATTCTACTATTTATTAACCCATTCCAAACATAAGAATTGAATCCAATTCTTGATGGAATTCAATTCTATTATATTATTTAAAAACTTTTCAAACACCCTGTAATGGAAAGTTTCAATTTAAATCCCACTTTTAGTCTCACATGTTTTTTAAATTAAAAAAATATATATCAGCATATTTATCACATATTTTATCATAAATATGCAATTTTATTTTTTAGAACAAAAAATATAATGTTTAAACTTTTTTCATGAAATTAATTTTCTATTATTATTTTTTAAAATTAAATTGCAAATAAAAATTTTGCATGCTATTGTTTTGAAGTTAATATATTAAAAAAATTTATACTATTTTCAAAAGTGATACATAAATAAAACAATATATAATGGAAATATATATAATTGAAATATAGATTTAATTTCTATACACTCGTAATGTAAAAAATGTTTAAACAGCTATCCAATTATATATTATTTCATCAATCATGATAATCAACTTTTACGCTCGTTACTTGAAAGAATATCCAAAATAAAGATTTTAATTGGATAATAACATAAAAATACTGATAATTTAAAAATATTTTATATCGTTAACATATCAAAATTAAACTCTTAAACATGTCCCGACCCGTCAGCTCGGCTAGGCTCAAAGCTCATTGGGATGGCTCCAGGCCTTAAAATTTGACCCGGTATACTTTTCGGGCCAAGTTCGGGTTATACATTCGGGTTGGCCCAACTCGGCCTAAAATTAAATAATTTCTTAAGAGATATATATTTTTATAATAATTTATGAAAAGTTATAATATTTTAAAGTTTAATTAATATATTTTACATAATTTGATATTATTTCTACATTTATATGTTTATTTTGAAACCTATATCGTAAAATATCTCTAAACATTTGTTTCTTTCTTGTAAAATTTTATAACTTTACTATATATAATATTCTAATTCCTATATATTGTTCAAATGTCGGGTTGACCTGGGACATTGTCAGGTTGACCTGAAACATAGTTGGGTCACTATTGGGTCGGGTTTCAAAATTTGACCCGGTTTCAAAATCAGGCCGGGTTCAGATTTTGTTCATCCCGTCCCAACCATCCCTTGTACACCCCTAATCTAACTTATAAAATGTACCATAAAATAAAACAAAGCCATATGTCAATTATAGAAGTGTTGGCTAGAAAAATTGGTCCGTCCCAAGCTTAGAGGGGACCGACCCCAAATTTAATTTTGGTCCAATGTGGGGAACAAAAATAGGGCCGTCGATCGAAGTAAACTGGGACATGAAGTGGATGCATTGGGGTTGTTTTGACAGAAAAGTGGGCATATTAGATGGTGATGAGATGATGCTGACTGGACAATGGTTAAATATGCAGAAGAGGACGGTTTAGTGGTTAAAATCTTGGCCTTGTGGATACTGTGCGAGCGGGTTCGACTCCTCTAGTTCAGGAAACATAGGTCTCTCCCCTCTTCCTATGACCAAAAAAAAAATTAAAAAATTATGTTAGTTCCTATAATTTAAAAATTTATAATCAAGTCTCTATACTATAAAGAAAAAAAATTAATCAAGCCTTGCTTATATTCACTATTATGAAATTGTTTGGCTAATATGATAATGTACAAGATGAGATTAGGTGCACCACATGCCTTATTGATCTAGACCATTTAATTGCATATCCTCTCTTTACCCATTGCCCCCACCCAAACCAAGACAAATCATATTAGCATCACAAATCCAAATTAAAGTAATAGATTTAGTTTAGTATGTGTAAGCGAAGAGAAACAAAATCAAAACAAGGAGAGTTTTGTAACGCCCCAATTTTTACTGTAATTTTTACTGTCATTAGAAATTACTCAATTACCGAATTACCGTAGGTAATTATTACATAAGATTTGAGGCCGAACAATCCTCAATAAAGGAATATAACATTAGAAGAGAGGTTAGGAACGATTCATGCGAGAGTCGCAAATCCCGAATTTCTGTACGTATAAAATGACCAAAATGCCCCTGAAGTTATTTTACTCAGAAAATGAGGATCGTGGGCCCCACCTATTCTCAAGGGGATATTTTGAGGATAATAAGGGATTGTTTGTGTTATGTGTGTTAATAGAGCAGAAGGATCTCAATTTTGAGTTCCGACGCGCGAAATGACCAAAATGCCTCAAGGTGTGCTTTAACTCCGATGTGTCTTGACTGAGCCCGAACCTCACTAAAATGTTTTAAAATGTGTTTTTAAGCCATGATTAACCATTGGTTAAGCTCGGGTGGCCTCAGGCAATTTTTAAGTGAAAGTACGATTTTGCCCTGCTTTTTGGCGCTTTGCGAATGGGATTTTTGATTCGTGATACCAAACCTAAGCAATATTAGGCTCAAATTAAAGCTTATTAAATTCTAAATATTAATCTAGAGTCAAAATTATGTATTTAGATTGATTAGAACCCAAAATTGCTCAAAAACACCCAAATTGCTTACTAATTCACTTAAACCCTTAACCGTATATTCTCTAAATAACATGAATACCTTGCCTACACCTAAATAATGCATGGAACACACAAATTTCACTTCTTTGGGCTGTAATGCACGAAATTATTGATGCCATTATGCAGCTGAATTATTGCCAAAAGTTGCACTAAAACAAAATGCCAAAATGTCACCATAAGAGACATAATTCCTTAATTTCATACAACTTTGTCTAAAATGATTTTTCCTCCCTTATTTCTCCTGCAAAATTCCGTCCACTACCTCATCATTTTGGCCAATTAGAAGCCTCAAAATCTTCTATAAATAGGCTTGCTTGAGTGGTCTTGGAATGCTTGGTTCATAACTAGTTTTTAGGAGCACCAAAAACTTTCTTTCTTCCTCCTCTTTGGCTGAATTCTTTCTTCAATTTTTCAAAGAGATTTTGTTTCATTTCACTTCAAGAAACCAAGTTCTCTTCCTCTTCTTCAACTCAGATTAGGTAGGGAGTAGTTTCTAAATTTATTTCTATGCTTTGAGGAGTTGTGTTTTTAGCTCAAAATGATGAAATTATGAACTTGCTTTAGCTTTTCATTTTGGCTTTCCTCTTCAATTTTTCTTTAACCAATTCAACCATATGGCCTAGGTGGAACTAAGATGATGGCTTGATGATGAGGACCTTGAGGGTGGGTTGTAAATCCATCACAAGTTAGGCCTCTAAAGCTTGAAAATTCCACTTGATGCAAAACCTTAAAGAATAATGCTTTATGATGCTAAAACAAAGATTTTTAGTTTAGAACTTGAAAGATGTATTTTTTCCTTTTATGTTTTATTTCTTGTTAAGATCTGTATTGGGTTGAATTTATAATTCTTTTAAAGTCTTGAAGGAGCTCTAGTAAAGAAACAAAATGAATTTGCATCCATGATTAAGTTTATGCTTTGCATAACCATGTTTACCTTCTATGTCATCACTAAATTTTCAAGAATGAATAAATGAACTTGCATTTCTCATGTTTAAATTCCAAGCTTGTATTTCATGTTTATGTTTCAAGTCATCGCCTAATCTTTCAAGATAATAAAGAGGTTGCATCTCATATTTAATTTATGCTCTCACTATATTTTATAATGGCTAAAAGAATCAACGCATGGCATGTTTATTTTATGCCATCACCTAAAGATCCTAGAGCTCAAAGACTTGCCCATGTATCACAAGCAAAGAAATATGATTATTGGAGTTAAAGAATTTATTCTTTAAAAAGTCTTGAGATTGGAGCTTAAAAAGATGTAATAATAATATTCTCTTCTCCCTCTACTGGTCCTGTGCGGACTACCGCCGCTCCGGTTTCTTAATATTCTCTTCTCCCTCTACTGGTCCTGTGCGGACTACCGCCGCTCCGGTTTCTTAATATTTTCTTCTCCGTCTATCGTCCTCGTGCGGATTACCGCCGCTCCAGCTTTCTTGTATCATGTTTATATTTCAAGTTCTTGCATCATGTTTAATTTTTAAGTCATCACCTTAAATCTTAAAGATAAAGAAATGGAATTGCATATCATGTTTATAATTCCAAGCTATCACCTTATAAAGATAAGATTAAAATAAGGTTGCATAGCATGTTTATAATTCTAAGATGTCACCTAAATCTCTAAAGCTCAAGACTTACTCCTTTTATCTTAAGTGAGAATTTTAATTGTGAAGATCCTCCCAAATTTGACAAAAGAACTAGTTTCTAAATGAGTTTTAAGGCTTTGCAAGGATTTTACGGGGAACTAGTATTTTATATGCACTTAAAATATGATTCTATGTAATTGCATGAGGTTCATGATTCGCCACTGATCTGAGTTTAGTATCAATGTGTGATAATGATTTGATATGATTGAAGTTGTGATAATTATGGTTTATTGTTAAGAGAATGATTCATAATTGGTTTAGTAACTAATTAGTTCTATAATTGATAATTCTATGTAAGGATTGGATGCTTATTAAGTACTTGATATCATTGAATGATTTCCTGGCTTGCATGTTATAGTTGTTGTTGCAAATAATGAGAATGCTTATGCATGAAATATTCTTTATTATGTAAAATTTACCTTTGTTGCTAGAAGAAAGTGTATCATTGTAAAAGTGTAATTTGGAAAGCTTCTCGCTAAGGAAAGACTTGGTATTTAAGCGTGTCCATTATGACCCACCTCTCTTTCCTGGGAATCTCCCATATGCATGATTACAGTTGATATATATTATTCTAGTTTAAGACTATAAATGAGAAAATGTTATGATGTTTATGAATTGTATTATGATATAACATGCAAAGATTTAATGGTGACTTAAACTTATAAGAAAATGATCCTTTGGAACCATCTGACTATAGGTGGTGAAAAGGTGATTTTAGCCCCCTAACCCGTTCTCTCAAAAGGGTAGAGTCGGGACTTTAGCTTATCAAAAGGGATAAGTATATGCTAGTGACGACTAGTAAAATATGAGCTCATAACCTAAATTACTCCCAAAAGGGTGGAGTATAGGGTGGCCTAAGGAAAATAATGATGATGATAAGATTTTAAGTCATCAAAGGCACTAAAGAAATGAAATATGTGCCTTTGTGTCCATGTGTAGCTAATATTATATGACGTTCTTTTATGCATGTTATTTTGATAATGATGATGAGGAATATGATGTAATGATAAAGGAAATGTTCATTGTAAATATGACATGTTAAGAATAAGATGCATTATAAGACGATAATTAAAAATTGACGAACCTCGGTTAAGTATTTGTCCGAACTTAAAATGAATCTTTGCATGCTCACTATTTTAGAATAATCCCGAGGTTCTGGGGACTTTGATGATGACACTATAGAAGGAGGTACCCTCTTGAGAATTCTTTAGCAAGATTCTCACTCCCTTTTCTTTATTTCCGTCATTGTCTCCAGATTCAAATGGCGACATTCGCCCTGCTCGTTGATACCCCTACTTGGGAATTCCACTATGATCCGGTGCATCGCTCGTATCATTTTGAAGGGAGGTCTTGTGCATTCGTGTTTTTATTTACATAGGTCGTCCATTTGCACATCCTGTCCCTAGTTATCGATTTTCTCCTACTTCTCCCTATGGCGATGAAATGGTTTTCGAACATGCACGCCCACTTGATGAAAGGATGTTACGTTCTTATCCCGCTTCATCTGCTGTCCATGGATTTCCAGTATGTTCCGAGACGTGGTATTCTCAAACAGATCCTTCAGAGGACACTCCTACTCATGTATATTCTGAGAGCTCTGCTCCTACTCCCACACGTGTAAGAGAGGGTAGTGAGGGAACAGTAGATCAGCCGAGGTTAGGAAAAAGGCCGTCCATGCGACTCTCACTGGTGCATCTCGTGTGTCCTCTCCGAGGGAGCTCATCGATTGATCGGATTTATTCCCCCATTTCGGGACAGTGGCCATAGAAGGTTCTTAGTAGATTTATGTGTGATCATGCACCCTAGTTTTAGGATAACCTTCCGGCTTATGGAGTTATCTAGTTTAGGGGCATGTATTTCCTTAAGTATATTTTCTTTTATGGGTTTGCATAAGATAATGATGTATGAACATAACCCACCCTTTGAGTGAGGTTATTGTATGTAAATATATGCTATAATGTGCTTATGGATGTTATATGATGGAGCCTAAGTGATATGATGTGATATATTCTTAAACGTCTTATTATACCCCGCTTACTCGGCTCACGTTGTACTCGGCTCACGTTTTCAATTATGTGTTTAAAAAAAAAATGGCTCGTAATTTCACTAAGTATTTTCAAATTATGAAGAAAGAACCAAAGCAAGGAGTAAAGTCTAGTCATTAATCGATTCAACCTAGGTGTATCTGGTTAATTACTAGGTGTTACATTTTGGTATCGTGAGCGATTCGATTCTCATGGAGCCTCGAGGGTTGGACTAGCTATGCTTCTAAAGCATAATACGTTAGTGACGTCATGTGTAGATGTTTATCATTAGGATGAGCTTGAGGATTAGAAATACATGACTACTGTATGTTGAAAGTGCCATGGTAACTTGCTCACTTTGCATGGAATATTGGGCCCGATCACCTTAGTGTTCTTTGCTTTGTGTGTATAGGGACCAATGGCACGTCGACAACGGACTAGGAGCGCAGACGTAATAATCAAGACAACGAGACAGCCGAAGCACTCCGCGACGTAGCAAGGACCATGAGAATGATGATGGAACGAATGGATCAGGATCGTCAAGCCAATATGAATCAAGGACATGACATTCGTGAACATGCCTGTTTCGGGGAGTTTCGTAAGGCAAACCCACCAGTTTTCAAGGGGACACTGAATCCAAATATTGCAGATGAATGGATTCAGAATATTGAGAAGGTCTTTGCTGTAGTCCCATGCTCGGAGGAGCAAAAGGTCATATTCGCTACTCATATGCTTGAAGGTGATGCCGGTTTCTGGTGGACGGGTGTTCAAAGACTCCTGGAGACGACCGACGTGGACATTGATTGGGAACTTTTCAAGGTCCATTTTTATGAAAAGTACTTTCCAGTCGATTAGAAATGCCAAGGACATTGAATTCATGCAATTTGTCCAGGGAATATGAATGTGGCCCAAGACATCGCCAGATTTGAAGAACTCATTAAGTTCTCAAGAATGTACCAAGGAAATCTCGATGAGTACCGGAAATGCATTAAATACGAGTCGTGGTTGAAGGCGGAACTTAATGTGGCAGTTGCACATTTGGAGATTAGGATTTCTCTACCCTAGTTAACAAATGTCGCATTATTCAAGAAGGTCAGAGAAAACTAAACACCCCAAAGTCAGATAATATTACCAAAAAGTTGACACCTCAAGGTCAGCTAGCTCAAGAGGCGAATCGACCTCCATTTCTCAATCTAGACCACAAGGGACACAAAGAAATTTTCAACAAGGAAGGCCAAACAACAACAATCACTATAATAACAACCGCTACAACAATAACCCCTGAATAATCACAACAACAACAATAACAACAATAAAGGGAAAGCACCACAAAGAGGTCCAAAGAAGTACCTCCATGGCTGCGCCATCCATGGAATGTCCCAAGCGCGGCAAGAATCATGGGAGCATGCCATGTCGAGCCGGAACAAACGTGTGCTATCGGTGTGGAAAACCAGGTCATTACTCCCGAGAATGCACGGAAAGAAACCCGCCAACCTCCAATCCCAAGCCGCAATACCAGGGAAGGGTATTTACTGTTATCTTTGAAGAAACAACGAAGTCACGAAATCTCGTGGAAGGTAAGGGTAATATGCATGGTAAAGACTTAATTGTACTATATGATTCTGGCGCTTCTCATTCTTTTATCTCCCATTCATGTGTTAAAAGCCTTAATTTACCTATGACTGAGCTTCCTTTTGACCTTATTGTTTCTACCTGACTGGAAAACCCGTTAGGACTTGTAAATGTTGTTTAGATTGTAGTTTTATTATAGATAATAGATCCTTTGTTTTAGATCTTATTTGCTTACCCATGCGAGGTTTAGATGTGATTCTTGGCATGGATTGGCTTGAGGCCAACCGTGTATCAAGTTAAACTGTTATGAGAAAACCATCACTTTTCTTCCTGCTCCTATTGAACCTAAGAAACCCATAAGTCTTTACATAACTGCTGTGGAAATGGATTGTGGTAAGGGTGAGAGTAAAGGTTACATTTTCTTAGCCGCTAGTGATGTAGACTTTGAGCAAAGTATCGATGAGATACCAATAGTAAGAAATTATCCTCAAGTATTTCCAGATGAGATACCAGAGTTTCCCCCCAAGAGAGAGATAGAGTTTTCCATAGAATTGCTTCCGGGTGCAGGACCTATATCCATAGCCCCATACAGGATGTCCCCATTAGAATTGACCGAGTTAAAAACTCAATTGGAAGATTTATTGGAGAAAAAGTTTGTTAGGCCTAGTGCATCACCTTGGGGAGCCCCTATGTTGTTTGTAAAGAAAAAGGATGGGAGTATGAGGATGTGTGTAGATTATCGGCAGTTGAATAAAGTAACGGTGAAAAACAAGTATCCTCTGCCTAGGATCGATGATTTGATGGACCAACTGAAAGGTGCGGTAGTGTTTTCTAAGATAGATTTGAGGTCAGGCTACCATCAAATTAGAGTGAGAGATGAAGACATACCTAAAACGGCCTTTCGCACTCGATACGGCCATTTTGAGTTTGCAGTAATGTCCTTTGGGTTAACCAATGCTCCAGCTATTTTTATGGATTACATGAATAGGATCTTTCGGCCCTATTTAGATCAGTTTGTAGTTGTCTTTATAGATGACATTCTCATATATTCTAAGACCCATGAAGAGCATGAATGCCACCTGACCATAGTACTGGAGATCTTGAAGGAAAAGAAACTATATGCCAAGATTTCCAAGTGTGAGTTTTGGTTGGATAAGGTGCAATTTTTAGGGCATGTAGTATCTAAGAAAGGAATTGTTGTAGATCCTAGTAAGGTAGAAGCGGTAGTAAACTGGGAAAGACCAACCACTGTAACTGAAGTAAGGAGCTTTTTAGGTTTAGCCGGTTATTACCGTCGATTTATCAAGGGATTTTCCCAGATTTCGCTACCTTTGACCAAGCTGACTAGGAAGAACACCCTTTTCATGGACCGGAGTGTGAAAAGAGCTTTCAAGAGTTAAAACACAAGCTAACCTCTACCCCTGTTTTAGTGTTACCCGACCCCAATGTGCCTTTCGAGGTGTATTGTGATGCTTCAAAAAGAGGTTTAGGTTGTGTATTGATGCAAGATAGGCAAGTGGTGGCCTATGCATCAAGACAACTCAAGCCACATGAGGCAAACTACCCTACCCATGACCTTGAGTTAGCTGCCGTCGTGTTTGCTCTAAAGATTTGGAGACACCATTTATATGGAGTTAAGTTTGAGGTGTTTTCCGATCACAAGAGTTTGAAATATCTCTTTGATCAAAAAGAGCTAAACATGAGGCAAAGGCGATGGATGGAGTTCTTGAAAGATTATGATTTTGGATTGAATTACCATCCTGGTAAAGCTAATGTAGTAGCTGATGCTTTGAGTAGGAAGTCCTTACAAGTGTCCCGTTTGATGGTGAAGGAGGTTGAATTGATTGAGCAATTTAGGGACTTAAACCTAGGAATGACTTTGACCACTAAGGGCATCAGAGCTTGTCATCTTAGAGTGACAAGTGAGTTCAAAGAAAGGATTGTTCAAGCTCAAGGGGATGATGCAGACTTTCAACAGACTATAGGGCCAGTGAAGGCAGGAAAGTTGATAGGTTTTACCCAAGGAATGGACGATTTGTGGAGGTTTAAAGGTCGAATATGTGTAGCTGCTAGTGGTGGCCTCCGAAAGGATATTTTGGAGGAAGCCCATAAGAGCCATTTTACCCTTCATCCTGGTGCCACCAAGATGTATCAAGATTTGAAGAAGATGTTATGGTGGCCTGGAATGAAGAAAGTTGTGTGCACATGGGTGAGTAACTCCTTGGTCTGTCAAATGCTGGAGATTGAACACCAATAACCCTCTCGAATGCTGCAACCTTTGTCGATCCCTGAGTGGAAGTGGGATAGTATCTCCATGGATTTTGTGACTGGATTACCGAGGACCCAAATGAATCATGATACCATATGGGTAACCGTGGATCGATTGACGAAGTCAGCCCACTTTTTACCTATTAAGGTGACTTATTCCTTGGATAGGTTAGCACAATTATATATTCAGGAGATAGTAAGGTTACATGGGGTGCCGTCGACGATAATCTCGGACCGGGATCCACGGTTTACGTCACGATTTTGGGGAGCCTTTCAAAAGGCATTTGGTTCAAAGTTGTGTCTAAGCACGGCCTATCACCCCCAAACAGACGGTCAATCTGTAAGAACTATGCAAACCTTGGAGGATATGTTAAGGGCATGTGTTTTAGATCAAAGGGAAGTTGGGATAAGTACACCATCGATTGAATTTGCATATAACAACAGATTATCATGCAAGTATCGGTATGGCACCGTATGAGGCCCTCTATGGACGAAAATGTCAATCTCCCTTATGTTGGTATGAACCCGGAGAGCAAAGGTTACTCGGACTGATATTGTGAGGGAACCAACGGAACAAATCAAGAAGATTAGGGATAAGATTCTTACTGCTCAAAGTCGCCAGAAAAACTATGCGCACAAGAGGCAACAACCGCTAGATTTTCAAGAAGGGGACCACGTGTTCCTAAGGATCACCCCCACCACAGGCATAGGCCGAGCAATAAAAGTAAAAATTGAGCCCAGCATTTCTTGGTCCGCTTGAAATCCTTACCAAAGTAGGACACGTAGCTCACCGTATAGCCCTACCCCGAGTCTATCCAACCTTCATGATGTTTTCCATGTCTCTCGCCAAGAAAGTATCAATCGACCCGAGTCATGTACTAGAGCTTAACATGTACAATTAAGAGATAACCTGACATTTAACTTACTACCCACGAGAATCGCCGATCGAGGAGTTAAGCGGTTAAGGAACAAGGCGTACCTGGTCAAAGTAGCATGGGGACAGGTGAAACCGAAGAACTTACATGGGAGCTGAAGCAAACATGAAAGCACAATACCCCGAGTTGTTCTCAGGTAACGAATTTTCGGCGAAATTTTTTAAGGAGCGAGTAATGTAACGCCTCAATTTTTACTGTAATTTTGTCATTAGAAATTACTCAATTACCGAATTACCGTAGGTAATTATTACATAAGATTTGAGGCCGAACAATCCTCAATAAAGGAATATAACATTAGAAGAGAGGTTAGGAACGATTCATGCAGAGTCGCAAATCCGAATTTCAGACGTATAAAATGACCAAAATGCCCTGAAGTTATTTTACTCGAAAATGAGGATCATGGGCCCCACCTATTCTCAAGGGGATATTTTGAGGATAATAAGGGATTGTTTGTGTTATGTGTGTTAATAGAGCGAAGGATCTCAATTTTGAGTTCCGACACAAAATGACCAAAACGCCTCAAGGTCGCTTTAACTCCGATGTCCGTGCCGACTGAGCCCGAACCTCACTAAAATGTTTTAAAATGTGTTTTTAAGCCATGATTAACCATTGGTTAAGCTCGGGTGGCCTCAGGCAATTTTTAAGTGAAAGTACGATTTTGCCCCTGTTTTTGGGCGCTTTGCGAATGGGATTTTTGATTCGTATACCGAAACCTAAGCAATATTAGGCTCAAATTAAAGCTTATTAAATTCTAAATATTAATCTAGAGTCAAAATTATGTATTTAGATTGATTAGAACCCAAAATTGCTCAAAAACACCCAAATTGCTTACTAATTCACTTAAACCCTTAACCGTAAATTCTCTAAATTACATGAATACCTTGCCTACACCTAAATAATGCATGGAACACACAAATTTCACTTCTTTGGGCTGTAATGCACGAAATTATTGATGCCATTATGCAGCTGAATTATTGCCAAAAGTTGCACTAAAACAAAATGCCAAAATGTCACCATAAGAGACATAATTCCTTAATTTCATACAACTTTGTCTAAAATGATTTTTCCTCCCTTATTTCTCCTGCAAAATTCCGTCCACTACCTCATCATTTTGGCCAATTAGAAGCCTCAAAATCTTCTATAAATAGGCTTGCTTGAGTGGTCTTGGAATGCTTGGTTCATAACTAGTTTTTAGGAGCACCAAAAACTTTCTTTCTTCCTCCTCTTTGGCTGAATTCTTTCTTCAATTTTTCAAAGAGATTTTGTTTCATTTCACTTCAAGAAACCAAGTTCTCTTCCTCTTCTTCAACTCAGATTAGGTAGGGAGTAGTTTCTAAATTTATTTCTATGCTTTGAGGAGTTGTGTTTTTAGCTCAAAATGATGAAATTATGAACTTGCTTTAGCTTTTCATTTTGGCTTTCCTCTTCAATTTTTCTTTAACCAATTCAACCATATGGCCTAGGTGGAACTAAGATGATGGCTTGATGATGAGGACCTTGAGGGTGGGTTGTAAATCCATCACAAGTTAGGCCTCTAAAGCTTGAAAATTCCACTTGATGCAAAACCTTAAAGAATAATGCTTTATGATGCTAAAACAAAGATTTTTAGTTTAGAACTTGAAAGATGTATTTTTTTCCTTTTATGTTTTATTTCTTGTTAAGATCTGTATTGGGTTGAATTTATAATTCTTTTAAAGTCTTGAAGGAGCTCTAGTAAAGAAACAAAATGAATTTGCATCCATGATTAAGTTTATGCTTTGCATAACCATGTTTACCTTCTATGTCATCACTAAATTTTCAAGAATGAATAAATGAACTTGCATTTCTCATGTTTAAATTCCAAGCTTGTATTTCATGTTTATGTTTCAAGTCATCGCATAATCTTTCAAGATAATAAAGAGGTTGCATCTCATATTTAATTTATGCTCTCACTATATTTTATAATGGCTAAAAGAATCAACGCATGGCATGTTTATTTTATGCCATCACCTAAAGATCCTAGAGCTCAAAGACTTGCCCATGTATCACAAGCAAAGAAATATGATTATTGGAGTTAAAGAATTTATTCTTTAAAAAGTCTTGAGATTGGAGCTTAAAAAGATGTAATAATAATATTCTCTTCTCCCTCTACTGGTCTTGTGCGGACTACCGCCCGTGCGGTTTCTTAATGTTCTCTACTCCTCTATCGTCCTGTGCGGACTACCGCCGCTCCGGTTTCTTAATATTTTCTTCTCCTCTCTTGGTCCTGTGCGGATTACCGCTCCAGCTTTCTTGTATCATGTTTATATTTCAAGTTCTTGCATCATGTTTAATTTTTAAGTCATCACCTTAAATCTTAAAGATAAAGAAATGGAATTGCATATCATGTTTATAATTCCAAGCTATCACCTTATAAAGATAAGATTAAAATAAGGTTGCATAGCATGTTTATAATTCTAAGATGTCACCTAAATCTCTAAAGCTCAAGACTTACTCCTTTTATCTTAAGTGAGAATTTTAATTGTGAAGATCCTCCCAAATTTGACAAAAGAACTAGTTTCTAAATGAGTTTTAAGGCTTTGCAAGGATTTTACGGGGAACTAGTATTTTATATGCACTTAAAATATGATTCTATGTAATTGCATGAGGTTCATGATTCGGCCACTGATCTGAGTTTAGTATCAATGTGTGATAATGATTTGATATGATTGAAGTTGTGATAATTATGGTTTATTGTTAAGAGAATGATTCATAATTGGTTTAGTAACTAATTAGTTCTATAATTGATAATTCTATGTAAGGATTGGATGCTTATTAAGTACTTGATATCATTGAATGATTTCCTGGCTTGCATGTTATAGTTGCTGTTGCAAATAATGAGAATGCTTATGCATGAAATATTCTTTATTATGTAAAATTTACCTTTGTTGCTAGAAGAAAGTGTATCATTGTAAAAGTGTAATTTGGAAAGGTTTCGGCTAAGGAAAGACTTGGTATTTAAGCGTGTCCATTGTGACCCACCTCTTTCCTCGGGAATCTCCCATATGCATGATTACAGTTGATATATATTATTCTAGCTTAAGACTATAAATGAGAAAATGTTATGATGTTTATGAATTGTATTATGATATAACATGCAAAGATTTAATGGTGACTTAAACTTATAAGAAAATGATCCTTTGGAACCATCAGACTATAGGTGGTGAAAAGGTGATTTTAGCCCCCTAACCCGTTCTCTCAAAAGGGTAGAGTCGGGACTTTAGCTTATCAAAAGGGATAAGTATATGCTAGTGACGACTAGTAAAATATGAGCTCATAACCTAAATTACTCCCAAAAGGGTGGAGTATAGGGTGGCCCAAGGAAAATAATGATGATGATAAGATTTTAAGTCATCAAAGGCACTAAAGAAATGAAATATGTGCACTTTGTGTCCATGTGTAGCTAATATTATATGACGTTCTTTTATGCATGTTATTTTGATAATGATGATGAGGAATATGATGTAATGATAAAGGAAATGTTCATTGTAAATATGACATGTTAAGAATAAGATGCATTATAAGACGATAATTAAAAATTGACGAACCTCGGTTAAGTATTTGTCCGAACTTAAAATGAATCTTTGCATGCTCACTATTTTAGAATAATCCCGAGGTTCCTGGGGACTTTGATGATGACACTATAGAAGGAGGTACCCTACTGAGAATTCTTTAGCAAGATTCTCACTCCCTTTTCTTTATTTCCGTCATTGTCTCCAGATTCAAATGGCGACATTCGCCCTGTTCGTTGATACCCCTACTTGGGAATTCCACTATGATCCGGTGCATCGCTCGTATCATTTTGAAGCGAGGTCTTGTGATTCGTGTTTTGATTTACATAGGTCGTCCATTTGCACATCCTGTCCCTAGTTATCGATTTTCTCCTACTTCTCCCTATGGCGATGAAATGGTTTTCGAACATGCACGTCCACTTGATGAAAGGATGTTACGTTCTTATCCCGCTTCATCTGCTGTCCATGGATTTCAGTATGTTTGAGACGAGATATTCTGAAACTGATCCTTCAGAGGACACTTCTACTCATGTATATTCTGAGAGCTCTGCTCCTACTCCCACACGTGTAAGAGAGGGTAGTGAGGAAACAGTTGTTCAGCCGAGGTTAGCGAAAAGGCCGTCCATGCGACTGACTGGTGCATCTCGTGTGTCCCTCCCGAGGAGCTCATCGATGGATCGGATTTATTCCCCATTTCCAGGACGGTGGCCATAGAAGGTTCTTAGTAGATTTATGTGTGATCATGCACCCTAGTTTTAGGATAACCTTCCCGGCTTATGGAGTTATCTAGTTTAGGGGCATGTATTTCCTTAAGTATATTTTCTTTTATGGGTTTGCATAAGATAATGATGTATGAACATAACCCACCCTTTGAGTGAGGTTATTGTATGTAAATATATGCTATAATGTGCTTATGGATGTTATATGATGGAGCCTAAGTGATATGATGTGATATATTCTTAAACGTCTTATTATACCCCGCTTACTCGTTCACGTTGTACTCGGCTCACGTTTTCAATTATGTGTTTAAAAAAAAAATGGCTCGTAATTTCACTAAGTATTTTCAAATTATGAAGAAAGAACCAAAGCAAGGAGTAAAGTCTAGTCATTAATCAGATTCAACCTAGGTGTATCTGGTTAATTACTAGGGTGTTACAAGTTTAGTCTATGAACCTATATAAATTATATATGCACACCATTTTTCAAACCACCCACGATTACATCGTAGAAAGAGAGAAGCTAGAAGTGAAAAAAAAAAGGTTAGAGAGAGGATATAGACATTTTTGGTGACAAAATTGAAATTTTTAAAAGTTTTATACACCTATTCTCTCACACTTTGAACCCTCTCTCCCTCCCCCCCTCTCTCTCTCTCTCTCTCTCTCTCTCTCTTTGCTCACTAGTTAAGCTCGACGCCACCATTCACCCGAGAAGAGTTGTCGTCACAGGAATCTTAGGAGCTTCCCGTCATTTCATAATCTCATTCAACAGTGGAGAAAAGTTGTTGTGAAACTTTGATTCTACCATCTCTCGCTCTGCTCTGTAGATTATTGCTGAGAAACTGACTTTGTGGCCTAATTGAGAGATTGAAACACCTAAGAAAAAGCCAAGAAAATAGGAGTGTTTATGGTGTTGTTTGGATCGGTTTTGAATGAAAAATCAATCCAATCCAACAAATACGTTTTATTGCGGTTTGGATTAAATCGGTTTAATTTTAGTTTTGAATCCAATCCAATCCAATTTGATCCAATTTTTATTGGTTTGTATTTGATCGTTTTGCATTTTTGACAAAATGAAATTTTTGCTTCAAAATGTTATTAATTGGGGAAAAATGCACTTTACCCCCTTGTGTTTTAGGGTCTGTGCAATTTAGACCTTGACTTTTAAATTTGTGCATCGCCACCCCCTGTGTTTACTAAATTATGCAAAATAAACCTTCCATTAGTGTGGCATCCATTTACTTCGTTAAGAATACACATGCCAGTCATGTGACATTTTTTTTTTCCAAAATTACCCTTAATTTTTCATCAAATCCTTATCCCCAACACCTCAAACCCACGCAACATCTTTGTCTCCCCTTTACCTTCAAGTTTCAACATTTCACAATAAACAAATGTGGATTTCATCTCATCACTCATTAGCGGAGCAGAGGTGGCGCTGCTCACTTCATCGGTGGCGTATTATCAACCATTGTGCGACAATTCTGGTGATGGAGGTGAGTAACCTAAGCTGTTGGTTGCAGATCTGGGTGGACGATGGTGAAGGAATAAACCATGGCGATGCTCGCAGTGGGTCTTAAGCTAACAGCGATGAAGTTTTGGACATATATAGAGAGAGTGAGAGAAAGAGAGAGATCGGGCAAGAGAGAACTGACGAAAAGGGAGAATGAGCAATACTCCACCGTGCAAGGCAGGTGGTCAACTCGCGATGACTATGGAGCAACTGTTGGAGCTAGCTCAGTCACGATCCATGAGAGGCAACCTTGGAGGAGGGCGGTGGTGTGGCAGAACTCGTAAAAGGGAAGGAGGCCACACGATGGGGAGGAAGAAGAGTGATGCAGCCACGATTACTGTATGGTGGCGGTGGCTAGAAACAAAGGCGAGGGGAGGTTGAAAAAGATGGAAGCACGACGAGAGGCAAAGAGCATCCCCTATGTGTTTGCTGCTACTTCTTTATTTCATTTATTCATTTTTTGTTTGAATGATTTTGATCCTTGGTTTATGAGTTGTATATGCATAGATTGAACATTACTCTGGACTAGTGGTGTGATTGTTGTTTTGTGATTTTTTGGTATTGGCATTGTATTTGTGATGTTGTGCTATCTCAGATTGAGGCTTCTAAGATGGGGATTTAGGGATTCAGGTATGGTGAAGGAAGTTCAAGAGTTTGGTATGGAAGGCAGATTAAAGATGAAACGTAAGATGGTGAAGAGAATAGGGATTGGAAATTTGAGCAAACAATTGGGTATGTTTTTCCACTAAAATATGCATGTGACCTGCACATGGGATTTAACGGTGAAAATGGATGCCACACTAATGGAAGGTCTATTTTGCACAATTTAGTACACACAGGGGGTCGCAATGCCCAAATTTAAAAGTCAGGGTCTAAATTGCACAAACCCTAAAGTACAAAGGGGTAAAGTGCATTTTTCCCTATAAATTATAAGTAACCTAAATTAATAAAACAAATAAATAAAAGTAAAAAATAAAGGCAACCTTTTTAAAATTTAAAAACACGTATAAAATTAATTTTATTAGGGGACAAAAGGAATAAAATTATATTATGTAGCAAAACTTATGTAACATACTAAACATTTATTTAGTGAAAGTATAAAATTAACAATGTATATATATATACATCATTATGAGGTTTGGATTGGATTGGATCAGTTTTGATAATTATATTCAAAATCTGATCAAATCTAAGCAGTTTGTAACAATTAAGATCCAATCTAATCCAAATTTTTGCGGTTTTCGGTTTGTATTGGATTGGTTTAGTAGTTTAGATTGGATTGGATTGGATTTGAACACTCTTACTAGCAAATCTCTCTATGGAAAGCCACCGACACTAGAATTGATCCTCAAGTGGGTACAAAGAAATTGAATGCTGATTGGTAGAAAAGAACACAATCTTTTTTGCCAACCTCTTAAAGCTTGTTTTAAACCGTAGAGAGCCTTTGTAAACTTGAATACATGGTTAAGGAATGATCCACTCTCCAAGCCAGGAGATTTCTTTACGTGGACTCCTTTAAAGAGAAATTCATTCAAGAAAGCATACTTTCATTTGGTAGAGAATAAAACCTTTGTGTGCTGCAAAAGCCAACAACATTCTAATGGCCTGCAATCTAGTGACTAATGTAAGGGTTTGCCATAATTATTGTTGACTATATCCTTGTGCAACTAGTCATGCTTTGTTTCTAATCACTTTTCCAATTTCATCCAACTTGCTTATGAAAAATCATCTTGTCCCAATGACAATTTGCCTTTAGATTTCTCAACAAGGGATACTTTGTTTTTCTCAAATTGATCCAGCTTTTCTTGCATAACCATGATCCTGCTTTGATCAATTAAGGCTTCTTCTATGCATTCTAGTTCAATTCCTCGTAAGAAAACACATTTGAATCCATCTCTGAATGATGTTCTGGTTCTGACCTCTTAAGAAGGTTCACTAAAGGACTGATTTTGAGAGACTGCACTCAAATCAACCACTCCTCGGTAGTTTGGTCTTCTTTGAACTTCTTCATGAGTTTCTAAAGGATCTTCAAAAGCTTCTTCTCTTTGAATAGGCTTAAAAAGACATGTTATAATAGCAGGTTCTGAAGCTTTTCTAGAGGTAGGAACTTGAGTATCTCCTATATTCAAGTTGTTAAGTTTATCTTCTAGTATTCTCATTTGTTGATCAAGGTCATTCTTCAATTCATTGAATCTGATATGAATGGTTTTTTCAACAACTTTGATACTCTTATTATATACCTTATAAGCTTTAGAAACAAAAGAGTAATCTAGAAAAATATCATCATCAGGCTTGGGATCAAACTTTGTAAGTTTGTCCCTGGTGTTAAGAATAAAACATTCATATCCAAAAAATGAAAGTATGATCTGTTGGGTTTCTTGCCTTTTCATAGCTCATATACTGTTTGCTTGAGAATAGGCCTTATAAAAACACAATTTTGAATGTAGCACGAGATATTTAAAACTTTTGTTCAAAAATCTTTTGATAAACCACTTTCTAAAAATATGGTTCTAGCCACTTCTTGCAATGATCTACTCTTCCTTTCCACAATCCCTTTTTGTTGAGGTGCTCTAGAAGAAGAAAAGTTGTGTGAAATTTCATTTTCTTCACAAAACCTTTCAAAAGCATGGCTTTTAAATTCAACATCATGAAGTGATCTAATATAGTAATCGAAAGACTTTTTTCATTTTGGACTCAGTTTGAAATGGCTTTAAACACTTCACAATCATCATCCTTATGAATAGGGAATAGAACCCGTGTGAATTTTGTGTAATCATCCACAATGACTAAGCCATATTTCTTTTCAGCCAAACTAACAATTCTAGTTGGCCCAAATAGATCAATATGTAAAAGCTCAAATGATCTTATATTTGAAACTACATTCTTTTTATGAAAAGAGCTTTTGGTTTGTGTTCCCTTTTCACAGAATTACAAATGGCATCCTTGTTATAACTGATGTTAAGCAAACCCCTAACCAACTAATTTTGAAATATCTCAAAGATCAATCTCATGTGAGCATGGACAAACTTCTTATGTCATAGCGACTTCTCATCCAAGATAAATGCCAAGTATTTTACATCTTGATCTAGTAGAGTATCTAGATACAACACATAATATATCCTAGCACAAGTGTTGTCATGCCTTCTACCAGGAGCATCTTGAAACACGATGAGGTTGATTCTCTCCATGTGGAGGGGCTGATATTGGTAAGCCTGAACCCAGAATCATATGCAGTAGTCTTGACAACTATATCCCTCTGGAACACCTTTAGGGCAAAAGGCATTGTTCTTTCAAATTTGAAAGTTGAAACCAAGGAATATGTATGGTGTCAAGTTCTGCTGAATGCTCACGGCTACATCTGATGCAAAGCATTATGATGTTGAACTTCTGTTCCCTCTAGAGGATGCAACTGCATCCCCTAGCAAAAGAAGATGGTTCGGAATAGAGGATGAAAAGGATAAGCAACTTGCTACTACCACTCCCAATCAGGCAACATTACTTGACTAATTAATATAATTGTCTAGCTAAATGTAGAGTTCTAGAATTTAGATAATTTATGCTTATATAAATAAAACTAACTCATGTTTCATACTTTTCAATAGACGCAGTTTGTTGGGACACCATACTTGTTTCCAACAATAGTTTTCGATTGTGCATATTATGGAATAGGTAGTGTTACGACCTATTTTGAAAGGCCTAAAAAGTAACCCAATACCAACATGGGCCCAAAAAGTCTAATGGCATGAGTACCCAGGACCACTAACAACTCAAAGCCATAAGCTAGACCTCCAGTGTGGAAAGTGTAACATCCTCCCAAGTACAACATCATTCTTAAGTCATGACATCAAACTTGAGAGTTGTTACTTATAAATTACCGAACCTTTCTTAAATAACTATAGAAAATGTGATAAGATCGTATAACAACTAGCGTAATTCGATTAACATGTGTAACAAAGATACAAGTCAATTACATAAGGAAGCTCTATTGTGAGCTTGAATACATATACAATCTCTATTACATTCACCTACACATATACCTACAACTATATACCACATAAGAAAAGCATCAACTACTGTAATCCTGAGTTCTTTCACGCAGCAGCCGTATCATTCTCTGGATTAACCTGGAGACGACACGGGAACACAAAACACATAGGGGTGAGAATTATACAATTCTCAATAGGGCAACTCCCCAAAAACTCACTCATAATGTCACCGTCATCGCCCCAGCTACTTTGGTTTATTAGAAAAAATGTGATCATGCATCTTATATCAATGGTCCATTTTTAAAGTTCCAAATTGTTCTTCCAAAGTGGGTAGCTTTTAATAATTAGTCACTTAATGTATATACTGCACAATGTTCAAACACCTAGTAAATCATCCTAGGCAGACAATTCAAATCAATATGTATATGCATATGATAAATGTTGAAATCTTTAATGAAATCATCTTCACTTGTTCCGAATAATATCAGAAGGAATTCTCTAGTTTTCTCTTGTGGCCATAGAACTTAATTGAGTGCATTTTTCTCTTTTCATTGACATAGGAAAGACTTAGTTTATATCATGTTGCAAAACTCAATTCAATGCATTTTTCTCTTTTTATTGACATAGGAAAGACTTAGTTTATACCCAACGGGTATCTGCCGTGGACAACTCCACAATAGATAGTTTATACCAAATGGTATTTATAGTGGTTCACACCACATAAGGGAAATAGACTGCTTATTAGGACTGAGCTCATTCCTATTCGTGATCATCGGACTTCATTTTTTTCCACTTTCGAATCACACAGTTCTATTCCTAGCCGATACGTCTACCGACTCATAATATCTAGGGAGAAATTCCTCTTTTTGTCTTTCCCTTAATTCAATCTAAGTCTTGTTTTTGTTTTCTCCATATGTCAGAATATGCACACTCAGTATTTTGGGAAAGTTCCTACTTTTGCCTTCCCCTCATTCAATCTAAGTCTTGTTTCTGTTGTCTCCATATATCAGAACATGCACGATTAAAGTTCATATATTCTCTTTTGCCACATACAAATCATTCACTGGTCTTTTCCAAATGCATGCATGAGGCACATATACGCATTCATTCATAATATGATTTCAATCATGCCTCAAACCATTCCTTAAAGTCACTAGCATGCATTCATATATGTCATACTTGAATCCAATGTCATTATTTCATCGACTCAAAGCATCAATTCATTTTCAGCACAATGGCAGATTTCACATATCTATAGCACAAATTATTTTGCATTTCAAACCATGAAATCCAAGGCTATAAAAATTATCCAAGACACTTCAATGTGTCCCCAATATCCTGTAGGAGGCCAGAAACCCCCTATTTGCAACCAACAGCCAAAGTTCCAATCTTATTACCCTATCAAATGATCATATCAAATCATACAAAAATTCATGGTTGGACTTTAACATGTCCTCAATATCCTGTAGAAATTTCATGGAAAAATCAATCATTTGATGTGGTAACAAAATTAGACAAACTCAGCTTCAGAATTGGCTGTTCAGACAACTCAAGAATAGTCTCGATTTTTTATTTTTATAAAATAGTAAAAATCATTTTTAGGACCCAAGAAAAATCATGGAGTTGCCTTAGGATGTTAACTTCAACATATAATTTTTATAGCTCATAAAAATTACTACAAATACATCAGAAAATTCATGAACCATAACCTGTCCAGAAGAAATCCGAAAATCCAGCAGCATAGTCTAATATTCCTTTTGACAAAAATGATTTCTAGAATCATCCAAACATTCCACCAAAATTAATACATCAATATCCATATATCATCAACCAACACAACCAAAAATATCAATTTAAATCAGTGATTAACACAGAAAAATGGATTTGAAGAAGAAGAGGTTCAAAAATCGTACTTTGATGGCTTTAGGGATCTTGGCACCAAAGGATGTTCCAGGAGTGATCTTGCTCACTTCAAGGCCACCAAATCAGCACCAAGTCCTTCCTTAATTAGTGATGTATGAGATACCAAGGTGAGGATTGATAAGGAATTGAAATTCCAATTGGTTAGTTTGATAGATTATGAGGAGTAGAACAAGTTTTGTGAAAGGATCTTAGTGTTTTAGTGACTCTAAGTTGGAGTTTTTGAAGCTTGAAGCTTGTTAGTGGAGGATTGAGAGGAAAAACAATGGAGGGTTGTGTTTCTAGGCCTCTTGGCTGAAAATGATGATGGTGGGGCGATAAGGATGGTGGTTTTGTATTTATCTTGTGAGAAAGCTTGTAAAGGAAGCTTAATTGTAATAATATAAAAGGAGAATTCTTAAATATTGTAAAATAGATGGCTAGGATTGTTTTCTTGGTCAAAGAATGGATCTTGGTCATCCACTTGGTTCAAAATAATTGGATCACTTTAACTTAGGGAGCAAGTAGCCTTTTTGATGTTAAAACCGCACATCGAAATTCCACCGAACAGATGAGTTATCGGCTCCTGAGTAAAATATAATAAATCAAAGGTCATGATTAAAACTTACTTTTCAAGTTTTAATCCTTGCCATTCACTTGGCATAAAGTGGTTGGTAAAGGTTACTTAGTCACTAAGTAACTTGTACGGCGTTAAAAACTGCACATCGAAACTCCGTCAAACGAGCGAAACACTGTACCCAGGTAATAAGACCTTGCCTGAAAATTAATTCTAAGTATAAAATCCTCATTTCTAACTATTTCTAATCTCAATCCTATAATTTCTCAGTTTTGGGCACCTTCGGGTCCCAATTCTAGGGTTTCGGCTGTCCCGACGAGCCCATGGGGCCCACAAGGTTACTATTTATGTTTTTTTTTTTTTACAAATCCCTTGGACCGTCCTCATCATTACTAAAACTGTCAGATTTTTGAAATTAAAACTAGTAAAGCCCAAATTATTTTTTAAATAATTTTTAGGGTGTTACAGAAAGCATAACCTCCGAGCCTAATCGGTATAAGACCTCGCTCCAACCTCACTGCCACTTATCACACATGTTGCATGATCTCATAAATATGTAGCCACGACCATATCCATCAGCTACATCCTAAAATAAGGGGAAACGTGGTCATGAATGTTGGAACCTCCTATTTAAAGGGTATCCACAAAGTATTCAAGTGTGTTTTGACCTTAATTACGTACCACAATAAAAACTTCGTACTGATACCCTAGGTGGAGTTCTTGCAGGTACCCCACCACCCAGTCCAAGTTAACCAACAAAGTTAATAAGAAAGGAACGTAGTAATCTCGTGAAATGCCATCATCCCCAGGTAATATCCTCCTATATTACTTCGTTACAGGTAGTTATTGGCGACAAGGTATTAGTTACAGATGGAGAATATTACGGTTGGAACACCTAGGTGTTACTACAGATCAAAAAAAAAATTATCACACTTTTATTCTGTATACTATAGAAGACCGTAGTGTAGAACCTATACATTAAACAATATAGATGATAACTCATTTTGAATGGGTGTTGCATATAAGTTTTGCTACACTGAACTGTATAAATCGGTGTCATTATCATTTTGATTCTTTAAGATAAACAAACACTAATTTGTTGGTGGAAAAAAGTTATAGTAGTTCCTATGTTATGGCAGGAATTCAGCTTATGCCTAGTGTACAAGAAATCAAAGTGTTTGAGGGCATTTGATAGAAGACCACCTCCAACAAGGGATACATATCCTAGTGTTTAAAATGCTAAAAAGAACTAGAAGGTTTCAGCATCTTATGATCAACATAACACCCCTCAAATAGCGAAGAGATCAGGTGCAGCGAGCATACCAGATAGGTCATGCTCTGTAGACCATGGCTAGCATTCTCACATTGGCCAAATGGATGTTGACAACGAGCCTTTGTGGAATTGGGAGCAAGTAGTGGATAGAGCTGGGTATACGGACTGCGATCCGCGGACCAACCCGTTTAACTCGCAACGCGCATGAAAATGGACCAGAAAATTTTTAGTCCACCAATCCGCAAACTTTTCTGATCCCACCGCTTAACCCGCGGGTTAAATGGACCTAGCCCGCGGGGTTCGAGGACCAACCCGCTAGCCCACATTAGTGAAAAAATGCTTCCATTTGTGATATTTATTTATATTATTGATGAATGGACTTTGGTGAATTGGTTTATTCTATTATTTTTTGCACTTGTATTTGGTAAAATATATTGTACAAATATAAATATATAATATAGGGTATAAAAAAAATTCAAAAAAAATATGAAAGAACAAAAAATGGGGTTATGTGGGCTGGTCCGCGTTTGGTTCGCATTTGGTTCGCACGGTTTGCACAGTCCGCGGCTGGTCCATGTCTGGTCCGCGGGTTTATGTGAGCCAAACGCGGACCACCCTAAAGCCTAGTCCATTTATTAAACGGACCGGTCCGGTCCGACTCATTTAATTGTGGTTCGTCACGGACCGGACTAAACAGACCGGACCGGTCCACATACCCACCTCTAGTAGTGGATTAGTTCTTAGGATCACCTGAGCCATGAGCACAGGATATATACACACGAGTAGGGATCTATTTACTACATAAGTAAATCTTGCATACTTCTATTTGCTCTAAAGTAACTATCGCATACTTACTCTATTTAATAGCCTTTTATCCATACTGAACTTAACCAATCTTACGTTGATTTATTTGACATTATATGGATGATCAAGTTTGTTGGATTTTAGTAAAATTGGATAATAATAGATTTGTAATTTAACAATCAATATTTGCTTATAATTTAAAAAACATGTTATCCATGAAATAAAATAAAATTATGAACTGTCAAATCATTTTTAATTGTATGACATTTTGTATACTTAGTCTACCTTGTAAGAACTTTAAATTCAACGGTTAGATTGATAAAATTTTATGTGCAAAAATGATTATAAGATGGAGTAAATATATAGCATTTACTCCTAGAATAAGTGGATCCCTGTATATATATATATATATATATATATATATATATATATATATATATATATATATATATATTAGGATCAAGTTACACCAGTATAACTTTGAGGGTATGTTTGGTTATGGAGTGAAAATAGCGTGTAAATTTTGATAAATGAGTTTCATGTATAAAATTACACACGAATCTTATTCGTGAAAAATTTACCCTCAGTTTTACTTCCTAACCAAATATACTCTAAGTGAAGTTACACTCTTAAAAACTTTTTATAAAATAATTTTTCGTTGATTTAACCATTAAACTACAGTTGTCTATCATAAAGGTTATTTGTGTCAAATTTCATAACAATTAAATATCAATAGCAATACAATCATGAAACTCTTATTCTTATTTATTTTAAGCATATATATTACATTAATTTTGATCTACATAAAAACTATACCAAATGATTTTAGATTAACTTGAAAATTTATATGTATAATCTATATGATGTGAGCTTCTAATCTAACATGGGTTTTATTAAAACTTAATATGATAAAAAGCTATTTGATTGTGTAACAATTACTTTAAAGTCACACCATTGAATAACTTTTTATCAGATTAATTTTTAATAAAAAAAACCCACTATAGAATTAGAGGCTCACATCATATAGATCATACCAATAAAAATTCAATTTAATCTAAAATTATTTAGCATAGTTTTTATGTACATCAAAATTAATGTAATATATATGCTTAAAATGAATATAATAAGAATATGAGTTTCGTGATTGCATTGCTATTGATGTTTAATTTTTATGAAATTTGGCATCAATGACCTTTATGATAGATAATTGTAGTTCAATTGTTGGATCAATAAAAAAATTATTTCATAAAAAATTATAAGTGGTGTAACTATGATTGAAGTTATACCAGTGTGATATTAAAGTACACTTACACCCTTCAATAAATCTTTTTAGAAATTAAATTTAATTGACCCAATCATTGAATTATCTGATATTATATTAACGATTGAATTTTCCAAATTTCAGAAAAATCGGACAACAATATACATATATTATGGTAGTTAATATTTACTTGTATTTTTAAAAATATATTATTTTTCTAAATAAAGTAATATAATGAAATATCAAATTATTTTAAAACTATATGAAACCTGATATATCTGATATACTTGATAAGAACTTTGAATTTAACTATTAGATTGATAAAATTTTATTATCATAAAAAGTTATTGAAGGATATAAGTATGACAATATTTATATTTGGTGTAAATGGATTCATATATATATATATATAAAAGCAAGTGGAGAATAATTTGGTCCTACAGCTGTTTTGGACTTTAGCATGCTTCTTACTTCACTATATAAAATTACTATAATATCCTTGTTTTAATTCCGCCTTCAGTTACCGATTCTTCTTTCCCTTTACTTTTCTCTTTCCAACCAACGACCGGTGAGCTCTCTTCTACTGCTATCTCTCGCATAGTCCCTCCGGAACATTTTTCTTATTTATCTGATGTTTCAACATACCCTCTTAATGAAATCAATTCCAAACACGAAAAAATCGAACAAGCAAAAAATGCAAACACCTTCCAATCAAGTTCCCCCAAAGGGATTCAACCATCGCAAAAGCACTAGTTTATTTTAAATCCATGTTATGCAAAATTATTAAGTGAACATTAAAGGAAAAAGTTGACATCCATGATCAATGACCAGTATAAACCCTCATTGCAGCACCCAAAAAATTAAGAACGAGTTTTGAAGTGGGTACATGAAAAAATAAGTATAATAATAATTTGAAAAAGAGGTTTGGGCGATGATTGATTCCAAACTGATTATGTTGAACCGATGAGATGATTCATGGAGTAAGGTGTGCAACGGTTGATGGGGAAGGAGATGGATTTAGGCTATTTTGGTACTTTTAACTTTAGATTATCTCTAATAGATTATGTATATTTTAATATCTATTTTTTTTTTAGATTCAACCATCAAAATTAAAGAACGATCATATATTCCGGAACAAGTTGGGACCAAATTATCCGCCACCATATAAGTAGTCTTGTGAAATGTCAAGCACCCTTATGATTATTAATTCTATTGCTTGCATGGTTTGTGGTGGTTTCATCTTACCTGTGCCTAGCTTCCTTGGCTGTTGGCTCTTCTCTTCGTGTTGGATCATCAACCATCTTCTACGTTTTGAAGTAACTTCTATCTTAGTCCATTCATTGTTTAGGAGCATCTAATGGCCCACTCTTTATAACTTTTGAATATTGTTTAAAGGACTAGGATTTAATGATATAATTATTTTAATTTTAAAATATAATAACTAACAAAAAATTTAAAATTTAAAATTACAAAATTGTCCTTTATCAATTTCGTGTCACCCTTGACCTTTCCAAGCCATCTTTACCATGTATGCATGCAAGCACTTCGCAAACTGCTACCCACTCCTAGAAGCACTATTTCATTTCCAAAGTTCTAGAGGGGGAAAAAAAAACTTCAAAGGATCAAAAGGAATCACCTTTACCAAGCACTTTTACACTTTAATTAAACCACTTCAAAGATAGAGGAAGTGCCATGTCTGACGAGCGTAAGAACAACAATCCTTGAACCCACAAAATTTGTTTCATCCTCCTTTGTCTCTAAGGTTGATGGGATGAGAAACCAAATAACAATGGGTGCATTACTTTTCATAGTACTTTTTTCAATTCCTGTTTATTTTTTTATTGGAAAGATGAGAACCTGAAACAAAAACGAAGGTGGGCATCAAAGATAACGACTGGTTGGGTGAGCATGACATAGAGGAAGGTGATAGAGGAGGAGCAAGCGACAATAGTAGAAAACACCCATCCAACAAAAGGGAGCATAATTGGAAAAGAAGAGATGTTGCTTAGGAGGAAAATAAAAAAAATAAATGAAAAGAGATTTGAGGAAGAAGAGCAATGGTGAGAGAACATAGAGAAGAGGAGGGTGGTGCAATGGTGTGTACCTGCGTGGCTGAAGAGAAAATGATAGATGGGAAATAAAATTGAGTAACACTATTTTCATACCTAAAAAATAGGTGTCTATTCAGACATTTACTTTATAATCATTGAATATGATGAATATTAAATACAAGTGAGGACCACCATTATGTGGGTGTCTAAATAAATATTCATTTTTTGACTGTTAAAATATTATTACCCAATAAAATTTTATTTAAGTTTAGTTTTCTCAATTTTCATGTGAAAATGGGGGACTATATAATATTTCTAGACATGCAGTAGATAAACATAGAAGCCGTCACGTTTTGAAGACAAATTTTGGTCTTGATTGAGTGAACGCGTGACCATGGATAATCATGGTCTGGGATAGGCAATAAGAGAGTAGATCATTCTACGGATGTTTAGTTAGAGAAATAGGGTTAAGGATTCCTTGTTTGGGACTAACACTAGTTCCTCTCATTTATTCGGTTAAATTACAAAGTTAACCCATTTTAATTTCTAATTTTTTTTCTGTGACATTCACCTTTTCTTCTTTCAGTTTTCCATCCCCACCATGCTAGCCACACACCACCTCCGCCATCAACTCTGCCATCAGCCACCATCATTGACGCAACTCATCGTCTCCGCCAGCCACCTGGTTGCTTCTTGTGCCCCTCTGTCTTGCCACAACCATGCACCAAACTCCCTTCCCCACGCCTCCCTCCTGCTAAACTAGAATTGTTTTGTTTCTCATTTACAATGACCAAATTTGCAAAAGCTAAAGCTCGTAACTTACTTTTTCCTTAAACCACTGCAACAACACTCTTCCTTTTTCCATGGCACTTTATCTGTTAACCTTTGCACCATTTTATTTCTCATTGTCACATTTGGGTACGTCCCTTGTTATAGATTACCTTAATACCACACTTCCTTCACAAATAATGTTTGAACAAGGTTCCAATGTGGAGGTGAGGGGTAGATGGTAGTGACCCACAGCAAAGCGGGGAAAGGATGAAAGTGAATGGGATTGAAATTGGTGAAAGGGTAAATTTGTAATCTTAGAATATTAGATTTTTTTGATAAATTATATATAATATCAAGCAAATATTGATAAAGAATATTTATAAAATCCATTGGTTACTACCAAAATCTAGTGATCATGAGTGAATGGACCGGTTATTAACAGGAGGAACAACGTTGCTTCCAAACGTGAAGGGAGCAAGGAATCCTTGATCGGCAAACAGGAGTGAAAAAGTTGCAATGCACAGAGCAGTTCAGTGAGCTGATTATTGTCTCCGATGACACGTTATTCGGCAGGTTCTTATATGGTGCTGGATATGTTTGGCATCATTGGTGACTGATTGTGAAAAGTCTGTTATACCCTTACTTTATTTCCTCTTTTTCTCTGTCCCATCACGAGGTTTGCAGCTCGACGTATCCTTCCCCCGTCTGAGAACAACTTCTGAATATAACAGCTATCACCACTTCCTTTAAACATTGGAGATATGCTGTGAACAAGATTGAAGCTGAGGGCAACATTATGACTAGATCTCAGCCATTCAGACTTAATTTATTTGTAATGCTTTTTTTTTCCGGAAAACCCCTTACAGCTTTACACAACTAGATGCACAAAAACAATAATTCAGTCAAAGCCATACAACTTCATTTGCTAAAAGAAGACCATGACCCATAACAATTAGTGATTAAATTTGGCATTAGACATATATGTGTCGAGACGTGCACGAAGGCTTTGTTTTCCATGACCAAGATGTAATGAGTGCTGTGTGCACCATGCTTTTTCCTTTTAAGAGTCGAAGAAGTTTGTTAAGGTGATAATGGATCTGGATCTGGATCTGGCCACATCACTTCCACCACGTCGAGGCGATATGTAGTATTATTATTATAAATGTTAAAATATAAATATGATTTTTAATCTTATTTAATTTCAACCATTAGATTCATTTATCAATAGCAATAATTGTCACTGTGTGGTGCCAAACATATCCAACAGCGCATAAGAACCCACCCACGTGATTCTATTGCATCAAGGAACTCATGCTTCGTGTTGTATGTTCAGTCTAAGGTGCCGAGTATTATGTTATGTAGTGTAACGAGTCTCCTATCATTTAGTATCGTAACAGTTTGTATTTGGAAAAGTTACAGTGTTGAGGTTTCTTTTCTGAGATGTATTGCCCCTAATTTTAAGAATTGAGTCACGTTTTAGTATCGTAAACAACCAAAAAACAAAGCCTTCGGATAGTTATCATCCCGAACTGATGAATATCTTCCAGATTTCTAAACTACGTATCATACCTGACTACATGCCCATTTCCGAAACGTTCCTTGACTAAACTAGAGAACCCTTTGAATAAACATTGATATGACAGATATCAGTATGCCAGTATATTTTCATGGACAGTTGAATGATACATGTGTTGAAAAGGTAAATCCCATAGGACATACATCATATAACTCGGGCTAAAATTTTGCTGCGTAATTGAACCTGTTATAATTGCAGTGATGTCACCAAAATAATATTTTGACAGGAATCCCATATATAATTCTCCCCACCCACTGCGTGGAGAAACTCATTTCTGCAAATTTGAGTATCCTAAAAAACAGACAAATAATTTTCCCCCTCTATTCAAAAAGGATGATATTATGAGAATCTCTATCCTCTAAATAAATTTCTCTAAGTTCCTTGATTTAATAGGTTCTGGCGGCCGGAAAGTCTCCAAACGCAAGTTGGATCTTGTCCGGATCTCATTTAAAACAGCATCCCCCTTCTCCACTTTTATGACCTCCAAAGTGCTTCCGAGAACATCAGCCGCGAGTCCAATTTCTAAGAGCCTGCCTGGTTCCTCTCCACCATCATATATTAAATTCCCAATCTCTTTCAATGAGACTACATGCTCTGTTATGGCTTTGGCAAAAATGCGGCCAAGAAACTCGGCTGCTTTGGGGGCATCGTTAACCGCATCTTCCAGAGTACTGAGAACATATTCAAACCTAGCCAAGATAAAAATGAATAAATAACAATATTTTTTTAACAATAACAGATTTTCTCTACTGGTCATCACACTATCAAATAAATCTCACCCTTTGATTAGCTGGGCTTGACTCAAGGCGCCATCCTGAGATTTCACAAGGTTGACTAGTAGTTGGGCCAAAAGATCTCTCTCTGTGTCCTTTCGCTCGAAAGAGTCCGTGACCCATATAGAAACCATGGAAGGATGAAAACTTGGAGAGTTCAAATCTTTGACACACAAAACAACTTCCTTCTCATCTCTAGCACTGAATTGAGCAACTTGCAGTCAAATACTCATGTGACAAAATAACTGAATATAAATGTAACACTGTAACATTACAAAATTTAGAGACACCAGTTCCCTGTAATAATAATTAGAACCATGACATTGAATTTTTATCATCAAACATCTCTCCAATGTCTACAGGAATTTGCACCCCAAAAAGAACATTGTAGCAGTATCATCTTTGTGGCAACAAGCACAGTTCAATAAAAATAGGAAGAAAATCGCATAACCCCATGGTTTGCCTATTTTCACTTGTGCATTGAAAATAGTCATCCACTCCTTAAGTTCGTTTATACATCACAAGATTACCTGAGGGTTCCCCCGCCCCCAAACTTAAGTATCATGTAAAAGGCAAGGACTACAGAGCCAAACTCTTCCACGTGTGATTTTTCCCAAATCAGATGAATCCCTAATTCCCAATCTCCCATTAAATCATTTTCGGAACTGCAGGAGACTCAATGTCTCAACTTCAAATCTTTAGCATAGTCTGATTATAGGCAATTCATCTCATTAAAAAGTAAGGAAATTTAAAGATTCCAGTTTTCAGTATTTCCTTCACAAAATCCTTAAAACTAAAAAACTAAATGAAAACTGAAAATTAAAACCAATCAGGCCCTAATGTCATTTTTCCTGAAACCACAAGGACCCACAGGCCCAGTGAAGGTCTCAAAAAAACAAAAAAGACACTAATTACATACGACAAGCAACTTTAGCAATTTGGCCTTATGACATAAATCAACTGAGACAGGTTCAAGAAGTCACAATAAGAAGACATAACAAAATGATTGGATAACATATAAAAATTGCAGAGACAATTTCTTTCAGGCAGTACACCCATTTTGACAATCAACTCCCTTTAGAGTATCAGATGTCTGTAACTGACTAGAAAAATAGTTAATTAGACACATCAAAGTCAGGTAAAATCAGACAGTGCTGGGGATCCCACAACAAGCCATTACACATCAGGAGACAGATTAACAACATGCACTAATCACTATAACATTCAACTGCTTAATCAACTATTTGATTGGTACACTATGGTTGTGCAAATATATATATATATATATATATAAAAATAAAAAAAACCATTCAAACACCACCATATTATAGTCCACTGAACCAGGTAACACCATAAAAGAAAACAGCAATGCGAAAGCTATAAACCTCAGATCTAAGCTGTAAGAACCACCAAGGTATTTTTCCATTAGAACATCCAGAAAGAACACCTTATCCTCCCAATTATTTTACTTTAAGAAAACTCTTCCTGTCAGATCCTATTACCCACTAGTACTTGTGGATTACTACATTTATTTATATGGCCATTACAAATGATTATATAAACATAACATGCACACTAAATACATATTTCGTTCTCAATTACAAACATTAGAAACCATGGTTTAATTTCTGCACTAGCCTATATTTTATATCTATGAAGCAAGAACATAATTTTCATTGTGTACAAACAATATCAAATTCCACATATTAACACTTTCAAGACAAGTATGATGATATGCTTGGAAAACCATACTTATGCAAAAGAATAAAAAAATAAAAAACACTTGACAAAAAATAATGTGAACCAAACAAACAAACATTTTTTATCAAGCATTTTCATCAGGCGAGATAATTTGTCTGGCTTGTAGAAGGAGGGTTGTGTGAGTTTATGTGAGAACAAGAAAGATTTTCACACGAAGAATCTGGACAGGTTCAGCAAACTGAGGAATATAGTTATACTTCTTAAAAGTTGATAACTCATTAAGTATTTATCATGCTATTCAGCAAAAGCTCCACAAGCTGAAACAAAGGGGATAGAAACAACACAACGACAAAGCAGTACCTATAATATTCCCTTATTGCTGCCATGGACATGTCCCGCAATTGTTCTTCTGGCCAAACCCTCTCTGAAGAAGTGTGCTGGGTGACTGTTGTCCCTTGAACTCGAGCAGGAGGGGAATTTAGAACAGGTCTGTCAAGGTTCCTGTCAGCATTTCTCAAGTCCCTGTTACCATAATTGATATTACGCTCTTGGACATTTGATTGATCATAAGCAGTGGGAGCGGCAAATCTATCCGAACCATATCTTGGTGTGAGATCCTCCCTAGAACTATAGGGGGAGCCCTCTGATAAATTAGTATAACCATTAGGACCAGTCAAACTTGAAACTGCAGTTGAACCTCTTATGGACATCCCTCTGGCAAGACCACCCTGGGGTCCCAAGGTTATTGAATCATCACCTAAAGGCCTTTGCAATGGAACTGACAGGGTCCTAGCCTCAAAAGGTTGCCTATCATCCATGCGAACATCCTGCGTTCCATACCCACGAATTTGAGTAGGTAGTCCCCCACGCAGTCCACCCATCTGAGCATTAGGAGAAGGTAACATAGATGACCCTCTTGGACCAAAATCCATAGGGTTCCTTCTAGCTGGATTGTTGCCCGGACCACGACCCAATCTACCAGCTTGGGCCTGCCGCTCTTGAGAAGCATCTCTATGTACCTCCTCAATCTTCTTTGGACCTTCAACTTTCCTCCTTTGTTGCCATTTATTCTTTCTCAAATCAATGGCATCTTTCAACATGAACCTCACCCTTGAAGATAAATTCATGTTGTTTGATAACAGTCTCATCCTTTCAAAATACACATCTATATGTTCCTTAGCTTTGGGATGGTCAATCATCTCCCCAATCGTACTCATCAACTTGCACAAAGCTTCAATGTCTTCTTCATCAGGATCCTGATACTGACCCAGTAACTTCCTGATGCACTCGTGCATTATTCTCTCTGTCAACATTTTCTTCTTATATAGTTCTCCAATCAATCTGATATTACCCAACATGCGTCTTCTTGCCTTGGTTCGTTTCTCTTCCCTTTCTTCCTTAGACTGCTTGACCTCACCTTCATCAGCCTTGTCAGCTTCTTCTTGCTCTCTTTCATCCCTCTCAAATTCCTCCTGGCACTTGTTCAATAATAATCTCTTGAAAGTTATCTTCTCATTGTCTTCACTAAAATCGGGCAGCTCAGCTGCCAGGTGTGAACAGAAATTGGCGTACATTTCACAGAAGGTAGGCTCCATCAAAGCCTTCTCAAAGATTTGTGAGATGACACCAGTGAGAGTTACCGCATTGTCAATATTAACTGCTTTTACTTGCTCAAAAAGCTTCTCAAAATTCTGAGGAGTTAACTTGTTTAATATAGCTTTCAACTGCCTCTGCTTTGCCTGTTCCACATCTGCCACTTTACCCACCTCATATTTCTTCTCAGCTTTGTGCATCATCTGCAGAGGACTTTGAGGAGTAGGAGAAGGAATTAAACCCCTCTGCTGGAAGCTAGTAGAACGCTGCCACCTTTCACTGTCAGGGCTGTTTCTCAGCATTCCTCCCTGATTTCCCATGGACTGCATTGGCCCAGAAAGAATCCCTCCGGCATATTGCAGAGGTCCGCGAGGATTCCTTAAAACACCAAAATTGCCGCCTTGACCTGGCCGGAATCCTGTATTACCTCCAATACCATCCAAACGCATACCAGGTTGAAAAGCACTAGAGACTTTGCTCCGTTTATCTTCCTCAATAGCACCACTCCCACGACGATCCATCCGAGACAGCCCACCAGGCCTATCTGTAATTCTTCCAGGAGGATGTAAATCACTTTCATTAACATGCGATCTATTAATATTAGGACTCATCAAAGCCTCTCTGTCTGCTGTAATTTCAAATAGTTTAGGAAGATCAGTGCATTGATCTGCAAATTTCAAAAGGAAATCTCGAGAGTACTTCTTCACTGTGACTACATTTCCATCATTAACCTGTTCAGTTTGATCTGAAACTTCTAGCTTTGGTGTAGATATGTCAGCAGCATCCTCCCAATCATCAAGTTCAGCTTTACTCTGTCCACATTGCTCACTTGCTACAGCATCTGGCTGAGCCACATCAGCAGACAACTGCTCCAAACCTCCAGAAGTAGAAACGGTTTCCATTTTATCTGAACTCACAACAGCATCTTTCTTTTCCTCAGGACCCTTGTACGCATTATAAAGATCAGATGTTGACCCAGCAGCATCTGCTTTCTGAAGAATCTCTTTTCTTTTCTTTTTCCCCTTAGATGTAGTTTTCACCTTATTAGGCTCTAAAATAGTTCTATCCTTGGTACCTGACGCTGGAAGAGACATCGCATCACTGCCAGCATTCTCAAGACTATCCTTGCAATTTTTTGAAGTTGTGTCTGGAATATCAGCAGAATTTGCAGAAACATCTTCACTACTAACTGCAATACCATCTGTAATTAAGGAGACGTCTCCAGAAGGCAATGCAGTAGAGATAGACGTGCCTAAATCATCACTAATCCTCTCACTTTCAGCAGTACAGCTTGGAGATTCATCCTGCTTTTGTTTACATCCTTGAAGAGATGACATTTCAGTTTTATCACCCATTTCTGAAATATTCTCCTTTAACAGTTTTTCCTGCTGTGAACCATCATTCTTATTCAAACAATCCACAGCTTGAGCAAGAGGCCCTTCTTCAGCTGAAAGACAAGCAGAAACTTCCATGGGACTATTGCTCTTAACTTCAACAGCACAAGGCATGTCCACACTAAGAGTGCATAATGTGTCTGAAGCTGCTACTGGGAGATCTTCACTGGTAATTGCTGCAGAATGTTTTGCTTTAGTTTCTACAGTTCCAGAAACGCCAGTATCATGTATATCACACTCAGTGGCTTTGGAAGGCACATTAGCCACAGCAGGAGATTGTTCAGCAACCTGTGAGGAAAATATAATCATGATACCAGAAGCAAACTAGGATCAAACTAGGAGTAAGATATCTTAACAAATTAAGCATTTTACATACCTGATTTTGTAATTGCCCTTTAAGTACTTTCTTCTGATTATCCTTCAAAGAATTTGACCGATTAAGAGATTCCTCCCTTCTGCCTTCATTATTATACACAACTGAAACAGAATCCTCAGTCACAGCAGGTGAAGGCAGCATCGATGGAGCAGCTACAAGCCTCTCAGAAGATGCAGCAGATTGTTTTGGCAATGAGCTTGAAACTGAAGAATCACTGGAAAACTTAGACTGTTGTGAAGAGACTTCAGAACAAGTTTCATAACCTTTTTGTGGCACAGAGGAGCTGGTATCACCAGATGCAACAGAAAATCTAGGAGATTCAGCCTTTTGGGCCTTAGACTGTTGTGAAGAGACTTCAGAACAAGTTTCATAACCTTTTTGGGGCACAGAGGAGCTGGTATCACCAGATGCAACCGAAAATCTAGGAGATTCAACCTTTTGGGCCACAGAAATATTGGAATTGGCAACTGGTGAATCCACAACACCAGACCCCCCACTTGGCTTAATAGACACAGATGTTGCTCCAGATGGAGATGATGAGATTGCATTATGCACATCACGGGAAAATTCTGGATTAGGTGGTTCAACAATGCCAGGAATTTGAGTGCCAACTTTATTTACAGGTAGGGAACTATGAGATGATGAACTCATGAAACTGACATTTTGTGGACCATGGCTCACCGCATAATTAAATCTTAGTGGCTGAGAATTGGCAGTTATCTGACTACTTGTTAATGGAAGGGAACTAGGAGGTGGATAAAATAGAGAACTGGCACTGTAGGAACTGGAAGGATAGTAATTAATAGGATGAGAGGCTGGAAATGGCTGGACTGGTTGAGATTGAGAAGGGACACTAGAATGAGACCTAGCACCAGATGACCCACCATCTGAATATGCATTTCCTCTTTTATCAAGCCTAAGCTCTTCATGGGTCTCAGGATGAGTTATCTTCACAGGAGTAGTTTTCCGAGGACCAGTAAATTTCCCGCCTTGCTGTGGGGAATATTGTGGGTTGATGCCAATACCCATGCTACCTAACTGATGGGGCAACTGAGGGCCCATCTGAGGAGTAAAACTCATGTTTTGGCTCTGATGCATGATTCCTCGAGGATGCATATGATGAGATTGAAGACCTGAAACAAAAACTTGTTGTTGCACTTGTGCAGCATTTCCAATTGGTAAAGGCATCTGTAGAGGCATCTGAAGAGATGCTGTTGACATGCCCTGAGATTGAATCTGTGGATTGGGACCACCAAACTGTACAGATGCCTGGGCCTGATGATATGGCATTGCCATTGAAAATCCAGGTACATGAACAACAGAAGGCTTCTGCATCTGGCTTGCAGCAGGCAAGGCTGATACCTGAGTGTCTTTTTTTGCCTTAGGTGCAGTATGAGTCTCCCCAGCACTAGAATGGTCTGCAACATCTGTATCCTTCTTCACTGGCTGCTGCTTTGGAACAGGAGGTGTTGGCCCTGAAGGCACAGGTTTAAAAGCATCATGACGAGCCTGAAAGTTATGAAATTAGACACCAAACAAATACTTCAATTAGTATGAAAACAAGTAAAGCAGACTATGTCAACTTTAACTAGACTGAGTACAAAAACAAAGATGCACTCCTTTGTCAGATTCTACTTCTACAAATAACAATTCCAATGAGCAGATGTCACCAATTAGATCCTCTTTCCTTCTGGAAGATTAGGCATTGGCAGTAAATCTATAATGTATAAATAAAAGGGAAATCAAGAGAAGAAACAACAAACACCATACCTGATCACGTTTCTGCTCATCCAAATTGGGTGGAGCTGAGCTTGTACGAGCAGGAATCTGCATATACAATAGAACATGATCACCACCTAAACTTCCAGGCTTTCCGTAATACATAAGTTTAGATATACATTAAGCAATTAGAAGATAAGAAACTCACTGCCATCCCATTCATAAATCCAGGACTGATAGATCCAAATTGGAAAGGGAATGCCTTGGACGCATCTCCTGGGGCTGAAAAACAATATTCAGATCACTCTCATGGGTCACAAATAATAGGTATCAAAACAATATTTCCCAACATATCACATTAACTGTGACCTCAAAGGCTCAAACTACAATTCAGAAACAATAAGACTTTATTCTATAACATACCCTTAGCAGGGGTTGTAGGCGCAGTAGGATCTGAACTCAAGGCGGAAGATTGAGAAGGAGGAGCTTTTGGAACACCTCTGGTGCTCCTCTGAGCAGTTGATGATTCGGATGACTTAGCAGTTGTGGTTGTAACTGGTGCATCAGATCCTCCTATTATACAATGTAGACGAATAATGTCGATAAAAAACAATCACAGTTTACAAGACACTCAGTCATGTATACAAAACTCGCAGGCTCTTTCATAAAATGGAATGCAAATAATTCGAATGAATAGCATAACCACACACTGGAAAAATCAAATTATAGAAGAACCAATATTTTTTTGGAAAATTACCTTGCTCAAGCTTACCATGAAATTGTGGCTGTACATGGCTACCATTTGGTATGGTCCGAGTTGCATAAGCACTACTAGACTCACTTGAATTCACCGGGGTAGTGTTTACCCTAGATTGCCCACCTTGTGCATTATTATTAGACTTCTTGTTAAAACTAACACAGGCAACAGTCAGAATCAATAAATAGAAAATTGAAAGAAAAAAAAAGTACACCACTTATAATATTTTCAGACAAAAGTAAAATTTTAGTCAGATGAAGGGTAAAGGAATACAAAGAGATACAAAGAATCGTCAATGAAACAAAGCTTTTCAGTCTCTCAACATATCAAGGAGAAAAAGATCACGTGTTTTGCACAAATTAGAAGTTCAAACACCTAACCTGATCCCAAAAGACATGTTTATCCCCAAATCTATGTATATGGGAGAATTACACTCCAACCAAACACCCCTACCATCGAGTTAGACTGCACATTGTCACAAAATTTGGGCATCTTTCTTTTTTCTCAAAACAAGCAAAACCAGTGCGTGGAACCTCGATCCAAGGTTTTATGACACATCAAACAAACATAGCAAACAAAGCTTTTCATCGAAATCAACCATAGAATAGTGCAAAAATCAGATATTGAACTGATACTAAGCTCACAACGCATAACACTCATCACAGCCTTATAGAGTTATGTCGCCTAAGAACCTGAGTACACGGTTAATAATGACTTTAAAAAAGAAACACAAATCATATAACCCAGGTCAAATTACAAACCTAATTTCTCAATCTACACCACCTCTCACCGAAAACCACAGAATTCCATACTAAATACAAAAAGGCCAAGGGAAAGACAGAGAGAGAGAGAGAGAGAGAGAGAGAATAAAAGAAAAAACACGCAAAGTTGGAAACCCTAACTCACCTCCGGTTAGAGGATAGTGACGGAGAAGATGCGGCCCCGCCACCGCCGCTCTTGACGTATGCACCGCCGGAGGAACCTCGCTGCTGATTGAAGCTGGCGGATCGCCCGGATTTTCGGTACACTTGGTCGCTCTTATCGGATTTTGATTGATTGAAGGACATATATCCCAACCCTTAATTCCTCTATAAAGAGAGTTTTAGAAAGGAAGTGAAGAAGAGAAGAAAAGAGGGGGAAAAAAAACAAATAGAGAAAAAAAGGGGGGATTTGCCTTCCTCAATTTTCCCTGCAACCAAACAAGCAGATCCACAACATCATCATCATCACACACAATCTCGCATGAAACTCAAACTCATTAATCAACATCAACCCACATGCCCTATTACGACAGAGAATAATGGGTAGAAAGAAGAAAACAAATTCGAGTTGGAATAATAGAGTGAAGCACCTGAAGAGTGTGCAGTGCGTGTAAAACTAGGGTTTTTTTTTATTATTATTGGGTGGTTATTGCAGTCGTGTGAGATGAACGCAAGCGATAGAAAGAAGGTGAAAACAGGGGGAAAGAAAGACAGAAAGCGAAGAGCCAAATGGGATGAAACTCATGTAAGCTAGGAGAGACAGAAAACGTGCAGAAAGAGAAATCGTGGTAACAAAAACGAAAACAAGAGCTTAAGGGTGAAGTTAAGAGGATGGTCAAAAGAAAAGGGTAGATTTTCCGGGAGACTACAAAATTCACTACTACGATGGCTCGCGGTTTTTATGAGATACATTCCTTGCTTTTTTATGAGATTACAAAATTCACTTTTTTCAGTTCTTCTCGAATAAAATCGCATTTTTGATGAGGTGGAGGCGGATGCATAGCAAACATTTCGTGGTAAAAGGTTTATTTTTTTTCGGAAGAGTGACCTTGAAGGAATTATTTAAAACTGTTGATGATAAATATCCTAAAAAATAAAACATAAAATCACATTTTAGAAATCGGAAGCCTAGTATGTTTGATATTTGATAACCTAACCCTTTTCAAAGACAAAAATTGTTTTATAAAATCTATCATCTTTGATTAAAAAAAATGAAAGGTGATTGCTTCCATACCCAAAGAATTTAAGATGTACTAATACCCTTCTTAGTTGGAGCAATTAGAAACACATATGTAACTTGAAAAAGCTAATGTCAGATACGAGTTGTATTATAATTTATTCCAACTAATAATTTATAAAGCAACCCCAACTATTCATCTTCCATTACTATCCCTATTTCTCTTCTGCCACCAAGCTTATCCCACCGTTCATTAAAATGCTTTGATGCTAGTCACCAAAATCATACGTAGGCCACCACGAAAACCTTGCGTAATTGTTTCTTTAAATGTGACGGATGCTTCCCTTTTACTTTTTTTTGGAGGGGGGATAAGGATCAAACCTTTTTGTATGGCAAATGTTAAGGTTGATAGTTATTTTGGTATGATGCTATTTAAAATGTTAAGAGGAGTAATACACAATTATCATCACACTTACACCATATATTTATATCAAGTTAAAAGTTATAAATCATTGTGTAAAAAGTTATAATTAGTATGCAAAAAATTGTAAACCAAAATGCAAAATGTTATAAATCAGTATGTAAAAACTTTTTGTATATTGGTTTACAACTTTTTATATATTAGTTTATAACTTTTTACATATTGATTTGTGACTTTTTATATATTAATTTATAACTTTTTGCATATTGATTTGTGACTTTTAACTTGGTGTAAGTGTATGATATAAGTTTGATGATGGTTGTTTATCATTTCTCAACTGTTAAATTTATTAATCATAATTCACACACAATCAAAATTGGGCTCAAGACGAGGAAAAAGGAAAAGCATACTCCCACTTTATTCCCTTGGGTAGCATTTGTTTACTGTCCTGAGATAGAAATACAGGGACAGTGGAGATAGAAATATAAATAATAAATATATATAGGGGTATTATTGAAAGATAAAAATATTAAATTTCTGTCTCTGTATCCTGTCTCCACATTTTGGAGGTACAAAAATTTTGTGTTTTTCTATGTTGGGAACAAAAAAAATTTCTATCCCTTATTTTTGTTTTCACCACCAAACAGGTTTGTATCTCTAGTGTCTCTATATTTCTGTCTCAGAAACAGTAAACAAATGCTACCTTGATTCCTCATGATAATCTTTTCCAACTTTAGAGTATATGTCATTGTAATTTGAGAAGGTAGCAGGCATTGTAGAGGAGATGGTGACGTCTAGTAAAGCTTGAGAAGGTAGGCGCCTCACTAGAGATGTTGACAATATTATTGGTTAGGATCTTTGTGAGTGGGCGATGAGGCACCCACAGGAGAGGAGCAGAGGAAGATGGTGATGAGAGGTAGGAAATGGGATAGTGGTGGAAGAGGAAGAGTTGGGATTATTTTATAAATTTTAATATTATTCGGAACAAATTATAAATATTTAATATTATAGACACCTCATATTTGATTTTAGCTTTTTAAAGTTACATATGTGTTTCACACTGGTCCAACTAGGAAAGGTATCGCTATCTTTTCAATTCTTTGGGCTCCAGAGCAATCACCAAAATGACAATAGATTTTAATTAAAAATGGTTTTTGTTTCGATGCATATGGGATATCGCTCCCCCTTGGGTAATCAATGATGTGATTTTATGGATTTCAAAACACTTGAGTTCGTGAAATATGTTACTTAGTCTTAAGCACAAATAACCAAAAAGTATAAGTACTCCTAAATTTTATAGGGATAACAAAGAAACTCCTTACAAATGAGTTTAGTTTTGATGCACTATTTGTAGTGTCATCCAATCAAATTATATCATTCACATAACTCTTCAAATAGTGGAGATAAGATTTAACCACTTTTTACTAGCAATACATGATTGTATGACAGTATAAAGTACTTTTACACTATTAATAAATATAAATTAAACTCATTAAAAATCGAGATTAATTTTGATTCAATGGATTGTACTATCAACTAATCATATCCTTATATTAGTTAAACTTTTATGCCCTATTTGATATATAGTATAAGGCCAAATAGTATTAGCTAATACTACAAACCTAATTTGTATCACACGTTTGGTGTCACATATGATAGTATAATATTATATAGTCAAACCATTTGTATCGTACGTGTTAGCTCCAAAACCATTGACAAAGCTCTTATAGCTTAAGTTTTGAATGACAATAATGCATATTTTGTTAAAATATTTTGAAGAAAGAACTAATGGTTTGCTTGAATTTCTATAATATTAACAAGAATTTTCTCACATACATATAATTCAGTCTTGATATATTTTTCACATAATCATAATTCAACATGATAAGAATCTCATTCAAAGAGATTTAGGTTCTTAAGAATGTGAAAAATAGCTCAAAAATTAAATTACAACAAGAAAGAAACTTAAGAAAGCAAGCTAGAGCGTGAGAAAGTAAATTTGAGACTTCATAAACCAGTTTGTAACTTCATGACACATCAAGAAAGTACTCTCACATGATCAAGTTAAGCACATCATCATCATTGTAACACCCTTCTTATTATAGTGCTATGCTTGAGTCATAACCTTACAGTAAGTAGTTGTTGACAAGAAATTTTCTTCTATATATAAATTAGGTGCCTTCTCCAGTACTGTGAATACCCGATTTTATTCGGCCCGATAATAAAAAAAATCCTCTTCAGCTCATTTACATCTTCAGCCCAATTGTTTTGGCTTGGTACCCAATTTTCTTTTTAATCCATTTGTGTTTTTGTTTTCAGCCCATTCTTTTTTTCTTATGTTTGAGTTTGTTGTTCAGTTTGTACAAAAAGAAAAAAAAAAGGGAAGCTCAACCCGTCTCAGCCCGTTTTCACTTCTAGCAAAACAAAAATAATAAATAAAAATGAAATTTGAAAAGGAAATAAAGGAGTTCACGGACTCCTTCTCATCTGGCCGAGGCATACACGTGAAGTAACAGTAGCATGGGGATAGGAGAAAGCATGAAAAATAAAACAGACACAATGATGGTGTCTTGAAAATTTTCGGATCTCTCTTTCGGTGGAGTTGAAAAATAATAACACGGGATACACAGGGAGAGGGGAGGAACCAGAGAAAAATTTCAAAGAAAAGAGATCAGAATCCAGTAACAATTCCAGTCATAGAGTCCAGCAAATACAATCTAGCAAAAAAAGGAAAGATCAAGGTAAACAACAGAAGCAAGTTCATCATCATATCATCAAATTTTTTTTTTTTTTAAAAAAAGGGAAGACACAGGGGGCCGCGGCCACCCTTCACTATCGCGGCCTTTCCCCTTTCAACATCATCAACCTCATCCCCTCAAAACACCATCCCTCCCCTCCATGAACCTCCATATCGCGGCAACCACCATAGCCACCACTTCCAACATCAACAACCAGAACCGCCGGTCTCTCCCCATGCCCGATCTCCGCCCAGAACCGCCGATCTCCCCCATGCCCGATCTCACGCTTCCTCTCTGCCCATCCTTCATCATACACCAACCTCCACCACCATTCCTTCCCTCCATAACCACCACCGCACCCATTTGTCAACAACACCATGAGCCACGGCTTCCTCTTCCTTCTTCCTCCCTGGACCACCACTTAGTGCTGCCGACTTTCCAGCCACCGCGTTAACCTCCGCCAGGCCGAGCTTTCCATCATCGCCGCCACCGGCACCGGCACCACCCCCGCCAGCTTCTCCTCCGTCTCGATCTCAGTCCGCGGTGGCTCAGCCTACTCCCATGAGCACCGCGCCCTTCCCTCTCCCACTCGATCTCTCTCTCTTACTCGATCTCCCTCTCTTACTCGATCTCCCTCTCTTACCCAATCTCCCTCTCTCTCATTCTCTTAACTTCTCTCTTTTCTCAGTCTCAATCCTTCTCTCTTCCTCCATCTTTCTCTTATTTTCGGTTCCTTGCTGCGTGTGTGTGTGCAAGACGTGTTAGTGTGGGTTAAAGGGTGTATGTGTGTGAGTCATGGTGAGAGAGTGCTGGGAGAGGGAGATTTTTTCTTTTTACTTTAGTGGGGTATGTGAGTCCGTGAGTGACTGAATGGGAGAGAGAGAGAGTGATATATATTTGTTTAGTATTTTAGTGTATGTGGCTGTGAGCATAAGAGAGAGTTTTCTCTTTTATTTTATGTGTATGTACTAGCTATGCGAATTTGAGTTTTGATTTTGTATATATAAGAGGGAGACGGAAAGTTAATTTAAATTTGTGTATATATGTGTTTTTAAAGGTATAAAAAAAATGATAATGAATTTTAGATTGAGTTTGTATATATTAGTTTTTTATTTATTCATCTATGTTCTTAGATTAAGGTTATTATATTTTAATGGTTTTTTTTTTTTTTGGTTTTGGTTTACTTGATTAGTATTTATTTCATTTTAGCTTAGAGTATAAATAATAAAAAAGGATTTTCATTTACTTTAAGTTTCAAGTACATATTCGAGTTTCTTTTTTTATTTTCTTTTTTAAAAATAAATAAATAAATAAATATAATAAAAAATATAGAATTAGCTTAATAAATTGGTATTGGGTAGAATTGTCTTATTGGAGTAGATTTTGGGTTTGATTTAGTTTAGGCCTGAATAAAAGTTTTTTACTTTGAGTTTGTAATAAATATTTCAATATTTCGATAAAAAAAAAGAATTTGTATTTTTTTTATTTGAATGGAATTAGATAAATTAATTGCAAAGAAAAAAGGAAAGAAATGAAAACAAGTGATTCAATTTAATTTCATTTTATTATTTTGGGTGAATTTAATGTTAATGTTTCTATTAATTAAAAAAGGACTAAAAAATAAAAATTAGGACCTTTCTTTAGTTTAATTATTTTAGGTGTTTTGCTTAAATTAATGATGTCTATGTTTATAGTTTAATTATTTTACGTTTATAGGTGTTGCTTAATTTCTATTGTGTAACTTTTTAGTTTAATTATTTTATATGTTTATACGTTTTGTTTAAATTAATTATATAAGGGTATTCATGAATGTTTTTTTTTAGTGTCTTGCTTAGATTAAGAGTGTTTGTGTTTTATGATTTTTTTTTAGTTTAATTACTTTCTGTGTTTATGTGTTTTGATTAAAATTAATTGTGTAATTATAATATTTTGCATTTCTAGTTTAATTATTTTACATATTTTGTGTATTTGCGTTTGTGAAATATTTTTTTAGTTTTGTTATTTTATATGATTATGCGTTTTGTGTGTAATTATGCTATGAATTATTTTAGTTTAATTATTTTATATGTTTATACGTTTTATTTAAGTTAATTGTGTTTAACTTTGTAGGTTCCTGTCAAAATTAGAATTTTGTCTAAAAAGAGAAGTTTTATCCATTCTGGATTCAAAATAAGTACTTGAGTGTTTTATTAAATTGTATTGAAAAAGGGGTTAATTGAGCCGAGACGGTTTGTTAATCTCATGTTAGAATATTTTAGCTGTGACAGCTTGATATTCAAAATCTCTTTTCAAAATAGAGTTAATTTAACCGCGACGGTTTGTTAACTTTAAATTTCAGAATATTTTAGCAGTGACAGCTTGATATTCTAAAATTCTCTTTCGAAATAAGATTAAACAATACATAAATATTTTAATAGAACTACGTGACTTTAAATTCCCTATTCAATCAAGGGATACATAGGAGCAGGTAATTCCGATCCCTATCAAGTCAAAATTAACTTTTCACAATTCATTTTATTTGTAAATTTTTAATACTTCTTTACTTGTTTTCTTATGCAAATTTTGTATTTTTGTTATACTTATAAATAATTTCTTTTTCTAGAATATTTTATTTAATATTCATTTGTAAGGGGAATTTTAGATAAAGATGTTAATTTAGCCGTGATGGCTTGTTAACTCGATATTTCGGTCATTTGAGTTGTGACAGCTTAATGACCTGAAAATTCCCTTAAAAATATTGTTTTTTTTTCTTTTTTATAAAAATATAAAAAATCAATTTCTTCTTACCTTATTTGTAAATATTTATTAGTTATATTTTAATTTTCGATTTAAATTTCTTCATTTATTTATCTTTTTTTATTTCAAATAATAAGGTTAATTTAGCCGTGACGGCTTGTTAACTTAATATTTTGGACATCTGAATTGTGACGGTTTGATGCTCCAAAATTTCATTTTAAAAGAAAGTTTATTTTCTTCATAATTTTCTTATAAGTAAAAAAAAATAAATATTCCAAAGGTTATTAATAATTTGCACAATTAATTAAAGGTACCGTCCAAGGACGGGTGTACTAGGTTGTATGGGATTAAATTCCTGCCCTTCCCTATACATAACCGACTCCTGAACTCAAATTGGTTTCAAAGACTATTTTTTAAAAAATGGGTTTTTCCAACGTTTTTCCAATTTTAAATAAACTTGATGGCGACTCCATAATTTTCAAACAACTTTCTTCTTTTTCGCCGTCCCCGTCACGATCCCGGTTGTGACAGATGGCGACTCCACTGGGGACTTCCAAGAGACTCAAGCCTATTTTAGTTAGTTGTGCAAATTAAATATAGCCTTTTGATGTTTATTTTCCTTTTCTTAGTTTACTTTGTCTAATATTTTCTTTCTTTATGCTTTGTTTCTTACAGAGTCTTTACCTTTCATGTGTTTATTTATAGTGATGGCTTTATTTGTTAAAACCTTAGGATGGATGACTGTTATTGGGTTCTGTACATGTTTGTTTGAGTTGTTTTTGCAGGTATTAGTCATGGGTAGTTTTAGGATTTCAGGTTTGTATGCTCTTTTCACACACAACACTTACACGTTAATCACACACGAGTGGGGCCCTATACCCGGGTCTGAGTGTAACTTGAGATAGGTAAGAGATTGTGTAGTGGTAGCCATTTTGGATGTTCATCCTGTTTGGTTATCGCGAAAATCTCATCTAGAGTGTGATTCTTTCATGAATGCCCTACACCTAGCGGTTCACCTGCTGTTGTGGGTAACATTCTGAAATGAGTCTTAACTCTAGAGACCATAGAACTCTGAGAATATAGACCCACCCGGTGAAAGTGTTCACAAAGTAGAATGACCATAGGATCATAGAACGAATCTCCAGAATTTACCTCAAATAGGACACAAAGAGAGCATGCATTTTCCTTAATTCCCTTCTTTGTATATAAATTCTTATAATTGTTCTTTGCATATAATTTCCTTTCACAAATTGTTTATTATTTCTCCTTTCGTTTAAATCAAATTTTTGTGTTATGGCAGGTTTGTTAGAAGGTTGAACTTAAATCTTGTTGTAAGTATCTTTGGAAAATGGAAACGAATATGAGACCAAACAGTCAGGAAGGTGAAAAGTTGAAAAGAACTTTGCGTCTTAAAGCCAAGACATCTGACACTAAAAGCCTGAGATCTTTGGGTCAACTGTTGAGGTTACCACAACGCCTGTCTCTCATCAGAAAATATGGAAAGATTTTGAATCTCTTAGAAGTGGAAGAACAGGAAGAAGCAATCACAGCACTGGCACAGTACTATGATCCTCCGCTCCGATGTTTTACTTTTCATGACTTCCAGTTAGCACCGACCATTGAAGAATTTGAGAAGATTCTGGGGTTACCACTAGAAGGAGAAAAACCTTATTACTACCAAGGTCATTATCCTTCTTTACAAACCCTATCAACTGTCCTAAGGGTAGGCGTAAAGAATTTGCATGAAGCACAGAAATGTAGGAATGGGACCTATGGATTCTCAAGAGATTACCTGGAAGAGCACATGTACCATCTGGCACAAGCAGAAGATTGGGATACTTTTGCAGATGTACTAGCCCTCACTATCTATGGCACTGTCTTATTTCCGAATATTGAAGGCTTAGTAGACTTTGCGGCTATTGATGTATTCCTTGCTCGCAAGTTCCATGGTCATAATCCCGTTCCAGCCCTCCTGGAAAATGTTTATTGTACTCTGAACTTTTGCCATGAGAGAAATGGTAAGAGAATTCTGTGCTGTTTACCACTGCTATATGTGTGGGCTACTTCGCACATATTCCAAAGGAATTACAAGGCGCCTTGTCCGATTAAAGACCTAGGAATGCATAATATCAAGAAGAAGAGTGGACAAGAGTGGGCTCAAGGCCTGGCCAAATTGAATGAAAAGATGATACGATGGTATCCCTGGAGGGAGGATGGTCAAACTCTGATTTATCAGTGCGGAAGCTTTCCAAATGTACCTCTCATGGGTACCCGAGGATGCATAAATTACAATCCTGTCTTGGTATTGCGCCAACTTGGTTATCCCATGATGGGACCTCCTTCTGAAGCTGCAGTTACTCCGTTTGTCTCATATTATCAAGACTCCAATGACATTGGCCTGCTGCAGAAAGTCCGATATGCTTAGAACAAGATCGTCCGCAAAGGAAAAGAATTGGGAATGAGGAGTTGTGCAGTGAAAGAAAGTTATCATCAATGGGTGAAAAATAGAGCTCCAGAGATCAAGCTGCCTTTCAAGGTCATAACTATTACTCCCTTGGATGAGGCATCAGCATGCCGCTTTCATGAAGACGAAGACATCAAAGAAGTAAAAGAGAAATTAGACAAGGTTGAACAAGAAAGGATACAAATAGAAGCCGAGTTGAAGAGTGCCCACCATAACTATGCAACCTTAAAACGAGAAAGCACTGAAAAGGATCAAGTTCTGGAAGGAACAAACAAGAAGTTGAAGATGGGGTACGAGCACATGATGAAAACCAAGGAATGCTTCAAAGCTGCCAACAAAGAGCTAGGAGTCCGGAGGCAGGAGCGTGATAAAGCACTAGTTGAAAATCAACAATTGAAGGAATCACTCCGAAAAGCCAAAGTTGTTGAAGAAACTGCGTTAAAAGGCAAGGAACAAATGCAACAACAAATGGAAGAATTGAATGAGGAGTACCAGAGGAAGATTGAAGAACTAAGCCAACACATGAATGATGAAATTGTGAAATATCAAGTTGCTCTGGAAGAAGAAAAGAGAAGAACTGCAAGTTTGGATTTTGAAGTACAACATCAAAATCACATTATTCATGAGCTGAAGACTCGCTTTTCAAACTTGGCAGGGTTGGCTAACGCAGCCATAGAAGATGTTCCAAGCTATTTAAGATTGGCCGAGCAAGGAATAATCCCTTTCAAGAACCCAATTGAGATTAGCAATCTTATTAACTATTGTAAAGACTTGATTGGGAGAATGAAGCAGATGATTGCTGAGAGATGTTGAGAAAGGCATTGGTGGTTTTACGATGTATTTTCTTTTGTCGTTGTGGAAACGAATGTAAGAAAGATGACGGTTGTAATATGCCTTCACGAATAAAAGAATCTTTATTTCTCTGTATTGTGTTGGTCTCATAGCAATATCCATGACTTAGTACTTTTGAACGAGACGTTCTGGGGAACAGTTATCATCAAAGATACTCATATCAAGACTTAGTTTGATCAATGATTTCTAACAAATAGCCATATTTTTGTCTCTTACTTTTTACTAAAATTGTTTTTTTTTTTTTTTGCTAAGGTAAAAATCCATCACAATTGGGCGCCCAAGGAAAACCGATATCGATCAAACTCGAATTCACAATACCAGAGCCCGGACCAAAATGGCTGGAGGAAATGGTGACTCAGAAAGGGGTATCCTAATCACAACTGCTTCTGAAGTAGGAAGAAATCTGAGTGATGAGGTTGATGCGGTAAGAGGAAAACTGAATGAATTGTCAAACAACCAAGGAAGACTGGAGGATATGATGCGGGCCATACAAGAATCACTTAACCTATTGGGAGCTCATTCAGCAAATGCGCAACCAAATACCGCGACACTGGGTATGCCTGTGGTATCGGGTACAGCTCTAAATGTCACTGTAGGGATGAATGATATGGGTGAAATCCCGAATAACCTCCATGGGCAACCATCGCCCATGATACCATTGGTAATCCCTATCGGAGAAGGCTATCGTTCCTTAGAAAATGTGCAAACTCATGAGCATGGGCATATTACCCCTATCTGGGAACAACCTCGTGTGGTCATCCAGAAGTAGCCATCCTCCTCAGAAAATAGTCGTGCAGAGGCAGAAAAAGGAAAGTTCAAAGAAGAATGGATGGACAAGATTCAAGAGCAGATTAGGGTTATTTAGGGACCTAGTCCCTATGGCTATGTGGAAGTCGAACAGCTCTGCCCTTCTTCTGACATAGTAATCCCTAAAGATTTTAAGATTCCTGATTTCTCAAAGTATGATGGGACGGGTAATCCTCTTTTCCACTTGAAGAGTTATTGTACCAAAATGATGATATGGTCAAAGGACGAAAAATTCCTCATCAGTTTCTTCCATGAAAGCCTGACTGGACCTGCTTTGGAGTGGTACATTCAACTAGACCACTCAAAGATTTCCAGCTGGAGAGAATTGGCGGACCTGTTCATGAGCCAATACAAGTTCAATCTTGATGTGGCACCTACCTGGGAGCAATTAAGCTCCATGCAGAAGAAGAAGGATGAATCATTCAAGCAGTATGCTCAAAGGTGGAGAGCCTTGGCTGCTCAAGTTCAACCACCACTTATCCTAACTGAAATGTGTTCTTACTTCTTGGGAACCTTGGGATCGCCTTACATCGGGACAATGGCAGGGGCAGCATACAAAGATTTCTCTGAGTTGATAACTGCTAAAGAAAGAATTGAGAGCTTAGCAAAAGCCGGCAAGCTTCCCATGAGCAGCGAAGACACAAGAAAAAGCTTCCCGTTCAGGAAGAAAGAAACAGATGTTAATTATGTGCATGGACAACAATCCTTCATCCCAAGATATACACCAACACGTCCACGAGTCCAACTGTCGTCATACCACGCACCTATCGCTCCTTACCCACCCTACCAAACCACACCAACCACAAACACTGTCTCATATCCCCAGCCACAAGTTAACAATATCCACATAAGGCCATACCAACCAGCTCACTCAACATACACCTCAGCACCTCGACTAAACTTCCAAAACCAGAACCGAAATCGATTTCCTAACCTTCCACCTTTTCCAAAGCTATCCATTTCGAATGCCGACCTCTTTCAAAAACTAGTTGATGCTCACTTGATCTCTGCATATCCCGTGTACCCATTAGAACCGCCATTTCCAGCATGGTACAACCCAAACCTTACTTGCAAATATCATATGGATATTGCGGGACATTCCATAGAGGATTGTGAAGGATTCAAAATGGCGGTAAGGAGATTAATGGCTTGTGGGAGGTTGGACCTTCAAGAAGATTCAAAACCAGACATTGTTAATAACCCGATCCCGAAACATGAAGGAGGAAGTCGGTTGAATGCCTTGGAGGTAGAAGAACCTTTGATTAAGAAGGTTTTGAATCTCCGAACACCGATGGAAGAAGTGTTCAATGGCTTGAGAAAGGCTGGATACAACATCACAACAGCTGCATCCGTGATGAAAGAAGATGAGAAATATGACATGGAGTCAAGCTGTTTATATTATTGTGGAGGTCTTGGCCATGATATAGAAAATTGTTGGGATTTCAAGGCTCGTGTACAGGGATTGCTCAATTTGGGGGTGGTTCAAGCAAAAAAGAGGCTAGGTTTCAAAGAAGAAGTAAACATGAATGATCGCTTTGTGCTTCGGATACCATCACTTAATCCGACTCCAAAACCAGAAAAAGTGGTGATCACTGTGAAAAAGCTGATACCCTCTGGGTATGAGGATACACATGCTGTACCTTGGAATTATGAAACCAATGTGGAGACAAATAGAGACATAGGGGAAGCCTCATAAGTCCAAACAAGTGAATTAGTAGCGGAGGTAAAAGGAATAACAAGAAGCGGAAGAGTTTATGGACCCGGAGAGTTGGAAAAAGGAAAGCTTGTTGAAGAAGAGAATATCGGAAAAGGTTCTGGTATGGAAAGGAAAGGAAGAGAAGAAGATGAAGAAGAGGAGTTCCTAAAGATCATGAAGCAAAGTGAGTATGACATACTGGAGCAATTGAAGAAAACTCCCGCCAAAATCTCCTTGCTGTCATTAATCTTGTCATCCGAATCTCACCAAAAAGCATTGTTAAAAGTCTTGAAAGATGCTTATGTGAAACCGGATGTTTCATTGGTGAGTATGGTGAATATGGTGGATCCGGTAAAACGTGTCAACATGATCACTTTCTCAGATGAAGAGATTGTATCACAGGCCAACCCACGAGCACTGTATATAACCCTAAAATGCAAAGGCTATATAGTGCCTAAAGTTCTCATTGACGGAGGGTCGGGACTAAATGTCTTGCCAGCGTCAACCTTGAGCTACTTGTCAATGGGCAAAGATGATATTTCACCACAAATGATGATCGTGAGAGCTTTTGATGGAGTGAAGAAAAACATCCTGGGGGAAATAGTGCTGCCATTGGAAATCGGCCCAAGCCGATTTGAGGTTTTATTCCAAGTGATGGAGATTGAGTCTGATTACAATATGCTGCTGGGAAGACCATGGATTAACAATGTTGGTGCTGTTCCTTTAACCTTGCATCAAAAGGTTAAGTACATTGAAAATGGTTCAGTCATTACGATTCATGGGGAGAAAGAAATTATTGTATCAAAACCAGTCACACTTCCATATGTTGAAAATGTGGAGTTAGTGGAAAATAGCTTATGGCACAGTCTGGAGGTGGTAGGGCTGAAGCAGGAACAGAGAGAGTTTCCAAAGCAAGATGTTAATCAGGTAGTGGCTCATATCATGACCAAAAATGGTTATCTGCACGGCAAAGGGCTGGGACCACGGTTGCAGGGTATCAAAACACCTCTACCTATCTCAGGGAAACCTAACCGATTTGGTTTAGGATATGAAGCATCATTAGAGGAGCAGATCAAGACCATGGCTCTTGAACCAAAGAAACCAAAAGAGAAGATGAAGCAGATCCCTCATCTGAAGGAGACATTTCCTTATCCGGCTGGAGTGATTATGGCTGAAGAAGGATGTATCCCTAGCTATTGTCCAACCATCAATATGGTGGATGTTGAGAAGCTTGAAGAATGCAACAATGCTTATACTGTCAACCGTGAGGAGATGCTGATGAATTGGACAGCCGAACCAATGATTGATGTTGTTACTTCAAAGTAATCATTTGGGATTGTATTAATTGTATTCGCTTTTATGTATGCTACTTTGAGACATCATCTGAATAAACTTGCATGTTCATCCATCAATTTTTCTCTTTTCCATCTGCTATTCTTTTCTTTATCATTATTTCCTCGAACCATTAATTTGCGCCTTTTTATTCGTGTTTCACCCATTATTTGTCTTGGCATTCCAACCCACCGCAATTACTTTCCAGGGATTTAAGTGTAGGAATTTTGCCACATGAAAGGGATTTTGAAGGCCAATCAATTGATTCTCTTACTGCACTTGATTGTGATAGTTATGAATCTGAAGAAGATGAAGAAGCTGTTGACAAATTTTCAGGGTTACTACAACACATGGATAAAGGATTTGACTTAGATAATGAGGTGGTCGAAGTAATTAACATGGGCACCGAAGAAGAGAAGAAAGAGTTGAAAATAGTAGAGAATCCTGAGCGAACAGAGATGATTGCTTTGTTTGAAGAATACCTAGATATTTTCGCATGGTCTTATCGTGATATGCCAGGACTGGATCCAGAGATTGCTTTACACAAGATCCCTTTGTACCCAGAAGCTGAGCCGAAAAAGCAAAAGTTGAGAAGAATGCGGCCTGACATGTCACTAAAGATAAAAGAAAAAGTGACTAAACAGCTAGAGGCTGGGTTTCTGGAGGTGTCAAGACACACAGATTGGGTGGCCAACATCGTGCCTGTGCCTAAAAAGGATGGGAAGGTCAGGATGTGTGTCGACTATCGGGACCTGAATAAAGCTAGCCCGAAAGATGATTTTCCACTCCCTCACATTGATGTCCTTGTTGATAATACGGGCAGAAATCACCGATTTTCATTTATGGATGGATATTCCGGGTACAATCAGATTCTCATGGATGTTCATGACAAAGGAAAAACTACGTTCATAACTCCGTGGGGAACATTTTGCTACACAGTCATGCCGTTCGGGTTGAAGAATGCTGGTGCCACTTACCAACGTGCTATGGTTGCATTATTCCATGACATGATGCACAAAGAAATTGAAGTGTATGTAGATGACATGGCCGCTAAGTCCAAAAAGGGAGAAAGCCATGTAGCAGTTTTGCAAAAGCTGTTTGAAAGGCTCAGAAAATATAAGTTGCGGCTGAACCCAAATAAATGTGTCTTTGGAGCTTCCACAGGGAAATTACTGGGATTCATTGTCAGCAGAGAAGGGATAAAGGTGGATCCGGATAAGGTGAAGGCTATACAAGAAATGCCAGCCCCCCGAACTGAAAAGGAAGTGAGAAGTTTTCTTGGGAGGCTCAATTACATTGCTAGATTCATTGCCAATTTGACCAGTACTTGTGAGCCTATATTCAAGTTGCTGCGAAAACATCAACCTGGAGAATGGAATGAAGAATGCCAAGAAGCCTTTGACAAAATAAAGACTTATCTAATGAAACCTCCAGTTTTGATTCCTCCTACACCAGGCCGTCCTTTAATACTGTATCTTACAGTGTTACCTACTTCACTCGGGATAATGTTGGGGCAATATGATGAATCTGGAAAGAAAGAACAGGCCATTTATTATTTGAGTAAGAAGTTTAATGAATGCGAATCTCGCTATCTGGCAATTGAAAAGACCTGTTGTGCATTAGTATAGGCTTCCAAGAGGTTGAGGCAGTACATGTTATACTACACTACTTGGCTGATTTCTTGAATGGATCCATTAAAGTGCATATTTGATAGTCCTCATGTGTCATTGACAATGTCAAAATGGCAAGTGCTGCTGTCTGAATTTGATATCAAATATGTCACTCAAAAGTCTATCAAAGGAAGTGCGATTGCTGATCATCTAGCTGAAAACCCTCTGGAGGGTGTACAACCCATTATGCTTGAATTCCTTGATGACGAAGTGTTGACACTAGAAAGAGAAGATGAGAAAGAGGAGAATGTGTGGAAGATGTACTTTGATGGAGCTGCCAATATGAATGGATGTGGAATCGGAGCTGTAGTAGTCTCATCAGCTGGGAAACAGTACCCAGTTTCCATCAAATTAGACTTTGAATGTACCAACAATATGGCGGAATATGAAGCATGTGCAAATGGTTTGCAAGTTGCGATTGACTTGGGAATCAAAAATCTAGAAGTCTTTGGAGACTCTGCGCTCATAATCTATCAAGTTAATGGAGAATGGTGCACAAAGGATCCAAAATTGGTGCCTTATCAGAAGCATTTGTCTCAGTTAATTGAGCACTTTGATGATATATCATTCTCTCATTTAACTCGGGACAAGAACCAGTTTGCGGATGCTTTAGCGACTTTGGCCGTGATGACTAATTTGGAGGTCCATGCTAATGTTCAACCCATCCGTGTAGAAATGCAAGGTGAACCTGTATATTGTGACAATGTGGAGACTGAACCAGATGGACAACCATGGTATTATGATATCAAGCAGTATATTCAAAAAGGAGAATACCCAGCAGGTGCAAATGAGGTGGATAAGAAGACAATTCGGAGACTGGCCATGGCCTTCTTCCTGAATGGTGAAGTCCTTTACAAGAGGAATTATGACACTACTCTCCTTAGATGTGTAGATGCTCATGAAGCTCGAATAATCATGACTAAAGTCCATGAAGGGATCTGTGGAACTCATGCCAATGGACATATGATGGCATGCAAAATCCTAAGAAGCGGTTATTACTGGTCCACCATGGAGAATGACTATATCAGTTATGTTCGGAAGTGCCACAAATGCCAAATATATGCAGACCGAGTCAATGCTCCTCCAGTTCAGTTGCATAGTATGATATCTCCTTGGCCTTTCTCGATGTGGGGCATGGATGTTATCGGCCCGATTAATCCCAAAGCATCTAACGGTCATCGTTTCATCTTGGTGGCAATAGATTACTTCACTAAATGGGTGGAAGCTGCTTCATATACCAACATCACACAGAAGATGTTTCTCAGATTCATCAAAAAGGACATCATCTGCAGATATGGAATTCCAGAAAGGATCATTACAGACAATGCTCCTAACCTCAATGGTGTCAAAGTTCAGAAGTTCTTTGAGACTTTCAAGATCAAGCATCATAATTCAGCTCCTTATAGACCTCAAATGAATGGTGCGGTTGAAGCTGCAAATAAGAATATCAAGAAAATCATCGCCAAAATGGTGGTGAGTTACAAAGACTAGGATGAAATGCTGCCATATGCTTTGCATGCGTATCGTACCAACATACGGTCAAGCACGGGAACAACTCTTTTCTCATTGGTTTACGGAATGGAAGCCGTATCTCCTATAGAGGTTGAAATCCCTTCGCTCAGAGTTTTGATGGAAGCTGAGCTGGAAGAATCTGAATGGGTGAAAGCTCGATATGAGCAATTGAACATGATCGAAAAGAAGAGGCTTATAGCCATTTGCCACGGCCAGTTGTATCAAAGTAGAATGGCTAAGGTTTTTAATAAGAAAGTCCGCCCTAGAGATTTTCATCCAGGAGATTTGGTTCTGAAGAAAATTCTTCCTAATCAAGAGGACACACGGGGGAAGTGGGCTCCAAGTTATGAAGGTCCTTACATTGTCAAGCATGCATTCTCAGGTGGAGCGTTGATTTTGCAAAACATGGAGGGACAAGAATTACCTAAACCAATCAATAGTGATGCAGTCAAAAGATTTTATGCTTGAAAAGATGCTTAAAAAGCCCGTTCGGTCGAAAACTCGAAAGAGCGACCTAAGCAAAATTAGGGCAAAGCAAAAAGGAAAAAGCCCGTTAGGTCGAAAACTCAAAAGAAGCGGCTTAAGTAAAAGTTAAGGCAAAACAAACGAAAAAGAAAGAAAGAAAAGGAAAGGGATGGCTCGCTAGGATGAAAACTCAAAAGAGCAGCCTAGGCAAAAGTTAGAGCAGAAAAGATAAGCATCTTCTCTGGCAACTGAAACTGGGGCAATTTTTGATAGTCCAACGAATCAAGCAAATAAAGGCTGAAACTGGGGCAATTTTCAAAGGAGTTTGAAGACATGTCGTCAGATATCACGGCTATGGTGTTCAACTTGCTTTAAGAAGTCAATTGATTGAGCCACAAAGAACCTAAACTGGGGCAAAAATTGTGTCTCCCAAAATTTTATCTTTCGCATTTCTGTTATTCAAAGCATTTTGTCATCTAATACACCAAACAATGAAAATGTCCATTCAGTTGATCCCTCTACCTTCTCTTTGAATGCATGTTTATTCATAATGTCTCAAGTAGGATAAATTTAAGCTGCAATTACGCAATCTAACAGTGTTTATAGCAATACATCAATGACTAGCATCATAATCCAGAAACTGCAGCTAAGCTTGACAGAAAAGTAATCAACCTTCCGAAAAGGAAAATGAGAGAAGAATAAAAATGAGCAAGGTCACAGAAGAAAAGAAAGCCTTTGTTGTGCCAGAAGGTCCAATTCTAAGATTATGAGTTTGATCGGTTAAAGTTTTCCTCGAGGCTTGCTCAAATTGGGTTACGGTTAGTTTTTCAATATCGTGTAAACTGAAGGTGGATAATTCAAGGCTTTGTGCATATGATTTGAAAAATGAAAAAAGGCTGTTTTCTTTTTTCAATTTACATTTCAGTCGGCCTCAGATGCCAATTTACATTTCAAGTCGGCCTCAGATGCCAATTTACATTTCAAGTCGGCCTCAGTTGCCAATTTACATTTTTAGTCGGCCTCAGATGCCAATTTACGTTTTCAGTCGGCCTCAGATGCCAATTTACATTTCAAGTCGGCCTCAGTTGCCAATTTACATTTTCGGTCGGCCTCAGATGCCAATTTACGTTTTCAGTCGGCCTCAGATGCCAATTTACATTTCAAGTCGGCCTCAGTTGCCAATTTACATTTTTGGTCAGCCTCAGATGCCAATTTACGTTTTCAGTTGGCCTCAGATGCCAATTTACATTTCAAGTCGGCCTCAGTTGCCAATTTACATTTTCTGTCGGCCTCAGATGCCAATTTACATTTTTAGTCGGCCTCAGATGCCAATTTACATTTCAAGTCGGCCTCAGTTGCCAATTTACATTTTTGGTCGGCCTCAGATGCCAATTTACGTTTTCAGTTGGCCTTAGATGCCAATTTACATTTCAAGTCGGCCTCAGTTGCCAATTTACATTTTCAGCTGGCCTCAGATGCCATTTTACATTCCCAGTCGGCCTCAGTTGCCGATTTACATTTCAGTCGGCCTTAGTTGCCAATTTACATTTTCAGCTGGCCTCAGATGCCAATTTACATTTTCAGCTGGCCTCAGATGCCAATTTACATTTTTAGTCGGCCTCAGTTGCCAATTTACATTTTCAGTCGGCCTCAGTTGCCAATTTACATTTTCAGCTGGCCTCACTTGCCAATTTACATCTTCAGTCGGCCTCAGATGCCAATTTACATCTTCAGTCGGCCTCAGATGCCAATTTACATTTCAAGTCGGCCTTGGATGCCAATTTACATTTCAAGTCGACCTCAGACGCCAATTTACATTTCTGTCGGCCTCAGATGCCAATTTACATTTCAAGTCGGCCTCATATGCCAATTTACATTTTCAATCGGCCTCATTTGCCGATTTAATTTCCAGTTGACCTCAGGTTACCATTTTACATTTCCAGCCAACCCCTTGTAAGTTTTTAAGTTTTGGTCAGCATCGTCTGCTTTAGACTCTTGCTAGCCTTTGCATTTGACTTTCTTAAGAGGTGCATCTTCTATTACCGTGTAGGTTTAGATCGTTTGCATTTCATGCATTGCCAAATAAAATCGATATTCATGTCTTTACTCATTCCTTATGACGACAATATAAAAACTTAGGTTTTTCATATTCTCTTATAAGAAATGAACAAAGAGGGGCAACTGTGAATACCCGATTTTATTCGGCCCAATAATAAAAAAAATCCTCTTCAGCTCATTTACATCTTCAGCCCAATTTTTTTGGCTTGGTACCCAATTTTCTTTTTAATCCATTTGTGTTTTTGTTTTCAGCCCATTCTTTTTTTCTCATGTTTGAGTTTGTTGTTCAGTTTGTACAAAAAAAAAAAAGGGAAGCCCAACCCGTCTCAGCCCGTTTTCACTTCTAGCAAAACAAAAATAATAAATAAAAATGAAATTTGAAAAGGAAATAAAGGAGTTCACGAACTCCTTCTCATCTGGCCGAGGCGTACACGTGAAGTAACAGTAGCATGGGGATAGGAGAAAGCATGAAAAATAAAACAGACACAATGATGGTGTCTTGAAAATTTTCGGATCTCTCTTTCGGTAGAGTTGAAAAATAATAACACGGGATACACAGGGAGAGGGGAAGAACCAGAGAAAAATTTCAAAGAAAAGAGATCAGAATCCAGTAACAATTCCAGTCATAGAGTCCAGCAAATACAATCCAGCAAAAAAAGGAAAGATCAAGGTAAACAACAGAAGCAAGTTTATCATCATATCATCAGAGTTTTTTTTTTTTTAAAAAAAAGGGAAGACACAGGGGGCCGCGGCCACCCTTCACTACCGCGACCCTTCCCCTTTCAACATCATCAACCTCATCCCCTCTAACCACCGTACCTCATCCCCTCAAAACACCATCCCTCCCCTCCATGAACCTCCATATCGCGGCAGCCACCATAGCCACCACTTCCAACATCAACAACCAGAACCGCCGGTCTCTCCCCATGCCCGATCTCCGCCCAGAACCGCCGGTCTCCCCCATGCCCAATCTCACGCTTCCTCTTTGCCCATCCTTCATCATACACCAACCTCCACCACCATTCCTTCCCTCCATAACCACCACCGCACCCATTTGTCAACAACACCATGAGCCATGGCTTCCTCTTCCTTCTTCCTCCCTGGACTACCACTTAGTGCCGCCGATTTTCCAGCCACCGCATTAACCTCCGCCAGGCCGAGCTTTCCATCATCGCTGCCATCGGCACCGGCACCACCCCCGCCAGCTTCTCCTCCGTCTCGGTCTCAGTCCGCGGCGGCTCAGCCTACTCCCATGAGCACCGCGCCCTTCCCTCTCCCACTCGATCTCTCTCTCTTACTCGATCTCCCTCTCTCTCATTCTCTTAACTTCTCTCCTTTCTCAGTCTCAATCCTTCTCTCTTCTTCTATCTTTCTCTTATTTTCAGTTCCTTGCTGCGTGTGTGTGTGCAAGACGTGTTAGTGTGGGTTAAAGGGTGTATGTGTGTGAGTCATGGTGAGAGAGTGCTGGGAGAGGGAGATTTTTTCTTTTTACTTTAGTGGGGTATGTGAGTCCGTGAGTGACTGAATGGGAGAGAGAGAGAGCGATATATATTTGTTTAGTATTTTAGTGTATGTGGCTGTGAGCATAAGAGAGAGTTTTCTCTTTTATTTTATGTGTATGTACTAGCTATGCGAATTTGAGTTTTGATTTTGTATATATAAGAAGGAGACGGAAAGTTAATTTAAATTTGTGTATATATGTGTTTTTAAAGGTATAAAAAAAATGATAATGAATTTTAGATTGAGTTTGTGTATATTAGTTTTTTATTTATTCATCTATGTTCTTAGATTAAGGTTATTATATTTTAATGGTTTTTTTTTTTGGTTTTGGTTTACTTGATTAGTATTTATTTCATTTTAGTTTAGAGTATAAATAATAAAAAAGGATTTTCATTTACTTTAAGTTTCAAGTACATATTCGAGTTTCTTTTTTTATTTTCTTTTTTTTTTAAAAAAAAAATATAATAAAAAATATAGAATTAGCTTAATAAATTGGTATTGGGTAGAATTGTCTTATTGGAGTAGATTTTGGGTTTGATTTAGTTTAGGCCTGAATAAAAGTTTTTTACTCTGAGTTTGTAATAAATATTTCAATATTTCGATAAAAAAAAGAATTTGTATTTTTTTTTATTTGAATGGAATTAGATAAATTAATTGCAAAGAAAAAAGGAAAGAAACGAAAACAAGTGATTCAATTTAATTTCATTTTATTATTTTGGGTGAATTTAATGTTAATGTTTCTATTAATTAAAAAAGGACTAAAAAATAAAAATTAGGACCTTTCTTTAGTTTAATTATTTTAGGTGTTTTGCTTAAATTAATGATGTCTATGTTTATAGTTTAATTATTTTACGTTTATAGGTGTTGCTTAATTTCTATTGTGTAACTTTTTAGTTTAATTATTTTATATGTTTATACGTTTTGTTTAAATTAATTATATAAGGGTATTCATGAATGTTTTTTTTTAGTGTCTTGCTTAGATTAAGAGTGTTTGTGTTTTATGATTTTTTTTTTAGTTTAATTACTTTCTGTGTTTATGTGTTTTGATTAAAATTAATTGTGTAATTGTAATATTTTGCATTTCTAGTTTAATTATTTTACATATTTTGTGTATTTGCGTTTGTGAAATATTTTTTTAGTTTTGTTATTTTATATGATTATGTGTTTTGTGTGTAATTATGCTATGAGTTATTTTAGTTTAATTATTTTATATGTTTATATGTTTTATTTAAGTTAATTGTGTTTAACTTTGTAGGTTCCTGTCAAAATTAGAATTTTGTCTAAAAAGAGAAGTTTTATCCATTCTGGATTCAAAATTTGTACTTGAGTGTTTTATTAAATTGTATTGAAAAAGGGGTTAATTGAGCCGGAACGGTTTGTTAATCTCATGTTAGAATATTTTAGCTGTGACAGCTTGATATTCAAAATCTCTTTTCAAAATAAAGTTAATTTAACCGTGACGGTTTGTTAACTTTAAATTTCAGAATATTTTAGCTGTGACAGCTTGATATTCTAAAATTCTCTTTCGAAATAAGATTAAACAATACATAAATATTTTAATAGAACTACGTGACTTTGAATTCCCTATTGCATCAAGGGATACGTAGGAGCAGGTAATTCCGATCCCTGTCAAGTCAAAATTAACTTTTCACAATTCATTTTATTTGTAAATTTTTAATACTTCTTTACTTGTTTTCTTATGCAAATTTTGTATTTTTGTTATACTTATAAATAATTTCTTTTTCTAGAATATTTTATTTAATATTCATTTGTAAGGGGAATTTTAGATAAAGATGTTAATTTAGCCGTGACGGCTTGTTAACTCGATATTTCGGTCATTTGAGTTGTGACAGCTTAATGACCTGAAAATTCCCTTAAAAATATTTATTTTTTTTCTTTTTTATAAAAATATAAAAAATCAATTTCTTCTTACCTTATTTGTAAATATTTATTAGTTATATTTTAATTTTTGATTTAAATTTCTTCATTTATTTATCTTTTTTTATTTCAAATAATAAGGTTAATTTAGCCGTGACGGCTTGTTAACTTAATATTTTGGACATCTGAATCGTGACGGTTTGATGCTCCAAAATTTCTTTTTAAAAGAAAGTTTATTTTCTTCGTAATTTTCTTATAAGTAAAAAAAATAAATATTCCAAAGGTTATTAATAATTTGCACAATTAATTAAAGGTACCGTCCAAGGACGGGTGTACTAGGGTGCGTGGGATTAAATTCCTGCCCTTCCCTATACATAACCGACTCTCGAACTCAAACTGGTTTCAAAGACTATTTTCTAAAAAATGGGTTTTTCCAACGTTTTCCCAATTTTAAATAAAGTTGATGGCGACTCCATAATTTTCAAACAACTTTCTTCTTTTTCGCCGTCCCCGTCGCGATCTCGGTTGCGACAAGTACCCTTATTTTTTTGTTAGGTACCAGTACCCTCACCCTATGTTACCGGTTACTTAATATTATCTTAATTTAAAATCTTATTTTTTAAATTTGAAATTTGATACTAAAATACTTAAAATTTTATGAAACCCCCATATCCACAGGAACCATTTTCATCTTGAGCACTCAATCACCTTTCTGGCCATCAAGACCCAAAAGAAAAAAAAGGAAACAAAAAAACCCAAGGCACTATTGTAGCAGCTGCCTTGCTTCTTTCTTCGACGCCATTGCTTAAGTAAGAACGTGTTCCCTCTTTTTCTTTTCTTTTCTTTTCTTTTTGTTGCTGTTGATTTGAGGTTCGAACTCTCCATTTTGTAAAATGAGGGGGAAAAAAAGGCTTGTGATTGTGATGTTAGCTCCACATTCTACGCTCCAAAGCAGGATCATACAATCTAGTGGGAACAGGCTTCTCCAGTCTCTAGGCCATCAAGCAAAATAGGGTCTGTAATCTTCACGTCGCTGCTCCTCCTTAACCCCTTATCAGTAAAGAAACCGAAGGCAACTGCCATTGCTTCATCCTTCTTCTCCATCATGGTTGTGAGTGCAGGGAAGCCTTGAATCGCATGAAAAAAAGAGTCACCGTGGCCAGATCTGTGTACCCAGATCAGTGTCTGTTTTTTATCCTGCTTTCGATTGCCTCTTGAAAAAAAAGCACTTTGCTACTTCCTTTCTCCTTCTTCGTGCTCCCTGTTAGTCTCTCCTGTGATTGTGCTTGTAGTCTCTCCAGTGAAGGTGAAATCTCTGTTTGTTTTCACATTTGTTTTTTTTTCCCTAATGCATTGCCTTTTCATTATTGGCATTGTGAGCTTACATTTTGTGTGGAATTGTGCCAGCAAATTTTCACATTTTTCAAATTCTTGGTTGAAATTGAAAGCTATAATGACACTCCAGAAGTCCATTTTTTATCCTTTTTTCTTTTTTATCCGTCTTAAATTTATAGTGAACTATGCTCATGCTTTTGCAATCCAATGAGTTCATGATGCTTTTCTTTTTCTTTTCTTTCTTTCTTTCTTTATTTTTCCTTTTGAAAAGATGGGGTCCGTGATCATGTGTTGAATATTGGGATTGAGATGCTTGGATTTCATGTTGCCCATTTGGGTTTCCTCCTATGGTTAGGCTGCCTTTCATCTAACAAGGAGTCTAAGAGGGAATTTCTTAGTTTCTTTATTTGTAGGGAAAGATTGATTTTTCATATGAACTTTGTGGTGGACTAATCCAGGTCCTGGAACTGTGGGTGTTGTGGCTCTATTGGCACTGGTCTCGTACTCTCATTCTCTAAGACTTATGTTAAAGTTTAGAATTGGATCCATTGGTGTATCTTACATTCTTTAATGTGTTTTCGTCAGTGCTCTTTGCGGTGGTTAGGTAATTTGTTATTAGTAATGATTAATTGCTTAGATAAAATCAAATCACGATGGATTGCAGGAACTCAAACTTGATTGTCCTATCAAATGATATTAACATTTTATTTTGTAGCTTTGGGGCATGCCCTGTATTTTAAGTTCTACAGTTTTGGTATTTACATGCTGTCAGGCTATCATCAGTACTATTTAAAATACATTGATAGCAGTTATAGGAGTAGTACTTAATTCTATGACAGTAGCTCAAGCAAGGTCTTAATGCATTGTTAACTGGAGGGTCTACCTTCTAAACACGCTAAACTCAACACAGTTAAAGAATCATTGGATCAAAGAATCACTCCATGAAAAAAATAAGAGCTTTTACATTTTATTTATTATTTTCCAAGAGTTATGGGTGATGAAAGAGATTTCAAGTGCATCAGTGCATTTCATTTTTCTAGATCTTGTATTGTATCCTATGTTACCTAATTTTTCTATGTGGTATATTTTCATTAAATCTTATAATGAAAAGGAAACAGCGAGTTGCCCTACAGAGTTTGTAGTGTTAACCAAAGACTTGTTAGATTGTTTTATGCATTTTCTTCTCCATCACAACAACATGCATGTGTTACTTCCATTTTTTGCTTTGTTGAGAAGTGTTCTAACGACCTATTGTGTTTGTAGTCCGTACTGTCTCTCATGTTTACAGATGAAGAGGAAAGTGATTGACCCCAAGCAGATTCTACAGTAGGCAAACAATGATTTCTTTATGCAATTAATTACAAGGTATGTAGTATGGTGTATGGTCTATGGTGTATAATGTTATCTGTTGCAATATGTTTTCTCTTTTTCTTTTAAATCTGTTCTTCTATTTTTATTTTTCCATAATTTTACATGAATGTGAAAAGAAAAATTGTTTTGTTTCTAATGTTTGAAGTTCAACTACGTGGCAGTCTTTTTCTTTTTCTATTTTTTAAGGCAATTATAGAGGAGATGAGAAAATAGGGGCTGATAATTTTGATTGAAAAAGGTCCTTTTTTTTTTCTAATTGATGTTGTTTGGCAACAGTATAGTTATTGTGCTAAGCTTATTTTGAGCACTAAAATGACGGGGGCTAAGTCTGGTTTTTTAGTTATTTTTGTGTGTTGAAGCTCTGTCCCTAAAAAACGAAGTGACATCCTCTTCTTTTAGGATGAAATTATGGGCTATGTGGCCATCATCAGTTTTTAATGATGCTTCTTCCTTTCTCTTATTATTATGATTAATTTTTTATTATTAGTTTCTGTTTTAGCATAAGCTATTCTTAATTTCTGATTGAGGACTTTCATTACATACCTAGGTTTGTTGCTTCTTGTGTGATCAATTCATAACAATTTGCATTATTGTGTTTTCTTTCGTTTCTGTTGATCACCAACTAATCATGTATTGGTTTGACAATAGACATGATTTCTGATAAGCATATGATGAGACAATGTGTCTATGTCTGATCCATATTGTTGATTATACCTTGTGGTACAATGCTTGGTGGTTATGGCGGTGGTTGTTGTTGTTTTCTATTTCAATTGTTTTAACTGGAATTATTATAGATGACAGAGGTTTTGTCTATGTTCAATGGTTGTTCCTTTCAGAGTACTAACCTTTGAACAAAAATAGAATAACCAACTTATTATGACATTAAGTTTTAGGTTTATAAACATAGCTATAGATGGGATACACCATCGTTGTCCTTATTGTGATGGATGGAATTTTCAAAAATGAAATTTGTATATAAAGCTTTCGAGTTTAGAAACAAGTTACTGCTGGTTCGAAGGGGAAGCAAAAAAATTAGCATTGTTAGGGAGTCATAAATTATGTGTTAAATATTGTTGCATTCTGGTAACTTTTTTTATACATTTATAAGACAATGTGTTGATAGTTCTGCCTTGGGATTCTGGGAATCAGAAAAATAGTATAAATATGTGAACACTATTATGGTTGCAGCTAATAGGAAGCCATTGGGGGTCAGAATTCTAGTATCTGAACTAAACTAGGCATATCTTTCTTGTTTGTACTGTGCTATTTGCATGATTCAATAACTCAATCTTCAAGTTATGTTCTTATCATAATATTGAAAGTTGAGTAAAGGCATGTCCGTTTTCTGATTTTTAAAAATTTTAGTAAAGTGGGGTCAGAATGTTTTATTTGTCATGTTGGTTTCAGCTATTTGTATTCTCTTATAGTCGTATGTACATTTCTCTTTTTCACACTATGATATAGGTCAAATTCCCTGTCTGTCTAATCAAGAATGCTAAATCTTAGTAATTAACATAGTTTGGTTGAACAGAATAATCCCTTATAGGATGAAATGGACATAGGATTTGAGAATATATTTCTAGGTTAAGAGATTGTTGGCTACTTGTTGCAATAGAGTTTTCTTTTCCATGAATTTGTTAATCAAAGGATCAAAATGCTAGCTGAGATGGGTTGCTTTTGCCAGCATTGCTTAGTTTATTACTAGGATAGAAACTTCGCATTACCCAAAATATTAGCATGTCAATTATGACATTTATCTTGGTAATGGACACTAGTTTTCCTTTTAGTTCAAGCTTTTCCTTGAAACTATTTCTTTTCGAAAATGGCTACCACCTTTCTTTTGTGAATCTAATCATTTTACCAATTCTCTTTTGGGCATTTCTTTGGTAGCCTATATTTTTTTGGGTATCGATACCTTCACTATGGGTTGAAAGCTTTACCAGTTTACCGGTTATTTGTTATTTACTTGTTTTAAACCCTTATTTTCCAAATTGGAAACCTAACAAGGAAATGTATACAATTCTATCAAAGCCCCAATAACCATTTTTAATGTTTTATTCAATCATCTTCATGTCTTAATGCTATCATGAACATCTACAGAAGCTTTTCTTCACTTTATCCGTCTGCAGGCACCATTCTTCAATCTTTTAAAACAAAAGGTGAAACTCATATCATAGCATGCCACTCTCTTGTTTCATCTTGTCCCCTACTCATTCTCGTTTCATAGGATTTCAAGTTGAGGACGTAGGACACATAGTTATGCGTTATTGTGTTGTAAGAGGATTTTTTTCTTATTGTGTGTGCTCTACAAATGAGTTTTATTTTTGTAGAGTAAATTCTTTAGTGTGCTTTTTTGCTACATATTATTATACTAACTAGAAAGTGTAGTTTGTTCTGTAGTTCTTTGAATTGAGGGGCTTTAATTTTGTTACATTCGATATTCCTTAGAGTGATACGGATGAAATACTATTCATATTGGTGAAGAAGGGGGAGTTCTTTAGAAGTTTTGGCTCCTTATGTTATTTGCCTTCATTGCACCACTATTGATCATGCCTTTTTCTTTGTTAATTTCATCCACAAGATTACAACACATACATATATATGTTTCCTCGATTTCTTTGTCTCTCCGTCCCAAACATGATTACATCTTAATTATCGTACACCTTCAGAAAATCACATGTTCTCCATAGCATTCAAGAGAACTTGATCCCGCAAATGCTGGTAATTCGAATCATTTCACTAAAATTTATTTTAGGTAATTATATGTTTGTTTAATTTGATAGACACTGAAAATAAAAATGTGTTGGGCTTCATAGAAACCAATTCCTAATTCAATATTTTTGTTTGTATAGAAAATAGGAGAGTGATAATTTGTAAAATGCATCATACATAGGTAAGTTTTTCTTGCACGACTTGTGAATTGCTTTTGATCATATGAACTTCATGATAATGAAACCGCGGTGTTGGCATATCATAATGACCTATGTTAGGGAGTGAAGGCATTTAAAATTAAATTAGATTAGATTCAGCATATGTTTGGCTATACTGTTTAGAGAACAAGTCTAGATCTATGTAGATGTGTGAATTCCTTTCAACATGCCCCCATCAATTTTTGATTTGTTTTCCTTCCTTTTATTTTGGGTTATTGTCACTTATAATTTGACTTTTTTCATCAGAGTTTGTTGTGGACTGATGGCAAACATAGTGTACCATGTTTATTAGATTAATTTTTTATGCTATATTGAAAGCATTAAATTATTTTCAGTTAAAAGCATTTATTTGATGGCATTAAATTTTTTGATTAATTTAAGTTGATTCATTCTAACGAATTAATATAATTTTTTCTCTAATCATGGTCTTTACTTTGTACTATTTGTTCCTTTTTGCATTTAGGTTTAAGAGCTGTTACAACAAGAACTTTGCAAAATTTTGGGAGGCAACTAAAGGTGATGATGCTTTTAATGATTTAGTTATTTTGGTTTTTGTTTTTGTTTTCTAATGTCTTCTTTTGAAGTCTTAGTTGCTATTTCTCATGCCTCATGATTTGTTGGAAGTTTTGATCTTTATTGATTACAAACTGAATCTGGACATGGGTTTTCTCTAGGAAGTGCTGGTGTTTTGGTTCTAGCTGAAATAAAACAATTTTGTTATTTGAGTTAGGGTTTAGGGTTCGCCAGTTACAAGAAATGGACAAGATTTACTTTGATTTGGCTAAATTTAGTGCTTTTTGAAGTCAATAGGAGTTAGTCTGGCTAGTGAATACTGATGAAATTATAAAAATTCTGCCAGTAGGGACTATATATCCTTCAGTTCAGTTTTGCGCTTTTAATGCATAATGTCATCCATTTTGTATGTACTGTATGGGAAAGGTGTTTGGTGTGATTATATTTTTTGGGTTTGCTTAAGTATACGTTATTCTTTAGAATAATTTTTATGAGTTGTTATATTTTGGCCTATATAGATTTGATTATTTAATGGAGGGGGACAATAAGTTTGGCTTTGAGGAGGGAAGTGATTGGTCTATCAAACCCAACTACAAATCTATGTGTGAAACAGATGGGAAAGATAAAGAAGATGAGAAAAATGATAATCCCAATGAGAACTTAGAGGATAAAGTGGAGCAAAACATTGGCAATCTTGCTCATGAAGAAATTATGAGCATGAATTTCGAAACTTTGGAGGAGGCAGAGAACTTTTATAGAAATTTGGGTAAAGTTTTAGGCTTTGGAATAAGACGTGATGATTTAAAGCGTGATGGCAAAGGTGAAACAATTTGGCGACAATTGGTATGTGACCACGAAGGATTTCGAGCCAAAAAACACTTTGATAGAGTGGACCGACAGCAAGAAGAAACGCTAATGACACGTACCGGCTGCAAGGCACACTTTCGTGCTCTGTTAGATAGAGAGAGTGGTAGGTTGCATGTTTCTAGATATGATGGAAATCACAATCATGAGCTAATAGGTTCAAAATATAGCCACCTTATTCGTTCACACAGACAAATGACAAATACAGATAAGGCACTAGCATTTGCCTTGCACTCTCATGTAATGAAGCCTTCTAAAATAATGTCATACATTGCTAATCAAGTAGGAGGCTATGAGAATGTGACATTTACTAGGAGGGATTTGTACAATCACCCTTTGATAAGGAGTGCAAAGCACAAGTTGTGGATGGAGACGGTGTTACAGCTCTTGGTTACTTGTGTGCAAAAAGTGATATTGATCCTATGTTTCATGTTAGCTACACCCTTGATCAAGAAGTTAGATTAGCAAATTTGTTTTAGACGGATGGAATATTACGAATGGACTACCAATATTTTTTTAATGTTATAGCTTTTGATAGCACCTACTGGAAAAATGTTTACAATAAACCTTTGGTAATCTTTTCTAGTTTAAATCATCATGAAAAGATTGTTATCTTTGGTGCTGCTCTCTTGGTTGATGAAAATGAAGAGACCTACAAATGGGTGCTTAGATCTTTAACAAATGCAATGGCAAACAAATATCCTGTTGCAGTGATGACTGATGGTGATAAGGCTATGTGAAAAGCTATAAAAGAACTGTGGCCTCAAGTATGTCATCGGTTATGTGCTTGGTATTTGTAGCAAAACGCAAAAACAAATGTTCATAAGAAAGAGTTTCTTTCAGCTTTTGCAAATTACATGTATGAGAAATTTGAAGTTGAGGAATTTGAAAGGATGTGGGCAGATATGGTTGCTAACTTTGAACTTGAAAACAATGAATGGATTAGGAAGTTATACAAGAAGAAGAAGATGTGGGCAAATGCATACCTTCGTAACACCTTTTTTTGCTAGGATTAATACAACATCACAGTGTAAAGGTAATGTGAACACCATATTTTACTATCTGTTTCATTTTATTTCTTTTCTTTTAGCAATAAAACCTTTTTTAATTTTATTTTAACAAGCATCAATAGTTTCATAAAAGATTATGTGACTTCACGCCATAATCTAGTTGAATTCCTTCACCGCTTTGATCAAACTATACAACATTACTGAAACAATGAATTCAATGCTGATTTTGAATCAAAATATTATAAACCAGTGCTGAAGTCCGCTCTTCATTCCATTGAAAGCAGTGCAACAGAAATATACACTCTTAGTAAGTTCAAGGAATTTCGCAAGCAACTTATGAAATCTGCTGCATGTATTGTTGGTGATAGGATGGAACAGAATGGGATGAAAATGTGGAAATTGACAAGTTTTGATAGAAATAGCAAATCTTGGGAAGTTTCGCTTGACACAAGTTCTATCACATTTAAATGCTCATATTGCTGATTTTAGTCATCCGGCATTGCATGTAGCCATATTATTTGCATTATGAAGGAAGAGCATTTTCAAGAGATGCCAAAAAGCCTGATACTTAATAGATGGACAAAACTTGCAAAGACAATAGATCTTTCATTTGACATTGAGCAAGATGAGCTTAACCAGAATCGAGTATCGATCTTGCGTCGAGGTACTTTATCAGCAAGATGCAGCTGGATGTGCTTTCTAGGTAGAAGCTCTAAAGATGACTTCAATGACATATTAGAAGTTGATAAAAAAAAAATACATCATCTTGAATTAGTTCATGGTTCAAAGTTGTTAGGTGGCCGATTCGGCCCTATTACAAGTATGAAGGATCTGGTATTAGTGGGTACCAAGGGGTGTCCTGCACAATCAGCCACTAGGAAAAAGAGATTGTATCTATGTTCATTATGCAATAGGCCTGGCCACAATAAATCAACTTGTACCCAACAAAGTAGTAGTCATGTGTCAAAGTTTGCTGCAACGCAAAAGTCGTCCTCAGATTCTTATACAATGGTGAGGGTTGATGAATTATAATGGCTTGATGTTGTTTATTTTTGTTTTAAGTTTTCTAATTCTTAACTTTTGGTTATGTAGTAGGATGACATTGGTTCATCTTCTAGGAAGGATTCATTCTTCAAGTCTAGTTAATTGATGATTTAGTGTGCACTTTGGTGAGTATAATTGATTTTATTTCTTGTTAAATCTTTAAGTTTTTGCGAGGACATTTTGGTTGCTTATTATAATTTTATTTTCACTTGCAGGTCAACACTGATAGCATCTTGTTGATTTTGGCAACTGCTATTTTTTATTAATTGTGGGATTGGTCAATCCACTTGCTGCCAAGGTTAGTAGTGCCTTGTTATTTCTTTTATTGGGGTTCATTTTTGTTTGTTTTTAAAGGAACATGCTATCAGTAAAGTTGATATGGGTGCACCTTCTATTTCTACTGTTGCAGAGTTTGGACAAGAGGCCTATTAGAGTGAATATTGATGAGGATAGGCCCGAGCAAAGCTCTTATTGAGTGTTACCTTAATAAATCCCCCTTATCAGCTGCTAGATTTTTTGTTTTATATAGCTTAGAATAGTGTCTATTTTTCTCAAAAAATATTTCCCTCTTGGGCAGCCGGTTTTAGATTAAACTCACATTTTATTATTATTAATTAATTTGAAGTTTAGATCAAAATTATCATAACTGTAATTCCAACTCTGAGGGTCTTAAGAAAATGGTTTAATGTTGCTTTTTCTTTTGGCTGGTTGAGGTTTTTGAATAATTATAAGGAAAAACACTATTACCTAAGCATTTCATTTTGTCTAAGATGAATCACAGCCTGGTGGTCTTTTATTATTATAATTTTGCTTTTCAAATAGATCAAGCATCATATCTATTTAATTTTCTGTCCATGAAAAAGCTAGCATGGTATTTTCTTATTCCTCACTTTTACGACTTATGAAGTAACAATTTAACATGTTGGCTAATAGAAATTCCAAGAAATAGAATGTACAAAAAGGAAGCAAACATAATATATTTGACTGAAAACTCTAGGTTGTTTCTTTATATTATCATGTTCATTGGGGCTTAGAAGTTTATGGGGTTTTGGTAAAGAGATGTAAGAGAGGGGCAATGCGCAGAGAGATAGATGGGCACGAGTTAAAGGAATTAGAAATGCTCAAGGGATTCACTATCAACGTTTTAATCATGGCATTTCTTTTTAATCCAAGGGTTAGCATAGCCTCTTCTCATCTCTCATTATAAGCCAGCACTCTCATGTGAGCAGGCCTCTGTTAATATATGTGTGTGTGTGTGTGTGTGTGTATGTGTTTTTCCTTTTTATTCTTTTTATTTGACCCTGAATATTACTTAGCACTGAGATGTCTCTATTATTTACTTAGTCATTCCAAATTTCTCTTTACATAGATTTTTGGGCTTAGGAATTCACTTGAGCTTGCCTTCTAATTGCTTGATAAGGATAATGGATATTGAGAAACATGTTCAAATGGATGGTACAAACTTAGCTGGTGGATGTTCTCTATTTGGCCTACAAGATTGGAAGTTGCTTAGTGACTTTATCTTTAGTCTACCAGTAATGTGCATATCTACAACTTCCTTTCTTGTGTATATTTATCGAGGAAAAGCTATCATTCAGCAATTATAGGTTGGCTCCTTCATTGTTAATATATGATCTGTTATTTCAAATTTTAAATCATCTTTTGCCTGATTTTTATTGCTCAAATGTTGTATTTTTAACTGTGGCATAATTCAATTGCAAACTCATAATTGGTTGTTGTAATTAAATTATTCAAATATTGAGGAGGGTCTTACATTTCTTCCTATTCCCTCATTATCAAAATAGGTAGTATTGTCACAAAGGTGTGCTGTATGGTGAGGTTTTAGGAATTCTTTTTATATTTTTATTAATTTTAACAATCGACCTCACCTAATGACACAAGGATTGATTATTGTTGTTGTTTTAGTTTTTAATTTGAACTCTCATGCTTTGAATTTTGTCAACTTGGTGATATAATAATTGTACTTTTACAAACTAGTGGTGCTCAAAAGCATGAAAATGTCAGTTAGAGCACAGTAAGCTTCATCAATGTGGTAGTTTAACTTGATTGATATTGATTAGAACATGGATTTCATGTTGTGAAGCATTAGAAGATTTACTTTGTCAACTTATCCATAGTAGTAAAAGTTGCTTTAATGAGTTTGCTATTTGAGAAAGATTTTATGTCTCGTAATATTTCCATAACACTTTCTGTATGCTAGGCTCAGGATTTGTGATTGTTGATAAAGTAGAGAGGCGGCTATCTTGGACTTCAGGTCGTGCCATTGATGCCCTTGATACATTACTTGACGTAAGATAACCGAGTATTTTTTTTTTTCAAAAGTATCCCTATAGTTCTCCTTAACTGATTAATATATGTCCAAAATCTCTTGGATTAAGGGCTTGCAATGATTGATGAAGGCCACAGAGATAGTAAACACACAGAGATAGTAAATGGCGGTATTGGTTTCACTTGAAATGACTGAAACCTTGTAGAAGCATCTTGTGAAAATGTCACTTGAAATGACTAAACAGATCCATGGGATGTGTCTAAATTAGCTTATTCCAGCTTTAAGGCAAATTGTTTTAGAGCTTTTGGGGAAAAATAAAAGTTTTTCAAAAATAATTTCCTATCATCGATAAGAACTTGAGAAACATTAGACATATGGAAATAAAACAAATGTATGTTGTAAAATTGTAACACATTGAATGAAACCTCTTTATCCAATAATTAAACACCAAAGAAAATGACATGTAGATTCATTGTTGTGAACATCATATTTTGTCCAATCCTTTTCTTAGTTTTTTATTTATTTTCATATTTATTTTTATTTGCAAAAAAAAAATCCAGCAATCAACCCATTTTATTTTTGTTGTAGCCCATTCCATGTTTTTTTTTTAGCCCACTTTGTTTCATTTTCGTTTTGTTCCATCCTATTTGTCTAGCTTGTTTTATTCCTTTGAAGCCCCATTTTTGGTCCATTAATAAAAAAAATAAAATAATGAAAAGGGATGTTGGATCCCCAGTTTTTCAAAGAAAAGTGGGAGGAGTGGCGAACATCATCATAGCCATTCCTTCCCCAAAGTATTCCTTTTCTTTTTCTTTTTTCACTTTTATGATTATTATGTTCCCACCAGTCAAACGATAAGATAAAACTAGCAATAATTTCACTTGACCAGAGATGATATATACATTCAACAAAGACGGGAATCAGGGGCAACAAGATTCAGATCAGCAGAAATTTTGAATCAAGAAGAAACTCTCCAATCACTAATTAGTAAAAAAAAATCAAAATTACACACTAATACACTCATCAGCTAGCAAACGAAGATCAAATCCAAGGAGAACTAGAAAGAAATCAACAACAATTACAGCAAGATAATCCAGTAATAAGGTAAGTCCAGTAACAACAACAGTATCATCATCATCAGAAATTAAGAAAAAAGAAAACAAGAAAACAACAGTATCATCATCATCAGCCGCGGCCTTACTACATCATCATCACCCTCCATCATCATTATCTTCAACATTTCAACTACTACCTTCCCTTCCACCACTCACAACCGCTACTGTGTGTCACCGCCAGTCTCCACCATCATCGGCCTACAGTCCACACATTGCCACCATTGCCGATCTTCTCTCTACCACGCGATTCCCTTCTCCTCGCTGTGTCCAGCTTTTCCTTCGCCGCATGTATCATCATCATCATCGTGAAAATGGCATGCTTCCCCTCCGATCTAATTGTCGCGGCAGCGAACAACCACCTCTGCACCTTGGAGACTGTGAGCTAGTTGCTAGTCCTCTGATCTGCAACCATTGTCACTCTTTGTAGCCGCTCCAGCCACCCGACCCCCGCCTCGCCTCAAAGCCCAGACCCTCCAAAGTTCGCGGCCAGCTCCTCCATGTGCACTGCCACTGGTCACTCTCCTTCACCCCCACTGCAACATGACCACCATCACTCTAGATCGACTCCTTTCTCCTGCAATCACCGCCGGTCACCGTCCCCAACCATTGTCGGTCATCGTCACCAACCATCGTCGCACTCTGCCTCCCCTTCCACGTCTAGCTACGCGAACTCTTCTTCCCACCTCAGCCTCACCGCGAATAGAGCCTCCTTTCAGCGCCGGAAGCCAATCCGCTAATCGTGAGGCCACCATCCCCGTTTCGCTGTGCCACGCCGTGCCGTGGAGTTGATGCTCGAAGCCGCTCCCAGCCGCGACCTGTCACTCCCTTGCCAGCCACAGCTGATTCTCCTTTTCCTTCTCTCTCTTTCTCTCATTATTTCTCTCAATCTCTCTTTATCTTCATTTGTGTGTGTGTGTGTGTGTGTGAGAGAAAGAGAGATACCGCGTGTGTGTGTGAGCGAGAAAGAGTTTGTGTTAGTGTGTATGTGTGCGTGTGTGAGTGGGGAGTGGGTGTGGTGACATGCCTCACTCCCTAAATTATTATTATTATTATTATTATTATTATTATAAATTAGATTTTTAATTGTTTGGTTTAGTTAATAGGTTTGTTTTGATCTAAAATGAATTAAAAAGATTTTATTTATTTAGTTCACAATTAATATTTGATCATTTTGATTTATAAAAAAAAAAAGAAAAAGAGTTTATGATGTGTCTTTTAGTTTTTTTTTAGTATTCTAGTGAAATTGAATAAATTAGTTTCAAGGTAGTTTAATTATACAAGACAAAACAAAAAGATTGATTTAATTATTTCTTTTTTTATTAAAAAGGGTAAAAAAATAAAATAGTAATTAGGACTTTTTTTAGTTTAATTATGTTAGATGTTTTGTTTAATTGTGTGTTTTTGTTTTTGTGTAATTTAGTTATTTTACAGGTTTATGTGTCTTGTTTAAATTAATTATGTGATTGTGTTTTCAAATTAATTTTGCTTTTAGTTTACTCATTTCATGTGTTCATTCGTTTGCTTAAATCAGCTGTGTAATTATTTTTTTATTTTATTTTATTTTTTTCATCAATTCTTGTTAAAATTAGAACTTGTCAAAATATTTTCATTCTATTTAATAGTAAAAAATACTTTCTTTTCAAAGATTAAAATCAACCAACACATCTCTTATTTCATTTTAAAATCCACGCAACAACTTGTGATATTGATGTATAGCTTGCTATCCTCAAGTTTCATGAGAATGTAAGGGTTTATTATATAGTTCATACTATCCTAAATCCTGTGCAAGAGTGGGTTTTAGTTTTTTTTGAAACTGGTTTCTTAATAAAATCAATTCAACACAATTATTTTCTATAGAACTACGTGGCTTTGAGTTCCTCATTGCACCAATGGATACGTAGGCGTAGCCAACAACTATCAAGCCAAAATCCTTTTTTTATATAAAATTTGTTCTTTATTTCTTGTTTTAATTTTAGCTTTGTTTCTTTGTAAATACGTAATTGTTATACCTTTTGGGGGAAAATAAATATTATAAAATTATAATCAATTTGCATAATAAGCTCCAGGGTAACCGTATTTATACAAATGTATTAGGGGTGCAGTGGGATTAAGTTTCCACCCTTCCCTAATAATAATCAGACTCCCGAACCTTAAATCTCTTTTAAAAAAAGACTAGCTTGCAAATTTAAAGGTTTTCCAATTTTAACTAGAATTAAAATTGGTGGCAACTCCTATTTTTATTTTACAATCGGTTGTCATCCCCGTCGCGGCGCCCTCCGGGTACGTTGTGACAGTTTGGCGACTCCACTGGGGATCCTTTGAGAGTTAAGCCTAGTGGAGTGAATTATGCAAATAATTATAACTTTATAATATTCTTTTTTTCCCCTTCATTAACCTTTGTTTTATTTTTGTAAATAATTGTCTTCTTATTTCTTTCTATACATAATTGTCTATCTTATCTGTAATTATATGTTACTCAAACTTTAGGGTAGATGATTTTTGTATATATATGCTATTTTGGTTTTGTCTTGCAGGGATGTTTACTACACTTAGGGTCAAGGGTTGGTATGCTCCTTACACACTTTCACTATCACTATCCTCACACACTATTTGGGCTCTATACCCGAGTCTTGGAAAACCATATGACAAGAAGGGGTTTTGACATTGTTATTGTGAGGTTTATGCTTCCTTGACAATTGTTAACTCACCCGCTCAAATTGTTACTAGAATGATGGGTTGTCACATTGTGATTCTTAAATCCCTGTGGATTAGCTCATTGAACTAGGTCTTTATCTGATTGGTAAAGGCAATTTGAGGACCATAATCTTTTAAGGGTTTAGATCCATCCAAAAACCGTGCACTACTAGAATGACCTTAGTTGGCTACTTTAAATAGAACTGATCATAGAACCATCAAGCATTGGATTTCACCCTTTAGGACACAAAGGAGCATCCATTTCTCTGATATCTCCTTCATTTATTGTATATATCTTAATATACATGCATGCTCTTTCTTCCTTTTCTCAAAAAAAAAAATTAAAACATTTCATTCATACGCATTCAGAGGGACATCCATTGTATAAAAAAAAATAAAATTCTCATATGTGCCTCTTCCTATGAATTCATAACATGCATAATACCTATCTTTAGGATAGAAATGCCATGCATGGTGCAAAAAAAAAAAAATCATTTCATTGCGTGTATTTCGAAAAAATTTGTGCATAACTCATTCATTGCATAAAAAGCTTACGGGGTTTGCATATAAAAAAAAATCATCTTGCATGTTACATTCATTGCATTAAAAATAAACTCATCTTACATAACTCATTCATTGCTTTAAAAATCCATGGCTTTCATTCAGCATTCATGCATATTTTTTTTTCTTAAGCATAGGACATAGAAAAAATTAGCATATATTCATACATATATTTTCTTATATGCATAGTTCACATTCATAAACATAAAAATCATGCATAACATTTTCTTTAGTCACTCAACATAAATTCATGCATTCATGTTATTCATTTTTTTCTTATTCATAATAAAAAGGAAAAGCACTAAACAAGCATTCTCATTTCTCATCCATCATTGCAACATGCATAGTATGCATTCTCATGATATCATAAAAATGGATATCTCTTGTCTTAAATCATTCATTTCATACATCCAAGACATAGCATATATTAATAAAAATTTTGACATGCATTTTCCTTTCAAATTATTTGACATTTTTTTCAGACACTCATGACATGACATTTTCTATTTTTTTTCTTTTTCTTTCTTTGTGGTTAATTTGTTTCTTTTTCTAAATGAAATTCGAAGGTTTGCTGTCTTCAAGCATCTCCCTCTCCCAAGAAAACTTTGTCTGATCTTAACCAAAAAAAAAAAGAAGAAAAGAGCGATCATGGCTGCTGAAGGAAGAAACTCGAGTCAAGAGATTAATGATTTGAAGACCATGATGCTTGAACAGGGGATCATGTTCAAAGAAGCCCTTGAGACCATAAAGAAATCCAAGGAAAGTGCTAGGAATGACGATGATGATGCAAAAAATAGTAATGCAACCCTGCACAATGAAGAAAGGAACATGGCCCATATGACAAGAGAGATGAAGTGATTGAAGCTTAGGGAAGAATTGGAAAAAAGCATGCTAGAGCAATTCCGAATGTTGCGAGGGCCTAATCCCTATGGCTCGATGAGCATCAACGACTTATGCCTGGCTCCAAACGTCACCATTCCCAAGGATTTCAAGATGCCTAAATTTATCAAATTCAATGCTAATACTAATCCTATCGTGCATCTCCGGATGTATTGCACGAAAATGGGAATATGGTCCAAAGATGAGAATTTCCTAATTAGCTTTTTCCCTGAGAGTTTGGATGGGGCTGCGTGGGAATGGTACATGTAGATGGATCGAACACAAATCAGATGTTGGGAAGACTTGGCTCAAGCTTTCACCAATCAATAGAAGTTCAATTTGAACATCGCACCCACTAGAGATCAGTTGAAAGGGTTAAGAAAGAAAAGGAATGAAACATTCAAAGATTATGCCCAAAGGTGGAGAGCTATGGCCGCTAAAGTTGTCCCACCAATGTTAGAGCAAGAGATGTGTTCCTACTTCATCCACACACTAGAGGGTCCATTCTTCAAGAATATGTTGGGAACCCATGCCAAGGAGTTTGTGGACTTAGTGGAAATTGGAGAAAGAATTGAGGCGAATATACAAGAGGGGAAGGTGGAGTTAATAGAAGATGAGTCGCGATCCAAGCAAGGGTCATTCTACAAAAAGAAAGAAAACACTGTGAACTCTGTACAATCACAACACTTATCCCTATCCTACAAGCCAACCTTCCAACCAAATCACTACCCATCCTACCAATATCTGCACTACCCATCTTTTGTACCTCATCCATCCCCTACGCATTACCCACCTCATCCATGTCAAGTCAATCAAATTTCCTCCCCTCAACCATATGTACCCTTCAAACCCATGTCTCACTAGACCATGATTCCAAATCACCAAAGAATTCCTTTCAACATTACCAACCATACACCCTCAACAAGTAAATGACCTTTGCCCGACTTCAATATGAGCAACTCTGATTTGTTTAGAAGTTTGTGCGAAGCAAACCTCCTAACTCCATCCTCTGCGAAGGTTGCTACACCACCATATCCCCATTGGTACAATTCAAATCATGCGTGTGAATATCATTCAAATACCCGTGGGCACTCGATTGACTATTGTAATGGTTTCAAAGATGTTGTATGGCGTTTACTCAATGCAAAGGCTATTGAAGTGCCAGGGGCAATGAAAGAAAACGACCAGGCTGAAAATGGTCATCACTGAACTCTTCATTTGACTTTGTGTGATTTGAGAATAAATTTGCTCACGTCTTGAGACTTGTTCATGATTATGCATATTTACAATCATTACATCACTCGTTTCCTTTCTTTCTTAACATCACTATTCTTTCACTTCATTCTCTTTTCTTTTCCTTTCACTAAAGACCTATGCAGAAAATAATCGAAAAAACCCATTAATTGATTCTTTTGTTACAATGAGCTTGAATAATTATGATTATGATGAAGACCCTAACTGTGCAAATAATTTAAATGCCGAGAATGTCAAATCAAAGATCAAAATGTCATCGCCCCGTCACGTGGTTTGTAAGAACACTTGGTCTCAAATGTTTTGGTCGAATGACTCAGTATTGAAGTGGATCAAGCAGACAACCTAGGCAGATATGCAGCACTTTGCAAGAAATCAATGTAAAGAAGTTACGCAGAGCACTCAATCAAAGCGCACATTTTGAGAATGAAAAAGCTCGCCAGATTGGAAATTGAAAAATCCATACAAAAAAAGAGAAAAAGAAAAAAGAGAGCTTGCTAGATTGAAACCTCAAAAGCACAATCTAGGCAAAAGTTAGAGCAAAAGAAAAAAAAGAAAAAAGAGAAGGAAGCAAAATACCAGTAGGTTGAAAACCCAAAAGGGCGACCTAGAAAATGCATCAACTGGAAACTTACCAATAAGGACTATGAAAAATGTGAGCTCAAACTGGGGCAATTTGTATTGGTGGTGAGGTATCAATGAAAAGGCATTTGACAGAAGACAAAATATCAACTTTCATGTACAAATTATTTTGTCACATAGCAAAAGATTCTAGTCTTAATCATGGCTTCAAGCTCAATGTAACTGAATAATTAATTAAATGGGTCAATTCGATTAAATCTGCATTTCTTCCAATCTTTCATATCTCACCCTTACCTTTTTCATCCATTTTCATTCTTTTCTTAAATTATGCATAATCATGAGATTGCACAAGGTCATAGGACATCAGAGTTCAGGAAAAGTTCGTTAAATAAAAAAGGGGAGCCCGCTAGATTGAAAACCTGAAAAGGCGGTCTAGGTAAAAGTTAGGGCAGAAAAAAAAAAGAAAAAGGCTCGCTAGATCAAAAGCTGAAATAACGATCTAGGCAAAAATAAGAGTTGAATCAAGTCAGACCCCGACAAAGGGGTAAAGGTGGATTATCTACAAAAGAAATCAATGACAGCGACTCTTTGAACAAAATGGCTCATTTAGAATTAGAATAATGTTTTTTCAAAGAAAGCGATGTTTGTATACAACAAACTAGGGCAATTTTTTTTTTTCTCCTTCCATTTTTTTTTGTTTTACCATATTGGGTTTCATTCTTCCATCATCAAAATATCAAAGATATGTCATCGTTTTAAAAAAAAAAAATGTAGTCTGCTTTCCCGCTTTGTGAATTTTTTTTCCATTGCTTAATCATCTAAGTTCCATCGAATCATTCATCATGTTCAGTCATCTAAGTTTTATCCATATTACAAGTTAGGGCAATATTTGTAGGGCATCCTCATCTCATTTAATCTTCATCACATTCATCATCTATGACATTTATCACAATCATACCATCACATTTTTCATGCCGCAAACTGGGGCAAATTTGTTTTCTTTGTGAAGTTATCTCATCATGTTAAGGCATTTATTATTTACATCATCAAATCGTCTAGGCATAGCAATCATAAGTCATTTCATTCATCATTTCATTATTACATCATTTAATCATCTTTAGACATTGCTTTTTTGCAACATGAATCCTTGCATGAACAAACATCACATATGATTCATATTGAGCACCACTCAATTTTACATACTTTCTTTTATCACATTGATCGCATCATTTATTTTTCCATATCATCACATCTAGTGATTTCCCATATCATGACATCATTCATCATCTGCAAAATTTTCTTATCATATTAGGGTGTTAACATTTTAATCATCAACTCAATTAGGACATTCATCATGCTCATGTCATTAGCATTTTCATGCCTGAAACTGGGGCAAATTTTTTGCTTTATGTAAAGTTATCTCATCATCATTTACATTGCTAAATCACCTAGGTACAATTATCACAGTCATTGCATTGTTTATCATAATCATCCCTGCGCATGTTCTTTATAAATATCATATAACACAGACATACATCACATATCATATCATGCACAGATAATTCATTTCCATCCATCATGCCTTTTTCAATGTCTATGCAAGGCATTTCATTTATCTACATAGCCAAGCATTTAATTTTCCATACTTTCACAGACATTCAGCATCGTATAGCATCAATCACTGGCATTTGCTTTTCTATCTCAATCTTGATCATTGACTTCTCTGTCTATATCCTGATCATTTACTTTTAAGTCCCGATCATTTACTTTTTAGTCTCGATTCCGATCATTTACTTTCAATCCCGATCATTTACCTTTCAGTCTCGATCAATTACTTTCAGTCTCAATCATTTACCTTTCAATCCTGATCACTTACTTTTCAGTTTGCTTTCTGTCTAGATCATTTCCCAGTCTCGATCTCGATCATTTACTTTCAGTCTCGATCATTTACCTTCCAGTCTCGATCTAGATCATTTATCTTTTAGTCTCGATCATTTACTTTCGATCCTAATCATTTACCTTTCAGTCCCGATCATTTACCTTTCAGTCTCAATCATTTACCTTTCAGCATCGATCCCAATCATTTACTTCTCAGTCTCAATCACAATCATATACTGCTTTCACAATTTACCTGCTTTCATAATCATTTACTACTTTCACAATTTACCAACTTTCGTAATTTATTGCTTTCACAATCATTTACCAGCTTTCACAATTTATCAGCTTTCACAGTTTACTGCTTTCATAATCATTTACCTGCTTTCACAATCATTTACTGCTTTCACAATTATTTACCAGCTTTCATAATTTACAACTTTCACAATCATTTACCAGCTTTCATAATCTTTACATGCTTTCATAGATATTTAGTCTGCTTTCACATGCATTTACTATTTTCGCATTTACTTTTACACTCTGCTTTCACTAATTTTAAAATTCACATGTTTTACTTTTCTTTCATATGCACATACTTTAAATTTCACATGTATTTGCTTCCACAGTTTCACGTTCACATTCCACATGTATTTACTTCTGTAGATTTTACATTCACATTTCACATGCCTTTCCTTTAGCAGATTCCATTTTTGTATGTTTTACATTTCACATGCTTTGCTACATACTTTTAAATTTCACATGCATCTAGTCTTCACGTACATTTTATTCCCCACTTGATATTTGCAGTGTGTACTCATATATGGGTCATCTAGCATTATTCATCAGGACATTTTGCATTATTACCATGCATGTTCATGCACACATCATTATCTTATTATCATAAAAAAAAATCATCATCAGCAACCATCAGCTCTTCCATCATAATCATCATTCTTCACCCATCATCATATTGTCACATTTCAATAGTTGAATCATTTATTGTCATCATCATGTCATTTGTCCCCCATACCATCTGTCTTTCTACCTCGATCATGACATCCTTATCATACATTCATCATCATTGTGTCTTTATGCACTCATCATCATGTATTTGGACAAAAAAATCTGTTCATATCTTTACTTTTCTCTTACAGCAAAATGTTAAAGCCTCAGTCTTTCTATTTTTTCAGTAAGAAACAAGTAAAAGGGACAACTGTGAACACCATATTTTGTCCAATCCTTTTCTTATTTTTTTATTTATTTTCATGTTTATTTTTATTTACAAAAAAAAAAATCCAGTAATTAGCTCATTTTATTTTTGTTGTAGCCCATTCCATGTTCTTTTTTTTTAGCCTACTTTGTTTCATTTTCGTTTTGGCCCATCCCATTTGTCTAGCCCGTTTAATCCTTTGAAGCCCTATTTTTGGTCCATTAATAAAAAAAAATGAAATAATGAAAAGGGATGTTGGATCCCCAGTTTTTCAAAGAAAAGTAGGAGGAGTGGCGAACATCATCATAGCCGCTCCTCCCCCAAAGTATTCCTTTTCTTTTTCTTTTTTCACTTTTATGATTATCATGTTCCCACAAGTCAAATGATAAGATAAAATCAGCAATAATTTCATTTGACCAGAGATGATATATACATTTAGCAAAGACGGGAATCAGGGGGAATAAGATTCAGATCAGCAGAAATTTTGAATCAAGAAGAAACTCTCCAATCACTCATCAGTAGAAAAAAAAATCAAAATCACACACTGATACACTCATCAGCTAGCAAACGAAGATCAAATCCAAGGAGAACTGGAAAGAAATCAACAACAATTCTAGCAAGATAATCCAGTAATAAGGTAAGTCCAATAACAACAACAGTATCATCATCATCATCAGAAATTAAGAAAAAAGAAAACAAAAAAAGCAGAAAGGGGAGGAGGCCACAGCTGTTTCGTCCCCCAGCCGCGGCCTCACTACATCATCATCACCCTCCCATCATCATTGTCTTCAACGTTTCAACTATTACCTTCCCTTCTACCATTCATAACCGCCACTATGTGTCACCACCGGTCTCCACCGTCATTGGCCTAGAGTCCACACATTGCCACCACTGTCGATCTTCTCTCCACCGTGTGATTCCCTTCTCCTCGCTTTGTCCAGCTTTTCCTTCGCCGCACCTATCACCATCATCATCGTGAAAATGGCACGCTTCCCCTCCAATCTAATTGTTGCGGCCGCGAATAGCCACCTCTGCACCGCAGAGACTGTGAGCTAGTTGCTGGTCCTCCGATCTGCAACCATTGCCACTCTTCGCAACTGCTCTAGCCACCCGACCCTCGCCTCGCCTCAAAGCCCAAACCCTCCAAAGTTGGAGGCCAGCTCCTCCATGTGCATCGCCATTGGTCACTCTTCACCCCCACCGCAACATGACCACCACCATTCTAGGTCGGCTCCTTTTTCCTGCAATCACCGCCGGTCACCATCACCAACCATCATTGCACTCCGCCTCCCCTTCCACGTCTAGCTGCGCGAACTCCTCTTCCCACCTTAGCCTAACCCCGAACAGAGCCTCCTTTCAGCGCCGGAAGCCTATCCGCCAACCGCGAGGCCACCATCCCCGTTCTGTTGTGCCGCGCCGTGCCGTGTGGTTGATGCTCGAAGCCGCTCCCAGCCGCGGCCCCTCACTCCCTTGCCAGCCGCGGCTGATTCTCCTCTTCCTTCTCTCTCTTTCTCTCATTATTTCTCTCAATCTCTCTTTATCTTCATTTGTGTGTGTGTGTGTATGAGAGAGAGAGATACCATGTGTGTATGTGAGCGAGAAAGAGTTTGTGTTAGTGTGTATGTGTGCGTGTGTGAGTGGGGAGTGGGTGTGGTGACATGCCTCACTCCCTAAATTATTATTATTATTATTATTATAAATTAGATTTTTAATTGTTTGGTTTAGTTAATAGGTTTGTTTTGATCTAAAATGAATTAAAAAGATTTTATTTATTTAGTTCACAATTAATATTTGATCATTTTGATTTATAAAAAAAAAGAAGAAAAAGAGTTTATGATGTGTCTTTTAGTTTTTTTTTAGTATTCTAGTGAAATTGAATAAATTAGTTTCAAGGTAATTTAATTATACAAGACAAAACAAAAAGATTGATTTAATTATTTCTTTTTTTATTAAAACGAGTAAAAAAAGAAAATAGTAATTAGGACTTTTTTTTAGTTTAATTATGTTAGATGTTTTGTTTAATTGTGTGTTTTTGTTTTTGTGTAATTTAGTTATTTTACAGGTTTATGTGTCTTGTTTAAATTAATTATGTGATTGTGTTTTTAAATTAATTTTGCTTTTAGTTTACTCATTTCATGTGTTCATCTATTTGCTTAAATCAGTTGTGTAATTGTGTTTTTTTATTTTATTTTATTTTTTTCATCAATTCTTGTTAAAATTAGAACTTGTCAAAATATTTTCTTTCTATTTAATAATAAAAAATACTTTATTTTCAAAGATAAAAATCAACCAACACATCTTTCATTTCATTTTAAAATCCACGCAACAACTTGTGATATTGATGTATAGCTTGCTATTCTCAAGTTTCATGAGAATGTAAGGGTTTATTGTATAGTTCATACTATCCTAAATCCTGTGCAAGAGTGGGTTTTAGTTTGTTTTAAAATTGGTTTCTTTAATAAAAGCAATTCAACACACAATTATTTTCTGCAGAATTACGTGGCTTTGAGTTCCTCATTGCACCAGAGGATACGTAGGCGTAGCCAAAAACTATTAAGCCAAAACCCCTTTTTTTTTTTATAAAATTTGTTCTTTATTTCTTGTTTTAATTTTAGCTTTTTTGTTGTTGTAAATACGTAATTGTTATACCTTTTGGGGGAAAATAAATATTATAAAATTATAGTCAATTTGCATAATAAGCTCCAGGGTAACCGTATTTATACGGATGTATTAGGGGTGCAGTGTGATTAAGTTTCCACCTTTCCCTAATCATAATCAGACTCCCGAACCTTAAATCTCTTTTAAAAAAAGACTAGTTTGCAAATTTAAAGGTTTTCCAATTTTAACCAGAATTAAAATTGGTGGCGACTCTTGTTTTTATTTTACAATCGGTTGTCATCCCTGTCGCGGCGCCCTCCGGGTATGTTTTGACAATTGTAGTACGAGAAAAATAAAGTATACTGACTACTACATCAAACAGAAAGTCATATTGGACACGCTAGTGTTAATTTCAAGGCAGCTAAAGTTGTTCACGTTTCTTTTCTTTGACAAAATCTATAGCATTGCGAATAACTTCTTCTCTAGCTTCATTATAATTCTTGAGCACCAAGTCCGATGCCAACGGCATGCGCGTTTTCTCATCAACCGGCTGTAAGAAGAAAATTGCATATATATTATTGGAAAGTGGACTCAATAAACTCTACAACACATTAATGCGCTTAGTGTACTCACATCTATTTGAAAAGACCTTTTAAGCTCTGAATAAATTTGCCATGAAGCAACCCAAACACTGCAATCCACCCTAACCTAAGCATAACAAATATCACCTCATATACTATAGACATAAAAATATGCAAAAAAAGGTGACTCATACTTCAAGGACGAAATAGCATTTGCTACAAATTCTTTTGCTGTAGAAGGTTACGGGGATGTTTTATACGAGATTCACCGAGTCTATGTAACACTTCATCTATTTTATGTGAATTGTTCTCAAGATTTTCATAAAAACATTTCCAGTCAATCATGTCCTCAAGAAAAACAGCCTGTATTGAGCAAAAAACTATAATATGATTAAAATTTGTGTAATTTTCCAAAAGAATTAATAAATATAGGGGTGATAATTGTACCACTTGTCAAATCTGCCACTCTAAATACTGTCCTGGATGGAGATATCACCGAGTCCAAACAAATCAACTCCTTCCTCTTTAAGTCCATACATAACAAGTACCAATGATTCTTGTCATCATTAATTGGTATATAAATCTGCAATCACAGCATTTTCGGTTACCATATTTTTTGTGTAAAGTTAAATTAGAAGCAACACATCTAGTCAGTGTGAGAAAAATATTTGTTGTTGCCTTCAACAACTTCTTAACACTAGACATATATAATGCACTATGACTTGAAACAACCGATTGCGGTGTAGTTATGCGACTGAGTGCTGGTTGTTGAAAAAATAAAAATACTAATTTAGAGGTACAATTGAAAACAAATAAGTTGCAACATGCCACTAATTATGTACATACACTTACTGAAACCTCAGGAGGCAAAAACCTCATCTTTTGGCCTGCTGGACGAGTTCTTTCCTCATGAGTGAGGATGCATGAAACCATGGTCAATACCTAAAACAATCTTTTTTCAAAATTACGTTATATGATGTTTTACCTACCCAAAATATTAAGAGAATACTTACATCAAAATCTATCAACTCTCCAGGAATAATGATGCCAAATGATTTTCTATAACCATGCGAAACAGTATGTTTCACAGTTGTCTCTCTACATTGAAAAAATAATAAAACAAAACATGTATCAACTTATAGGTAACAAAAAATAATCAAATAATATCATGTATCATAAGTAAATAAATATATATATTTACTCTTGGAACCCATCCACACTTTATAGGTATGCTGCCATTGCCCATTCTTTTTCATCTATGTTCATTCCTTTAGGTACTTCAAAAGTAACCTGCAAAACAAGAGGAAAAACCAATGTCATAGAGTCTATTTATGAAAAAATTGACAACGAAGTGTCTTAATACATGAACTTAACTGTTAAAGTCTTCATTCACAGATGATTTAATGCTCTAAACTTTCTATTTAAGAAATAAGCAACAAAACCATGTCAATCTAAACATATAATATCCTAACTTATTACAATACATTAATATTACCATAACCAATAGTGAAATTCCTATACCAAAGTAATTTTACAATAGATCAAATTCACTTTTTTCCTTATATGCACAACACATTGACTATGAATGAAGAAAGAGTCACACATTATCAACAACCAGAACCAAAAATACGTACTGATATCATCAATGCACGAAAGCCAATTCGTTCTTGAGGGGGAGATGCAAATTCATTATTGTCGCAACCGGGATCGCGACGGGGATGGCGAAGAAGAATTTTGTTGAAAATATGGAGTCGCCACCATGTTTATTGAAATTGGAAAAACATGGAAAAACCCATTATTTTTACAAATGGTTTTTGAAACCATATTTGAGTTTGGGAATCGGTTATACATAAAGAAGGGCAAGCATTTAATCCTACGTACCCCTAGTACACCCGTCCTTAAACGGTACCTATAATTGATTTGTGCAGATTATTAATAACCCTTATTTTTCCATTTTTTATTTACAAAGAAGATAAAAAAATTTCTATAAAAAAGAAATTTTGGAGTATCAAACTGTCACAATTCAGATGTCCAAAATATTGAGTTAACAAGCCGTCCTGGCTAAATTAACACTTTTATTTAAAATAAAATATTTGATAAATAAATAAAAAAATCTTATAAATATTTACAAACAAGAAAAGAAAGAAAACAAATAGTTTTGGCATCTTTTTATAAAAGAAAAGAAAAATAATAAATACAAAAGAGAATAAATATATTTTTTCGAGGAAATTTCAGATCATTAAGCTATCACAGCTCAAATGTCCAAGTTATTAAGTTAACAAGCCATCTCGGCTAAATTAACATTTTTAACAGAATATTTCTCTTATAAAAAAAATCATTAGAAAATTATTAACAAGTAAAATAAATATGAAAATTTAATTTTTGACTTGACAGGGATTGGAATCGCCTACTCCTACGTATCCCCTGGTGCAACAGAAAACTCAATGTCACGTAGTTCTATAAAAAATATATGTGGGTTGATTATTTTATTTTTGAAAGAAATTTTAAAATATCAAGCTGTCACAGCTAAAATATCCTTAGAATATATAATTAATAAGCTGTCGCGGCTAAATTAACTATATTCTAAAAAGAAAATATTATTAATCAATTAAAATTTTCCTTTCCTTTTTGATTTAAAAAAAATATCAATATTGGGCTTTAAACTTGCAAGAGTAGCCCAAAATCTTGTTAGAACAAAATAAGAAAAAATAAACAATAAAATAAAATAAATAAATGAATAAATAAATAACAAATGACAAAATAACATTCACGTGACTTGAAAGTGGAAAAAGATATTTTTTCAAAAAAAAATCAAAAACAAAAGGGGGCACATTATGAAGAAACGGTGGGATAGGGGACTATTGATTTGGCTTTCTTTTACTTTTAGAAAAACAAAAACATTTTTGGTCTTTGTGGACAGATACTCTTTTGATGAAATGAAAGGGTGAGACCGCTACTCATACACATACATACGCGGGCCACTCATTTAACAAAAAATGCATACACACTGGCAAGGGGGAACATTCAGTGAAAAGAAAAACAAAATGGAACAGAGGCATTATTGTTCAAAGCCTTTTCCTTGAATCCCACGTGATGCACACACACACACATTAAAAAAAAGAAAAAAAATAAGATAGAGCAATTCCCTTTCTCTTTTATGCGGAGAGAGACACTGAGGGCGAGAGGATGGACAAGATAGAGTGTAAGATTGAGAGAGAAGAAGTGAGAGAGGGGAAGCTACGAGAGAAGAGCACCGGCGAGGGATCAACACTGGCAGCATGGCAGTGGGGCCATCGGAGAGGGGAGTCGCGAAAGGAGCGCCGGCTAGGAGGTGATCGCCGCTACTAGCATCGAGCTCCGCGGCAGTCTTTGGTGTGATGCAGGCGGTTTGCGGTGGCGGTTTAGGGGCTGATTGTGGAAGAGAGGGGAAGGTGGAGATGACCCGCGCGGCTGTTCAGACCAAGGGAGGGAGCGTGAAGCAATCGCGCGATGGTGGCGTTGGCTCAGCTGAGCGAACCCAGCGCCGGTGAGGATGGAGGCCGCGGTAAAGGTGCAGTGACTATGAAAAGGAGGAGCAGAGGATGGCTGAAGAACGAAAGGGAGGACACCGTCGTGGCTCCCACGCGGCAGTGGCGCGGCTTGGAGGAAGATCGGCAGGCGGCGGTTTCTGTTTTTTCCTTTTTCCCTTTTAGTTTCTGTTTCTCTTTTTTGTTGTTAAATTGAGAGCCATTGGATTGTTAAAATGGACTGTTGATGATGATAATTTTTGCGCTTTGAGCTTGTGATTGACTGTTGCTGTGGTTGGGCCTCTGGTTTGATCTTTGTTTGGCTGAGATTGATTGTTCTGATTGGTTTTTGCTGGATTTTGGTTGCTAATAGGTATAGGGTTGCTGGACATTAGAAAAATAGACGCTTGAAAAGAATCAATGATTTAAAAATGGTTTACCTGTGATTTTCGCTGATTCTTTTTCTGTGTATGTCACAAAATGTTTTCAGATGAAATGTGGTGATGAGAGGTTTTTTTTTTTGGAAAACAGATTGTATGTCATTGAAGTCCCCCCCATTGTTGTCTGAATTTATATACAATGAACATGGTAGGTGAGCTTTGAAAATTCCTCCCCGTTGCTTGATTCTTTGGGATTTCTTTGGATTCCTCATGCCGTTGTTTTTTGATTTTCAGCTTCAATCACATGCATCTTTCCTTGTTCTTTTTACAAAATGTCAATACAACCGGCGTGTGCTTGACTCCACCTCCACCGTTTCCTTCCCTTATTTTTTTTTGTCTTTTTTCTTTCAATCAACCGAGGGAGACACTCCTCGGTTTCTTCATTTCATTTTTTTCTTCTTTTTCTCTTTTTTTTTCTTTTTTTTTTAAAAAACAAAGGAACTAAGATGAAAAGGGCCAAAAATAATAAAATCAATGGGTTTAAAGTTTTTTTTTTAAAAAATAAAACACAGAATGGGCTTTTTTTTGTTTTTGTACAATAAAAATCAAACAACAACCTAAAATGGGCTTACCAAAACAGCAACAGTACTAAAAAATGGAATGGGTTGAAATTTTTTTTTTTTTGCTTTTGGGCCAGACAAAATCGGGTGTTCACAGTTGCCACTCTTTACTTATTTCTTATGAGAGTATATGAAAAACTGAAGTTTTTACATATTGTCTTCGTAGGGAATAAGTAAAGACATGAACATAGATTTTGTTCGGTGATGCATGAAATGCAAATGCAAGAAAAATCAAATTCTAACATGGAAAGAACCTAAACATATGGGCAAGCCATATGCAAATTATGCAATTCAGAAACTGACTAGACAAAAGATGCAAGAACCAAACGGACTGACTTGAAATTTACAAGTTAATGAATGCTGACAGGAAATTAAAAACCGACAGGGGTTGACAAGAATTTACAAACTTTGTGACCAACTCAATAATCCTCAAGAAATTAAAGATCTTGCGACCAACTGGATATGGGTCAGCAAGCAACAGGAAATGAAAACTATTGTGATCAACTGGATACAGGTCAACAACACATACTCACACTCATCAATTCAAACACGCACACGCGGACGCAGGCATACACGCATACACACATGGAACTTACACACCCACAGGAAGAGAGAGAGTGATAGGAAATTAAAAGCCGAATGGGGCTAACATGAATTTGAAAGCCAACAGGGGCTGACAGAAATTTAAAAGCCATTGGGGGTGGATAGGAATTTAGAAGCCATCGGGGGCGGACAAGAATTTAAAAGCCATCAGAGGCTGACAGGAAATTAAAAAAGCCATTGGGGGCTAACTGAAAATTAAAATTGGCAATTAGAGGCCGACTAGGAGAGTAAATGGCAATCTGAGGCCGACAAGAAAAGTAAATTGGCAATTTGATGCCGACTGAAAATTAAATTGGTAATCTACTGGAAAGTAAATGGCAATCTGAGGCCAACAATGGCAATCTGAGGCTGACAAGAAAAGTAAATTGGCAATCTGAGGCCGACAAGAAAAGTAAATTATTCAAATTTCTTTTTTCTCTTGACCTTTTTTTTCGAAAATACCTTTGTGAAACGACTTTTACCATATTGAAGCAACCTTTGAGGAAGACTTTAACCGATCAAACTCGCAGCTCATGAATTGGACCTTTTGGCACAGATGAGACTTTTCTTTTCTTCTGTGAATTTTTCCCACTTCCTTCATCATTCTTTCTTCTTACCCAGCTTAGTTGAAACTTCTGGATACTCTTGGTGTAATGCTAGTCATTGATGTGTTGCTGCAACTATTGTTAGGCTGTATAGTTCATACTTAGATTCATGCTTACTTGAGACATCATAAATGAATATGCATTTAAGAAAGAGAGAAGGGAAAGAATAAATTTTATTGCTTTGTGTATCTAAAACTTCTAAGAATAAAGGTAATTTCAAGGGGTTGGAATAGAACAAGAACGAAACAAAATGAAAGAAAGAAAAAAAGAATGTCACTGTGAGGGACACAAATTTTTACCCCATTTTCGATTCGTCGTTACTCATTTAATCGATTCCTTGCTATCACTGGTTGTTATAATCATTGTATCTGATGACATGTCTTCCAGCCCTTTCTTTTTCAGCTGAATCCCCAGAATTTGCCCCATTGACAATTTGTTTGGTCTTCAGGACTGATTCATCATTGAAAAATTGCCCCAGTGTAGGATGCTTGAGATGATGCTCATTATTTTGCCCTAATTTTTGCCTAGGCTACCCTTACGGGTTTTCATCCTAGCAGGCATTTTTCTTTTTTTGTTACCCTAACTTTTGCTTAGGCCGTTCTTTTGAGTTTTCGACCTAACGGGCTTTTTCTTTTTTCTTTTAATTTATTTCTCATCCTAGCTTTTGTTTAGGCCACTCTTTTGGGTTTTCAACCCAACCAGCTTTTATAGCATCTTTTCAAGCATAAAACTTTTTGACTGCATCTGCATTGATTGGTCTAGATAGTTCTTGTCTATCCATATTTTGCAAGATTAATGCCCCTCTTGAAAATGGTTGTTTGACAATGTAAGGGCCTTCATAGCTTGGAACCCATTTTCCTTATGCATCCTCTTGATTAGGGAGAATTTTCTTCAAAACCAAATCTCCTGGATAAAAATCCCTGGGGTAAACTTTCTTATTGAAAGCTTTAGCCATTCTGCTTTGGTACAACTGGCCATGACAAATAGTTGTCAATCTTTTCTTTTCTATCATGTTCAGTTATTCATATCGAGCTTTCACCCATTCAGATTCCTTTAACTTTGCTTCCATTAGAACTCTTAATGATGGGATTTCCACTTCTATGGGAGATACAACTTCCATTCTATACACCAATGAGAAAGGAGTTGCCCCAATACTTGATCGTATGTTGGTATGATATGCGTGCAAAGATATGGCAACATTTCATGCCAATCTTTGTAGCTCACCACCATCTTGGCGATAATTTTCTTGATATTCTTGTTTGCAGCTTCGACCGCACCATTCATTTGAGGCCTATAAGGAGCTGAGTTGTGATGTTTGATTTTGAAAGTCTCAAAGAACTTCTGAACCTCAGCACCATTAAGATTAGGAGCATTGTCTGTGATAATTCTTTCTGGAATTCCATATCTACAGATAATGTCCCTTTTGATGAATTTGACAAACACCTTCTGTGTGATATTAGCATATGAGACAGCTTTCACCCATTTAGTGAAATAGTCTATTGCCACCAAGATGAAACGATGACCATTGGATGCCTTAGGATTAATTGGACCAATAACGTCCATACCCCACATTGAGAAAGGCTAGGGAGATACCATGCTGTGTAATGGAAGCAGAGGAGCATTGACTTGGTCTGCATATATTTGGCATTTGTGACACCTCTGAACATAATTGATGCAGTCACTCTCCATGGTGGACCAATAATAACCACTCCTCAAGATCTTACATGCCATCATATGCCCATTAGCATGGGTTCCACAGATCTCTTCATGTATCTCTGTCATGATCATGCGAGCTTCACAAGCATCTACACACCTTAAGAGGGTGCCATCATAATTTCTATTATAGAGGACTTCACCATTCAAGAAAAAGGCCATAGCCAGTCGACGAATTGTCTTCTTATTCACTTCATTTGCTCCGACTAGGTACTCTCCTTTTTGAATATACTGCTTGATGTCATGATACCAAGGCTAGCTATCTGGCTCAATCTCCACATTGCTACAGTAAACTGGTTCATTTTGCACTTCTACATGGATAGGTTGGACGTTGGCATGGACTTCCAATTTACTCATTGCAACTAAGGTTGCCAAAGCATATGCAAATTGATTCTTGTCTCGAGTTAAGTGGGAGAATGACACCTCATCAAATTGCTCAATTAGTCGAGATAAGTACTTCTGATAAGGCATAAATTTTAGGTCCTTGGTTCGCCATTGCCCATTAACTTGATAAATGATGAGTGCAGAGTCTCCAAAGACCTTTAATTCTTTCACTCCCAAATCAATTGCAACTTGCAAACCATTAGCGCATGTTTCATATTCTGCAATATTGTTGGTACATTCTGTAACACCCTAGTAATTAACCAGATACACCTAGGTTGAATCTGATTAATGACTAGACTTTACTCCTTGCTTTGGTTCTTTCTTCATAATTTGAAAATACTTAGTGAAATTACGAGCCATTTTTTTTTTAAACACATAATTGAAAACGTGAGCCGAGTACAACGTGAACGAGTAAGCGGAGTATAATAAGACGTTTAAGAATATATCACTTAGGCTCCATCATATAACATCCATAAGCACATTATAGCATATATTTACATACAATAACCTCACTCAAAGGGTGGGTTATGTTCATACATCATTATCTTATGCAAACCCATAAAAGAAAATATACATAAGGAAGTACATGCCCCTAAACTAGATAACTCCATAAGTCGGGAAGGTTATCCTAAAACTAGGGTGCATGATCACACATAAATCTACTAAGAACCCTCTATGGCCACTGTCCTGGAAATGGGGGAATAAATCCAATCCACTGATGAGCTCCCTCGGGAGGGGACACACTAGATGCACCAGGCTGGGGTCGCATAGACGGCCTTCTTGCTAACCTCGATTGAACAACTGTTTCCTCACTACCTTCTCTTACACGTGTGGGAGTAGGAGCAGAGCTCTCAGAATATACATGAGTAGGAGTGTTCTCTGAAGGATTAGTTTCAGAATATCTCGTCTCGGGAACATACTCTGGAAATCCATGGACAGCAGATGAAGCGGGATAAGAACGTAACATCCTTTCATCAAGTGGACGTGCATGTTTGAAAAGCATTTCATCGCCATAGGGAGAAGTAGGAGAAAATCGATAACTAGGGACAGGATGTGCAAATGGACGACCTATGTAAATAAAAACACGAACTGCGCACCTCCCTTCAAAATGATACGAGCGATTCACCGGATCATAGTGAAATTCCCAAGTAGGGGTATCAACGAACAGGACGAATGTCGCCATCTGAATCTGGAGACAATGACGGAAATAAAGAAAAGGGAGTGAGAATCTTGCTAAAGAATTCTCAGTAAGGTACCTCATTCTACAGTGTCATCATCAAAGTCCCCAGGAACCTCGGGATTATTCTAAAATAGTGAGCATGCAAAGATTCATTTTAAGTTCGGACAAATACTTAACCGAGATTCGTCAATTTTTAATCATGCGTCTTATAATGCATCATAATCTTAACATGTCATATTTACAATGAACTTTTCCTTTATCATTACATCATTTTCCTCATCATCATTATCAAATAACATGCATAAAAGAACGTCATATAATATTAGCTACACGTGGACATAGTGCACATATTTCATTTCTTTAGTGCCTTAGGTGACTTAAAATCTTATCATCATCATTATTTTCCTTAGGCCACCCTATACTCCACCCCTTTGGGAGTAATTTAGGTTATGAGCTCATACTTTACTAGTCGTCACTAGCATATACTTATCCGTTTTGATAAGCTAAAGTCCCGACTCTACCCTTTTGAGAGAACGGGTTAGGGGGCTAAAATCACTTTTTTACCACCTATAGTCTGATGGTTCCAAAGTATCATTTTCTTATAAGTTTAAGTCACCATTAAATCTTTGCATGTTATATCATAATACAATTCATAAACATCATAACATTTTCTCATTTATAGTCTTAAGCTAGAATAATATATATCAACTGTAATCATGCATATGGGAGATTCCCAGGAAAGAGGTGGCTCACAATGGACACGCTTAAATACCAAGTCTTTCCTTAGCCAGAACCTTTCCAAATTACACTTTTACAATGATACACTTTCTTCTAGCAACAAAGGTAAATTTTACATAATAAAGAACATTTCATGTATAAGCATTCTCATTATTTGCAACAGCAACTATAACATGCAAGCCAGGAAATCATTCAATAAGCATTCAATCCTTACATAGAATTATCAATTATAGAACTAATTAGTTACTAAACCAATTATGAATCATTCTCTTAACAATAAACCATAATTATCACAACTTCAATCATATCAAATCATTATCACACATTGATACTAAACTCAGATCAGTGACCGAATCATGAACCTCATGCAATTACATAGAATCATATTTTAAGTGCATATAAAATACTAGTTCCCCGTAAAATCCTTGCAAAGCCTTAAAACTCATTTAGAAACTACTCCCTACCTAATCTGAGTTGAAGAAGAGGAAGAGAACTTGGTTTCTTGAAGTGAAATGAAACAAAATCTCTTTGAAAAAATTGAAGAAAGAATTCAGCCAAAGAGGAGGAAGAAAGAAAGTTTTTGGTGCTCTTAAAAACTAGTTATGAACCAAGCATTCTAAGACCACTCAAGCAAGCCTATTTATAGAAGATTTTGAGGCTTCTAATTGGCCAAAATGATGAGGTAGTGGATGGAATTTTGCAGGAGAAATAAGGGAGGAAAAATCATTTTAGACAAAGTTGTATGAAATTAAGGAATTATGTCTCTTATGGTGACATTTTGGTATTTTGTTTTAGTGCAACTTTTGGCAATAATTCAGCTGCATAATGGCATCAATAATTTCGTCCATTACATCCCAAAGAAGTGAAATTTGTGTGTTCCATGCATTATTTAGGTGTAGGCAAGGTATTCATGTAATTTAGAGAATTTATGGTTAAGGGTTTAAGTGAATTAGTAAGCAATTTGGGTGTTTTTGAGCAATTTTGGGTTCTAATCAATCTAAATACATAATTTTGACTCTAGATTAATATTTAGAATTTAATAAGCTTTAATTTGAGCCTAATATTGCTTAGGTTTGATATCTGAATCAAAAATCCCGAAATTTGCAAAACTGTCCAAAAACAAGGGCAAAATCGTACTTTCACTTAAAAACTGCCCGAGGCCACCCGAGCTTAACCAATGTTAATCATGGCTTAAAAACACATTTTAAAACATTTTAGTGAGGTTCGGGCTCAGTCGGCACGCACATCGGAATTAAAACACCTTGAGGCGTGTTGGTCATTTCGCGCGTCGGAACTCAAAATTGAGATCCTTCTGCTCTATTAACACACATAACACAAACAATCCCTTATTATCCTCAAAATATCCCCTTGAGAATAAGTGGGGCCCACGATCCTCATTTTCTGAGTAAAATAACTTCAGGGGCATTTTGGTCATTTTATACGTACAGAAATTCGGGATTTGCGACTCTCGCATGAATCGTTCCTAACCTCTCTTCAAATGTTATATTCCTTTATTGAGGATTGTTCGGCCTCAAATCTTATGTAATAATTACCTACGGTAATTCGGTAATTGAGTAATTTCTAATGACAGTAAAAATTACAGTAAAAATTGGGGCGTTACACATTCGAAATCTAATTTGATAGAAACTGGGTATTGCTTCCCATCTGGCAATACCACTACAGCTCCTATTCCACACCCATTCATATTGGCGGCTCCATCAAAATACATCTTCCATATACATTCTGCTTCATGCTCCTCTTCCTCTACTGTCATCACTTCATCATCAGGGAATTCTGATATAGCTGGTTCACCATCCTCAAAAGGGTTTTTAGCAAGATGATCAGCAATTGCACTTCCCTTGACAGATTTTTGAGTCACATACTTGATATCAAATTCAGATAGTATCACTTGCCACTTTGACATTCTTAATGACACGTGGGGACTATCAAATATGTATTTCAATGGATCCATTCGAGAGATCAGCCAAGTGGTATAGTATAACATGTACTGCCTCAGGCTCTTGGAGGTCCATACCAATGCACAACATGTCCTCTCAATTGCTAGGTAGCGGGATTCACAATCATTGAATTTCTTGCTCAAATAATAAATTACTTGTTCTTTCCTCCCTGACTCGTCATACTGTCCTAACATTGCTCCCATTGATGTTGGCAGCACTGTAAGGTACAGTATTAAAGGACGACCTGGTGTAGGTGGAGTCAAAACTGGAGGTTCCATTAAATAAGTCTTTATTTTATCGAAGGCTTCTTGGCATTCATTATTCCATTCTCTAGGTTGATGTTTCCGCAACAACTTGAATATAGGCTCACAAGTGCTAGTCAAATTAGCGATGAATCTAGCAATGTAGTTGAGCCTTCCAAGAAAACTCCTCACTTCTTTTTCAATTTTGGGAACTGGCATATCTTGTATCGCCTTCACCTTGTCTAGATCCACTTTTATTCCTTCTCTGCTGATAATAAAACCCAATAACTTCCCTGTACAAGCTCCAAAGATGCATTTGTTTGGATTCAGTCTCAACTTGTATTTTCTGAGCCTTTCAAATAACTTTCGCATGACTGCCACATGACTTTCTCCCTCTTTAGATTTAACAACCATATCATCTACATACACTTCAATCTCTTTATGCATCATGTCATGGAAAAGTGCAACCATCGCACGCTGATAGGTAGCACCCACATTCTTTAATTCGAATGGCATAAATGTATAGCAGAATGTTCCCTACGGAGTTATGAAAGTAGTTTTTCCTTTGTCATCAACATCCATGAGGATTTGATTATATCCTGAGTAGCCATCCATAAATGAAAATCGATGATTTTTTGCAATATTGTCAACAAGGACATCAATGTGAGGGAGAGGAAAATCATCTTTTAGGCTGGCTTTATTTAGGTCTCGGTAGTCTATGCACATCCTGACCTTTCCATCCTTTTTAGGCACAGGTACAATGTTAGCCACCCAATCAGTGTGTCTTGATACCTCCAAAAATCCAGCCTCTAGCTGTTTAGACACCTCTTCTTTTATTTTTAATGATATTTCAGGCCTCATCCTTCTCAAATTTTGCTTTTTCGACTCAGCTCTTGGATATAAAGGGATCTTATGTGAAGCTATTTTCGGATCCAACCCTGGCATATCATGATAAGACCATGCAAAGACATCCATGTATTCTTTGAACAATGTAATCATTTCCGATCGTTCTGGGTTTTCAACTATTTTCAGCTCCTTCTTCTCTTCTTCAGTTCCCATGTTAATCAACTCAATCACTTCATTATCTGGGCCAATTTCTTTTTTAGAATGTTCTAATAGGTCTGAGAATTGATCGACAATTTCTCCATCCTCATCAGATTCATGATTTTCACAATCAAGTGCAGCAAGAGAGTCAATTGATAAGCTTCCAAGATCTCTTTCATGTGACAAAATTTTTAAATCCTTGGAAAGCAATTGTGTTGGGTTGGAAAAGTAAAATGGAGGGATAAATAGGAAGAACATTAATAAATGAGCTAAGAATGGTCAAAGGAATAAAAGGAAAATTAAAAAAAGGAAACAGAAAAGAGGCAAAAGGAAGACATAAAGAAAAAATTGTTGGAAAATCATGCAAGTTCATTATGATGTCTTGGAATAGCATAAACAGAAGCACAAACAAATCCTTATTAATACAACCAACAATTACTTTGAAGCAACAACATCAATCACTGGTTCAAATGTCCAGTTCATCAGCATGTCATCATTGTTGGCAGCATGAGTATTGTTATACTCTTCAGACTCCTCAGCATCCACCATGTTGATGATTGGACAATGACTAAGGGAGCAGCCTTCTTCAGTTATGATCACTTCAGCTGGGTAAGGAAATGTCTCTTTTAGGCGAGGGACCTGCTTCATCTTCTCATTCTGTTTCTTTTGCCCAAGAGCCATAGTCTTCATATGCTCTTCTAATGATGCCTCATATCCTAAACAGAATTGGTTATGCTTCCCTGAGATGGGTAGAGGTATTTTGATACCCTGCAACTGCAGTCCTAGTCCTTTGCCATGCAGATAACCATTCTTAGTCATGATGTGAGTCACTACCCAATTGACATCCTGCCTTGGGAACTCATTTTCTTCTTGTTTCATCCCTACAAACTCCAGATTATGCCACAAACTGCTTTCAACTAGCTCCATATTTTCAATATATGGCAGTGTAACTGGTTTGGATACTATGATCTCCTTCTCTCCATGGATTGTAATGACTGAGCCATTTTCAATGAACTTAACCTTTTGATGCAAGGTAGAAGGAACGACATCAACATTGCTAATCCATGGTCTTCCCAGCAACATATTATAATCGATTCAATCTCCATTACTTGGAATAATACCTCAAACCTGCTTGGGCCAACTTCTAATGGCAAAACCATTTCCCCAAGAATGCTTTTCTTTGCTTCGTCGAAAGCTTTCATAATCATCACTTGTGGTGAAATATCATCTTTGCTCATTGACAAGTAGCTTAAGATTGATACTGGTAAAACGTTCGATCCTAACCCTCCATCGATGAGAACTTTGGGTACTATATGGCCTCTACATTTCAGAGTTATGTACAGTGCATGTAGGTTGGCCTGTGATACAATTTCTTCATATGAGAATGTAATCATATTAACACGCCTCATCGGATCAACCATATTCACTACATTTTGTAATGAGACATCAGGTTTCACATAGGCATCCTTCAAGACCTTTAGCACTGCCTTTTGAGGAGATTCAGATGAAAAGATTAATGACAACAAGGAGATTTTGGCAGGTGTTTTCTTCAATTGTTCCAGTATATCATATTCACTTTGCTTCATAATCTTTAGGAACTCTTTTTCTTCATCTTCTTCTTTTCCTTTTCTCTCCAAATCAGAACTTTCTCTAACATTCCCTTCATCAATAAGCTTCCCTTTTTCCAACTCTCTAGGACCATAATACCTTCCACTTCTTGTTATATTGGTTACCACTCCACCTACTTGGGCTTCTAAGGTTTCTCCTATATCTCTTTTTGTCTCTACCTTTGTTTCATAATTCCACGGCATGACATGAGTATTCTCATAATCAAAGGGCATCGGCTTCTTCACAGTGATCACCACTTTTTCCTGTTTCGGAGCTGGGTTAAGTGGCGATACTCGAAGCACGAAACGCTCGATCACATTCACCTCTTCAGAGAAATTTGACCTCTTTTTTGCTTGAATCATACCTAAGTTGAGTAATTCTTGTACTTGAGCCTTGAAATCCTAACAACTTTCTATATCATGACCAGGACCTCCAGAGTGATATATGCAGCTTGATTCCATGTCGTACTTCTCATTCTCCTTTATTGCAATAGCAGATGCTATCATGTTGTAACTAGCCTCATTCAAGCCAATGAAAATTTTCTCCATGGGTGTTCTAAGACTCAGTACCTTCTTAATCAAAGGTTCCTCCATTTCCAAGGCATTCACACAACCTCCTCCTTCATGATTTGGGATTGGATTATTGACAATATCAGGCTTTGATTCTTCCTGGAGGTCTAATCTCCCACAAGCAATTAATTTTCTCACTGCTGTCTTAAACCCTTCATAGTCCTCAATTGAATGTCCCATAACATCCATGTGATATTTGCAAGTTAAATTCGGGTTATACCATGCTGGGAATGGTGGTTCCAATGGGCATACGGGATATGGTGATATCAAATGAACCTCGAATAATCTTTGGAAGAGGTTAGCATTAGAAATGGATAATTTCGGAAAAGGTGGAAGGTTTAGGAATCGATTCCGATTTTGATTTTGGAAATTTGGTCGTGGTGGTATAGTGTTTGGGTAGTTTTGAGGATGTGTGGTCGGGTTATAGGTATAGGTTGGGCAAGATGGTTGGTGCGGTCTTATGTGGATGTTGTTGACTTGAGGCTGAGGGTATGAAGTGGTGCTTATGGCTTGGTAAGAAGGGATAGAGGATTAGTATTGTGGATTTTGGAATTTTGGGTGTGTTGATGTGTATCTAGGGGCAGAAGATTACTGACCTTGTACAAGATTTATTTCAGGCTCTTTCTTTTTTAGTGGGAATGCTCTTTTTGTGTCCTCATTGCTTATAGGAAGCTTACCAGCTTTAGCTAAGCTTTCAATTCTCTCTCCAGCCGTTATCAACTCAGAGAAATCCTTGTAAGCTGCTCCTGCCATTGCTCCAATGTAAGGAGATCCCAAGGTCCCTAAAAAGAATGAGCACATTTTAGATGGGATAAGTGGCGGTTGTACTTGAGCAGCTAAAGCCCTCCATCTTTGGGCATACTGCTTAAATGACTCGTCTTTCTTTTTCTGCATCATGGTTAATTGCTCACGAGTAGGTGCCACTTCCATGTTAAACTTGTATTGGCTCATGAATTGATCTGCCAATTCTCTCCAGCTAGAAATCTTTGAATGGTCTAGTTGAATATATCATTCCAAGGCAGGTCCAGTCAGGCTTTCATGGAAAAAGCTGATGAGAAATTTTTCATCCTTTGACTATATTGCCATTTTAGTACAGTAACTCTTCAAGTGAAACAAAGAGTTACTAGTCCCATCATACTTTGAGAAATCAGGGACTTTGAAGTCTTTGAGGACTATCAAGTCTTCAGGAGGGCACAGCTGTTCAATTTTCATATAGCCATAGGAACTAGGACTTTGGATAGTCTTAATTTGTTCCTGAATTTTTCTCATCCATTCTTCTTTTAACTTGTCTTTCTCCGCCTCTACATGACTATTTTCTGAGTGAAGTGGCTGCTTCTGAGTGACGACACATGGCTGCTCCCAAGTATGGATAGCATGCCCATGTCCTTCAGTATATTCATTTTCTAGGGAATGATAGCCTTCTCCGATGGGAATTACCATTGGCATTGTTGGTGGTGGTTGTCCATGAGGGTTACTCAGCATCCTTCCCATATCATTCATCTCCTGGGTGATATTCAGAGGTGCACTTGATATCACTGGCATGGTTACTATGGTGGCACTTGGTTGCACACTTACTAGCGTATCTCTGCTTTGATAGGTTCCCAACAGGTCAAGTGACTCTTTCATGACTCTCATCATTTCTTCCATTCTTGCTTGAGTATCAGTCATCATATTCAACTGCCTCCTTATTTCATCCACCTCCATGCTTAGGTTCCTTCCTGGTTCAACAGTGGTTGCAATTGAGTGTGTCTTTCTTGTTTCAGAGTTTCCTCCTCAAGCCATCTTGGTCCGAGCTCTTATATTATAAGTACGAGTTTGATCGATTTCTATTTTCCTCGAGTACCCAATGGTGACAAAGTTTTACCTGTAAAAAGAATTTTATCAAAAAAAGAAAGGAAAAGTACATTGCTGTTTGTCAGAGACTTTTAATCATGTATAGTCTTGATGTGAGTATCTTTGATGATAATTGTTCCCCAGAATGTCTCGTTCAAAGGTACTAAGTCATGGATATGGTCATTAGACTAACACAAGGAATCAACCCTTCTTTCATTCATTGTGCATTGCAATCATTATTCTTGTACAATCATTCAAAAAGAAAATACATCATAAAGCCAATGCATCACTCCTTCCCAAAAGCAAATCTTCTTATGCTTCCTCAGCATCTTCCCATGACTATTTGTTTCATCTTCCCAATCAAATCTTTGCAGTAGTCCACAAAGTTACAAATTTCATCTGAGCTGTCAAAAGGAATTATTTCTTGCTCAGCCATTTCTAGGTATCTTGGAACATCTTCTATCGCCGCATTAGCCAATCCTGCCAAGTTTGAAAAGCGAATCTTCAAATTATGAATGATGTGATCTTGATTTTGTACTTCAAACTTCAAATCTGCAACTTTCCTCTTTTCTTCTCCTAATGCAGCTTGATAACTCATGATCTGCTTTCATGTATTGTTTTAGTTCCGCAATCTTTCTCTGATGTTCCTTGTTTATTTCTTCTATTTCTTGCCTCATCTGTTCCTTACTCACGAGCACAGTTTCTTCAACTGCTTTGGCATTCTGGAGCAGCTTCTTTAGTTGTCGATTTTCAGCTAATGCCTCATCGCGCTCTTGCCTTCGAAGCTTTAACTCTTGATTGGCAGCTTTGAGACATTCTCTAGTCTTCATCATGTGCTCATGCTCCATTTTTAGCTTCTTACTAGTCCCTTCTAGAACATGATTTTTTTCAATGCTTTCTCGTTTTAGAGTTGCATTGGGCGCTTTTTAGTTCATTCTCAACTTGCATATTTTCTTGCTTAACTTTGTCCGACCCTTTTCTCATTTCTTTAATCTCTTCACTGTTTTCAAGATGTGAAGTTGATGCCATATTAGAAGTAACTGTTAAAATTCTAAATGGCAACTTAACCTCTTGAGCTCTGTTTTTCACCCATTGACAGTAGCTTTCTTTTACTGAACAGCTTCTAACTCCTAATTCTTTTCCTTTTCTGACAACATTGTTCCAAGCAGATCGGACTTTTTGTAGTAGGCCACTGTCATTGGAGTCCAAGTAATATATGATGAAAGGAGTTATTGCAGCTTCGGAAGGTGACTCCATTATAAGGTAACCAAGTTGGTGCAATACCAATACTGGATTGTAATTTATGCATCCTCAGGTTCCAATAAGGGGTGCATTTGGAAAGCTTCCGCACTGATAAATCAATGTCTGTCCATCTTCCCACCAGGGGTACCATTGAATCCCTTTTTCACTCAATTTTGCAAAATTTTCAGCCTATTCTGGTCCATTTTTCTTCTTAATATGATGCATTTTCAGATCATCAATGGGACAGGATGCCTTGTAACTCCTTTTGAATATATGTGAGGTAACCCATATATATAATATTGGCAAGTAACACAAAATTCTCTTGCCATTCCTTTCATAGCAAAAATTCAAGGAACAGTATACATCTGCTAAGAGGGCTGGAACAGGATTATGGTTATGAAATTTTCGAGCAAGAAACACATCAATTGCTGCAAGATCTACGAAACTGTCAATATTTGGAAACAAGATAGTGCCATAAATAGTGAGGGCCAACATATCTGAAAAGTGTCCCAATCTTTAGCTTGAGCTAAATGACGCATATGTTTCTCCAAGTAGTCTTTTGTGAATCCCTTGGTCCCATTTCTACATTTTTGTGCCTCCTGCAAATCTCTTGCATTTATTTTTAGAACATTTGCTATAGTATGCAAAGAAGCATAATGTCCTTGGTAAATGTAAGGCTTTTTTCCTTCTAATGGTAACCTCAAGATTCGCTCAAATTCCTCAAGGGTTGGTGCCAACTGAAAATCTTGAAAGGTGAAGCATCAGAGCGGAGGATCAAAATACTGAGCTAGTGCTGTGATTGCCTTTACCTGTTCTTCTACTTCCAACAGGCTGAAAACTTTTCCATACTTTCTAGTAAGAGAAAGATGCTACGGTACCTTCAACAGTTGAATCAAGGATCTCAGGCTTTCTGTGTTAGGTTTCTTGGCTTTAAGATGTAAAGTCTTTTTCAGTTTTTCTTCTTCATGATTGTTTAGTTTCATGTTTGCTTCCATTTTTCTAAAAATACTTACAATAATACTAGGATATGATTTTCTAACAAACCTGTTGAAACAAAGAAGGAAAGAATAATTTTTATTTTTTAATTATGGAGAAAAAGGAAGAATAAACACTTAGAATATATAAAGAGTTTATGTACAAAGAAAATAAGTTAAAGAAGAGGTATGCTCCCTTTGTGTCCTATTTTTTAGGTAAATTGTTGAGGGTTCTATGGTCTCTTAAGCTTTCTACTTAGTGTACCTCTCATCAAGTGTGGGTCTATGATTTAAGGATTCTAACGGTCTCTAGAGCTAAGAGCTCATTTCAAAATGTTATCTACAACAGCATGTGAACCGCTAGGTGTAGGACATTCTGAAAGAGTCAAACTCTAGACGAGATTTTCGCAATAATCAAATAAGACGTACATCCAATATGAATATTGCTACACAATCTCTTACCTATCTCAAGTTGCACTCAGACCCGGGTATAGGGCCCCACTCGTGTGTGATTAATATGTGAGTGTTGTGTGTGAAGGGAGCATACAAACCTGGAATCCTAAAACTACCCATGCCCAACACCTGCAAAATAAACAATACTAAACAAAGGTCGTCTACCCTAGGGTTGTCACCAATAAATAAATAAATAAATAAAAGAATCTGTACAAGCATAATGAAAATAAAAGGAAGAAAAGAAAAAAAATGGGCACAAAATAAAAGTCATCTATCCTAAGGTTTTTACAAAGAAACAAAAATAATAAAAAAAAAACTATACAAACATGATGGTGGCAAAATTCTAACAAAAGAAAAGAATAGCAATCCACTATAAGAAAAGAAATAAATAAATAAGATAAAAATAAAATAAACTAAAAAGAAAAGTGTGGTTATAATAATATGCACAATTAATTATTTTAGGCCTGACTCTTGCTGACTATCCCCAGTGGAGTCGCCATCTGTCGCAACCAGGATCGCAACGGGGATGGCGAAGAAGAATTTTGTTGAAAATATGGAGTCGCCACCAAGTTTATTGAAATTGGGAAAATATGGAAAAACCCATTATTTTTACAAATAGTCTTTGAAACCAGATTTGAGTTTGGGAGCCGGTTATGCATAGAGAAGGGTAGACATTTAATCCTACGCACCCCTAGTATACCCATCCTTAGACGGTACCTATAATTGATTTGTGCAGATTATTAATAACCCTTATTTTTCCATTTTTTATTTACAAAGAAGATAAAAAAATTTCTTTAAAAAAGAAATTTTGGAGCATCAAACTGTCACAATTCACATGTCTAAAATATTGAGTTAACAAGCCGTCCCGGCTAAATTAACACTTTTATTTGAAATAAAATATTTGATAAATAAATAAAAAAAATCTTATAAATATTTACAAATAAGAAAAGAAAGAAAACAAATAGTTTTGGCATCTTTTTATAAAAGAAAAGAAAAAGAATAAATACAAACGAGAATAAATATATTTTTTCGAAGAAATTTCGGATCATTAAGCTGTCACAGCTCAAATGTCTAAGTCATTAAGTTAACAAGCCGTTTCGGCTAAATTAATATTTTTAACAGAATATTTCTCTTATAAAAAAAATCATTAGAAAATTATTAACAAGTAAAATAAATATTAAAATTTAATTTTTAACTTGATAGGGATCGGAATCTCCTGCTCCTACGTATCCCCTGGTGCAATAGGAAACTTAAAGTCACATAGTTCTATAAAAGATATATGTGGGTTGATTATTTTATTTTTGAAAGAAATTTTAGAATATCAAGCTGTCACAGCTAAAATATCCTTAGAATATATAATTAATAAGCCGTCACTGCTAAATTAACTATATTCTAAAATGAAAACATTATTAATCAATTAAAATTTTCCTTTCCTTTTTGATTTAAAAAAAATCAATATTGGGCTTTAAACTTGCAAGAGTAGCCCAAAATCTTGTTAGAACAAAATAAGAAAAAATAAACAAAAAAAACAAAATAAATAAATGAATAAATATATAACAAATGACAAAATAACATTCACGTGACTTGAAAGTGGAATAAGATATTTTTTCAAAAAAAAAAAAACAAAAGGGGCACATTATGAAGACACGGTGGGGTAGGGGACTACTGATTTGGCTTTCTTTTACTTTTAGAAAAACAAAAACATTTTTGGCGTTTGTGGACAGATGCTCTTTTGATGAAATGAAAGGGTGAGACTGCCACTCATACACACACATACGCGGACCACTCATTTAAAAAAAAATGCATACACACTGGCAAGGGGGAACATTTAGTGAAAAGAAAAACAAAATGGAACAGAGGCATTATTGTTCAAAGCCTTTTCCTTGAATCCCACGTGATGCACACACACACATTAAAAAAAAGAAAAAAAATAAGATAGAGCAATTCCCTTCCTCTTTGACGTGGAGAGAGACACTGAGGGCGAGAGGATGGACAAGAGAGAGTGTAAGATTGAGAGAGAAGAAGTGAGAGAGGGGAAGCTGTGAGAGAGGAGCATCGGCGAGGGATCACCATTGGCAGCGCGGCAGTGGAGCCATCGGAGAGGGGAGTCGCGAAAGGAGCGCCGGCTAGAAGGTGACCGCCGCTACTAGCATCGAGCTCCGCGGCAGTCTTTAGTGTGATGCAGGCGGTTCGCGGTGGCGGTTCAGGGGTTGATCGTGGAAGAGAGGGGAAGGCAGAGATGACCCACGCGGCTGTTCAGACCAAGGGAGGAAGCGCGAAGCAACCGCGCGACAGTGGCGTTGGCTCAGCTGAGCAAACCTGGAGCCGGTGAAGATGGAGGCCACGGTAGAGGTGCGGTGACTGTGAAAAGGAGAAGCAGAGGATGGCTGAAGAACGAAAGGGAGGACACCGTCGGGGCTCCCAGTGGCGGCGCGGCTTGGAGGAAGACCGGCAAGCGGCGGTTTCTATTTTTTCCTCTTTCCCTTTTAGTTTCTGTTTCTCTTTTTTGTTGTTAAATTGAGAGCCACTGGATTGTTAAAATGGACTGTTGATGATGATAATTTTTGAGTTGTGACCTTGTGATTGACTGTTGCTGTGGCTGGGCTTCTGGTTTGATCTTTGTTTGGCTAAGATTGATTGTTCTGATTAGCTTTTGCTGGATTTTGGTTGCTAATAGGTATAGGGTTGCTAGACATTGGAAAAATAGATGCTTGAAAAGAATCAATGATTTAAAAATGGTTTACCTGTGATTTTCACTGATTCTTTTTCTGTGTATGTCACAAAATGTTTTCAGATGAAATGTGGTGATGAGAGATTTTTTTATTGGAAAACAGATTGTGTGTCATTGAAGTCCCCCCCATTGTTGTTTGAATTTATATACAATGAACATGGTAGGTGAGCTTTGAAAATTCCTCCCTATTGCTTGATTACTGGGATTTGCTGGATTCCTCATGCCGTTGTTTTTTGATTTTCAGCTTCAATCACATGCATCTTTCCTTGTTCTTTTTACAAAATGTCAATACATCCGGTGCGTGCTTGACTCTACCTCCACTGTTTCCTTCCCTTATTTTTTTTTGTCTTTTTTTTTCAATCAACCGAGGGAGACACTCCTCGGTTTCTTCATTTCATTTTTTTCTTCTTTTTTTCTTCTTTTTTTCTTTATTTTTTAAAAACAAAGGAACTAAGATGAAAAGGGCCAAAAACAATAAAATCAATGGATTTAAAGTTTTTTTTTAAAAAATAAAAGACGGAATGGGCTTTTTTTTGTTTTTGTACAATAAAAATCAGACAACAACCTAAAATGGGCTTACCAAAACAGCAACAGTACTAAACAATGGAATGGATTGAAATTTTTTTTTTTTTTGCTTTTGGGCCGGACAAAATCGGGTGTTCACAGTTATCCATATCAAAGACTTTGGAATCGAAAAGCTTCCGCCCAACATGAAGTCATGGAGGTGCCTATTTATTTAACCATGAGTTAATAATAAACTATAGCTGAAAAGAACAAAAATTGTAAATACTATGTATTTTGTCACTTACATTAGTTTTGTTGTCTTCTTCCGAGGGAGTAGACATTAAATCATTCGAAGTTGGGGTTATCGAATGCAACAACACCTCTTTCATTTGACCCATTGACTTCTGCATCTCTTGTCGAATAGATGGCTGGTGTAACGCCCCGATTTTCGCTAAACTTTCATAATGACCAAAATGCCCCTGAGGTCATTTTTACCCGAAACACGAGGACGGCCGGCTTTGGCCATCCTCATAGGGTTCATATGTTATATGAAGGGGATTGTATGAGCATGAGTGCCTAACAAAGCAGGAAAACCTCATTTCTGAGATTTCTGCGCGTAAATGACCAAAATACCCTCAGAATGTAATTAAGGCAGTTTTAAGTTCCGTTTCGACCCGGACTTTATTCTAGGTTCAAAACAATGATTTTAAGGCATGAACTATGTTTGTTTAAGTCCCGGAGGTTCCAGGCAACTTTTGGTGAAAATTACGGTTTTGCCCCTGCATATCGCATTTTCAGCTTAATGAGCCGTTTAACTCCAAACCTAAGCAATATTAGGCTCTAATTAAAGGTTAATTAATTTCCATAATTAATCTAGAGCCAAAACCATCATTTAGAATTAATTGGAACCTAAAATTGCTTAGGAAAATTCAAATCTCATCCTAGTCTCATTCTTTGAAAAAGAATAAGAATATGTGAATAGTGTCGAATAGTGTTTCCACTATTCACATCAACTTTTCTTTTCAAGACAAGTTGTCACACCCACATCACTAGTCTTGGAGGTGTTGACTCCCCTAATCCTTCTAGACCACTTCTAACCTAGGGATTTGTGGTTTTAATTAACCTATTAGTGCACCTAAGTACCTACTTAGCAACTTTTAATCCTAAGACTAATCTATGTCACACCAAAGCACACTTCTAGAACATGGTTTAAGAAGATATTTCTCCTCCCCAAGGCTGCCAAGAATGGCGCCATTTTCCCCTAGAAAATCATCAAAAAAGTTAGTCTATGTGTTCAAGCTATCTTGTGACATATGTCTTGAACACTTTCAATCAATGGTCAACTTTCAAGAAAATTGTCACTCAAGACTCAAAGAGTATTTTATATGGTCAATCAAGGCTTTCAATTCATTTCTAAAATGAAAATAATTATGTCTTTCAAACTCAAAAAAGAATGATTTGTTTTTGTGGTCATTCAAGCTTTCCATCAAACTTTTTCAAAGACAACATGTCTTACAACACATTACCTATGCTTTGGGAATTTAAGTCTAGAAAATTTCCTCCTCTTTTTGGGCATGAGGAGCACGGTTTCTCTTTAGATTTTGCAGCCCAAATTTTAAGTTTTTATGCATTTTTAAAGGTTTGAAAACAAGGTACATGCTAGCCATACTTTAGGACATGCATAGCTAGACTTTTCACCATGCTTTGAATGACTTTACACCATGCTTTGAACAAGATTTTTCCTCCCTCATGTGGCTGTAAAAGTGGCCAAAATTCTCCCCCCAAAAGGCCTCCAATATTCAATTCATTTCACTTCTCTATAAATAGGTAGCTTAGGGAACTTGAAGCACCTTTGTTCATTTCACTAAAGCTTTGAGTTAGAGCACTTTGAGTTTCTTTCTCTCAAGTTCAAGAGCTCATCCTCTCCAACCTCTTCATCTTCTTCACTTCCTCTCAAATCCCAAACTCTAGGTAAGGAGCTCTTCAAGAATGCTTTCTTTTATTTTCATGCTCAATGTTTATCTTGCTTGAAAGTTGTGTTGTTAGTAAGTTTTCTTCCCAAGCATTATTTCGGTTTCTTCTTTTCTCTTCCTTTTCATTTTCGGCCTTAAGGCCATGGTAGTGAGAGCTTGATGATGAGTGCTCTCAAAGATGAAACCATGAGTTCATCTTAAAGTGAGGCCTCTAAAGCTTGAACCTTTCTTAAGAAAAAGTTTCATCATTTCTCCTTTTTCTTTCATTTTCGGCCTCAAGACCAAAATGAGGAGAGCTTGATGATGAGTGCTCTCTTGGGATAACCATGTGTTCATCCTAATATGAGACCTCTAAAGCTTGTGTTTTGTTTGAGAAAAGTTTTATCTTTTTCATGTTTTGGTTAGGACAAGGCTATGTTTTTCATGAAAACTCTTTTTGAGCTTTTTGTTCCTAGATGTTTCGGCCATGGAGGCTTAAGGTGCTTGGAAAAATGGTAGCTTTGTAATGAGTGCTTCATGTTGGCCTTTGTCACATGAACAAACTCTAAAGCTTGAGTTTTTCCAAGAAAGGTTTCTCTTTTTCAAAGTCTTGGTCAAGAATGAGTTATGTTTCTTTGATGTCTTGAAACTTTCCTTTTCTTTTGTTTAGGTTTCGGCCATGAAGGCCTCTTGGACTTGAAATATGAGAAGCTTGATGATGAGAGTTGTGTGATGATGTTCGTCACATGAACAACCTCTAAAGCTTGAGTTTTCTAAAAAAAAAAAATAAGTTTACTACTTTCAAGTTTTGCTCAAGACATAGTTATGTTTCTCTTGAACCTTGAAAACCTCATTTCTTTTCCCTTGAGTTTTCGGCCTTGAAGGCCTTTGGGACTTAGAAAAATGGTAGCTTGATGATGAGGGCTTCATGTTGATGTATGTCACATGAACAAAACTCTAGAGCATAAATTTGGTTTCTAGGCCAAGTATGTTTCGGTTTCTTTCCTTTATATTGGTCATGAGTTTTGTGTTGTTAATAAATGTAGAGCATTGTAAAAATACTCAATGATGTGGACTTGAGATGTTGGTGGTTGAATCACCAAGATCTTGGTCCCTAGAGTTCAAAAATAAGGTTGTTTCCTTATGTTGAGGATTCGGCCACCTCATGGACTTTGAGGATATGATTTTCTTTTATACAACTTAGCAACACTAGTGTTTTCTCTTCTTGTGAGGATGAGTTATGGGTTGAAACTTTGTTTCCTTTAAAGTCTTGCAAGAGCTCTAAACAAGATATAAAAGAAGTTGCATCCACGTTTATGTTTATGCTTTGCATTAGCACGTTTATTTCTTATGCCATCACTAAGACCCAAGATAATGAATGAACTTGCACAATGCACGTTTATGTTTCAAGCTTTGCATCTCATTTTATATTTCAAGTCATCACTAAACTCTAAGAATAAGAATGGAGATGCATTTCATCTTTACTTTGTGCTATCACTTTATTTTCTAAAGGACTATAAAATGAAAAGCATAGCACGCTTATTCTATGTCATCACTTGAAACTTTAGAGCTCAAAGACTTGCCCATTTCATCTTAAGAAAAGAATTAAATCAAGGAGGTATCTCCTTGAACATCATTCGACCATGTGGTGTAAATGGCTCTAGGATGAGTTTCATTTAACTACAAGGGCCTATAATGCATGTCTTAGAATTTTTCTAAGCTTTGATGCACTTAACCAAGGTTTTAAACATGTTTTCAAGTTTTGAATCATTGTCAAGTGCAAGCGAAATGGCTGCTGCCCTTGATGTTCCATGATGAGTTTTGGCAAAATAAACTTTGATTTTTCATGGTCTTGAAGTCCCAAAAAGGTTCCAAGAGAAACTAGCAAGTTATATGGTTGAAAGAAAGGTTTTTCTCATGATTTTATGCCTTAAAGGTTTTGGTTTTGCCTTAGTAATTTCAGCACCTTAAATTCTGTTTTGGGTGGTCTAAATATGTTGTAATACCTTGCCAAGTATATGATAATTGTTCTAGACTCTTTAAAGCATTATTAGTGACTTTGTTTGCTTAATATGTGAATTCTAGAACTATAAAGAATGGCAAAATGAGTTTCTGCCCAGCCTTGATAAAATATTTAGAATCACATTAGATTATGTCTAGATGTGTGGGAGTGACTCATAATTGGCCTAGGTATTAATTATTGCACCATAGAAAAGTCGGATGAGAAAGGGCTTAAAACGCATTTTCTAGAACACGTAATTCATCAAATATGAACAACTACATAAAGCTGTCCAACCATAATTAATTAGGATTTAGAACTTAATGGATTATGGTAATGAGGTTAATCAATCCCATAAACATACTAGAAAGTAATGGGAAAGTTGAGGTTATCCGATTTAGGGATTTTTACCTTAAGGGATGATTATGCGCCCCTAAGTTTGATGATGAATTGATGTGTTAGCTCATGACGTGTATGGTGCCATGTGAACTATTATCCCTATGTGATAGCTTGTATTAACATGTTATTATTTCTGTAAAAGAACTTTAGAGATGCCGAGGTAGTAATTATGTGTTATGCATTAATTATGTGGCATCTTAAAGAAACATGTTAAACTTAGGATGACTTAGAACATAAGAATGTAATCCTTTGAAACCACCGAATTAAGGGTGGGCACAATGTGATTCTAGCCCCCTAAACCCGTACTTAAAGTCGGGAAGTTGACTTATCCAAATGGATAAAGTCTAGATGCTAGTGACGACTAGTGTGGTATGAGCTCATAACCTAGAGTTTTCTCAAAAGGAGAAATATTAGGCGGCCCGATTAAGTAAAGGTTCTTATGTCACCTAAGTAAACCAGTTATATGATTTATGTTTCATGTACCAGTTATATGATTTATGTTCCATGTACCAGTTATATGATTTATGTTCCATGTACCAGTTATATGATTTACGTTCTACGTACCAAGCTACATGATTTATGTCTATGACTTTAGTATAAAAGCCTATGTAACACAAGTGCCATGATAAAAAGAACGGATTCTCGGAAAATGAGATTTTGGAAAACTCATAACTGAACCTATGTATGTCCATTATTTTATAAATAAACCAGAGATTCCTGGAGACGTATATGATGACACCTAGGATAGAAGGAAAACCCTACTGAGTTTCTTTAGTAAGAATCTCACTCCCTCTATCTTTTCCTTTCCATTACGTCTTCAGAGCGGGATGGCGACCTTCGTCCTATTCATTGACACTCCACGGTGGGAGATCCACCACGACCCGGAGTATGGGTCCTACCATTTTGAGGGCCGATGTACCTTACGTGTATTCATGTTCGTTGGATGGCCATTTTCGCACCGTGTCTATAGCCACCACTTCACCCCGGCATCCCCCTACGACGATCCCACTATTTTCAAGCATGCACGACCCTAATGGGAGCAGAACCTGCGGGCCCCCTCTGACCGTTCAACCGATTTGCCGGTATATGTGCCGTTGACACAACACTCGGAGGAGGACCATATAGTGGATGTCCCTATGGGACATGAGGACTCTGCCCCCACTCCACCGCAGCGACCGACGGGCAACGAGGAGACGGTTACCTAGCGTCGGAGAGCTCCGGCACCAGGACCACGACCTCGACGTGGGCGGCCCATCCAGTCACAGGGCATGCCTGCCCCGGCCGAGCTCCGCCCATGGATTGGCTACGTCCCTCCATACCCGTGATCTCATTGCATAGACAGAGGGTAGGCCTTAGTGCACGCACACCACTAGTATGGATGAAACCCCTTTTTGCGTTGGGGTTACCCATCATAGATTGCACGGGGATCAGGATGTTTTCTTTTAGTTCTTTTCGATGTATTTCTGTTTTCTGTTGTATTTATTTATACATTATGTACTTGAAGAGTCCTGCCCAGTGGGTAGGCATTTTATCTATGAGGTATTTCAGTTATGATTGATGTTATGTTCAATGTTATGGTTTGGAGCCATTCCTATGTTATCGTTCCGTATACTATGATACCGACTCGTAAAGTTACGCGCGGCTTCTATTTTAAGTAACGATTTCAAAAAAAAAGTTGGCTCGTATTTTCGTTAAGTCTATTTTCCCAAGAAGATGAACCATGCCAGCAAGTAACGACTAATATTTGGCCTAAGTACGTACTAGTAGTATTGGGTCGAATATTAGGGTGTTACAGCTGGATCTCTCGTCGAACAGATGACTGGATTGCTTGTTCGATAGCTAAAATAAGCGAATCCATATATTGCTTTAAGCTATGATGCATAGGATATGAGGATCCACTGTACTGAACTTTGTCTACAAAGAGACCCAAGCTACAAAATTGAAATTGTGAAGAAAATCAGGGAAATATAAATTGAAAGAACATTAAATAAAGCATATACTATTACTACAATAAATAAAGGCAAGTAACAATTGAAAGCACCACATTAATTATATAATATAGACAAAATATATATGAACATGTATAAATTACCACCTAGATGATATCATGCATACGTTGGGGATGACTTTTGGAGTCTCTTGCTTCCTACACACATCTCTTCTTTTAGGAATACTCCTAATTTTCTGAGTTTTCACTATGCAAAAAACAACTGTCTATGTAAACTTTTTTATATAACATTAACAAATTAAATTAATAGATGAAATAACATTATACCTATTGGAGTTAATTCCAGATTCATGATCATTCATTATGAGATTGAAGAAACTTTTGAAGTTTATGTCTTACTATGCTATAATAATGGAAATGAGCACATAAAAATTACATTTATTAGATCCACATGAATGAATGTACAAACTAGAAGTCAATATAGATTCAACATTTTAGAAAGAAAACATATTTTGAAGGTTTTCAGAACAATAGTAAAGGATGCCAACACTAAGCTAGAACTTGAATTATCATTCCATGATTGAAAAATGAACAAGATCAATGATTTGAGTTATTCTCGCAGTGCTTATATATCAATATAAAATACATAGCAAGCTAACTAACAGATTTGTTCTTATCTGTATAACAGAAAAACTGATTAAAACTAATATAACAAATCTGAAACTGATTAGAACTGTCACATGGGAATTAGTCAGGTAATAAAATACTCCATACAACACAATAATGCCCTAATATCTTCCTCGTATTGAAACAAAGGTCCCTGAATAGAAGCCGAGATGAATGTAAGAATGTATGACAAAAAAGAATACTCAGGTTGCTAATGGGCAATGGCTGCCCCTTCACTGTCATCCAACAGCATAACAGAACAATCTTTAAACGGGAAATAAAAATTTGGAGTAGTAAGAAAAAGAGCCTGACATAGTGCCTCATCCCACCTATTAAGCAGCAGATTCATTTAATGTTTTCAAGGCTAATTAACCTTTTTGGACTTGCTTATTGCTACTAAAATCCATTTTGTATGTAGTCCTAGTAATGGGATTCCCTAGATGTCCAAACTTCTTTATTTGCAAAAATGCCATGAATAGTAAACAAAATACAACACTAATAAACTAATAGGGATTCCTCCCATTCAAGAAGGTTAGTTCAGATTACTATTACATGTAGATATAGGGAAGAAAGGCGAAGGTAGTTATTGCTAACATATAAGATGAACAATGAAGATTAAAGCATATATGATTCATTTTGTAAGAAATATGACTCGAGTTTACAATTAGAGAGGGCGGTTCTCTCTCAAACTGGTTAAGAATTCTAATACTAATATTCCATATTGAGCAAGGGAAAAATGAAAATGTCTTTTCAAGAGGATTTTGAGCATTTTTTCCAAACAAACTTCAACCTCTGACTAGATTAGCTATTATCACGTCTTTCTTATAACTGCAAAAAAGCTCACTTTAAGAATACACACTAATGGCATTGAAAAATCAAATGCATGACAATTGAAGTAACAACGATGTACGCATCAATTATCGTGCTATTCTTTTTTGTGATACATTCTTGTATTCAAGGTGTTATCTTCCTTACATTAATAACTCTACAGTTTAAAATAACAAAATATAAAACAAAAATGCTGGGAAGTGAAAAACTTACATGAACCTCACGTACACGTATCCAATGCTCGCTTCCTCCAAAACAGAGCCAAACGGTGCCGTAGTATCAATTTGGAAGAGCACAGTCTAAAGAACCATAGGAAGAAGGAAAAACCAATGGCAATACATTCTTACAATCAAACTGAACTCAAAAGTAAATGGAATATTGAGGAAATTTTAATCGAAACTACATAATCAGACACATATGGTTGATCCAATATGTGTTGGAAAATGAAAAATAAAACACAACAAACCTGCGCTACCATACCCAAATGAGAGAGAAAGAAAGTCTAATGTGTTCAACTTCTTTCTTTTGATTTCTTCTTTTCTCTGACTTTGCTCTTTTGCTCTATTTCTCTAGTATCATTCCTTGCTAATTGTTGTTGCTTCCTAAAAATGTGCATATGTTGTTGTTGCATTTTAATGTTTTACTGAACAAATCCTCCTCCACGATGAAGCAAATGTCCCATGATTTTGTAACTGCCTGGAAAGAAGAGAAGGAGAAGGAGCGTGGTTTGGTAGCTCACCCAAATGGAGAACATGTTTTGGTAGCTTCCCATAAGTGTAGGGTTACTAGGGACTGTTTGGAATGTATTTTTTAAAATTGTTTTCGATTTTTAAAAATTAAAAACTCAAAAGACTTGTTTGGCACACTATTTTTGGGTGCCGGTTTTAAAACTCAAAAAATAGAGTTTAATTCTTAAAAACACAAAATAGAAAATAGGTTAGAGTTGTTTTGGAAAACAATTTTTTGTTTTGGATTTCTTCACCAAACAGATGACAACCCATCCCTACCACATTACCTTCTACACAGCAACAGCGATCCTCCCAGCAACAGCAATAGTGGTCCTCCCAGCTCAGCCGACGCGCTTAACACAACTTGGCCGGCAAGAACGACCTAGCTCAACCTTGCACGAGAACTAGCTCTGCCCTGCACTAGCACCCAGGTCCACCACGCAGCGACCCAGCTCCGGCCTTACATGAGAAGCAGCTCTGTTGGAACTCGTGATCCAGCTCGATCAACCTTCAAGACCCAGAACCGCAGTTTACGTGACCCAGCTTCGGCCCCTGCAATAGACCCAGCTTCGCCAGCGAACGAGACCCAACCCCGCCACCTTCGCCACCGCATGCGATCCTCCCTCTCTCTTTCTCTTTCTTTGCTTATCTCTTTCTCGGCCTAGTTCTCCTCCCCTCTCAATGTTCACTGTTGTGATTGCTGTTGATGATTGTTATTTTTTGTAAATTAACACCACAAAGTTGTAAATTTATCTAACTATTGTTCTTTTTTATTTTTATTGTGACTTTTGCTTTATTAATCTTTATTATTATGATTTTTGTAAATTGTCAAATAATTTTTTATTTTGTTCATTTTAAAATTTATTTTTTAAAAAATCAATCCAAATAAATTTTCTTATTCTATTGTTTTTGAAAAATAAATATAAAATTATTTTGTAGAATAATTTTATAAAACATAAAACGGTTCCAAGTTTTTATTGTTTTATTTTTTTCCTCCTAATATAAGATAGGGAAATAACCCTTGTACCTATAGAACTACATGCAAACATGGACCCTTTTGTGTTTCTTCCTTTATCTTTCTTGCATTTTTCTCTTTTATTTTTTTTAAAATTTTTTTCCTCACCTTTTAGGTGAATACACATATCCCCCTCTATTAGATACTAAGCACCAAGTGCACAAATAAAAAATAAAATAAAATAAGATACCTATTCTTTTTTTAAATATTATTTGGTAGCAATTTAATAAGATTGTTTTTAATTGATATCGTCAGTCTAATTTGAAATCAATGGTAATTTTATATTTTAAAATTAAAGATTTAATCTATTATCTATTATAATATATAATAAGATAAAGGTAGCTTTAAAAATTGTTTCTACTTATTTTCAATGACATCCTTCATAGAATTATGGGTATTTGATAATTAACATTTATATATAATTGATTGATAAATGATAGTTAATAGGTCTATGTACTTAATTGATATTAAGTTGATATTTGACATATTTATAATCAGTTATCTTATAACTTTAAATAAATTTCTGAATCATGTAAATATTACGGCATAACTTGTGGTTATCAGTCAAAGTTAACTCTTCAATCAATGACATAATAGATTAAATAAAATAAAATCAAAAGAATATAATACATATATTTCAATTATAATATATGATAAGATGATATTTGCATTGGATTTTTTTTCTTAAAGTTGCAATGACAAATGGGTAGAACTTTTAGTCATAAATGCTATTTATAAATTATCTAAGCATTGTAGATATATTGTAATATAAATTGTGATTGTAGTGTAATTTCGGTAAATAAAATCAAAACTGATTCATCACAAAATATTAACTTTTGAATATTAAAAAATAAAATTATTTTCTTCTTCGTCATTAAATCATATTATAATTAGATAAATCAATCAAAATATATATTAAGAGAATATATTATAGAAATATTGTGATATAAATTGTGATTATTATCAACCATAATCAACTCTTGAACCTTAAATATTAAAATTATACTATATATAATAACAAAATTTATTAATCATAGTCATAAATATGTCATAAAAATTAGCCAATCATTATGGATATTCTAATAGAAAATATGACTATGAGGAAATTTCAATAGATGATGTCAAAATTGTTAGCTCCAAAACCTTTCCGCTTTCTAGATTTTATTGGCCAACAGGTTCTTCTTCGAAAGAATTTTCAAAAAAAAGTCACTCAAAGTTTTTTAGACTATACACTGTTTTAATCACAGAAAAACTTAAGTGCTCATTTCTTAGAGAGAATCAATACTCTGATCCATTGGTGATCATTGTGAGGTTAGCTTAAAAAGACTAGTAAAAAGACTATTTGGAAGTGATAGTAAATTAGAACTACTGATCACGAAGAATAGCTTGAGAAGGTTATCCAAAGTTTATCATTCTTTCTCTGATTTGAGAAAAGGATTTAGTGGAACTCGACAGCTTATTGACATTTGAATGTAGGTAGGGTTTGCCAAACTAGAATAAAAATCATTGTACAGTATCTCTTTATGTCTTTTATATTCTGCATCTGCGATCTAATGAGTTATATATTGCTGAAAATGTTTCCTAACATTTTATGTATCTTTACCCACTTCAGGAAGTAACTTTCTAAACCTTACTAAGAAAAATTTTCACTGCCTTCAAGTGCAAACTTGATAGACTTTGTTTAATATTTTCAAAATTTGTAAAAAATAATCCTATATATTTGTTAAACTTTGTTTAATTTATGAATCGATTTATATATATTAACAATGACATATAAGAATCAATCCTCTAAGTCATAAACCTTCTCTTATACTCAATTTGCAATCAAATACTATAACTTTCCATTTCAGTGGATGCTAAAAAATAAATAAGACTATAGCTTTCTTAATACAATAAGAAAAATGTGTTTTGGAAGCAGGTCATTGAGGTAAAAACTCACATTCATGATCTCCTTAAGCATATCAGAAAAGTATCTCGTCATTAATAAGCAAGCTTGTCAATCTTATAGAATAAGTGTAGCAAAATCAGCATTAAAGGCCCGTTTGGTACAAAAGATTGGATAAGATTGATAGTATAAGACCTTATTAGATAAGACCTGACAATGAGGAGGTAGGATAAGAAAGGATGTTAGGGTTTTGTGTTTTTGGGGTGAAAAACGTGTAGGGGAGGGTTTTTATAGGATTGATGGGTAATTAAACAAAACTACGTATTTTGGACCCATTCTAACATCGATAGTACTGCTATAGTGGTCACTAAAAGGAAAATAGAGTGATGCACAAATATGTGACCCTATTGTGATCTATAGCAGTCACTGGTGGAATCAACATAGTGAAATTTGCACCGCCTGTAACACCCTAGTAATTAACCAGATACACCTAGGTTGAATCTGATTAATGACTAGACTTTACTCCTTGCTTTGGTTCTTTCTTCATAATTTGAAAATACTTAGTGAAATTACGAGCCATTTTTTTTTTAAACACATAATTGAAAACGTGAGCCGAGTACAACGCGGAACGCAGTAAGCGGAGTATAATAAGACGTTTAAGAATATATCACATCATATCACTTAGGCTCCATCATATAACATCCATAAGCACATTATAGCATATATTTACATACAATAACCTCACTCAAAGGGTGGGTTATGTTCATACATCATTATCTTATGCAAACCCATAAAAGAAAATATACTTAAGGAAATTCATGCCCCTAAACTAGATAACTCCATAAGCCGGGAAGGTTATCCTAAAACTAGGGTGCATGATCACACATAAATCTACTAACAACTCTCTAGGGCCACTGTCTCCGAAACGGGGGAATAAATCCAATCCATCGATGAGCTCCTCTGAGAGGGGACACACGAGATGCACCAGTCGGGTCGCATGGACGCCTTCGCTAACCCCTAACAACAACTGCTTCTCACTACCCTCTCTTACACGTGCAAGGGAGTAGGAGCAGAGCTCTCGTAATATACATGAGTAGGAGTGTCCTTCAAGGATCAGCAGAATATCTCGCCTCGGAACATACTGAAATCCATGGACAAAGCAGATGAAGTGATAAGAACGTAACATCCTTTCATCAAGTGGACGGGTGCATGTTCGAAAACCATTTCATCGCCATAGGAGAAGTAGGAGAAAATCGATAACTAGGGACAGTGATGTGCAAATGGACGACCTATGTAAATAAAAACACGAATCACAAGACCTTCCTTCAAAATGATACGAGCGATGCAATCGGATCATAGTGAAATTCCTAAGTAGGGGTATCAACGAACAGACGAATGTCGCCATCTGAACTGGAGACAATGACGAAATAAAGAGGAGTGAGAATCTCAAAGAATTTTAGCAAGGTACTCTCCTTCAGTTGTCATCATCAAAGTCCTCAGAACCTCGAGATTATTCTAAAATAGTGAGCATGCAAAGATTCATTTTAAGTTTTGACAAATACTTAACTGAGGTTCGCTAATTTTTAATCATGCGCCTTATAATGCATCTTATTCTTAACATGTCATATTTACAATGAACTTTTCCTTTATCATTACATCATATTCTCATCATCATTATCAAAATAACATGCATAAAAGAACGCCATATAATATTAGCTACACATGGACACAAAGGCACATATTTCATTTCTTTAGTGCCTTAGGTGACTTAAAAATCTTATCATCATCATTATTTTCCTTGGGCCACCCTATACTCCACCCTTTTGGGAGTAATTTAGGTTATGAGCTTTCATACTTTACTAGTCGCTACTAGCATATACTTATCCATTTTGATAAGCTAAAGTCCCGACTCTACCCTTTTGAGAGAACGGGTTAGGGGTTAAAATCACCTTTTTCACCACCTATAGTCCGATGGTGGTTCCAAAGGATCATTTTCATAAGTTTAAGTCACTATTAAATCTTTGCATGTTATATCATAACACAATTCATAAAACATCATAACATTTTCTCATTTATAGTCTTAAGCTAGAATAATATATATCAATCAGAATCATGCATATGGGAGATTCCTCAGAAAGAGAGGTGGGTCACAATGGACACGCTTAAATACCAAGTCTTTTCCTTAGCTAACCTTTCCAAATTACACTTTTACAATGATACACTTTTCTAGCAACAAAGGTGAATTTTACATAATAAAGAACATTTCATGTATACATTCTCATTATTTGCAACAAGAATTATAACATGCAAGCCAGAAATCATTCAATGATATCAAGTACTTAATAAGCATCCAATCCTTACATAGAATTATCAATTATAGAACTAATTAGTTACTAAACCAATTATGAATCATTCTCTTAACAATAAACCATAATTATCACAACTTCAATCATATCAAATCATTATCACACATTGATACTAAACTTAGATCAGTAATCATGAACCTCATGCAATTACATAGAATCATATTTTAAGTGCATATAAAATACTAGTTCCTCGTGAAAATCCTTTGCAAAGCCTTAAAACTCATTTAGAAACTAGTTCTTTTTGTCAAATTTGGGAGGATCTTCACAATTAAAAATTCTCACTTAAGATAAAAGGAGTAAGTCTTGAGCTTTAGAGATTTAGGTGACATCTAGAATTATAAACATGCTATGCAACCTTATTTTAATCTTATCTTTATAAGGTGATAGCTTGGAATTATAAACATGATATGCAAATCCATTTACTTATCTTTAAGATTTAAGGTGATGACTTGAAAATTAAACATGATGCAAGAACTTGAAATATAAACATGATACAAGAAATGGAGCGCGTAATCCGCACAGACCAGAGAGGGAGAAGAGAATATTAAGAAACCGGAGCTATGTAGTCCCGCACAGACCAAGAGAGGGAGAAGAGAATTATTATTACATCTTTTAAGCTCTAATCTCAAGACTTTTTAAAGAATAAATTCCTTTAACTCCAATAATCATATTTCTTTGCTTGTGATACATGGGCAAGTCTTTGAGTTTCTAGGATCTTTAGGTGATGGTATAAAATAAACATGCCATGCATTGATTCTTTTTAGCCATTATAAAATATAGTGTGAGCATAAATTAAATATGAGATGCAACCTCTTTATTATCTTGAAAGATTAAGTAATGGCATAGAAGGTAAACATGGTAATGCAAAGCATAAAGTTAATCATGGATGCAAATTCATTTTGTTTTTTTTACTAGAGCTCCTTCAAGACTTTAAAAGAATTATAAATTCAACCCAATACATATCTTAACAAGAAATAAAACATAAAAGGAAAATACATCTTTCAAGTTCTAAACTAAAAATCTTTGTTTTAGCATCATAAAGCATTATTCTTTAAAGTTTTGCATCAAGTGGAATTTTCAAGCTTTAGAGGCCTAACTTCAGATGGATTTACAACCCACCCTCAAGGTCCTCATCATCAAGCCATCATCTTAGTTCCACCTAGGCCATATGGTTGAATTGGTTAAAGAAAATTGAAGAGGGAAAACCAAATGAAAAGCTAAGGTAAGTTCATAATTTCATCATTTTGAGCTAAAAACACAACTCCTCAAAGCATAGAAATAAATTTAGAAACTACTCCCTACCTGATCTGAGTTGAAGAAGAGGAAGAGAACTTGGCTTTCTTGAAGTGAATGAAACAAAATCTCTTTGAAAAAATTGAAGAAAGAATTCAAACCAAAGAGGAGGAAGAAAGAAAGTTTTTGGTGCTCCTAAAAACTAGTTATGAACCAAGCATTCCAAGACCACTCAAGCAAGCCTATTTATAGAAGATTTTGAGGCTTCTAATTGGCCAAAATGATGAGGTAGTGGATTTGAATTTTGCAGAGAAATAAGGGAGGAAAATCATTTTAGACAAAAGTTGTATGAAATTAAGGAATTATGTCTCTTATGGTGACATTTTGGCATTTTGTTTTAGTGCAACTTTTGGCAATAATTTAGCTGCATAATGGCATCAATAATTTCATCCATTACAGCCCAAAGAAGTGAAATTTGTGTGTTCCATGCATTATTTAGGTGTAGGCAAGATATTCATGTAATTTAGAGAATTTACTAATGGTTTAAGTGAATTAGTACAATTTGGGTGTTTTTGAGCAATTTTCGGTTCTAATCAATCTAAATACATAATTTTGACTCTAGATTAATATTTAGAATTTAATAAGCTTTAGTTTGAGCCTAATATTGCTTAGGTTTCAGATACCAATCAAAAATCCCAAATTCGCAAAACCGCCCAAAAACAGGGGCAAAATCGGAGTTTGACTTAAAAAATTGCCTGAGGCCACCCGACCTTTACCAATCGTTAATCATGGCTTTAATACACATTTTAAAACATTTTAGTGAGGTTCGGCTCAGCCGGCACGACATCGGAGTTAAACAAGTAGTGCGAAAGCATTTTTAGTCATTTCGCTGCCTAACTCAAAATTGAGATCCTTCTGCTCTATTAACACACATAACACAAACAATCCCTTATTATCCTCAAAATATCCCCTTGAGAATAGGTGGGGCCCACGATCCTCATTTTCTGAGTAAAATAACTTCAGGGGCATTTTGGTCATTTTATACGCATGTAAATTCGATTTGGCGACTCAGATGAATCGTTCCTAACCTCTCTTCTAACGTTATATTCCTTTATTGAGGATTGTTCGGCCTCAAATCTTATGTAATAATTACCTACGGTAATTGAGTAATTTCTAATGATAGTAAAAATTACAGTAAAAATTGGGGCGTTACACTGCCACTGCTATAACGGTATTAGAATTGTACCTTTCTACATTCTTCATGTCTTCATGCATACAAGCCTTCCTAACAACACGTGTAGGTCTCTGGGAACTCAAATACCGTACTAGACTTATTTAGAAACACATGGACCTGATGTATCACAGGAGCGTTGATAAAGGAGATGACTTTGTGAGAATGAGGGTAAAGAGAAGAAATCAGAGTGGTACGATATTGTGCAATGTGTAATTTTTGGTGGAATATTCCTAACTTCTCTTTCTTAATGCGTCAAATAATATAAGACATGCATAATATATCTTATCAGTTTGTTAATTTATGGCATTGACACAGTCAGCAAATATTAAGAATAATTTTTCTCAATATTAGTTTCACATAAATAAAGTTATGATTTATAATATATATATTTTTAAAAATCATACAATGTATTATTTGAAAACTTTTACTAATGTAGATGAATACATGGAGTGTGACATATATATAATAGAAAGATGATAGAGAGATAAATTGATTATATGAGAAAAATGTGTATATATTGTTTATAAGTAAAATACAATCCTCTTCTTTAAGAGATGTCATTATTATACTGTCTATTTTTAAAATATATATTGTTATCTCACATTTAAAAAAATAAAAAATCCGACTTGACGAGCACGACAGTGCCTGGCAAGTCGCTAGTTATAAATAAAGTAAGCAAATCAATGGCTTTATAATGTTACATTTGGTATTACCTTGTCAATCTCACCAATTTAAATTATCATTCAGTATAAGCATGAAAATTGGATTATAAGTAATTTCTTTAATCATTTATATATCATGCCACCATCATGCCTTAAATAAAATAATAATATATACTATAGATGTTAAAAAATAGGCTAAATATCAAATTTCTTAAGTCATTGTGTAGCCTTCAAACAGTTCCTTGCTATTATGTCTAATTTATTAGTCAATACAAGATAAGGCACAACAGTTATCTATTTGAAAATGATTTATCAAGCACAACTATAATGACCATAAGTGCTTCTCAAAAATCTTATAAACTCACAAGGGTATGTAAGAGAAAACTATCTCATTGAAACATTTATTAGCAAATGTAAAGGGACAAAGATTTTAGACTAACTATTATTATATCTATTTTTTCTCCTAGCGAGTCTGAAATGATTCCAAATTTTAAATACAGATATAATTTCTCGATTAGTAAATAGGAGCTCATTATAATGTAAATAAAAAGTTTTGACATTTACAAGCATAAGGTCACTAAACTAACATCATACTATTTATATACTAATTTACACTATTGATAGAACAAAAACATTAAATATACAATCCTGTTACTATTTATATTCTGTTGATATCCCAATTACATTCCAAGTAAAATGAAGAAATGAAATTTAGATGAGTGGAAAGCTCTAGTTTGTGAAGAATGTCCATCAAAGACTTTTTCGGTTCTGTAACGCAAAATACTCCAAGTGATTTACTATGATAAACAACTATGCTTTGCTAGGTATTAGCTTTGTCTTTATCACACACCAGCCCTCATAAAAATTCTACAGATTGGTAGAAACACCCAACAGATCACTCCATCTCAAAAACTCGATTCGAATAGCCCAAGATTTTTATCACAATACTGCAGGAACATTTTACTCTTGGTAGAATTATCCCCTTCCAAAGAAATAAAAAAGGAACTTTATAACAAAGAAACCAATTATTCTCTCCAACACTGACATTCATTTCCAAAGCAGCTTCCAAGGCACGAACATCAACAGAATAAATGATTTCAGTTTACTCAGTGAAATCCAAACGAAAAAAACTTATTAGTTGTCATATTTTACAATTAAATTTTCAATGCAAAACCTTTTTTTTCATTCAGTAAAAATTTAAGGAAAAAAAAATACATAGATAATTACGAAAGCAGCTAAAGAACTTTGAACCAAAAAGAATAGAAAAACTTAGGGCCTGTTTGGCTTGCTGAAAATAGTTTTTAGTTTCAGTTTCTAGTTTTCAGTTTTCCAGATTTGTAAAGGAAAAACTGAAAAGCCTGAAAACTGAAAATTTTAGTTTTCAGTTTTTTTTTCACAAATTTAGAAAACTGAAAATTGGAAACTGAAAACTGGAAAAACTAAACCAAACAGGCCCTTAAGATTTTTCCTTAAATTAGTTCACCATATTTAGCTACTTGGAGAAACATGATAACATAAGCAGCAATTTCCATTACAAAGAAAGTTGATTCAGCCTCTGTAATGCACCAATTCAGAAAGGCATAAAAGAAATCTCTTTAAATCTCTCATAACAATCAAAGCATCAGAAGATAAGAACAAAACAAAATTCTTATGTGCTTCTTCAACAATAGAAACCTCATCCCCTGTGACATGTAATGTGCATTAACATCAGATAGGCCATCATTTTTACCCCCCACTTTAGCTTACATGTTTCTATCATACCTGGTGTGTTCCACATATATATGCATATATACATTCATTAATCCCCAAGGCATCAATAGAATTGTTTCTGATTGTTGTTTAAATCAAAGTCTTTATCTTTTATGTCATTATACTTACCTTTATACATATAACCTGATAGATGGAGTTTTTTAATGTTACTCAAAGGAAACATACCTATCATGGTAATAATAATGAAAGTTATGCCAAAAATTTTGGCAGAAGTAAAATAAAGTTTCATCACAACTCCTAATGTCAAGAAACGTATCAAATTATACTGATTTCAAAGTCATAGGCAGATTTCAAAAATTCCTCTGAATGCATATCAGCTATTAGGTAAGAAAACATTACTCAAGATTTATTATTAGTAACAGCCGTGAACTAAGGTTAAGCACATGCCCCATAATCAGACAAATGCTGAAGCGAGCACTAAAAATGAACCACAAAAAGAATATCAATAGTATTAAATGACTTCAAAGTTTTAATAAGAAAGATATTAATCAAGCAAAGATCACAACAATCGTGATTATAAGAAAACAAATTAAGTTCAAAGCCAAACTTTGACTCCATATTAGGCTTTATTCATTATTTCAGATTCATCAAGAAAGAGCAAGAGAAAAGAACCAAGGTTAAACTCACACAGCGAAAGTTAGGCACATGATGAAATGAGCGTTAAAACTGATATGGCTTGGAACAATAGTAAAAAATGAATTTAGTGCTTTAATAAAAATAAAAATAAAAATGATTTTATAAGTGCAAAGAACACATCTAAAACCTAAATATCGATTCAATAGAAGTGTAAAAGGTATCAAGTCATAGGTTCTCTAGCCTAACATGACAACCTATTGTACCAAAAGCAATGAATTCAATTTATTGATGAACTTGTTAAGTAATTAGCAATATAGTAAAAATACATTTTCATGCAATAAAATGATATTTCTATCAATAACAAATAATTTGTAAAAGGTGTCTTAGAAAGAGACCAAAACAGAAACCTACCACCTTCAATATATAGGATTGGCACATGGTTAGCAGATATGTCATCTGCTCAATTACATGAAAGGGAAAATTACTAGCAAATTAGAAAAAAAACCAATAAAAGGAATGTTTCATAAAAAATAAATTGAGAAAAACTATAGACACAACATAACTGATCGAAATATGAGCACTTACAACAATCGCATTGTGTATTACCAGAATAAGATTCACAATGATCAAGCCGCTTCATCTTTCATCACTATCCTTGTGTCAAACCACCCATGACAATCACCAACGAACCTCCGACCCAGCCTCATAGCCACGACATGCATCAAACAAATGAATTAACAAGACCACCAACAAGGTATAACGAGAAGGACTATTTAACAGCATTGCAATATCAACTTTAGCAGTAAGAGCATAATGCTTAACATCCTATAATAATGGTCACAGGCACACTTATAAATTTCTTCCTAATATTAGAATCACATCATATAAAAGAATAGGAAAGATTTCATCACTCTACGCACGAAACCACAAGTTTTAACTTCATTATCTCCATCAACTTGTGCAATATCTAAATCTAAAACAAAATTTTCTCTAAATTTATAGCAGATTAGCATATAAACTTAGATTGGGACTGGACTTTATACCTATGAAAAATATCGGAGATACAGCAAAGAGGATTTACACCCATCAAAAACATTGGAGACACAACAAAGAAGATTTAAATTACGTTTATCATGGCCATAATAATTTCCCTTGGTTCCTTATTGATGTTTGATAAAAAAAAATGCTGACAAGATTAATAGGTAAATGGTAACATGGAAGACAAGGTACCTACTAATGTTATTGCATATAAAAAAGAATCATGTAACTTTAAAGTTTCCAACTTTCCATCATATGCCCCAGGGTATTCTGTACAGCAAATCACAGATAGTGTGAAACATAAGACGCTAGGAGACAAGCAAAGTTAGGAATGAAAAAACATAGTAAACATGCCTGAGCATCTTCAATCATCGAATCTGCTTAATCCAGAATGATAATCTTAAATGGTGGACACGAATAACCGCTGAAACATCAAAACACCAAAAGGGTTAGTTAGAAAGACACACATATCGCACAAACAAAATAAGGGGCAAAAGAACAAAGCAGTATCAAGTCTTATGCTGATCATAAGATTAGAGCTAATTAACATTAACATATTTCTTATGCTGATTAGTACCAATAGCCATAACGGCAAAATCTTTAATCTTTGTACGAAAAACGTTAATCCCATGGTCATCACTTGCATTGAGCTCCAGCACCTTAGATTTTTGTAGCTCAAGCCAATTTATTTATGTAGTAACATGAATTGAATAAAGATACTATTATTACCTATGAATATAACCTCCCAAGTCAAGGAGCTAACAGAAACTGAAACCTTAACAAGCTAGAAAATTGCTAAGCATAAAGCCAAGTATAAACAGAAAATACTAAGTGATTCGAGGTAAAAGATCTAAAATTAGAGGGGGCAAAGGCATGCCTAAAAAGCTGATGTGCGATTGCACGCGCTGTAGTGGTTTTTTCGGTGCCGGGGGACCATAGAAGAGCATGTGGGGGGCACTGTATGCAAAAATAAAAAAATTGAAGAAGCAATTGAGTAAATAAGAAAATTGGGGGAAGTGATGATCGTGGGATTAAAAGTGCAATGAGCTGTGAATCTGAGATTCTTATTGAAAGTGCAGCAAACAACATCCCACCTCATGTCCGCCACCATGGCAGCTATTGCTCTCCTAGCCCTTGGTAACGGCTCCCCTGACATCTTCTCCTCCCTCACCGCCATTCCATGCCTCTCTGTCTTGGGAGCCATCTTCCTAAACAGAATACTCATCTCTGCTCTCGTCGTCAGATTCGTCACGATCTATATCGCACCATTTTCAGTTGATCCTGCGCCTTTCCTAAGTGAGGGATGTGTTGGCGAGGATGGAGACCTGGGAGAATAAGAGGAGGATGTCCTTATTTCACATTTGATTTTTCATTCAATTTAGTGATTTACCTTAGATAGTTATTAGGCATAGATTATTTAGTGATTTATCATTGCTCTTCTAAATTAGGTCACGAACTCATAAAACAAAAAGAATTTGGAAGCTTGTCAAGGTAAAATGGTAAATTGATTGAAAACAAAAAAGAAGGTAAAATTTAACTTGGTCTAGAAATCCACTGAAGCAAAAGCGGCCTTATGATCATTGGTGACAATTTGGTTGAAGGAGGGGTCGAGAGAAAGGGACTGATCAAGCCAGACTCCATCGACGAAAGAGAAGTGATGAGCTGAAAAGCGAAAGAGTTGAGAAAGTCGGAAGACTTCGATCGGTGGAAGGACAAAAGCTGGTCCCGTATGAGACCCTCGGAGGAAATGGCGATGGTCACCTTTGTTGCGCTTGATGCACTTGATGTGGTGGTCGATGATGTGTATGAACATGTAATACCCTAAAAATTATTTAAAAATTATTTTGGGTTTTACTAGTCATAATTTCAAAAATCTGACAGTTTTAGCAATGATGAGAACGGTCCAAGGGATTTGTAAAAAAAAAAAATATGAATAGTAAATTGCGGGCCCCACGGGCCGTCGGGACTGCCAAAATCATAGAATTGGGACCTGGAGATTCCCGAAATCGAGAAATTATAAGATTAAGATTAGAAATGGGTAGGAATAAAGGTTTTATACCTAGAATTAATTTTCAGGCAATGTTTGATTACCTGGGTATGGTGTTTTACCCGTTCGGTAAAATTTCGGTGTACGATTTTTAACACCGAAAGATAGTTTAATCTTATAAAAAGGATAATGTCTATCCTTTATATGCCGAGTGTAAGGCTAAGATTTAATCTTGCTTTACAAGATTAAATCCTAGCCATTCATTTCTTTTATTATTAGAAAGAATTACACTTTAACTACATAAATTCTATCTTGCTTCAGGATAAAAACAAAGCCACCAAGCTTATACTTGAATTGTCATTCTCAGCCATACATGCAGCACACACAAACTCCATTCTTCTTCCTTTCAAACAGCCATGAACAAGGGTTCAACCTCCAAAGGACTAGGCCAAAGTCACCAAAAGCTCAATCTTCCTTTACTAAACTTGTTCCACTCCTCAATATATACCAAACTAACAGATTAGAATTTGAATCCATCACATTTTTCCACCTTGAGAAATCATTCTTCATTGCTTAAGGAAGGATTTGATGTTGATTTGGTGGCCTTGAAGTGAGCAAGATCACTCTTGGAATATCCTTAATATCAACATCCTTAAAGCCGCCAAAGTAGGGCATTCTAAACCTCTTTTACTTCAACTCCATTTTTATGAGTTTCTTATTGATTTCACTGAATATTTTTAGTTGAATTGGTTGATAATATATTGATAGTAATGTGTTAATTTTGGTGGAGTAGTTTGATGTTGTGAAAAATCATTTTTGTTGAAAGAGAATTTGGCACATGCTGCTAGATTTTTGGATTTCAATAAGGGAGGATTTGTCCATGAATTTTTTGGTGCAATTGTAGTCATTTTCATGAGCTATAAAAATTATATGTTGAAGCTAACATCCTAAAGCAACTATGAGAATTTTCATGGGGCATGATAAAGATCTAACTACCTGAAAAAAATCATGAACTGAAAGTGTACCAATGCTGCCTGAATTATTGGAACCAAAGCTATAAATTTTTCTAATTTTGTTACCACAGCAAATGATTGAATTATCCTTTAAAATGTTTACAGGATATTAGAGACATCTTGAAATTTTACTAGGATTGTTATTTCAAATTTTTTGGGTTCATTTGCTAGGGTTAAAAATTATTCATTTCTAGTTCTGAGCTGAGTATAAGTGGTCTCTGACCATTAAAATTGTTGAATTTTGTTATCATACTTAGAGAACTCTGTTTACTCCGAAATTTTTAGAGTACCTTGGGGACATATTGAAGTGCCTTTGAGAATTTTTACATCCTTGGATTTCATGTTCTGAAATACAGTATAATTTTTGCTATGGATATGTGAAATCTGCCATTGTGCTTAAAATGAATTGATGCTTTAAGTTAATGAAATAATGGCATTGGGTTCAAGTATGACATGTATGAATGCATGCTAGTGACTTTAAGGAATGGTTTGAGGCATGATTGGAATCATATTACGAATGAATGCATATATGTGCCTCATGCATGCATTTGAAAAAGAAAAGTAAATGATATGTGTTTGTGGCAAAAAAGAATATATGAACATTAATAGTACATGTTCTGACATTTGGAGAAAATAGAAACAAGACTTAAGTTGAATGAAGGGAAGGCAAGAATAGAACTTCCCCAATTTACATGTTCTGACATATGGAGAAAAAATAAAAAAAACTTAGATTGAATTAAGGGGAAGGCAAAAAAAGGAACTTCCCCCGAGAGATTATGAGTCGATAGACGTATCGGCTAGGAATAAAACTGTGTGTGATTCGAAAATGGAAACAAATGAAGCCCGATGATCACGTATAGGAATGAACTCAGTCCTAATAAGCAGTCTATTTCCCATATGTGGTGTTATCCACTATAAATACCATTTGGTATAAACTATTTATTGTGGAATTGTCCACTGTAGATACCCGTTGGGTATAAACTAAGTCTTTTCTGTGTCAATGAAAAGAGAAAGATGCAGTGAATTGAGTTTTGCAGTATGATATAAACTAAGTCTTTCCCATATCAATGAGAAGAGAAAAATGCACTAGATTAAGTTCCTCAGGTACAACAAGAAACGCATAATTTATTATTATTTATGCATATAAGTTTACTCGATAATACTGGTAAGAATGAAATTTCTGCTTATGTTTTGGTTGTTATTTTTGAATTGTCTGCTTAGGATGATTTACTAGATGTGTGAACATTATAATATATATCCATTTAGCGATTGATCATTAAAAACTACCCGCTTCGGAATTACGATTTGGAACTCTAAAAAATGAACCATTGTTGTAAAATGCATGATCTCTCTTTTTCTAATAAACCAAAGTGGTTGGAGCGATGATGATGACATTATGAGTAAGTTTTTGGGAAGTTGCCCTACTGAGAATTGTATATTCCCAACCCTATATGTTTGTGTTCCCATGTCGTCTCCAGGTTGATCTAGAGAATGATGCGGCTACTATGTTACTGCAACTCAGGATTGCAGTAGTTTAGGAGTTGATGCTTTTCTTATATGGTATATAGTTGTAAGTAATTGTGTAGGTAAATGTAATAAAGATTGTATATGTATTAAAGCGCATAGTAGAGCTTCCTTATGTAATTCATTTTATAGTAAATAAATGTTTTGTATCTTTGTTATATATTTTAATCGAATTATGCTAGTTGTTACACGAACCCATCAAATTTGCTATAGTTAAGAAAGGTCTGCTAATTTATAAGTAACAACTCTCGAGTCTGATGTCATGATTTAAGGATGACGTTTTACTTAGGAGGATGTCACACTCCATCGTGTTTGAAGATAGACGATGAGAAGGAGGTTACAAAATTTCAAAATGAGGTTCTTTTCAAAATAAAAGAAGTTATGAGAGTAATGATATAATTTTAACTAAATATATACAGTTTACCTGTTTAACAGGTTTCCTATTATTAGAATAAATTATATTAAAATTAAAAAATAAACGACCTAATCAAAGACTTACACATTGACAAGGTATTGGTACCCTTATTTTATCCTGGGTACCGAAGGAAAAACCTATAAATTATATACTTGTATGTCATAATAAATAGGAGCCTTGCACTAAAAGTCATATCAATTTTTTGCGTTTCGTAATTTTACAACATAATAATCAACGTGTAGAAAATAGCAGGATAAAATGAACATTATGAGAAGCTGGCCACACGATAACTTATATTACATATATGGTTACCCATAGTAGGTTAAGTCATACAGTCATACTACAGACAAGTACACATGAGTACATCTGTATCATACATATTTAACCTTACCCTGGCCGTCATAGTGACCTCTGTAACATCCTAATTTTTAACCAAATACTCTAGAACATATTTAGGTTAATCATTAGTCTATTACTTCATAGTTTTCATTTTTACTTTGAAATACTTAGCGAAAAATACGGGTAATTTTTTTTTGAAATAAAATGTGAGAGCCGCGTGATGCGATAAGCAGTAAACCATATAAAGTAAAACAAATGTCTCACAACATCATAACATAAGGCACACCATGAATAACACTGAATATCACCTCATATATATATAACTTGCCCACTTATAAGTGTGGGGCTTAATTTGGTACAAGGGAATACATGAAAGGAAATACAACATAAACATAAACATGAACTACTCCCCTACCCGTGTGCATCTAATGGGATAACCTCTAAACAAAAGAAGGTTTATCCCCATCTAAGTGGTGTGTGCTCTAACACGGGCCATCCACAGCCTCCTACTGGCGACTATCCCTCGAGCGTGGTACGTAACCAGGAAACTGAGCAAGCTCCTCCGGCGTGAATAGGCGGGACGGGGCTCGGAAGTGACCTCCACGGCGAGGCCTCATCTCCGGTCGTCGTGCAAGCCTCGGCTAAGTCACGGAAGGCTCGCTACCCTTCCCAAGGTCCATGGGTATGGTGGGGGAAGATCCCTCGGACGGTACCTGGGTTGCCGAGTCCTCGGAAGGATCCGTCTCAGAAAAGGCGGCGAACGCGGGGCACATCTTTGGGGGTAGTCTCGGTGGCGGGCGTGGGCCGGTGGGAGTGCGGTGAAGCCTCTCTCTTGAGGCGTGCTTGGCGCTCGAACACCAGGTCATCGCCAAAAGGTGAGACGGGGGAGAAACGATGGGAATGTACAGGGGGAATGAAGGGTCGACCCATGAACATAAATACTCTAACCGTGCATCGTGTAACACCCCGATTTCTCTGTCCGAGGGAAATGACCAAAATGCCCCTGAGGTCATTTCCTGACCCGAACTCGAGGGTAACCAAGTCGGTCATCCTCGAAGGGTCAACTCAATGTTTGAAGGGGATTAAATGGCCCTTGAATGCTTTCGGAAGCGAAAATTTCGTTTCAGCAGATTTAGGTCAAAATGACCAAAATACCCCTATAGCGTTTTTACGCGGGTAAAGGTGCCGTTTGAGCCCGGAACTTTCCCCAGAGGTTTAAAAACATATTTTCATGTGTCTAGAGGTCTTTGTTCAAGTCCCGGTGGTCTCGGGCAGTTTTAGTACAAAATTACGATTTTGCCCCTAGAATAGTGCTTTTGAGCTTAATGACGTAATTAAGCAAACCTAAGCAATATTAGGCTCTAAACGAAGATTAATTTATTTCCCTAATTAATCTAGAGTCAAAATAATTTATTAAAGTTAATTAGAACCTAAAATTGCTTAGATTAAACTTAAATCCCTTTTTAGAACTCAAGACTCCTAGTCTTGGAATCTTGAATAGTGTTTTCTCTCTCCAATTCCTTAAATCAAGGAAATGTGTCTAGAGTTGTTTAGACTCTAAATTGAGGATCTAACTCACTAATGGTGCAAGACCACTCCTTAATTATGTCTAGACCACCTTAATTACCCATTTACCTTACCTAAACACTTTCTTACAAATTCCTAATCTTAAGCATAATCAAAGATACACCTAAACACAACTCTAAACCACAATTAAAATGCAAACTAATCCTCCCCATGAGCTGATGCATTTTGGCCAGACCTCATCCCCTTTGACCACATATTAAATTGTTTTCTCACTCAAAGAACCATGCTTGAAGCCATACCTTGAACCATACCTCACCATGCCTTAAGCCATACCTCACCATACCTCAAGAACACATTATCTCACCTCATGGAACTCATGGAATGCCTCCAATCTGCACCTCATGGCCGAAGCCATCCTCCCCCATGAGCTCCCTCCATTTGTTTCATTTCTCTATAAATAGAATGCCTTGAGGAGCTTGCACCACTTTTAGATCATTTGCTAAGTTTAGGAAACACTCAAAGCTTTTCTTTTTTCTCAAAGTTCTAGTGTTCTTCAAGTTCTTCAAGCTCTTCAAAGTTCTTCATCATCTTCATCTTCTTCTTCCATCTTCAAGTTCATCACACCAAGTAGGGATTTTCTTTCATGTATTCTTTTCTTTAAAGTTCTTGTTTCAAGCTTGATGTTCATAGTTTCTCTTGTCTCTTTTTAGAACTTCATTTCCACTCCTTTTTCCTTTTCATTTTCGGCCATAGGCCTTGGAGAACAAAGACATGAGAGCTTGATGATGAGAGTTTGATGATGATATTGATCACTTGAAACAACTCTAGAGCTTGATCTTTGTTCTTGAGCAAAAATGTTTTTAGTTTTTCCTTTCTTGAACTCTTGAGAACTTTAGCTTTAATGATGTTTTAAAATGGCTCTATGAACTCAATGATGAGGACTCATGATGTTGATGTTAATATATTATCAAGATCATGAACTTTAGAGTTTTAAAATGTTCCTTTTTCTTCTTGAAGATTTCGGCCATTTCCTTAAATTTTTCTAAGCTTCATGGTTTGATTTCCTAAAAATATTATGTCAAGTTTTAAAGAACTCTAAGCTTGACTTTACCTTGTTTGGATGAGTTTGGGTTATGGTTTAAATTCCTTTAAAGTCTTGTTAAGAGCTCTAGAAAGATAAAATGAACTTGCATAATTTATTTTATGCTTGCATTAAATATTTACGTTCTTGCTATGCATCTTTACTTTCTAGCTATCACCTAAGAACATAAAGATTAAAATGGAACTTGTCTCATCACTTGATTTAATTCTCGAAGCCTTTCTATTTCGGCCTTAAAGTCGATTGTTGTTGGGCCTAGAGCACTAAAATAAAGAATTGAACTTGCATTACCACCTAATTAATTTCTCGAATGCCTATCTATTTCGGCCTTAAAGTCGATTGTTGTTGGGCCAAGACCACTAAAATAAAGAATTGAACCATGTATATTTACCTTCAAGCTTGCATGTTTAAGTTTATGCCTCGCATATTTACTTTCAAGCTTGCACATTTAAGTTTATGCCTCGCATATTTACTTTCAAGCTTGCACGTTTAAGTTTATGCCTTGCATATTTAAATTTAAGTCATCACATTACTTTGTAAGCAAGATTAAAAATGAAAAGCATGAGCACGTTTAGTTTATGTCGAAACTTAAGAACCTAGAGCTCAAAGACTTGCCCATTTCATTCCAAGTTAAAGTTTAATGTGAAACCATTCTTTGAATGCATATTTTCGGCCAAGGTAGTGATGATGGACTCGCAATGAGTTTTCATCTAGATACTAGGACCAAAAGTCTATGTTTAAGTTCCCTTCAAAGCTTTACAAATCTTTATAAGGTTATGTCATCACAAGATGTGATTTTATTATCTTTAGGGGATGGAATATGTTTTGGTCAGTGACCTAAGGCTTCTCTTAGCCTTTTGATTAATTAAAGTGTTTTGCAAAGAGTTTTAGAAAATCTAGATCGATTCCGAGAGAAACTAGTTAACTTATGAACCTAGAAATGTCAATTTAACTCTCTCATTTAAGTTAAATGTTTTCGGTTCTGAGATGATGAGTGTGATGTTGTATGATGATGTCTTGATGTGTTGGAATGTGTGAAAATATCATATGATGATGTAGAAGCGATCCTATGCATGATAGGTAAGAAACTAGCTAACTAGAAATACCGTAAAGCTAGAATTTAACATAGTTTTGACCCATTTGTTTTTGGAACTTATCCAAACTGTTTTAATGGGAACATAATCAGATTTAGATTGTTTAGACATGAAAAACTTGGTAACATTTGGATTAGAATTGAATTCTAGCACCTACGGGGAAACTAGTAACTAGAAAACCGTAAAAATGCAAATGTAGAACTCTTAGAACATTTAATTTTCTAGATTCTGTCCAGCACCCTTACAACATGATAAACATGATTAATAATTAATCCTTAAGCATAGGAATGCCTCATAATTGATTTAGATTTAATATATAGCCTTGGTAGCGGAACCGAGAAAGGGTCTAAAGCGTAAGTTCTAGAACCCAGTAAATACAAGTTAGAAATTCTGCCCTATGCTTTTCAAATTTAAGTATGAACATGAGGATTAGGAATGATGATTAATTATGAGCCCTTAGGTGCATAAAAATATGAGCGTCGGATGTTAGAGAATTATATCTCAAGATTAAGACCCGTAAGGGTCAAAGCATAAGCTACCGTAAGGGTAAGCGTTTGAATGTTTTATGATGATGCATGTAGTATGCAAATGATGATGATGATTATTCATATGAGGAATTCATGAGGTTATATGTTAATGTGGCATAAAGCAAATTTGGAAGGAGATTGATTGTAATGACCGTTGTGTAATTTCCGACAAATTTGGGGACTTAAAGAGATTTTGAAAATTAAGGTACTAAGATGGGTTCTAGGATGACACCGGTTCGGCCGAGCACCTCCATAGAACTCATGTGACATCGGTACCATTTTACACTCTTAGGTGACACCGGTTCGGCCGAGCACCCCTAAGAGTTTTGCCTCCTAACCCGTACTCAGATAGTCGGGATTTATGATTTATGATACGCTTATCGTTAAGTGGTAAGTAAGAACTAGTGACGATTAGTTAAGGTATGAGCTCATAACCTAGATATGTGACACGTTCTGGGTGACACCGGTTCGGCCGAGCACCCCCAGTTCGATTGTCTTTTAGGATGGCCCATGAGGAAGAGAAGTTTCATGATTATGATTATGTCACTAAGTTTTGTCCCATATGAATGTTACTATTGCCACTTTATGCCACCAAGAATGATGATGCTTGATGTTATGTTTTATGTATGTGCATTAGGTAGTGCCATGCATACATTTTCTATCATGTTGTATCCATGACATTAAGATCATCCTAAAATGAATGGACCTTGGCTAAAATATATTTTGAAGTTTAAAATGAACCTAATACATGCTCAGTCATTTTATATAAATAAACCCAAGGTTCTTGAGGACGTAGATGATGACACCTAGGTAGTAGGAGGCCCTACTGAGATTCTTTAGCAAGATTCTCACTCCCTCTATCTCTTTCTTTCCGTCACGTCTTCAGATGGCGACGTTCGTAGTGTTCGTGGACACGCCGACATGGGAGGTGCACCATGACCCGGACCACGGGTCATTCCACTTTGTGGGTCGCTACACAGTCAGAGTATTCATGTTCATGGGTCGATCCTTCACTCCCCCTGTACATTCCCATCGTTACTCCCCCGTTTCACCTTTTGGCGATGACCTGGTGCTCGAGCGCGCACGTCCCCTAGAGGAGAGGCTTCGTCGTACCCCATCATCCACGTCCGCTGCTCGAGATTACCCCCAGTATGTGCCCCGTTGCCCGTCGTCTTTTTCGGAGACGGATCCTTCCGAGGATTCGGCAACCCAGGCACCCTCCGAGGGATCTTCGGCCTCCATACCTATGGACTTTGGAGAGGATAGCGAGCCCACCGTGACTCGTGAGGCGTGCGACGGCGGAGAGATGCGGCCATACCGGGCTCACACTCGATCCCGCTCCGCCTCTTCACGCCCGAGGAGCTCGCTTGATTTCGGATATACGCCTCGATCTCGAGATAGTCGCCAGAATGAGGCCGTGCATTGCACGAGATAGAGCACACACCACTTAGATGGGGATAAACCTTCTTTTGTTTAGAGGTTTCCCATTAGATGCACTCGGGTAGGGGAGTAGACTATGTTTATGTTATGTTGTATCTTCTTTCTTGTATTTCCCTTGTACTAAATTAAGTCTCACACTTATAAGTGGGCAAGTTATATATATATAAGATGATATTCAGTGATGTTCATGCTGTGCCTTATGTTATGATGTTGTGAGACATTTGTTTTACTATACATGGTTTACCGCTTATCGCATCACGCGGCTCTCACTTTTATTTCAAAAAAAAATTACCCGTATTTTCCGCTAAGTAATTCAAAGTTAAATGAGAACTATGAAGTAACAGACTAATGATTAACCTAAATATGTTCTAGAGTATTGGGTTAAAAATTAGGATGTTACACATCGACCCACAAAATGGAATGACCCGTGGTCCGGGTCATGGTGCACCTCCCATGTCGGCGTGTCCACGAACACTACAAACGTCGCCATCTGAAGACGTGACGGAAAGAAAGAGATTGAGGGAGTGAGAATCTTGCTAAAGAATCTCAGTAGGGCCTCCTAATACCTAGGTGTCATCATCTACGTCCTCAGGAACCTTGGGTTTAATTATACAAAATGTTTGGACATGCATTAAGTTTATTTTAAACTTTAAAATATACTTTAGCCAAGGTCCATTCATTTTAGGATGATCTTAATGTCATGAATGCAACATAATAGAAAATGTATGCATGGCACTACCTAATGCACATACATAAAACATAACATCAAGCATCATCATACTTGGTGGCATAAAGTGGCAATAGTAACATTCATATGGGACAAACTTAGTGACATAATCATAATCATGAAACTACTCTTCCTTATGGGCCATCCTAAAAGACAATCTAACTGGGGGTGCTCGGCCGAACCGGTGTCACCCAGAACGTGTCACATATCTAGGTTATAAGCTCATACCTTAACTAGTCGTCACTAGTTCTTACTTACCACTTAACGATAAGCGTATCATAAATCATAAATCCCGACTATCTGAGTACGGGTTAGGGGGCAAACCTCTTAGGGGTGCTCGGCCGAACCGGTGTCACCTAAGAGTATAAATGGGTACCGATGTCACATGAGTTCTATGGAGGTGCTCGGCCGAACCGGTGTCATCCTAGAACCCATCTTAGTACCTTAATTTTCAAAATCTCTTTAAGTCCCCAAATTCGTAGGGAATTCGGCGGCACGATGGCATTACGCCGAATTCCTTCCAAATTTGCTTTATGCCACATAAACATATATCCTCATGAATTCCTCATATGAATAACATCATCATCATTTACATACCACATGCATCATCATGGAACATTCAACCGTTTATCCTTACGGTAGCTTATGCTTTGACCCTTACGGGTCTTAATCATGAGATATGGTTCTCTAACATCCGTCGTTCATATGTTATGCACCTAAGGGCTCACAATAAATCATCATTCCTAGTCCTCATGTTCATACTCAAATCTGAAAAGCATAGGGCAGAATCTCTAACTTGTGGTTACGGGGTTCTAGAACTTACGTTTTAGACCCTTTCTAGGTTCTGTCTTCGCTTATGGCGCTATAAATTGAATCTAAATCAATTATGAGACATTCCTATGCTTAAGAACTAATTATAAATCACATTTATCATGTTGTAAGGGTGCTGGACAGAATCCAGAAAAATAAATGTTGTAAGAGTTCTAAACTTGCACTTTTACGGTTTTCTAGTTACTAGTTTCCCTATAGGTGCTAGAATTTGATTCTAATCCAAATATTACCAAGTTTTTCATGTCTAAACAATCCTAATCTGATTATGCTCCCATTAAAACAGTTTGGATAAGTTCCAAAAACAAATGGGTCAAAACTATGTTAAATTCTAGCTTTACGGTGTTTCTAGTTAGCTAGTTTCTTACTTATTATGCATAGAATCATTTCTACATCATCATATGATATTTTCACACATTCTAACACATCATAAAATCATCATACAGCATCACACTCATCATCTCAGAACCAAAAACATTTAGCTTTAGTAAAGGATTTAAATTGACATTTCTAGGTACATAAGTTAACTAGTTTCTCTTGGAATCAATTTAGAATTTCTAAAACTCTTTGCAAATCATTTTAATTCATCAAGAGGCTAAGAGAAGCCTTAGGTCAATGACCAAAATATATTTCATCTCCTAAAAGGGAATAAAGTCATATCTCATGACAACATAACCTTGAAAAGATTTGTAAAACTTTAAGGAAAACTTAGAACATAGACTATTGGTCCTTGTAGCTAGATGAAAACTCATTGCAAGTCCATCATCACTACTTGGCCGAAAATATGCATTCAAAGAATGGTTTCATATTAAACTTTAACTTAGAATGAAATGGGCAAGTCTTTGAGCTCTAGGTTCTTAAGTTATGACATGAAATAAATGTGCTCATGCTTTTCATTTTTAATCTTGCTTACAAAATAAAGTGATGACTTAAATTAAATATGCAAGGCATAAACTTAAACGTGCAAGCTTGAAAGTAAATATGTGAGGCATAAACTTAAACGTGCAAGCTTGAAAGTAAATATGCAAGCTTCAATTCTTTATTTTAGTGCTCTTGGCCCAACAACAATCGACTTTAAGGCCGAAATAGAAAGGCTTTGAGAATTAAATTAAGTGATGATGTAAGTTCCATTTTAATCTTTATGTTCTTAGGTGTTAGCTTAAAAGTAAAGGTGCATAGCAAGAATGTAAATATAAATGCAAGCATAAAATAAATTATGCAAGTTCATTTTATTTTTCTAGAGCTCTTAACAAGACTTTAAAGGAACTTAAACCTTAACCCAAACTCATCCAACCAAGGTAAAGTAAAGTCTAGAGTTCTTAGAACTCAAAACAACATCTTTAGAAAATCAAACCATAAGGCATATAAAGAAAAGGAAATGGCCGAAACATCTAGGCAAGAAAAGAAATATTTGAAACTCTAGAGTCCATGATCTTGATGATATATTAACACCAACATCATGAGACCTCATCATTGAGTCCTTAGAACCATTTTAAAACACCATCAAAACTAAAGTTCTCAAGAGTTCAAGAAAGGAAAAACTAGAAACATTTTTGCTCAAGAACAAAGATCAAGCTCTAGAGTTTGTTTCAAGTGATGAACATCATCATGAAACTCTCATCATCAAGCTCTCATTTCTTTGAAATCCAAGGCCCATGGTCGAAAATGAGAAAGAAAAAGGAGAAGAAAAGAAGTTCTAAAAAGAACAAAGAGAAACGTTAAACATAAAGCTTAGAACAAGAACTTTAAAGAAATGAATACTTGAAAGAAAATCCCTACTTGGTGTGATGAACTTGAAGATGGAAGAGGAAGATGAAGAAGATGAAGAACTTTGAAGAACTTGAAGAACTTGAAGAACACTAGAACTTTGAGAGAAAAAGAAAAGCTTTGAGTGCTCCTAAACTTAGCAAATGATCTAAAAGTGGTGCAAGCTCCTCAAGGCATTCTATTTATAGAGAAATGAAACAAATGGAGGGTGTGAATGGCTGAAGGGGTTTCGGCCATGAGGGTGCAGAATGGAGGCATCCATGAGTTCCATGAGGTGAGATAATGTAGTCTTGAGGCATGGTGAGGTATGGTTCAAAGCATGGTGAGGTATGGTTCAAGGTATGGCTCAAGCATGGCTTCAAGGAGTGAGAAAACAATTCAATCATGTGGCCAAAGAGGGCATGGCTGTTCGGCCATGTTACAGCCAAGGGGAGGTTTGTTTTGCAATTTAATTGTGATTTAGAGTTGTGTTTAGGTGTATCTTTGATTATGCTTAAGATTAGGAATTTGTAAGAAAGTGTTTAGGTAAGGAAAAATGGATAATTAGGGTGGTCTAGACATAATTAAGGAGTGGTCTTGCACCATTAGTGAGCTAGATCCTCAATTTAGAGTCTAAACAACTCTAGACACACTTCCTTGATTTAAGGAATTGGAGAGAGAAAATACTATTTAAGATTCCAAGACTAGGAATCTTGAGTTCTAAAAAGGGATTTAAGTTTAATCTAAGCAATTTTAGGTTCTAATTAACTTTAATAAATTATTTTGACTCTAGATTAATTAGGAAAATTAATTAATCTTCGTTTAGAGCCTAATATTGCTTAGGTTTGCTTAATTACGTTATTAAGCTCAAAAACACTATTCTAGGGGCAAAATCGTAATTTTGCACTAAAACTGCTCAGGACCACCGGGACTTGAACAGAGACCTCTAGACACATGAAAACATGTTTTTAAACCTCTGGGGAAAGTTTCGGGCTCAAACGGCACCTTTACCCGCGTAAAACGCTATAGGGGTATTTTGGTCATTTTGACCCGAAACTGCGGAAAACGAAATTTTCGCTTCCGAAAGCATTCAAAGGCCATTCAATCCCCTTCAAACATTGAGTTGACCCTTCGAGGATGACTGAGTTGGTTACCCTCGAATTCGGGTCAGGAAATGACCTCAGGGGCATTTTGGTCATTTCCCTCGGACAGAAAAATCGGGGTGTTACAACCTCATATTTGGGCTAGGGTCTATCAAAATACAACCAACGACAAGTAGATAATCCTAATTCCCTCAATCAGTGGCTCATCAAAAGATTAGGCCTAAGAACCCATAATAGTCAGTCAAAATGAGGGAATCTAAGTCATTTTATGTCTAATACAAATTCGATATATCATAGTCAGTTGACCAAGAGAAAAGTAGTGCCCATTAGGAACATCAGCTAGGTATCCCTACCAGTCCCCATTGCCTCCTAAGTAATTCGTGGAACCAGAATTTTCCCAGCAGGGAAACAAAAGGCACCTAACGAGATCCTGTAAGAGGTACCAAACTAGGCCCTATTATATGAAAGCTAAGGGGTGAGATTGTAGTGAAAAACTCAATATCCAGGTTAATGATTCTAACGACCGTTAACTCGCTATTCTATCTCTCCAAATTACCATATGAAAACTGGCAAACAAATCAACTAAACAAATCTGAAAGCTCTTAAATTTCATATATTTTAAATATTTTCCTGTCATATCATAATTGGAGTTCTAAAATCATTTCTTAGAAATAGTAATCTCATAGACATAGTAGTTTAAGTAATCAATGCATATCCTAAGCAATTATGATAAATCAAGCTCAACTTAATCTTTTTCAAATAAAATTTTTGTTTTATCAAGAGTAGAATATTTGTCATGGCATACATGGGTATCAACAACGGTCTCATGGCTTTTCAAATTTTGTAAAATCATGTACATGGCATATTTATAGTTCTAAAATCATGTAGAGTAATTACTACACAAAGAAAATAACTACAATGATAAAAAATAAAGCCATGAGTTCAAACGTATTCATAGTGAGATGTCAGGAGTGCAGTATCAACTCCAACTTGGCTCCAAGGAGTAGAAATAGTACCCAAAACTACCATAAAACCAAGAACAAATATAAACAACCATAAAACTTAACCATGGACAAATTTAGTGAGGATTAGGGAAGGTGGAAGCATGAGAAATTTGTGTACAAAGCAACCTTATATTAGCTCCAGAATCCTTCAGGAAGCTTTGACGCTTAATATTTTGAGTGACAATAAGCCAATTTTTGATAAAATCATTTGAACAAGGACTAATCAATTGCTTGAGTTTCTTAATTATGTTAATAAGACAATTCTCATTAACATATGAGTTCATGAATAAGTTTTATTTTCATTATACCATGTGAAAACATGTTTAATCTCATTCAAAGAGATCCAGAACATAAAAGAAATGAAAAACAATCTTTGAAATGAACGTTATTATGTTTAACACATGAAGGAATGATTTCATGAGCAAGAAACGAAGATTTAGATCTTCAGAAAGTGGCCTTCATCTTCAGAAATTGATATACAATGAAGAAATTCCATTATCCTCTGAAGCAAGTTGTGGTTACTATCTTCAATCATAATGATATATTTATCAAGGAGCTCTGATTTAAGCAATGAAGTTGAAAGGAATGTTCAGAAACTGTAATAGCACTTTAGAAAGCATGTTTATTGTTAAATGGTGCACTTTACAAAAAACGGGAGGGAAAATTCAAAATTCAAATAAAGTCAAACGAAGATAGGGACTGACATGACATCTACTTTTTTAACTTGGTCAACTATCCCATCTTTTAGAAGAAAAAGTTCAAAAAATAAAAAGCAGTTTCTGAAGATAGACTCAGAAACCTCTATTTGGTAATGGTCTATACAACTGCCAAAAGTGGCTCTGAAATAGCCGAGCTACTCTTCTAGACTACATTTTCAAGACACAAAAAGAAGATCAACCATGTCGCTAGGAAAACAGATCAAGGGCAATGGTCATAAATGAAATGTCAAGTATAAAAGGAGATGATGTGCTTAAACTCAAGGCTTTTGGTCAAGACCTTGTGATGAAACATTGAAAAAATGAAAGAACTCTCCTTCATCTTCTATAAAGTCATTAAAGCTTGTAATCAGTTTCATCTTCTATAAAGATTTTTCTTTTTAAATTCGTATTAGATAATATTTTCTTCCTAGGAAGAATAATTAGAAAGAGTCACCTAAGTTTTTAGTTCATACCCTGTTTCATCTTAACAAAACTTGACTGCTTGATAATTGGAATAAACTGACCCACAAAAATCATTGTACCCTGATCTAGTAGTGATCATTGTGAGGTAGCTTGGAAAGGCTAGCCAAAGACTACTTAGGAGTGATAATAGAGTGTGCTATTGATCACATGAGATAGCATGAGAAGTCTATAGAAAGATGTAATACCTTGGGTGCACGTGTCCCTAAGCAAATCTGGGACCGCCATAGGAATCCTTGGGACCCACTCGTGTTGTTGGAAAGCCCTACTTAATTTATAATTTCAAATCCTAGGAAAAATCTTTCTGAAGAGCGCTATAGTGCTTAATGAGGGTTGCAGTGATTGGGGAACAGTAAGGTGTTAGCTCCAGAACCTTTGCGCTACAAAGCCAACTCAGAAAATACTTTGAAGAACGACTAATGTCTCTATTGAGTTTCTTGTAAGTTTACAACAGGTATCTATCATTTAGCAAAAGCAAGGCTTACTCAAATGAGCATATATATTTCACCATGTATGTGTAAACATGTTACTAGTTTTGCTTTATTAAAGAAGTGAAATTATATTCTTATCTAAGTCTTTGATAGTTAAGGATCAGAAGAAAACAGCAATGCTACAAGAAACCAAAGAAAGAGACTTCAGAAAGTAGCATAGGACATCAGAAAGTACTCTCAAAATGAAGTTATCAGAATATGTCCATATGTAATGTGTTACTTAATCTTCAATCATCACAATTGCAAAGAATCTGAAAGCAAAATAACTCTTCAAGGGCTGATTACGTACATCAGAAAGCTCACTTGGGAATGGAGCAAAGAATGCTACAGGAAAAGGAGGGAAATTTGAAATTTGAATTTTAACTCATCAAATCAAACCCAGTTTTAAACTGGTACATCATCCCTTCTGCCTTTTTGATCAACAACCTTAGCTTCATGAATGAGGAGTTCATAAAGCTCACTCAGAAAGTAGAAAAATAGCTTTTGATGGGAGATCAAAAAGCTCATATTTACAACGGCTTATGCAACCGATGTGACAGTTCTGTCAACCTCTCTTCTAACTGTTTCTTTCAAGACATAACTGATAATCAATACGTGTCACTTGAAGAACTAATCTATGGCAACAGTCACAAAGAAAGACCTTCATATAAGGAGATGCTAAGCCTGAAAAACGCTGAGAGAGATTTGAAGATTCAAGAGAAGAAACTCTGCAAAAATCTCTTCCCACTTACTAATATATTCAATTCTTATCATGCAATCAGTTTTATCCTTGAAGTACAAGGAAAATCTTCCTTCTATATTCTTAGATAGATCTATGTTCTTCTTTTGAAAGAAGTAGAAGAAGTAAGTCATTCAAGTTCTCCTAGGACCTTCTAAAATGTATCCTTTTTAACGAAACTTGAGTGTAGGTTAGTTTGAGTGGTAACCCAAACACTTAATCTTTGTATCCTTGATCCATTAGTGATCAATGTGAGACATAACTTGGAGAGGCTAAGGTAAAAATACTTACAATGTGATAGTATGGCATTCTTGCTTATCACGGTTTAGCTTGAAGAGGCTAATCAAAGACTACTTGTGGCTTGGAGAGGCCGGGAACAGACTACTTGCAACTTGGAAAGGCTGAGGCAAGACTACTTTCAACGTGTCAGTAGAGGATGCTACTGCACATGGTTAGGCTTGGGAAGGCTGTAGTCAATATGACCAGTTAGGCTTGGAGAGGCCGGAGTCAAGACTACTCAGTTAGGCTTGGAGAGGCTAGTGTCAAGACTACTTGCAGCTTGGAGAGGCTGGGGAAATACTACTAACAACGTACTGAAGGAGTTGCCTATCGGTCACGATTTGGCTTAGAGAGGCTAAAGTCAAGACTACTCATGTTAGCTTGGAGAGGCTAGTACAAAACTACTCTAAATCCTTGGTTACATGTGATTTCTGAAATCCTTGGATGATAGTTTGGGAAGGCTAATAAAAAGACTATCCATCTTTACTTTCTCAGATTGAGAAAGTTGTTGTTATAGTGAAACCTCAACAGTTGTTGAGTACTGAAGTAGAAATATTGGCCGAACTAGTATAAAATCCTTTGTATACCTTCTTTCTTACCCTGATCTCTTTTATTTATCTTTATTGCTTCATTTCCTTACCATCAGTCTTATATACAGTGCGTTTTATATTATCTCTTCTAATATTAAAGGTTTTATTTAAGAAGGTTCATAAAGTAACTTTCTAAGACTGCTAACTATATTTCCATTGCACTTCAAGTTTTATACTTGATAGTAATCTTTTTCAGAAGCTTCAGAAAATGAAAAGGATCATTGGACGATTCAAACCCTTCTTCTCGTGCATATCTTCACCTACAAGTGGTATCAGAGCAAGGCCTCTGAGGGGCTGAGTCATCCAATGATTGCAGAGGACAAAGATCCAAAGGACAGAATGGCATATATCATCTTTTGAAGATCAGTCTTTATCTGATGATCCTTTGTTGACAAGACTCAAATTCATGGAACAATTCATTCAAATGATTAAAAGGATTCGAATGAGACCTACTGACAAGTATCTTTCAAAGGAGAAAACCTCTGTTTCTCAATCAAGGCAAGTCTCTTTACATATAAGCCCTAGGCCACAACTATATATGCTATTTTTGTTCTATGTGTTACATAAGAAAGGCTATATGAAACAATCAGTTCATGATGGTAAAGGATCTTAATGTGCATCAAGATATCGTTGATCCCATTTGTAATTATCAGATGTTTTACCTTGTTGAAGCAATGGAAATTGCTATATTTTCTTTGTAAAGTAGTAAAATCTGATGCTGATCGCTGAGATTGGATTATCTATTTGTCAAATATGTTTGAAGTTTGAAATGACCATATCAAAAGGACATCAATCTCTTGACTGAAAAATCAGGACAAAGATCATCTTGAGAATGACCTGTTGCTTATAGCAACTATGTCTCGCATCATGTATTTGTTCAAACTCTTTACCAGCATATCCCTGTGGAAAAAGGAAGAATGTGCCAGTGATCTAGAAAGTATTAGTCAGGAAGTCTTACCATGTTAAAACCTGTTGCTATTTTATGGTCCATATCTAAAGAAGCTTTATCAGAGATATATCAGGTAAATGTCTCTGTATCCTACATCTTTTATTATTATTTTTTATTATTTTCTTTTACCTTTTAGAATGAGTTGCTAGAAGGTCATCAAGCCCATTCATCTATATATCTCAAATCTATCATATAACTCGTAATGTTGCTATGAAGGCTTGAGAAAGTCTAATGCAAAGCTAGAAAGTTGAAAGAAAGATATACTCGAAGAGAGTTTACTCTTCTCAAGTTATATGAAGCCTCCAAGAAGCTATATAATCATGTCAAAAATCTTTTTCTGATTTCTTGAAGAGGACCTCATGGCATCTTAAGATTTGACTTGTTTTATCAGACATATTCAAAAACCATGTTTTTGTGACAAATGGTCAGCATATTTTGCTTCAAAGAAACTGGATTGAGATATACAGAAGAAACAGTAGAAGAAAATTCTGTGCAACTTCATATCTTCTATTTTAGTTCTTTAGAATGATTAAAGAGATTCCTTTACAACATTTGAATCCTGAAAAGGATTTTCTTTAAAAAGGTTAGAAAAATCTCTTTATTTGAGACTAACTGATAAGGACCCATGGAAGTTTGAGTACCAAAGGTCTTACTTATTCTGGCAAGTATATTTGATACATCTCTTTGCCTGAAACATCAATAGAAGTACTCTGATGTTGATCCATTTAGATATCAAGCTCTGGTTCTAAATGTTGTCACATTTCCTAAGAGATAATATTTCCAAGAATCTCTCATGATGATAATGAAGAAAAAGCCTAAGGAAGACTTTGTTGATAATATTCTTTATGCTGAGGAAAATCTTCAAAAGCCAGCAGATGAAAGCCAAAGGCTTTAGAGAATGAGCTCCAGAACCTTAGTCTCCTAGAAGATTATGCTTGAACCTTTCAAGATAATCAGAAAGAAATCTTTCTGATAAACATCATGAGCTATTTGAAAAAGACACAGAAGCTGAATAATTTGGATGTATTGTAACTTCATGATAGTTCAGTCTTTAGAAATTGTTTTCTGTTGTCAAAGTTCTGAAAGTTTCCCAAAGTTATGAAATCCTAGTCATTCCTTGGATTTCTATCAATCTTGCTTTATCAGCACCATGTTATCTATATTTGTTCAGAAAGCTTTGATCTGTCAAAGTTTGGTGGAAGTTATGCTGTATGTGTAATTCAAGCTCAAGAAAAAGGCAAAATCTAACCATCATGCTCAAGGCATCATCATCCATGCTGAGAAGAAGCTCCAAGAGCATCTGGATGAATCTGACATCATCAGAGCAAGCAAATCTATTCAAGGAGAGAGGATAAAGAAGGAAAGGCCAAAGCATGCTAGGTTTATTGAACCTAGATACTGCAGATAAGGTAAGTTGATTTTCGATCACCCAAGTCTTCTTATGCTATTTAACCCTACAAGAACCCGTTCAGCTGCTCTTATCCTAACTTGTTTTTCTGAAATTTTTTTCCCCTTTATGTTATCCTTTTAAAACAAAAATGCTTAGTAAATGGATATGTTTATTGAAGATCTTGCATCAAGATGTATTCACAATATCTATATCTAGGGATCTTTTGGTTGTTTCTTTGTTTTTGAAAAAGCTTTTAAGTTTTTACATATGGATAAGCATCCCTGCATAAAAACTCTCTAGGTGATCTCTCTTCACTGCTCCCTTATGAAAATCAAGCAAAGTATATGTAATCATCACACATCCTCCTGAAGACTATGCTTATTAGTATGCAAAATTAGGTCTACCATCAATTTGCAAGGCCACAAATTTTTGTGAAGAATGATGTATAAGTTTTCAAGTTCAGAAAGAAATTAAGTTGCCAAAAGTTAAAGATGGATCAATCAGAAAGAAGACTATGTGTTCATAAGAAGATTGTTTGATCAAAATGAAGATCAGTGAGTAATGGTTTGATAAAGGCTTTAAACTTAGCACAAGAAGAAGAATTTGGGATAAGTTACGTAAGTTCCTCTAGAGGTGAGAAAGTAAATCCTGAAGCCTCAAAAAGAAATATATTCAGAAAGTGAGTTTAAGAGTCAGAAGACTCTTTTTGAAAAAAGAATGAAAAGGCGGGAGTCTCTACCTACATTGTCAGAAGTTTCTGTCTTCGACGTCGCTTCATCTTTTGTCATGTCAGATCTCTTTAAACTCCTATATCTCTCTTTGTTCTTAACTGTCACCTTCTTGAACAAGTCTTTTATAGCTTTTAACCCTATACACTTGACCGCTTCTTTTTGTTTTCACCTCTCTATAACCCAAACCTTTCATCTTCTTCTCTATAACAATCTTTCCTCAAAGCCTCACCTTTGCTCCCTAAATCACTCTTTTCATCCTTGAGCCATTTTTTTTCTTCTTGTGTCTTTTTTTTCAACCTTTATCTTCTCAGACGTACCTTTATATCTCTTCTATGGCAAAGGACAAGAACATAGCTGAGTCTATCCCTGTAGAAAAACCTTTTTACATGTTCAAAGAAGCTGGTATGCAGGACCATTTGGAGATATTCTTCATGAACAGAAAGACTGTACCTGGAAAGTCTTTGTATAAAGACCTACGAGAAAAAGTCACCATTCTCAATGAAGTCTTTACTTTTTAGAGATGGGAAGACTTTCTAGAAACAAATGAACTTATCTTTCCTCATTTGGTTAACACTTTTTACTCTTATCTGGAGAGACCATCATCATTACAAGTCAAAGGAATGATCAGAGATTACTCTATCAAGACTGCTGCTTCAGGTCTTGCAAAGCTTATCAAAGCACCATGCGAGGGGATAGTCTACAAATCTTCACCAGATTAGGTAGAATCTCTCGGAGTGAATGAAGCAGACGTGTCTCGGTATCTCACTGACTCCATTATCCACAAGCCCAGTAAAATTACCACAGCTATGTTGAGTGCCAGGGCAGGGAAAGTATACATAGTAGTTCAGTTTTCCATCCTTCCACGGATTGGTAGCACAGACACTCTAGTTGGAATGCTTTTCTATTGCCTAATGGCAAAAAGAAAAGTGAATCTGCCTATGCTCATTCTTCAATATATGATGAGTGCTGCAATAAAGGAAATTCAAAAGACTATTAGTGTTCCATATGGCATGCTTCTAATTAAGGTGCTTCAAAAGGCGAAATTTCCTCTTAACTATGAAAGATATAAGTGGATGGAAGGAACCATCTTCACACCCTCATCCTTCAAAACTATGAGAAAGAGGTCAATCCTCCAAATATCTAAGCCTTCAAGGCAAAGCCCTAAAACAAGAAGAGGATAAGCTCAAGAGGCTTCTCAGAAGTCTCAATCTAACCAAGAGAAGGCAAAAAGGAAGAGAAAACTCATTCTTCCTGATAGTGAATCTAATGAAGATGAAAATGATGTTTCCCTAATTCAACACTTTGAAAGGAGAACAAAAAAAAACAGAGGAAGCAAGCACTCATCCATCATGAACGATAACCAAACCTGAAAGGGTTATTAGTAGAAAAGAGATTGGGCTAAGATGCAAAAAGATGCACAAAAGTGATCACCGGTTACTATTTTGTGGAAGGAAGTTAAACAATTTCAAGAGGAAAGATATCATGTAATTGTACTAAGTGATCTTGAAGAAGAAGAAGAGGGAGAAGCCAATGAAGAACAGGCTACAATATTATCTTCTGTCGAAGAGGAAAATCTTCTAAGCAGTGAAAAGGCCAGAATGAGTGCCATGACAAGTTCTAGACCTACACCTGAAAAGCCTCAAATGGAGCCCATTATCGAACAGCCAGATGAGGAAAACCTTGCAACCTATTTTGCTCTCGTACCATTTGTATCTTTGCCTCTCTCTTCCATTCATATTCTTTTAGTTGAAGAAGAAAGGGACAGATTGCCTGAAGGTCCAGCTCCTATTATTCAGGAAGTTGATGCTACTTCATTGAGCCAAAATGTTCCTGATTTATTTGCTTAAGCACAAGATCTTCCTAATCGTTTTGTTGCCTACATGCTAAATGATGATGATGTTGAGCGTATACCTGTTCCCACTATAACATCTCCCCAAGTACAATATTATCCTTAAGCCATGATATTATACTTAGGAGTTGTCATTTATAAATCAATGGACCTTTCTTAATTATCTATAGAAAGATCGATCAAATTGTGTATTAACTAACTCATGGTTCTATCAAAACATACAGCAAGAAACAACACATTTATTTAATACAAGCCAAGTACAAAAAGAAGCTCTTCTATGAGCTTTAGTTCACATCTACTCTTTACTATATTTACAGACATATATATAAGTAAGTACAACAGATACGAGTTTCCATAACTAAACTACAGAAATTACAATTTAGTCTTTCTTATAACTACTTCATTGTTCTCTCGAATCAATCTAGAGATGATACAGGAATACAAACAAGCAGGGTAAGAATTTTGAAATTCCCAGTAGGGTATCCCCAAAATGCAAAATCATAATGTCATTGTCATCATCCCAACCACTTAGGTTTATTAAGAAAATATGAGCATGCAACATATATCAAAGGTTTATTTTAAAGTTCAAAACTATTTTTCCAAAGTGGGTTTCTTTTATTATTCAATCACCTAATTTGCACATATCATACCATACAACATCATAAACCATATATTGCTAACTTACAACTTGAACATATTGGCCTCGACATCGATACTAAAATTCTTCACTCAGCACATAAGATAAAAGACTATTTAACATAATTTCTACTTTAACTTGTCTTGGCCCTTGACTAATCTTGTCACGTCTGGCCATTACGTATCATCGTCCCCAGCATGGCAATAATGGATAATAGACTGCTTTTCAGGACTGAGCTCATTCTTATATATGATCATTGAATTTACTTTCTCTAATTCTCACACAGAACTATTCCTAGCCAGGTTTACTTTCCCCAACTAAATTTAAGGGTTGTTAGGTTTACTTTCCCCGACAAACCAGATTTACTTTCTCCATCCCAAGAATTATATATCTTATGCTTTTCTTGGTAGTTAGATTTACTTTTTCTGACAAATTGGATTTATTTTCTCCAGCCCAAGAAACATAATCTTATGCTTTTTTTTCACACGCACACAATTATAAGGAGTATTCATATCTATGTGTGCCTAATCTCATTAATAAGTTCTCATGCTCAATTATTCATATTCATATTCATCACAGTTGAATCAAGTCATTATATCATTAGTTCAAGGCATTCTCACAATCTCAGCACAACGGTAGATTCTTTACTTAAGCAACACAATTTTATTTACATGTCAAACCCTTAATTCAGATGCTACCAAAATTCTATATGACACCTCAATGTGTCCCTTAGATACTATGAAAATTTCAGAGCAAAAAGAGATCTCTAACTATGTTAACAAAATTAGACAAATTTGGTGATCAAAGACCACTTATACTCATCTTGGAACCGAAATCTCATAATTTTTATCCCTAGCAAATGATTGAATAAATTTAGAACAAAAACCATGGTTACATTTCAAGATGTTTCAGCACCCTGTAAAAATTTCAAAGGAAAAATCAATCGTTTGCTATGGTAACAAAATTAGAGAAATTTGCAGCTTCAAGACCAGAAATTCAGACAGCACATATATAGTCTTAGTTCATGATTTTTTTCAGGTAGTTAGAGTTTTTATCATACTCCACGAAAATTCTTAGAGTTTCCTTAGGATGTTAGCTTCAACATATAATTTTTATAGCTAATAAAACTATACAATTGTGCCAGAAAATTCATGAACAGCCACTACCAGTAGGAAAACTAAAAATTCAGCAAGTAAGGTTTAACATCTCTTTACCAAAAATGATTTTTCCACAACAACAAACCAATCCACCAAAACAAATACAACTATATATATGTGAAATCAAATAATAGAACTAGAAAACATCAATTTTAAACTGTCAAAATCTACAAGAAACATAATTTTATTAAACAAGACAACAAACCTTACTTTGCAACTCTTTAGAGCTTTATACTTCAAAGGTGTTCCAAGGGATTTTCTCTTCACTTCAAGGACTCCCAATCAAGATAGTGAGGAAGTGATATGTCAAGGTGAAGATTGATGGAGAATTGAAATTTTAATCGGTTAGATTTGTGGGTTATGATGAGTAGAACAAGTTTGGTGAAGGAAGTTTATGGTTTTAGTGACTTTGGGCTAGTCTTTTGAAGGATTGAATCAAGGTGGAAGCTCTTAAGAAAAGCAAAAATGGAGGCTGTCCTCCTATGGCCCAGAATGTGCATTAGAGTGATAAGGTTAGATATTGTATTTATCTTGTAATAAAGTGTAAATATCATGTAATGTAAATATGTAAATCTTAAAGAAAGAAAGTAAAATGGAGGGCTAGAATTTGATCTTGTAGTTTAAGATCAAATCTTAGCCTCACATTTGGATTGAATGGATATACATTATCCATTTATAATAATTAAACTATCTTTTGGTATTAAAAATCACACACCGAAATTTTACTGAACAAGTAAAACACCATACCCAAGAAGTCAAACATTTCTCAAAAATTAATTTTAGGTATAAAATATTCAATTCTCACTAATTTTAACCTTAACCCTCTCTTTTCTCCGTTCCGAGCATCTCCTAGTCCCAGATCTAGAGTTTTGGCTATCTTGATAGGCCCACGGGGTTCACAAAAAACTATTCTTTTTTTTTTTTATAAATCCGTTGAACCATCCTCATCATTGCTAAAACTGTCAAATTTTAAAATTATGACAAATAAAGTTCAAATTAATTTTTAAATAATTTTTCGGATGTTACACTCGCTGTCTCTGCCTTAGTCTCTGGCACTTCTGAAAATGCTCATAGACAACCATCCTCACCTTTTTCTAAGGTGCAAGATGACACTAGGGGTAAATCACCAAAATCAGGGGACACTGTTGTAATACCCAGTGTACATGTGTCAGTAGATTTTACTTTTTGAACAGCTTTAAGGTCTCCTGGGACCCACCCATGCTGTCGGGTCCTGAATTTTGCTAAGTCTGCATCCTACACCTCCTTCAAGGGCTATATGTTAGAGCCACATTACCTTCTATAGCCCTCCAACGAGGTGTCGGAAAACAAGTTAAAGAGTGATTTTTAATGAATTTTATGAAGCCCCCAAACGTTTTGTTTTTAGCTCCTAAGTTTAGAAAATCGTGACGATTCTCAGATTTGAACTAAAACCCAAAATTTGGATTTTGATTGGTTGGGATTTTGATTTTTATTATATTTTATTTGAATCCAAATGGGGGGTATTTTCTTATTTACATTTATGTTTTAAAGTTAATGGAGAGTAAAATAAATAGGGGGTATTTCCTTATTTACATTTATGTTTTAAGAAATATAAATAAGCGAGTGTTAAGATACCCCTAATGCCAAGAGAACCTAGAGGTGCTAAACCAGTTTTACTGTCATCGCTATAACGGTCACAATGTGTGCAGCAGGACAGTTTTGGGGTCTGGGTACCGCTATAGCGGTCTAGGATCGCTGTAGCGATCATAAGCGTATCAGCCGGGGACACAACAAGTGTCTAGATCACTATAGCGGTCCTTAGCGGTGTCAATGGGCCAGAAACAATATAGAACGGTGTTGTTTCACTTACTGAGAGCCCCTAATATTATAATCCTTCCCCATTTTCTTCCTCTCCCATTTTCGCGACTAGAAACCCTCTCCTCTCCATTTTCATCCTTTTTTTTCTCATTCTCTCTAATCTAGCTCCCCAAAATCATCAAGGTATGTATGTGTTGTTAGATTATGTCTTCATTTTCCCTATTCTTTCACGTTCTTAGATTATGTTTTGTTATTTTTCTCAATGTTGTCAGGTGGGGATGCTCTCCTAATATTGTTAGAGTTGTTTTAGAGTTATCTAGAGGTTATTAGAGTTTAATCTAGAGTTATGGTTGCTCTATAGCAGTTGTTGGTGTCATTCCAAGCTCTCCACATCAAGTTAGTGGAGCCCACATACTCTCGGCTCTAAACAGTGAGTGGGTTTGACCTCATTGCCTTAGTTTCATCATTATGAATATGTTCCTTATATGATGATTATCAAATATGACAGTAGAGATGAAATTATGATTACTATGTATTTGATTTTTCAAGTATGGCAAACTAGACAACGAGCATGACTTTCAAGGAGCATGAATTATGTATTTTGGAAAACCATGAGACCATGATTTGGATTAATGTATGCTATGAAAATGTTTTATGTGCAACTAGAATGATCATTGAGAAAAATGTACGATTTAAAAAGAGTTATGAGAGTTGTCAAATATGTATTATAGTTTGTGATATCGCTATGATTTCAAGATTTCAGATTATGCCTTTTATTTATCTTGTTGAGACATATGGAAAAATGTTGAACAAAGTATGATTTAGTTTTGTGAACAAAAGTGATATTATGATTTTAGAGTTTTCATGATTTTCGAGTATGAACCTATAGATACCTAGTTTATGAAAAGATGTTAACTTAAGAAATAAGAGTTGTGAAATTCATGTTTTCATGATACTCAGAAATATGGAGTTGAGTATGATTCGTAGCAACTACCAGATACATATTCTGTGGACTCTTAAAATTGAAATGCCTACAAGTGGTGATCCCTTGGACATGACTTCATAGTCACAGCTATGCTAAGGCTAGATTGTTAGAGGTGTATGAATCCAAAGTTTCAGAGTTTCCAGAACTTTAAAAGTTTTAAAGAGTTTTCAAATTATATGAATTAAGTATAAATTAGTTTAGATGGTAGCTATAGAGAAACAGATTGTATGTTAATGGCAGTTAATCCATTAACCTTGGTACCAAGTAACCCCAGGTAGAGTAAATAAAGAAACCCTTACCACACTAGGGATAGTGATACGTAACGCCCAGATGTGATTTGAGATTTACAATAAGAGAATTTGATGATACACTAGGGATGATGATACGTAACACCCAGATGTATTGATAGAATTTCATACAGATATTCCTGTTTCTTTATTAGAATATTGTTATTTATGTTTTCAGAGAGTATAAATGTTTTTCAGAGATTACTGATGGATTTAAGAGAGTATTTGATTTAAGAGCCATTATGTATATGAGAAAATGATTTTCTTGTTAGTGTAAGAACTTAGAGATATTTACTACGAACAAATGAAATTGTGGAATGGAAGATGTTTTCCCTAGAGTAGCCATGTTATGTAAATATTGAAAATGATTTGGCAGTGCATGTATATCTATATATGGTTGTTTTTGTCCCATATGGGTGATGGGTGAGAGCTCACTCACTGAGTCTGTTGACTCACCCATTTCCCTTCCTCCTCATAGTTGCAGGTACAAACGTAGCCTAGACTCCGGTTTGGTAGACGCGGTCATTTTTCAGCAGTGCGTCTTACTTTGGAGTAAGGCTTAGCTTAGCTTAGCTTTGTAACACCCTAATTTTAACCCAACTTTGTAGAACACATTAGGTTATACATTAGGCTATTACCTCATAGTCTCATCCTTTTCTTAAAAATATTTAACGGAAATTATGGTAAAATTTTTTTTTTGAAAGTATAAAACAAAGTGAGAGCCGCGAACTTAACTATTCAAATAACAGAAACGTGAGACATGATTAACACTCATAGAGAGAACTCAAAAAGGAAAACATATAATGGTGGAGCAGAAATCATCATAACAAGAGAAACATTTCATTAATAATATGTTTAGAGTACATAGGTAGTCATACCCGCATAGGTACAGGCAGAGCTTGTGATAAAGAAGAAATAAAATACAACAAGAAACACAAGTGTAGGGTGCGACTACAATAAAAATCCAAAATGCTACCCTTCTAGTAAGCTACGAGTATAAATCCACCACCCCTCCCAAAAGATACAGCCGAAGGGAATATCCTTGCAACGCTTGTGTACTCGAAAGCTCCACCGGGGTATAGTGCACCTCCCAGACTGGCGTGTCAATGAAGTCAACGAACATCACCATCGCTCTCTGAAGATGTGATGGGAGAAGAGAGAGAGGAGTGAGAATTCTTAATAAAGAATCTCAGTAGGAGTCTCCTATCCTAGGGTTACATCGTTCACATCCCCAGGAACCTTGGGTTTATTTCATAAAGACAAGTGAGCATACATCAAGTTCATTTTAAGTTCTAAAGTGTATTTTAGCCAAGGTCCATTCATTTTAGGATGACCTTAATGTCATGAATGCAACATAATAAAGAATGTATGCGTGGCGCTACTTAATGCACATACATCAATTATCATCATACTTAGTGGTATTAAGTGGCAATTAGAACACATTCATATGGGACAAACTTAGTGACATAATCATAATCATAAAACTTCTCTTCCTTATGGGCCACCCTAAAAGACAATCGAACTGGGGGTGCTCGGCCGAACCGGTGTCACCTAGAACGTGTCACATCTCTAGGTTATGAGCTCATACCTTAACTAGTCGTCACTAGTTCTTACTTACCATTTAATGATAAGCGTATCATAAATCATAAATCCCGACTATCCGAGTGCGGGTTATGGGGCAAATCTCTTAGGAGTGCTCGGCCGAACCGGTGTCACCTAAGAGTAAAAAAATGGGTACCGATGTCACATGAGTTCTATGGAGGTGCTCGGCCAAACCGGTGTCATCCTAGAACCCATCTTAGTACCTTAATTTTCAAAATCTTTAAGTTCCCAAATTTGTTGGAAATTAGTGACACGATGGCATCATGAATTTCTTCCAAATTTGTTTTATGCCACATAAACATATATCCTCATGAATTCCTCATATGAATAACGTCATCATCCTTAACATATGCATCATCGTAAAACATCTTAACATACCTTAGTATCATATAAATATCATTCTCATATTCTTAATGTCTTATGCATTGACCGCTATGGTCTTTAACTCACAGACTAAGTTATGAATCATTCAAAGCTAACCTCTCGGGTACTTAGGAGGTTATGACTAAGTATATCTCTCTTCATACTATGGTCAAGAATATCTCTCAATCTCAAAGGTGCAGAATTCATAATTTCAACTTTACGGGTATCTAGGAGTCACGACAATGACCCTTTCTAAGTTCGGTTTGCCCCTAAGGCACCAAGATCAAGTCCTAAACCAATTATGAGTCATTTCTACACATTTAAACTAATTTAGAACCATGATTATCATTACTAAACCTTGCTGGACAGAATCCAGAAAATTCTAACATTAAGGGATCTAGAACTCTCAAATTGATTCTTTTCTAGTTTCTAACCTTTCTTATCTTTTACTTATGAGTCTTTCCATTGATCATACTTAAACATAAGCATGTTATCATCGTTAAAATAGCTCATACAGTGGCCAAACATAGCAAGGCGGAACCGAAACAACACTCTCCATACAAAGGCATAAAACATACTTTTTAAAGCACATAGGATACTAGTTTCTCTTGGAACCTTTTTTAAAACCTTCAAAACTCTTTTGTAAACATTTTTAACATCTAAAATCATCAAGATATTTATAAGGGCAGTAGCTAAGTTGAATTTATTTCAAGAGGTACTAAATCCATAAAACTTAGTTCTATATGTTCTTTGAATCCACATAGACTTGGAAAAATTATAAAGCATAGCTTATGGGCATTTGTGATCAAATGAAACTTATCCTAAGTTCATTCATCTCACATAGCCGAAGTGGGCATTCTAAGAGTCTAACTCTCATTTGAGACCTTGGGACAAATCTTTGAGCTCTAGAGCTTTAGGTGATGACAAAACATAAACATGCCATGCACTTCATTTTTATTGTTCATTAGGGAAATAAAGTGAGAACTTGAAAAGTAAATAGCTCAAAATAAATATGAAATGCAACTTGTTATTATCTTGGATTTTAAGTGATGACTTGAATAATAAATGTGAAATGCAATGCTTGGAAATTAAATATGAATATGCAAGTTCATTTTTAGTCTTAGAGCATTAGTGATGACATAAAAATAAATCATGCTATGCAAGGCATAAACTAAATATGAATGCAAGTTCATTTTGGTTTGATAACTAGAGCTCGTCCAAGACTTTAAAGAACCAATATTCACAACCCCAACATAGTCTCATCAAGTCAAGAGAATGGAACTAAAAGAAATCTCCATATTTTCAAGAAAGGGAATTATGGCCGAAATCATGAGGCCAAGAGAAAGTAATCCATATTCCTTTTTGAAATCATTCTTATTTTCTTAAGTTGAAAACTTTAGTGAACTTCATAGCATAATAATAAAAACTAAAGAAAACTCAAGCTTTAGGGGTCTCATTATGATGAACACATGGTCATCATCTAGGGGTCCCCATCATTAAGCCATCATGTATGAGTTTAAAGGTCATGAAGGCCAAAAACTCAAGAAGGAAACCAAGAGAGTTTTAAAAAGAAATTCCAAGAGGTAGCTAGAGAAAAACTCATTTTTCATGGAAATGAGATGCAAAGAAACACTCCTACCTAGAGTGAAGACAAAGAGCTTGAACTTTGAGAGAAGAAAACAAGATGATGAGCTCCTCCAAAAGGCTTGATGTTTTCGGCCAAGGGGAGATAAGGAGGTTAGAGTTGTGTTTAAGGTGAGGTTATGTTTGAGATTAAATATTTGAGAGGTTTGATGGTGATTCAAGGTTATGGGGTGATGTGTGAAGGTTATGAGATGATGATGCTGAAGTAAAGAGATGAAAAAAATGAAGATGAAAAAGAAAGGAACTCTTTGGGACTAGAGAGAAAGAAAGAAACTAGCAAGACTACTCTAAGCTTTAGCAAATGCTCAATGTGCATCCAATGCTAACACAAGCTCCCTATTTATAGAAAAACAAAGTGATAGGTGAGAGAATAGAAAGCATGGCTGATGGTAAGAAAGAGAAAATATCTCTTTGATGGTGTCATACAAGCATGGTTTGAAGCATGGAGCTCATGACACAAGGTATGGCTTCAAGCATGGGTTTTTGAGTGATCTTTTCTTTAAATTGTGGATGAAATTAGGCTTCTAGAAGACCAACATGGCTGGAAGTTTTTCAGCCACAAATAATTGAAGAGAATGATTTATTTTACTTGGTTATTCATTTGGAAAAGCAAGCTTGATTGAAATTATGACAAGGCATGACAAGTAAGGTGATTTGAGGTGATTTTCCTTTAAGTTTGAAATGAAATAATTCATGAAAATGGGGGATGATTTTCGGTCAGATTTGGGCAGCAAGGAGAGAGGAAAAATCTTCCATGTAATTGGGTGTTAATGATAGGATTAAGTGTAGGTTAGTTTAGGTACAAGGTTAGGAGTAATTAAGCTTAAGTTTAGGTAACTAAACATGTGTATTAGGAATTTTATGACAAGGTTAGGAGTGCTCTTACATCATTAGAGAATTTAAAACTCATTTGTGAATAAACAATGTGTATCACAATCCCATGATTTAAGGAAAGAGAGAGAAAACACTATTTGTGCACTATTTGCATACTATTCATTGATTCATACACTCAAAGTCCTTGAATTTAAGATAGGGTTTTAAGTTTATCTAAGCAATTTTAGGTTCTAATCATCCTTATTAAATTATTTTGACCTTAGATTAATTATGGAAATTAATTAACCTTCGATTAGAGCCTAATATTGCTTAGGTTTCGCTTAACCGTGTGATTAGGTGTAAACATACGAAACTACGGGCAAAACCGTAATTTTGCACTTATTTTGCCCGGGACCTCCGGGACCAAAACTGAGACCACAGAATACATAAAAATGTCTTTTAAACCCATCTGGAGAGGTTTCGGGTTCATCCGGCACTTGCAAAAGGGTAAAACGCCACAGGGGCGTTTTGATCATTTTGACCTAAAAACTCGAAAAACGAGATTTTCGATCCCAGAAAGAAACACAAGTCATCCAATCCCCTTCCAACATTGAGTTTGCCCTTCGAGTACTGCCGGACCTGGCTTTCCTCGAATTCCGGGCTGATAATGACCTCAGGGGCATTTTGGTCATTTTCACTCTAGCAGAAAATCGGGGCGTTACAAGCTTAGAGTCTTATTAGAGTATAGTGCTCTAGTAGATGTGCAAGCAGGATCTGATCCATGCATTATTTTCAGATCATGTATTTAATTTCAGTATTTGAACAGCTATGTATATTTTCAGTTCATAATTATGGATTTGAAATCGTAAAGTTTAATTAGAGTTTATGTAATAAACCAGAGACATAGCTACAATACAGTTCATGAGTTAAATTGATTTTCAAAGTATGATTAAAATGTTTCAGAGCTTTATATATAAATTTATAAATAAAGATTTAGATAAAGTTATGATTTCATAATGATAAAGTATATTATTTTATGCATATAGAGAGACTCAGAGGTCACGAGGCTTACGTGGGGATGGAATTCCTCAAGTGCCGGTCATGTTCCTAGGTCGGGTCGTGACAACTGTAGCCTTAGACATTTCAAAATCTTCTACCAGAGCTGCTCTTGCTCAAATCAATCAGCCACCTCCTTACCCATCTGAAACTTCAGCAATCCATCAAGTCATCCTGCGGAATCTAAGAGAGACTTCTTCTAGACAGGACAAATTTGAAGCAACCTTGGCTGCTCATGGTGCTCAACTGAGACAAATGGAAGATCTTCAACTCCAGATGTTTCAGTGGATACAACATGCATTTATTGGCACACCTCCTTTTTGATGATGCCAAAAGGGGGAGAAGCTTAAGGTTAAAGAAAATCTATGCTTCAGGGATTCAAGGGGAGCTATGTTTCTATGCTAATATGAAGGATATGCTAAGGACTCAAGGGGAGCATATACTGAGGGGGAGCCCAGAGAATTTTTTTTTTTAGCATTAGTTTTTGTTGTTCTTTTCTTTTATATATCTTTAAACATGTTTCATGTTTATATCTTCTGTGCCTCGTTTATATCTATCTTATCTTAATTGATTTGATGCATCTTTTTCTTTTATCATGCGTCATGTTTTGCTATTACCTTAAGCTCTGATGCATATCAATGCTCTATCCAAGCTCAGCCAATCACATATATCTCTGTCATATGTCTGCTTCTTATCTTGAATGCGTATGCTTTGTCATGATTAAATCATATACTTTAGATATTAGCTTACATGCTTTCTATGATTAGTCTAGGCCAAGTATCTTTAGGAGCACAAAGTAGTTGTTGCTCTGATACTGTTTTAGAAACCTGCACGTATTAAAAAGACCAAGATTAATGTGCAAGCTTTAGAAATCTCTCTTAGAGTAATGTGCTTTTGTTTTTTACAAAGCTTGTTTTAAAAAGAATCATACATCTTCTATTTTTAACAATGTTTTTCATAATTTGTTTCTTATGAAAAAGTTTCATAGCTCAGTTCAAAAGCTCTTTCTTGATGATTCAGGAATTAATCCCTATACGAGCTTTCGAAACCTGGATAGCAATATATTGATCTTATCTCTTTTATGGTTTCTTCGACATCAGAAACTACATAAGGATCAATTTGCTTTTCAAAAAGTATGAATGCTTTGTTCATATCTTTTGATCCTTTGTTTAAAAGTGTTCTCTTACGATAAGACTTGCTTAAAATAGATCTTGTAAAGATAAAATATCACAAGTTTTACTTGTTAAGTTTTCAAGCATAAGGATCTTCAGAAAGTTCCTTGTTTTTGACAAATGATCAAGCTGGTTATTTATCCATAGCTTAACCGTCTTTCTCTTTAACATTTGCTCTCACAACAATAAGAAAGTATGCTTAAGTCTGTCTTCTGCTTAAAATGAAACAATTGCAGTCTTGATTAAGTGTCACTTAAGGCCAAAAATATTTTTATGATTCACATCATGTCTCAAGAAAAAGAACTTCCTGAATATCTCTTGTTTTGTTTGGTTGAAAGAATATGCTTACTTTATTTATTTCTTTTACAATAATTCTTTCAATTATCTCTTCAAAAGATTTTCTTCAACTTGGTTTGTCATCATCAAAAAGGGGGAAATTGTTAGCTCCAGAACCCTTATGGTAATATGTTTTGAATGATAACAAAGCCAATTCAAAGAAAATACTTTGAAGAATGACTGATGTCTCTATTGAGTTTCTTGTAAGTTTACAACAAGTATCTATCGTTTAGAAAGAGCAAAGCTTACTCAAATAAGCATATATATTTCACCATGCATGTGTAAACATGTTATCGGATTTGCTCTATTAAAGAAGTGAAATTATATTCTTATATAAATCTTTGATAGCTAACTATCAGAAGAAGACAACAATGCTACAAGAAACCAAAGAAAGAGACTTCAGAAAGTAGTACGGGACATCAGAAAGTACTCTCAAAATGAAATTATCATAATATGTCCATATGCAACGTGTTAGTTAATCTTCAATCATCACAATCGCAAAGAAATCATCATCAAGAAGATTTGATTGAAGATCTAAAAGCAAAATAACTCTTCAAAGGCTGATTACGTATATCAGAAATCTCACTTGTAAGTAAAGCAAATAATGCTACAGGAAAAGGAAGGAAATTTGAAACTTGAATTTAAATCATCAAGTCAAACCCATTTTTAAATTGGTACATCATCTCTTCTGCGTTTTTTATCAACAACCTAGCTTCATGAAGGAGGAGTTCAAAAAGCTCGCTCAGAAAGTAGAAAAATAGCTTCTGATGGGAGATCAAAATGCTCATATTTACAATGGCTTCTGCAATTGATATGATAATTCTGTCAACTTCTCTTCTAACTGTTTCTTTCAAGACACAACTGTTGATCAACATATGTTACTTGAAAAACTGATCTATGGCAACGGTCACAAAGAAAGACCTTTATATAAGGAGATGCTAAGCTAGAAAAACGCTAAGATAGATTGGAAGATTCAAGAGAGGAAACTATGTAAAAATCTCTTTCCACTTCCTGGAATATTCAATTCTTATCATGTAATCAATTTTATCCCTGGAGTGTAAAGAAAATCTTCCTTCTATATTCTTAGATAGATCTATGTTCTTCTTTCGAAAGAAGTAGAAGAAGGAAGTCATTCAAGTTCTCCCAGGATCTTTTAAAATGTATCATTTCTAAGGAAACTTGAGTATAGGTTGGTTTAAGTGGCAACCCAAACACTTAACTTTTGTATCCTTGATCCATTGGTAATCAGTGTAAGACATAGCTTGGAGAGGCTAAGGTAAAACTACTTACAACGCGATAGTAATGCATTCTTGCTTCTCGCGGTTTAGCTTGGAGAGGCTAGTCAAAGACTATTTGTGGCTTGGAGAAGCTAGGAACAGACTACTTATAGCTTGGAGAGGTTGGGACAAGACTACTTTCAACTTGTCAGTAGAGGATGCTACTACATACGGTTAGGCTTGGAGAGGCCAGAGTCAATATTACTCAATTAGGCTTCGAGAGGTCGAAGTCAAGACTACTCAGTTGGGCTTGGAGAGGCCAGTGTCAAGACTACTTGCAGCTTGGAGAGGCTAGGGAAAGAATACTAACAACGTGCTGAAGGAGTTACATTTCAGTCACGGGTTGGCTTGGAAAGGCTAGAGTCAAGACTACTCATGTTAGCTTGGAGAGGCTAGTACAGAACTACTATAAATTCTTGGTTTCAGGTGATTTTTGTCCTTGGATGATAGCTTGGGAAGGCTAATGAAAAGACTGCCCATCTTTAATTTCTCAGATTGAGAAAATTGTTGTTATAGTGGAACCCCAACAGTTATTGAATACTGGATGTGGGCATAATAGACGAACTAGTATAAAATCCTTTGTGTACTTTCTTTCTTACCCTATCTCTTTTATTTAACTTTATTGTTTCATTTCCTTACCATCAGTCTTATATATATTGTGTTTTATATTATCTCTTTTAAAATTAAATGTTTTATTTAAGAAGGTTCTGAAAGTAACTTTTTGAGACTGCTAACTGTATTTCCACTGCACTTCAAGTTGTCTACTTATAGGAAACTTTTTCAAAAGCTTCAGAAAATGAACAAGGATTAATGCACGATTTAACCCCCCTCTCGTGCACATCTTCATCTACATAAGGTGGTGCTTGACTGCTGTAACGATCAAAATTTTGATAAAAATCCCCATTTCAAGGTTCAGACCATAAATACATGCCCTTCACCCCCAACACATGAAGCACTTCGTCTTCTTACCTATTCACCCTCCAAACTCCATATCTCTTCCATTTTCTCAAATCTAATTTCAATCTTTTCATCCTTCAAGCTCAAAGGTAAGTTGTTTTTACTAGTTTTACTTCATTTCCTTCAATCTTTTCCTTGCTTTTGGGGGTTGACATAGTGATTTCATGCTTCTCTAAGAAGTGAAGTTTCTCTATCACATTAGAGTTAGATTTGAGTCATTTAGGGATTTTAGAAGTTAATCTAGTGTATTATGGATGTTGTGGCAAATAATAGTGCCATCCCTATTTCCCAGAGTGCTGTCGGTGTTAGTACTGATATTCCACCATTTCAGATAAATGGGTTCAAATATGTAATCTCTATGTTAGTCATTATAGCTATTTTTATTAAAAATTTGGTTAAAGCATGATTTTAGAAATTTTTGTGAAAAGATTTGAGATTTTTGATGCTTTATCAAGTTAATAGAATTTTGATTTTTCGGAACAGCATGCACTACATGTTTCTTGTAAACCATGGGACCATTGTTGTTAAAGAGAATTTATATAGAGCTAAATTATATTTTTAACTGTTTAGAGTTATTATGATGATTATATGATTTCCAGTGCTGAATACTGTTATATGAAGCAGTTTTTGGACCCTAGGGTAGAACGTTTTGCAGATTTTAGAGAAAAGATTTGGTTTTCTCTTTGAACTGGACAATAGCTATAGAGAAATAAGCTATGTGTTACTGGTAATTATTCTATTAACCTTGGTACCAAGTTGCCCAAGACTAGAGAAAATAGAGACAGGACCTAATCAGGTGCCCTAGAGATCAAAGATTATTGTTATGTCATGGTTTGCAGGCATAACCACAGATTTATTTGTTATGTCCAAACTGTCGCCTACCTCCTCAAATTAGAAAATTATTTTATGCTAAGTTGTACCAAGAAAATGTAGTAAAGGGCACAATTTAAGTCATCTCTCAAGGAGGCTTCAACACTTATTTGGGAAAATTGGGGGTTTTGAAATTATAGCAATTGGAATTAAAAGATAATAGTAACAAGATAATAGCAACAGTAAAGAAAGCACTAGTGCAAAATATTCCTAGGATTGAAATTAATTATCATTGACCAAATATTAAACCCATTGGTGGCTCGTAGTAATGAGTTATTGGCAATTCTATTAGTGATCAATCAATCCTTAGAATTTGACCTGTAACACCCTAATAATTAACTCAACATGCCTAGGACGTATTCCAATTGATTATTAAGTATTAGTCTTTGTTTCAATTCTTTTTATTTTAGTTGAAAGTACTTAATGAAAATATGAGCCCATTTTTTTTTTGAAAATATAAACAAAACATGAGCCACGCATAACATAAGCGATTGTTAACGTAATGTATAGCATGTAAAAAGAATAACATAAAACAAAACATCAGTTAGGCTCTATAAATAAACATCCATCTACACACCATAGTGAAATAGATAATATCCCACCCATGAAAGGTGAGTTAAGTTCAGTACAACATGGAAATACAAATACATTGGAAAGGAAAATACGACGGAAAAGATTCCTACCTAGTGCACCTAAGATAGATAACCTCTAAAGCAAAAGAAGGTTATCCTAAACTAGTAGTGGTGTGTGCGCTAACAACCCTCCAAGAAATCTACTCCTGCTAGCCCGGAAAGAGTGGAACATAACCGACCCATAGGCGAAGCTCGTTGAGAATGGGCATATGAGATGCCTGAGTATGGGCACCACGCTGGGGGTGCATGGCTGGCCTCCGTGCCAACCTCGACTGTGTGACCATCTCCTCACTATCCTCCATCATCCGTGGGGAAATAGGGGCAAAACTCTCCGAATACATGTGGGTAGGCGGGTCCTCCGAAGGGTCAGCCTTCGAATGCCTTGAGCGAAAGACATAGTCCGGAAAATCACGAATGGCAGATGCAGTGGTGTACATGTGAAGGATCTTCTCGTTGTGTGTCCGTGTACACTCAAAAACTATGTCATCGCCGAACGAGGAAGTCGGAGAGAAACAGTAGCTATGTACAAGGTGTGCAAATGGTCGTCCCAAGAACATAAAAACTCTGACAGCACAGCTTCCCTCAAAATGGTAAGACTAATGGTCGGGGTCAAAATGGATCTTCCAAGTGGGGGTGTCAATGAAGATGACAAACGTTGCCATCAAAATCTGAAGACATGACAGAAAGAAAGAGAGAGGGGGTAAGAATCTTACTAAATAATCTTAGTGGGGTATCCTCCTATCTAAGTGACATCATTAACGTCTCCAGGAACCTCGGGCTTATTGTGAAATAGTGAGCATGCAAAGATTTATTTATTAAGTTCTAAAACGTCCATTACTGAGGCTTGTTCATTTTGTCATGAGTCTTGTAATGAATGTATCATACCCTTTTTATGATATGCATGTCAATACTTTATGCAACTTTTAACTTTAAAGCATTCATCAAACTTCATAGTAAACATGATGTGCATGGAACATGGTTCATGAATGACATTCCTTGATTCTTTAGGTGACTTAAGTTAGTTTTTTTCATTCTTGGGGCCACCCTATTACTCTTCCCTTTTGAGAGTACTTCTAGGTTATGAGCCCATACCTCACTAGTCGTCACTAGTGTATACTTATTCCTTTTGATAAGTTAAAGTCCCGACTTAATAAGTATGGGTTAGGGGGCAAGAATCACCTTTTCATCACCTATAGTTTGATGAGTCCAAAGGATCATTTTCTCATATTTTAAGTCACCTTAAGTCTTAGCATGTTATAACAAGATGCAATTCATAACTCATAAATGTCATAATTCTTCATATATTTCTAGCATATACATCTCTAACATTCTAAATGAAACCATAGCATGCAAATGATGAACTCTATATCAATATCTCACATAACAACAAATATCACATGAATTCATCATCTCAAATCATTAATATGTAATCATTTCCTTAAATAACCAAACCCCTAAATCGGGTAACTCTAATTATCAAATTATTTTCTTATGCGTCTAAGGGATGGATTTTCATCATTATCACTACTTCTTAACCTCAAGAACATCATTAATCAAAGTTGGACAGCACAGGCAGTAAGTGAATTTCTATGATTTATGGTGTTCTAGAAGTTGCGTTTTATGCCCTTTCTCATTACCGGCTTTTCTTATGATGCTAAAATTAATTCCTAAGCCATTTATGAGTCATTCTCTCTCAAGTAAACATGGTATAACATGATTTTACAAACATTCAAGGTGCTGGAACAGCATGCATAAATGCGATTCCTTAGGAGTTCTAGAAGTCACATTTTCAATTCCTTTTGGTTACTAGGCTTGCCTAAAGTGCCAAGAACAATTTTCACATCAAATAACAAAGTATCTAACACATTTAAGTCATCCAAAACAGAATTTAAAGGTGCTAGGAATTTAAAGGCAAAGCCAAAAAGTAACATGTCTCATGAGCACAAAATAAGGCATTTCTAATAACTAAGCTTCATACTTAAGAATCTTAGGACATAGATTATTGGCCTTTGTGACTAAATGAAACTTATACCAAGCTCATCACCATCACATGGCTGAGTTTATGCATCTACAAGGATGCCTCCACATTCAAAATTTTACTTGAGATAAAAAGAAAGGTAAGTCTTTGAACTCTAGGAACTTTTAGTGATGGCAAAATCTTAAACATGCTATACACTTCATTTTATTCTTCATTATAAGATAAAGTGAGAGCTTCGAAGTAAATATGAGATGCAAGTTCATTTTAATTCTTGAGTTTAGGTGATGGCTTGAAATATAAACATGCAAGACAAGAAATATAAATATGGAATGCATCTTCATTTCTTATCTTCAAACTTTAGGTGATAACTTGGAAGTAAACATGATATGCAAGTCCAATTCTTTATTTTAGTGCTCTAGGCCCCTTAGAGTATTCACTCTAAATCAACAATCAAATTTAAATTTGAAATAAGTAGGCTTCGAGATTAATTATTAAGTGATGACAAGGAAATGTAAACATGAATGCAAAACTTGAATATAAACATGCCATGCAAGGACTTGAAATATAAATGTGAATGCAAGTTCATTTTATGTCTTACTATAGCTCATTCAAGACTTTAAAGGATCATAAATAATATCTCAAGGGTATCACAAGCCTTAAAACAAGGTATAAAGAGAACCGTACCATGTTCTTTATTTTATGCCCAAGAGCTCCTATCTAGAATGGACTCTAGAACGGCCGGCCAACTTTAAGGTTGGCAAGGGTAAGCTTTTGGCTCTTTGAAAACCAAGTAATATATTTTCTTAGGTAAAACCTTTAGTGAGCTACCTAACATTCTCATTAAACTTGTAAAAAATAAAACCCAAGCTCTAGAGGTCTCATTGTGTTGAACTTATAGCCATCATCTAGAAACTCTCATCATCAAGCTATCATGAGAAACCATCAAAACCTTGATGGCCGAAATGCATAACGAAGGGAAGAAACCAAAATGGTAAAGCATCAAAACATCATTTTAAACCAAGAACAAAGCTTAAAAAAGTAAGGAAATAATTCGCAAAATAACTCCCTACCAAAGGTATGCTTTCTTGCGGATGAAATGGACTTGATCTTGAGAGAAGGATGAAAGAAAAATCTTTCTTGGGGCTTGATGATATTTTCGGCCAAGGAGGAAAAGAAAGGAAGAAAGTTGTGTTTTCTTTGAGTTTGATCTTTGGAATGGTAAGGCCAAGTGTTTAGAGGGTAGTGTATAGTTAAGAGGTGGTGGTTCTTTGTGAGTAAGAAGTAGATGAAAGAACTCTTTTAACTCTTGAGAGAAAATGAGAGAAACTCAAGAATGCTCCTTGAAACTTACTCTTAGCAAAAGCTCAAAATGTGACCAAGTTCTTCCAAGCATGGTATTTATAGAAAAACAAAATCAAGGGTGAAAGAATGGAGGGGGAGGCCACGGCCCTCATGTTCCATGAGGTGAGAGAATTTTGTTTCATAAAGGCATGGTGAGGTATGGTCTCAAGTATGGCTCCAAGTATGGCCTTTGAGTGTGGATTTGGAATTAAAATAAATTAATTCTTTTAAATGGAGGAGGATGAGGAGGAGTGGCGGCCTTTTTCTTAATTGAGGGGAAAAATCACAATTTAATGTGTATTTGGAGTAAGCTTAGGGGTAGTATTTGATTAAGCCAAAGATTAGAGTTTTGTGACTAAGTGTTTAGGTAAGTAAGTACGTAGTTAGGTCCATATAAGACTAGATTAGAAGGTGGTCTTTCTAAATTAATGAAGTCAAACTTCATTAACTTGGAATCCAATGCCAACAACATTCCTTGATTTAGGGAAGTAGATGAAAGAAAACACTATTCATATATTCCTTTCTTAAAGAATTAAAACCATAAGAGTTTTGAGTTTCTCTAAGCAATCTTAGGTTATAAATAACCTAAATTAATTATTTTGACTCTAAATTAGTAATTATAATTTACTAATCTTTAATTACAGCCTAAAATTGCTTAAGTTTTGCTAATTACATCATTAGACCCGAATTGCACTATGCAGGGGCAAAATCGTAATTTTTTCAAAAACTGCCCGGGACCTCGGGGACTTAAACAAACCTTAAATATGCCTTGAAAACATACTTTTAGACTTCCGGGCAAAGTCCGGGTTAAATTAGAACTCAAAACCGTACTTAATTATAGTAAGGGTATTTTGGTCATTTTTGCACAGAAACCCCAAAAATGAGATTTTTCTGCTCTATTAACATTCATTCACATACAATCCCCTTCTAACATTTCAATGAGGATGGCTAGGGCTGGCTATCCTTATTTTTCTGGTAAAAATGACCTCAAGGGCATTTTGGTCATTTGTACATTTAGAGAAAAATTGGGGAGTTACATGATCAATGCAAATAACTAATAAATGAGATCTGAATTTATTTAGAAATTACAATGATTTAAAGTATCAATTGCTATAGCCTAATCACTAATCAGAAAGTTAATTCTAATGTTCTCTATCAAATATAAACCAATAGATATATCAATTTATACCTAAAGGGTTTTCCTAAATGACCATCATCAATTTAATTATTCCAATAAAGATTACAGCAATCACCACAATAATTATAGGAATCCAAACTGCATAACATTAAGAAAACCAATGCATTTAATATCAAAAAAGGTTTCAAATATCATCCCAATCCATTCGGAAACCCTTATACTAGTAAAAAAATTTACTCCTTCATCCATAGAGGATGACAATAGTAAAAATAAATAGAACATGAAAATAATAGCAATAATCATTTCTACAATCTCCAAGATAAAGCATCTCGACTAATGGAATCCCTAAGAGAGAAAAATAAAGAAGAAGATGTAGAGATAGATGCAGAGAAAGGATAATAGCAACTAATCTTAGTAGCCTAAAACTAAATCAAAAACTAAGGTAAACATCTGTGTTAATCCGTTATATACTATTCTCTAAAATAGCCCAAACTGAGGCCCAAAAATAGATAAGTAAGCTGATATCCAGTCAGTCACGTGAGCACTACAGGACTCACCAAAACAATGAGCACTGCAGCACTCATCCGAGAGCAAGCTTCCATGATTCTACTTCTTTTCAGCTCTAAGCTACTTCCCAAGAGTTCATATCCTTGTTCTTGACATTTTGACCTTAATTCAAAGCTCATGTATAGAAAAATCATAATCAAAGAGACAAGTTAAATACAACAGGCTCTAATTTAATATTTATTCTAAAATCGATGCAATAGTCAATGATACTATAAAAAGTGCACAGTAAGGAACAAGTCAAAATCCTAATTAATTACATCAATAACTTAATTAAACACAAAAAGCTAAGAATTAGAAGCAAGATAAGTGGTATAAATGCCCCTCATCAGTCCCGTAGTGGGCATAACTAGAGATTTTGTTATGTCATAGGTTATGTGCATAAGCAGAGATCTCTGTTTTTCTATTGGATGCTGTTAAGTTGGTTTACGAAATAATGTTTTGAATATATATGTATATGTAAATATGAAATGATTTTGACCATTATTGATATTTGTAAAGCCCCAATTTTTACTGTCATTAGAAATTACTCAATTACCGAATTACCGTAGGTAATTATTACATAAGATTTGAGGCCGAACAATCCTCAATAAAGGAATATAACATTAGAAGAGAGGTTAGGAACAATTCATGCGAGAGTCGCAAATCCCGATTACTTCAGACGTATAAAATGACCAAAATGCTGGTTATTTTACCTTAAAAATGAGGATCATGGGCCCCTCCTATTCTCAAGGGGATATTTTGAGGATAATAAGGGATTGTTTGTGTTATGTGTGTTAATAGAGCAGAAGGATCTCAATTTTGAGTTCCGACGCCACAATGACCAAAACGCCTCAAGGGCTGCTTTTTAACCTCAGATGTGCGTCAGGCCGAGCCCGACCCTCACTAAAATGTTTTAAAATGTGTTTTTAAGCCATGATTAACCATTGGTTAAGCTCGGGTGGCCTCGGGCAATTTTTAAGTGAAAATGCGATTTTGCCCTGCTGGGGCGCTTTGGCGAATTCGGGATTTTGATTCAGATACCAAAACCTAAGCAATATTAGGCTCAAATTAAAGCTTATTAAATTCTAAATATTAATCTAGAGTCAAAATTATGTATTTAGATTGATTAGAACCCAAAATTGCTCAAAAACACCCAAATTGCTTACTAATTCACTTAAGCCCTTAACCGTAAATTCTCTAAATTACATGAATACCTTAAGTACACCTAAATAATGCATGGAACACACAAATTTCACTTCTTTGGGCTGTAATGGACGAAATTATTGATGCCATTATGCAGCTGAATTATTGCCAAAAGTTGCACTAAAACAAAATGCCAAAATGTCACCATAAGAGACATAATTCCTTAATTTCATACAACTTTGTCTAAAATGATTTTTCCTCCTTATTTCCTCCTGCAAAATTCCCTCCCACTACCTCATCATTTTGGCCAATTAGAAGCCTCAAAATCTTCTATAAATAGGCTTGCTTGAGTGGTCTTGGAATGCTTGGTTCATAACTAGTTTTTAGGAGCACCAAAAACTTTCTTTCTTCCTCCTCTTTGGCTGAATTCTTTCTTCAATTTTTCAAAGAGATTTTGTTTCATTTCACTTCAAGAAACCAAGTTCTCTTCCTCTTCTTCAACTCAGATTAGGTAGGGAGTAGTTTCTAAATTTATTTCTATGCTTTGAGGAGTTGTGTTTTTAAATGATGAAATTATGAACTTGCCTTAGCTTTTCATTTTGGTTTTCCTCTTCAATTTTTCTTTAACCAATTCAACCATATGGCCTAGGTGGAACTAAGATGATGGCTTGATGATGAGGACCTTGAGGGTGGGTTGTAAATCCATCACAAGTTAGGCCTCTAAAGCTTGAAAATTCCACTTGATGCAAAACCTTAAAGAATAATGCTTTATGATGCTAAAACAAAGATTTTTAGTTTAGAACTTGAAAGATGTATTTTTTCCTTTTATGTTTTATTTCTTGTTAAGATATGTATTGGGTTGAATTTATAATTCTTTTAAAGTCTTGAAGGAGCTCTAGTAAAGAAACAAAATGAATTTGCATCCATGATTAAGTTTATGCTTTGCATAACCATGTTTACCTTCTATGTCATCACTAAATTTTCAAGAATGAATAAATGAACTTGCATTTCTCATGTTTAAATTCCAAGCTTGTATTTCATGTTTATGTTTCAAGTCATCAAGCTAATCTTTCAAGATAATAAAGAGGTTGCATCTCATATTTAATTTATGCTCTCACTATATTTTATAATGGCTAAAAGAATCAACGCATGACATGTTTATTTTATGCCATCACCTAAAGATCCTAGAGCTCAAAGACTTGCCCATGTATCACAAGCAAAGAAATATGATTATTGGAGTTAAAGAATTTATTCTTTAAAAAGTCTTGAGATTGGAGCTTAAAAAGATGTAATAATAATATTCTCTTCTCCCTCTATCGTCCTGGGACTCTGCGCCCAGGTGCTTAATATTCTCTTCTCCCTCTACTGGTCACGTGCGGACTACATGGCTGGCTTAATATTTTCTTTCTCCTCTCTATCTGGTCCTGTGCGGATTACCGCCCAGCTTGTATCATGTTTATATTTCAAGTTCTTGCATCATGTTTAATTTTCAAGTCATCCTTAAATCTTAAAGATAAAGAAATGGAATTGAATATCATGTTTATAATTCCAAGCTATCACCTTATAAAGATAAGATTAAAATAAGGTTGCATAGCATGTTTATAATTCTAAGATGTCACCTAAATCTCTAAAGCTCAAGACTTACTTCCTTTTATCTTAAGTGAGAATTTTAATTGTGAAGATCCTCCCAAATTTGACAAAAGAACTAGTTTCTAAATGAGTTTTAAGGCTTTGCAAGGATTTTACTGGGGAACTAGTATTTTATATGCACTTAAAATATGATTCTATGTAATTGCATGAGGTTCATGATTCGCCATCGATTTGAGTTTAGTATCAATGTGTGATAATGATTTGATATGATTGAAGTTGTGATAATTATGGTTTATTGTTAAGAGAATGATTCATAATTGGTTTAGTAACTAATTAGTTCTATAATTGATAATCTCTATGTAAGGATTGATGCTTATTAAGTACTTGATATCATTGAATGATTTGCTTGCAATGTTATAGTTGTTGCAAATAATGAGAATGCTTGTACATGAAATGTTCTTTATTATGTAAAATTTATCTTTGTTGCTAGAAGAAAGTGTATCATTGTAAAGTGTAATTTGGAACGGTTCGCTAAGGAAAGACTTTGGTATTTAAGCTGTCCATTGTGACTCCTCTCTTTCCCGGGAATCTCCCATATGCATGATTACACTTGATATATATTATTCTAGCTTAAGACTATAAATGAGAAAATGTTATGATGTTTATGAATTGTATTATGATATAACATGCAAAGATTTAATGGTGACTTAAACTTATAAGAAAATGATCCTTTGGAACCATCGACTATAGGTGGTGAAAAGGTGATTTTAGCCCCTAACCCGTTCTCTCAAAAGGGTAAGAGTCGGGACTTTAGCTTATCAAAAAGGGATAAGTATATGCTAGTGACGACTAGTAAAGTATGAGCTCATAACCTAAATTACTCCCAAAAGGGTGGAGTATAGGGTGGCCCAAGGAAAATAATGATGATGATAAGATTTTAAGTCACCAAAGGCACTAAAGAAATGAAATATGTGCACTGTGTCCATGTGTAGCTAATATTATATGACGTTCTTTTATGCATGTTATTTTGATAATGATGATGAGGAATATGATGTAATGATAAAGGAAATGTTCATTGTAAATATGACATGTTAAGAATAAGATGCATTATAAGACGATAATTAAAAATTGACGAACCTCTAAGTTAAGTATTTGTCCTAACTTAAAATGAATCTTTGCATGCTCACTATTTTAGAATAATCCAGGTTCCCGGGACTTTGATGATGACACTCAAGAAGGAGGTACCTACTTGAGAATTCTTTAGCAAGATTCTCACTCCCTTTTCTTTATTTCCGCTATTGTCTCCAGATTCAAATGGCGACATTCGCCCTGCTCGCTGTTGATACCCCTACTTGGGAATTCCACTATGATCCTGCATCGCCGTATCATTTTGAAGGAGGTGCGCAGTCAGTGTTTTTATTTACATAGGTCGCCCATTTGCACATCTGTCCCTAGTTATCGATTTTCTCCTACTTCTCTATGGCGATGAAATGGTTTTCGAACATGCACGCCCACTTGATGAAAGGATGTTACGTGCTCTTATCCCGCTTCATCTGCTGTCCATGGATTTAAGTATGTTCCCAGACGAGATATTCTCAAACTGATCCTTCGTGAGGACACTCCTACTCATGTATATTCGAGAGCTCTGCTCCTACTCCCTACGTGTAAGAGAGGGTAGTGAGGAGGTTGTTCAGCCGAGGTTAGCGAAGAAAGTAGCCCATGCGACCTTCACTGGTGCATCTCGTGTGTCCTCCTCGAGGGAGCTCATCAAGGATCGATTTATTCCCCCATTTCCAGTGACAAAGGGCCATAGAAGGTTCTTAGTAGATTTATGTGTGATCATGCACCCTAGTTTTAGGATAACCTTCCGGCTTATGGAGTTATCTAGTTTAGGGCATGTATTTCCTTAAGTATATTTTTTCTTTTATGGGTTTGCATAAGATAATGATGTATGAACATAACCCACCCTTTGAGTGAGGTTATTGTATGTAAATATATGCTATAATGTGCTTATGGATGTTATATGATGGAGCCTAAGTGATATGATGTGATATATTCTTAAACGTCTTATTATACCACACTCGTTCACGTTGTACTCGTTTCATGTTTTCAATTATGTGTTTAAAAAAAAAAATGGCTCGTAATTTCACTAAGTATTTTCAAATTATGAAGAAAGAACCAAAGCAAGGAGTAAAGTCTAGTCATTAATCAGATTCAACCTAGGTGTATCTGGTTAATTACTAGGGTGTTACAATATTATTATAATTTTATGCATTTCTTCCTTGGTGTACCATGAGGGGGTTCCAGGTGATGACTTACTCACTGAGTTTTGCAATAAAACTCACCCCTATCTTCCTTCTCATATTTACAGATATAGTAGTTGCTGTGGATACTTCCTAGCTATCTTCTTCCTAGCAGTGTTAGATTTTAGTTCGTGAGCCTTGCTAGGTGAAGTATTTGTCGTTTTTCTTTTTATCACTCCCAACAGGAGAGTGATTCTAGCAAGCATACTAGGTCATAAAGTAATAGAGTAAAAGACAGGGTTGTCATATCTACAAGGATAATTCAAGTATTGATTTTAGTTAACTAGATGACAAGTTGAACAATTGAAAAGAGATAATATCAAAACGAATTTAACGGTAAAGTGCTAAAACAATGTAAAAGCGATATAAGAATTGATGGAGTTAAATGCTAGGGTGATTTACTTCAACTATGTGTGAACAATATTCAACATGAACATCAATATGCCTCGTTCAAATTCAATTAAGTGATAGTAAGGTCATCATGTTATTAAAAGTCTTTCTCAAGATCATCTAATGCCACTCAAGTAGAGTTAAGCACCTAATCTCTTAGCATATTTAAGTCTACAAGTAGTTCTCAAACCTTTACATACCACATGAATCATGTTTGCCTATCTCTAGATGTCATTCAACTTATAGCATTGCATTTATAGACATGACTCTTACTTTTTTTCTCAAATTTATAAAAACCCCTATAATACTAAATTAGTGATCAAACAATTCAAGATAAATAAACTTAAATACAATGCTCACTATCAAATGAGAATAAGACATAAATTCATTCTCATTACCATAATGTCAAACACATAGCCTCCATAAATCATCCTTGGCAAAGGGTTTAATTACAAGTCACGAAAAATGAAATAAAACAACATGGATGAAAGAAAGATAAGAAGAAACCATGAACAAAGAAAAATACACAAAGAGTTAAAGAGCAATCCCAAGAGAAGTCTCTCTCCCAAGCTCTTGAAGCTTCAATCCCCTTTTGATCCCGAAGCTCTAGCCTCTTCTTTCCTAATTTGGTATTTTGATGTCTCTCCTTGCTAACACATTTTCCTAGGTTTTTGTGCAATCATGGGCTGCCAGAGTCAGTACAAAGGCCCAGTTCACATGTTAGGTTTGTGCACCCATGTTATAGCATGGCTGTGGCTACGAACTATGGTAGCAGCCCATGCTGTAATATGGATTCCCACATTCTGGACCCATGCTTCAGCATGGATTTCTAACATCCCTTCAGCTCCAATTTTTGCTCCTTTGTACTCCTAGCTCAAATACTTCCTTAATTCTTCTTCCAAAAGGCTACAAAACCAATGAAAAACACAACTAGAATGCAAGGTTAAGTGTGAGTGTAATCATGCAAGAATTTGAACCAAATGATGTAAAAAGGGCAACTACGCAAACTAAAACTAATTATCAACAAACTAAAAGTTTTAAAAAAAAACTAAAGAAAAACATAATTCCTAAGGGAGTTGTCAGCTTTAGAGTGCTCCAGTGTTGATGCAAGTAGGATCCCAGACTATAGAGCATGGTTTATGTTTTTGCACACTAGAATGCTATGTTGGACTATATTTATATAACTTTACTATTCATAGATATTTTGAATATGACAGAATCTATGTACATCTATTGATATTATGATTTCAAACTTGGAAACAAGTTATGAAATTTTAGTTTTGACTATTATGACTTTAACAAACAGGCTATTTGTATGTAGAAAAATGAAGTTATATTCAAATGGTCTTATAATTAACTGTGCATGTAGAGAAACATAGGCCCTAAGACTTACATGGGAATGGAGTTTCTCACGTGCCGGTCATGTGCCTAAATTGGGTCATGACAAAGTTGGTGTCAGAGCCATAGGATTTAGAGATAGGATTCCATTTTACTTTCTATAATCAGTTAACGGCGGCTTTCTTTGGGATTACTGGCGATTTTCACCTGCTGAAAAAACATTTACCGACGGTTTGCCAAACCATCATGGATAACAACGTCCTTAAACCATTTAACAGTGGTTTGGAGCAACCGCTGGAATGATCGCCGCTAAAGAAGGTTTCTCGGCAGTCATGGTGGTGGTTTAAAACCGCCATAAAACCATTCCTAATGGCTGAGGCACCAAATTCTTTTGCAGCGGTTTCCTACTTTTGCCTAGAAAAAGTCATTACCGATGGTTCCAAACCGCCACTAATACTATTTTTCCTCAAAATAAAAAAAAAAGAGTAGTTGAAGTAGAGCAAGCTCAGCTTCCGCTTCAATTCGCTAACATGACTGGGATGATATATTGGAATCGATAGCTCAATATATCCAAAGTGACCTGAAAAGTAATATTCAAAGTTTCAAATATTGTTAATTCACTGGAAATACTTCCACTTTTTGATAAAAATGAAAATATAGAAAATGAGCAATTACAATGCATACCTTCATATTTTCCTGCTTCAGAAGTGCCACAAGATTCACATCTGCCAAATTCAAGGGGCAACCCAAGGAATCGATTTGACTAGCATGACTAATTGCAAAGTCATTAATGGATGCTGTAAACTATCAACACAAAAAAAAAAAAAGTTCTCAATAAACTGATTGAAACAAATCAAATACGGAATAGACCATGACCTCAAATAAAAATATTGGTGACAATACTTTAGGCAAAAATGACTTCCAATTCAAACAATGCATTGAGAATTTTCAATCGAAATAAAAAATGACTACATGCAGCCATATATGTATATACCTAGAAGATAGGTGTTTGATTCCTATGTTTTAACCCAAAAAAGAAAACAAAATTCAAACCACACACAGATTTATAACGAAATGAACAAATTTTAATGAATGTCAAAAACAAAGTAAATGCTCAAAAATAAGGTCCTTAAAGAATCTAGCAAAAAACGTCAACAAAAATTCTAGCAATGGTTTCCTAAAATCCAAGCATGCCATCTTTAGTTTTTCACACAGATCTTCATAACATCATAAAAAATCAATACCAGTTCATCTCATTTGTGCCATTTACCAAAGAAACTCCACTTTTATTAAATGCATTACGTGCTTACAATTTCCTTGCGTGTAGCCATACCAAAACTGATCCTAACAACCTCTCTATCTAAAACATTAGATGGAGGAGTTTCCTCCACCACTTCCATAATTCCCCGGTAAATCTACAGCCCCCTGCAAACAAATACACAAAAGGCATATTAAAACTTTTGTATTGTAAGAAAAGAAAAGAAAAAATTTAATCCCCAAGGGAAGCCTAAACTGAAACCTCTCCTTCCCCAAACATAAGAAAAGAAAAGAAAAAACTATGTTAGGAGAATGACAGAGAACAGTAATTTGAACATAAAGAATACAAGTAAATATGCCACAAATTTTGATTACCAATGATGATATCTCCAAATGTTTTAGCTGGATTTAATTTCTAAGATAGAAACTAAGGGTGTTATAAAGTATGGAACCTATACTCCTCATTATTCAAGATAGTAAAAATTTACCTCTAGCCATTCATAAGATCCTGTGAGTCCATAAGATGCAAATCCCTCACTTGTGTTCTGTAATAGTATAGGGACACCAATCTGAATTAGCATCAAGAATGATTCAAACTCCACTTACTTCATTAGCTTGAATAGAAATTGTAGTTGTTAAACAACCAGTGAACAAGAAAATCAAATTCATTTGCTCTAGCATAGTTAAGTAAGCATCGAATCTTCAAAAATATGAAGGAAACCAAACCAAGAATCACCAAAAACTAAAACTAAAACAGAAAAAGAACTTGTACTAAAACAGAAATTCAAAATGTAGTTCTTGTATAGTACAGAATTTTCAAGAAGAAAATGACAGTTACATACTAGAAGAAGCATGAATCCAAGGTCCTGTAGTGTAGGGCCAGGCCTATGTAGATTTAGACTTGGACATTATTATAAGAACCAAAAGCATGTCAACATTAAGTTGATGGACTATATAAATACACCTCATGCATAGCGTCTAAAAAGTTACAAAATTTAAAACACGAATTTACACAAAATTTGGCCCTTCTTATTTCTCCAAATGATGATATCTCCAAATGTTTCAGCTGGATTTAATTTCTACGATAGAAACTAAGATTTGATAAAACATTGTAGCTACGTATTTTCATTCAACAAGTAGCTACAAACTATTACTAAAACTTTTCACTCCACAGAAATGAAACATTTGATCAACGTGAAGACAAAAAGCCTTAGAGCTTGACATGGAGTTAAGTAAATTTGAAATTCAGATGTGCTACGTAACTGGAGTACATTAATAATGCCAAGCAATGAGCATTTCATTTGGGACACAAACATGCAGAATCTGACAAAACTATACTATACACAATTACCAGTTCCTTCAATTTCCCTCACTAAGATGTCTAAAGCGAAATAAGGATAGAGTATATGTGAACACCTGATTTTGTTCAATCTTTTAACAATAAAATCCAAAAATTTCCATCTAGTTTACCTCTTTTATTTTATTTACAATTTCTTTAATTACTTTCTAAAAAATATATATATAAAAGCTAATTAATTATTAGTTGTTTTTAATTTTAATTTGTTTCAAAAAAATAAAAATAAAAAAAAGAGGAGTCACGGGCTCCTCTCCTTTTCTTCCTCCGAAGATGCGCATGTGACACATGTAGACGAGTTTTTTTGGAAAGCATCATGATAGTGTTGGTAGACTTGGTACAAAAAGTTTGATTTTCTTTCGGTAGAGTGGCAAGCATCCAAGGAAAACAGAGAATACATATGAGGATGGAGGGAAGTCAGGGGAGAAAAAAATAAAAAAAACACAGAGACATCAAACACAGAAACATCAGAACATCGATGAGAGAACTTGAAAAAAAAAACCAACAATAACCAGTCCACATACAACCCGAAAGAAAATCAAGAAGAAGCATTTAGGTATTCATCAGTATCATTTTTTTTTTTAAAAAATTGAGATTTGATAAAAACAAAAAAATGGCACAGTGAGAACCTCCATCACTCCTCCATCACCCATCCTCTATCATCTTCTTCCTTCATCTCATCCCTCTCATAGCCTACCACCACTCAACCTCCATGAAACACCATCATCATCATCATCCACGGCCTTCCTCCACCACCACACCCTTCCTTGTTCCGTAACCACCATTTTCTTCCTCACCATCACCATCCTCTTCAATTTTCCATCATCATCCACTCCATTTCCAACTCAACTGTGGCCAGCTCCTTTGTTCTCGGACACCACCGTAAACCACCATGGTCATAGACTCCATTTGATCTCCAAGAAGGAAACGCGCATCCGGCGACCATGACAACAAAGAATAAAGAATAAAGAACCCGAGCCACCTTGCAGCGATCTACAACTTCCACAAGCCTCATCAACCATCGGTTCTCGGCCGCAGAATCCACCGTAAGAAGCGGCGCAAAGCTCACCGCAGGTGCCACGGACCGGATCGACCGCCGGGCGCTTGTCCTTGACCTCCGCTTCAACCGCCTCGCCTTCTTCTCGTGATCCTCCATGCGCACTGTTCCATCATCATCTTCCTCTTCGCCCACCAAACCACCACGCATCACCACCCAAACCACTACCGGCCACAATCTGAACCACTCCATCTCAGCCCTCGTTCTCCTCTCTTTGCCGTTCATCTCACCGCAAATCCACCATCCTCCGCCACCGTCGCGACTGGGATGGCCTCGCTCTCGGTTTCCTTTACGCCGACAGGACTAGTGCTACTCTCACTTGCGGGCCTTCTCTTCCCTCACCTCGACGCGATGGTCAGCAAGAACCTTGCTACCGGCCCTTCCCATCTCCCCTCTTCCCTCGGCCTTATCTCTCTCACTCTTCCTCTCTCTCAATTCATATCTCCTTACTCACCTTTTTTTCTCTGTCTTCTGCTTTCTTTTTAGGTGTTAGTAAGTTAGTGGTTTAGGTTAGCATATGGGTGTAAGTGAGTGGTGCATGCTGAGTGTATTAGTGAGAGGGAGTACATGTGACCATGTGTATGTGTGTTAGTTTTGGGGAGAAAGTTTTAGCTTGTCTGGTATGTGTGCATGTGAAGAGAGAGAGAGAGTTGTGTTTTAAAAAACGAGAAAGAGTTTTAGTATGTGTGTGTGAGTGTCTAGGTAGTGAGAGAGAGAGACAAGTGATTTTTATTTTTATTTTGAGTTATTATCTTATTAGGTTTTTGTTTTTATTTTGCTAAATTAGATTTTAAATTTGAGTTTGGGATTGTGTTGGTATGGTTAGTGATTACTTTTATTTTAATTCTTGGGTTTAGTTGTTGGATTCGAATTTATTTTTGATCTAAAATAAGTAAGGGGTTTTATTTGATTCAAAGTTTTTTTTCTTTTTATGTATTCTCTTTTATTTATTTTTGTATTAGTTTCAAAGTAATTTAATTATAAAAACAAAATAAAAAGAAAGAGTGATTTAATATTTTCTTGATTTTTGGGGCGTTTTAGTGCTAGTGTTCCTATTTTGATTTAGTGTTTTTTTGTTTAATTATACGCTTATATTTATGAATTAATTTTAATTTTTCTTATTTAATTAGTTTAAATACCTTATGTTCATATTTTGCTTTAATTAAATACATAATTATATTTATTCTATTTTAATTTAATTATTGCAAATGTTTAGGTGTTTTACTTGCATTGGTCGTGGTATTTATGCTTATGGATTTTTTTTTTTTTTGTGTGTTTTGCTTATTGTGTAAATTTCATTTTATTTAATTTAATTATTTATATACTTATGTGTTATGCTTAAATTATTTATGTTTATGTTTGTGACTTTTTTTTTAGTTATTTGTTATGTGTCTATGTTTTTTAGTTTAATTGTTTATATTTTATATGTTTTATTTAAACTAATTATTTTTGTGTTATAAATAAGTTTTGCTTGTTAGATCAATTATCGTATATGTACATTTATTTATTTTATTCGAATTTTTTTTTAGAATTTTGTCTAAAAGCTAAATAAAACCTTTTTAATAATTTGAATTAACTGAGCTGACATTGTTAATCACACGCCTTTAATATTTTATCAAGGTACAATTGATATTCAAAGTCTCTTTACAGAAAAAGAGTTAATTTAACCGTGACGGCTTGTTAACTCGATATTTCGAACATTTGAGTTGCGGATACTTTAATGATTCGAAATTTTCCTTAAAAATGCTTGTTCTCTTTTATATTTGTTTCCATTGATTTATAAAAATACAAAAAAATAATTTTTTTTCTTCCTTTTCTCTTATTTGTAAATATTTGTAATTTATATACTTATTTTCGATTTAAACTTGCTCATTTATTTTAATTGTCTTGAAATAGAAAATAAGTGTTTGAAAAAGGTTATTTATTTAGTTTGCAGTGAAGCACTAAAGTCACTGGCCCAGGGATCAGTGTACTAAAGGTGCGTGGGATTAAATTCCTGCCCTTCCCTATACATAACCGACTCCCGAACTCAAACTGGTTTCAAAGATCATTATTTTTAAAGATGGGTTTTCCAATGTTTCCCCGATTTTAAATAAACTTGGTGGCGACTCCAATATTTTCAAACAAAAATTTTCTCTTTTTCGCCCCTCGTCATGATCCCTTTGCCATGCATAAAGATACCAAATACATCACATTATATTTCAACAGCGATAAAGGAAACTTCCTAGGGTTAACAGATCTTAATAAACCTCTAATGTTTTTGTCCAAATAAAACCAGAAAGGATATCAAACACAAACTACGTTTATTGTCATGGAAAAATAATATAGAAGTTTTTATGATCTTTACACGGAAAATTGTCAAGGAAAAACTTTAACTTCATAGATAATGATTCTTCTGTGAGCATATGCGTGAACGTAGCTCTCAATATACGGATTGGCTTGACAAAATTCCATAGAAAATGTGGGTACAAGCGTTTGACAGTGGCTATCGATAGGGGCACATGACCACAAAGCTTGTAGAGTGTATGAATTCTGTATTAAAAGGGGCTCGCAATCTTCCAATCACAGCATTGATTAGAGTAACATATTTCCGATTGGCTGAGTTGTTTGCTAAAAAAGGTGGGGAGGCATATGCATGGAAAAATGTTGGTCATTAATTCTTAGACGCCGTCATGACACGACTACAAAAAAATAGAGCTATTAGCAAGAAACATAATACGATCAACTTTGATAGGAAACATAAGTCTTTCAATGTTAAAGAACAAATTAGTAGGGAAGAATACAAGGTTAATTTGAAGCACAGATATTGCGATTGTGGCAATTTTTAGATTGATCAAATTCCTTATCGTCACATGATTTCCACCTACGATAGTGGGAACTTTGAATGGTGAGGGTATGTTGATGATATTTATAGAATAGCAAAGATTTGCAAGGTGTATAAGAGACAGTTTGGGGTTGTGGGGCACCAAAGTACATGGTCCCAATACAGAGGTCCAATGATTTGTCCTAATCCTGCTTTAAAGCGCAAAGCCAAAGGTTTCCCTAAGAGCACTCCCTTCCTTAATGAGATGGATATGCGTGATATGCGAGGACCTCGTGATTGTGGTGTTTGTCGAGGTGAAGGTCACAGTTACAACCGCTGTCTACACACTCCTCGTCCAAGTTCATAGTTATGTCACTTAATCGTGCTTCATGAAGGCTATTATGTCACTTGATTCTATTTCGTGGATGTTAGTGCGTGATTTTATTTTGTTTCTTGGATGTTATTTTTTCATTTTATTTTCTTTCATGAATGTTATTGTGTCATTCTGTTGTGTTTCATGGATGTTACTTATTATGTTAATTTAATGTTTGTATCGCGGTTATTGTGTTTTTTTATTGTGTTATATGTTACGTTTATATATGTAGTCTATTAGGAAGTCCATACATAAACACATAAAAAGATACATCATAACAATTCCATTAAAAAGAAAATAGAAATACAAACTAGAATGTCAATACATAAATACATAATAGCGAATAGCTTAGTCTTTTAGCTGGTTTCACCTTCTCCCATGGCCATAATGCATCACGTATAGTTTCTATAGTTTGCTTGGCAACTCTTTCCTAACACATTGATAATGCCATGCGATTGCCTTCTATCTTGGCCACCCTGATCACCTATGCCCTCATCTCTTTCCCCCTGATCTCCTATGTCCTCATCTCTGGCTATATGTTCCCCACCTTCTATCGCTCCATGTTGGGTAGATGCAGTAGTATCTTGCAAACTTTGCATCATCTAGACATTTGCCCAATGTGTACTTAGGGATAACATCTGTGGAATTGACATATCAAATGTGCCCATTTGTGGCCAATAGATATCATTCAGTTGACTAGCTGGATTTGTATTGAGGTCACGGTTAACTTGTGTAGATCACAGACCCCTAAGATGGGCAAAATCGAAGTTTCCTCAAATGCCCTATAGTTGTGGCCTACCAGAGGTAAAATGAACAGACCTTCTCCCACTAGATGAGGACATACTAGATCTTGCAAGACCACCACTTTGTCGGCCCAAAACACCAACAGAATGTCGTGGTGGATCTTGGATCTATGTTGTCTGTTGCATTCATTCACCATGGGAATTAGCCAAGAGACAATTGCAATGTGTTTACATTCCAATACATTCCAATAAAAAATGTTATTCTGTTGTAGAAATAAAGGTTAATAGCCATGAGCAGCTTCTATTTGGATAGGCGATGCTCCAACTTTTCCTTGAGAGGGTACTTGACCTTCTTCATCTATAGATGGTTCATTTTCTTCATGGACAGGTGGATGATCTGCTTCCTCAAGGGATAACCGTATAGCTCGAGTGTGAGATAGATACCTAGACTGATATAAATTAGAGGGTTGATAATTAATAGTGGGAGTTCTAGTTAACACATCATTTGCACATTGGTACCATATTGCCACCCATTGTTGATGGAAGACTTCCCAATTGGTGGGTGGTAATCCCCTTAAATCTCTATTATGGAATCCTTGCAAATTAGGTTGGTCTAGAGGAACTTCTTGGTTGAACCTAAATTGTCGCATAACTTAGTCAGTTGGGTGCAACTCCATTACCTCAAAACATAAAAGTGAAGTAACGGTTAAGAACAATTGCCACTCGACCCGCACATCATCTAGAATAAGACCATCAATTACGGGATCCAGATATGGTTGCCATTTAAACTACATTAACAAAATTACATCAGATATTGAAATAATGATGACTATGATGATCACAAAAAAAGTGTAAAATATTTAAATTTTTACCTGATATCCCAAGTTATCTATCAGCAACCTTATAGTGTGATGGTCCTTTAAATTAACATCATGTGGGTAACACGGTCGCTTCCACCTATGAGACATTATATTAGTTAGATATTAATTATTATTTTAGCAACAATAATATAAAAATTCAAGTTAAAAAAGTTGTTACCTCCAGCTAAGAGGAAAAACAAATGGTGAGGGCGGTATGAGAGCCAAAATGGGCATCTGCTGTCAGGCCCATGCTTGTACTAAAACAACGCACCTGTTGATATCTCTAGTTTCCATCCAAGTAGGACGACACACGCCCCGAAAAAGGATAGGAAGGCATGTTGATCCCCAACTATGTGATCCAACTTGCTCAAAATCTTCGAGTAATTGTAAGTATTTCACATGTACTTCACCTGTGCTCTTGTCGGGCAGAATGCATTGGTCTAACAAGGCCAGTATGAAACCATAGGCAATCTGTTATATTGCTAAATCAGAGTTCGCTTCCAGATTTCCAATTCTATTATTCAACCAAATTAAATTTACTGCACCTCCACTAAAATCCTGTGGCCTGGGACGAATACCCATTAGATGTTGGCAGTAATCAAGGAGTGCTTCATAACTATTAACAATACATCCAATGACAGGCCGACCATTTATCAGAAGCCCTATCAAAATAACAACATCTTCTAGCGTGATGGTGCACTCCCCGCATGGAAAATGGAAAGTATGAGTCTTGGGCCTCCACCTCTCAACTAGTGCTGAGATTAGTTGCTGATTTACTGCCGCGTCATTGATTTCCACAAAGTGGAGTAGACCAGCACACTGCACATTGTCCAGTATTTCATTTCTCACTAATAGCAATTTAAGATGCCGAACCCACATATGTCATATTGTCTGTTAAATTAATAATTCAATAAAATTAAATTAATCAACTTCAAATAAATGGATTTCACAAAAAAAAAAATTCACACATCCTCTAATAAAATATATCAACTCAAAAAATTTAAATTAATATATCCAATAATCAATCTTTTAACTGATTCGATTTTCCAAAAAAGAAATCAATTAACATATGAAAATACAAAAAATTTAGCACTATTTTTTGCTTAAAATTAACCACACAAATTTACTAAATTGTTATGTCCTAACCAAATACATAGAAAATATATAAAAATAAAATTCAATAACAAAATAAAAATACATTACATTATGCTATAGAACTTCAACAGCAATGTGACCATTAGGATCCATTGTATTATCATTTTTCACCATCTTTTCTCAATTAAATATCTCTCAATTATTTTTCTAACAATATCTGCCTTCTTTTTTTTTTTTTTTAACTTCAAGTCTTGTAATTTATTAGTGCTGCGTACTCCTTTTATAATACCTCCTCCCCCTTTACTTCCTCCGGAACAAACCCTCAATTATTCTTTTCATTCTTTCATCGTATCATTTTTGCCTGACACTCCTTCATTCAACAATTCATTTAGGCCGCATGCAGATGAATAGGAGGAGTCCGCGACTCTCCGCGTGCACCAGCCTTGAAGGAGCAAGCCTGCTAGATCATTTCATTTCACGGAGGGAAAGAAGCTCCTCCTACATCATTTCATTTCATTGAGTGTAAGGAGCTCCTGCTACATGATACAAAGGCTTTATCAATACAAAGCATTGAAGCCAGCGCCTTTCTCCTCGCGTGCAAACCGCGTAGAAGAGTCCACCACAGGTGACCTCTGCGCTCAAGATTCGTGTAGGTGTCATCGCCCAGTGCCGCGCCTTGTCGCCTCTAATTGAATCCGCCACAGCTGACGTCCAGATGGTGCGTAAGAGATTCTTGCCCTCCCTGAATCTGCCAAGGGCAACCTCCTTCTGCCAGGATTCCTGACGCGCGACTACGGTGACGCGACGGCGGAGAATCACAGATGTTGATGCGTTTAACTCTGTCCCCAACCTTAGAATCCGCCATAGACGGGGTAATTTGTACCATATTAAGATAAATCACCACATAATCACATATATAAACGTTTCACCAATGAAAACACCATGCATAAGTTATTTTTCCAGCCTAGTGCTCTGGTTTGCTTTTCCAAACTTGCTACTGTGTCATGACCAAAAAAAAATTGCTATTGTGCCGTGTTCCAAAATCTAACCGAGGCCATTTTCCAGTGGGTTATGTCTTTGACCAAAAAAAAAAAAGGAGCTATGCCATTTTTGGGATTTTCAATTTTTCATTTTTTGCCCTTTTTAAATATCTAGAATTAAAAAAATGTACTAATAGGATTTTATGAAAAAACTACTATTAAAATTCAAATTATTTTATTATTCAATCAAAATAATCTTTCTTGTGAAAAAAATACAAATAAAAGATTTTACTAGGACAACAACAGTGAAATTTTTTAGTTTTTCAAAAAAAATTAACATAATTTAATGCATAAGATATTTTTTAGTTTTTTAACATATATTTCATTTTAATTTTTATTTATTTATATAAATATATATTTTATTATATACTAGTTATATCACAGTGGAACCGCTAAACCTTTGAACTGATACTTCATTTGGTTCAATGCTGGATCTAATTTTCAGATCATTGGATATTATATTTATAATCAAGCATGCCAAATTTCTAAAATATTAGACAATAATAGATATGTAATCTAATAATCGATATTTGCTTAAATGTTAAAAGAATGTTATTCGTCAAAATAAAATGACATGATAAAATATCACATCATTTTCAAATTGTATAAAACTTAATATATTTGATCTACTTGGTAGGAATTTTATATTCAACGGTTGAATTGATGAAATTTTATGTTAAAAAAATATATGGAGTAAGTATACCAAGGCATCCCCTCTGTCTATGTATTTTTATGTGTGTGTGTGTCTATATATGTATACACACACATGTAATGAGAATAGAATTGATGATGTATTAATTCTTTCTTCATATGGTTCCCCTCAATTTTTTTCAACTTTTCATTCATCCAATCATTTTCATCAATTTTTTTTCAATCTTGGCCAACTGCATTTGCCTTTGTGCAAAACTAGTGAGATTATTTCTATTCTCATTTTTCATTTAAATTAGACCAATAATTACTTTGACAATAAAAAGTATTTGATACATTTAAATTTATATTTAACAAAGAAATATTAACATTCACATCTAACAAGTGAGATTGATGTTGCACCCTTCTAAGGTTTATCATTGTGCTCAGATAGGGTTTCCTAAAAGAGTGATTTGTGCCAATTATTGGTGAGAGTGTGTTGAGAGAGTTTGTAGTCGTCAACTCCAGGTCTCATGGAGCATTTAACTGATCAACCACTTACTTCTGTAGAGGAAGAACCTTGTGATATGGAAGAGGAAGAGATTCTTTTATTTGAGAAGGAAGAGATTCCACATGATTTAGAGGATTGCTAGAAAAACCTTGTTAGATGGATTGTTAGAAACTATTCGTTCTCTTTAGGGACAGTGGAGAGTGCTTTATGTGCGATTTAGAATCATCCACAAGGATTTATAGTCATGGACTGTGGAGACAATACCTTTCAAATTTTCTTTGCCAGAGATGTTGATACATTGCCTAGAGAATTAGGCTCATCATAGTTATTCAAAAGTTATACCTTACGCCTTAGAAGATGGCAAGAAGGAATGAGTATTGAGGGGGAAGATTTTCCTATGTGGATGCAAACATATTGAAGGATAGGAAAAAGTTGGTCTTTAAGGATGTTGTTCTTCCTCAAGAAATAACTACACCTTTAGAAACTTGTTGCTGAACTTTCCTCAGGTTTTCCTCCTCCTCCTTCTTCTAAAGTTTTTCGTGTTTTGTTACTTACCCTTAGCAGTGGTGTAGTTAGGTGATCCCCGTTGTTTCCTTTTGGTAACAATTAAAAATTTAAATTACTCTTAATTAATATAATAAATTATATTTATATATTTTAAGTCTTATATTTGTGGGCTAATGATTAATACACATTATGATTATTATCTTTTTAAATTAAATTTAAATTAATAAATTATATGTACAAATTTTTTTTATTCCACTTACCATTAAAAATTTAAGCCAACCATTTTTACCTATCATACTTTTGTTTCCTACATACAAGCGATTATTGACATGCTTCTCTAAGAAGCTTTTCCATATATATTATTGTAAAGATTCTACCAAGCCCTAACAATATAAAACAATAAATTATATTTATATATTTTATGCTTTGAAATGAATGATTTTTTTACTATCATAAGAGCATATTAACATTATTGGATTACTTGATGATATATACACATATATAAAATAACTGCTACGAATTTATAATAAATTAAAACTAATTAATAATATTTATGCTTTTATCATATAAAAATTAACTTTGATATGGAAATATTTTATCTAAATATTCCTAAAATCTTATAACATTCAAAATTAGATTTATATCTTATAAGTGCGCTTGTTATATTAAATACTAGTGTTTTGACCCGTGCAATATATGGGATGATATGAAAAAAAATATAAAATTGAGTACAAAACAAAATATTTGATAGCATTATTTGTCAATTAGTAGACAATAATAGTAGATAACGTTACGATTAAAAGTAAATACTTCACATGATCATAGCGAAAAGAAAAAGGACTACAAAGCATTAATTACATAGGAATTTTGTTTCGTGTTTTGATCTTCATATGCCACTCTACATTTTATAATAAAAAATATATATTAGTACAAAAATATGTAAAGACTTTATAACAAATGCATTGAATGTTTTGTTTCATAAAATAAATAAAGAATATAAAACACATATCCAAACCCGAAATTCAAATTTTTTAAAACATCTCGGATAAACAACATTTTTGGTTATGTTTCAAGGTTCCCCATTATCATCCAATATCAATATTTTCAGACCGCTCCTCGATTTTATCTAGAGATAGCTACATAAAGTTGTCCATGAGTGAAGATAGGTTTAGGTAAAAACAACCCAAAAAATGACAAAGATTGATTTTGGCTTTTATTAATGGTTATAGCAAAGCAAAGAGTAACTGGAAATTGTCTTCTTTGAAACTTGAGAGGCGTGCTTGGATTAGAAGGTATTAGATTCATCCGAGGTATGTAAAATTTTTTCTCTAAGTTTATTGCCAGTCACAACAATTGGTCCAATGACATAGTTTCCTAATTCTTCAACAATCAACCTTGTTCCATTATATAATCCAAAAGATTGATCAATGTTCCTCAACAACATAATTGGGACTCCTTTTTTCAAAACTAATTTATGATTTGGAATACCAAAACACTTTATTTCATTTAAAAACTCAGTAGTTATCCAATCACTTTCAATGTTGATATCTTCATCAGCTATGCAATATGAATTAGAGCTTCAATGCTCCTTTTCTTCACCAGGAATTTGAGAAAGAACAAATTCATTAACCATTTCAACTACTTCAAGAGTAGGCACTAGCAATGCTCTATCCTTAAAAATGGCATAGTTTTTCAAAATATCCAATAAATTTGGTGTCATGACCCGATTTGGGCACATGAGGAATCCTCATTCCCACGTAAGCCTCGTGATCTCTGAGTCCCTCTATATGCATAATTTAATATAAAATCCTTTTCTAAAACATAAATTCATCTCTGACATATATGTCTAACTTTTTGAAAAATAAATCATCATAAATACTTTCATAATCAAGCTCTAGTAAACATCTCTGATACAAAACACATGAGTTGCTCTTAATACAAAATAAACCATAGAACTCGTAATCATGAAAATACAAAATATTCATGATAAAAATATATCAGTCTATCTCTATGGTCCGGGACCCTGCCCGTCAGACACACTGGAGCACTCTATCTCTAAACAGAATACCAAAAGTACTTCACTCACAAAGTGAAGCTCACCAACTGGGAAATCTCTACTACGGGGGAGGAGATGGAAGAGAAGAACCCGCAGTGTCTACTGCACCTGTAATGAAAGAAGAGAGAGGGGTGAGTTTCATCTAAAACTTAGTGAGTAAGTCCTTACCCATAACCCTCTCATGGGACAGTCGGGGGAAATAAATAATATATATATATATATATATATATTCATCAAACCAGTTAATGTAATAACTCTAAAGTTCATATTTTTAGAAATAACAAATAGTTCTGAAATCAATATTCTATAAAAATCATAAACCACAGTGTGCTAACAAAGAAACAAGAATCTTTGGTTATGCCCAATTCATATGATATAACAAATCTCTGGTTATGCATAGCATAACAAAGTCTCTATTGTCTGGGGAATCTAACTAGGTCCCGTTCATTATTTCTATGGCCCTAAGGCGACTTGGTATACCAAGGTTAACGGAATAACTGTCGTTAACTCATAGTCTATTTCTCTATAGCTACTGTCCAGTTCAATAAAAAATCTAAATCTTTTCTCTATATCTCATAAATCTTCTACCCTAGAGTTCACAAGCTCTAGCATATACATATTCTCTATTCTGGAAATCATCACAATGTTTAACAATTCTCTAAATATATACTCTAGCTCTTTGATAAAAATTGCTTTAACAATAATGGTCCCATGAGTTTTCAGAAAAACATATATCTCATGCTGTAATTTATTGAAATTAACTCTAATGATCAACATAAGGATCATAGGATCTGAACCCATCACTGTTTAAAGCCGGGAGTATGTGAGCCCTACCAACTTGACCTGAAGAGTTTGAAATGACACCAACAACTGTCATAGAGCAACCATAACTCTAGATTAATATCTAAAAATCTCTAGAGAGCTCTATTCTAACTCTACTAAAATTGGGGAAACACCCCCACTTGATAAAAATGAGAAAAATAATCGGACCAAATTCAAGATCATGGAGAAATAAAGACATAATCTAACAACATATACTTACCTTGAAGCTTTGGAATGATGGATTTGAGAGGATTTGAGAAAAAGAGAAAAAAAAATGAGGGAGAAGGAGAAAGTCGCATTTCTGCTTCCTTTTGCCCGATTTAGGGGTTTTTAAAGTCTCACTGACACCGCTATAGCGGTCTAACCATGTTTCATGGTCCCTACAGAGACACTTATGACTGCTATAGCGGTCCTAGACCGCTATAGTGGTACCTCAGACCGCTACTCCACTTGAACACGTTCTAGTGACCGCTATAGCGGTGACAGAAATCCCCAACTTCTGTGTTTTTCAGTCATTCTGGCATCTGGGTTATTCCAACACTCACTTATTTACATAAGTTAATGTCCTCATTTATTTTACTCTCCATTAACTTTAAAACATAAATGTAAATAAGGAAATACCTCCCATTTGGATTTAAATAAAATATCACAAAAATCAAAACTTCATCAAATTAGAATCCAAATTTTGAGTTTTAGTTCAAATCCGGAAATTTCTGAGATTTTCTAAACTTGTGGGTTAACAACGAAACATTTGCAAGTTTCATAAAATTCATTAAAAATCACTCTTAAACTTGTTTTCCCTCAAGGAACAATTACCGGGACTTTTGATCCCAAGAATATGGTTCTATCATATAGCCCATGCGGCTGTTTTAACTCCGATATGCGTGCCGACTGAGCCCGAACCTCACTAAAATGTTTTAAAATGTGTTTTTAAGCCATGATTAACCATTGGTTAAGCTCGGGTGGCCTCGGCGCTTTTTAAGTGAAAGTACGATTTTGCCCTGTTTTTGAAGCGCTTTGCGAATTTCGATTTTTGATTCAGATAACAGAAACCTAAGCAATATTAGGCTCAAATTAAAGATTATTAAATTCTAAATATTAATCTAGAGTCAAAATTATGTATTTAGATTGATTAGAACCCAATATTGCTCAAAAACACCCAAATTGCTTACTAATTCACTTAAACCCTTAACCGTAAATTCTCTAAATTACATGAATACCTTGCCTACACCTAAATAATGCATGGAACATACAAATTTCACTTCTTTGGGCTGTAATGGACGAAATTATTGATGCCATTATGCAGCTGAATTATTGCCAAAAGTTGTACTAAAACAAAATGCCAAAATGTCACCGTAAGAGACATAATTCCTTAATTTCATACAACTTTGTCTAAAATGATTTTTCCTCCCTTATTTCTCCTGCAAAATTCCATCCACTACCTCATCATTTTGGCCAATTAGAAGCCTCAAAATCTTCTATAAATAGGCTTGCTTGAGTGGTCTTGGAATGCTTGGTTCATAACTAGTTTTTAGGAGCACCAAAAACTTTCTTTCTTCCTCCTCTTTGGCTGAATTCTTTCTTCAATTTTTTCAAAGAGATTTTGTTTCATTTCACTTCAAGAAACCAAGTTCTCTTCCTCTTCTTCAACTCAGATTAGGTAGGGAGTAGTTTCTAAATTTATTTCTATGCTTTGAGGAGTTGTGTTTTTAGCTCAAAATGATGAAATTATGAACTTGCCTTAGCTTTTCATTTTGGTTTTCCTCTTCAATTTTTCTTTAACCAATTCAACCATATGGCCTAGGTGGAACTAAGATGATGGCTTGATGATGAGGACCTTGAGGGTGGGTTGTAAATCCATCACAAGTTAGGCCTCTAAAGCTTGAAAATTCCACTTGATGCAAAACTTTAAAGAATAATGCTTTATGATGCTAAAACAAAGATTTTTAGTTTAGAACTTGAAAAATGTATTTTCCTTTTATGTTTTATTTCTTGTTAAGATATGTATTGGGTTGAATTTATAATTCTTTTAAAGTCTTGAAGGAGCTCTAGTAAAGAAACAAAATGAATTTGCATCCATGATTAAGTTTATGCTTTGCATAACCATGTTTACCTTCTATGTCATCACTAAATTTTCAAGAATGAATAAATGAACTTGCATTTCTCATGTTTAAATTCCAAGCTTGTATTTCATGTTTATGTTTCAAGTCATCACTTAATCTTTCAAGATAATAAAGAGGTTGCATCTCATATTTAATTTATGCTCTCACTATATTTTATAATGGCTAAAAGAATCAACGCATGACATGTTTATTTTATGCCATCACCTAAAGATCCTAGAGCTCAAAGACTTGCCCATGTATCACAAGCAAAGAAATATGATTATTGGAGTTAAAGAATTTATTCTTTAAAAAGCCTTGAGATTGGAGCTTAAAAAGATGTAATAATAATTCTCTTCTCCCTCTACTGGTCCTGTGCGGACTACCGCCGCTCTGGTTTCTTAATATTCTCTTCTCCCTCTCTTGGTCTGTGCGGATTACCGCGCTCCAGTTTCTTGTATCATGTTTATATTTCAAGTTCTTGCATCATGTTTAATTTTCAAGTCATCACCTTAAATCTTAAAGATAAAGAAATGGAATTGCATATCATGTTTATAATTCCAAGCTATCACCTTATAAAGATAAGATTAAAATAAGGTTGCATAGCATGTTTATAATTCTAAGATGTCACCTAAATCTCTAAAGCTCAAGACTTACTCCTTTTATCTTAAGTGAGAATTTTAATTGTGAAGATCCTCCCAAATTTGACAAAAGAACTAGTTTCTAAATGAGTTTTAAGGCTTTGCAAGGATTTTACGGGGAACTAGTATTTTATATGAACTTAAAATATGATTCTATGTAATTGCATGAGGTTCATGATTGGGCCACTGATCTGAGTTTAGTATCAATGTGTGATAATGATTTGATATGATTGAAGTTGTGATAATTATGGTTTATTGTTAAGAGAATGATTTATAATTGATAATTCTATGTAAGGATTGGATGCTTGTTAAGTACTTGATATCATTGAATGATTTCCTGGCTTGCATGTTATAGTTCTTTATTGCAAATAATGAGAATGCTTATACATGAAATGTTCTTTATTATGTAAAATTTACCTTTGGTTCTAGAAGAAAGTGTATCATTGTAAAAGTGTAATTTGGAAAGGTTTCGGCTAAGGAAAGACTTGGTATTTAAGCGTGTCCATTGTGACCCACCTCTCTTTCCTGGGAATCTCCCATATGCATGATTACAGTTGATATATATTATTCTAACTTAAGACTATAAATGAGAAAATGTTATGATGTTTATGAATTGTATTATGATATAACATGCAAAGATTTAATGGTGACTTAAACTTATAAGAAAATGATCCTTTGGAACCATCAGACTATAGGTGGTGAAAAGGTGATTTTAGGCCCCTAACCCGCTCTCTCAAAAGGGTAGAGTCGGGACTTTAGCTTATCAAAAGGGATAAGTATATGCTAGTGACGACTAGTAAAGTATGAGCTCAAAACCTAAATTACTCCCAAAAGGGTGGAGTATAGGGTGGCCCAAGGAAAATAATGATGATGATAAGATTTTAAGTCACCTAAGGCACTAAAGAAATGAAATATGTGCACTGTGTCCATGTGTAGCTAATATTATATGACGTTCTTTTATGCATGTTATTTTGACAATGATGATGAGGAATATGATGTAATGATAAAGGAAAAGTTCATTGTAAATATGACATGTTAAGAATAAGATGCATTATAAGACGCATGATTAAAAATTGACGAACCTCGGTTAAGTATTTGTCCGAACTTAAAATGAATCTTTGCATGCTCACTATTTTAGAATAATCCCGAGGTTCTGGGACTTTGATGATGACATCAGTAGAAGGAGGTACCCTACCGAGAATTCTTTAGCAAGATTCTCACTCCCTTTTCTTTATTTCCGTCATTGTCTCCAGATTCAAATGGCGACATTCGTCCTGTTCGTTGATACCCCTACTTGGGAATTCCACTATGATCCGGTGCATCGCTCGTATCATTTTGAAGGGAGGTGCTGTGATTCGTGTTTTTATTTACATAGGTCGTCCATTTGCACATCCTGTCCCTAGTTATCGATTTTCTCCTACTTCTCCCTATGGCGATGAAATGGTTTTCGAACATGCACGTCCACTTGATGAAAGGATGTTACGTTCTTATCCCGCTTCATCTGCTGTCCATGGATTTCAGTATGTTCCCGAGACGAGATATTCTGAAACTGATCCTTCAGAGGACACTCCTACTCATGTATATTCTGAGAGCTCTGCTCCTACTCCCACACGCGTAAGAGAGGGTAGTAAGGAAACAGTTGTTCAGCCGAGGTTAGCGAGAAGGTCGTCCATGCGACTGACACTGGTGCATCTTGTGTGTCCCCTCCCGAGGGAGCTCATCAGTGGATCGGATTTATTCCCTCATTTCCAGGACAGTGGCCATAAAAGGTTCTTAGTAGATTTATGTGTGTTCATGCACCCTAGTTTTAGGATAACCTTCCCGGCTTATGGAGTTATCTAGTTTAGGGGCATGTATTTCCTTATGTATATTTTCTTTTATGGGTTTGCATAAGATAATGATGTATGAACATAACCCACCCTTTGAGTGAGGTTATTGTATGTAAATATATGCTATAATGTGCTTATGGATGTTATATGATGGAGCCTAAGTGATATGATGTGATATATTCTTAAACGTCTTATTATACTCCGCTTACTCGTTCACGTTGTACTCGGCTCACGTTTTCAATTATGTGTTTAAAAAAAAAATGGCTCGTAATTTCACTAAGTATTTTCAAATTATGAAGAAAGAACCAAAGCAAGGAGTAAAGTCTAGTCATTAATCAGATTCAACCTAGGTGTATCTGGTTAATTACTAGGGTGTTACACAAGGACCATGCACATTATTACCTACTTCATTTGGAAGACTTTGCAGGAAATATTAGGTCGATCTTCTGCTTTAATATCCCTATCTCTAATAAATCTCGCTATTTTTTCTCACCGAGGATTGCAGGTAATCGTAACAAATAAATTGGGATATTCATATCTTTTACAAATAAGCTTCCCATCCTAACAATTGTTAAACATGCAACTCATCCCCTAACTAAAGAAGAGGGTAGAATAATGCGCATTCTTCAGCTCATTGGCCGGATCTGTTTCACCTCTTGTAATAGCCTCCTCTAAACCACTCAAAATGTCAAACCTAATCACATTTTGATTTAATGCCATCCATTGGATTCTTTGTGCTTTGATCATCATGTAGGTGTTAACCAAGAATTGTTGGAATAATCTTCAAGACTGTAAGATATTTCCATGCTCTACTCGTCTCTCTTGTATCCTGAATGCAATAAACTCCCTCAATGTTACTCTAACTCTTTTGAAACTATTATTGTTCATGATAGAATCCCTTGGAAGGGATGTTCTCTTGGTATTCATCTTCTCCAAGTAGAAATAATAGTGGGCGTTAAAGAGGAATGAAAGCAGTGTGAGTCTCATGAATTATTTGCAAATGACCATCATCTTTTTTGACAATGATATCCCTCCCTTGATCAGAAGCATCAAAATCCCTAACTATTAGAGTAGCAACTTCATCAACAGATGGGATATTATAATTTCTTGCATCTCGAGATCTACTTTGAAACAACCTCAAACAAATATTAGAAAAAGGTCCATGATTTATAAAATCCCATACCCTTCTAAAAGTTTTTGCCAAAATGTTGTATTGATCAATCATGTCCTTCAAATCCTCTACTAAAGTTATGTTCAAGTTTGAAGTTTTTCGTCCATTACTGAAAACAAATAACAATTTGATTAAATATGCTTTGTAGAAGTCTAATGTATGAATTCATTTTTCAAAGAAGTTAATAGTTAAGGAAAAGATTAAATATGTAAATAAAAATGTACCTAAAATAAGTCATTCTATTTGATATCTCATTTTGAGTATCATATATATAAAGCTATGAAAATTTGGGTAGACGACTTTTAATTGAAAGAAAAGAGCCTATTTTATGAAAAATATGCCAAATAGAATAAATTGTAGAGGTGCTCAACCATTGTTCAAAGAGGTTTCAACTTTGCCATCAATAGAAGTGGACGAAAACATACTATTGTATTGTCTAATATTTTCAAAAAAATGAGCACTTCTCCTATCAATGGCATTGAGCAAATTAAACTATAAATCGAGAGGTCTTTGCGAAAGTGGGAGCTGGATCTTTTCTTTCATACAATAAATTGAAATTGTGGATTTGTAGAGCTTCTATACCTTATACCATACAGAACCGTAACAAAATTCACATTGTAATGAAAAGTCTCCAAAATCCAAGCATTCTATCAAAAAGAAAACTTTTATGGTTAATGCTTTCAATATAACTACTTGATATTGTACAAAACTTTAGATATTATTTCAAGCTACCTTCATTTTCAGATTGTTCGAATAGAGGATAGTGTAAAAACTCTGCTATATTTTCATTGATGGATGGGTCATATGGAGTATCATCTATTCATATCAAAGAGGAAATAACTAATAAATTAGAATTCAATTAAGATATAACATTCATAATTTTTTTATATACTATTGTAAGGGAAAGAATATAAAAAAAAATTAGATTCCTACCTTTAAGCTCAATCCTGACATGGAATATAATAGATGAAATAATAGACCTTCATTGGACTTGGTGCTTTCTAAAGTTCACTGAACTCAAAGAAGAGTCAATGTTTGGTCTCTTTGAAGAACTTGCAACTGCAGTGGTTATTTGTAAAGTGACATTTTTGTTAGTTCAAACCTAAATTTAAACACATCAAGATTTTAGGTAAACTGGTAATCTGAATGCCAATATTATTAAAAGTTTAAAATTTTAGTTGTCATCTCTATTCTCAATTAACTGTCCATTTTTAAATGTGTATATGAACTAAGGAGATGATTCAAAAAATCTTAAAGCTAGCGTAAAAAAAGTTTCGATAAATGACAAAAAAATGTTCCTTATATATTAGATATAATTTAGATTTAAATTAAATTATATATACAAAATAATTTGTAACATACAAAATTAAGCATAAAAGAAAGAAAAGCAAACCAACCAAACTGATAATGAAATGAAACTTACAAAAAATATATTTGTGCAGAAAGTTTCTAAATTAAAAATTAAAATTACTATCCATGCAATTTGTAAAAATACCTTTATTTAGATTTTTTAACAAATTTAAATTGTGATACTTAACAAATGGATATGTATGACATTTAATAAATAAGATACTAATGGAGCAGGTACTTCCTTAATAATATAAATATAATCATCACTAAATATTTGAATTAATTTTGCAGAGTCAAAACAAATACCATTTGTTAAATCCAATAATCGGTTTCTTGAATTTGACAATTCCACTGGCATGGACAGTGTTGATTTTGGCATCAAATGTAACGCCCCGATTTTTCCTATGTACAAAATGACCAAAATGCTCCTGAGGTCATGTTTATCGGGAGAATGAGGATCGCCGGCCCCGGCCATCCTCAAAGGACTGTTTTGATATTGAATAAGGATTATGTGTGTTATGTGTGTTAATAGAGCAGAAGAATCTCATTTTTGAGTTCTTGTGCATAAATTACCAAAATACCCCTGCGGTAGTTTAATGCGAGATTAACTGCCGAGTGGACCCGAATCTTACCCGGGGATTTGAAATGTCATTTTTAAGGGATGTCTAATGTCTGTCTAAGCTCGGGTGGTCCTGGAGAGTTTTTGTAAAAAATTACTATTTTACCCCTAATTAAGGGCATAACCAGCTTAATCACGTGATAAACAAAACCTAAGTAATACTAGGCTCTAATTAAAGATTAATTAATTTTAATAATTAATCTAGAGTCAAAATAATTAATTGAGGTTAATTAGGGCCTAAGACTACTTAAAGAAACTCAAAATCCCTTTCTTAATTCAAGACTTTATATCATATTTCATGAAATAGTATTTTCTCTCTCCAATTCCTTAAATTAAGGAATCAAAGATATGATTGTAATTCTTGTTGAATAAGATTTGACTCCACTAAATGAGCAAGAGCACACCTTAACCATGTCTTGAGTGTCCTTAATCACTCACTTTCTTACCTAAACACTTGATTCCAAACTCCTAATCAAAGTCCTAATTAAATCTACTCCTAAAACACACTCCTAATACATATGAAATGAAAATATCTCCTCTGCATTTCCCTTAATGAAACCGGCGCTACTCCCCCTCCATTAATCTCATCACATTTTAATTTATTTACTTACACACACAAGCCTAGTCGTATCCAAACCCATACCGACCATTCTTGGATCGGAGAAGACGTGCAACTAGATCAGAGAAGATGCACGACTAGATCGGAAAAGATGCATGACCAGATCGGAGCCCAACTATTCACTCTGACGGCATGACGATCACCGATTGGAGCCCGACCCATCACACAGTGGCGCAACAAACACCAGGATAATATGATTTTTTCGAGTGTTATCCTCCATTATCACACTGAAACAAATGCACATTTGGACTTTGCTTTTTGCATACTGAAAACTAGATACCTTTCTTTTGGCTGTTATCTTTTGGGTTCTAATTAAGCTATCCTCTATTATCACACTGAAACTTACCTTCGAGTTTAGGAATGAGTTTACTAATGTTGTGATTACTAATGATGTGATTGTGCATCTGAATGATGTGAATGAGTCTTTAAATCCTAATGTTATGCATGTGCAATGGTTGCTTCCTTGTATTTTCCTAGCTTTTGGTCAATGCCCTGGTTTCTCATATATATTCTACTACTAGGATAGTTTTCGCTCTTACCACTTTGCTGAGATATATCATTAGGAGTTCTTATTAGACATTTAGTTGTTCATTGGATTGAAATTTTAATTTTAATTTAGATGGTATCCAATTCAGGAATCAAAATGGAGACACCTTGATCATATAAGACAAGCATCAATCAGGTATTTGTTATTTGTATGTATGCTTACTTTTGGTGTTTTGGGTTGTGAGCTCTAATTTTGGTTTCCTGCTTACTATGCAGTGGCCTTAGAAATGTGATTGATGCATTGTTAATGAATGACCACAGTTCCTACTTGGAAACTTTCATGCGAAGAGTAGTAAAAAATTAATGAGTTTATTATATCTATGTGGTATGGTGTTGAGAAGGATTTCTTTTGTTTCTATCTATTTCAGCTAGTTTTGAGCCTTTTTACTTATGAAAGCACCTGTCATAATTCACAACCAAGAGCAAGTTCAATGTTTGTCTTGTGGTGAGGTTTGTCTTGTGCGATTTATAAGGAGTCCATTTATGCCCTTGAATGGATTATGCATCTAATGTTTGCTTGTTATCTAGTGTGACGATGCAAGATATTGTCAACCTTATCAAGGCACAGCTTCAAAGGTACCATCTTTCTGATGTACAAAAATCTGTTCCTTGAGAGTATTGTCTTATAACATTTTATGTACACCTTCTCTCTTATGTACCAAAAACTGTGCTTAGTTTCCAAAGTTTGCAAGTGTGCCTTGAGAGTTTGATTGAGAATCTTGTAGCTATTATACTCAAATGTCAAATCATTGACTCCTGTTGCATTCTGTTGTCCTTAAACGTATGATCAATTGATTTGATCTATATGGAACAACCTTGTTCTTCTTAAGGGATTTGTTTATGGTTTTTTTGTTCTTTCTTTATAGGCTAACTAGCTTTGTGAGGTAGTAATTTCTGTTTATTTCGTTTAATTCTACTGATCGAGTTTTCTCTCCTTGAAAACAAAGAAAGGATTTAATTCTTATCTTGTGCTCATTTTAGACTTAGTATTATTTTCATGCATGAGATTTCCTTTTTTTTTTTTTTGGAACAGGACATCTTTAATTAATTCGAATAATTCTACTTGCTAACTAAGCTTGCTAGTTATTTTCTACAAGTTTCTCTTTTCATTCGTTGGCTTTCCATTCATGCTAAATTGCTGATAATCATTATTCCTTTATGGCAGCAACTTGTAGTTTTACTTGTATGAATTCTTGATTTTCCATTCACTAATATCTTCAAAAGTGAGTGTATTATGTGTTCAAATCAACAAAATGATGGGCATTTCCTTTTAGTTTATACATTTTCTATAATAGAGTAAGCTGCTACTATTTGTTGTTTATATTTGGCCCTAAGCTTGAATAATGTGTTTATAATAGGAGAGCTTTGAAAAGAAAAAAAATGAATTATCATCATAGACTGAGACTAATTTTGGAGAAGCTATTGCACAGCCGTAATTAGTGGCATCTAATTTGCAAATTTGGGTAGACTCTATAGGAGGAAGGAAAAAAAGGGAGAGTATTTACTGGGCTTGGTTCTTTGGGCAGGTCAATATAAACGATTACTCCAAGAACTTCACTAACAATGACCATATTAAAGACATTGAGAAAAAGATAAGAAGTAAAGTTTATTCATTCAGTACTTCCTTACAAGCTCAATTGGAACAAGAGAGGTAGGAGAAAGAAGACATGAAGAAAGAGTTATATGAAACAAGAAATACATTGAATATATTGATGAAGAAATTAGGCTATGAAATTCCCATTCAAAGCCTATATCCCATAGTCAAAATAATTCAAGTGATGAAAAGGATTCAAGTGATGGAGAGAATGAGGATCGTACATCATCTAAATACTCTAATGCATAGCTGCCTTTTATTAGAACTATCACTTTTCTTTATATTTATCGATCTTAATACTTAATCATATATGATGATAGATGACTTAGGAATTTTTATTTAATTTGAGTGATGCATTACATTGAAATTATTATATTATGAGAAAATTTGTGTTTCGTTGTTGAATTAGACATTTAGTTTATTTAAGAGTTATTAGAAATAGATTATATATATATATATATATATAAATGCTTAGTTGCAAAATTTGCTATGAATTTAATTAAATTTTTGTTCATATTTCTTCCAAAATTTGTTGTAAAATTTATTATTTGCCAATTTTGCTGCAAAACTTACATACAAAATTATTTGCAAAATCGAGTTTTGAAAGGTGCATTACTTTCAAAATTTATTGTAAAACATATACGCAAAATTACTTACGAAATCAACTTTGTTGTGAAAATTACCTGCGCAATTAATTTCCAATTCAGATTTTGGAAGACCATGACAACTTGTGGATTTTGTTGCAAATTAAATTACATATGGATTTTGTTGGGCTCACCAGCTGTGGATTTTTATAGGAATATTACCTGCACAATTATTTGCGAAATTGAATTGGGATCACCTACAAGTTTTGTTGTTGATTTAGTTACCTATAGCTTTTGTTGTGAAAATTATTTGTGAATTTTGTTGCGACAATTTAATTTGAGAATTTTCTTGCGCAAACTATACGCGAATTTTCTTGCTAATATTTATTGCGAACAAAATTCACAGCAAAATATGCAGCAAAATTCCTTCCACCCACACACTGTCACGAAAATTAGTTGTCGATTTTTGATATTTCTTGTGAAATAATGCGTAGCTAATTACTTACGGAATTCAAAATCCACATTAGCTAATTATCAACGATCATATTACCTGCAGATTTTTTTTCCAACAAAATTCGCATGAAACCAACTTACCTGTGAATTTTTAACAGAAATCTATAGCAAAATCATCAGGTAACAGGTAAGATTTTAGTAGTGCATTGCATTTGTTCTATAAATACACACTCAAGTGAATTCATAATGCCATTTGCTCATTTTTGCAACTCTAACTCAAAGAAAATTTAAGCTTTGTCTGTTTTCTCTCAAGAGTTCTTCTTCTTCTTCACTTTTCAAGGAAACCACCATCAACTACCACATCTCAACCCCAAACCACCACACAACCACCATAGACCTTCCCTAAAACACTTAACTTTTCAACTTCCAAGATCAAAAAGCCAAGACAAATCTTCCTCTCTTTTCTTTTCTTCTTGGCTGAGACTACATTAGGCTCCAAGGAAGAATTTTTCTTCTCATCTCTTTTCAAGATCAAGCTCTTTTCTTTCAACAAGAAAAACATCTTTAGTAGGGAGTTGTTTCAAAGTTTTCATTCTTTTCTTTTGAATCATTTTTGGTTGTAATATTGGATTAATTGAAAATATTCTCTTCTTCTATGTTCTCTCAGTTTTGGGATTTGAATGAATGTTGGAGCATTGGTTCTCTCTTTTTCTTTCTTTCTTTTCGGCCTCAAAGTTTCCTTTTCTTTCTTTTCCTTTTTCGACCTTGATAGCCTTATTGTTTAAAAATCATGACTTGATGATGAGGATATTTGATGTTGGTTGCAAAACCATTATTTCTTTGACATCTAAAGCTTAAGATTTCATTTTTAGTTTTAAGAGTTCCTAGCAAGTGAAAATGTTATTTGGTTTTCCTTGATAGTTTTTCCTTTGAGCTTGATGGTGAGTCTAAGGAAGCAAAGTTCTTGGAACCATAATGATGAGAGACTCTAAAGCTCATGTCCATTTTGTAAGATTGATCGGTGTTTTAGAGTTGTTACTCTAAATAGGAGTCTTGAACCTAGGACCTAAAGAAATAACAAATGGAAATACATTCATATTTATATTTCAAGTCTTTTCATTTCATATTTATATTTGAGCCTTGTACATCATATTTATTTGCAAGTTGTCACCTAAATCTTGAAGATAAGAAAATGAACTTGCATTTCATGTTTATATTTCTTGTTTAGTATATTTATATTTCAAGCCATCACCTAAACTTTAAAGATTAAAAATGAGCTTGCATTCTCATATTTATATTCAAGTTTTGCATATCATATTTATATTTCCATTGCCATCACCTTATAATATCAAGATTAAAATAAGGCTTGCATTTGCATGTTTAATTTTTGCCATCACCTGAATAATCTAGAGCTCAAGACTTATCCCTTTCAACTTGCATGGGAATTTTGGTTCTATGGACATTTATCTTTACAAATATGATTGGTTTTTCAAAGAACAAAGTTCTAAGAATTGGTATGTTATTGTCTTGATGTTTTAAAGCTTGTGTCTTACAATTTTCCTTGAGAAATATGTTAATTCTTAAACTGTTAAAACATGATTCACATAACCAAAATCCTTTTATTAAACCCTCTGATTTTGTTACTGACCTAAGGACATTTACTTGTGTTTCTAAAGGGATAAATTAATTATAAGAGCGTTCCTTGACCTAGAATTAATTTTAGGAAGACTAGCATGCTAGAAATGCTTATTATTGCAACTTTGCATGCTCTTGGAAAATTAAATTTTAGATTTTGTTCTAACATTTCCAGATCTGAGGTATGTAGTTTGGAGTGAATTAAATGGGTAAAATTTGTTCGTAATTAGTGTGATAATTATTTTTAGCACTTAAGAAAAGACTAGTAACTAGAAAGGACCAAAAATGTGATTTCTAGAACCCTTAAAGGCACAAAAATATGGTTTCTGTCTAGCATATTATACTTTGGTAAAAGGATGTTTAATGCTTGGTAAATGTATAGGAATCACTCATAATTGGTTTAGAAATTTATTCTAACATCATAGGAAAAGTTGGTAATGAGAAAGGGTCAAAAACATAATTTATAAAACACCAAAAATTGCTCAATTTCATTTCTATTCAAATCTGTCCAGCATTGTTTAATGATGTTCTTGCGGTTAATAATTAGTGGAAATCGTTGTATTTGATCTCTTAGATGCATAAAAGTATAATTACAAAAGTCTGATTTAGAGGTTGAACCATTTAAGGGATAATGTAAGTGCTTATTTTATGAGATGATGAGTTCATGATATATTTGAGGAGTTATGTGATAATTATGTTTGCATACTTGGCTACTAGTTACAAGAATTATTGTGGCATGTTATGATTATACTTGGGATGTTTAAGATGCATATGTTGAAATAATATGAAAGCATGTGACCTTATATGATGTGTTTGTATTCTTGCATCTCATTATAACATGCTACGGTTAAGGTGACATAAAACATGTGGAAATGATCCTCTAGACTCCCCGAATTAAAGGTTATGAGAGGTGATCTAATAAGGAAGTAATCCTTTGGACTCCCCAAATTAAAGGTTCTGAAAGGTGATCCTAAGCCCCTTATCCCGTACTTTAAGAATCAAGTGTTAACTTATCATGAGGATAAGAGTATGCTAGTGATGACTAGTGAGATATGAGTCCATAACCTAGAACTCTCAAGAGGAGAGAGTAATAGGGTGGTCCTCAATGAGAGAAAATAATAGATTAAGTCACCTAAAGAATAAATGGATTTAATTCTTGCCATGTTTACCATGTTTTAATATGTCACTTCTATCTTTATAGATAGTATGTTGCACCTTGTATTAACATGCATTTCATGATGAGGTATGGTGCATTCATAATATCCAAGATTCATATTAAAATGAACGGACCTTGGTAATAGGTATTTTAGAACTTAATAAATGAATCTTATGCATGCTTGCTATTTCATAATAAAACCCGAGGTTCCTGAGGACGTAGATGATGACACTAGGATAGGAGGACACCCTACTGAAATTCTTTATCAAGTTTCTCACCCCCTATCTTTCTTCCATTGCATTTTCAGAGTATGATGGCGTCGTTCGTGATATTCGTTGATGCACCGACCTGGGAGCTCCATTTTGATACCACACACCAGTCATATTTTTTGTGGGCCGCTATTCCATCTGCCTGTTCGTGTTCTTGGACCGCCCGTTTGCCCATATAGTCTCCAGTTTCCATTTCTCTCCTACTTCGCCCTTTGCTGATGAGCATCTGTTCGAGCGCACACACCCCAAGGAGAGCATACTCGTCACACCCCTGTTGCTACCTCAGCCATCCAAGATCATCTGGAGTATATTCCCTGCTCTCCTCCCACTCATTCGGAGATCGACCAATCTGAGAACTCAGCCACCCAGATCCTGTCTATTAGTTCTTCCTCCACCATACCTATGGAGAGAGGTGGAGGCAGTGAGGCTACGGTGACTCAACCGATCCACGGAGGTAGAGTGAGGATGCTACCTCGTCTATTAGCTTATGCCTGACCCGCTCACCGTTTAGCCACTCCGGCTGAACTGGCCTAGTGGGTTAGTTATGTTCCTCCCACTTGGGACAAGCAACAATTGGAGCTAGTAATAGGCTTAGTATTGCATGTGTAACACCCTAGTAATTAACCAGATACACCTAGGTTGAATCTGATTAATGACTAGACTTTACTCCTTGCTTTGGTTCTTTCTTCATAATTTGAAAATACTTAGTGAAATTACGAGCCATTTTTTTTTTAAACACATAATTGAAAACATGAGCCGAGTACAACGTGAACGAGTAAGCGGGGTATAATAAGACGTTTAAGAATATATCACATCATATCACTTAGGCTCCATCATATAACATCCATAAGCACATTATAGCATATATTTACATACAATAACCTCACTCAAAGGGTGGGTTATGTTCATACATCATTATCTTATGCAAACCCATAAAAGAAAATATACTTAAGGAAATACATGCCCCTAAACTAGATAACTCCATAAGCTGGGAAGGTTATCCTAAAACTAGGGTGCATGATCACACATAAATCTACTAAGAACCTTCTATGGCCACTGTCACTGAAACGGGGGAATAAATCCGATCCACTCGATGAGCTCCTGGGGCAGGACACACGAGATGCACCAGGCTGGGTCGCATGGACAGCCTTCTCGCTAACCTCGCTGAACAACAACTGTTTCTCACCACCCTCTCTTGCGTGTGGGAGTAGGAGCAAGAGCTCTCCAGAATATACATGAGTAGGAGTGTCCTCTGGAGATCAGTTTCAGAATATCTCGCCTCAAGGAACATACTGAAATCCATGGACAGTTAGATGAAGCGGGATAAGAACGTAACATCCTTTCATCAAGTGGACGTGCATGTTCGAAAACCATTTCATCGCCATAGGAGAAGTAGGAGAAATCGATAACTAGGGACAGGATGTGCAAATGGATGACCTATGTAAATAAAAACACGAACTACGCAGACCTCCCTTCAAAATGATGAAGCGATGCACGGATCATAGTGAAATTCCCAAGTAGGGGTATCAATCTAACAGATTTAATGTCGCCATTTGAATCTGGAGACAATGACGGAAAGAAGAAAAAGGGAGTGGGAATCTTGCTTAAGAATTCTCAGTAGGGTACCTCCTTCTACTGATGTCATCATCAAAGTCCCCAGGAACCTGGGATTATTCTAAAATAGTGAGCATGCAAAGATTCATTTTAAGTTCGGACAAATATACTTAACCGAGGTTCGTCAATTTTTAATCATGCATCTTATAATGCATCTTATTCTTAACATGTCATATTTACAATGAACATTTCCTTTATCATTACATCATATTCCTCATCATCATTATCAAAATAACATGCATAAAAGAACGTCATATAATATTAGCTACACATGGACCACAGTGCACATATTTCATTTCTTTAGTGCCTTTGATGACTTAAAATCTTATCATCATCATTATTTTCCTTGGGCCACCCTATACCCACCCTTTTGGGAGTAATTTAGGTTATGAGCTCATATTTTACTAGTCACTAGCATATACTTATCCCTTTGATAAGCTAAAGTCCCGACTCTACCTTTTGAGAGAACGGGTTAGGGGCTAAAATCACCTTTTCACCACCTATAGTCCGATGGTTCCAAAGGATCATTTTCTTATAAGTTTAAGTCATCATTAAATCTTTGCATGTTATATCATAATACAATTCATAAACATCATAACATTTTCTCATTTATAGTCTTAAGCTAGAATAATATATATCACCTGTAATCATGCATATGGGAGATTCCCAGGAAAGAGAGCTGGGTCACAATGCACACGCTTAAATACCAAGACTTTCCTTAGCCGGAAGCGTTCCAAATTACACTTTTACAATGATACACTTTCTTCTAGCAACAAAGGTAAATTTTACATAATAAAGAACATTTCATGTACAAGCATTCTCATTATTTGCAACAAGAACTATAACATGTAAGCCAGAAATCATTCAATGATATCAAGTACTTAATAAGCATCCAATCCTTACATAGAATTATCAATTATAGAACTAATTAGTTACTAAACCAATTATGAATCATTCTCTTAACAATAAACCATAATTATCACAACTTCAATCATATCAAATCATTATCACACATTGATACTAAACTCAGATCGATGGTAATCATGAACCTCATGGAATTACATAGAATCATATTTTAATTGCATATAAAATACTAGTTCCCAGTAAAATTTGCAAAGCCTTAAAACTCATTTAGAAACTAGTTCTTTTGTCAAATTTGGGAGGATCTTCACAATTAAAATTCTCACTTAAGATAAAAAGGAGTAAGTCTTGAGCTTTAGAGATTTAGGTGACATCTTGGGAATTATAAACATGCTATGCAACCTTATTTTAATCTTATCTTTATAAGGTGATAGCTTGGAATTATAAACATGATATGCAATTCCATTTCTTTATCTTTAAGATTTAAGGTGATAACTTGAAAATTAAACATGATGCAAGAACTTGAAATATAAACATGATACAAGACTCGGCGTGTAATCCGCCTGGGACGATGAGGAGAAGAAAATATTAAGAAACCTGGAGGCAAGGTAGTCAACACCAGGACTGAGAGAGGAGAAGAGAATATTAAGAAACTGAAAGGCGGTAGTCCGCACAGGACCAGTAGAGGGAGAAGAGAATATTATTATTACATCTCTTTAAGCTCCAATCTCAAGACTTTTTAAAGAATAAATTCTTTAACTCCAATAACCATATTTCTTTGCTTGTGATACATGGGCAAGTCTTTGAGCTCTAGGATCTTTAGGTGATGGCATAAAATAAACATGTCATGCGTTGATTCTTTTAGCCATTATAAAATATAGTGAGAGCATAAATTAAATATGAGATACAACCTCTTTATTATCTTGAAAGATTAAGTGATGACCTGAAACATAAACATGAGATACAAGCTTGGAATTTAAACATGAGAAATGCAAGTTCATTTATTCATTCTTGAAAATTTAGTGATGACATAGAAGGTAAACATGGTTATGCAAAGCATAAACTTAATCATGGATGCAAATTCATTTTGTTTCTTTATTAGAGCTCCTTCAAGACTTTAAAAGAATTATAAATTCAACCCAATACATATCTTAACAAGAAATAAAACATAAAAGGAAAAATTACATCTTTCAAGTTCTAAACTAAAAATCTTTGTTTTAGCATCATAAAGCATTATTCTTTAAAGTTTTGCATCAAGTGGAATTTTCAAGCTTTAGAGGCCTAACTTGTGATGGATTTACAACCCACCAAGGTCCTCATCATCAAGCCATCATCTTAGTTCCACCTAGGCCATATGGTTGAATTGGTTAAAGAAAAATTGAAGAGGAAAACCAAATGAAAAGCTAAGGCAAGTTCATAATTTCATCATTTTGAGCTAAAACACAACTCCTCAAAGCATGTAAATAAATTTAGAAACTACTCCCTACCTAATCTGAGTTGAAGAAGAGGAAGAGAACTTGGTTTCTTGAAGTGAAATGAAACAAAATCTCTTTGAAAAATTGAAGAAAGAATTCAGCCAAAGAGGAGGAAGAAAGAAACGTTTTGGTGCTCCTAAAAACTAGTTATGAACCAAGCATTCCAAGACCACTCAAGCAAGCCTATTTATAGAAGATTTTGAGGCTTCTAATTGGCCAAAATGATGAGGTAGTGGACAGAATTTTGCAGGAGAAATAAGGGAGGAAAAATCATTTTAGACAAAGTTGTATGAAATTAAGGAATTATGTCTCTTATGGTGACATTTTGGCATTTTGTTTTAGTGCAACTTTTGGCAATAATTCAGCTGCATAATGGCATCAATAATTTCATCCATTACAGCCCAAAGAAGTGAAATTTGTGTGTTCCATGCATTATTTAGGTGTAGGCAAGGTATTCATGTAATTTTAGAGAATTTACGGTTAAGGGTTTAAGTGAATTAGTAAGCAATTTGGGTGTTTTTGAGCAATTTTGGGTTCTAATCAATCTAAATACATAATTTTGACTCTAGATTAATATTTAGAATTTAATAATCTTTAATTTGAGCCTAATATTGCTTAGGTTTCAGATATCTAATCAAAAATCCCGAAATTCGCAAAACTGCCCAAAAACAGGGGCAAAATCGTGCTTTCACTTAAAAATTGCCCGAGGCCACCCGAGCTTAACCAATGGTTAATCATGGCTTAAAAACACATTTTAAAACATTTTAGTGAGGTTCGGGCTCAGTCGGCACGCACATCGGAGTTAAAACAGCGAGGCGTTTTGGTCATTATTGTCGGAACTCAAAATTGAGATCCTTCTGCTCTATTAACACACATAACACAAACAATCCCTTATTATCCTCAAAATATCCCCTTGAGAATAGGTGGGGCCCATGATCCTCATTTTCTGAGTAAAATAACTTCAGGGGCATTTTGGTCATTTTATACATACAGAAATTCGGGATTTGCGACTCTCGCATGAATCGTTCCTAACCTCTCTTCTAATGTTATATTCCTTTATTGAGGATTGTTCGGCCTCAAATCTTATGTAATAATTACCTCTAGAATTCGGTAATTGAGTAATTTCTAATGACAAGAAAATTACAAAGAAAAATCATGTCTGACATGCACGTACATCTTGCATAGGGTAGCCTTCTTTTGCTTTTAGGGGTTATCTTCTTTAGGTGCACTCGAGTAAGCGAGGATTCTAGTATATGTATTTTATGTTTCTTTTTGTATTGCACGGATGACTGTATCGACTCAACCTGTTAACGGTGGGTCTAATGCTACTATTATATGAACTGGCGTATGGTGAAATGCTTATTATATAAATATGACGATTTGTTATGTTTATTATCTTGTGTTTTATTTAGCATCCGATAGGTTACTTTTTGTTATCTGCTTACACACATGTGTGGCTCACGTTTTCCTATTCAATTTCTAAAAAAAAAAATTTACCCATATTTTCACTAAGTATTTTCTAAAATTAGAATTAAGAACTAGAACGAAAGAGTAATAACTAATAATTAACTTAGGAATATCCTATGCGTGTCGAGTTAAATATTAGGGTGTTACATCAAACCTTTTTTACCTACATAACAAATTATGTTGAACGTTAATATTCTAATAACATCAAAAGTAGATCAAATAAACTATTTATAGAAAAGTGTAGGCATATCAAATGTATCAATAAATAATATCATTATTTATTTGAATTACCTCTAATATTTGGAGTAAAAAGGAGTGACGTTGCTTGGGTTCCTTGTGATCTGGTAATAATGTGAGGATTTTCAAAAATGAAGAATAGAAAAATCAAATGACATGAATCCTTATTATATCCAAGGAGTATTCTCATTTGATCTATGAAATTGAAAGAAAAATCATTCATTACTTCACTCTAACAAATACTGGTTTGAACGTCAACAATTGATTTTCAAGAAAGAACATAGTGTTGGAATCAATAACCACTACCCCAGCCATGTGAAAAAAAAATGCAAACTTGAACAAAAACAAATCAAAGGGATCAAAAACAGAACAACAATCATAAGGATAAAAAAGAAAGAAACCAATATCATCATCAATGCATCACCGACATACAAAAAAGAAATAGAGCTGGATCACCCAACCAAATTAATATTTTCCATAGAAAATAGAAAAAAAGGAAAATTGAAGAAAAGCATATGAACAAAAACTGAATCAATGGAGAACAAAATCATTGAAAAGAAATAGAAATATTTCAGTACATAGTGCATCACTATAAAAGAAATATTTTAGTGTGTAGTGCATCACTGTTGAAAAATTATTAGATGAAAGAATCAAGACAATGAAAATTATATGATCGGCATTTAGACACTAACCCTTGAATGTCTTAACTTTGGCAAATTGCACAATGACAATTGGCATGACTCCCTCACTTTTTGCAATGAATTTATGAACTTCGTAAACAAATTGACCGACGAGAGCCACTTCAAGTTTAATACTACAAATACACATTATTTAATTTGTTAATTGACTTATATTTGAAAAGCAACCAAATAGAAATGAACAAATTGAATATTAGAATATTACACATCTACTTCTAATTGTAAGACAACTATTCTAGTTTTGCTTCCATCCTTATCATATTCCTTTTCCCCACCAATGGCAATTAGAAGTCCAATAGTATCTAATGTAAAACATAATCACAGATCAAAAATAAAAAATTAAATACAGAGGTATATAAATTACAAAACAAAAAACAAAAAATAGTTTAAAGAACATACCAAACAATTCGTTACCTATTAGATATGAAAATTGAAAGTCAGCTTGAAGTATTTCATTGAACGACATAAGATTGAAACCATGGAGAGGGATCAAACCACTGTTAGAAGGCAGTACATTAGTCCTTAACTAGAGATTCAGACATAACTCATGTCTGATGGTTCAAAAGTAACCACCATTTTTGCTTACTGCGAAATAAGACATAATATAAACCGATTCTTCTATCAACAGTGTCTTGAATTTATATATTTATTCCCTTTTCACCATGGCATGAATGGTCATACCCTAAAAGAAAATATAAAAAATTATTTAGGAAAAAGAAAGAGCAAAATTAGGGGGCCATCCACATCTATAACACTAAAAATGAAACTATATTAAAAAAGAAAAATGTAAAAGAAAATAAAAATACTTACAAACTCATCCATCAGAGTCATTTCCAAGCTGTTTACCACCTCAACATTATTGAAAGCAGGAAGACACCAAAGGCGAATAATTTGGACCTTAATCCTCTAGCATTCCCGAACTGGAGTAATGGTCTATGGTGGGTCACAACGATTCACCATGGAAAAAAGATGCATAGTATTAAATAGGAAATAGTGAGGAAATAGTAAAAAGAAAGGAATGGAAATGAAATTTTGTCTTCAGACATGAGAACAATCATTTGCAGACAATTACATTCATAGAAATGCATATAAAAGATGGGAATTAGAGAAATCCATGGATATAGAAGATATATCAGGTAATTGTGGAGAATAAATCATATTACCTCAGATAAATCAAAATAAAAATATAATAAATGCAGATCTTGTATCAATTTATAATTTATAATTTATAATTAGTCCTTATCATCTTATTAGACTGGACTATTGAAATCAACATCAATATAGAATCAGCATGCAGATTTTACTATAATCAGCATCTCTTTCAATCTAAATTCATTTTAAATGAAGTTTCCATACATATTACCAAAATGAGCATCAATTTAGAATCAGTATGTAGATTTTATAATGGTTAGCATCTCTTTCAGCCTAAACTGGTTCTAAATGAAGTTTCCATTTATAAACAACATTCCAACATATTAGCATATAGGGCATATAAATCAAATCAAAATCAAAATATCAAAATATTATATCAACATTGAAAATAATATGAAATATTTATTTAGTTACATTGAAAAATAAAAAATCAAATCAAAATATGATTAGGTGTAGCGTATAAATTTTAATCAATTTTTAAATTTTATTTCAATAAAAAAGGAAAACAAACAATGAAGAACAGAGTTAGGGATTAGGTTTTGGAATATTTCTACCTTTGGGTATCTGTTAGGGAGGGCCAGATTTGTGGATGCAGTGGCGAGAGTGGCAAAGCCCCATGGATGGCATGGCAGGCGAAGCGATGGCGGTTAACCGTGGAAAAAGTTCATCTAGGAAGATGAGTCTCGGAGGTGAGTCGAATGTTCTTCGGCTAGGAAGGTGAGTCTCGGAGGTGATTTGAAGCTGAACGTGTTTTAGCAAAGGAAGAGTTTGGCAAAGGCAAAGCTTGAAGGCGGTAACAATTTAGATCTAGGTTTTTAGGGATGAAATCTCTCTCGGCTGCAAGAGTGGAAAAGCCCCATGGATAGCATGGCAAGCGGAGCTACGATGGTGAAGCGTAAATGCCGCTCAGCTAGGAAGGTGAGTCTCGGAGGTGATTCGAAGCTGAAGGATGAAGGCGTTTCAGCAAAGGAGGTTTGGCAGAGGCGAAGCTTGAAGGAGATCTTTGCAAATCTAATTGGAGGAAAGTTTCATGGATGAAATATCTTTCTCTCTCTCTCTCTGTGCAAATTTTCAGGGATGAAATCTCTCTCTCAAATGTCCCCTCTAAATTTCTCTCCTATTTGTATGTAACGACACATATCCAAGCCCCTAAAGCCGTGATATGTGGCTTCTTTAGAATGTGTGGTGTGTTCTGCTCATTTTAGTAGTGATGAAATGGTTTTCTAGCACAAGTCAAGGAAAAAAAAAGGAGCTGTGATAATTGCCACTTGCCGATTTATTACATTGATAAAATTACGAATTTAATATATTACTTTTCAACAATCAAAAGCTCTTCATACGGTTAAATTTTTTATTAAATTGAATTTAATTTTAATCTACTTTATTGAAAATTACCCTAATTTTAGTATTTATCCCTCACTTTCTCATTCTACATAAATATTCACTTTTAACACAAGTAAAAGGGAATGCATATACGGGTTTGATAAAAGAATGCAAATACAAATACAGTTTTGGTTTTTTGTTTTAGTTTCTTTTTAATATAATTTTTGGGCATCATTTTTGCCTTTGAAAAGAGTTTTTCTTGTATTTTTTTTCCTTTTAAAAAGCTGAATGATTTGGTGACATTAAATTTGCTGACCATATTTATTATTGAAATAATAAAAAGAACATCTAATAATGATATATATAAGTAGAGTTATGATTTTTGAAAAAAAAATCAATGTTTAATATTAATATTTAATATTATTATAATTGTAGGCCCTAACTATTGTAGAATCTACATCTAGAAAAGTTTCCTCCAATAGGGTCTGATTTATTAGTATAGTATATTTTAAGTTTGAATATAAAAATATTATTGACCTTTTAATAAATAGAAATATTATGAATTTAATAGAACAAGAAAATAAGGGATGAGGAATTTTATAAGGTCTTATCTACTACAAGTTCACACTGAAATCTCATTCTAATGTAACGGGGCTCTCATGACTAGAGAAAAATTAAATAGAAAAATTTTCTTTGAAATAATTGTACCTCAAAAGAGGGTGATGTCACATATATACATTTATTAAGTATGCACATTATAAGGTATTGATTTACGTTGTTTTTAATTATTATCAATTTAAAAAATGAAATAATAAAATACATTTCATATATCTTTAATCTTATATATTATAGTTATATTTATTAAAATACATGATTTAACTGCTCATAAAAGTAAATGACAAATATTTTCAAACGTTTATTTTTAACTATTCTTAAAATTATAAGCAAAATGTCAAACTGATTTTATATTTGTTACAAGTATGTATTGTACTTTAATTATTTAATCTATATATGCATCTCATGGGAAACGACACGGCAACAAAATTTATATGAAGCGAAAATAGTCAATGAAATGGTAACACAAATCTGATTAATTGTGGGTAAATTTAAATTTGTAATTTATTAATTAATATATGTATATTGTTGAAGTTGGTAAATACAATCCATTTAAATTTCTTAAAAAATTGGTGATTAAATATAAATATTAATTAATTTTTGTAATCTTATGATGATACTAAATATATATTGTAAGGTGATGTAAACATATAAATTGCATTTTAATTAACTATGTATTTATAATCCATATAACAACCAGGTTTTTACTATAAATTAAATTAAAAATCACAAGTCAAAATTTTACAATTTAAGAAATTAGCCAATAATAGAAGTGAGCTAAATAAGATTTTGTTAAAAAAAATTAACTGGGAACCAAGGATTAATAGTGACTTTTCAGACCCTCAAATGAATAGTAATTCTAGAGCTGGGACCAACGGTGACCCGGGGATAAGGGAATTGGACTTGGAGGTCGGGACAGAGTATTAAGCCTAACGACAAGATAAAGTTATTTTAAGTTACCGACAGAAATATTTTACCCATTCAGTAAAGCTTTTATGTGCAGTTTTCAACACCATTGTGACGTCCCGATTTTTCTCTGTGTACAAATAACCAAAATGCCCCTGAAATCATTTTTGCTTGGGAAAGAGGACGGTCAGTCCAGACTATCCTCAAGGGGTTAGTTTAATGTTTGAAGGGGATTAGATGTGTTGTGAATGATATTAGAGGTGAAAACCTCAATTCCTAGTTTTTTTTCCCGTGTGCGAAATTACCAAAGTACTCCTGAGGTAATTTAATGCGAGATTAAGTGACAACTAAACCCGGTCATCACTCGGGAGTTCAAAACATTAATTGCAAGTGTTGAATGATATCTGGAAAAGTCGGAGTGGTCCCAGGGAGTTTTTTGTGTGAAATTACCTTTTGCTCCCGGTTTATGCTAAATGAGCTTAACTGTGTGATTAAGGAAATATGGGCAATATTAGGCTCTAATTAAAGATAAATTAATTTTATCGAGTAACCTTGAGTCAAAATAATTAATTGAGGTTATTTGAGGCTTAAGATTGCTTAGAAAAAAATTAAATCCCTTTCTCTCTCTTGTTCCCTAAAATTAGGAACCTTGTTGGTTTTTGAATTTCAAAATAAGTGTGTATGACTACCCTTCAATCATGTCTTGAAGTCCCTAAACACATGATTACCAACCTATACACTTAATTACCAATCCCTAAACCTTTGCCCAATCTCTACTTCTAATTCATGTCCTAACCAACATGAAAATATCTTCCTGCCCCCCTAAAAAGCCCATGAAGGTCGCAGCCTTCCTTCTCTCCTTGCACTCTCATATTTGATTTTTTTAACGCCAAGAACACTCACTTTTCACCATTTGCTTTTTTGTTGTGTCTTACTCACAAAGTTTGTCCAAAAATCCTCTTTTCTCTCTCATCGTAAGAACTCTCTTCCTTCTCTTCCATCTTCAAGAAAAATCCTCCTTCCTTTTTTCTTTCTCTTGGCTAAATCCATGCTCACCCCAAGAGAAGATTTGTTTTTCTTATTTCTTACACAAGACCAAGCTTTCTCTTGCACAAAAGGAAGCACACTTGGTAAGGATTTTTGTTTTGAGTTCTTCTTCTTTTTCTTTTCTTACATTTTTTATTTTTGATTATTGATAAATAGCCAAGTTACTCCTCTTTTTATTCCTTACATTTTCAATTTTGATGTTGGATTTAATATTCTCGACCATAGCTTGATAATAAGGGTTTTGATGTTGGTTGTGTTAACATCATTTGTTTTACCTCTAGAGCTCAAGGCTTGATTCTTTGGTTTTTAAAGAGTATGAGAAATGGAATGTTGTTGGCTTTCTTTGGTTGTATTTGTTTGAGCTTGATGGTGAGTCCAACGAAGGAGGTTCTTGGAACCATGGTGTTGATGGACTCTAAAGCTCATTTCCATTTTGTAAGATTAATTAGGGTTAAAGAGTTTTGAGTTTGGAGATTAATGAGATATAAAAATGGATTGCATTCATGTTTATATTTCAAGTTCTTGCATCTCGTCTTTAGATTCCAAGTCTTGCATATCATGTTTATATTCCAAGTTATCACCTTAAATCTTAAAGATAAGAAAATGGACTTGTATTTCATGTTTATATTTCATGTCTTACATGTTTATATTTCAAGTCATCACCTCGGACTTAAAGACTTAAAATGAAGTTGTATTTTCATATTTATATTTCAAGTCTTACATATCATATTTAGATTTCCCAGTTCCCATCTTATAATGATAAAGCTTAAAATAAGACTTGCATAGCATGTTCATGATTCTAGCCATCATCTAAATCTCTAAAGCTCAAGACTTGTCTCTTTCGTTTTAAATGGATATTTTGATCATTAATACCTTTCGTTGTATATATATTTTTGGCCATATGAGGATTGGAGTCTTTAAAGTTGGCTTTGTTTTATTTTTAGATTTGAATCTTGTTTCTATGATGTGCAAAGGAGTCTGAAGGATTTAGGAACTCAAGAGAAGTAAAAAGTGATTCTAAGTGATTTAGAAATCTTTATATGAAATCTTTAGTTTTTGATGAAGAGTTGGTCTTGATGTGTGGAAATATGACCATGATTTTAAAGGAAATATTGGAATGATGTTTTAAGATGGTTTTAGAATGAAAGATCAACTTGAAGAATATCAAAACTTAAGTTTTTCAACTTCTGAAGTTTCTGGTAATCGATTACTAGTATATTGTAATTGATTACTAGCATATTTTTAATGCTCGCAAATGAGTTCTTGGCTCTGGTAATTGATTACCACACATTGTAATCAATTACCAGGATGTTTCTAAGTGCCTAGGATGTGTTTTTAATACTAGTAATCAATTACACAGTTTATGTAATCGATTACTAGCAAGTCAATAATGCCAATTTCGAAAATTTAACACTGTGTAATCGATTACCAGTAGCTTGAACATGTCTATTTTGAAAATTTGAACTATGTAATCGATTACCAGACCCAGAAATGTGTAAATAAGTGTGTTTCTACTTGAACTATCATGAATTAATGACTTTGCATGCTTGATCTTGAATCATATAAACGATGATCTCTAGTATGTTGTATATATCCTGTTGAGCATAGCATATCCATTAACTGAGTTCGGTCCTTGAATTCGGCCATACTGGGTAGAAGCATGTTTATTGTTATAAGACATTGATTTATGACATGCTCATGGATACATGCAAGGAATGTGATGCATGCTTATGTGATTAATTACATGATAAACTGTGGCATGTTATGATTATGCTTGAATAATTTAGGTGCATAACTTGAGTGTTTTGTGAGCATGGAATGTTAAAGGATAAGTTATAATATATTTATATATTTGCATCTCTAGATAATATGCTAAGGTTAAAGTGACATCAAACATATGGAAATAATCCTCTAGACTCCCTGAATTAAAGGTTATGAGAGGTGATCCAATAATGTGATCCCTTAGACTCCTTGAATTAAATGTTATGAAAGGTGATCCTATGCCCCTATCCTACACTCTGGGAGTCAGGACTTAGCTTATCGAGAAGATAAGTATAGACTAGTGATGACTAGTTAGATATGAGCTCATAACCTAGAACTCTTAAAGGAGAGAATATTAGGGCAGCCCCATGGAAAAGAGAATAAGAAGTTTAAGTCACCTAAGATATTAATAAGGAAAAGATCATGCTAAAAGAGTTTGCATTTTGTATGTTATGATTATTTAATACGATTCTTATGACATCTTGCTTGTGGCATTAACATGCATTCATGACTTATTATGTTGCATTCATGACTTATTATGTTGCATTCATGCATTATTCATGCTAAAATAGGCGGGCTTCTGATAATGGTGTTTGGACCTTCATAAATGAATCTTATATATATGCCCACTATTTTATAATAAAACTTGAGGTTCTTGAGGACGTAGATGGTGTCACATGTTAGGAGGCAAAAGCCCTACTAAGATTCTTGTATAAGTTTCTCATTCCCTTTTTCTTTTTTTTTCCGTCCCGTCTTCAGAGGTAGATGGCAATGTTTGTCATACACGTTGACGCTTTCACCTGGGAGATGCACTTCGATCCTGTTCACCACACTTATCACTTCGTTGGTCGATGTGTTGTCTGCCTTTTGTCTTTCTGGATCGCCCTTTTATCCACCCAGTCACTAGTTTTAGGTTTTCCATCGCTGCCCGTTTTACTGACAATATCATCTTCGAGCGAACCTGACCGCGAGCAGAGCAGATTCCTCATACCCATCCAGCTACTTCAGCTATTCGTGACTTTCCCATTTACATACCCTGTTCACCCCCTTGTCAGACTGGACCATCGATAGACCCGTCTAAGGATTCTCTCACCCAACTTTCTTTTGATGGTTTTGCCCCTACCATTCCTATGGAGATAGGGGTAGTACTGAGGCTATGGTGACACAACCCATGTGAGGAGCTTAGCATGCTTGTAGGGGACCCATTTGACCACGCTGAGGTGCCCACATCCGACTTGCCCACACCTGATGAACTGGCCCGTTGGATTGGCTACCTTCCTCTTACGCAAGAGTGACAACTAGAGGAGTCAATAGCATACCTCATGGAGTGCCTGTGCACATATCACGGATAAGATAGCTTTCTTTTACTTTTTATTTATTAGAGGTTATCTACACTAGGCATTGCCCTAGTAGGAGTAGTGGGGATGAAAGGTCTTTGTGGGTTTGTATTTAGCTTTCCTTTATTTCCTGTTTATGATATTTTGATGATGGTACTTATTCCAACCTTTATTGGTGGAAAAGATGCTATTATTTATATGTATATTTTAGTGCGCAAAAGAGGAACAGATGTTATTGATAATTATATAATGATATGTTTATGCTCATGATATTGTAGTGATTGTATTTCATTTATGCTTGTGACATATTTTTATTTACTCTTCTTCTTATGCGCAAGATGAGTGACGCTTTTGTTCAGTACACGAGGCTCACATTTTAATTTGAAGTTTCAAAAAAAAAAAATTTACCTGTAATTTCACTAAAGTATTTTCAAGAATTTAAGTTAAGAACTGGAACAAAGAGTAATAAGTAATAATTAACTTAAATGCGTCCTAGGCGTATTGAGTTAAATATTAGGGTGTTACAACTATGAAAGAAACTTTATGGCCAAGTAACCATGGCCAACCACATCTTGCTAAGTGGATGGAATAGATTAAAACTTGGTAAGCAGGCTTTAGTCTTGACCATCTAATCCACTAGACTCCATTAACATTTAAAATTAAGGGAACAAAATGATAATTATACATTATACTTCATAAATATCACAACAACTCTTCATTTGTCTTTATAACCTCATAGCTAGCATACTCTCACCCTTTCCATCCCATTTGTTTGCCTTCTTCACCATGTTCCCTTTCCAAAACTCTAGAATAATCACCAACTTTCAATTCCAAAAATCTTCATGCTAAGAGGTTTCCTCCTTTCTTTCTATTTCACCTAAATATTAGCCTAGAAAATCCACCCTTCCTCTTGGTTTCACTCAATAGCCTACCAGCTTGGATAAGGAAGAAATTGTTTTCAGGTTGTATAGGAAGGTTCTAGAGGACCATTGAAGTGATACCTAGTTTGGTTTCAAAGTAAGGCTACTTGAAAACCTCCTTTAATCTAGTTTTTATTTCTGAAATTTTCTAAAGGATTAGACTATATTTTGGCTTTGTTATTTCATATTAGACCTTGAATATTGATGAATATGCATGACTGGGGTGGTTTGTGTCGTTAAGAAGCTTTTCTGATCAAATTATTTCTTGAATTGGCTTGCTGAAATTCTGATTTTGGACCTTGGCAGTAAACTTGTCCTTTTTTAAAAAATTACTTAGAGAAGTCTTTTATAGCTAATTTTTTGTGTGTGTTAAAGCTAACATGTGGGACCAATCTTCTGTATTTTTCTGTGAACATATATGAACACCTACTATTTAAAAATAAATAAGAAATTGAGGCTGTTGTAGGTGTTGTCTAGGTAGCTATGTTTAAACCTCTGAATTTGATTATTTTTGTTATCTATCAAATGATGGAATTTTGAGTTGAAATTTTTATTTGTTTTTATGAACATCTTGAAGTATATTTATGGTTTTTTCCAGAGACTTTTAGGCTCATTTTCTATTTTTCAAAATTTATGGAATCTGATTAAGTGCTTAAGTAGGTAGATTCTGGCTAGTGATTTTGTATAATTTTTTTAACCTAGCTAGAAATTCATTTTTGAGTCAAATTTTTTAAACTAACCTAGACATGTTGAAGTATCTTTGTGAATTATTTTAGCATGTTATCATGATGTTTGATTAACTAACTAGAATTTTCTTTGAGACTGAAAATAAGGACAGTGTAGGTATAAAAGTGCACGAGAAGAGGGGTTGAATCATGTTTTGCTTCTTTGAACCAATCTAGAACATCTAATAGAAAACTATCAAGCATAAAGCTTGAAGTACAACAGAAAGTAAGATTAGTTGTTTTAGAAAGTAAATTTTTGAAGCACAAAATAAACAACAAAATTGGTAAAATGATATAACAGCATAAATTAAACTGTAAAGCATAACAGATAAGAATAAAAAGGATTAGGAAGAAGAAAATAAGACACAAAAGATTTTATACTTGTTCAACCAAACCTGCCTACATCCAGTACTCAACACACATTGAGGTTCCACTAAATATCTTTCTCAAATCAAGAAAGAAAAATTGGATAGTCTTTATATTAGCCTTCCCAAGCTCTCATTTGTGACTAGCAGACAACCCCTACTGTCGCAAATTGAGTAGTTATTCACTAGCATCTCCAAGCTGAACCTTGAGTAGTCTTGTACTAGCCTTTCCAAGCTAACACCTGTAACCAATAGACAAGCCCTACTGTCACAAACCTGAGTAGTTATTTACCAGCCTCTCCAAGTTAAACCAAGTAGTTATTTACCAGTCTCTTCAAGTTGAACCAAGTTGTTATTCACTAACCTCTTCAAGCTGAACATGTGACAAGTAAATCAACTGTTATTGTCCTATTGAAAGTAGTCTTTAACTAGCCTCTCCAAGCTAAACCGTGACCATCAAGAACACTTGACTATCGTGTTGCAAGTAGTTTTATATTAGCTTATCCAAGCTATCTCACATTGATCACTACTAGATCGAGGATACAAAAGTTTTGTATTTGGGTTGCCACTCAAACTAACCTACACTCAAGTTTCCTTAAAATATACATGAATAACTCGGGAAAACTTGAATGACTTCCTTTTTATCATTCCTTCCAAGGAAGAACATGTGTCTATTCAAGAATGTAGAAAGAAGATTTTTACAAGTAAGAAATCAAATTACATGATGATGTGAAGTTTGCTAGATGTAAGGAGAGATTTTCATAGAGTTTTCTCTCTTAAGCAATATCAAATCTCTTATTCATTTGAGCTCAACATCTCTATTTATAGATGGTCTTCTTTATGACTATTGCCTTTGATCAAATCTCCAAGTAACACGTGTTGATCACTTATTTGTGTCTTGGAAAAATAGTCTAGGAGAATACCCTATCTGTTTGTCAGAGCTATTACAGAAGCCATTGCAATGTTGAGGTTTTTGATGTCCCTTCAGAAACTACTCTTACTTTCTAAATGTGATTTTTGAACTCTTTCTTCTAGAAGCTAGGGTAGTTGATCCAGTTGGCAGAAGAAAAGACACGCCAATTCTGACACTAGGTTTGATTTTAAATTTGAATTTCAAAAATTCAAATTCTTCTCCTTTTCAAGTAACGCTCAATGCCCCATATAGAAGTGAGCTTTTTGACATGCAGTATTAGTTCCTTGATGATTTTTTGATCTTTTGGTCTTCAATCCAAGCTTTATGATGATAAAAGAGCTACAATCATACTGATTGAAGATAGTGTAACACTAGGTTCTCAGAGTTTGCTCGATATCTTCATTTTAAACTTGCTTTCCGATGTCTAGTGCTACTTTCTGAAGACCTGTGCCTTGGTTTCTTGTTCTTGATATGATTGTCTTTCATCTGTAAAGCATGTATGTATACTTTGCACAATATAATATTCACTTTTATTACGTTCAATCTCTTCAAAAGAGATAAATCATGTTTGCACATGTAAAGTGAAATTATTCTCACTTTAAGTACATGTTATGCAATCCGAAGATACGTGTATGCTATGTTAAGAAATTCAAGGTAGACATTAGTCATTCTTCAAAGTGTTTTCTTTAAATTGGTTATGTTGACATTCAAAACATATTGCATTGAAGCTTTCTGAAGGGTTCTAGAGCTAATAATCTCCCCCAAACCAAATAGAAGAAAATCTTTTGAAGTGAAATTGAACGAAATATTATTGAAAATACAGTGTAACAATTTATATTCTTTCAGCTTATCACCGAATGTGATTTTCAGGAATTTCTTTTCTTAAGGCTTGATATGAATAAGAAAAGCATTTTATAGCCTTAAGTGACTTTGACTCATAATTGTTGTCATTTTTCCTGAAACTTTGGACAGGCTCAAAATGCTGCTTGAAGGGTATCAAATCGGTATGTTAAGGGAAATATTGTTTGAGCCTTGTTCATACAAACAACTTGATTTTTAGTTATAAAAGGAACTTTCTGAAGATCCACGTGCTTGAATATAAAACAAATAATACTTGTGATATTTTATCTTGATTAATTCTGTATTCAGCACATCTTTATCCAAATGAATTTTTGAAATGAATGCTCAAAGATATATAATAAACATAATAGAGCATGCATGATTTAGAGAAAACATACTGATGCTTATGTAGTTTTTGATGCTCAGAGAAACCTTAATACAATTTTATCAGCATATTACTATGCAAGGTTTCTGAAGCTCATTAAGGATCAATCCTAGTATTAGCAAAGCATAGATGAACTTTTTGTTAAGAGTTGTGAAACTTTTCTCATAAGTATCAAAACATAAATGTAAACTTGTAGAACAAAGCTTAAAACATATGCTTTTCACTTCAGATTGCCCACTAATACATATATGAATCAGAACATAACACATTTTATGACATATAAGCATAGCACACTTCAAGAGAGTTCTGAAGCTCACAAACTGATCTTAGTTGTATCAAAACATGTAGGAATAGGTTTCTCAAGACAGTTAGAAACTACATAGAACTATATTTGATCAAGTTATACAGAGCTTTTTGGAAACATCCCAAATGTGTGTCAAAGAGAATGTGTTTTAAAAAGCAATATTTTTAAGCACATCATACATATCGAGACACATTAGATAGGCATGAGTATCAAAGCAACAATAGAGAAATCTTGTGCTTTTAAAGATACTTGCCAAAGCTAATCATAAATACACATGTGAGCTACATATCAAGCGTGCTGGTGATTAAGCAAGACAGAGCACACATATAAGAGATAAAAAGCAAAACATATATCAACATGATATATGATTAGCTGAGCATAAGTAAGCATCAGTATGTATCAAAGCTTAAAAAACACATATACATATTAGACCTTTAAAGAAATAGAGCTTAAGACAAATATGCATAAAAAACAAACATATAACATAAGCATGATATTTGAACAAATATAATGAATTGTATAAAACATGATAAAGTATCTATCAAAGCAAAAAAAAAAAAGACAAAATAATAAAAGAATATATATGATAAAGAACACAAAAAATTTTCTAAGCTCTCCTTCAGCATAGGCTTCCCCTGAATTTCATAGCATTTGATTTCCTTCAAGTCTTTTCTTCTCCCCCTTTTGACATTAGCAAAAACAAGGTGTTTTTGGAATCAAAAACACAATCTCTAGTCCCTAAGCTGTAGAATCTAGAGCTGTAGTTCTTCAACCTATTTGAGCTGGCCACTATGCTCTATAATTATTGCCTCAAGTCTATCCTATCTAGAGGCAATCTCTCTCAGATGCCACAAGATGATTTGATAGAACTAAGAGCTTGCTAGAGTCTCAGTTGAGGATAGAGGCGGTAAGTTGATGGGTGCAAGTGCAGTTCTAGGAGAGGGTTAGGTTTCTCCTAACTTAAGCGATTCAGCCTGAGTTTCAGCTTGTGCATTAGCAGGAGGTGGAGAGGATGGTGTGACATTATCAAAGACAGCAGGAGAAGAGTAAGCTCAGGAACAACAGCAATAATTTCAGGCATCTAAGTCGAGGAAGAAGCAGCAGCTTCTTGAGCTAGAATAGTAGGAATAGGAATAACTTTAATCGATGTGCAAGCAGCAGCTCCTTCAATCAGAGAAGCTTCTGATGTCCTTTCCCTTTCTTCCTCTACTGGAGTAATGTGGATGCAAGGAAGAGTTTGAGTCACCATTAGAATTAGAGCAGATTTGTAACACCCTAATATTTAACCCATCACGCCTATGATGTATTTAAGTTAATTATTAGTTATTACTCTTTTGTTTCAGTTCTTAACTTTAGGTTGTTAAAATACTTAGCAAAAATATGGGTAAATTTTTTTTTTTTTTTGAAAACTTAAAACAAAACGTAAGCCACGCAAACTTAATAGAACAACACTATCTGTCTCGCATACAAATCGAAAAGAAACTAAAACACATCATAGATACACATGGATAAAAATAAACACAAGCCATAGTCATAACACATTATCATGGATTTTATACAATACAAATAATAGATGTTCCAAATAAATACTTAAAATAGTAACACCATGCCTACCATTAAATGTTGTGACAGTACATCCATAAAATGCATAAAAAGAAAAGAACAAGGTACAACTAGCCAAGATCTCTCCTCCCCACTAAGCCTAAATAGATAACCTCTAAAAACAAAAGAAGGCTATCATCTACGTGACACATGCATAGGTGCTCTATAAGATCCACTGCTATCCCCTACTGCTGGCGCTCCCAGGAGGGAGGAAGGTAGCCAATCCATTAAGCCAACTCATCGGGTGTAGCCAGATGGGTATGGCCACCTCGGCGTGGCCACACAGCTACTCGAGCTCCTCTCATTGGCTGGGTCACAGTGGCCTCGCTACGACCTCCAATCTCCATAGGAATGGTAGATGCAGAGCCTTCAGAAGGGCACTAAGTGGCAGAATCCTCGAACGGGTCATACTATGACCCCATCGTGTGAGCGGAGATCAGGGAATGCAATCGGGGTAGTCACGGATAGCAGAAGCAGCAGGAGGAGTATGGCAAGTCTGTTCCCCATGTGGTCAAGCAAGCTCAAACACGAGGTCATCACTGAACAGAGAGGTGGGAGATAATCTGAAGCTAGAGACCGAGTGTGCAAAAGGACGCTGTATGAACACAAAAAGGTGCACGATACAACGACCCACGAAATGGTATGACTGATGAGCAGCATCGAAGTATATCTCCCAGGTGGGAGTATCAACGAAGATCACAAATGAAGCCATCCTCCTCTGAAGATGAAAAAAAAAGAAAGAAAGAGTGGATGAGAAACTTGTACAAGAATCTCAGTAGGGTGTTCACCTCCTAACTAGTGTCAACATCTACGTCCTCAGGAATCTCAGGTTCTATTATGAAATAGAGGGCATAAATATAGTTCAATTATTAAGTTCTAAATACCATTAACCAAGGCCCGTGTCTTTTAACATGAGTTTGAATGTCATGAATACATCATATATTATGAAATGCATGTCAATAGCAGATGCATCATACTATAAGCAATCATGTGTAAAATAATTAATGACATAAAGAACATTAATAGCATGGCATGATCTCTTCCTTTTTATTCTTTAGGTGACTTAAGTTTCTCTTTTCTCTCTGTAGGGGCCACCCTAATACTCTTTTCTCTTGAGAGTTCTAGGTTATGAGCTCATACCTCACTAGTCGTCACTAGCTTATACTTATCCTCTTCATAAGAAAATTCCTGACTCCCGGAGTGCGAGTTAGGGGGTATTGGATCACTTTCAGCTGGGCCCACCCATTACGAAAAGATCATCTCCTTAGATCACCTTACACCAGGTCCGGCCTATTACGGAAGGATCATTTCCCTGGATCACCTTACGCTGAGCCCGGCCCGTTACGAAAGGATCATTTTCGAGTGTATTATGTCACTTTTAATCTTATCATGTTATTTAGAGATGCAATATTAGCATACAATCACATCATCATAACTTATCATTTAACATTTCATGCTCATAAACCACATCAACTATGCATCTCAAATATCTTAACCATAATTACATTCTTCATAAAGTAATTCACATAAGTATGCCATTATCAACGTCTTATTGAAAGTAAACATGCTCCTATCCATCATGCCAGAATCAAGGACCGGACTCAGCTAATGCATATGCTATGTTCAACAAGGTATTCATTTACATATACAATGTATTAAAGATCATCATGGATATTATTCACATTTCTATACTGCAGTTATCAGCAATTACTCATTAGCCTTTAAATGGGTAAAAACTACCAATCGGTTTAACATAACTTTAGTAATTATTCTTTTATACATCTAAGAGATCAATTACCATGATTCCCACTGATTTATAACCTTATGAACATTACCAAACAAAGCTATAGAGTTTGGGCAGCACCTAAAATTAAACAGTTTCGGGATTCTAGAAGTTACGTCTTTGACCCTTTCTAGTTACCGGCTTTTCCTAAGATACTAAAATTAGTTCCTACACCAATTATGAGTGATTCTTATACATATACTAAGTGTCAAACATCTTTGCACAGAATTATAACTTGCTGAAATAGATAGGAGCATGATTTATCCATAATTCAATCCTTAAGAGTTCTATAAATCACATTTTTTATCCTTTTTAGTTACTAGTCTTTCCCTAAGTGTTAAAAATAATTATTACACTAATTGTAGCATTTCTTACACACTTAAACAATCCCAAGCAGCACCATAAAGAGGCAAAATAGTTCAATTAGTAGCCAAAAATTTAAACTTCTAATAGCATTGAAAATTGCAATATTAATCATTTCTAGTAACTAGTTTTCCTCTAAATTTATTCTAAGTCAAAGAAAGCACTTGAAACTAATTTATCCCTTTGAAAATACAATTATTAACCCTTAGGGTAGTAGCAAAAGCAAACATTTAATTAATAAGGTTTTGTCCATAAAATTCATATTTTTGATACCTCTAGAGTTTCCAATTGATTCAAAAATTATAAGACATAAGTTTTGAACCTTAAATCAAAATAAAATCCATTCTTAGACCAACACTTTGTCATGGCCAAAAATACATTCAAGAGAGATAACCATGACTAAAACTTCCATTTAAGATACAAGGGCAAGTCTTTGAGCTTTAGAATTTAGGTGATAACTTGAAATATAAACATGATATGCAAGACTTGGAATTTAAATATAGAAATGCAAGTCCTTTTTTCTTATCTTCAAGATTCAAAGTGATATCTTGGAAATAAACATGATGTCCAAGGCTTGAAATTTAAATATCAAAATGCAAGAGCTTGAAATATAAAAAGGAGGATGCAAGTTCATTTTAAGTCTTTGAGTCTTAGGTGATGGCTTGAAATATAAACATGCTAGACTTGAAATTTAAACATGAAATGCAACAAGTCCATTTTTCTTATCTTCAAGATTTAAAGTGATAACTTGAAAATAAACATGATATGCAAGGCATTGAAACATAAACATGAGATGTAAGAATTTGAAATACAAACATGATGCTATTTCATTTTTACATTTTCTAGAGCTCACTTCAAGACTTTAAAGAATGATACTTCCAACCCCATTCAATCTTAACAAATGGAAGTGAGCTTTAGAGTCTCTCATCATCATGGTTCCAAGAACCTCATTTCCTTAGACTCACCATCAAGCTCAAAACAAAAACAACTCAAGGACACAAATAAAACAACTTTTTCTCATTTGTCTCATGAAACCAAAAATCAAACCTTGAGCTCTAGAGGTTAAGAATATGATGGTAGCACAACCAATCATCAAAACTCTCACAGCCATGGTTTGAACATCAAAGACCAACAAGGCCGAAAAGAAAAAAAAGAAAGAAAAAGAGAAGCTTAAAAATCGAAAATAGAAGGAAAGAAAAGAACCAACATCCAACCATTCATTCAAACCCAAAATAACCAAAGAAAAGAAGAAGAAACTCGAAACAAAAATTCCTACCAAAGATATTTTCTTGTTTGAAAGAAAAGGGCTTGACCTTTGCAAAGAAATGAGAAAAGTATATCTTCTCTTGAAGCACTTCAAGGTTTCAGCCAAGGAAAGGAAAAAGGAAAGGCAGATTTTTCTTGAGCTTTGATGTTTAGAGATGAAAAGGTTGTGTTTCTTAAAGGTGATTTATGGTGGTGATGTGGTGGTTTGGGGTTGAGAGGTGGTGGAAGATGGTGGTTCTTGTGGTGGAGGAGAAGAAAAAGGAAATCTTGAGAAGAGAGAGAATAGAGAATTTGTAAGACTAGATTTTTAGACAAGATTACAATCCAAAAAAGTGAATGGTGAAGTGTGTGTTTTTCTTTGAGTGTGTAAATGTTTGAAAACCAAACGTGAGAGTGTGATGGAGGAGGAATGGCCGGCCATGTAGGGGTATGGGGGGAAGAAAAAATATCTTCTTTTCTTTTATGTTTAAGACATGGTTTAGGAGTGGATTTGATTAAGCATTTAGTTAGGAATTTGTAATTGAGTGTTTGGAAAAGAAGGCAAGTGGTTAAGGCCATTCAAGACATGATTAGAGAGTTGTCTTACTCACTTAGGGAAGTCAAACTTTATTAACTGGGAATCCAATCCCATCATGGTTTCCTTGATTTAAGAAATTGGAGAGAGAAAAGAATATTCCACATGACATGACACAATGTCTTAGATCAAGGAAAGGGAATTTGAACTTCCCTAGCAATCTTAGTTCCTAATCATGTTCAATAAATTATTTTAACTCAAGATTAATAATTAAAATTAATTAATCTTTAATTAGAGCCTAATATTGCCTATGTTCCCTTAATCACATAATTAAGCTCATTCTGCACTTAATCTGGCAAAATAGTAATTTTGCACAAAAACTCCCCGGGACCACCCGGTCTTAAACGGATATCATACATTCCTTAAAAACAATATTTCAAACTCCCAAGTAAAGTCTGGGTCCAGTCGGCAATTAATCCCGCTTTAAATTACTATAGGGGTATTTTGGTAATTTTGCACACGAAAAAATTGAAAACTGAGATCTTCACTCCTATTAATATGCACAACACACATAATCCCCTTCGATTATTAAGATTATGGTTCGAGAATAGCCTGGGCTGGCTGTCCTCAATTCCCAGGTAAAAATGACCTTAAGGGCATTTTGGTCATTTGTACACAGGGAAAAACCGAGGCGTTACAAGATTATGGTTCATGTGCTTCTTGATTAGCTTCCTTGATAATAGGCTCAAGGTTGGAGAAGAGCTCATTGATGAAGAAGTGTAGTCCATCCAGAGCTTCTTCCTCAGATTGTGGCTTTGGGTTCGGTGGTTTTGACATGATATTTAGCACTTGACTTATGGTTATAAAATCCTCATTGTCATCATAAGCCATTTCATTAGAAGCAGTAGGGGTTGAAAAGAGGTAAACCCAAATTATTGAGACATGGGCCTTGAAGGCTGATCTTTAATAACAACAAAGGATTTGATATCAACATGTCTTCTTCTACTACTTGAGCCCTGAATCCCCTTAGCCTCTTCCAATTTTCTTGCTTCCTTTAATCTCCTTTTCTCTTACAAAATACATTACTCCTTGAGGATTAGATCTGCCTCTTCTTCATCTTTTGAGGATTAAGATTCTTCGGATGCAGTTAAGGTCTACTCTACTTCACACATATCCTTTAAAATAAGTATAGCTCTTGGTACCCCCTTTGGCAGATTCTGATACTTCTTCTCTAGATTTTTCCTTCGAATAGGAAGTTTGTCAGGTCTGCCTTCAGGAAGCTCACTTCTGAGGTCTCTATCTCATATTCAGAAGGCTTCTGAGTTTTTGTGAGCTTTTGCTTTTTGATTGATCTTTTCTTGCCCTTCTAAAATGTATTAGCCAGAACCTTTTTGAAATTTGTATCCATAGAATTCTGCTAAGCTTCTTCTGAACTTTCAAAGCTACTTTCAAGAGGATAAACTTCCTCTTAGTTTTTCCTTTCTTTTGCTATCAATCTTCTTCTTGGTTTTGACATATGTTTTATTTGATTTGGCCTTATCAATCAGAATGCTTGGCTTTCTAGAGCTGGTTTTTATAGGTATAGACTGGGTTTTCTTCTTAGTTCTGAAGGAATTATTGGTGTAGTCTATATCCAGAAAGTATTCAAATCATCTTCAGTAAGAGGGTATCGGATTTGCTGAAAGATCTTTGTCAGTAGCATCCTATAAGGCACTCCGACCATTCTTCTCCTATCCTTGGTAATGGTACTAAGCATGTAGTCCATTATCATTTTTGGCAGATTTACCTTTCTTTTGATCATCAGGCAGAAGGGTAACATACAATTCATTCCTAATAAAACATCTGTGCTTCCTTTTCTAGGAAGAACAGTAAACATTTTTCTTGCTTTTGAGCTAAGCAAGGTAGTAGTAATGTTACCGAGTTTGTGCTTAGAGGAATCGGTGAGGTATTTTGACACTTCTTCCTTACTTATCCTAAGAGATTTGAACCATTCTTCCTCTGCTAAACAGTTGACTCCGGCAACAAGAGCCCTAACCACAGCAGATAAATCGAATAACTTTATCTCCATGAAGGTTTCCCTAATGATGGTTGTGAGGGTGGCTCGGTTCTTCACCTCAAGAAAAGAGTAGAAAGTAGTGACCATTCTTGGAAATACCTTGTCAGAAATATCTAGTAAGTATTCCCAACCTTGAAAGGTAAATACTTCCCTAAGTATCTAGACTTGATTTAATGAGGAGTTGGTCATCCTTTTTCCAGATGCTATTGTTCTTTGAGAGAATTCCTCCTCATAAATCTCTTGCAGATGAGGTTCATTGTACACAATAAAAGGTCCTTACTTTGATGAAGGCCTGTCGATTTCTTTTCCTTCAGCCATTAATAGGGATGTTTGTGAGGGAGAGGTAGAAAAGAAGATTGAGTCTTGAAGATGATAAAGGTAAGGAATAAAAGAGGTTTTTATGAGATGGAAAGCAGTTTATATTGCAGAGATGAGGGTTTGAGAGAAGAGGATTATAGTTATAAAGAGGAAAGATATGTGAAAGAGAAAGAGAATGATATAGGTAGCATGTTTGAGGTTGAAGTTAAAAAAAATGATGTGTGAGGAGTAGAGGTTCTTAAGTGATGTGATATGACTGACTGAAGACGAAGCGATGTACGAGAGAAACATAAAAAAGTAGGAATAATCTTGCCTTTTCATCTTTGTTTAGAAATAGAGATTTCTAATGCTTAAGATCACTTTCTAAAGGAGTCACTTTTTGAATTTCACTTTTTGACCCATTAGAGTCTCACCATGTTTTCCATATAAATTCATCTTTATATTATGAGCCTTATGAGCCCGAACATATTCTATTTTTTAACCCTTTTTCTTTTCTTTCTTATTAACCCATCTTCTTTCTGAGCTTGCAAACTTTACTTCTGATTTTTCAATGACTTTTTAATCCACTAATCAATCACCTGATCTTGTAAAATGAATTTCTGCTGTTCTTGCAAACTAATGGCTTTGCTAGGACTTTAGTTGGGAGTTATGAAGGGAGAATGTCCAGAGATGTTTTATGCATGAATGCTTATGTAGATGTAAAACCTTTCAAAGAAAAGCTGTTTCAAAAGAGAAACACACAAGAGATCTTTAGCAAAAGATATCATGAATATATCTGACACTTGGTCTTCAGTATTCTCATCTATTAACTCAACATCTTTTTTTTTAACATGATCTTGAATAAAAGGAGTTTTACAAAAGGGGCTTGAAATTAGAGTACTGAAAGGATTCTTAATAAGATAAGTAGCAATAATAATGTCTCAGTAGATAGGAATTATGAAATACCTCAAGAGATAGTCTTCCAGCTGGTTCCTTATCCGCAGCATCTGGGTGCAACAAATTGTTGTAGCTACATGTTCAGCTTCAACAGAAGAAAGAGCAATCATATTATGCTTTTTACATGACCATGTGATCAGGACTTTTCCAAAAAAGTAGTATCAACCACTGGTGCTTTTTCTTTCAGCTCTATCTCCAGTGAAGTCAGCATCACAATATCTTCTTTTGAACCCATTCTTCAGCAAGAAGATGCTCAGTCTATTATACCAAGGAGCTTGTTTCAAACCATAAGGAGCCTTTGTTAGCATAAAGACATGGTTGGGAAGATTTTCATTCTCAAAACCTGGAGATTGCTTTACATAAACTTCCTTAGTGAGGAATCCATTTAGAAATACAGACTTCACATCCATTCGGTAGAGAGTGAATCCTTTGAAGGCAGCAATCGTAAATAGCATTCTGATGGCTTTAATTCTAGCTATTAGTGCAAAGGTTTCATCATAATCAGTTCCCTTTTATTGATTATAACTTTGTGCAACCAAACTTGGTCTATTTTGTGTGATGATGCCAGCTTCCTCCAGATTGTTCTTGAATATCTACTTTGTACTGATATGATTTTTCAATACTTCATATAGACTTTGCCTTTCTCGGACTTGGTCAACTCTTTTTGCCTATCATTCACCCAAGCTTTGATCTCTCAAAGCTTTTTTAGCATATTTAGGTTCAAAGGTGAAAATGAAAGCATAGTTTGATATATTTCTAAGGGATGGCCTAGCTCCCATGCCCTTGGAAATATCTTCATGAACTTGTTTTGAGAGACTGTCTTAGAATCAGAAACTCCCTTTGTAGTTTCTATAACTTTGAGGTTCTTCTATTTCTCCTTCATCTTCGTATTGCTCTTTTTCATGTTTAGAAATGCTACTTTCTGATTTCCTTGGAGTTATAAGCATGCTTTCTGAAGAATTGATATTCTGGAGCTCACTTTCTGATGGTTTAGCTTTCATCTTGCTTTCTAGAATCTCCTTGAGATTCATTTTCCCAGGTCTTTCCACAAGATCATTGAGATTATTAACAAGGTTCTCTTTAAGCACTTTCATCATCGTACTTGAGATATTTTGAGTTCTTATTCTTCAAGATCTTGATTAACTTTCAAATTTAGGACATGATGCCTGGAATAGCCATCATTTATTTGTTTCTTGATACTCCAGCCCATGAATCTTTTTAGACATACCTACTGTAACACCCTAGTTATTAACCAAATACACCTAGGTTGAATCTGATCAATGACTAGGCTTTACTCCTTACTTTGGTTCCTTCTTCATAATTTGAAAATACTTAGTGAAATTACGAGCCATTTTTTTTTTAAAAAAAAAAAACATAATTGAAAACGTGAGCCGAGTACAACGTGAACGAGTAAGTGGAGTATAATAAGACGTTTAAGAATATATCACATCATATCACTTTGGCTCCATCATATAACATCCATAAACACATTATAGCATATATTTACATACAGTAACCTCACTCAAAGGGTGGGTTATGTTCATACATCATTGTCTTATGCAAACCCATAAAAGAAAATATACATAAGGAAATACATGGCCCTAAACTAGATAACTCTATAAGTTTGAAGGTTATCCTAAAACTAGGGTGCATGATCACACATAAGTCTACTAAGAACCCTCATGGCCACCGTCCCGAAATGGGGAATAAATCCGATCCAATCGATGAGCTCTCTCGGGAGGGACACACGAGATGCACCATGTTGGGGTCGCATGGACGGCCTTCTTGCTAACCTCGCTGAACAACTGTTTCCTCTCACTACCCTCTCTTACACGCAGGGAGTAGGAGCAGAGCTCTCGAATATACATGAGTAGGAGTGTCCCTCTGAAGGATCAGGTTTAATATCTCGTCCTCGGGAACATACTGAAAATCCGTGGACAGCTAGAAAGCGGGATAAGAACGTAACATCCTTTCATCAAGTGGACGTGCATGTTCGAAACCATTTCATCGCCATAGGGAGAAGTAGGAGAAAATTGATAACTAGGGATAGGATGTGCAAGGGCGACCTATGTAAATAAAACACGAATCAGCTGACTCTCCTTCAAAATGATCTGAAGCGATGCACGGATCATAGTGAAATTCCCAATAGGGGTATCAACGAATCAGACGTAATGTCGCCATCCGAATCTGAGACAATAGCGGAAATAAAGAAAAAGGGAGTGAGAATCTTGCTAAGCAAAGAATTCTCGCAGGTACCTCCTTCTACGATGTCATCATCAAAGTCCCCGGGAACCTCGGGATTATTCTAAAATAGTGAGCATGCAAAGATTCATTTTAAATTAGGACAAATACTTAACCGAGGTTCGTCAATTAATTTTAATCATGCCTTATAATGCATTATAATCTTAACATGTCATATTTACAATGAATTTTATGTTCCTTTATCATTACATCATATTCCTCATCATCATTATCAAATAACATGCACAAAAGAATGTCATATAATATTAGCTACACTTGGACATAATGCACATATTTCATTTCTTTAGTACGTTAGGTGACTTAAAATCTCATCATCATCATTATTTTCCTGAGGCCAGCCTATACTCCACCCTTTTGGGAGTAATTTAGGTTATGAGCTCATACTTTACTAGTCGTCACTAGCATATACTTATCCCTTTTGATAAGCTAAAGTCCCGACTCTACCCTTTTGAGAGAACGGGTTAGGGGGCTAAAATCACCTTTACACCACCTATAGTCTGATGGTTCCAAAGCATCATTTTCTTATAAGTTTAAGTCACCATTAAATCTTTGCATGTTATATCACAATAGAATTCATAAACATCATAACATTTTCTTATTTATAGTCTTAAACTAGAATAATATATATCAAGCGTAATCATGCATATGGGAGATTCCCAGGAAAGAGAGGTGGGTCATAATGGACACGCTTAAATACCAAGTCTTTCCTTAGCAGAACCTTTCCAAATTACACTTTTACAATGATACACTTTCTTCTAGCAACAAAGGTAAATTTTACATAATAAAGAATATTTCATGTATAAGCATTCTCATTATTTGCAACAAAGAACTATAACATGCAAGCCGTGAAATCATTCAATGATATCAAGTACTTAATAAGCATCCAATCCTTACATAGAATTATCAATTATAGAACTAATTAGTTACTAAACCAATTATGAATCATTCTCTTAACAATAAACCATAATTATCACACATTGATACTAAACTCGGATCAGTGGCGAATCATGAACCTCATGCAATTACATAGAATCATATTTTAAGTGCATATAAAATACTAGTTCCCAGAAAATCCTTTGCAAAGCCTTAAAACTCATTTAGAAACTAGTTCTTTTGTCAAATTTGGGGAGGATCTTCACAATTAAAATTCTCACTTAAGATAAAAAGGAGTAAGTCTTGAGCTTTAGAGATTTAGGTGACATCTTAGAGTTATAAACATGCTATGCAACCTTATTTTAATCTTATCTTTATAAGGTGATAGCTTGGAATTATACACATGATATGCAATTCCATTTCTTTATCTTTAAGATTTAAGGTGATGACTTGAAAATTAAACATGATGTAAGAACTTGAAATATAAACATGATACAAGAAAGCTGGAGCGTGTAATCCGCATGTGACCAGAGAGGAGAAGAGAATATTAAGAAACCGGAGCGGTAGTCCGCACAGGACCAGATAGAGGAGAAGAGAATTATTATTACATCTTTTTAAGCTCCAATCTCAAGACTTTTAAAGAATAAATTCTTTAACTCCAATAATCATATTTCTTTGCTTGTGATACATGGGCAAGTCTTTGAGCTCTAGGATCTTTAGGTGATGGCATAAAATAAACATGCCATGCGTTGATTCTTTTAGCCATTATAAAATATAGTAAGAGCATAAATTAAATATGAGATGCAACTCTCTTTATTATCTTGAAAGATTAAGTGATGACTTGAAACATAAACATGAAATACAAGCTTGGAATTTAAAACATGAGAAATGCAAGTTCATTTATTCATTCTTGAAAATTTAGTGATGACATAGAAGGTAAACATGGTTATGCAAAGCATAAACTTAATCATGGATGCAAATTCATTTGTTTCTTTACTAGAGCTCCTTCAAGACTTTAAAAGAATTATAAATTCAACCCAATACATATCTTAACAAGAAATAAAACATAAAAGGAAATACATCTTTCAAGTTCTAAACTAAAAATCATTGTTTTAGCATCATAAAGCATTATTCTTTAAAGTTTTGCATCAAGTGGAATTTTCAAGCTTTAGAGGCCTAATCAACTTGTGATGGATTTACAACCCACCCTCAAGGTCCTCATCATCAAGCCATCATCTTAGTTCCAACTAGGCCATATGGCCTGAATTGGTTGAAGAAAAAAAAAGAAGAGAAAACCAAAATGAAAAGCTAAGGTAAATTCATAATTTCATCATTTTGAGCTAAAAACACAACTCCTCAAAGCATAGAAATAAATTTAGAAACTACTCCCTACCTAATCTGAGTTGAAGAAGAGGAAGAGAACTTGATTTCTTGAAGTGAAATGACACAAAATCTCTTTGAAAAATTGAAGAAAGAATTCAGCCAAAGAGGAGGAAGAAAGAAAGTTTTTGGTGCTCCTAAAAACTAGTTATAGAACCAAGCATTCCAAGACCACTCAAGCAAGCCTATTTATAGAAGATTTTGAGGCTTCTAATTGGCCAAAATGAGGAGGTAGTTGTCAGAATTTTTCAGGAGAAATAATGGAGGAAAAATCATTTTAGACAAAGTTGTATGAAATTAAGGAATTATGTCTCTTATGGTGACATTTTGGCATTTTGTTTTAGTGCAACTTTTGGAAATAATTCAGCTGCATAAAGGCATCAATAATTTCGTGCATTATAGCCCAAAGAAGTGAAATTTGTGTGTTCCATGCATTATTTAGGTGTAGGCAAGGTATTCATGTAATTTAGAGAATTTATGGTTAAGGGCTTAAGTGAATTAGTAAGCAATTTGGGTGTTTTTGAGCAATTTTGGGTTCTAATCAATCTAAATACATAATTTTGAATCTAGATTAATATTTAGAATTTAATAAGCTTTAATTTGAGCCTAATATTGCTTAAGTTTGTCTTGATATGAATCAAAATCCCGAAATTCGCAAAACTGCCCAAAAACGGGGGCAAAATCGTACTTTCACTTAAAAACTGCCCGAGGCCACCCGAGCTTAACCAATGGTTAATCATGGCTTAAAAACACATTTTAAAACATTTTAGTGAGGTTCGCTGGTCGGCACGCACATCGAGTTAAAGCGACCCTTGAGCGTATTGGTCATTTCACGCGTCGGAACTCAAAATTGAGATTCTTCTGCTCTATTAACACACATAACACAAACAATCCCTTATTATTCTCAAAACATCCCCTTGAGAATATGTAGGGTCTAATCCTCATTTTACGAGTAAAATAACTTGGGGACATTTTGGTCATTTTACGTAGAATTGATTTTTGCGACTCTCGCATGAATCGCTCCTAACCTATCTTCTAATGTTATATTCCTTTATTAAGGATTGTTCGGCCTCAAATCTTATGTAATAATTACCTATGGTAATTCAGTAATTTCCAATGACAGTAAAAATTACAGTAAAAATTGGGGCGTTACACCTACAATAAGAGTATTTTTTGGTTTTGGTACTCTTGGGTCCTTTTGATTAGTTTTTCGAGGAAGAGATTTCTTAACCTTTCTAACAAAATAATTTCTCAAGAATTATTTGTTAGGTGGGTGTCCCTTCTTAACCTTTCTAGACTCCACAACAATCAACTTTACGTTTTAGGTGATTAGCTCAAGAATAAATATGCTAGGCAAGGAAAAAAAATATGCAAGTTCATTTTTACATCTTTACTAGAGCTCTTACAAGACTTTAAAGGAACTTAAACCTCAACCCAAACTTATCATAGCAAGGTAAAGCAAGCTTTAGAGTTCTTGTATCAAGGTTTACAAGGAAACCATATGGTGTGAACTTCATCATCAAGCTTAAGGAATGGATTAAAAGAAACAAGTTAAACATTAATATTATTTAAAGAACCGAAAATGGATCAAGTTAGAAAACCAAGCTTTGAGTTTTAGAAACCATCTCACCATGTCTTTGGTGACAAAACCAAAATATTAGAGAAAAGGAAACCATGGCCGAAACCATGAAGGAAAAAGGATGAAAATTTGAAACTCTAGAGGCCATGATCTTGATGATACATCAACACCAACATCATGTGCTCTCATCCTTGAGTCATTTCCCATTCAACATAAACCTTTAAAAATCAAAACTAGGATCAAGGAAAAAGGAATGAAAAATTGAATCTAGAGCATGAAGAGAAAAGAAAAATAAAACAAAAGCATCTTTTACTCAAGAACCAAGATCAAGCTCTAGAGGTTGCTCAAGTGATGAACATCATCATGAAATCCTCATTATCAAGCTCTCATTTCCAAACCTTTTAAGGCCCTTGGCCAAAAAGAAAAGAAAACAGAGGAAGAAAGAAGTTCTAAAAGATTCAAAAGAAATCATAAAGCACATAACGAAATAAAAACTTTTAATGAATGAAAAACTTAAAATAAAATCCCTACCAAGTGTTTGGAGGTTGAGATGAGAGAAGAAGTTGAAGAAGAGGAACTCTTGAACTTGAGAGAAAAAGAAAAGCTTTAAGGTGCTCTTGAAAACTCAATTTGGCAAATGAACCAAAAGTGATTCAAGTTCATCCAAGCATGCTATTTATAGAGAAATAAAACATGAAAGATGAGAATGGGGGGAAGAAGTGGCGCCATTTTTAGGGGAGGTAAGAGGGAGAAAAATATCTCTTGGTTATGTCATTTCAAGGTAATGTGTAAGGCATGGTGTAGGCATGGGTTTAGGTATGGTGTAGCATGCTTCTTTGAGTGTGTGAGTGAACAAATTTGTGATGCATGAGAGGGTGAGGTGGTGCCGCTTTTTGGGAATCTAAGGGGAGGAAAATCTTTCATTTAATTGTGGTTTAGATGTGTGTTTAGGTGTAGCTTTGATTAAGCTTAGGATTAGGAACTTGTAAGTAAGTGTGTGAGTGAAATGATAGGTAATCAAGGCTATTTAAGGCATGATTAGTAAGTATTATTGCCCATTGCTGGAGTCAAAATCCTACTCTACCCAGGCTTCTTGGAGTATGGAGAGTGAATAGTGAAAACACTATTTAAGATTCTATGTCTTAAAAACTTGAGTTCTTTTAAAAAAAAGGGGTTTGAGGTTAATCTAAGCAATCTTAGGTTCTAATTAATTTTAATAACTTATTTTGACTCTAGATTAATTATGGAAATTAATTAATCTTTGATTAGAGCCTAATATTGCTCAGGTTTACTTAATTACATCATTAAGCTCAAATGACACTATGTCTGGGGCAAAATCATAATTTCACACAAAAATTGCTCGGGATCATCGGGACTTAAACAAATACTTTTAAATACTTGAAAACATGATTTTAAACTTGTGGGGAAAGTTTCGGGCTCAAATGGCACCTTTACCCGCATAAAACATTATAGGGGTATTTTGGTCATTTTGACCCGAAACTGCAAAAAGCACGATTTTTGTTTCTGAAATCACTCAAGGACCATCTAATCCCCTTCAAACATTGAGTTGACCCTTCGAAGACTGCCAGGCCGGCTATCCTCGAATTCCGGGCAGAAAATAACCTCAGGGGCATTTTGGTCATTTTTTCTCAAACAGAAAAATCGGGACATTACACAAGGAGGCACGGACAAGGAGCGGTTCCTGGTAGACTTCGAAAGCGGAAGGGTACATGAATGAACTGATTACACACTCGAATGAGAGGGACCCTAAGACTGTATAGGTGTGGGACTATATAGTTAAGGAGGGCTTATATGAATTGATTTGTACTACCTATACTAACAAGATGCATCTTCTTTTTGGTAGCCTATCACTAAAGAACTCCACAGTTAAGCGTGCTTGACTTGGAGCAATTTTGGGATGGGTGACCTTCTGGGAAGTTTTCCTAGGAAGCGTGTGAGTGAGAACAAAGCGCGCTGAAAAGACCTATGTTGGTTTGTGGAAACAGTCGTCAATCTATAAAGCAGTAGGGGATGTTACAAATGGTATCAGAGCCTGCACCTCTCCCAGTATGGTGTGGTTTAGGGACAAACCAAACGGAATCTGGTGGGCATGTAACGCCCAGGGATTGTGAAGTCAGGGAGTGATCGCCAATGCAAGGAGGCACAGACAAGGATCGGCTCCTGGTAGACTTCGAAAGTGGAAGGGCACATGAATGAACCAATTACACACCCGAATGAGAGGGATCCTAAGACTGTATAGGTATGGGACTATATAGTTAAGGAGGGCTTATATGAATTGATTTGTACTACCTATACCAACAAGATACATCGTCTTTTCGGTAACCCATCACTAAAGAACTCCACAGTTAAGCGTGCTTGATTTAGAGCAATTTTGGGATGGGTGACCTTTTGGGAAGTTTCCCAGGAAGTGTGTGAGTGAGGACAAAGCACGCTGAAAAGACCCGTGTTGGTTTGTGAGGACAGTCGTCAATCCATAAAGTAGTAAGGGATGTTACAAATGGTATCAGAGCCTGCACCTCTCCCAGTATGGTGTGGTTCGGTGACAAACCAAGCGGAAGCTGGTGGCCATGTAACGCCCGAGGATTGCGAAGTCGAGCAGTGATCACTGGTGCAAGGAGGCACAGACAAGGAATGGCTCCTGGCAAACTTCGAAAGCGGAGGGGTACATGAATGAACCAATTACACACCCAAATGAGAGGGATCCTAAGACTATATAGGTATGGGATATACAGTTAAGGAGGAGGGCTTATATGAATTGATTTGTATTACCTATACCAACAAGATGCATCTTCTTCTCGGTAGCCCATTACTAAAAAACTCCACAGTTAAGCGTGCTTGATTTGGAGCAATTTTGGGATAGGTGACCTCCTGGAAAGCTTTCCCAAGAAGTGTGTGAGTGAGAACAAAGCATGCTAAAAAGACCTGTGTTGGTTTGTGGGGACAGTCATCAATCCATAAAGCAGTAAGGGATGTTATAGTGAGAGTCAGAGAAAGTAAATCTGATAATTATATACAGGAATGAGTTTAGTCTTGATAAGTAGTCTATTACCTTGGAGTGGGCAATGCCACTTATGTTTAGGACATGTGAAGTTGAGAAAGATATCAAAGTCATGGAAAGTAAATGAAGTTAATTAAGAAATTGAAGAAAGTCATTACATTGATCTATGCATACTTATATTGTTTTGAATTATTTACCTATGATGATTTATTGTGAGTTTGAGTATTATGATATATGTGAATTAAGTGCTTGAATTTTTAAAATAAACCCATTTCAGAAGGATGGTTTTGAACTTTAAAATGAACCTTTATTATGTTAATGTATGATCATATATTTTTTTTAATAAATCAAAGTGGCTGAAACGATGATGATGACATTGATTATTATATATTTTGGGATACCCTATTGAGAATTTTATAATTCTCACTCCCTATATTTGTGTGTTCTTGTGTCATCTCCAGATAGCTCAACAGAATAATGAAGCTTCTCGTACTGGAAGTGCCTGAATCAAAATAGTCCAACTACCAAAGACCATTATCAGCTATTATATACATATAAATATTTAAGAAGATAGATGTTTTGTTAAGGCTCATAAAAGGGCTTTTTGATGTATTCGGATATGTACTATGCAGTATTACTATCATATGATAGATATTATGTATTCTCTAACTACTTTGTTTCCTTTTATATATATAAGTAGAACTTTGGAATAGTTAAAGCATGACTAGTTTGAATATATTGTAAATACTTAAGCAAGGTTCGCTAACTTATTAGTAAGAACTCTAAAGTTTGTTATTATGACTTAAGGATAGTGTTGTAATTAGAAGGGTATTACAATCCGCAACTATATCTATTATATTACATACTTTAAACTTTAATAATAAATATTATTTAATATTTAATGAATAAAAATTGTGAGTTTAATAGTCTTAAAAAAGTAAGGAATGATGATTTTGTAAGATCTTTACTTAAATTTTTCTAAAAGTTCATACTAAGATCTTATGTAATACAATAATACTCACATTACATAATAAATACCTACCTATGTTAATAGATAAGGTCTTATAACAAGAAGTAATATCTATGTTTGTTAGCTCTATGTCTAGAGATGATTATTCACTACTTTCGATAGTGGGCACCCTTTAATTCATCTAATAAAAAAAGTTTCATTACAGTTTATTTACTAATTATTATGTCTCAAACAATTGACATCAAATAAGCATTGTATATGTAATATAAATATATAAATCGAGAGATAAGGATTAGTAATTATACAAAAAGGGATAAGGATTAATTCACCTTACGATTATTAACACTGTAAATTAAATTTAAATTAACAAGTTATATGTACATATACCTTCAATGTCTTCACATCAATTATATATATATATATATATATATATATATATATATATATATATATATATATGAAATTAGCGGTGTAGTAATTTTTTAAATAATTTGATATTTCAAATCGGTGATACAAAATTTATACATGATATGAATGACAAATTGATAACAAACATGTATATAATAGGAGCAATGATTTACCTTCCAAATAACTACTATCAGTTTACATTAAATTAAAATTAATAAAAATATATTATTTTATAATATAAAAAATTAACTATGATATGACACTATGAGTATTTTAAATTTTATCTAAATGATTTTAAAATCCTATGACAGTCCTGTTGTAGATTTAATTTATATCTTATAATTATGTTTATTGCTTTAAATACTTGAAGTCTTGATAAAAAAATATTATTTAACTTTTAATAAATAAAAATTCTATAGATTTAGTGTGTATTGTTTCATATTTTGAAAAAAAAAGTGATCATGAAGGCTAAATTTTATACATAACTAAAAAAGCTCAAAACTGATTTTTTTTTAAATTTTGATTATTTTTTAAAAGTTATTCAAATATACAAAAAGTTATTTTTAGGTTAAAAAAGTGATCATTAACCAAAATAATCACAAATGGATCTTTAATGGCCGAAAGCAATAACGGATGATGAATTTCATAATCTACAAGTTCATATTGAAATCTTACATTAACATAGTGAAACTCTTATGAAAGATCACTCAAATTTATTCAGGTACTATTAAATTTAAATTATATTTATAACTTCAATAATTAAAATTTGAATATATTATTGAATTTAATAATTATTATCAATATTAAATAATGACAAAAAAATATAAAAATAAATTTTTAATTATTTTGTTTTGAAATTTATGACCGTCCAACTATAAACTTATATATTATAGATATATTTATTAGATTACATAATTTAATTTTTAAAATGTAATCTCATTTATTTATTGTAAATTCTAGAGTTTTAACTGCTCGAAGAAGTAAATAATAAACAATTTCAAACATTATTTTAAAACAATTATGGGCGCTTGTGGTTCTTGTAACGCCCCAATTTTTACTGCTATGTGAAAATTATCAAAATGCCCCTAGGCAATTTTTACACGTAATTCGAGGTCAAATAATCCTCAATAAAGGAATATGACATTAGAGAAATATCATAGGAGACTTGATTAGCGATTCGTGCAAAAGTCACAAACCCTGATTTTTCTGTACGTGTAAAATGACCAAAATGCCCCTGAAGTCATTTTTACCTAGAAATCAAGGATAACCAATCTAAATTATCTTTGAGGGGTTAATTTTATGCCTGATGGGGATTATATGTGCCTTAGAGGTAAAAATCTCAATCCTCAATTTTTACCATAAGTAAAATTATCGTTTTACCCCTGTAGTAATTTTACATGAAATTATATAATCTTTGAATTCGGTTTTCACTCAAAAGTTCAAAATGACTATTTCAAGTATGATTTGAGATTGTCCAGTATTTACAGAGAGTTTTTATGTGAAATTACCTTTTTACCCCTAGTTGTACTAAATAGATTTACTTGTGTAATCAAGGTAGTATTAAAGTTCTATTTGAACTCGAAATGATTTCACTCATCAACCTTGAGTTTAAATTAATTACCTAAGGTTAAAAAAAAATAATTACTGAGGTAATTAGAGTCTAAATTACCTAAGGTAAAAATAAAAATTACCTTTCCTTAATTATGAAAGCTCATAAAATTAGTGATATTTGATATCAAAATTAAGATTTCGGTTTAGGTAAAATCTTGTACATTTACATTTTCTTATCCTAAGTTTAAAACTTATGTTACAAATTGATTTTTACTCACTTGAAATTAACTTCATTCATTAGTGTATGATTACTCTTTTTACCTTGTCTTAAATTGTTCTAAACACTTAATCTTTTACTATTTTCACTAACCTATCAATTCCTAATCTTTTACCTAAGTAAGTACACATCTGATACATGATTTATCACTTGCAAAATAACATAAATCTGATCATAAAAGGACCAGAAACCAGCGGCCATCACACTTTCAATGGTGGTCATATTTCATTTTTTTTATTTCAAAGATTATTGCACTACATCATTAGGCACCACCATGATACCAATACTTTATTTTTTTTCTTCAAGATACACCTCAAATACATGTCCTACCATGAATGAAAGAATAAAACTTGTCCCCCATTATTCCCTAAAGTAGCCGTGTCCTCCATGTTCTCATGTTGTACAAATTTTAAAATTCATTCAAGAATAATGCACACAAACACATCATAACATTACCATGTGTTCTTTTTAGTTGTCTTGTACATTTTTGGATCAAAAATTCTGATCACATTTCAGCCTAGGAGCAGCAGCCATACACCCCCCATAATGCCCCCATTTTATTTTATTATCAAAGAATTAAGCACTCAAACAACACCATGACCATACCATGTGATCTTTGAGTTGTTTTGCATTATTTTTGAGCAAGAATTCTGATCACATTTCAGCCCATATGCAGCGTACATATAGCCTTCCTTGGCCTATAAATATGAGCTCTTCCATTGCCAAAATACACACACAAACATTCGTAGCCTTAACATTTTCTTACTTGATAGTTTTCTTACTCAAAGTTTGCTCAAAGTTCTCTAATTCTCCCAATACTTCGAGCTTTCTTCTTCTTCCTCATTCCCACTCAAGAGACTCCATTCCCAACCTCTAACCAAGCTGTAAACCTCAAGCATACACATTCCAACCATAAATCAACTCCTAAACACATAACCTTTCCATTATCAAACACAAAAACACAAGAGAAATCCTCCCTCCAATTGCTCTAATCTTGGCCAAATTTCAAGGACATATTTTCTTCTTCTAACTTCTCTAAAGATCAAGCATTACCTTTTGATAACAAGAAACAACTTAGTAGGGATTTTATTTCATGTTCTTTCTCTTATTCTTTCTTTATATTTTCGATTTTTATGATTTGATTATGACCATGGCTTGATGATGAGGAATCATGGGGGTGGTTATGAATCCATCATTTAAATGAACTCTAAAGCCCAAGGTTTAATTCTTGATGTTAAAAGATTAATAAAGGAATTACTAAGTTTTGAGTTTTAAGCTTAACAAGATATAAAAATGAACTAGCATCCATATTTATATTTCAAGTTCTTGCACGTCATATTTAAATTTCAAGCCTTGCATAATCATATTTAATTTCAAGTTCATCATCTTAAATCTTGAAGATAATAATATGAATTTGCATTCTCATGTTTAAATTTCAAGTAATGCATTTTATGTTTCAAGTTATCACTAAACTTTGAAGATCTAAAAATAAACTTGCATCTTCATATTTATATTTGAAGTATTAAATATCATATTTATATTTCCAAGTTATCACCTTATAATGATAAAGATTAAAAATGGATTGCATAGCATATCTATGATTCTTGTTATCACCTAAATCTCTAAAAGCTCAAAAGTTACCTCTTTAATCTTAAATAGGAATTCTTATACTTAAATTAAGTTAATTTCAGCCTCTTGATGTTCTTGGTATTAAGATTCGTTTATTTTATTTTTAAGGCTTTGATCTTGTCTTTAAAATTACTTAAATAATTCTTGTTAGAGTTAGAAACCCAAAGATGTTAAAGATTGTGTTTTTCTCAAGTTTTTTGATTTAAAAATTATGTTACTGACCTGACTTAAATAACATGGTTAGAATACTATTTTATAAGGTTTGAATATGTATAAATTACTTAAAATTGATGTAAGAATTGTTTTTAGCATTTTTGAGATAAACTAATAATTAGAAAGGATCAAATTCGTAATTTTATAAAGCTTTAGACAATGAATTTTCTAGATTAATTCCTCACCAATTTGATACTGATCTTATGGTTTATATACATTAGAATTATTAGTATTTGATGTATAAATTATTTTTGGTATCTTAGAGGTTAAAAAGAATAATTACAAGTATTAGTTTTGACCAATTCATAAAATGCGGAAAGTTGTGTCCTAAACTATCAATTATGTAATTTTTTGATTTAAAGGATTTTAATTAGAGTAAATAATGATATCTGATGTGTATAAGTGTTTAGAATACCATTTATGATGTTTAGAGAAAAGTTTTAGAAGTATTGGCTTTTTAAGTAAGTAACTTTGTACTTTGACCCCTAAAATATGTTAAATTTAGTCTATGGCCCTAAAAGGTTTTTATGATGAGTTTGAATGGTTTCTAATAGTTATATATCTCTTGAAATATATTGGTTAAAGTTAAAGATCCTTAATTTATGAGTAGATGTTAAAAATGGGTAATTATGTTTTGACCTGTAACCTTTGAGAATTGTGATTTGACCCTTTGAGACTTAAACGTAAATATTGATAATTTGATGAGATGAATATGATTGATATCTTGTGATGACGATGTTCATATATTGAGATTTATATGGGATATATGCAATGAAATATGATGCATGTTTATGTGATTTGATTTATGGCATGTTACGGTTATGTCTGATTCATTGAGATGCATAAGTTCATGAAGTTTATGAGCATGAAATATTAATGATGAGTTATTCATGTTTGCATCTCTATTTATATCATGCCAAGATTTAAAGTGACGTAAAACACATGGAAATGATCCTCTAGACTCCCCGAATTAAAGGTTATGAGAGGTGATCCAAATAGGAAGTGATCCTTTGGACTCCCCGAATTAAAGGTTATGAAAGGTGATCCTAATGCTCCCTATCCCGTACCTTAAGAGTCGGGAATTTAACTTATCAAAAGGGATAAGATTACGCTAGTGATGACTAGTGAGGTATGAGCTCATAACCTAGAACTCTCGAGAAAAGAGAGAATTATAGGGCGGCCCCCAAGGAAAAGAGAATAAAGAAGTTTAAGTCACCTGTAAGAATGATGATCATGATGTTCTTTATATCATATGCATTGTTTTTTTTTTGGATTTTATGATATTATGTATATGATATTGACATGCATCCATGACTAATATGTTGCATTCATGACATTAAGATTCATGCTAAAAGATACGGGTCTCGGCTAATGATATTTAGAACTTAATAAATGAACCTTATATATATGTTCACCATTTTCATAATTAAACCCGAGGTTCCTGGGGATGATGACGATGACACTTGTGTTATAGTTAGGAAGCCCTACTAAGATTCTTGTATAAGTTTCTCATCCCTTTTCTTTTCCGTGTCGTCTTCAGACATGAATGATGATGTAGTTCATGATTTGTCTTGAGACTGGACGAGGAGCTACGGAGATAACTTCCTTTTGGATATTTGCCTTTAGAGTGATTGTATCTCAGTTATCAGTTTCTATTCTATTGATGGATACATATTGATGTCCTTAAATTTACAAGGCATCACTATTATGATACAGTTATTGATATGTTATTATTATTTGAGTTATGTTATGTCATGGTTGTATTATGTATTTACCTGTTATTCGTTTCTAACATCTCTCTTATGCAGGCAAGATAATGACGTTAGATATTTAGTATGCGCGGCTCACGATTTGGTATTTAAGTTTAAAAAAAAATTTTACCCTTATTTTCACTAAAGTATTTTAAAGAAGTTTTGAGTTAAAAACTGGAACAAAAGAGTAATGACTAATAATTAATTTAAATGCGTCCTAGGCGTGTTGAGTTAAATATTAGGGTGTTACAGTTCTTCTTCTAATAGAACTACTTTTGATTATTTATTTATCACATTTATCCATTTTACATTTCAATCGTATAATATACATGTACATCTATCCTATGGATGATTATATGATAGAAAAATATTATTTGTACTCATCGGATATGAGACAATATATCGACTCACATCCTATCTATTATTAGATGATATGTGAACCTAATTTAAATAGGGTATATAAAAATATGAGTCAATATGGTGTCCCACATCCTATGAATGCAAATAGCATAAACTCTATTTACTGTCATTGAGCATAGCAACTAAAATCTCTTCAAATGCATTTGTTGGTACAGTCTATGTAATGCATTTAAAATAAGAAAAATTACACTCACCTCTCCGGACATTTAGCAAAATGCAACTCGTACCCTTTTTATTTTTAAAATATGCACATTAGGTCCTTGAGTTTTAGAAAATCCTTTGCTGACTTCCCCTAAGACTATTATAATTTGGAAATATTACATTCACTTCTCATGTGGTTTGGCAAAATGTTACTTAAACCCCTTTTATTTTCAAAATTTACATGTTAAATCTCCAAGTTTTCCTACACTAGCCTTTGCTAAGACAATTATGATGACTGAATGATTACATTATCCTTTTATTAATTGATAAACACACATCATTTTCCTATTTGCACATAGAGGACGTGCTGGATATTCCAAATGGGGTTTGTTCAAAATTTGAAATTTCTTATTGCATTTACTTGATTTTATCATCAAGGCAAAAGGTAAAAATTGGACTTTTTTTTATACACTTTTCCTCCGAATCTCAAAGGGAGATATCAATCTAAGTGCGCTCAATGTTATCTTGTTGATCTCTGCTCTAGGATCTTGTCCTTCTTTTCGAACGGTCTCAATCATAATATGATGATCTTGCTAATAAAATCATATTTTTAAAAGTTTTAGGGGAGGTCATTGTAGGATTTTTCAGAACTTAGGAATCTGATATGCAAATTTTAAAAATAGAGAAGTGCGAACTATATTTTATCAAATCTCATAAGAGGTGAGTGTAATTTTTTTAAATTATAATAGTTTTAGAGAGGTCAATGTATGATTTTTTAAAGCTCAAAAACCTAATGTATAGATTTTAAAAATAGAAAGAGTGTGTGTTATATTTCATCAAATTTCATAGATGCCAGTGTAATTTTCCTTTAAAATAACATTTGATGAGCATCATCATCTGTAGTTTGGTATAGACTGTGGAACATATTCGTTAAGTAGCCCATTAGAAAGTTCAAGAGACAGGGACTGAAAGGACTAACACTCAAAGTAATGATGGCATCTCCCTTTGGAATCCACCAAACTTAATTTTTCAGCAATTAGCTTTTCCATTCCCTATAAAATTCCCAGGTGCTTATTTTTCCCACAAATGTACAAGCACATTAACATAGCCCACTTACTAGTGCTTCCCTTTGGCCGTCCAAGAACTCGTCCCTTCTGTTGGTGAGCAAAGCCCCACGAAAATCTGTAAGTTTATTTTGCTTATCAAATTCCTTGCTCTTCATTAACCCACTGCATTACTGCAATTCTAGTTGAGCTTTGGGGAATGCTTAGACTTTTGAGTATTTACTTACACCAAAATATCAAATAGAGAACGGTTTGAAATCTTATGGATAAACGATGTTGGATTTGAAGTTAAGTGAAACTGACAAAAAATGAAGGGGTTTACGTGACTTCTGTATGGTAGGTTACGGACTTGGCTTGTTGTGCGAGTCTTCAATTTTCTTTTTTTTTTTTGGGGGGTGGGTAGGGGATTTATCTTGATCCGTTGAAATAAGAAAGAATAAAAGGCTATGTAGTTTTTAAGAAGACTTTTTTCCATCTTTCTGTTATGTTCAATCTATTCTCTTCACTGAATGCTTTTATGGGATTATAATTTTGGTATCAAAAGTATTAAAAAGAAAACCTTGCTTTCATTCAAATCATTGGCGGCAGAGTTCCTGCCAGATATAGAACTTAAAGAAAACATTTCTTAGAATTTATTGTCCCATTTGAAAACATTTTGGACAAATGTTATATTTGCATCATTGATGCTGTTTTTATTCTTCTTCTTCTTCTTATTATTATTATTATTACTATGCGGTTTTCAAATTGAAATTATTTAGTTTGATTCTTTACCATTGATAAAATTTCGTTCATGTTAGATGTAGAACAATTTATTTTGTGTAGTGACACTTATGATTAATCTTTATTCTGAAACATGATCCAGCCCATATCCTTTGCTGAGTTCACTTCTTTTTCTTTGTCCCCTCATTCCAAGGAGTGTTGCTCTTGGATTTCTACTTTTTCTGAAGTCTTTGCCCAATAAAATGGGAGCCATCATTTGTTGTGTAAGGAATCCAAACAAGCAAAAGAGCCTGGAGGGAAAGCTTGAAAGGAAAATTGTTGAAATGAAAAGACATAAATTTGGGCAAAGCAAATTGAAATCTATTGATAGCGTAGTTATGTTGTTCCCTATGTTTAGGGAGAGACTGAAAACATTGCGAGGAATGTTTGAACAATATGGTAAGTTCCAGCAACTGCCTCAACTTCCTTTTCTTTGTAAGTCACGGCTTTTAATTTTGTGACACAAAACTAGTATACTTAGTGTTGTATATTTCACAGATGAGGACTCTAATGGATCTATAGAGCCCAATGAACTAAAAAGGTTCTTAGAACATCTGCAACTTCAACTTCCAGAGGAGGAGATTGAGGATCTTTTTCGTTACTGTGATATTGATGGAAGCAAGGGCATACAGTTTAATGAATTTATTGTTCTTGTATGCCTCATCCATCTGCTACAAGAATGTTCATCCTCTGATAATGTATTTGTCAGAAACTAATAATGCATTCTTGATCTTGAAATTGATATATTTGCTTAATGTGCACAATGTGTAATCACTCTATTTTTGTCTCAGTCATCAAAGGCAGAGTTAGCACAACTTGGAGAAGTATTTAATACTATAGTTGAAGTCTTTCTGTTTTTTGATAAGAATGGTGATGGGAAGCTTAACAAGAATGACATGGTCAGGACACTAAATGAGACTTACCCTTTGGAAAAATCCCCAGCGCACATCACTAAAAACCGATTTCGTATGACTCTTCGCTTCAGTGCAGCTTCTACAATTCTGTTGCTTGTTTCATTTTTTTTTTTCTTTACTCCATTGCTGTTTTGTTACATGCTTTTACTTTCCTTTCTGGTTTTGTCTTTCTTGCAGGAGAAATGGACTGGGACAAGAATGGGCAGGTCACTTTCAGGGAGTTCCTTTTTGGCTTCATCAAATGGGTTGGGATTGATGTTGATGAATAGATGCATTGTAGAAGAAAAGATGTACTGCAAAGAGGATTGCTTGAATCCTAATTGTGTTGAGTGCGTATAAGCGTGAATTTTCCTTTTTTCTTAAGATTGTGTTGGATAAATTTAGTTGGTTTGACTGTGGCATTAAAAGCTATTAAAAAGAAAAAAATGAAGTGTATATAGATATATGATTATGATCTGAGTCCAGCTTCATCACAAATACACACTAATGCATCAAACTTCTGCTATACACAACCTATCATAATAATAAGCTTACAAAATAGATATAAGACTGAGAGACAAAGAAGAGAAAAGCTTTCTCTATTTTACAAAATTTCAGTCCCCATTTGATTACAGCATTGTTTTCTGTATATTCTTACTGTATTCCAAGAGCTTGGATTCTCCTAATCAGTGATAAAGAACTAGCATTTCTTTCTCTCCATTCTTCCCTGCTCTCCTTGTTTTTGTCGGTGAGTAATTTGTCATTGCCATCAAGGATGCTTACTATTTGCCTCATGCTTGGTCTTAATTGTGGGTTGCAACGGGTGCATGCAATTCCTAGTCTTACCAATCTCGTCAGTTCTTTGTTATTGTAATCTCCATTGAGTCTTATGTCTGCCAATTCCTTCAGTGGTCTTTTTCGCATCTCAAATTCATGAACCTTCTTCACCAATAGCACCTCTGGCTGGCGGAAGTCGACTGCCATCTGTCCACTGACAACTTCAAGTACCACTACTCCAAAACTGTAAACATCAGCTGCCGAGGTTGCTTCGCCAGACTCCACATATTCTGGTGACATGTAGCCGAAAATCCCACGAACTGATTTACTAGTGTCAGTGATTGCATGATGACCATGTTCATTCCTTGACAAGAACTCAGCTAGAGCAAAACTGCTGAGTCTTGGGTTCATATCTGGTTCAAGAATGACAGCTGAAGAGGTAATGTTTCTGTGAATGACTTGTTCATCCCATTCCTCATGTAGATAGAGAACTGCAGAGGCAAGTGCTTTCACTATGTTGTATCTGTGATGCCACTGGAGGACAGAATTTCCAATTCTACGGTTGTTATGATGGAGAAGCAGTTGACTCAGAATTCTAGTAGCTGAGTAATCATAGATAACAAGCATCTCTCCTTGCTCGGTGCACCAACCACGAAGTTGCACCAGATTCCTATGGCGAAGCCTTCCTAGATTCCTGAGTTCATTGCAGAATCGATCACGCAATGCAGGGCATGTCTTCATCCCCAGGCGTTTCACCATAACATGGCAACTGTCATCAAGGATGCCATGATAAGCAGTTCCAAAGTCTAGCTCTGCCACCCTTCTTGAATCTGAAAAATTATCTGTGGCAGAAACAATCTCCTTGTATGATATTTCCCTTGGACTTTCTACCACAGGAAATGGTGACTGGTGATGCATGCTCTTGGACGAGATGATCTCACTGTTTTTGTGTTCAGCAGTTACATATACTGTTTCCCCTGCAGCTGTGACATAGTTGGATGAAATATAGTTAGTGATTATGCTAGCATTCTCTGTAGCAATGCTAGTGCCACTTGTGCTGCTATGACTAGTCTCAGATGGGGAAGACAAAGAGATGTAGAGAGGGTGGGAGTGAAATGAAGGAAGTGCTGGCAATGGGCAAGAAATGTCAGAAAGTGCTTCCACAATCCATTTCATGCTTGGCCGCAATTGTGGGTCAAATAGTGTGCAGAGAAGACCTATGTGAATGAGATGCTGCATCTCAGAAAGCTTGTAGGAACCATCTGGTAGCCGTGTATCCCCTGCTTCCAAAAGCTTCCCTTCATCAGAAAGCCTTCTGATCCAATCAAGCAAAATGATCTGATCATCTGGGAATGTGAGATCTATTGCTCTCCTTCCAGAAACCACTTCTAGCACAACTATCCCAAAGCTGAAGACATCTGATTTGGAGGTGGCGTTGCTTGGTTTCTGCAAGCATTCAGGGGGCAGATAGCCAATTGTGCCTCCAATCCTTGACGTATCTCCCAACCGGAAATGATCAATTCTAGTTGATGTTTTCCTAGTCTTATACTCAAGCTCAAGCTCATGCTCTAGCCACCTTGCCATGCCAAAGTCACCCAATCGAGCATTGAAATGGGAATCAAGCATCACATTACTGGTTTTGACATCCCTGTGAATGATTTGAGTTTCTAGTTGTTCATGGAGGTAATACAATGCTGCGGCCAAACCTTTGACAATTTTTCTTCTTTGTTCCCAATCAAGAGGCACAGCCTTTGAGTTCTCCGGCTTGCGGAAGAGTATGCGGTCAAGGCTGTGGTTGGGCATGTAGTCATAAACAAGGTGCAACTGATCTTCATGAACACACCAACCCCTCAGCCTGACGAGGTTCTTGTGGCGAAGGTCTGCCACAGCTGTTAACTCTGCTGCAAAGCTCTTCTCAAATTGCTTCCCTTTTCCTGCTAAGCAGCATTTCACAGCAACAATAGTTCCATCACTTGGCAAAACAGCCTTGTACACTTTGCCAAACCCTCCGCTCCCAAGAACCTCATCTTCGCTGAAGCCGTTGGACCCTATGAAAAGCTCTGCATAGCTGAAAATCCTTGGATTGTCCCTGCCAATCTTGACAGAAAATTGGACCCCCTCCATGTCATGAAACACACCAGAGTACTTTTCTTTCTGCACCCCATGATGGCAGGCTGTCCACAACCCCGAGTCATATAACTTGCTCAAAGAATCACGAAGCAGAGAAAGAATCTGCCTTCCACAAGCCCTTTGAGGCTGTTTGACCTTAACTCGTTTCTTTGAAGATTGAAAGGCTTGTTGGTCACCCATTTCAGGTTGCTCCATTTCACCGGACTTCGGTGGTAAAACTATGCAGAGGTGATTGAGCTGCATGGCTTTAGTTTTGGAATATTTTTTTTGGTACATAGTTTTGGAATATGCTTTGTGTGAAAGCAAGCTATTTGGACATGGTTACATGTAAATGGCAATGGTGTTGAACGTATAAAAAGGAGTTTATTTGGTATTGGATGATGACAGTATTGTTCTTTTCTTCATTGTGGTGGGTGGTATTTTTCAACGCGTTTAGTTTGCACAGGTTGAATTGGTTACAACTATCCGCCAAGTTGGAACCTACCCCTAAGGCGATGCCACCATCCTTTATTGGCGTTTCTCTTCTTTCTTCAGTGGAGAAACATAAATTGCATCTTCGAGCTTTGACATGTATATGAAATAATAAAGTAATACGAAGCAATTAAAGTTGTTGGTGTTCCGTGACGAACGTTAAAAAAATAAATAAAAATCATAATTCATACTTCATAGACTATCTACCTTCCACATAGATTTACATGGATGTCACTGTCTGTCCTTATTGCGTGTCACTGTCTTAATTATTTATTTATATGAATATAGGCGGTAAATTTGAATTATATAATTCAGTTCATTTCAAATTCAACCATATTATTATTATTATTATGAATGAAATAACGATCTGGTGCATTAAGTTCGGCCCTTTTTTTATATTAGAAGTTTAGGTGGGTTCGCAAGTTCGGCCTAATTGAAATTGGGTATTTAAATTCTTAAAGTTGACGTGAAACTTTTACAATACTTTTTTAAAAAATATAAATTTATATGCAGACTATTTAAGTTGCAGTATTTGAATTTTTAAAGTAATTGTAAATTTTTTTTGGATGTACAGTGTGAGTCTTTTTATATCCAATATATTTTTCGAAATACACAATAGTTTTTATCTATTTATGTAGACAATGTTACAATAAGGACGCCCACTTTTTATGTCTACTTTTATTTTCTCAAAATTATAGTTAATCGCTATGTCTTATTTCTTTTTCAAAAAAAAAAACACTTTGCAGTTACATTATACGCCTAATGATTTTTGCTTAACTAATAAGATTTGATTGAATAGCACAACAACATTGCATATTAAGTGGCGTGCAAAAGCATTTTCATATGAAAGAAATATGTTTCGGCGCGGGTTTTTGGCTTAGGGATAAAAGTGGTGCTTTATGAACAAAATCAATTTCTTCAAATCAGACAAAAATAAGGCAACTGTTAGGTTGAATTTAGGTGACATCCGCCAATCAGTGAAAAATATTGCCAAGAGAAAGAGCCAAATCACAGTAAGACGATACCAACCAGCATTTGAAAATTGGAACATATAGCACCCTGAACTGCAGTTAAGTGTGTTTTAAGAGCAAGGTGCATATGTTGAATATTTCATTAAGTAATTGACACAGTAATTACTGTATTGAAAATGTAGAAAAAGTGGATGATAACAATGAGATAGAAATCTTCTTCCTTAAATGGTGTTCTATTCCTTGACCCCTAATCGTTTATTGCTTCATGAAATAAGAATTAAAATAGATTTAAAAATTTATTAGTCGCTAAACATATAAAATATATTTTTCATATGTCAATAAATGATTGAGGAGACAGAATATGAGATACCATTTGAAAACTGAAGATTTCCATCCGATAACAATGACCGAGATAACAATGACTAATACAACCATGAATGAAAAAAAAATGTAACTCAATTACGTAACCATGTTCAAATCTAATTATTGCACCTCAGGCAACGAAGAAATTGAAATCAAACTGATAACTTGACTCACATGTTCTTACCCACAAACTTAACTAGGCATAGTTAGGCAAAATGGACGCAGGGAGTTACCCTCTTCCTTTGCCTTTTACTATTTGTACATAGAACTCTACACTCAAACCCTTAAAGAAGTAAATAAAAGCAACTAGAAACCTATTAGAGCGGGAAAAATGGGCGTCCAATAGTTTCCCATCTCATGATAGCTGATGATTCAGTTTTTTCGACTGAAGCTACTATCCTGCAAAATGAATGGAGTTTGTTTTGCAATGGTTGGACACCTTCTGCACAGCTTCTGGCCAAAAGCATCCGAAAAAGACTGGCATTGATTTTAGCGATTTTCCATGAACCCTAAAACATACGTGGTGAAAAAGAACTCATCACCTTGAAAATCCAATTCAAAAGGGTGCATCATTTTGGGTTTGAGTTCTCAGGTAGTATATATATCATCTTGGGAAACGTAGGTCTCAAAAGATTGTGTCGTTGATAAAATAGCTTATATTCCTCCGTGGTCTTTTAAATATTTATTTTGGTTCCCAAATCTACTCAAACATCAATTAATCTCTATTTTTATAAACAAAAGCGTTTCAAGACAATTTTGTGTCGGAAATAATGTTTCCTACGGCATTCTCGACGGAATACTTAAGTCAATTTTCTTCTTTGTTGGTAATAATCATCGAAAAATTTCCAATGAATTATTTTAAATAAAACAACCAGTTAGTCATTGATCGATCCATCAAATTTATAACATTGCCTATGACCATTCTCGCAAATAAAAAATTAAAAGAAATTAATTAACTTATCATAATATTAACAAAAATGAACATCGGTAATATCAATAATTATATTTTATTGCAAAATTTCAATTTTATTTGATTCAACTTTATATGTAGTAATAATTTAATTAGTTATACTTTTTATTTATATTTTTCAATAATTAGTTAGCAATAAATATTTAAATCAATTAAAATTTAAAAATTATTTAAACAAAAGGTAAGGTAAATAAAATCTATATAAATAAACAAAAATTAATAAAGCAAAATTTATATACCAAAGCAAAAAGTAATACAAAGTTCATTTAACTAAATCGAAAGTAATAAAGAATTAAATCAAAAGTAATAATGAAAGTTAACAAAATCTGTATAAATTTGGAACACAATGAATATAATAAAAAAATAAAAAAGACCATACATCAATGGTATTTTGCATCATTGTCGTTGTCTAGGGATGGCAATGGGGTAGGGCAAGGGGAGTACTTCTCCTTTCCCCACCCTGAACCTCCAACATTGTCCCTGACCCCGTCCTTGATCCCTGCAATGGGGACAAATTTTCCTCCATCCCCGATCTCTGTGGATCCTTAATCCTTGGTGGGGATCCACAGATACTGTAAAAAAAAACTATTGAAAATGAATTAGCCCTAAAGATAATCACTAGATAGGCTAAAAGCCAACACCAAAGCATTCATACTTGTAACACCCTAATATTTAACCCAACATGCCTAGTAGGGGTGTTCATAACCCGTCCTGACTCGCCAACCCGGCCCGGCCCGAAGCTCAATGGGATGGGTTTGGGTGTTGAAATTTGACCCGGTACACTTATCGGGCTAAGTTCGGGTCATATATCAGGTTGGTCCGACTCAACTCGAAGTGAAATAATTCCTTAAGAGATATATTTTTTTATAATAATTTATAAAAAATTATAAGATTTTAAAATTCAATTAATATATTTTACATAATTTATTTTTTTCTACATTCATATGGCTTATTTTGAAACTTATATCATAAAATATCTCTAAAATTTTGTTTCTTCCTTGTAAAATTTTATTACTTTATTATGTACAATACCAAATTCTCGTATATTATTCAAATGTCAGGTTGACCCGGTACGACTTGAGATATAGTCGGGTTATTATTGGGTCGGTTTCGAGTTTGAAAAATTAACCCAGTCTAAAAATCGGGCCGGATTCGGGTTTTGTCTAACCTGGCCAAACTCGTCCCTTGTACACCTCTAACGCCTAGGACACATTTAAGTTAATTATTAGTTATTACTCTTTTATTTCAATTCTTAACCTTAAATTGTAAAGAAATACTTTATGAAAATGAGGGTAAATACTAAATAGTATCATGCTCACCAATAGAGGTTGAGCTAAGTCCAGTAATCTGATAGAGAAACATAAATAGAATATAATAGCCGATATAGACAGCCTACTAAAAACCCTCCCCTCTTACTACTCCTACTAAGAAGCGCCTAGAGTAGATAGCCCATAATATAATAACAAAAGAAGGCTATCCTCTCACAAGATATACACAAGCGCTCCATGGAATATGCTACTGGCTCCTAAGCGTGTCGCTCCTAAGAAGGAGGAAGGCATCTGAGCATGCGGGCAAGATTGGTAGGCGTAGCAAGACGACCAATGTGGTGAACATGAGTGCCAAGGTGTGGGCGAGAAGCTCCTCCATGAACATACTGGGCTCCCCTCAAGGGCTGCGTCACCTTAATCTCCCCATCGCTACCACTCCCTACCTCCATGGAGATTGTAGGTGCAGAATGAATGCTAGGAAAGTGACTCCTTAGACGGGTCGGACCACTGAGTAGAGGGGCGAGGTGGGGACCAGAGTACATACCTTGGAAAGTCTTTCACAGTAGAGGAAGCAGGGCGAGCATGAGGGATCTCTTCTATGCGAGAGCGAGCACGCTCGAAGGCAAAATCATCGGTAAAGGGATTGTTTGTGGAAAACTAAAAGCTAGTAACCTGGTGCATGAAAGGATGATCCAAGAACATGAATGGGCAAATAGCACAATGACCCAAGAAATGATATGATCGGTTACCCGAATAGTAGTGTATCTCCAGGTGGGTACATCAATGTAGATCACGAAGGTGGCCATCGACCTCTGAAGATGAAATGGAAAAGAAAAAGAAAAGGGATGAGAAACTTATATAAGAATCTCAATAGGGCTTCTACCTCTAAACAAATGTCATCATTTTCATCCTTAGGAGCCTTGGGTTTCATTATGAGAATCGTGGGCATAGAAAGGTTCATTTATATAAGTTTAAAAGCGATTATTCGAGGTTTGTGTCTTAATCCTCTTGATTTAGTATGCATGTGTATAAGACAAAATGAAGAATGAGACCAATAGAAGCCTACAGTAATGCATTTTCATTTGAAGCGATTTAGTGTATATTTTAACCTTAAACATTTGAGTAAATGAGTGGCAAACACTAACCTTGGGAGGATTTTTGTACTTGATTCATGCATCATATGAATTATACTCTGTGTGCTATGTTCTTATTCTTGCCTTGCTTATTGCAATTTTCTTAATAGTTGGTGTGAAAGCTTACTATTATGCCTCTAGGTTCATTGGATTGGTATATTGTCATTCAATTTCATGCATCATGTATTTTTAGTTTAGGAATCTAGTCTAGTTTATGTATACTATTTCTCATCCACACCTTGGTATGATTTTAGTTTACATGAGGACATTTGAAAGCTTAAGTGTAGAGGAGTTTGATAAAGGATATTTATGCTACTTATCTTGCTACCAAACCTTATTTTTTTGCATGAGTTTACTGAATTATTGATGCGATTAATAAGGATTTTGATTTACTCCTCATTTTGTGATTTTAATAGAATTATTGGCTTTTGCACTGATTTTGGAATAATTTGCAATTATACTTTGTTGAGTTTGATTTGTCTCTTTGAGTATGGTTTTGTGCACAGGATCTTTGGATCAAGTGTAAAATGTCAAGAACAAGGTTGGAAACTATTGGGAATAATTTGGGAGCAAAATAGAAGAGTTCTTGAGCTCATTTGAGCACATTTACAAAAAGTATTGTAAGAGAAAATCTATATCTCTCTTTATAGGGAGCGGATTAAAACAAATAAAGATGTTTTGGAAAGATCAAGAAGTTCTTTATAACTTTCATGTTTAGCTCAAAACCCTATTCTAAGACCATCTTGGTGAAAATTGAGTCACAAGATTAAAGGTTGCTAATGTTTTGATATTGTCCAACTTGACCTCCAGTTAGTATTTTCACAATATCTGGAGCTACTAATGTCTGATTGAGGTGATTTTGGTGGCATTGGAAAACTTATTCAAATGGCTAAAATCTATGTTTCTAATTCCAAGGACAGATTCAATTCTGTCCAATAGTGCTCAACAAGACCCGAAAAATGGTGTTATCAGCATAGCTCATTACTGAGTGCCGCAACACTTAATGAGCGCTGCAACGCTTATACGAGGATGTAGAACAGCTTATTTAATAATTTTTTGGGCCCCAATTTGACCCATTTTAGAGAGTAGTATATAAATGATTGACACAGACTTTTACCCTAGTTTTGTACCTACTTTGAGGTTGCCATTTTAGTTACTATTATTCTCTCTCTACATTTCTCTCTTCTCCTTCTCTATTATTCTCTCTCTTAGAGATTCCATTGGTAAAGGTGCTTTGTCTTGGAGATTATGGCAAGGATTATTGCTATTATTTTTAGGTTCTATTTATTTTCACTATTGTAATCCTCTAGAGATAGAGGCATAAATTCCTTTACTAGTGTAGGGCTTTCCGGATGGATTGAGATGACATTTGAGACCCTTTGTTCATATTAAATGCATTAGTTTTCTTAATTTTATGCAGTTTCTATTCTTTTAATTTTGTGGTGATTGTTATAATCTTTATTGGATTAACTAAATTGGCGATGATCGTTTAGGGAAACCCTTTGGGCTCTATTGATTTATGTTTGAAGAAGAACATTAGAATTAACTTTTTGATTGGCAGTTAGGCTATAGCAATTGACTCATTAAATTAATGTAATTTCACAATAAATTGAGATCTCGTTTGTTAGTTATTTGCATTGGTTAAATTTTAGAAATCGATCGATCACTAGTAGAATTGCCAGAATTTATTACTAATAGCCACCAATGGGTTTAATATTTGGTCAATGATAATTGATTTCCAATCCTGGGAATATCTTGTACTAGTGCCTTCTTTACTGTTGCTATTATCTTATTGTTATTAACTCTTAATTTCCATTGCTATAATTTCATTCTTTTAAACTCTAACTTTTCTGAACTAAGTAATGAAATCTCCTTGAGAGATGATCTAGGTTATTCCCTTTACTATATTTTTGGTGCAACTTAGCATTGAAATAATTTCTAATTTGAGGAGGTAGTGACAACCTTTGTCAATGCCCCTTCTTGTGATAAAAATTATAGGATATTTTAGTCTTAATTTTCTTTGATGAGCGTACTTTACCTTTCTCACCCATTTCATTTTCATATCCTAATCTTGTTTTCTAAAAGTATGGCCTCTAACCTCCAAGCATCATATATAGATTCTTGGAGTCATTCACCACCTTTTCTAAATCAGTTTTGAGAAGCTTTGAAGGTTTTCAAGTTCATAAATTATTTTACGAGCTTTCTGATCTTTGTCAGAAACTTCATCTTCCAAGGACTTGAGTTTAATGTTTAAAATTTTATTTTCTCCTTGTATTTCATCTTTCTCAAGCCTTAGGTTCTCAAAATTTGTTTTCACTTTCTTAAACTCTAAAGTGGTTTTTTGATGTTTTTTTAGAACGAGATAGTAAGAGGTTAGGATTTGAAAGTTTTCAAGCAATTCATCATATAAAGCTAGAAGATCATCATAAGAGAGATCAGTTTTCTAAAGGTTTATTTACCTATGTTTCCCCTTTAGATGTGTGATGAGCCATAAAGCATAGATTTGCCATATCTTTAAGCTCTTCTTGGCTTTTCGATCCTTCTTTTTCATCTTCTGAGTTGCTCTAAGTGGCCAACATCCCCTTTTTCTAGGAAGTGAACTTGTTTTGTGGACCCTTGAGCTTGGGACAATTTGTCTTGAAGTGTCCCTTTTCTTCACATTGCAGCATCTCATGTTTTCCATTTTTCCTTTGCCCTATTTGTCCTTTTTGATATGGATGTCCTTCCTCTTTCTGATTCTACTCTTTCAAGCTCTCGATATTTTCCTTACAAACATAGAGATCACATTTCCATCTTCTTCTTAAGACTTCTCTTCTGAGCCTTCTTTTTCTTCAAAGGATTCAACGGTTACTTTACCCTTGATTTGCTTCTTATAAGAAGACATCAAAGCAACAAATTTATTCTTCTTCATGGTCTCATTATGAACTTCAAAAAGTACCACCTCATGGGTTTCGAAGGACCTAATGAGGGCATTTGAGCTAAGGGTTTGCAAATTCTTAGCTTCTGTGTTGGCTGTGACCTTGGGAAGCCATTTTGAAGGGAGGATTCTTAGGATTTTTCTGACTATCTTAGAGTTTTAGTATTTCTTACCCAAACCTTTGAATTGGTTAACAATTTTCATGAACCCAATGGTCATTTCATCAATACTTTTTGTTCAATCATCTTGAATATTTCATATTGATGGACTAACATGCTTATCTTGGTTTCCTTGACCTGATCTGTACCTTCATGCACCATGTGTAGTTTGTCCTAGATTTCTTTTATTGTGTCACAAGTAATGATTTTGTCATATTCAGCTTTGCTTAGAGCATAGGTGAGTAGGTATTTGGCTTTGGAGTTCAGCTAAATTCTTGTTTTGTGTTGCCATGTCCACCTATTCCTAGGAATCTCTCTTGAAGTGGAAGATCCATCTTCAGCTCTCGAAACTTCCTCCATAGGAGTATAGTCTCATTCTTGTATTATCTTCTACAAGTCAAGACTTGTGTATTTGATAAAAAAAACTCTACTCTATCTTTTCAATAGGCATAGTCTCCACTATCAAAGAATGGTGGTCTATTTATGGAGTATTCTTCTGCAATTTGTATGTTCTGTGCTATATATCCTTAGAATCTTAACCTCCACAATCATTTTACTGCTCAACCCCTTAAAGGTATGAGTTCTGATGCCAATTGTAGGTTGAAAATAACACGAGAAGAGGGTTAAATCGTGCTTTAACTTCTTTTTAGATTCTGAAAAACTTAAACAAAGTCTATCAAGTTTAGTTAGTAAGGTTCAGAAAGTTAATTTATTAATTAAGTGAAAACTCATAAATTGTTTAAAAATATTTTTCAGAAATATATATAATAGTAAATCTCAAATGCATAATATAAGAGAGATAAGAAGAGATAAAGAGATACCGCACACTGATTTTTATAGTGCTTTGGTCAACCCTGCCTACATCTTGTTCTCAACAATTTGTTCAGTTTCACTAAATCCCTTTCTCAACCCAGGAAAGAACGATAGTCTTTGTATAGCCTTCTCAAGCTATTCCCCATGACTAATAGTTCCAATTTATTATTACTTCCAAGCAGTCTTTTACTATCTTTTCTAAGCTAACCTCACAACAATCACTAACAGATCAGGATACAAAGATTTGGTTTAAGGTCGGTTCTCTCCAACAAATGAACACTCAAGTTTTCTATAGATAAACAGTATATGTCCTAAAAAATTTTGAGTGATTCTTTCTAAAATTTCTTCCTAAGAAGAACGTGTTATTTGATAAAAGCTAGAAAGAAAATTTTAGCTAGAACATAAACTGATTACAAGATGTTATTTTGTTACAAAAGAAGAAGAAGGATTCTTATTTTTGCATTCTTAACAAAGTTGGAAAAGTCTTGAGTTGTATCTTTTTATACTTGATCTTCAAATTAGACTGTTACCCCTTGATTTTGCTCTCTTGACACGTGTTTGATCCTATTTTTGTGTCCTTGGAAATGTCATCTAGAAGACTAGCTTGGCTGTGTTAGAGCGACTTTTGCAGTTCTAAACTATTGTCAAATATGGTTTCTAAGTAAAGCTTTTGAAACTACATTTTAATTTTGGATATGATTTTTGAACATTTTCTTCTAAAAGTTGGAATAGTTAGCCAAGTTAAAAAGTAACATGTCATTGTCAACCTTTTTTAGGAGTTGACTTAATTCAAAATTTGAAATTTCCTTCATTTTCTACAAAGCGTGCATGGTTTTTGAATATGCGTGCTTTCTAATGAGGTTTTTTAGTTTTTGATCTTCTTGTTGATCTTTATTTCTTCAATCTAAACTTGATAGGAATCTTTTCATCAAGATTGAGGACTATAGTCATAACTTGCTTCAGGAAAAAAGCTAGATTTCTCCATTGAGTAGCATTTCTGAATGCGTGAACTATTTTTTGAAGATTTGGACTTAGTTTTTGAACTTGAAGTTCACTGTTAGAACTATTTTTCACATTATTGAGATTTTGAATCTCTTTGAATAAGATTATAATCATATTAAAACATGACATTGTGAAAAATAACTCGTTGATTGAACCAGTATGTTTTCTAGAATGGTCCAGTTAAATGCTATCGAAACTCAAGTAAACTATTAGTTTATTCTTCAAAACATTTTAACAGAATTTATTTTGTTGTTACTCAAAACTTAAGCTATAAAACTTTTTAAAGGGTTCTGAAGCTAATAGCCTTCACCTGCACCACTTATGCCAACCAATGTAGATGTTGTTCTTCCTCCTGCGCCAGCTCCTACAGGAATTGTTCTAGTAGTACCATCTCCCTCTTCTGATGATGACACAGCCATTGGTTTCAACTCCTCTTTAGGAAGTGATGCCATTGTTCTAATAGTGAATGGTTTTCACTAGAGTACCATGATACCCAGGAATCGCCAACTAACTACACCATGTTAGGACTAGCATTATAGACATCCATTGATTAGTATACTTGATTCGGATAGGACCCTTTTTATACATATTCTTTTGATGGGTTTTACTCTAGAGCATGTTTTTATGTTATATTTTGATGTATTTTGGGGCGGTCCTAGTGTAGACTCTTTTGGTACACATACAATGACTGATGGATGACTGTATATACTATATATATATATGTACTGATGAGGTATGATCCTCTAGTTGTATATATGAAGGCTACTGATGGCCTTAGCACTCTTAGAATCTAATGATAAATTTTTGTACATTCTTTTCTTTCTTCTAAATTTTTTATTATGTGTCACCTAGCACTGATACTTCATATTACTTAAAAATCAACAAGATATACTTTATTTAATAAAGAATTAGGATCACAATGATTCAATTAATATATTGTGTAGGAATATGATACATATTACTGCCTTCTTAATTACTGTGTTGTGACCTAAGTAACACTATAATTAAGGAGGGATTACATTCACCACCAAATAACATATGTTGTAGTATTCCATATTGACATTACCTTGTAACTTGTCAAGGAGAAATTAGGATTGTGTTGTAAATTGGGAATTTTGACATATTAGAAGTTGGGGATAAATCAGGAATTTCATTAAATTTGTATATTTGTTAAATGAAATTTCATATCATATTATAGGATTTGGTTCCTCTAAAGTGAGGAGATTAATAAAATGCAAAAGTTATGTGTTAATTACTTTTAAATTATTTAGTGTAACCCTTATACAATGAAATTTATGTTAGCTCCAGAATCCTTCCAAGAAGTGATAATGAGCTTTGAATGACAACAAAGCCAATTTAAAGAAAATATTTTGAACAATGACTAATGGTTGTCTTGAGTTTCTTATAAGATTAAACAAGTTGTATCATTTAGCATATCAAGGCTTAATCAAACGAGGATATATTTTACTTTCCATGTGCAAATATGTTTTATCTCATAGTAAGAGATATGAACTGAAAAAGAAAGTAAAATTATACCCTTATTCAAGCTTAAAATAGCTAACGATTGGAAGAAGAAATCAATGCAGCAAGAAACCAAGTTTTTGAGTCTTCAAAAAGTAGTACTCGACATCAGAATGTATATTTACAATGAAGATATCAAGAAAACTCTGAGAACTAGGTGTTACACTATATTCAATCTGCATAATCGCAATTCTTTCATCATCATATAACTTGGATTGAAGACCTAAAGATCAAAGAATCATCAAAGATTTGTTACTGCACATCAGAAAAATCACTTCATTGTGGAATGCTGAACATTACTGGAAAAGAAAAGAAATTTGGATTTTTGAAATTCAAATTTAAAGTCAAACCCAATGTCGAAAGTGGCGTGTCATTTCTTCTGCCAACTGGATTAACCTTCCCCAGCTTCTAGAAGAAAGAGTTCAGAAACCATGTTCAGAAAGCAAGAGTAGTTTCTGAAGGGACATCAGAAACCTCAATGCCACAACGGCTTCTACAACAGATCTGACAAATTGTCAGCCTATCCTTCTAGACTGCTTTTCCAAGACATAAATGGATGATCAGCACGTGTCACTTGGAGATCTAACCAAGGGAAACAGCTACAAAGAAGACCATCTTTATATAGAGATGCTGTTCTCAAACGAAACAAAAGAAACTCTACACAAGAAGAGAAAACTTTATAAAAATCTCTCCTCACATCCAGTAAGGTTCATATCATTATGTAATCAGATTCCTTACTTGTAAAAATCTTCTTTCTACTTTCTTAAATAGATTTATGTTCTTCCTAGGAAGAAATAATAGAAAGAAGTCATTTAAGTTATCTCAGGTTATTCAGGTGTATTGTTAAGGAAACTTGAGTGTAGGTTAGTTTGAGTGGTAACCAAATACAAAACCTTTGTATCCTCGATCCAATAGTGATTGGTGTGAAATAGCTTAGAGAAGCTAATGTAAAAGTACTTGCAACATGACAATGAGGTGTTCTTACTGGTCACGGCTAAGCTTGGAGAGACTACTTAGAGACTAGTTTCAACGGGACATGTAACATATGGTTTACTTGTCATGGGTTCAGCTTGAAGAGGCTGGTGAATAACTACTTGGTTCAGCTTGAAAAAGATAGTGAATGACTACTTAGGTTTGTGATAGTAGGGGTCATCTACTGGTTACAGGTGTTAGCTTAGAAAAGCTAGTGAATAACTACTTGGTTCAGTTTGGAGAGGCTGTTGAATAACTATTCAATTTGTGACAGTAGGGGTTGTCTGCGAGTCACAAATGAGAGTTTGGGAAGACTAATGTAAAGACTATTCAATTTTTCTTTCTCGGGTTGAGCAAGGTGTTTAGCGGAATCTCAACATGTGTTGAGTACTAGATGTAGGCAGATTTGGCTGAACCAGTATAAAAATATTTGTGTCACATCTTCTTCTCTTTAAACTCCTTTATTTTTCTCTATTATGATTTACTATTGAACTTATGCTGGTATAAGGCTTTAAGGTTTTATGCTATTTATTGTTTACTTTAGAAATTTACTTTCTCAAACTGCTAGCTACATTTTCACTAGACTACAAGTTTCATACTTGATTGTATTTTTGGTTAAAGGTTTTAGATATGCAAAAAAACTAAAACACAATTCAACCCCCCATTCTTGTGCGTATTTATACCTACAAGTTATTCATCAAAGGATGATTAATACCTCGCTTTCACGTTTTACCAACCTTTGGAGGAACCAAACCTTATATCACAATTAAAAAGTTAATAAGTTCTTATACTATAAATACTTGACGGACACTATTGTGCTGGTCAAGTCGCTTTTTTTTAATGTAATTTGTATGCATTATCAATCTCTTAATAATCTTCATATTCTTTCCTTTATCATCTTCTCTTGTCCTCCTTACAACTTCTTTGGCAAGAGATTAGAAAATGTAAAAAAGAAAGGTAAAAATGTTAGAAAATTGAAACTCAACATTTTAACCATTAGATTATAACCCATTTGAAAAGCATGCAGAATCAATACAAAAATGGAATCTTCATCCAAAAAGGAAAATTAAATACTTGTAGAGAAAAAAAAAGGAAAAGATATTCCTGATCATGCTATGCATCTGGATTATTGGAAGCGATATGTCAAGAACTTCATGTGTTCATGCTGAAACAACCAGAAAGCATTGAATTTTTTTTATTTAAACTTAACAAAAAAAATGCACCATCAATACTTCAATTTAACCATGAAAGATATTATTCCTTCATCAAAGGTTGTAGGATAGTTAATAAAGAAAAAAAGCATATACATCCATCTCTTATTCATGAACAATAGAAATTGGAAACACATTGATCATTGTTGTGTTCAAAACAAACTATAGTAGCAAATAGTTACTTGCACATTTTGTGTCATGAGGATTTTTGACATACAATTCAGTGCCCAATATGTGAGCTAATATAGTGTTGTAAATTCTTCCATTAGAAAGATATCATCTTCAAAACATGTATTAGGATCAAACGATTTTGGATCAATGCCTATAATATTATACATTTTAATTATGTTTTTATATGCTCCAAAGAAAAGAGAAAAATTAAGTATAATTGCTTATTAAGATGGACTTCATCATCATCCAATAAGATCCTCTAATGCAAATTGCATAGTAAATTGTATCCCTATCATACTATCATGGTGAAAAGACTGAGAAAGTGAAAAAATGAAAGAAGAATGAAAATATATTGGGTAGTTTGGAATCTTTATTTAATGGCAAAGGAAGATGAAAAACCACCTACGATAATGCAATATATATATATATATATACACATATATACACACACACAATTTTAACCTTTTATAAATTGTTAAAAATTTTTGAGCAACAGCAAAATTGGAAAAAAATTGGACACAAAAAGAGGAAATCATCTTTATATATGTAACTAGTGTAGTGCCCACACTTTGCATGGGAGAAACAATAGTATTATAGTGTAGTTTCTTAACACTATGTATAAGAATAATGACCAAGATGATATTGCATTAGGTGTAAATAAGTAATATGTAATCATGATTTTTTTTTCGTTCTTGTAATATTAATGGCCAACATAAGAAGATCTGTAACGACTTGTCTATCTATATTTTCTCTGATAAAATAATTAATTGTAAGTAATCAGTAGGGATTTTAAAAATTTCAATCGACACAGTTAGGATCAGAACAACATAAGGATTTTGTAAAAAAAAATAAAAATTAATTAAATATTAATAAACATTTAGAATAATAATATTTTAATTAGTAATATAGGATGGGATCTTATAAATGATATTAGGACAAAATAAAAATTAGGATAAGGTTAAAATGATAATTTTACCCGATAAAGTTTTTTTTTATGTCAATCGGGTACTAAAATGCTAAGAAACGGTACACCAAAATAGTAATAACCTGTGTACCAAAACATCTAAATTGGTTCAACTAATGGGCATTATCATATCTTAAATAAATTTTTACTTAGAATAATGAAATAAATATAGATATTCCTAACACTGATAGAAGGCATATTGATATGGAAATAGAAACTCCTTTACTTTCTCTCCAAGGAAGTACGTTTATAAAAAGGAAAAAAGGCAAGGAAATTTCATTTCTTTCTCGGTTAGGCACATCACATGTTTCTTTCTTCTTGCCTTCACTTTCTTCCATTTTTGCTTCATGAAACTCAATGAAACCTTTTAGTCTTTCAATGATACACTTAGACATACACTTAAACTAACTTCAAGAACACATCCTCTTCATCAAACTTAAATCAAAAACTTGTTTTTCCCTGCACTTTGGGTCCTCATAGCAATGCACAAAGGTGCTGAAACAGAGGGGTTTGGAGGTTGATTGGAAAGGAAAAACTAGAGAAAAACTTGGAGGGAGGTAGGAAAATTATTCTAGTCTTTTACTTCATGATGTTTAACTATTTTGTCAAGATAAGTGCTTGAATTTTTTGTGGTTATGTTGCTGAAAAATCTGAAGCTAAATTTTAGAATTCCTAATAGATAGAGTTGTGATGAGATTATGTATATTGGGACCTCAAATTTTATTGCAGAATTTATAAGTGCTTGGACTATGATGAAATCTTGTGTGTTGGAATTTTTGATTTGCTGGAATTGTATGTGTTGAATCCTTACAACATTAATTCTTGTGTTATGTGATATAATAGGTGCTGGAATTTTATTAATTGAATTATTTACAGCATTAGCTCTTGGTTTGTATGATATAATAGGTGCTCTAAGTGGGTATGTGCTAGAATTTTATGTGCTGAAATATTTACAGCATTAGTTCTTAGGTTATGTGATATTGAGATACATATTAATCAAAGCTTGAGAAGTGGCAGCAGAACTTGGCTTGTATCTTCAAGATTTAGAAGAAATGGTTGTCCAAGGAATGATAATTTATAGTAGAAATAATTTGAGATCCATCACAGGAACTTGATTCAATGGTGGAAAGAATTGATAAGAATTATTGCTAACTAAGGGATGTAACAAAAAAAATTTCATAGTATAAAATCTGTTAAAAACCTAGTAGACTTTTCAGAAAAACATCGCAACAGTATACCAAATGTTATGGGAAATATCTCATAAAAGTTAAAGAGAGGCATTATACATATTCAAGAGATTTTAAGAGAATTTTGTACAAATGATAAAAGCGTACAGAAAGAAAGGAAACTTAAGAAAATAAATCTTGTGCAATGTAATTTGCTTAGTGGTAAGCTCATGGATTCACGGGTAGTAGTAGACGTGCTACGCCCTTAGAACTATATTAGGTTGTAATCGCGACGACGTTACATCGTTATGAGGAAAAGGATGTATTGAGAATAGCGAGGCTACTCTAGATGAGATGTAGTAAACGTACTCCATCTAGTGACTATATCAGGTTGTAACGTGATGGCGTTACATCGTTGACAGTACGATCCAAAGAGAAGTATATCAGAAGAGTCCTATGAGTTTTACCATTAAGTTCAAAATTTTCTAATAAAATTAACATAAGAAATAATGATTCTAACTAATGAAACCATTATATAAATAACTGAAGTACTTTGCTTATCTTGTATTAAGTTGAATATCATTGAGTAGTAGACTGGTACATTTTCCTACTGGGAATCATTGATTCTCATCCCTGCTGTATGATGTATTTTATATAGATGGCTTCAATCGTGCTCCGTCTCGAGATGCCTAAGCAACAGTGGCACTACAACCTAGAGTTGGGGTCACCGTATCTGGTTGCTGAGTCTCGTATCCACCTTATTTATAGACATAGCATGACCTAGATTTCCTTATATTATATGACCATCATAGGCTCTTATGTTTGACCTTTTGAAGAGCCACTGACTGAGGGAGTTAGATTTATCTGTCTGTAGCAGCTTATATTTTTGTTAAGCCCTAACCAGGACTAGGTGGTCACTGTGAGGACCAGGGTAGGGTTGTTTATAATATATATGTAATTAGGTATGAATGTGTATAGTATGACTGTGTGACTTAACATACTATGGATGTGATATAAGATGTAAATTATCATGTGACCGACTTCTTAGGATGCGCATTACATTTTCGCTATTCCTATAAGTTGACTATCACATTGTGAGTAAACTTGTGTTGAGACAAGTTAGTATAGTTTTTAGTGCAAGGCTCATATTTATTACAACTTATACGTGTATATTTCATATAGTGTAAGGAAATGCAAATATATAAGTTATGGGTAACGACTACTTACTGTAATGTTATGACTCGAGCATAGCACTATAGTAGGGAGGGTGTTACAAGATCAGCAAAGGAAACTAGCCAAGAATGAGATCAGCGTTATAACTAAGATAGTAGCAAAATTCAAAGACCAGCAAAGGAATGAAAATGCAAGAAAAAAGGATAGAATTAACAGCAGTATTGGAAAAGAAAAGCCATTATTTCGATTACATGCATTATAGTAATATTATATAGCTAATTTTATACTACCACATAAAGTATTTATTTTGAAATGGAAGTGACTTATATCGACAATTATATAGTCAAAACAACAAAAAACATGCGTTTATAATAGAGCATGATATTATGAGTGAAGTTTTGCTTCAATGTGTGTATTTCTTGTACCAATTATTGGAAAACTCTACAACAGATGCAGCAACCACAACAGTCAGTTTTATAACACAAAACATCTTACACTTATATTCTAAAATTAAGGCAAGTGTTGCAAACCATTACTATAGTACAATCTAATAAACTTCCAGGTCTTCAAAGACATCATATCCATCATTAGTAAGAGGACCAATGCATGATTTCTACTGATTTCCATTTCAATGCTTCTAAATTCAAAAGATTAATTGTATAAACTTAAACATGGTATTAAGGAATTAGAGAAGTATAATTTTTGTTTTAATTATTATGCAAAAATGGAGTAATCCCAAATTAAACATTTCTTTATCCATAACAGGTATACTTTGATGTAAACAACCCATATAAAATGTCATCAATTAACTTCCTTTGCCCTTCATTAGCATCCTGCCACTCCATTTACAATCAATGATTTGATCAATCAATTTAAATATGAGAAATGATAGGTGAACATCATTATACATCCACCATGTACTTACACCCAGCAAAAGGACAAAAGAGCATATAAAGAGAGTATAGATACAAAGGGGCATTTTAGGGAAAAATAGAAAAGGAGAATAAAAAAGAAACGTGCACATGTGGCGTTGTACAAAGCAAAAAGGTAGGAAAAGGCTCATTTTCACCGCTCACTCTCACCAACCCTACTTCTAAAAGCTTCCATTGTTTGTCCATCATTCGTTCATCGCTCCCACCCCCTCATAGCTATTGTTGTTGGTATCGTGCAGGGGAAGAAGAAGAAGAGCATAAAACCAGCTCTCGTTCTTGCCATAGCTCATGTCATCCATGGTTTTGTAAAAATTTTGTGAGGAAATGTAGGAGAGGGAGCTTGAAAATGAGTTTTTGACAGTTGTTCAAGAGGTGTGAAGGCATTTTTGTTTATATTATAAGGTATGTGAGTTCATCTTTTCCAATATGATTGTTTACGTGTTTGTGGTTGATGTCAGAAAATATGGTTTTATTTATTAAAATATGTTAAGCAAGAAAAGAAAATGGGAATGGCTATGTTAGAAGCTGGAAGCCAACATTGAGTGCAAACGTGAGGTGTAAATGCCATGAAGGAAGTTGTAAACCTCTTCAAAGATATTGTAAACTCATGAGAAAAATGTTGTAAACCCATGAGGAAAATGTTGTAAACCCAGAAGCAAAATGTTGTAAACCTATTAGCAGAAAGTTGTAAACCTTTTCAAAGATGTTGTAAACTCCTATTATACATTGTTATTTATGTATGTTTCATTTGTATTAGTCTCTTCAGTACAAAAAAAAGTGGTAAGGGCTTTGTTAGAACTTGGCAGTTAGTGTTAATAATGTAACGGTGATCCCATAAATGCATGGATGGAAGCTGGAAACCATTAGTAAAATGTTGTACAGTCATGAGCAAATCATGATAAACAGTTTTTAAAATGTTGTAGATCGAAGAATTTATGCATGGGTAGTATTTTTTGTTGTATTTTTTATCATATTCTTTTCAAGAAAAAAACAAATTGCGAATGGATCCGTTACAAGTTTTAAATCAGTGAAGGAAAAATGGTATAAACCAGTTTATGAATTTGTGGGAAATAATTGTGAAGTGCTTTAGTTTTTGTTGTAGGTTTGTTGATATAAAAAAGTACACAAAATGGAGAATACAATGAATATTGATGCTGATGTTGATGTGGAAGTGCAGATAGATCATCCTGAAGTGAATCACGAGATGGAGATGCCTGGTACTAGGATGGTATTTAATTTAGATGAGGAAGTGCGAGCATTCTACAAAAAATATGCAAGCAATATAGGTTTTGAGTTCAAAGTAAGAAATTCAAGGAAGGATTCAGATGGTCAATTAAATTACATGTTACTTTCTTATTCACGGGAGGGAAGACATGCCTCAAAAACCCCTAGAGCATTAAGAGTGCGGCCTACTAAGCAGGCAGAATGTGATGCAAAGATCACCGCAAGCAAGACAACAGATAGTAGATGGTGCATTAATAAAGTTGTGCTTGATTACAACCATGTTGTTAGCCCAACCAAGAAAAGAATGCTGAATGCCCACAAGAGCTTAAGCCTCCATGTGAAGAGGGCTATTGAATTGAGTGATTCTGTAGGGGTTAGGATAATGAAGATATTTCAAACTCTTGTGAAAGAATCTAGTGGTTATGAAAACTTATCATTTGGTGAAAGGGAAGTGTGGAACTACATGGGCAAAAAGAGGCATGCAATTGGTAAGGGAAGCGATGCAAAAGGCTTGATTGAGTACTTTTCAAAGATAAAGGCAGAGAACAGTGATTTCTGGTATGAGATAGACCTAGATGATGAGTTTCACGTAAGAAATATATTTTGGGCCGATGCAAGGAGCAAAGCAGCATGCGAGTATTGTGGGGATGTTAGCTTCGACACAACATACCTAACAAATAAATATGACATGCTGTTTGCTACTTTTGTGGGAGTCAATCACCATGGGCAATTAATTGGTTTTGCTTGGATTTGGCCTAGTGTTAGCTGAAGATACTGATTCCTTTGTCTGGTTATTTCATAGTGGATTACATGCATGTTTTCTAAGCCACCTAGTGGTATTGTGACTAATTAGTGCAGGGCGATGGAGAAGGCGATGGGGATCATTATGCCACACACTCGGCACAAGTGGTGTTTATGGCATATAATCAGACTCACGAACCTTTGATCTCTATTAAAAAGACCAGTTTGTAAATTTCAAGGTTTTTCAATTTTAGCCAGAATTAAAATTGGTGGCGACTCCCATTTTATTGAAATTTTATTTTAAAATCGATTCATCATCCCCTCATTGCGGTGCCCTCCGGGCACATTGTGACAATTTGGCGACTCCACTAGGGACATTTGAGAGTCAAGCCTATTAGAGTAAATTATGCAAATATTTATAATTTTATTATATTTATTTTTCCCTATAATAACTCTTTTTATTTTATTTTTATTTTTTTGTGTAAATAATTGTCTTCCTTTTGTAAATATTTGTTCATTTTATCTGTAAATATTTGTTATCTTAGGATAGAGATTTTATGTTTGTATAAATTTGGAACCTTAGGGTAGAAGACATTTTGTATATATATGTGCCTCTTTGATTTGTTTTGCAGGAACGTATATAGTGTTTAGGATTACAAGGTTTGTATGCTATTTGGACTCTATACCCGAGCCTTGGAAAGCCCTAGGGCAAGAAGGGGTTTTGACACTGTTATTGTGAGGCTTATGCTTCCCTAACAGTCGTTGACTCATCCGCTCAGGTTGTTACTGGAACTATAGGTTGCCATATTGTGACTTTCATGTCCCTATGATTTCACTCATGGAACTAGGTCTTTATCCTATTGGTAAAGGCAACCTAGGGACCACAATCTTTTAGGGGTCTAGATCCACCCAAAAGCTGTGCACTGATAAAATGACGCTAGATGCCTACCTCAAATAGGGTTGACCATAGAACCAAGTATTAGACTCCACCCTATTAGGACACAAGGGAGCGTACTTCTTTTCTTTTTCCATCTTTTACACATCATGCATTTGTGGTATCATACAACATTCATCATGGACATTACAACATGCATTATCAATTTGTGTATAAATAATTCATATTTCAATCATGCATGACATTCACATTTTTCTCATTTATCATGTTCATTTAAGCATAAAAAGAAAGAAAGAAAAAAGATCCATTTTTTTTATTATTCATGCATTCACTTCATGCCCATGCATATTTATTTTACTCATGACACACATCTCATTCATTTTCTCTTCTTTTGAAGGATCTGCTGGTGGCAAAAAAACAACATCATATTAGACACTAAATGATGGAAAGAGCACAATATACTAGCAATGTATCCAACTTGAGGAAGCATTTGAATGTGATGGGAAACACCAGTTCTCTGGGAAATTTATGTCGGTTAAGCCAGTTGCTACCCAATGAAAACAGAAAAGCTTTTTCAAATAAATATGGGTCAATTCTAGATTTGTTATTTATATCAGTGGAAACTTCCACCCTCAATGTTCTTGCTCAGTATTAAAATCCCACTTTGAGATGTTTTGAGCTACCAAATATGGATATTACCTCCACCATTGAAGAATATGCCTGCATGTTAAAATTACTAGGGAGAAAAAATACCTCTATTTATTTTCATCTAGAACAACCTATTTCAGGTGGAAAGGTAGTAGAGCTATTCAGTGAATTACTGGGTGTATCAGTGGCTCAAGTGAAGTTGACGAGACATTCAGAGTCAAAGGGGTGACAAAAATCTTCATAGAAGGACATTTGAGAGACTTGGGGCATCGAAAAGAGTGAGTTACTTTTGTAAGAGTGCTGGCTTTTGCTATCTATGGGCTGATATTGTTTCCTTCTGCACCAGACATAGTTGATCAAGCTACCATGGATGTTTTCTTTGCTGTTGAAAATAAGCAAAGAAATCCAATTCCTGCTGTGTTGGCTGAAACATTTCTGACTTTGAATTTCTGCCATCAGAAACAAAAAGGAAAGCTTTGATGTTGCCTACACCTCTTGTACATGTGGATCATCACACATATGTATGCAAGGAATCACATCAGAAGTGTCTCAGACCCACTAAAAAGCTTTCATCATATCCCAACAAAGCCAAAAGAAGACCATGAGTGGAAGGCTGAATTTGATAATGTAAAAGAACAGTCATTCAAGTGGGTTTGTCCATGGTATAAACATGAAAGAGGTGACATCATTCTCAGCTGTGGAAATTATCATAGCATACCATTGATGGGTCCAAGAGGTTGCATATCATACACTCCAGCAATAGTACTCAGACAACTTTGTTGGACACAAAAGAAGCCGCGGGATGAGCAATTGAGTGGACTTTACTTCTGGTACAAGGAAGGTGAACACACTAAGAAGTTATCACGAGAAGTTAAAGAAGCATGGAGAGATATTCATATGGCCGGAAGAAATGAGTTAGGTAAACCACTTGTGATCAGTACCCGCGAGTATGTCACATGGAGAGAAACAAGAGAAGTACCTCAAGCTGTCCCTAGCTCTCTTCATGGAAAAAGGAATGATCCTCAATTGGCTAAATAGATGGAGGTCATGAAAGCACAAATGAAGCTCTTGGAACAACAAAAGCAGGCAGCAGAACTAGAAGTTGTCATTACTCGAAGCCAATGTGAGAAGAGAGATAAGCTGATTGAACACCTGAAAGATGAGCTTGCTGATGTCTCTAATCAAAAGAAGCAAAGACAGGAGATCCAGAACCTTGAAAAGCAAGTCCAAATGATGGCTAATGAGAAGAATAAGTTTATAAAGCATATTAGCCAACTAAACAAAGAAAACCAAGAATTGAAAATGAAGATTGGTGAGCAAGAACAAATGAAAGAAGAACTGGAAGTTGAAATGCAAGGACAAAAAGAAGAATTGGAGTTAAAGATAGAAAAGTTAAATGCATCTTTAGTACAGGCTAAAGAAGAATGTGATCAAGAATGGGCTCGTTTCATGAAATGTCAAAACCAACTTCTGAATACAGAAGATGCGGGAAGGTTCTGGAAGAAACAAGCTGGTGATTGGGCAATGAAGGCTGAAGAATGGAAAGGAAAATACACAAGCTAACTGAGGAATTTGATCATCATATTCCGAAGTTCATTTACCATTTCGAAAAAGCAGAGAAAGAAGTTCAAAGGAATTTCAAGCTTCATTTGCCAAATGAAATGAGTGATTTCATGAACCTGAGTAAAGGCCTTGCTAGAGGTCTTAAGAGAAAGAGAATGGCCATTCTTGACTCAACTATGATGTAACTGTACTCTTTTTGAATAAATGAAATAAATTTGACTTTCCCGATTCCTCTTCAAATAAACTTGGAGGACTATATTCATCGTGGAGCAAAATCTCCTTCGGATATATTGTTAATTACATTTTTACCTTATAGAATTTTTTCTTCTGTGTAGAATGTAAGAAAGAGAATCAAGTTCTACATTGCTAGTATGCTCCTAACAAAGTATATTGTGGAATGATAATCCCTTATACTTAAATCCATCACATATCCTGTCTTATGGACATTATGTCCTCTGAATAGGATATGAATCAAATTCGATATTGTCAAAATAAATGTGATTCTTTGCCATCAAAGGATCTTTAAGTTTTTACCATTTGTTTATCTTTTTTTACTTTTTGTGAAGGTTATCCAACATTGCTCCTTCAAAGAAAGCTTTGTTAAGTACCAGTGCATCAGCTAAAGAGCCGTACGAATTAAGATCCAGAGTTGAGAAAGAGAAAGCTGAGAAAGCTACCAAGGATAAAGGCAAGAAAAAAGCTATGGCAGCAGACAACGTTACCAAGGGAAGGAATTTGAGTCAAGAAATTGATGACCTCAAGGAAATGGTAAAGTCCATGTTTGGACCGGAATTCAAGAAGTTCATTGTTGATACAATGAATATGGCCAAGGTGAATGCTGAAAATGTTGAGCATGAGGAACATGCGGGGTATGAGAATGATGAAGGAGCTGGATCCGCAAATGAAACTGCAAGGGAATTGGAACGACTAAAGCTAAAACAGGAGTTACAAGAGAGTATGCAGGAACAATTCCGAATGCTATGTGGGCCGAACCCCTATGGCTCAATGAGTATTAGTGATCTGTGTTTGACTCCCAGTGTGGTTATTCCCAAAGACTTCAAGATACTTGAACTCGTCAAGTTCGATGGTAGCACCAATCTTATTATGTATCTGCGAATGTATTGTACGAAGATGGGAATGTGGTCAAAGGATGAGAACTTCCTAACAAGCTTTTTCCCAGAGAGTTTGGAAGGTGCCACATGGAAATGGTATATGCAAATAGATCGAGCACAAATCAGGTGTTGGGAAGACCTAACTCAGGCTTTCATAAACCAATACAAATTTAACTTGAATGTTGCACCCACTAGAGATCAGCTGAAAGGGATGAGGAAGAAGGAAAATGAGTCTTTTAAAGAATATGCCCAGAAATGGAGGGTCATGGCTGGAAGGGTTGTCCCACCAATGTTAGAGCAAGAAATGTGCTCTTATTTCATTCATACACTGGAAGGTCCTTTTTTCAAGAATATGCTGGGGACCCTTGTTAAAGAGTTTATCGATTTAGTCAAAATCGGAGAAAGGATTAAGACTAACATCCAAGAAGGGAAGATAGAGATAGAAGCAAGTGAGTCTCAATCAAAGAAAAGTTCCCATTTTAAGAAAAAAGAGAATATCGTTAACTACATCCACTCTCAACAACCCACTCCCTGACCAAGCCACTATCCCACTTACCTACACACACAACACCCATCTTACCAACAATATCCATCCCCAAGAGCCATTTCACCACAAATATCATATACACCGCAACCCCACCAAATCAACCACGTCTCCTATCCACGACCTTATACACCAACGACCCCTAGACCTCGCCAAACACCACCCCAGACCTACCAGACAAGTAATTCTTTCATAACTCCTTCACCATCCAATACCAACAACACACATAGACCTCCAATGGAGAACCGACCCTTACCCAATTTCCACATGAGCCATGTCAAGCTGTTTAAACACTTGTGTAGAGACAACTTGCTAGGCCTACATCCGGGGAAGACCTTTGTGCTACCATATCCTAGGTGGTACAATCCAAATCAAATATGTGATTACCATTCCAATTCCCCGGGACACTCAGTTAAAGATTGTTATGGGTTTAGAAGTGTAGTATGGCGTTTAATTGATCCTGGTGCCATTAAGTTGGAAGAGGAATCAAAACCACACATAAGGAACAACCCGTTCCCCAATCATGGTGGAGGATAGGCGAATTCTATCTGCTGTGGGGAGATTACAAGTCAAGGAGTGGAGAATGCCAAGCTCCCGATGAAGGAGATCTTGGAAGCACTAAAGAGGGCAGGTTACGAGATGGAAGTTGAAGGAGAGAAAGGTAAAAGGATGGTGAAAGGTGATGAAGTTAATCTATTCTGTGAGTGTTCTGGAATAAAGCACCACATAGAGGAATGTCCAAAGCTGAAGCTCTATGTCGAAAGAATGATCAAACTAGGGGTACTGGAGATACCAAGAGATACCAAACAAAGTGTCAATATGATTCATCGTACACCCCCTGTTTTTAAAGTCTACAACCACGAGCCAGCACTTGTTTTCAAAGTGGCCAAGCCATTTCCTTATAAAAGTGACCATGCAGTCCCATAGAAGTATGAAACACTAGTGGAACCCAATTCATTAATGATATCTTCCAGTCAAAGAGCAGTACCTGTATTCAAGGTATCTAGTTTGCCTTCTTATCTTACCACAACTGCAATGTCCGATAAGCCAGAGGTAATTGGAGAATCTAGCAATAGAGCTTGTTCGGAACCCTCTGCAACGGAGTCAATAACAAATGTTGCAAGAATAGGAGGAATGACGCGGAGTGGCTAGTGTTATACCCTTGAGAAGTTATTAAAGGATCCCCAAGTAGCACCTGTAAAGGAAAATAGAGAAAAGACCCAAGAAGATGAAGAAGAGGAGTTCTTAAAGATAATGAAACAGAGTGAGTATGATGTGATGGATCAACTGAAGAAAACACCGGCAACGATCTCACTTTATTCCTTAATCTTATCTTCGGAGGCTCACCGTAGTGCAATAAAAAAGGTGTTGGATCAAGCATACGTGTCCAAAGACATAACCCCTGATAGGGTTGAAGGAATTATGGGTGCTATCAGAACAGCTAATGCCATCACCTTCACAGAAAATGAAGTCTTTCCTCATCCAGCAGGGCACCCAAAGGCGCTCCACATCACCCTGAAATGCCAAAGTTGCAATATCGCAAAAGTATTGATTGATGGAGGATCAGCCTTCAATGTGCTTCCTTACTTCACTTTGCAACAACTCCCAATTGATCCCTCAGTTATTGAACCAAGTGGAACCATTGTTAAGGCATTTGATGGGTCTTTGAGGGAGATCATGGGAGCCATTGATCTTCAGCTGCAAATTGGGCCAACTACCTCTGTGACTAGATTCCAAGTAATGGATATTGAACCAGGATATACGAGGCTGTTAGGCAGACCTTGGATTCATGAGGCAGGTGTTGTTCCCTCTACGCTTCATCAGAAGGTAAAGTTCATAGACAACGGCAAACTCATCACTGTCAAAGGGGAAGAAGAGTTGTTGGTGACTAAATCGGTGTCAGTGCCATATGTTGATTGTGCTGAAGACACTCTCGAGGTATCATTCCAAAACCTTGAGATAGCAGATCCAGTGGAATCAAAATGTGATATGCATCAAGTAGTTGCTCGAATAATGTACAAAAATGGATTTGAAGAAGGAAAAGGATTAGGGAGTTAGCTGCAAGGAATCAAGAACCTAATCTCACTTCCTGACAATCCTGGGAAGTTTGGTCTCAGGTATGAAGCCGCAAATGATCAACAGTCTTTTGAATTTACTAAGAAGAAAATCCCACATATTAGGGATACGTTTCTTGTACCTATAGAAGTAATGGTGATAGAAGCAGATGAAGCTGTCAGCACCCTTGGAGGAACCAGGGAGATACCTCGGCTGATTTACCCTAGTCTCGAGCCTTTAAATAATTGGGATTCTGTGCCCTTAGATGATTTGTTGTATGTTGAGTAATGGATGCTTTAGTTACTTTGTTGTACTTCAATTTCAATTGAATAAAATGATTATGCATGGTTTTCTTTTCTATTCTCTTTTCATCTTCTTATTTGTCTTTTTTTCATTTATTTATTTCGGGTCTCATCTTGATTCCAGGGACTCATCCCCTTCAGATTCGCTATCCTATGCAAATGATTGTGAAAACCCATTAATTGATTCTTGCGTTACAACAGACTTGAATAAAAATGAACAAGATGAAAATCCCGAGTTGTGCCAACAATTTGCCAAAATCATAGATTCAATGGAGAAAGGGATAAATCCACATGATGAGATTGTTGAAATTGTGAATTTGGGAACTGATGAGGATAAGAAAGAAGTGAAAATAGTTGACAACCCAGAAAGAGAAGAAATGATTGCAGTATTCTGTGAATTCCTGGATGTTTTTGATTGGTCCTACAAAGATATGCCTGGGTTGGACCCAGAGATAGTGGCTCACAGGATTCCACTAATTGAAGGAATAGAACCTAAGCGACAGAAATTAAGAAGGATGAGCCCAGAAATGTCGCTCAAAATCAAAGAGGAAGTCAAAAATCAACTTGAAGCTGGTTTCTTGGAGGTTCCATTCTACCCGAAATGGATAGCCAATATAGTACCTGTGCCAAAGAAGGATGGAAAGATCCGAATATGCGTGGATTATCGAGACCTGAATAAAGCAAGCCCAAAAGATAATTTTCCTCTTCCACATATAGACGTTCTAGTTGATAACACAGCTAGAGGCTATCGATTCTCTTTCATGGATGGTTATTCAGGTTACAATCAGATCTTGATGGCAGAAGAAGATAAAGAGAAGACATCATTTGTCACTCAGTGGGGAGTGTTTTGCTATAGGGTTATGCCATTCGGACTAAAAAATGCTGGGGCGACATACCAGCAAGCGATGGTGACTCTTTTCCATGACATGATTCACAAGGAGTTAGAGGTGTATGTGGATGACATGGTAGCAAAGTCACAAGAAGGAGAAAGTCATGTTGCGGTGCTCAGGAAACTATTTGAACGGTTGAGGACTTACAAGCTACGACTGAATCCAGCAAAATGTACCTTTAGAGTGTCCACAGGAAAATTGTTGGGGTTTATTGTTAGCAAGAAGGGTATTGAAGTAGACCCAAATAAAATCAAAGCCATCCAGAACATGTCAGCACTCAAGACAGAGAAGGAAGTTCGAGGTTTCTTAGGCTAACTGAATTACATAGCGAGATTCATCTCCAATCTGACTTACACTTGCGAGCCGATATTCAAGCTATTGAAGAAGAATCATTCAAGCAAATGGGATGACAAGTGTCAAGAGGCCTTTGATAGGATCAAGAATTACCTTTCAAATCCACCTTTCTTAGTTCCGCTAACGTCAGGGCGACCACTCATACTATACCTCACGGTATTGCATGGGTCTATGGGGGCAGTATTGGGTTAGCATGACGAGTCTGGTCGAAAGGAGCAAGCTATTTACTACTTGAGCAAGAAATTCAATGACTGAGAGACTAGATGTCTGGCTATTGAGTAGACTTGTTGCGCACTAGTATGGACGGCGAAGAGATTATGACAGTACATGCTCTATTATACGACTTTACTCATATCTCGAATAGACCCCATGAAGTGTATCTTTGAAAGCCCGCATATTTCCCTGAGAATGTCCAAATGGCAAGTAGCTCTAGCAGAATTTGACATCAAGTATGTGACTGGAAAATCTATAAAAGGGAGTGTGATAGCTGATCACCTGGCTGAAAACCCGCTTGAAGAATATTAGTCTTTCCTGATGAAGAGGTCTTAGCAGTTGTAGAAGAGAACAATGAGAATAAAGAAGAAGATGATTTAGTGTGGAAGATGTATTTTGATGGTGCAGTCTGTAACACCCTAGTTATTAACCAAATACACCTAGGTTGAATCTGATTAATGACTAGACTTTACTCCTTACTTTGGTTCCTTCTTCATAATTTGAAAATACTTAGTGAAATTACGAGCCATTTTTTTTTTAAAAACATAATTGAAAACGTGAGCCGAGTACAACGTGAACGAGTAAGTGGAGTATAATAAGACGTTTAAGAATATATCACATCATATCACTTTGGCTCCATCATATAACATCCATAAACACATTATAGCATATATTTACATACAATAACCTCACTCAAAGGGTGGGTTATGTTCATACATCATTGTCTTATGCAAACCCATAAAAGAAAATATACATAAGGAAATACATGCCCCTAAACTAGATAACTCTATAAGCCGGGAAGGTTATCCTAAAACTAGGGTGCATGATCACACATAAGTCTACTAAGAACCCTCTATGGCCTTTATCGGCCGAAATGGGGGAATAAATCCGATCCATCGATGAGGCTCCCTCGGGAGGGGACACACGAGATGCACCATGTTGGGTCGCATGGACGGCCTTCTTGCTAACCTGGCTGAACAATCGCTTCCTCACTACCCTCTCTTACGCAGGGAGTAGGAGCAGAGCTCTCAGAATATACATGAGTAGAGTGTCTCCCGAAGGATCAGTTTAATATCTCGCCCCTCGGGAACATACTGAAACTGTGACAGCGGATGAAAGCGGATAAGAACGTAACATCCTTTCATCAAGTGGACGGGTGCATGTTCGAAACCATTTCATTGCCATAGGGAGAAGTAGGAGAAAATCGATAACTAGGGACGGGATGTGCAAAAAGGGCGACCTATGTAAATAAAAACACGAATGGCAAGCAAGACCTCCCTTCAAAATGATACGAGCGGCACCTGGATCATAGTGAAATTCCCAAGTAGGGGTATCAACCCAATGTGACGAATGTCGCCATCTGAATCTGGAGACAATGACGGAAATAAAGAAAAGGAGTGAGAATCTTGCTAAAGAATTCTCGGTAGGTACCTCCTTCTACGTTGTCATCATCAAAGTCCCGGGAACCTCGGGTTATTCTAAAATAGTGAGCATGCAAAGATTCATTTTAAATTCGACAAATACTTAACCGAGGTTCAGTCAATTTTTAATCATGCGCCTTATAATGCATCATAATCTTAACATGTCATATTTACAATGAACTTTTCCTTTATCATTACATCATATTGCTCATCATCATTATCAAATAACATGCATAAAAGAATGTCATACAATATTAGCTACACGTGGACATAATGCACATATTTCATTTCTTTAGTGCCTTAGGTGACTTAAAATCTTATCATCATCATTATTTTCCTTAGGCCACCCTATACTCCACCTTTGGGAGTAATTTAGGTTATGAGCTCATACTTTACTAGTCATTACTAGCATATACTTATCCCTTTGATAAGCTAAAGTCCCGACTCTACCCTTTTGAGAGAATCGGGTTGGGGCTAAAATCACCTTTCACCACCTATAGTCCTGATGGTTCCAAAGGATCATTTTCTTATAAGTTTAAGTCACCATTAAATCTTTGCATGTTATATCACAATAGAATTCATAAACATCATAACATTTTCTTATTTATAGTCTTAAACTAGAATAATATATATCAACTCGTAATCATGCATATGGGAGATTCCCAGAAAGAGAGGTGGGTCATAATGGACACGCTTAAATACCAAGTCTTTCCTTAGCCGTAACCTTTCCAAATTACACTTTTACAATGATACACTTTTCTTTCTAGCAACAAAGGTAAATTTTACATAATAAAGAATATTTCATGTATACATTCTCATTATTTGCAACAAAGAACTATAACATGCAAGCCAGAAATCATTCAATGATATCAAGTACTTAATAAGCATCCAATCCTTACATAGAATTATCAATTATAGAACTAATTAGTTACTAAACCAATTATGAATCATTCTCTTAACAATAAACCATAATTATCACACATTGATACTAAACTCAGATCGTGGCGAATCATGAACCTCATGCAATTACATAGAATCATATTTTAAGTGCATATAAAATACTAGTTCCCCCAGAAAATCCTTTGCAAAGCCTTAAAACTCATTTAGAAACTAGTTCTCTTGTCAAATTTGGGAGGATCTTCACAATTAAAATTCTCACTTAAGATAAAAGGAGTAAGTCTTGAGCTTTAGAGATTTAGGTGACATCTTAGAGTTATAAACATGCTATGCAACCTTATTTTAATCTTATCTTTATAAGGTGATAGCTTGGAATTATACATATGATATGCAATTCCATTTCTTTATCTTTAAGATTTAAGGTGATGACTTGAAAATTAAACATGATGCAAGAACTTGAAATATAAACATGATACAAGAAACTGAGCGGCGGTAATGTAATCCACAGACCAGAGAGAAGGAGAAGAGAATATTAAGAACCCGGAGCGGCGGTAGTCCGCACAGTACCAGTAGAGGGAGAAGACAATATTAAGAAACCTGAGCGGCGGTAGTCCGCACAGACCAGAGAGGGAGAAGAGAATTATTATTACATCTTTTTAAGCTCCAATCTCAAGACTTTTAAAGAATAAATTCTTTAACTCCAATAATCATATTTCTTTGCTTGTGATACATGGGCAAGTCTTTGAGCTCTAGGATCGTTAGGTGATGGCATAAAATAAATATGTCATGCTGATTCTTTTAGCCATTATAAAATAAAGTGAGAGCATAAATTAAATATGAGATGCAACCTCTTTATTATCTTGAAAGATTAAGTGATAACTTGAAACATAAATATGAAATACAAGCTTGGAATTTAAACATGAGAAATGCAAGTTCATTTATTCATTCTTTGAAAATTTAGTGATGACATAGAAGGTAAACATGGTTATGCAAAGCATAAACTTAATCATGGATGCAAATTCATTTTGTTTCTTTACTAGAGCTCCTTCAAGACTTTAAAAAGAATTATAAATTCAACCCAATACATATCTTAACAAGAAATAAAACATAAAAGGAAAAACATCTTTCAAGTTCTAAACTAAAAATCATTGTTTTAGCATCATAAAGTATTATTCTTTAAAGTTTTGCATCAAGTGGAATTTTCAAGCTTTATAGGCCTAACTTGTGATGGATTTACAACCCACCCTCAAGGTCCTCATCATCAAGCCATCATCTTAGTTCCACCTAGGCCATATGGCCTAAATTGGTTAATAAGAAGAGGAAAACCAAAATGAAAAGCTAAGGTAAATTCATAATTTCATCATTTTGAGCTAAAAACACAACTCCTCAAAGCATAGAAATAAATTTAGAAACTACTCCCTACCTAATCTGAGTTGAAGAAGAGGAAGAGAACTTGATTTCTTGAAGTGAAATGACACAAAATCTCTTTGAAAAATTGAAGAAAGAATTCAGCCAAAGAGGAGGAAGAAAGAAAGTTTTTGGTGCTCCCAAAAACTAGTTATGAACCAAGCATTCCAAGACCACTCAAGCAAGCCTATTTATAGAAGATTTTGAGGCTTCTAATTGGCCAAAAATGAGGAGGTAGTTGTCAGAATTTTTCAGGAGAAATAATGGAGGAAAAATCATTTTAGACAAAGTTGTATGAAATTAAGGAATTATGTCTCTTATGGTGACATTTTGGCATTTTGTTTTAGTGCAACTTTGGAAATAATTCAGCTGCATAATGGCATCAATAATTTCGTGCATTACAGCCCAAAGAAGTGAAATTTATGTGTTCCATGCATTATTTAGGTGTAGGCAAGGTATTCATGTAATTTAGAGAATTTATTAAGGGCTTAAGTGAATTAGTAAGCAATTTGGGTGTTTTTGAGCAATTTTGGGTTCTAATCAATCTAAATACATAATTTTGAATCTAGATTAATATTTAGAATTTAATAAGCTTTAATTTGAGCCTAATATTGCTTAGGTTTCCAGATATGAATCGAAAATCCCGAAATGCATAAAACGCCGCTCAAAACGGCAAAATCGTACTTTCACTTAAAAACTGCCCGAGGCTACTGAGCTAACCAATGGTTAATCATGGCTTAAAAAACATTTTAAAACATTTTAGTGAGGTTCGCTCGTCGGCACGCACATCGGAGTTAAAACAGCCGCAGTGCGTTTTGGTCATTTGTGTTCTAACTCAAAATTGAGATTCTTCTCTCGCTCTATTAACACACATAACACAAACAATCCCTTATTATTCTCAAAACATCCCTTGAGAATATGTGGCGCCCACAATCCTCATTTTCTCAGTAAAATAACTTCAGGGACATTTTGGTCATTTTACACGTACAGAAATTCGGGATTTGCGACTCTCGCATGAATCGCTCCTAACCTATCTTCTAATGTTATATTCCTTTATTAAGGATTGTTCGGCCTCAAATCTTATGTAATAATTACCTATGGTAATTCAGAATTCAATGACGGTAAAAATTAAGCATACAATAATATCGAGGAATGGGGTTGGAGCAGTCTTAATATCCCCTGATGGAAAACAGTTCCCAATTGCTATGAAATTGACATTTGATTGTACCAACAACATGACCGAGTATGAAGCATGCATAACAAGTCTGAAGGCAGCAATATCCTCTGGAGTGCAATACTTGGAGGTATATTGAGATTCAGCCTTAATCATTTTTCAAGTCAATGGAGAATGGCGAGTCAAAGAACATAGGTTATTGTCATACTTTGATCATCTTATGAGCTTAAAAGATGAGTTCAAGGATGTCAATTTCCATTACCTACCTCGCGATCAGAATCAGTTTGCAGATGCTTTAGCTACCTTAGCTGTGATGACCAAGCTCGATCTGGAAGTACAAGTACGACCCTTGCAAGTGACAGTTAGAAGAAAGCCAGTATACTGCTCCAACATTGAAGATGAGCCAAATGGCCGACCATGGTTCTACGACATCAAGAAGCTAATCAAGGAGAAAGAATACCCTGCAGCAGCAAATGAGAATGACAGGAAGACACTTAGACGATTATCAATGTCATTCTTCTTATCAGGGGAAGTATTATATAAAAGGAGTTACGATGGAGTTTTTTAAAGGTGTGTCGATGCTAGGGAAGCAAACTCCATCTTATCAAAAGTCTATGAGGGTATTTGTGGTACTCATGCTAACGGACACATATTATCCTGACAAATTCTCAGGCAAGGATACTAGGCTTACAATGGAAAAAGACTGCATAGAGTTTGTCAGAAAATTTCACAAATGCCAAATTTATGCTAATCGAATCCATTCTCCTCCTGCGCCATTACATACTCTTACATCGCCTTGGCCGTTTGCAATGTGGGCCATGGATGTCATAGGGCCAATCAACCCCAAAGCCTCTAATGGGCATCAATTCATTCTGGTAGCTATCGATTATTTCACCAAATGGGTAGAGGCCGCTTCCTATGCCAATGTGACACAGAAAGTAGTAGTGAGGTTTCTTAAAAATAACATCATTTGTAGATACGGGTTGCCAGAGAGGCTCATCATAGATAATGCCACAAATTTCAACAATGCAGATGTATAGAAACTGTGTAAGCAATTCAAGATTAAGCATCATAACTCGACTCCTTATCGACCGAAGATAAATGGGGCTATGGCAGCAGTAAACAAGAACATCAAGAAGATACTAGGGAAGATGGTGGTCACATACAAGGATTGGAGTGATGTGTTGCCTTATGCATTACATGCCTACTGAACTTCTGTCAGATCCTCAACTGGGGCAATTCCGTATTCGCTGGTGTATGGGATAGAGGCAGTAACAACCATAGAAGTGGAAATACCATTTTTAGTCTTGGTGGAAGCTAAATTAGAAGAAGCTGAGTGGGTCAAAATGAGACATGAGCAATTGAACATGTTCAAAGAAAAAAGGCTGAATGCAGTCTGCCATGGTTAGTTATATCAGAAAAGGATGGCTAAAGTATTTAATAAGAACATTCGCCCTGGAACATTCCAATCTGGCTACCTTGTTCTAAAGAAAATTTTGCCAAATCAAGAGGATAACAGAGGCAAGTGGGCCCCATACATGAAGGCCCTTACATCGTAAAAGAGGCATTTTCCGGAGGAGCATTGATCTTGGCTAACATGGAAGGCAATGTACTTGCAAAACCGATCAATTCAGATGCTGTGAAGAAATACTTTGCTTGAAAACAAAAAATAAGGAAAAAGAAAAAGAAAAAAGCTCGCTAGGTTGAAAACCCGGAAGGGAAGCCTAGGCAAAAATTAGAGCATAGAAAATGAAAATGCTAGGTTGAAAACCTGAAAAGGCGGCCTACTCAATAGTGAAAGTTGAGCCAACGATCAAGAAGCTATATGGAATATGGAAACTGTGGCAATTTGACAGCGAAGGATTGCACTTGTCATCATGGATTTTGAGTCTGGTGTAGCTAATAAATCAGTGAAAAGGGTTGATCACATGAAAATAGCACTACCAGATTCTTCTTGCTTCATTCCTTACCTCTTAACAGTTGTTGAAATCCTGTAAATACTTTTCAGTTTGAAATCGAATAAAATTGTCTTTCTTTTCCTCTGTGTCCCTGTTTATCTCTCATATCTACCAACATCTTTAGCTTTATATTCTCTTTAAAAACCATGCATAATCATGATATTATAACTGAAGTATAACCAAAGGACTAATTGGCTGACAAAGCTCATGACAGACAAATTAAACAGGGAGTTTGAAGGCCAAGATTGACTCGCAAAGTGATCAGGCGACTTGCCTGGCCATGATTTAGAAAGAACAGCTTGAATATGAGTTTTGATGGACTCAATGATATTTGTTTGATCAGAAATCCAAACGGGTGATAAGGCATAAAGTGAGAACACAATGAAAGAACTGGGGCAAAAAAGGGGTGTTGAAGCGCCAGTAGAGGAAGATACACTTGAACCTGCAACAGAAAAGCTCACAGAATTACTCATCTGGAGAGACGGATCATTGTTAGGATAGACAAATACTTTCTTGAAGGACAATGCGAAGATACTTCAAACTGGGGCAATTTATTTTTTTAAAAGCTATTGTCATCATTCTGTCACAGAACACATCCTTTCTGCATCAGTCTTGCATCAATTCATCACTCTACTAGCTTTGCATCATTCATCATACCATCATCACATCAATCTGCACCATTTCATCAAAATTGTGACCCATACATTTGATTTTCACACACCTTCACACAAAAAAAAATGCTTTCACTTTATTTTCACAATTTATCAGCTTTCATAATTTACTACTTTCATATTTACCAGCTTTCACAATTTACTGCTTTCACATTTATTTCCACAAGCTTTTACTGCTTTCATGTTTACTTCCACATGCTTTTACCGCTTTCACATTTATTTCCACAAGCTTTTACTGCTTTCACGTTTACTTCCACAAGCTTTTACTACTTTCCCGTTTACTTCTACAAACCTTTATTGCTTTCACATTTAATTCCACAAGCTTTTACTGCTTTCACGTTTATTTTCACAAGCATTTACTATTTTCACGTTTATCTTCGCAAGCTTTACTGCTTTCACGTTTATTTCCTCATGCTTTTACTGCTTTCACGTTTACTTTCGCAAGGTTATATTGCTTTCACGTTTACTTTCACAAGGTTTTACTGCTTTCACGTTTACTTTCGCAAGCCTTTAACGCTTTCACGTTTATTTTTGCAAGCCTTTACCGCTTTCACGTTTATTTTTTGCAAGCCTTTACCGCTTTCACGTTTACTTGCGCAAGCTTTTACTGCTTTCACATTTATTTTTGCAAAGTTTTACTGCTTTCGCGTTTACTTTTGCAAGCTTTCACTGCTTTCACATTTACATCCACATATTTCATTTTCATGTTTATCTTCACATGCTTTCACATCTCCCATTTCATATTCTTTTCCACATGCTTTTAAATTTTATATGCATTCATTTTTCACATACATTCCATTTCCATTCGTATTAGCAGTGTACAGTCATCTGATATTATCATTATCATGCATCCATTGCTTCCATGAAATTATCTAGCATCATTCACTACATTAGTTCATCACATCATGCATTCATTGTCATCTTACATTAGATTCCTAACAACGTCCATTTGAACATTTTGCATTGTCATTACGCATTCATCATTTCCATCATACACTTGTCAACATCAGCATCGCCATCATGCATCATACATTCGAACAAAATATGTGTTCATTCTTTACTTGTCCCTTACAGCAAAACATCAAAGTCATGGACATTATATTTTTCCATAAATAACAAGTAAAGAGGGGTAATTGTGAACACCATATTTTGTCCGAACACTTTTATCTTTGTTTCTTTAATTTCACAAAAAAAAAACTCATTCAGCCCAACCTTTTTGTTTAGCCCATTTCGTCATTTTTTTATATTTATTTTATTTTAGCCTAAGTTTAATGAATTTTGTTCCTTCTAGCCCACAATCAAACCAGCCCATTTCATTCCCTTACATTTCTTTGATCTGTTAACTAAGAAAAAATATATAAAAATTAAAAATAAAAAAAAGGAAAATCGAGACAGAAAAGAAATGTTGAAGATAACAAAAACAATCAAAAGGCTGAGGAACCACGTTGCCATCATTATCAAAACCACAGTGATTCAGGACAAAAATCTCTTATTCATTCACCGCCACTGCACACTCGAGCAATATGAAAATGGAAATAACAAAAAGTATGCAACCATTTGAACCAAAAAGAAAAAAAAAACAATCATAAAAAAGGAAAAAAGGTTGCAACAGATCGAATGAATTTAGCAATAAGTGCGATCCACTGTTGGCGTGTACTCATTGCAGTGGATGGGCTCCTTCAATTGCCGACTTGTGCTCAATAATCACAATGACCTGGATAGGATCAATCAGGGGTATAAATAAGGCCAAATTTCACAGGCAAAAGGGGGAACCATTAGTAATACCATTGGCAACATCATAGAACAAATTTTTCCAAAATTGACAGCAAGTGCAATAAAAATACACTTTGAGAAAGAAAGCAGTAGCAACAAAGTTAGCAATCTCAAAGAAGAATACATCAGAACCAGAAATTCAATCTAAGCAATAAACTGAGAAAGACAAGGTAATATCAGCATCAATTTCATCATCATTATCAAAGTATATACAAAAAAAAGAGAAAAATCTAGGGAGGCCGCGGCTACTCCCTCTACTGCCGCGGTCCCCCCCTTAGTTCACCATCATCATCCTGCCATCATCTCAACCTCCCCACTCCATAACCACCAACTCCTCCACCCTTCTGAGCTTTCAAACCGCATGCACCATCGGGACCTCCTCATGGCCTCACCATCAGCATCTCCAACTCCTCCAGCTACTCCGAACAGCCACCCCTCCATCGCCGCCGCATCCCTTTCCTTTTCCGGCCTCCTACACCGTGAGCCACCCTCAGCCGCGAAGCCCATCCAAAACCACCACCACCAACTCCTTCCTCCACCCATCACCACAAACCCCGAGCCTCTGCACGCCTCCACCCGCGCCGCACCTTCCCCTTTCTTCCCCTCACCTTGAACCGCAGTAGATCGGCCTCCATCCCCTCCTCCCTCCATGCGCGCTGCCCAGCTCCACTTTTTCGTGGCGGTCCACTCCACGATGGACTTCCCCTTTCACGCCTCCATCCTCGCGAACAACCTTAATCCCCAAAGACTCCACTGCCGCATGCAAACTCCACCGGTTTTCCCCTTTGCCGCGGCTTCCTTCTCCTCAATCAAGCATCGCACCTCCTCCCCTGGTGTTCACGATGTCGTCGCGGTCTTCTGCGCAGTCCATCTCCCTCTCTCTTTCTCTCACTCTTTGTTTGTTCTTAGTGTGTGTGTGTGTGTGTGTATGTGTGTGGAGGGAGGGAGACAAAGAACCCTATCCCCTTTGTTCCCGTTTCTTTCTCTGACTTGTGTTTCCATTTTTTTTCCTTTCCTTTTTTGTTTTGTTATTATTATTCTCTTTGATTAAAAAAAAAGAAAAAGAAACAAAATTCTTGTTGGGCTGTATGGTTTCAAGTCAGATTAGTTTTGAGTATTGTTTTTTTTATTAAGGTCAAGTTTTTTTTTTGGTTATGTTGGGTTCAGGAATTGGGTTAGTTTTATTTTTATTTTTTGGGTTGTTGGGCTTGCAACTTGGTTTGATTTTTTTTCTTTCTTTCTTTTTTGGCTAAATCTTTTTTAGTTTTTTTTTTAGTTAAAGTTTGGGTAATTATGTTGTAGTTTTTTTTAAAAAATAATAATAATAAAAATAAAAATAAAAATTAATCCATCTTTTTTTACAAATAAAATCAACCAATGAACATTTCTTTTTTCTTTTAATTAAACTCAATTAACACAGAATCATTTTCTACAGAACGACGTGACTTTGAGTTCCTCATTGCACCAGAGGATACGTCGGCGTAGCCAACAACTATCAAGTCAAAATTAATTTTTCATTGAATTGTGTTCTCTTTTAATTTAACTTTCTTTCTTTTATTTTATTTCATTTTATATAATTATAGCTTTTAGGGGAAAAATAAATATTATTAAAATTATAATTAATTTGCATAATGAGCTCTAGGGTAACCGTATTTATACGGATGCATTAGGGGTGCAATGGGATTAAGTTTCCACCATTCCCTAATCATAATCAGACTCTCGAACCTTTGATCTCTGTTAAAAAGACCAGTTTGTAAATTTAAAGGTTTTCCAATTTTAGCTAAAATTAAAATTGGTAGCGACTCCCATTTTATTCAAATTTTATTTTAAAATCGGTTCGTCATCCCCTCGTCGTGGTGCCCTCCGGGCACATTGTGACACTTCTCATATAAAAACATTTCTCTTTCTGCAACTTTGTGATATTCAAAGCATTGTACTGTAACATAGGGATCACCCTAAAAAGACAATCGATCTGGGGGTGCTCGGCAGAACCGGTGTCACCCAGAACGTGTCACATCTCTAGGTTATGAGCTCATACCTTAACTAGTCGTCACTAGTTCTTACTTAACCTCTGATAAGCATAATCATAATATTGATAATCATAACAAAACAAGTCGCATCAGTATCAAGTACACAGCGAATATTATCCTCTTTGGGGCGTTACGTATCGCCGTCCCCTTCAAGGATTTGTTTCTGGGGCGTTACGTATTGTCATCCCCCAGATCGCGTTTTCACAGTACCATGTCACATTTAAAACTCATATCTTTTTGAAAACTTTCTAAGTCCTCAAATTTGTCAAAAATTCGGTAGCATAACAACAGTGCCCCGAATTTCTTCCAAATTTGCTTTATGCCACATTCATATATATTCATAGTCATTCATAATCATATGTGCTATAAACATCATAATCATTATATGCATCATAACATCATAATTCTTTCATAAAGCAACATAGCATGAGTATTAACATGTCAACATCATTTACTCTAATAGGAGATCACATGTTTAAGTTATTCTCATAATAAAACATGAAGGAAGGAACATTTATCTACACATTTTAGATACTAGTAATGGATTACATGGGCCTTGTAATCGATTACTTGGCTCAAGTTTTCAGAATAAGGAAGTTTGAGGTCTTGGTAATCGATTACATGAGCCTTGTAATCGATTACCTCAGTTGAAAATACATTCTGGGTCTCAAGAACTCCTAAGTAATCAATTACATGGAGTGGTAATCGATTACTAGGGTCCAGAAACATGTTCTGGGTTTTCTAGGACATTATGTAATCGATTACATCATCTTGTAATTGTAATCGATTACACAGGCCAAAAACTTATATCCGAGTGTGCAAGGCACTCTGGTAATCGATTACATAAGCCATGTAATTGATTACCAGTAACCCAAAATGGTGAAAACTCAAGTTTTGATATTCTTAAAATTGTCCATTCATTCTAAAAACCTTTTAACATCATTCTATCATTTTTATTGGAATCAACCACACATTTTAACATATCAAGACATCATTCAAGTATCATGTCCTTAAATACACACAAGTTACTAGTTTCTCTTGAAATCATTTTAGGACTTCTAAAACTCATTAATACTCGTTTTATCTCATAAAAGGAGACTAAAAATGACCATAGGATAGTAATTAATTGAAAGCGTGCTTAGAAGGGGTAACTTATAAATCTTGTTGATAATAATCTTATAAGATTCTTAAAGCCTAAAGAAAATTTTAGAACATAGATTGTTGGCTCTTTTGACTAGACGAAACTTACGTCAAGTTCATCATCATCACATGGCTGAAATATGCATCCATGGGGATATTTCCATAACCAAACTTTAACTTGAGATAAAGAAGACAAGTCTTTGAGCTCTAGAGCCTTTAAGTGATGACAAAATATAAACGTGCTGTGCATCCCATTTTATTCTTCATTATAAAATAAAGTGAGGACTTCAAAGTAAATATGAGATGCAAGAATTTGAAATATAAATATGAGGTGCTAAAAATATAAATATGCAAGACTTGAAAGTAAATATGCAAAGCTTGAAAGTAAATATGCAAGTTTATTTTATCTTTTGGGCTTTAAGTGATGACTTAAAATATAAATATGAATGCAAGTCCAATTCTTTATTTTAGTGCTTTAGACTCCACAACAATCAACTTTAAGGCTAAAATAGGCGAGCTTCGAGATAAATTATTAGGTGATATGAAAATGCAACTCTTGTTTTAATCTTTACGTTTTAGGTGATGGCCAAAAATTAAATATGCTAGGCAAGGAAAATAAATATGAATGCAAGTTCATTTTACATTCTTCACTAGAGCTCTTGCAAGACTTTAAAGGAACTTAAACTTTAACCCAAAACTTATCATAGCAAGATAAAGCAAGCTTTAGAGTTTATGCACCAAGGTTTTCAAAGAAACCACATGGTGTGAGCTTCATCATCAAGTTCTAAGGAAATGGATTAAAAGAACAAATCAAGTTAACATTCCTAAAAAGAAAACACCAAAAACTTTAAGGAAAAGGAATGATGGCCGAAAATCTTAGAGGGAAGAAAGGAAAAGAAACCGAAACCATGAGCAAGGAAAAGAACCATTTTGGAGCTCTAAAGACCATGATCTTGATGATGTATTAACACCTACATCATGAGTCCTCATCATTGAGTTCATATATTCATTTTAGAGCATCATCAAAGTTAAGTTCTCAAGATCAAGAAAGAAAGAAACCAAAAACATCTTTTACTCGAGAACCAAGATCAAGGTTTAGAGGTTGCTCAAGTGATGAATATCATCATGAAATCCTCATCATCAAACTCTCATTTCCAAGCCCTTTTAGGGCTCTTGGCCAAAAAGAAAAACAAAGAGGAAGAAAGAAGTTCTAAAAGATTCAAGAGAAACCATAAAGTACGTAACTAAATAAGAACTTTTAATGAATGAAACACTTAAAACAAAATCCCTACCTAGTGACTTTAGGTTGAGATAAGTGAAGAAGATGAAAAAGTTGAAGAAGATGAGCTCTTGAACTTAAGAGAAAAGAAAGGCTCTAAGTGCTCTTGAAAACTCCAACTTAGCAAATGAACTAAAAGTGATTCAAGTTCATCCAAGCATGCTATTTATAGAGAAATGAAATAAATGAGAGGTGCAATGGAGGGTGGAATTTTGGCCATCATCATGCAGCCCATGAGTTCCATGAAGTGAGAGGTTGTATTCTTGAAGCATGATGAGGTATGACTCAAGGTAAGATGAGGTATGGCTTAAGGTATGGTGTGGTATGGTTCTTTGAGTGTTTTAAATTTCAAATATATGATGGAAATGAGGGGGAGAGGTGGCCAAAATGCTTCAGCCAATGGAGGGGGAAAAATCTCTCTTTTAATTGTGGTTTAGAGTTGTGTTTAGGTGTGTCTTTAATTAGGCTTAAGTTTAGGAATTTGTTAGAAAGTGTTTAGGTGACTAAGGATGTAATTAAGGATTTCAAGACAAGGTTAGAGAGTGTTCTTGGTTCATTTGTGAGATAAAACTCATTTTAGTGCATAAACAATTCTAGACACAATTCCTTAATTTAAGGAATTGGAGAGAGAAAACACTATTCAAGATTCCAAGACTATGAATCTTGAGTTTTAAAAAGAGATTTAGGTTTAATCTAAGCAATTTTAGGTTCTAATTAATTTTAATAACTTATTTTGACTCTGGATTAATTATGAAAATTAATTAATCTTCGATTAGAGCATAATATTGCTTAGGTTTGCTTAATTACATCATTAAGCTCAAGAACACTATTCTAAGGGCAAAACCGTAATTTTGCACAAAACTGCCCGAGACTGCCAGGACTTAAACAGATACTTTTAAACTCATGAAAACATCATTTTAAACCTTCGGCGAAAGTTTCGGGCTCAAATGTAACATCCTCCCAAGTACAACATGATTTTTAAGTCATAACATCATACTCGAGAGGCTGTTACTTATAAATTAACAGACCTTTCTTAAATATCTATAGCAAGTTCGATTGAATCGTGAAGTAACTAAATCATAGTTTTATTAACATATATGACTAAGAAACAAACATTTATGATTGTAGGGTTGAGTACAAAAGGAAGCACTTCTATGAGCTTTAATACACATCCAGTCCCTGTTATAAATACAGACATAAACATATGACTAAGTACAGTCTGTACGAACTTCAGCTATAAACTACTGCAAATCTGATACCTTTCATAAAGTAGCCTCCTTGTTCTCGGGATCAACCTGGAAACGACACGGGAACACAAAAAATAGGGGTGAGAATTATACAATTCTCAGTAGGTTAACTCCCCCAAATACACAATCATAATGTCATTGTCATCTCCCCAGCCACTTCGGTTTATTAAGAAAAAATGGTCATGCATTATATAATAATGGTTTATTTTTAAAGTTCCGAATCATACTTCCAAAGTGGGTTACTTTTAATATTCAACCACTTAATGTACATATACCATACTACTCAATATCATATACTACTAACTTTCCACGTAAATATATTGGTCTCAATATCGATACTAAACTTCTTCACTCGATATGTAAGACAAAGGATGACTTCTTAAACTTGCCTTGTCCCTTGACTAATGTTGTCACATCTGAGTAACATGCTTGCCCCAATTTTTCTTTGTAATTTTTCTTGTCATTGCACGATTACCGAATTACCGTAGGTAATTATTACATAAGATTTGAGGCCGAACAATCCTCAATAAAGGAATATAACATTAGAAGAGAGGTTAGGAACGATTCATGCGAGAGTCGCAAATCCCGAATTCATGTCACGTATAAAATGACCAAAAATGTCACTGAGTTATTTTACTCAGAAAATGAGGATTGTGGGCCCACATATTCTCAAGGGGATGTTTGAGAATAATAAAGGGATTGTTTGTGTTATGTGTGTTAATAGAGCAGAAGAATCTCAATTTTGAGTTCGAAGCCTTGAAAAGGCCAACGCCTGCGTGTTTAACTCGATGTCTTGTTACCAAAACCCGAACCTCACTAAAATGTTTTAAAATGTGTTTTTAAGCCATGATTAACCATTGGTTAAGCTCGGGTGGCCTTAGGCCGTTTTTAAGTGAAAATGCGATTTTGCCCCGTTTTTTGGCGAGTTTATGCAATTCGGGATTTTCGATTCATATACCGAAACCTAAGCAATATTAGGCTCAAATTAAAGCTTATTAAATTCTAAATATTAATCTAGATTCAAAATTATGTATTTAGATTGATTAGAACTAAAATTGCTCAAAAACACCCAAATTGCTTACTAATTCACTTAAGCCCTTAGCAGTAAATTCTCTAAATTACATGAATACCTTGCCTACACCTAAATAATGCATGGAACACACAAATTTCACTTCTTTGGGCTGTAATGCACGAAATTATTGATGCCATTATGCAGCTGAATTATTTCCAAAAGTTGCACTAAAACAAAATGCCAAAATGTCACCATAAGAGACATAATTCCTTAATTTCATACAACTTTGTCTAAAATGATTTTTCCTCCATTATTACTCCTGAAAAATTCTGGCAACTACCTCCTCATTTTGGCCAATTAGAAGCCTCAAAATCTTCTATAAATAGGCTTGCTTGAGTGGTCTTGGAATGCTTGGTTCATAACTAGTTTTTAGGAGCACCAAAAACTTTCTTTCTTCCTCCTCTTTGGCTGAATTCTTTCTTCAATTTTTCAAAGAGATTTTGTGTCATTTCACTTCAAGAAATCAAGTTCTCTTCCTCTTCTTCAACTCAGATTAGCTAGGCAGTAGTGTCTAAATTTATTTCTATGCTTTGAGGAGTTGTGTTTTTAGCTCAAAATGATGAAATTATGAACTTGCCTTAGCTTTTCATTTTGGTTTTCCTCTTCAATTTTTCTTTAACCAATTCAACCATATGGCCTAGGTGGAACTAAGATGATGGCTTGATGATGAGGACCTTGAGGGTGGGTTGTAAATCCATCACAAGTTAGGCCTCTAAAGCTTGAAAATTCCACTTGATGCAAAACCCCAAAGAATAATGCTTTATGATGCTAAAACAAAGATTTTTAGTTTAGAACTTGAAAGATGTATTTTTTTCCTTTTATGTTTTATTTCTTGTTAAGATATGTATTGGGTTGAATTTATAATTCTTTTAAAGTCTTCAAGGAGCTCTAGTAAAGAAACAAAATGAATTTGCATCCATGATTAAGTTTATGCTTTGCATAACCATGTTTACCTTCTATGTCATCACTAAATTTTCAAGAATGAATAAATGAACTTGCATTTCTCATGTTTAAATTCCAAGCTTGTATTTCATGTTTATGTTTCAAGTCATCACTTAATCTTTCAAGATAATTAAGAGGTTGCATCTCATATTTAATTTATGCTCTCACTATATTTTATAATGGCTAAAAGAATCATCGCATGACATGTTTATTTTATGCCATCACCTAAAGATCCTAGAGCTTAAAGACTTGCCCATGTATCACAAGCAAAGAAATATGATTATTGGAGTTAAAGAATTTATTCTTTAAAAAGTCTTGAGATTGGAGCTTAAAAAGATGTAATAATAATTCTCTTCTCCTCTCTATCGGTCCTGCAGGACTCTGTAGCTCGGTTTTCTTAATATTCTCTTCTCCTCTCTTTGGTCTGTGCGGACTCATAGCTCAGGTTTCTTAATATTCTCTTCTCCCTCATCAGTCTGTGCGGATTACCGCCACCCAGTTTCTTGTATCATGTTTATATTTCAAGTTCTTGCATCATGTTTAATTTTCAAGTCATCACCTTAAATCTTAAAGATAAAGAAATGGAATTGCATATCATGTTTATAATTCCAAGCTATCACCTTATAAAGATAAGATTAAAATAAGGTTGCATAGCATGTTTATAATTCTAAGATGTCACCTAAATCTCTAAAGCTCAAGACTTACTCCTTTTATCTTAAGTGAGAATTTTAATTGTGAAGATCCTCCCAAATTTGACAAAAGAACTAGTTTCTAAATGACTTTTAAGGCTTTGCAAAGGATTTTACGGGGAACTAGTATTTTATATGCACTTAAAATATGATTCTATGTAATTGCATGAGGTTCATGATTAGGCCACTGATCACGAGTTTAGTATCAATGTGTGATAAAATGATTTGATATGATTGAAGTTGTGATAATTATGGTTTATTGTTAAGAGAATGATTCATAATTGATAATTCTATGTAAGGATTGGATGCTTATTAAGTACTTGATATCATTGAATGATTTCACTGACTTGCATGTTATAGTTCTTTATTGCAAATAATAAGAATGCTTTATACATGAAATGTTCTTATGTAAAATTCACCTTTGTTGCTAGAAGAAAGTGTATCATTGTAAAAGTGTAATTTGGAAAGGTTCTGCTAAGGAAAGACTTGGTATTTAAGCGTGTCCATTGTGACCCACCTCTCTTCCTGGGAATCTCCCATATGCATGATTACAGCTTGATATATATTATTCTAGCTTAAGACTATAAATGAGAAAATGTTATGATGTTTATGAATTGTATTATGATATAACATGCAAAGATTTAATGGTGACTTAAACTTATAAGAAAATGATCCTTTGGAACCATCGACTATAGGTGGTGAAAAGGTGATTTTAGCCCCTAACCCGTTCTCTCAAAAGGGTAGAGTCGGGACTTTAGCTTATCAAAAGGGATAAGTATATGCTAGTGACGACTAGTAAAGTATGAGCTCATAACCTAAATTACTCCCAAAAGGGTGGAGTATAGGGTGGCCCAAGGAAAATAATGATGATGATAAGATTTTAAGTCACCTAAGGCACTAAAGAAATGAAATATGTGCACTGTGTCCATGTGTAGCTAATATTATATGACGTACTTTTATGCATGTTATTTTGATAATGATGATGAGGAATATGATGTAATGATAAAGGAAAAGTTCATTGTAAATATGACATGTTAAGAATAAGATGCATTATAAGACGCATGATTAAAAAATTGACGAACCTCGGTTAAGTATTTGTCCGAACTTAAAATGAATCTTTGCATGCTCACTATTTTAGAATAATCCCGAGGTTCCCGGGACTTTGATGATGACACTGTAGAAGGAGGTACTCATCTGAGAATTCTTTAGCAAGATTCTCACTCCTTTTCTTTATTTCCGCCATTGTTCCCAGATTCAAATGGCGACATTCGTCCTGCTCGCTGCTGATACCCCTACTTGGGAATTCCACTATGATCCGGTGCATCGCCCGTATCATTTTGAAGGGAGGTGCGCAGTTCGTGTTTTTATTTACATAGGTCGTCCATTTGCACATCCTGTCCCTAGTTATCGATTTTCCCATTCCCTATGGCGATGAAATGGTTTTCAACATGCACGCCCACTTGATGAAAGGATGTTACGTTCTTATCCCGCTTCATCTGGGTCCATGGATTTCCAGAGTATGTTCCTCGAGACGAGATATTCTGAAACTGATCCTTCAGAGGACAATTCTACTCATGTATATTCCCCGGGAGAGCTCGCCCTTACTCCCACACGCAAGAGAGGGTAGTGAGGAAACAGCTTGTTCAAATTGAGGTTAGCGAGAAGGCCGCCCATGCGACCCCACCTGGTGCATCTCGTGTGTCCCTCCCGAGGGAGCTCATCAAGGATCGGATTTATTCCCCCATTTTCAGGGACAAAGGGCCATAGAAGGTTCTTAGTAGACTTATGTGTGATCATGCACCCTAGTTTTAGGATAACCTTCCGCTTTATGGAGTTATCTAGTTTGTAAGTATGAATTTCCTTAAGTATATTTTCTTTTATGGGTTTGCATAAGATAATGATGTATGAACATAACCCACCCTTTGAGTGAGGTTATTGTATGTAAATATATGCTATAATGTGCTTATGGATGTTATATGATGGAGCCTAAGTGATATGATGTGATATATTCTTAAACGCCTTATTATACTCGGCTTACCTGCTCACGCTTGTACTCGCTCACGCTTTCAATTATGTGTTTAAAAAAAAAAGGCTCTGAATTTCACTAAGTATTTTCAAATTATGAAGAAGAAAGAACCAAAGCAAGGAGTAAAGTCTAGTCATTAATCGATTCAACCTAGGTGTATCCTGGTTAATTACTAGGTGTTACATTTTGGTATCGAGCAGCTTCGATTCTCATGGAGCCCGAGGATTGACTAGCTATGCTTCTAAAGCATAATACGTTAGTGACGCCATGTGTAGATGTTTATCATTAGGATGAGCTTGGGGAGTAGAAATACATGACTACTGTATGTTGAAAGTGCCATGGTAACTTGCTCACTTTGCATGGAATATTGGGCCCGATCACCTCGTTGTTAAGCCGCTTTGTGTGTATAGGGACCAATGGCACGCCGACAATGTATCAGGAGCGCAAGACAAAATAATCACGACAACGAGATACCAAGCACTCCGCGATTTAGCAAGGACCATGAGAATGATGATGGAACGAATGGATCAGATCGTCAAGCCAATATGAATCAACGACATGAGATTCTCGAACATGCCTGCTTTGGGAGTTTCGTAAGGCAAACCCACCGGTTTTCAAGGACACCGAATCCAAATATTGCGTATGAATGGATTCGAATATTGAGAAGGTCTTTGTCAGTCCCATGCTCTGAGGAGCAAAAGGTCACCTTCGCTACTCATATGCTTGAGGGTGATGCTGGCTCGTGGACAAAGTGTTCAAGACTCCTGGAGACGCACCGATGTGGACATTGATTGGGAACTATTCAAGGTCCATTTTTACGAAAAGTACTTTCCAGTAGTCGCGTAGAAATGCCATGACATTGAATTCATGCAACTTGTCCAGGGAATATGAATGTGGCCCAAGACACCGCCAGATTTGAAGAACTCATTAGTTCTCAAGAATGTACCAAGGAAATCCCGACGAGTACCGGAAATGCATTAAATACGCAGTGGTTGAAGGCGAACTTAATGCTTGCACATTTGGAGATTAGGGATTTTCTACCCTAGTTAACAAATGTCGGATTATTGAAGAAGGTCGAGAAAACTAAACACCCCAAAGTCAGATAATATTACCAAAAAGTTGACACCTCAAGGTCAAATAGCTCAAGAGGCAGAATCGACCTCCATTCCCTCCTCAATCAAGACCACAAGGGACACAAAGAAATTTTCAACAAGGAAGGCCAAACAACAATCGCTATAATAACAACCGCTACAACAATAACCCCAGAATAATCACAACAACAACAATAACAACAATAAAGGAAAGCACCACAAAGAGGTCCAAAGAAGATTCTCCACGGCTCGCGCTATCCATGGAATGTCCCAAGTGCGGCAAGAATCATGGGAGCATGCCATGTCGAGCCGAACAAACGTAAAGCTATCGGTGTGGAAAACCAGGTCATTCCTCCCGAGAATGCACTGAAAGGAACCCCCCAACCCCCAATCCCAAGCCGCAATACCAGTGAAGGGTATTTATCGTTACGTCAAGAAACAACGAAGTCACGAAATCTCGTGGAAGGTAAGGGTAATATGCATGGTAAAGACTTAATTGTACTATATGATTTCGGGCGCTTTCATTCTTTTATCTCCCATTCATGTGTTAAAAGCCTTAATTTACCTATGACTGAGCTTCCTTTTTGACCTTATTGTTTCTACCTGACTGAAAACCCGTAGACTTGTAAATGTTGTTTAGATTGTAGTTTTATTATAGATAATAGATCCTTGTTTTAGATCTTATTTGCTTACCCATGCAGGTTTAGATGTGATTCTTGGCATGGATTGGCTTGAGGCCAACCGTAATCGTTAAATCATATGAGAAAACCATCACTTTTCTTCCTATTCCTATTGAACCTAAGAAACCCATAAGTCTTTACATAACCGCTGGAAATGGACTGTGGTAAGGGTGAGAGTAAAGGTTACATTTTCTTAGCCGCTAGTGATGTAGACTTTGAGCAAAGTATCGATGAGATACCAATAGTAAGAAATTATCCCGAAGTATTTCCAGATGAGATACCAGAGTTTCCTCAAGAGAGTAGATAGAATTTTCCATAGAGTTGCTTCCGGAAAAGTGGGACCTATATCCATAGCCCCATACAGTGATGTCCCCATTAGAATTGACCGAGTTAAAAACTCAATTGGAAGATTTATTGGAGAAAAAGTTTGTTAGGCCTAGTGCATCACCTTGGGGAGCCCTGTTGTTTGTAAAGAAAAAGGATGGGGAGTATGAGGATGTGTAGATTATAGGCTTGAATAAAGTAACGGTGAAAACAAGTATCCTCTCCGCTTAGATCGATGATTTGATGGACCAACCGAAAAGGTGCGGTAGTGTTTTCTAAGATAGATTTGAGGTCGCTACCATCAAATTAGAGTGAGAGATGAAGACATACCTAAACGGCCTTTCAGACTCTCGACACGGCCATTTTGAGTTTGCAAAGAATGTCCTTTGGGTTAACCAATGCCCACTATTTTTATGGATTACATGAATAGATCTTTTCGACCCTATTTAGATCAGTTTGTAGTTGTCTTTATAGATGACATTCTCATATATTCTAAGACCCATGAAGAGCATGAATGCCACCTAACCATAGTACTAGAGATCTTGAAGGAAAAGAAACTATATGCCAAGATTTCCAAGTGTGAGTTTTGGTTGATAAGGTACAATTTTTTAGGCATGTAGTATCTAAGAAAGGAATTGTCAGAGATCCTAGTAAGGTAGAAGCAGTAAATCGGGAAAGACCAACCACGGTAATCAAGTAAGGAGCTTTTTGGGTTTAGCTTGCTATTACCGTCGATTTATCAAGGGATTTTCCTGCATTTCCTACCTTTGACCAACCTCGACTAGGAAGAACACCCTTTTTCATGGACCTGAGTGTGAAAAGAGCTTTCAAGAGTTAAAACACAAGCTAACCTCGACTGCTTTAGTGTTACCCGACCCCAATGTGCCTTTCGAGGTGTATTGTGATGCTTCAAAAAAGGGTTTAGGGTTGTGTATTGATGCAAGATAGGCAAGTGGTGGCCTATGCATCAAGACAACTCAAGCCACATGAGGCAAACTACCCTACCCATGACCTTGAGTTAGTCGGCCGTGGTTTGCTCTCTAAAGATTTGGAGACACCATTTATATGGAGTTAAGTTTGAGGTGTTTTCCGATCACAAGAGTTTGAAATATCTCTTTGATCAAAAAGAGCTAAACATGAGGCAAAGGCGATGGATGGAGTTCTTGGAAAGATTATGATTTTGGATTGAACTACCATCCCGGTAAAGCTAATGTAGTAGCCGATGCTTTGAGTAGGAAGTCCTTACAAGTGTCCTGCTTGATGGTGAAGGAGGTTGAATTGATTGAGCAATTTAGGGACTTAAACCTAGGAATGACTTTGACCACTAAGGGCATCGTGAGCTTGTCATCTTAGAGTGACAAGTGAGTTCAAAGAAAGGATTGTTCAAGCTCAAGTGACGATGAGTTTCAAGAGACTTTAGGGTAGTGAAGGCAGTGAAAGTTGATAGGTTTTACCCAAGGAATGGACGATTTGTGGAGGTTTAAAGGTCGAATATGTGTGTACTGCTAGTGGTGGCCTCCGAAAGGATATTTTGGAGGAAGCCCATAAGAGCCATATTTGCCCTTCATCCCGGTGCCACCAAGATGTATCAAGATTTGAAGAAGATGTTCGTGGCCTGGAATGAAGAAAGATGTGTGCACATGGGTGAGTAAGCTTGGTGTCAAAAGGTGAAGATTGAACACCAAAACCTGAATGCCGCAACCTCGCTGATCCCTGGAAGTGGATAGTATCTCCATGGATTTTGTGACTGGATTACTAAGGACCCAAATGAATCATGATACCATATGGGTAATCGTGGATCGATTGACAAAGTCACCCACTTTTTACCTATTAAGGTGACTTATTCCTTGGATAGGTTAGCACAATTATACATTCAGGAGATAGCGAGGCTACATGGTGTCGGCCGACGATAATCCTGACCGAGATCCGCGATTTACGTCAGCGATTTTGGGAGCCTTTCAAAAGGCATTTGGTTCAAAGTGGTGTCTAAGCACGCACCTATCACCCCAAACAGATCGGTCAATCTGAAGAACTATCCAAACCTTGGAGGATATGTTAAGGGCATGTGTTTTTAGATCAAAGGGAAGCTGGGATAAGTGCTCACTTATTGAATTTGCATATAACAACAGTTATCATGCAAGTATTTCCAGATGGCACGTATGAGGCCTCTATGGACTAAATGTCAATCTCCCTTATGTTGGTATGAACCCTGAGAGCAAAGTTTACTTGGACCTGAGACATTGTGAGGGAAACAACTAACAAATCAAAAGATTAGGATAAGATTACTGCTCAAAGTCGATGTAAAACTATGCGGACAAGCGCAAACCGCTAGATTTTCAAGAAGGGGACCACGTGGTTCCTGGCGATCACCCCCACCACAGCATAGGCCGAGCAATAAAAGTAAAGAAATTGAGCCCTGATTTCTGGTCCGCTTGAAATCCTTACCAAAGTAGCACCTCGAGCCTACCGTGTAGCCCTACCCCCGAGTTTATCCATCCTTCATGATGTTTGCCATGTCTCTCAGTTATGAAAGTATCAATCTCACCCGAGTCATGTACTAGAGCTTAACATGTACAATTAAGAGATAACCGACATTTAACTTACTACCCACGGTAATCGCCGATCGAGGAGTTAAGCAAGAAGGAACAAGGTCAGACTTCGGTCAAAGTAGCATGGGACAGGTGAAACCCAAGAACTTACATACGGGAGCTGGAATCAAACATGAAAGCACAATACCTCGAAGTAGCTCAGTAACGAATTTCGGGCATAAATTCTTTAAGGAGGGGAGTAATGTCACGCCCCAATTTTTACTGTAATTTTTACTGTCATTACTCAATTACCGAATTACCGTAGGTAATTATTACATAAGATTTGAGGCCGAACAATCCTCAATAAAGGAATATAACATTAGAAGAGAGGTTAGAACGATTCATGCGAGTCGTAAATCCCGACTTCAGACGTATAAATGACCAAAATGTCCGAAGTTATTTTACTCAAAAAATGAGGATTAGCCCTACATATTCTCAAGGGGATGTTTTGAGAATAATAAGGGATTGTTTGTGTTATGTGTGTTAATAGAGCGTAAGAATCTCACTTGAGTTCCGGACAAGACGAAAGACCAAACGCCTCAAGGGTCGCTTTAACTCTGTGCGTGCGATCGAGCCCTGAACCTCACTAAAATGTTTTAAAATGTGTTTAAGCCATGATTAACCATTGGTTAAGCTCGGGTGGCCTTGGGCAGTTTTTAAGTGAAAGTACGATTTTGCCCTCTGCTTTTGGGCGCTTTGCGACTTTCGATTTTCGATTCATATATCAAAACCTAAGCAATATTAGGCTCAAATTAAAGCTTATTAAATTCTAAATATTAATGTAGATTCAAAATTATGTATTTAGATTGATTAGAACCCAAAATTGCTCAAAAACACCCAAATTGCTTACTAATTCACTTAAGCCCTTAACCGTAGAATTCTCTAAATTACATGAATACCTTGCCTACACTTCCAAATAATGCATGGAACACACAAATTTCACTTCTTTGGGCTGTAATGCACGAAATTATTGATGCCATTATGCAGCTGAATTATTTCCAAAAGTTGCACTAAAACAAAATGCCAAAATGTCACCATAAGAGACATAATTCCTTAATTTCATACAACTTTGTCTAAAAATGATTTTTCCTCCATTATTACTCCTGAAAATTCTGACAACTACCTCCCTCATTTTGGCCAATTAGAAGCTCAAAATCTTCTATAAATAGGCTTGCTTTGAGTGGTCTTGGAATGCTTGGTTCATAACTAGTTTTTAGGAGCACCAAAACTTTCTTTCTTCCTCCTCTTTGGCTGAATTCTTTCTTCAATTTTTTCAAAGAGATTTTGTGTCATTTCACTTCAAGAAATCAAGTTCTCTTCCTCTTCTTCAACTCAGATTAGGTAGGGAGTAGTTTCTAAATTTATTTCTATGCTTTGAGGAGTTGTGTTTTAGCTCAAAAAATGATGAAATTATGAACTTGCCTTAGCTTTTCATTTTGGTTTTCCTCTTCAATTTTTCTTTAACCAATTCAACCATATGGCCTAGGTGGAACTAAGATGATGGCTTGATGATGAGGACCTTGAGGGTGGGTTGTAAATCCATCACAAGTTAGGCCTCTAAAGCTTGAAAATTCCACTTGATGCAAAACCTTAAAGAATAATGCTTTATGATGCTAAAACAAAGATTTTTAGTTTAGAACTTGAAAGATGTATTTTTTTTTCCCTTTTATGTTTTATTTCTTGTTAAGATATGTATTGGGTTGAATTTATAATTCTTTTAAAGTCTCAAGGAGCTCTAGTAAAGAAACAAAATGAATTTGCATCCATGATTAAGTTTATGCTTTGCATAACCAAGTTTACTCTTCTATGTCATCACTAAATTTTCAAGAATGAATAAATGAACTTGCATTTCTTATGTTTAAATTCCAAGCTTGTATTTCATGTTTATGTTTCAAGTCATCACTTAATCTTTCAAGATAATTAAGAGGTTGCATCTCATATTTAATTTATGCTCTCACTATATTTTATAATGGCTAAAAGAATCAACGCATGACATGTTTATTTTATGCCATCACCTAAAGATCCTAGAGCTTAAAGACTTGCCCATGTATCACAAGCAAAGAAATATGATTATTGGAGTTAAAGAATTTATTCTTTAAAAGTCTTGAGATTGAGCTTAAAAGATGTAATAATAATTCTCTTCTCCTCTATCGTCCCGTATGGACTACATCACGCCCGGTTTCTTAATATTCTCTTCTCCTCATCGTCCTGTAAGTGACTACCGCTTCCTGGTTTCTTAATATTCTCTTCTCCTCTATCGGGTCCTGTATGGATTACCGCCGCTTCCAGTTTCTTGTATCATGTTTATATTTCAAGTTCTTGCATCATGTTTAATTTTCAAGTCATCACCTTAAATCTTAAAGATAGAGAAATGGAATTGCATATCATGTTTATAATTCCAAGCCATCACCTTATAAAGATAAGATTAAAATAAGGTTGCATAGCATGTTTATAATTCTAAGATGTCACCTAAATCTCTAAAGCTCAAGACTTACCCTTTTTATCTTAAGTGAGAATTTTAATTGTGAAGATCCTCCCAAATTTGACAAAAGAACTAGTTTCTAAATGAGTTTTAAGGCTTTGCAAGGATTTTACGGGGAACTAGTATTTTATATGCACTTAAAATATGATTCTATGTAATTGCATGAGGTTCATGATTCGCCACGATCTGAGTTTAGTATCAATGTGTGATAATGATTTGATATGATTGAAGTTGTGATAATTATGGTTTATTGTTAAGAGAATGATTCATAATTGATAATTCTATGTAAGGATTGGATGCTTATTAAGTACTTGATATCATTGAATGATTTGACTTTGCATGTTATAGTTGTTGCAAATAATAAGAATGCTTATACATGAAATGTTCTTATGTAAAATTCACCTTTGTTGCTAGAACAAAGTGTATCACTGAAAAAGTGTAATTTGAAAGGTTCGCTAAGGAAAGACTTGGTATTTAAGCTGTCCATTGTGACTCCACCTCTCTTTCTCGGGAATCTCCCATATGCATGATTACAGCTTTGATATATATTATTCTAGCTTAAGACTATAAATGAGAAAATGTTATGATGTTTATGAATTGTATTATGATATAACATGCAAAGATTTAATGGTGACTTAAACTTATAAGAAAATGATCCTTTGGAACCATCGACTATAGGTGGTGAAAAGGTGATTTTAGCCCCTAACCCGCTCTCTCTCAAAAGTGGTAGAGTCGGGACTTTAGCTTATCAAAAGGGATAAGTATATGCTAGTGACTACTAGTAAAGTATGAGCTCATAACCTAAATTACTCCCAAAAGGGTGGAGTATAGGGTGGCCCAAGGAAAATAATGATGATGATAAGATTTTAAGTCACCTAAGGCACTAAAGAAATGAAATATGTGCACCGTGTCCATGTGTAGCTAATATTATATGACGTTCTTTATGCATGTTATTTTGATAATGATGATGAGGAATATGATGTAATGATAAAGGAAAAGTTCATTGTAAATATGACATGTTAAGAATAAGATGCATTATAAGACGATGATTAAAAATTGACGAACTCGTTAAGTATTTGTCCTAACTTAAAATGAATCTTGCATGCTCACTATTTTAGAATAATCCCGAGGTTCCTGGGGACTTTGATGATGACACTGAGAAGCGAGGTACCTTTATCGAGAATTCTTTAGCAAGATTCTCTACTCCCTTTTCTTTTATTTCCGCCATTGTCTCCAGATTCAAATGGCGACATTCGGTCCCGCTCGTTGATACCTTTACTTGGGAATTCCACTATGATCCCAAGGTGCATCGCCGTATCATTTTGAAGGAGGTGCGCAGTTCGTGTTTTTATTTACATAGGTCGCCCATTTGCACATCCCGTCCCTAGTTATCGATTTTCTCCTACTTCTCCCTATGGCGATGAAATGGTTTTCGAACATGCTCGTCCGCTTGATGAAAGGATGTTACGTTGTTATCCCGCTTCATCTGCTGTCCATGGATTTCGCAGTATGTTCCCCGAGACGAGATATTCAAACCCATCTCCAGAGGACACTCCTACTCATGTATATTCTGAGAGCTCGCCCTACTCCCACACGTGTAAGAGAGGTAGTGAGGAAACAGTTGTTCAGCCGAGGTTAGCGAAGGCCGCCCATGCGACCCTCACTGGGTGCATCTCGTGTCCCTCCCCGAGGGAGCTCATCAAAGGATCTGGATTTATTCCCCATTTTCGTGACAAGGCCATGTAAGGTTCTTAGTGACTTATGTGTGATCATGCACCCTAGTTTTAGGATAAACCTTCCCGCTTATGGAGTTATCTAGTTTAGGGCCATGAATTTCCTTAAGTATATTTTCTTTTATGGGTTTGCATAAGATAATGATGTATGAACATAACCCACCCTTTGAGTGAGGTTATTGTATGTAAATATATGCTATAATGTGCTTATGGATGTTATATGATGGAGCCTAAGTGATATGATGTGATATATTCTAAACGCCTTATTATACTCGCTTACTCGCTCACGCTTGTACTGCCCACGCTTTCAATTATGTGTTTAAAAAAAAAGGCCTGTAATTTCACTAAGTATTTTCAAATTATGAAGAAAGAACCAAAGCAAAGTGAGTAAAGTCTAGTCATTAATCGATTCAACCTAGGTGTATCCGGGTTAATAGGTCTTACATGGCTGCTACGTACCGCCATCCCCAGTGTGGCAATAATGGGTAATAGACTGCTTTTCAGGAATGAGCTCATTCCTATACATGATCATTGGATTTGCTTTCTCCAATTCTCACACAGACCTATTCCTAGCCAGGTTTACTTTCCCCGTCTCAATTCAAGGGTAGTCAGGTTTACTTTCCTTGACAGACCGGATTTACTTTCTCCAGCCCAAGGATTATAAATCTCATGCTCTTCTTGGTAGTTAGGTTTACTTTTTCTAACAAACTGGATTTACTTTCTTCAGCCCAAGGAACATAATCTTATGCTTTTCTTGGCAGTCGAGTTTACTTTCCCTAACAAACTGGATTTACTTTCTCCAGTCCAAGAAATGCAATCTCATGCTTTTCTCTCACATGCATACAATTATAATGAGTATTCATATCTATGTGTGCCTAACCTCATTAATAAGTTCACATGCTCAATTATTCATATTCACATTCATGTGCTCATATCATACTAGTACAAGATGTCATTATTTTATCAATTCAAAGCATCAATTCAATTTCAGCACAATGGCAGATTTCACGTATTCGTAGCACTATTTATTCTGTATTTCAAACCATCAAATCCAAGGCTATAGAAATTATCTAAGACACTTCAATGTGTCCACAAAGTTCCATAAAATTTTCAGAGCATAAAAGGGTCTCTAAATATATTAATAAAATCTCACAATTTCAGAGGTCAAAAACTACACACTCTCGGCCAATAGCCAGAAGTCTCAATTTTTCTACCCTATCAAATGAACCCAAAACTTTTTACTAAAAATTAGAGTTGGACCTCAATATGTCCTCAACATTCTATGAAAATTTCAACTAATAATTCGATCATTTGCTACGGTGATAAAATTATATAAAATCACAGCTTCAGTTTCCATAATCCAGACAGCATATGCTTAATTTTGGTTCTTGATTTTTTTTAAGCAGTTTTATTCCAAATAAGAACCCAAGAAAATTCATGGGACTACCCCAAGATGTTAGCTTCAACATATATTTTTTTTTAGCTCATGAAAATGGCCACAACATGCCCAAAAATTCGTGAACAACACCTGCCCTGTTGAAATCCGAAAATCCAGCAAACCAACTCAAAATCTCTTTTGATAAAAATGATTTTTCCACAACCCCAAACACTCCACCAAAATTAACACATCAATATCATCATATTATCAACCAATATATCTAGAAATTTCGGAGCAAACACAATCAGAAAAGTCCAGCATAAAATTGGAAAGATAGACCAAAGAAAACCCTACTTTTGGTGTCTTTTGAATCCTTGGCTCCAAGGTGCTCTAAGGTTGATCTTTCTTACTTCAAGGCCACCAAATCAACATCAAAACCTTCCTTAGGCAATGAGGAAGTGATATTTCAATGTGAGGATTGATGGAGAATTGAAATTTCAATCGGTTAGATTTATAGGTTTTGATGTGTAGAACAAGTTTAGTGAAAGAAGTTTGTGGTTTTAACAAGTTTAGGCTAGTGTTTTTGGGCTTTGAAAGCTTGAACTCTTTGAAAATGGAGGATGGAGCTGCTGCCCCTGTTATGGTCGAAGGAGTTAGCATCTTTTTGAAGCTTGGAGTTGTGTTAATCTTGTATAAATAGACAAATATTATATATTATAAGTAGATAAGCTTTAATCTAAGAAAGAAAAATGGATGGCTAGGATTGGATCTTGTTATTCAAGATTGAATCTTAGCCATTCCTTTAATCCAAATGGATAAGCAGCATTTTCTTGTAAAGGTCAAACTAGCTTTCGATGTTAGAAATTGCACACCGAAATTTTACCAAACGGGCAAAATATCGTACCCAAGTAATCAAACATTGTTCCAAAAAGAATTTCGGGTATAAAATCTTTATTTCTACCTATTTCTAACTATAATCTTATAATTTCTAAATTTCAAACATCTCTGGGACCCAATTCTAGGGTTTCGACTGTCCCAACGGACCGATGGGGCCCGCAGGTTACTATTCACATTTTTTTTTGGTTTTTTTTTTTTACAAATCCCTTGGACCGTTCTCATCATTTCTAAAACTATCAGATTTTTGAAATTATGACTAGTAAAGTCCAAATAAATTTTTAAATAATTTTTAAGGTGTTACATCAAACGGCACTTCTACCCGCACAAAAACGCTATAGGGGTATTTTGGTTATTTTGACCCAAAACTACAAAAAACAGGATTTTCATTTTCGAAATCACCCAAGGATCATCTAATCTCCTTCAAACATTGAGTTGACCTTTCGGGGACGGCCGGGCCGATTATCCTCGAATTCTGGGCAGAAAATGACCGCATGGGCATTTTGGTCATTTTTCTCTCAGACAAAAAATCGGGGCGTTACACATAGCTCTCTACATAAACGGTATAAAAGCATACCACTAGCGAAGAGAAAAGTGTCTGAATTGGAGAAAGCGGTGCAGAAGTATAGCATGAAAGGAATGCTAGCACGGAAAAAGATGCAAATGAAGGTGTGTTACATATCTTCTTATCACTTGGTCGGTGTGAATAATAATATTGTGTTTATGGACTCGTTTGTTATGTTTAATGTGCTCTTTCCACTCAATGTTGTAGGAATCATTTGAGGCAACGATTTCCCAGCCATGTGCCAGCAACTTGTCAGTGGAGTCATACATTGAGTTCAGAGATAGTGGGAATGTAAAACTGATCAAAGGACAGTGATGTGTGTTTAGACTAAAGGTACTTTTAATTTGCAAATTTGATTTAGGGTGTGATGACATAATTATGCAGTTGTCATAGTACTCTTCAATAATGATGCCCTATATCAATTTGTATTCATTAATTAGGCATGCATGTTCTCACCACTATTGGATGTAAATCACCAATCCTCCAAATGATGTGGACTGCATATTATGTTGTTCATTTTTTAGGTAGAACTCATTACTGTATTGGTAATACTATTTCTTTCACCTTGTACACTACAATTATGCTTGGTAAATTATATTTAATATATAGTGTGGTTTGGATTATTATTTACACTCATCCTTGATGGTGCTGTTGTTTTTGTCTTTTATTTATCATACAGCTTGGAGGTGTTGGCTCCAACATGAGTGTTGAGAATGCTAACAATGATTCTAACCTTCTACTGTCATATGGTTCAGACCAACAACATAGTGGATTTCTGCAGGTGCTTGAATAATATAGTCAAGATCTTTGTATGGATGATATGTCACTGAGTAGTGTGCTACTTAGTGGTGATTCAAAGGCAATGCCAATGCAGTCAATTGATCCACCTAGTTGTTACACGAACCAATAAATAAGTTTCCTGCAAGTAACCTTTTTGGACGTTGGAGGCTCATCGGTGCTTTTTGTTTTAACAACCATCACCACCATATGCCCAATTTAATGATAATTATGTAACGGTATTTTCCAGTTCTATATCATAAACTATCATTTATAATCTCATCCAATGCATTTGTTTTCATTTTTGTTTTGAGTGTAGGGGAAGAGTATACATTTTGCATAGTGGCTTCAACAGTGGGTTTGGATGAAAATTTATTTTGTGTCTTGTGCAGGATAAAGGGATTATGTGTTACAAGTATTATTTGTTTGGCTTATGACTATATTTTTGGGTGGATTATTTGATGGCACGGCAACAGGGTTATTGATAGATGCATAGGTAGATCATGTAATAGTGGAAGGACCTAACTTATGTGTGCCCTTAAATATTCTTCATAAGCAAATACTGTATATATTACTTGTACACTAATTCTATAAGTTGTGCCAAAACGATGAAGGACTCCTAACCCTCAAGAGATTTGTGATTAGAGGACAAAAGTTGTAAACCTTGGACCAAAAGTTGTAAACTTATGCACAAAAAGTTGTAAACCTCAGAACAGATGTTGTAACCCTACGTTGAAAATGGAAGGACTCCTAACTCTCAGTACATTTGTCATTACAGAAAAATGGTTGTAAACCTTGGATTAAAATTTGTAAACCTATGCACAAAAAGTTGTAAACCTCATAACAGATGTTGCAAACCTAAGTTGAAAATGGAGGGACTCCTAACTCTCAGCACATTTGTCATTACAGGAAAAAAGGTTGTAAACCTTGGACCAAAATTTGTAAACCTATACACAAAAAGTTGTAAACTTGTTCAAAGATGTTGTAAACCTCCGTTGAAGATGGAATGACTCCTAACCCTCAGGAGATTTGTGATTAGAAAAAACAAAGTTGCAAATCTTGGACCAAAAGTTGTAGAGCTATGCACAAAAAGTTGTAAACCTCATAACAGATATTGTAAACCTATGTTGAAAATGGAAGGATTCCTAACTCTCAGCACATTTGTCATTAAAGGAAAAAAGGTTGTAAACCTATGCATAAAAAGTTGTAAACTTGTTAAAAGATGTTGTAAACCCACGTTGAAAATGGAAGAACTCCTAACCCTCAGCAGATTTGTGATTAGAAAAAAAAAAGTTATAAACTTTGCACCAAAAGTTGTAAACTTATGCACAAAAAGTTGTAAACCACCGACTAAAAAGTTGTAAACCTTGTATGGAAACTTGTAAATCACTGATTAAAAACGTGTAAACTTATGCTTAATATAACACCCTAATATTTAACCTAACATGCCTAAGATGTATTCAAGTTAATTATTAGTTATTACTCTTTTGTTCCAGTTCGTAATTCTAATTTTTAGAAAATACTTAATGAAAATATGGGTAAATTTTTTTTGAAAATAAGAGATGAAAACGTGAGCTGCATACAAGTTAAACACTACATCGTTTGATTTACGAATAATAATGACAAGGAAATATTCATGCTATGAATAAAATCACAAGATTATAACATAACAACCTTCATATATATATATCATAAAGGTTCTACCATACACCAAGTTATACAGTCATTCGTGCAAATACATAGAACAACATAAAATACATAAGACAGAAAAACCTCGCCCACTAGAATGCATCTAAAGTAGATAACCTCAAATGCAAAAGAAGGTTATCCTATGTAGACTATATGCATATGCACTACCAAGACTGCTGCCAGCTCCTACTGTTGCCTACCCTAAGGAGGAGGAACATAACCAACCTACTATGCCAGTTCGGTCGAAGTAGCCAAACGGTGAACGGGTAGGGCATGGGCTCCACGATGGGGTATCATCCTCACTCTACCTCCTCGGATTGGCTACGTCACTGTGGCCTCACTGTCTTCACCAAACTCCATAGGCATGGAAGGAGAAGAACCCTCGAATGGTATCTGGGTGGCTGAGTTCTCAGATGGATCAGTCTCCAAATGAGCCAGTGGAGAACGGGGAACATACTCCCGAAAGTCGCGGATGGTGAAGGTGGCAGGATAGGTACGGTAAGTCCGCTCCTCACGAGGACATGCATGCTCGAAGACAAGTTCGTCACCAAAAGAGGAGACAAGAGAGAACTGGAAGCTAGAAACTGGATGTGCAAAAGGGCAGTCCATGAAAACAAAAAGACGAACGGCACAACGACCCACAAAGTGATATGACTGATGGACGACGTCGTAGTGCATCTTCCAAATAGGCGCGTCAATGTAGATCACGAAGGTTTCCATCGTCCTCTGAAGACACGACAAAAAATAAAAGATAGAAGGAGTGAGAAACTTGATAAAGAATCTCAGTAGGGTGTTCTCCTATTCTAGTGTCATCATCAACGTCCTCAGGAACCTCGAGTTATATTATGAAATCGTGAACATGATAAGGTTCAATTATTAAGTTCTAAAATACCAATTACTGATGCCCATTCATTTTATTATGCATCTTGGATGTTATGAATACCCTATGCCTCATCATGAAATACATGTCAAAGCAGGGTGCAACATACTATATAAATAGAACATAAGTGATGCATATAGAACATGGTAAACATAGCATGAATTACTTCTTTTTATTTTTTATTTTTTTTGGTGACTTAAACCATTCTTTCTCTCATTGGGGCTACCCTATTACTCTCTCCCTTTTGAGAGTTCTAGGTTATAAGCTCATACCTTACTAGTCATCACTAGCATACTAGTATCCTTAAGATAAGTTAACACCCGACTCTTAAGTATGAGATAGAGGGCTAAGATCACCTCTCATAACCTTTAATTCGAGGAGTCTAAAGGATCACTTCCTTATTAGATCACCTCTCATAACTTTTAATTCAGGGAGTCTAAAGGATCATTTCCATATGTTATATGTCACCTTAATATTAGCATGTTGTATTTAAGATGCAAGAACACCACATATCATATAATATCTCATGCTTTTTATATTACTTCAACATATTCATCTTGAACATTTCAAGTGTAATCATAATATGCCACAACAATTCTCATAACTAGTAACCAAATACACAAACATAATCATTATCTAAATCCTTAAGCATATTGAATCACAACATCCCATAGAATATGCACTTCCATTATCTCTTAACCGATTAAACCTCTAAATCTGGTAAACCCAACTCTTGTATTTATTCTTTTACGTATCTAAGGGATTAATTACAATGACTTCCACTAATTAATAACCTCAAGAATATCGTTAAACAAATCTAGATAGGTTTGAATAGAAACAGAAATGAGTACATTTCGGCATTCTAGAAGTTACATTCTTGATCCTTTCTCATTACCGACTTTTCCTATGCTGCTAGAATTAATTTCTAAACCATTTATTGTGGGTTCTAACACATATACACACGATAAAACACATTTTTACCAATTCATTACATGCTGGAACAGAATTTGATATTTCAAATTCTAAAGGCTTTGGAAATCACATTTTTTATCCTTTTAGTTACTGGTCTTTACCTAAGGTGCCAAGAATAATTATCACATCAATTAATAGTAGTTCTCACCCATTTAAACTACTCCAAACAACATACATTAGATCTGAAAATGTTAAAACAGAAATCAGAATTTATTTTTCTATAGGCATGCACAATTGCAATAATAAGCATTCCTAGTAACTAATCTTTCTTAGAATTAATTCTTAGAACCTTGTTCCTTGAAAAACCAAGACTCATTTTGTAAAGGTAGATGTCCATGAACCAAAATTCCTATGTAAGTTGAAAGGGGTAAGTCTTGAACACTAGTTGACATAAACTTAAACATGCAAATGCAAGTTTCATTTTAATCTTGGTATTATAAGATAATCGCAATGCAAATATAAATATGATATGTAAAGCTTGAATATAAATATGAGAATGAAGCTTATTTTTAATCTTTAAGTTTAGGTGATGGCTTGAAATGTAAACATACTAGACAAGAAATATAAGCATGAAATGCAAGTTCATTTCTTATCTTCAAGCTTTTGGTGACAACTTGGAAATAAATATGATGTGCAAGTCTTGAATATAAATATAAAAGGCAAAGACTTGAAATGTAAATATGAATGCATTTCCAGTTATTATTTCTTTAGATCCTAGGCTCAAGACTCCTATTTAGAGCAATAACTCTAAAACACTGATCAACTTTAAAGTTTGGAAGGTCAAAGTATATCCATTTATTCCTTTTAAGTTTAATGCTCAAGATTCCTATCTAGAGCAACCATTCTAGAACACCGATCAACTTTAAGCGGTAGGCCTTGAACTTAAGATGGTTAAGAGATAACATAAACATATTATTCCATTTTGCTCAAGCAAAACTCATTAAAGAAAATCAAGTGACATTCTTATTTGCCAAAAACTTTCAGAAATGAAACCTCAACCTTTAGAGGTCAAGCAAATTATGGTTTTATAACCAACATCCAAAATCCTCATCTTCAAGCCATGGTTTTCACACAACAAGGCCATCAAGGCCGAAAAAGAAAGGAAAGAAAAAGGAAAGCAAGAAACTGAAAATGAAGTGGAGAAGGAGAGAACCAATATTTCAACATTCTATTCTAAGAATAATACAAAAGAAAGGAATGAAATTTTTTAAAATAACTCCCTACCAAAGATGTTTTTCTTGATGAATGAAAAAGAGCTTGATCTTAAAAAAGAATGAGAAAAACAATTCTTCCTTGGGCCAAACTGATTTCGGCCAAGGGGAAAAGAAAAGGAAAAAATGTTTGTCTTGAGTTTTTTGCCTGGGAAGTGGAAAGGTTAAGTGTTTTATGGGAGATTGATGGTGGTTGTGTGGTGGTTTGGGGGTGAGAAATGGTGGGGATGGTGGCTCTTGAAGAGTGGAAAAGAAGAAGAAGAAGAAGAGCTCTTGGGATCAAAGAAAGAAGGTTTGAAGTTGCAAGAATGAGCAAAGGTTGTTGCAAACTTCCTTTGGTGCCTATTTATAGACAAAATGAAACATGGGGGGGAGAGAGAAGGACGAGTGGCCATCGGCCATGGGAGAGAAAAGGGAGGGGAAAATATCTCATTGTATGCATCATGTCATGGAATGGTGTAGGAATGACTAGGTATGGATTTAGGTATGGCTAGACATGGTTGTCCTTAATTTTGTGTAATAAAATAAAATGAAATGAGATGAATGGAGGGGGTGGCCAGTAGTATTAAGGGAATAGGGAGGAAAATATCCCACTTTAATCTGGGTTTAAGAGTATGTTTAGGAGTATCTTTGATTAGGTCTTTGATTAGGAATTTGTAGTTAAGTATTTAGGTGAGAAAGTGAGTAACTAAGTACACACAAGGCATGATTAATGAGTGTTCTTGTTTCTTTAATGGAGTCAAACCTCTTCAAATTAAGATTCTCAATCACATCTATAGTTCTTTAAATTAGGGAATTGGAGAGAGAAAATACTATTTATGAAAATGTGACATAGAGTCTTAAATTAAGAAAAGGGATTTTGAGTTTTCTTAAGCAATCTTAGGCCCTAATTAACCTCAATTAATTATTTTGACTCTAGATTAATTATTAAAACTAATTAACCTCTAATTAGAGTCTAATATTACTTAAGTTTTGTTAATCGTGCAATTAAGCTCGTTATACCCTTAATTAGGGGCAAAACGGTAATTTTTTACAAAAACTCCCCAGGACCACCCGAGCTTAGACAGACATTAGACATCCCTTAAAAATGACATTTCAAACTCTGGGCGAAGTCCAGGTCCAGTCGAAATTAAATTCTGTGTCAATTAGTTACATAGGCATTTTGGTAATTTCGTGTGCAGAAACTCAAAAATGAGATTCTTCTGCTCTATTAACACACATAACACACATAGTCCCCGTTCAATATTAAAACAGCCCTTTGAAGATGGCCAGGGCTGGCTATCCTCATTCTCCCAGTAAAAATGACCTCAGGGGTATTTTGGTCATTTGTACATGGGAAAAAATCGGGGCATTACACTTAATGTTTGTTAGCCCCTGAAAAAATAGAAAAACTCCTAAACCTCATAACAAATGTGATTTAGAAACAAAAAAAAAGGGTGTTACTATTGTATGAAAAGATGTAAACGAATGAGTAAGAAGTTGTAAACTTGTGTGACAACGTTATAAACCACAGTTTAAAATGTTGTAAACATATGCTAATAAGTTGTAAACCTCTGGAAGAATTACAACTGTTTAATTACTCTTACCTAAGATGAGGCGAAAGTAGAACCTACAATAAAGTACTCAAACTCAATCAACTACTTCTACGTGAGCTTTATTCATTGTGTGCAAGATTAAAATACATCAAATAAATACTCGCAACTCATCCTTCGAGTTTGATAAATACTCATCCCTCTCTAGGATCAGGTCTTTTTCGAGCAAGCTTAAACTTCTCCTATTTGCCTCTACAAAAGTTGGGCATATGCTAACCATGGAAAAGTATGCCATTCGCAGGGCCATTATGTTATTCTCAAGCCTAATATGCAGTAGGGCTTGCTCTATTTCACATGTATTTGTGGCTTTCTGCCACATGTCTTTTGCAGTTAAGCTTGGAATTTGGACTCTTAGTCCAAGTTCCAACAAGTCAGCCTGTAGATCCTGAGACTCTTCCACCTTATAAACCCACTCAGCCCTAATTACTTGTAATTCTCCTTCATCACTTCTTTGCTTCTCATAGCTCCATCCCGGATCATGTAGGATGTATTTGTAATCACTCATGTTGGTAATGGTGCTTTGTAGTACTGAACCCACATTTATTGTTTACAAATAAACAATGGGAATCCCATAAATGAACCACATGTAGCATGCCTTGTGCCTTCATGAAGGGGATCATGCATCCATCAATCTAGACAGGATGTGCGCTTGAATTTATGGACACATCCTTCCAAACCCCACATCTTTTGCCATGTGATCGAGTGGATACAATCTATCCATACATTTACCCAATATCCCACGTGCCATTGTATGAACATTCCTTGGAAATTACCCCCCAACTATTCCCATGTGAACTCTGCATAGTAAGTATTCAGGATTCCCAAAAAACTAATACATCAATGAATGAAGTGTCCATCATTTGTCTCACTAATAAAGCTCAATGCATCACATATTATGTGAAACTTTTTGCCTATAAACACAAGCATTTCAAACTTGTTGTTGGGGACATAGTGGCCATATAGCTTACTATAAGCGTGCTATGCATGGATGGCATAAACTCTGCCTTTTGGAAGATTTCTCTTATGCTATTTTTCTCCCTTGATAAGATATTTGATTGCATGCGTTGGGTGTGGGCTCTAGAAAAGAATGTGTTCAAATATGATATGCGGCCTGTAAAGTGCTTCTCTATGGGAAACATCTACACATATGAGCAAGAATGGGTGTATCAGTTCGAGGAGAGTAATAGGGTAAGGATCGAGTTGATTATCAATTATGTAAAAGTCCCAAAGCATCATTCTGTTACTATAATCAGAGACAACCCATTTATGTTAGAGAAAGCGGTTAATATGATTCGACATGAGAACAACCAGATGCAAATCAGGCAAAATAAAAAAAAAAAAAGGCCATTGATTCAGCTAGGTCCTGGAAAAGTGCATTTGATGGCACTGAAACGGCCAATCTTTTAGAGGCCATTGAAACCAACCCGAACTATGCTACTGACGGTGATTTTTCTGATGAAGATCTATACTAAATAAGTTGTGTTGATGCGAGGCTCGCTCGAAAATTGTTGAATGCCATTATGCTTAGTACATCTATAGGGCTTCCATGTTACTTTATCATTTTATAAGAATAGATTTCATGTCCATGTATTTTGTGATGGAAACATTTACAACATCTAAGCATTGGCTTGCAACTTTTAAATCAAAGATTTACAACTTTATTTCAGAGGTTTACAGCTTCTTAATCACAGGTTTACAACTTCTAATTCAGAGGTTTACAACCTTTATTCCACAAATTTACAACTTCTTAATCATAGGTTTAGAACTTGTAATTCAGAGGTTTACATTCTTAATTCACAGGTTTACAACTTCTAAATTTTAAAGGTTTACAACTTTTTTCCATAGATTTACAACTTTTATCGCGAGGTTTACAACTTTTGAACCAGACGCTTACAACATTTTAATGTGAGGTTTACAACTTTGGCTCCACAAGTTTACAACTTTTCAATGAGAAGTTTATAACTTTTTAATGTGGGGTTTACAACATTTGTTCCACAAGTTTACAACTTTTTTCCCACAGGTTATAACTTTTTTATGTGAGGTTTACAACCATTTTTCATGGGTTTACAATGTTTTGATGTGAGATTTACAACATTTGTTCCACAAGTTTACAACTTTTTCCCTACAAGTTTATAACTTTTTTTCACAGGTTTACAACGTTTCAATGTGAGGTTTACAACTTTTTAGTCACAGATTTATAACTTTTTAATTAGAGGTTTACAATTTTCAATGAGAGGTTTACAACTTTTATTCCACAAGTTTACAACTTTTTTATGTGCGGTTTACAACTTTTTTTCACGGGTTTACAATGTTTTGATATGAGGTTTACAACATTTGCTCTACGAGTTTACAACTTTTTCCCTACAAGTTTATAACTTTTTTATATGAGGTTTACAACTTTTTTTTACGGGTTTACAATGTTTCAATGTGAGGTTTACAACTTCTTAATCACAGGTTTACAACTTTTTAATTAGAGATTTACAACTTTTCAATGAGAGTTTTATAACTTTTTAATGTAAGGTTTACAACTTTTTCCCCACAAGTTGACAACTTCTCAACCAGATGGTTTATAACTTTTTTATATGAGGTTTACAACTTTTTATTGAATGCTTTACAACAAATATATCCATGGCTACAAAGAATGGTGGAAATATCCAAACAAATAAATACGTTAACCCATAATTTACATAGAAATCAATCACCATCGGCCGTCTTCCTCTTTGTCTTGTGCCTAATATGTGATGTCATATACGGGGTGGTTAGCTGAGGCTCGAGCTGCTTAGCCCGCTTGCGGGAATATATCCTTTTTCTGGTTGAGTGGGTTTGGATGCCTATTCAGCAGCTGGACAATCAGTAGGTGCAGGAACAAAGCCTGCAGCCCTTAATTGGGGTTCAACTACTAAAATGACTTTATCCCTAAATTTGTTCTCCTTGTCCATCACCCACCTAACCAATAAGTCACGCTGAATGCGCGCTAGCTGAACCTGTGGTAATAGACAACAACAATTATCCACATAGGTCCACAAGTTACTACGAATTTAAGGGATTCCACAATAAAACATGGAACTTACCTCATCCCATACAGGCATAGTTAGACCCCCTTCATATGTATTAACCCCATCCCACATCTCCATGTACTTCATCACATATACACCACAATCGTCTCTACATAATGGAATGTAGAAATACTAAAAGTTTAAACAATGAACACATATTTACTGCTAACGGAGGCAAATGTTAGTCTATGATCACCCACTTGTTTGGTTGTATAGGCAGGGGCTCTATCTTTAGCTGAAGCTCAAATACTGGGTCCAAATTTGGGTCGACCTATGCCAGCAACTCTTTGAATCGTCTAACCCGCCAAGAAAGGAATCACCAACAGTGTGAATTGCATCATATAATCAGAATCCAGCTGAAAGAGGGATGCATAAATAATTTCTAACACATAATTAACATACAATGAAAGAGTCCAGGACATCCTTTTCAGTTGAAGTCTCCTTCTCCGGGTTATCAGAGTCTTTGGATCCATGTCCCGATGAATCCAAAACAGACGCTAGTCTAGCTTCACGATAGAGGACATAGCACCACCAATGGTCTTTACACATGCAAGAAGCAAATCTCTATAACACCGTGTACAACACAATGCACTGGCACTCATAAAACTTTATCCTTCAAAATTAAATAAGGCAAATTACCTTACCATCGAATTCAAAAAATACCACATACCAGATTTCGGGCTGACAAATTGCCATCAAAATATGCCTTCCATAAACCAGAGTTCATTAGGGGAGCTTCTCCCTCCTTGTGCTTATCCACATCGTGAGTGACTATTTCCAATAACAACATATCCAAAAACATTGATATCCATAGCCCAAAACACATAAGTTCACCATTATCATTTATTAACATGAAATGGTAAAACAAAATTGTAAATACCGCAAACCACGAACTCAAATAGAATCTGCTGGGGTTCGCCTTCTTATTCTCATAGAAATTAAGGTACCTAGTATGGAAGGAAACAACCTACAAGCAAAGGACAAGACAATTGGTCATAAGCGAATCCGCATAATTGCACGGAAAAACATGTTTATTTACACATTCCATACAAAATTGCTTATCCATTCTCTTTGTGCTAGAGTTCTAAGGCTCCTCGCGGTGTAGGAAATGTCCATCAATACTGACAAGTTCCCTAAGCAATCACAAACAAACTGGTTAATACATAAAATGTAGTAAACCAGCACACAAACAATTGTAAACCAACACACAAGATGTTGTAAAACAACACAAAATAGGTTGCCAACTTGGTCATCATGAAGTGTTGCAAACAAGGTTTAAAAAGTTGTAAATTTATATTACAAAAAAATTGAAAACCTCTCTCAAAAAGGTTCTAAACCTCTATCAAAACCGTTATAAACCTTTATCCAAAAAGTTATAAATCTCTTATTTAAAAGTTGTAAACCTCTAACAAAATATTGTAAACCTCATGCAAAAAGTTATAAACACCAGCCAGGAAACTTGTAAACCTCTTGCTAAAACTTGTGAACCGTTTACAAAAAAGTTGTAAACCTCTAACCAAAAAATGTAAACCGCTTAAAAAAAGTTGGAAACCTCTTACAAAAGAGTTGTAAACCTGTCAATAAAAAATTGTAAACCTCTTACAAACAAGTTGTAAACCTCTGAGTAATAACTTGTAGACCTCAGAAAAATAAGTTATAAACATTTGAGTAAAAGGTTGTAAACTTGTTATTAAAAAGGTTTAAGTCTCTTACAAAAAAGTTGTAAACCAGCATAGCAAAAGCTGTAAATCAGCCTAGCCAAAGTTATCAACCATAATCATACCCACATCTAAACTAAACTATTAAGCAATTTCAAACTATCGTAACCAATATAAAGATAGGACTTACTCATCTTTTTCGCCAAAATTCACTCGTTTCTCACCTTTCTTATGCCTGCTACGATTCTTCGTGTAGTAAGCATACACGGCATCAGCCACTGCATCAAGAACCTCAATCTTGCTAGTGCTTATTATTTGGGAAGCAGAAGATGCAGCGGAAGCTTGCCTAACCCTGTCCACGGATAATGGGCTGACAATCAATGCATTCATCTCCTAAAAACAGCACACAATATATCATTACCTAAGCACTTGCATATCATGTGCAATGCAGGCCACACAAAACATAGGAAAAAACCAACCCTCACAACCATTATAAAAAATCCGAATTACCTCATATGATAGAAGCTCAATGCTGGTACAGGACAAGGCAACATCATTGGCCATAACCAAAAGTTGCAAACCTTGGTAAGGAGTACTTTCCACATCTGCATGTTCCTCTGAGTGCATCTCCTATTTAATTTCAGACCAAAACATGAAAATAAGATGAACTCCAACCTGTGACATGCTATCCACTTCCACAAAATAAAATTAACATAAACAAAACAGGTGCATAATGTGCACATAATGTGGAAGCATCCTCAAGGTATAAGTGCTTCTTTTTAGCAGCTGAACCCTCATTCAAACTACCTTCAACGTCGTCAGCTAAATCAGTGGAGTCAACCAGAGAAGTAGTATTATGACCCTCAATGGAATCATCATCAGTGGAAGCTCTCGATTGGGCCTCCTTTGGTGGAGGGGGTGACTCAACAGGTGCAACATCCACCTTCTTTGCCAAAGAATGAGCCTTCTTTACCAAAGAAGGAGCCATCTTTGGCTTAGAAGAAGCCTTCTTTGGTTTGAAAGGAGCCTTATCTGATAAAGACGACATCTTCCCCTCCTTCCTCTTTCTTTGTTGCATCAACGCTGTCTTAATGACCTCATTCACCATTTCCTTTAGGCCCTGCACGACAACAATTTAATAGGTTCATTTAAATTTAAATCATTGTTATGTAACGACAAATTCTCCAAATAAAAGTATACGCCTCTATCTCCTGCATGTAAATCAAAGTACCTCATACTCAAAGTGGGTATCAAGAAACTCCTTCACAGTGCCATCAACACTGTCCTTCTTAAGGTTGAGGAGACCCTGTAAAAAGAGGGGTTAAATTTCAGTCACACAGTAATTGACCATGTTTACCTTCTTAATTACACAAAATTTAGCACCAATATACCTCCTTATTTCTCCTTTGATCATCAAATCGAGCTTGGACAGCCTCCTTAGTCTAGTGTTTAGCTAGTGGAGGGTCGTTGTTTCCTGAAGGCGACCCAAATGCTAACTGGAGGTACCAAACCTGTTGAAATCACATGAATTTAATTACTTAATTTGTTCTTGCACCACTAATTATAGACATAAACTTCCATCAATTTTACACACCATTAGGAAGAAAACACACCCTCTAATTGACCTCACCACCCCTTTGTCAGCCTTGTAGTCTTTCACACTATCAACTAAAGTGTCAACAATAAGTTGACCCCAATTGTACTTTGTAGGGTCATCAACATCAACTACATTGGCCAACGTCTTAAAGGTTGTTGACCCCTTCATAGACGGGCAAAGGAATATGCAGAGGACATAAAGGATGAAAGCTCTCTTAAACCTGTCATCTATTGTGCCTTCCCCAATGATCATCTCTAACTCCTTGATAGTTTTCTTCTGGAACTCTTGCAGAACTGCCAACTCGTCATTTGATGTATTTTGTCTGACTTCCTCACTTAAATACAAATAATTTGCATGGAATCATAATGTACATTTGAAAAAATAGAAATAAATAAAATATGAAACATTTGTACCAAGTTTAGTTAACTTATTACCAGAATAAGGAAGTCCAAGCACTAAACCCATAGATTCGACTGTAATAGGTACAGAGCGGTCATTCAAAATGATGCACCGCTTGACATGATCGAATGCCTTTATGACCTCCAAGATGAACATCCTTTTTTTTTTGCTTCATCTTCAGATCAAAAAGGCCTCCAAAGCCCATGGCCTAAACTACCTCTTCTTGAGAAACAGTTAAATTCTTATCCCACAAATCGACAATCATCGTAAGAGAGCATCGGGTTGAATGCAGGCTGCATACCACAATAAACACACAAAATATTAGCTAACACAATATCACCATTAATTACGCCCAATGCAATAAACTAACATAAACAACCATTGTATACAACATTGACAATTACTCTAATGGCAGTACACTTACAAGCCTAGCCTTTTTCCCATTGCTGCCTTACGCAACTTCAACACTCTTGTGATGAGCCATCTTTGACATGTAGCTGAAAAATAAAATGATAAAATTTTTCACTGTCATATCTAATTTAAAAATGCAAATTTCCTGTTAGAGCCACCCAAAATAGGTAAGCAAGTACACATGAAAATATAAAAATGGCTATACACAAAACCTCAAAGTATGTGAATAAAAACTTTTCAAATTGGGGGTTGAAAGTTGTAAACCATGCAGAAAAAGTTGTAAACCGATGTACAAACTGTTGTAAATCAATGCACAAGATGTGTAAACCTTTTTCATAAATCTGTAAACCAATCTAAGCACAATTGTAAACCAGTGGGAGAACAGGTAGTCAGCCAACAAATAAAAAGTTGTAAACTATGTTCAAAATGTTATAAACCACCAAAGAAAAAGTTGTAAACCAATGGAAAAAAAGTTGTAAACTAGTGGAAAAAAAAGTTATAAACCAGCAAAGAAAAAATTGTAAATCTTGGTCAAAATATTATAAACCACCAAACAAAAAGTTGTAAACCAATTAGAAAAAAGTTGTAAACCTGGAAAGAAAAAGTTATAAACCTTGTATAAAATGTTGTAAACCAGCAAAGCAAAAGTTGTAAATCTTATACAAAACATTTTTAACTAGCAAAGCAAAAGTTGTAAACCTTACTCAAAATGTTGTAAACCACTAAAGAAAAAGTTGTAAACCAACAAAAATTAAGTTGTAAACTAGCAAAGAAAAAGTTGTAAACCTTGTTATAAACCTTGTACAAAATGTTGTCAACCTTGTAAAAAATGTTATCAACCAGGCAAAGCAAAAGTTGTAAACTATGTTCAAAAAGTTGTAAACCACCAAAGAAAGTTGTAAACCTTGTTCAAAATGTTATAAGCCGCCAAAGAAAACGCTGTAAATCGTGTTCAAAATATTGTAAAACACAAAAGGAAAAGCTGTAAACCTTGTTCAAAATGCTGTAAACCACCCAAAATCAATTGTAAACTAGGTTCATAACGTTGCAAAACCAAAACACAACAAGTTGTAAACCAATATAGAAAAATAAATTAATATAAAAAAGTACCAAACCTTTCTCACAAATCGTAAACCCTAAACAAAAAATTTTTAGGACTTGATGAAAAATTTTGTAAACCCTGAACCTTTTTCAACATAACTACTACACAAAACTAATAAACCATACTAAAAAATGATCTACATTTGTTCAAAAATGTTTAAACTACTTCCAAGCCAAATGAGCAAACCCAATAAATGCGGTCAGAAAAAAAATTATTGTAAACCTATGTATAAAAATGTTGTAAACCCTCCACATAAAAGCTGTAAACCGTTAACCAAATACTAAATCTTTTGCAAAATAAAAAACATAACTCTTTACAATGCAAATGGCAGAAGGAAGAACACGAACTTTGTCAGCACAAGAATGCGAACAATAGGTTAGCGATTCCAATGGGAAATGAAAGCTTTAGAGACCACAGTCAGGGAAAGAGAACGTGAGCTCAAATTTAGGAGAAATGAAAGCTTTTGTGGCTTATTTGATTAACTGAGACCATGCAGAAACAGGGGTCTAACATAGGAAAGGTGGGGTTGTGGAAGCTTTCATTTTGGGAGAGGAAAAGACAGAGGGGACTGCCAAATATGTGTGCACGTGTGCATGGCTTTGGATTTTTTCCTTTTCTTGTGTTGGCAATTTTGCCCCTCCATATACAACACATCTCTATATGAAAATTTTATCCTTTTGCACGGTGTATGTATTGTGGTGTATGAGTATCATTTCTCTTTGGTGGTCCCCTCTGTCTTTCCTTCTCCCGAAACGGAAGCTTCCATAACCCCACCTCTCCCACATTAGACCCCTGTTTCTGCATGGTCTCAGTTAATCAAATAAGCCACAAAAGCTTTCATTTTGCCTACACTTGAGCTCACGTTCTCTCCTCCAAACTGTGGTCTCTAAAGCTTTCATTTCCTATTGAAACCGCTGACCCATTGTTCACATTCTTGCTTTGACAAAGTTCAAGTTCTTCCTTCTGCCATTTACATTGCAAGTAGTAACGAGTTACATTTTTTTGCAGAAGACTTAGTATGTGGTTAACGGGTTACAGCTTTTATGTGGTGGGTTTACAATATTTTTGTACGTAGGTTTACAATAATTTTTTTTTCTGACCATGTTTAGTGGGTTTGCTCATTTAGCTTGGACGTTATTTAAACTTTTTTAACAGATATTGATCATTTTTTAGTATGGTTTACTGGTTTTGTGTAGTGGTTATGATGAAAAAGGTTTAGGGTTTACAAAATTTTTCATCAAGTTCTGAAAATTTTTGTTTAGGGTTTATGGTTTGTGAGAAAGGTTTGGCACTTTTTATATTAATATACTTTTCTATATTGGTTTACAACTTATTGTGTTTTTGTTTTGCAAGGTTATGAACCTAGTTTACAACTGATTTTGGGGTGGTTTATAACATTTTGAACAAGGTGTATAGCTTTTCCTTTTGCGATTTACAACATTTTGAACACGGTTTATAGCTTTTTCTTTGATGGTTTGTAACATTTTGAATGAGGTTTACAACTTTTTTTTTGGTGATTAACAATATTTTGAACAAGGTTTACAACTTTTGTTTTGCCTGGTTAACAATATTTTGTACAAGATTTACAACTTTTGCTTTAGGGATTTACAACATTTTGTACAAAGTTTACAACTTTTTATTTGGTAGTTTACAACATTTTGAACAAGGTTTACAACTTTTTCTTTGCTGGTTTACAACTTTTTCCCCACTGGTTTACAACTTTTTTTTTTGTGGTTTACTACATTTTGAACATGATTTACAGTTTTTTCTTTGGTGGTTTATAACATTTTGAACAAGATTCACAATTTTTTCTTTGGTGGTTTACAACATTTTGAACAAGGTTTACAACTTTTGCTTTGCTAGTTTATAACATTTTGTACACGGTTTACAATTTTTTCTTTGCAGGTTTACAACTTTTTGTTTAATGGATTACAATTTTTGGAACAAGGTTTACAACTTTTTCTTTGCTGGTTTACAACTTTTTCTTTGTTGTTTTACAACTTTTTCCCACTAGTTTACAACATTTTGAACACAGTTTATAACTTTTTGTTTGTTGGTTGACAACCTATTCTCCCACTAGTTTACAATTGTGCTTAGATTGGTTTACAAATTTATGAAAAAGGTTTACACATCTTGTGCATTGATTTGCAGCAATTTGTACATCGATTTACAACTTTTTGTGCATAGTTTAAAACTTTCAACCCCTAATTTGTGTACAACCATTTGAATATTTTTGTGTGTACTTGCTTACCTGTTTTGGATGGCTCTGGCAGGAAATTTGCATATTTAAATTAGTGATATGACAGTGAAAAATTTTATCATTTTGTTTTTTAGCTACATGTTAGAGATGGCTCCTCGCAAGAGTGTTGAAGTTACGCAGGGTAGCAATGGGAAAAAGGCTAGGCTTGTAAGTGTACTGCCATTAGAGTAATTGTCAATGTTTCATACAATGGTTGTGTATGTTAGTATGTTGCATTGGGCATAATTAATGGTGATATTGTGTCAGCTAATATTTTATTTGTGTTTATTATGACGTGCAGCCTGCATTTAAGACCCGATGCTCCCCTACGATGATTGTTGTAACACCCTAGTAATTAACCAGATACACCTAGGTTGAATCTGATTAATGACTAGACTTTACTCCTTGCTTTGGTTCTTTCTTCATAATTTGAAAATACTTAGTGAAATTACGAACCATTTTTTTTTTTAAACACATGATTGAAAACGTGAGCCGAGTACAACGTGAACGAGTAAGCGGAGTATAATAAGATGTTTAAGAATATATCACATCATATCACTTAGGCTCCATCATATAACATCCATAAGCACATTATAGCATATATTTACATACAATAACCTCACTCAAAGGGTGGGTTATGTTCATACATTATTATCTTATGCAAACCCATAAAAGAAAATATACTTAAGGAAATTCATGCCCCTAAACTAGATAACTCCATAAGCCGGGAAGGTTATCCTAAAACTAGGGTGCATGATCACACATAAATCTACTAAGAACTCTCTAGGGCCCTTTGTCACGGAAATGGGGAATAAATCCGATCCATCGATGAGCTCCTCGGGAGGGGACACACGAGATGCACCCAGGTGAGGTCGCATGGGCGGCCTTCTCGCTAACCTCGGCTGAACAACTATTTCCTCACTACCCTCTCTTACACGTGTGGGAGTAGGGCGAGCTCTCAGAATATACATGAGTAAGAGTGTCCTCTGAAAGATCAGTTTGAGAATATCTCGTCTAGGAACATACTCACGGAAATCCATGGACACAGAGATGAAGCGGGATAAGAACGTAACATCCTTTCATCAAGTGGACGTGCATGTTCGAAAACCATTTCATCGCCATAGGGAGAAGTAGGAGAAAATCGATAACTAGGGACAGGATGTGCAAATGGACGACCTATGTAAATAAAAACACGAACTGTGCACCTCCCTTCAAAATGATCTGGCGATGCAGGATCATAGTGAAATTCCCAAGTAGGGGTATCAACGAACAGGATGAATGTCACCATCTGAATCTGGAGACAATGATGGAAATAAAGAAAAGGGAGTGAGAATCTTGCTAAAGAATTCTCAATAAGGTACCTCCTTCTACAGTGTCATCATCAAAGTCCCCAGGAACCTCGGGATTATTCTAAAATAGTGAGCATGCAAAGATTCATTTTAAGTTCGGACAAATACTTAACCGAGGTTCGTCAATTTTTAATCATGCGTCTTAACAATAAACCATAATTATCACAACTTCAATCATATCAAATCATTATCACACATTGATACTAAACTCAGATCAGTGGCCGAATCATGAACCTCATGCAATTACATAGAATCATATTTTAAGTGCATATAAAATACTAGTTCCCCGTAAAATCCTTGCAAAGCCTTAAAACTCATTTAGAAACTAGTTCTTTTGTCAAATTTGGGAGGATCTTCACAATTAAAATTCTCACTTAAGATAAAATGAGTAAGTCTTGAGCTTTAGAGATTTAGGTGACATCTTAGAATTATAAACATGCTATGCAACCTTATTTTAATCTTATCTTTATAAGGTGATAGCTTGGAATTATAAACATGATATGCAATTCCATTTTTTTATCTTTAAGATTTAAGGTGATGACTTGAAAATTAAACATGATGCAAGAACTTGAAATATAAACATGATACAAGAAAGCTGGAGGCGGCGGTAATCCATACAGGACGATAGAGGGAGAAGAGAATATTAAGAAACCGGAGCGGCGGTAGTCCGCACAGGACTGATAGAGGAGAAGAGAATTATTATTACATCTTTTTAAGCTCCAATCTCAAGACTTTTTAAAGAATAAATTCTTTAACTCCAATAATCATATTTCTTTGCTTGTGATACATGGGCAAGTCTTTGAGCTCTAGGATCTTTAGGTGATGGCATAAAATAAGCGCTAGCATGATTGAGGTTCCTGATGCAGTAGCCGATGTTATGTATGCCTACTGTATGAAGAACCATAGCAGGGGTAAGAAAGGCAAGAAACGAGTGAATTCTGGTAAAAAAGATGAGTAAGTCCTATCTTTATGTTGGTTACGAAAGTTTGAAATTGCTTAATAGTTTAGTTTAGATGTGGGTATGATTACGATTGACAACTTTGGCTGGGCTAGTTTACAGCTTTTGCTGTGCTAGTTTACAACTTTTTTGTAAGAAGGTTAAACCTTGTTAATAACAGGTTTACAACTTTTTATTAACAGGTTTACAACTCTTTTGTAAGAGGCTCACGACTTTTTTTTAAGTGGTTTACAACTTTTTTGTTAGAGGTTTACAACTTTTTAATAATAGGTTTATACCAATTTATTCAGAGACACAAGAATCTTTGTTAGAGTTTACAATTTTTTAACAAGTGTACAACCTTTTATTGAGAAGTTTACAACTCTTTTGGCAGAGGTTGACAACTTTTTTGTAAACAATTCACAAGTTTTAGCAAGAGGTTTACAAGTTTCCTGGCTGGCATTTACAACATTTTGCATCAGGTTTACAACATTTGTTAGAGGTTTACAACTTTTAAATAAGAGGTTTACAACTTTTTGGACAGAGGTTTACAACTTTTTCCCAGAGGTTTACAACTTTTTTGACAAAGGTTTACAACCTTTTTAAGAGAGGTTTTCAATTTTTTTGTAATATAAATTTACAACTTTTTAAACCTTGTTGCAACACTTCATGTTGGCCAAGTTGGCAACCTATTTTGTGCTGCTTAACAACATCTTGTGTGCTGCTTTACAATGGTTTGTGTGTTCTAGTTTACAACACTTCACGTATTAACCAGTTTGTTCATCATTGCTTAGGGAACTTGTCAGTATTGATGGACATTTCCTTCACCGCGATGAGCTTCAAACTCTAGCACGAAGAGAATGGATAAGCAAGTTTGTATGGAATGTGTAAATGAACATGTTTTTCTGTGTAATTATGCGGATCCGCTTCTGACCAATTGTCTTGTCCTTTGCTTGTAGGTTGTTTCCTTCAATGCTAGGTACCTTAATTTCTATGAGAATAAGAAGGTGAACCCCAGCAGATTCTATTTGAGTTCATGGTTTGCGGTATTTACAACTTTGTTTTACCATTTCATGTTAATAAATGATAATGGTGAACTTATGAGTTTTGGGCAATAAATATCAATGTTTTTGGATATGTTGTTGTAGGAAACAGTCGCTCGCAATGTGGATAAGCACAAGGAAGGAGAAGCTCCCCTATTGGACCCTGGTTTATGGAAGACATATTTTGATGGCGATTTGTCAACCTGAAATCTGGTGTGTGATATTTTTCAAATTCGATGGTAAGGTAATTTGCCTTATTTAATTTTGAAGGATAAAGTTTTATGAGTGCCAGTGCATTGTGTTGTACACAGTGTTATAGATATTTGCTCCTTACGTGTATAAAGACCATTAGTGGTGCTATGTCCTCCATCGTGTCAGCCCGAAATCTGGTATATGATATTTTTCGAAGCCAATGGTAATTGATTTCTATGTAAATTATGGGTTAACGTATTTATTTGTTTGGATATTTCCACCATTCTGTGTAGCTATGTATATAATCATTGCCTCAAATGTCTTTGTAGGTGGGCTAGGACTTTGTATTTGTTTGGATATTTCCATCATTCTTTGTAGCCATGGATATATTTGTTGTAAAGTATCACATAAAAAGTTGTAAACCTCACATAAAAAGTTGTAAACCATCTGGTTAAAAAGTTGTCAACTTGTGGGAAAAAAGTTATCAACCTCACATTAAAATATTGTAAACCTCTCGTTGAAAAGTTGTAAACCTGTGATTAAGAAGTTGTAAACCTCATAAAAAAATTGTAAACTTGTAGGAAAAAAGTTATAAACTTGTGGAACAAATGTTGTAAACCTCACATCAAAACATTATAAACCCATGAAAAAAAGTTGTAAACCTCACATAAAAAAGTTGTAAACCTGTGGAATAAAAGTTGTAAACTTCACATTAAAAAGTTGTAAACCTGTGATTAAAAAGTTGTAAACCTCACATTGAAACGTTGTAAACCCATGAAAAAAAGTTATAAACCTCATATAAAAAAGTTGCAAACTTGTAAGGAAAAAGTTGTAAACTTGTGGAACAAATGTTGTAAACCTTACATCAAAATATTGTAAACCCGTGAAAAAAAGTTATAAACCTCATATAAAAAAGTTATAAACTTGTGGGGAAAAAGCTGTAAACTTGTGGAACAAATGTTGTAAACCTCACATTAAAAAGTTGTAAACCTCTCATTGAAAAGTTGTAAACTTGTGAAACAAAAGTTGTAAACTTCACATTAAAAAGTTGTAAACGTCTGGTTCAAAAGTTGTAAATCTCGTAGTAAAAAGTTGTAAACATTCACAATTTAGAAGTTGTAAACCTTTGAATTAAGTGTAACGCCCCAATTTTTAGTGCTAAGTAAAATTACCAAAATACCCCTAGGTAATTTTTACACGTAATTCGAGGTCAAATAATCCTCAATAAAGGAATATAATATTAGAGAAACATCATAGGAGACTTGATTAGCGATTCATGCAAAAGTCGCAAACCCCGATTTTTCTGTACATGTAAAATGACTAAAATGCCCATGGGGTCATTTTTACCTAGAAATTAAGGATAACCAATCTAAATTATCTTTGACGGGTTAATTCTATGCCTAATGGGGATTTTATGTGCCTTAGAGATGAAAATCTCAATTCTCAATTTTTACCGTAAGTAAAATTACTATTTTATCCCTACGGTAATTTTTCATGAAATTATATAATCTTTAAATTCAGTTTTCACCCAAAGGTTCAAAATGACTATTTCAAGTATGATTTAAGATTGTCCAGTATTTACAGGGAGTTTTTACGTGAAATTATCTTTTTACCCCTAGTTGTACTAAATAGATTTCCTTGGGTGATCAAGGTAATATTAAAACTCTATTTGAACTCAAAATGATTTCACTCATCAACCTGGAGTTTAAATTAATTATCTAAGGTTAAAAATTAATTACTGAGGTAATTAGAGTCTAAAATGACCTAAGGTAAAATTAAATTACCTTTCCTTAGTTATGAAAGCTCGTAAAATTCATGATAATTGAGATCAAAGTTAAGATTTTGGTTTAGATAAAATCTTGTACATTTACATTTTCTTATCCTAAGTTTAGAACCTATGTTACAAATTGATTTTAACTCATTTGAAATTAACTTCATTTACTAGTGTATAATTTCTCTTTTTACCTTGTCTTGATTTGTCCTAAACACTTAATCTTTTACCATTTTCACTAACCTACCAATTCCTAATCTTTTACCTAAGTAAATAAACATCTAATACATGATTTATCACTTGTAAACATCACCAATCTGATCCTAAAGGAATCAGAAACCAGCGGCCAACTTGCCTCCTTTTCACCATATTTTAATTGTTTTTCCAATCAAGAAACATATCCAACCATAACACCATACCTTTAGCTTTCTTTTGCATTATTTTTTGCTATGTTTAATCAAAAGAAAACCCACCCATTTCAGCCATGATGTGATTAGTAACAATGTCTCCCATTAGCATCATATTTTAGTGTTTTCATCCATTATGCATGAACCAAATTATTACAAGAATAAAATCAATCTTTTTTCATGTTTTCTTTAATTGAAAAATGAACTAAAAACTCCATTTTTCCAGCCACAAGGCAGTGGCCATATAACCCTCCTTGGCCCATAAATATGAGCTCTTCCATTGCCTAAATGCACACACAAACATTCCTAGCCTTAGCATTTTCTTACTTGATAGTTTTCTTACTCAAAGTTTGCTCAAAGTTCTCTAATTCTCTCAATACTTCAAGCTTTCTTCTTCTTCCTCATTCACACTCAAGAGACTCCATTCCCAACCTCTAACCAAGCTCTAAACCTCAAGCATACACATTCTAACCGCAAATCAACTCCTAAATACATAACCTTTCCATTATCAAACACAAAAGCACAACAAAAATTCTTCCACTTTTCCATCATCACTTGGCCGAAATTACCATCATCATCTAGAGGAGATTTTCTTCTCTTTACTTCTTAAGACATCAAGCTTTAACATTTGAGAACAAGAAATAACTTGGTAGGAATTTTATTTCATGTTATTTCCTTGTTCTTTGCTTATAATTTAACTTTTAATCAGCTTAATGATGAGACCATGAAATAAGGTTATTGGAACCATGATAATCAAGGACTCTAATGCTCACTTCCTTTGATAAGATTAATTGAGGTTAAAGAGTTTAATTCTCTAAAAGTTTTGAGCTTAACAAGATGATAAATGAACTTGCATCCATTGTTCATGTTTCAAGCTCTTGCATATCATATTTTAATTTCAAGGCTTGCATAATCATATTTAATTTCAAGTCATCACCTTAAATCTTAAAGATTAAAAATGGTTTGCATAGCATATCTATGATTCTTGCTATCACCTAAATCTCTAAAAGCTCAAAACTTACCTCTTTAATCTTAAATAGGAATTCTTATACTTAAATTAAGTTAATTTCAGCCTCTTGATGTTCTTAGTTTATTTTATTTTTAAGGCTTTAATCTTGTCTTTAAATTACTTAAATAATTGTTTTGTTAGAGTTAGAAATCCAAAGATGTTAAAGATTGTACTTTTGTCAAGCTTTTTGATTTAAAAATTATGTTACTGACCTGAATTAAATAAAATGGTTAGAATGCTATTTTACAAGGTTTTAACGTGTATAAATTACTTATAATTGATGTAAGAATTGTTTTTAGCATTTTTGAGATAAACTACTAATTAGAAAGGATCAAAATCGTAATTTTATAAAGCTTTAGACAATGAATTTTCTAGATTAATTCTTCACTGATTTGATACTTATCTTATGATTTATATACATTAGAATTATTAGTATTTGATGTATAAATTTTTTTTGGTATCTTAGAGGTTGAAAAGAATAATTACAAGTATTAGTTTTGACCGTTTCATAAAATACGGAAAGTTGTGTCATAAACTATTAATTATGTAATTCTTTTATTCAAAGGATTTTAATTAGAGTAAATAATGATATCTGATGCGTATATGTGTTTAGAATACTATTTATGATGTTTGGAGAAATTTTTAGAAGTATTGGCTTTTGATAAGTGTCAAAAATAAGTAACTTTGTACTTTGACCCCTAAAATGTGTTAAATCTAGTCTATGGCCCTAAAAGGTTTTTATGATGAGTTTGAATGGTTTCTAATAGTTATATGTCTCTTGAAATATATTGGTTAAAGTTAAAGATCTTTAATTTGTAAGTAGATGTCAAAAGGGGGTAATTACGTTTTAACCCCTAACCTTTGAGAAATTGTGATTTGACCCTTTGGGACTTAAACATAAATATTGATAAGTTAGTAAGATGAATGTGATTGATATCTTGTGATGGCTATGTTCATATATTGAGATTTATATGGCTTGTGGATATATGCAATGAAATATGATGCATGTTTATGTGATTTGATTTATGGCATGTTACGGTTATGTCTAATTCATTGAGATGCATAAGTTCATGAAGTTTATGAGCATGAAATATTAATGATAAGTTATTCATGTTTGCATCTCTATATATCATGCCAAGATTAAAGGTGACATAAAACACATGGAAATGATCCTCTAGACTTCCCGAATTAAAGGTTATGAGAAGTGATCCAAATAGGAAGTGATCCTTTGGACTCCTCGAATTAAAGGTTATGAAAGGTGATCCTAATGCCCGCTATCTCGTACCTTAAGAGTCGAGAATTTAACTTATCCAAAGGGATAAGATTACGCAAGTGACAACTAGTGAAGTATGAGCTCATAACCTAGAACTCTCAAGAAAAGAGAGAACATAGGGTGGCCCCCAAGGAAAAGAGAATAAAGAAGTTTAAGTCACCTGTAAGAATGATTATCATAATGTTCTTTATATCATATGCATTGTTTTATGAATTTTATGATATTATATATATGATATTGACATGCATCCATGACTAATATGTTGTATTCATGACATTAAGATTCGTACTAAAAGATACGGGCCTCGGCTAATGGTATTTAGAACTTAATAAATGAACCTTATATATATGTTCACCATTTTCATAATTAAACCCAAGGTTCCTGGGGACGATGACGATGACACTTGTGTTAGAGTTGGGAAGCCCTACTGAGATTCTTGTATAAGTTTCTCATCCCTTTTCTTTTCTGTGTCATCTCCAGACATGAATGATGATGTAGTTCGTGATTTACCTTAAGACTAGACGAAGAGCTACAGAGATAATTTCCCGTGATCATATCTCATTTATCAGTTTGTATTCTATTGATGGATATATATTGATGTTCTTATGTTTATAGGACATCACTATTATGATACAGTTATGGATATGTTATTATTATTTGAGTTATGTTATGCATTGGTTGTATTATGTCTTTACCTATTATTTGTTTCTTACATCTTTCTTACGTAAGCAAGATAAATGACGTTAGATACTTAGTATGCCCGACTCACATTTTGGTATTTAAGTTTCAAAAAAAATATTTTACTCATTTTCACTAAAGTATTTTCAAGGAGTTTTGAGTTAAAAACTAAAACAAAAGAGTAATAACTAATAATTAACTTAAATACGTCCTAAGCATGTTAAGTTAAATATTAGGGTGTTACATTAAGAATGTAAACCTCTTAATTACAAGTTGTAAACCTGTGATTAAGAAGTTGTAAACCTATGGAATAAAGGTTGTAAACCTCTGAATTAGAAGCTATAAACCTATGATTAAGAAGTTGTAACCCTCTGAAATAAAGTTGTAAACCTCTGATTTAAAAGTTGCAAGCCAATGCTTAGATGTTGTAAACGTTTCCATCACAAAATACATGGACATGAAATCTATTCTTATAAAATGACAAAGTAACATGGAAGCCCTACGGATATACTAAGCATAATGGCATTCAACAATTTTCGAGTGAGCCTCGCATCAATACAACTTCTTTAGTACAGATCTTCATCAGACAAATCACCATCAGTAGTATAGTTCGGGTTGGTTTCAATGGCCTCTAAAAGACTAGCCATTTCAGCACCATCAAATGCACTTCTCTCGGACCTAGCTGAATCAATGGCCTTTTTTTTTCAGCCTGATTTGCATTTGGTTGTTCTCGTGTCGAATCATATTAACCACCTTCTCTAACATAAATGGGTCGTCTCTAATTATACTAATGGAACAACGCTTTGGGACTTTTACGTAATTGGTAATCAATGTAACATCCTAATTTTTAACCCAATACTCCTAGAACGTATTTAGGTTAACCATTAGTCTATTACTCTTTTAGTCTCATTCCTTAAAATGTTTCTTTAAAATACTTAGTGGAAAATACGGGTAAATTTTGTTTTTGAAACATAAGTGCAAGGTAAGAGTCGCACATATCTCATACGAGCGGTATCATAGAGCGTATCCCATACAAAGGAAAGCGCAAGATAAGAACATCAAATAACTGCATATCATTAGACAATCATATGCACACCAACAATAATATTATATTAATGTAATAAACTACCCATATATGAAAGGCGGGATGAGTTTGATACATCATAAGTGCAAATACAACCGAAAGGAAAATATAAGGAAAGCATAAAGGAAATCACCCCTACCTTAGTGCACCTAAAAATAGATAACCTTTAGAACAAAAGAAGGCTATCTTCGTCTATGCGTGATATGTACACTAACACTCCCTAAGAGACTCTACTGCTGTGGGCCTGAAAGGGGCGGGACATAACTAATCCACTGACGTATCTCGGCAGGAGTGGCCACTCGGCGTGGCTAGACGTGGGCTCTGCGACAGGGGCACATGGCCGGCCTCCGGGCCAGCCTCGGTTGAGTCACGGTCTCCTCGTTACTTACTCATATGAATGGGGGAGAGGGAGCAAAGCTTTCACTGTACAGGTAGGTCGGCGGGTCCTCCGAGGGATCGTCCCTCCGAAGACTGTGGCGGGGCACGTAGTCTGGGAAGTCACGTATAGCGGACGCAGTGGTATGGGTACGGAGAATCTTCTCATTGTGCATCCGAGCGCGCTCAAAAACCATATCGTCTCCATAGGGGGATGTCGAGGAAAATCGATAGCTGGGTATTGGGTGTGCAAAGCGGCGTCCTAAGAACATGAAAGCTCTGACGGCGCAACGCCCCTCAAAACGATAGGATTGGTGCTCCGGATCAAAGTGGACCTCCCACATCGAGGTGTCAATAAAGACCACAAACATCGCCATCAGAATCTGAAGATGTGACGGGAAAAAAAGAGAGAAAGAGAGTGAGTGAGAATCTCACTAAAGAATCTCAGCAGGAGACCTCCTATCTAAGTGACGTCGTCAACATCCTCAGGAACCTTGGATTTATTGCAAAAAGGTGTGCATGCATAAAGTTCATTATTAGGTTTTAAACATAATTATCTAAGGCCTGTTCATTTTAGAATGAATCTTAATGTCATGTATGCAACATAGCAAAGCATGAATGCATGATAATATAGTATGTGAGAAAGCAATAGAACACAATATCAAGAGACATCATATAAGTGGCATAAAGTGGCATATAACTTTTCATGTGAAACTTTCTCTTTTCTTAACTGTGTGACATTAAACTTTACACTTTGCATCATGGAGGCCACCCTAAAAACATCTTTAGGTTATAATCTCATATTTAACTAGTCGTCACTAGTTCTTACTTATCCTATGATAAGCGTAACATAATAATCCCAACTTCCAAAGTACGGGCTAGGGGGCATAAGGATCACCTATCATAACCTTTAATTTGGGGAGTCCATAGGAATATTTCCTTCTTTGAAATGCTCTACTGGTATCTAGTACGCAGCAAATTGTCCGCTTTGGTAAGCTTTATGTCAATACCTTCACGGGTTTGCTTTCTCCCCGCAGGAGCAGGAGAAATGCATCTTAGTATTATGTCATATTTAAAATCTTGTGGAGTTTTCAAAAACTTTCTTAAGTCTTCAAATTTGACGGAAATTCGATAGCGTAACAGCGGTACACCGAATTTTCTTCAAATTTGCTTTATGCCATAAGAACTAATAGTGCATGTACTTTTACATTCAAAGTCCAAAATCAAATAGATTATCAATGTTATACAACATATCTCATCAGTTTATGTCATGCAAACTCATAGATTCATGGTAAACAAGATCATGGATTTATATCGTACAAAATTATAGATTTAAGTAACATAGGATCATGGCTTCATGTCATTCAAGTAGGGAAAATGTTTATTGTATACTTTGGGTTCTGGTAATCGATTACATGAGCCTTGTAATCGATTACACAGCTTTGAGTTCAAAACAGGAAAGTTAAGGGCTCTAGTAATCAATTACATGAGCCTTGTAATCAATTACAATTGACTTGGGCCCCAAGAACATCTAAGTAATCGATTACATGTAATGGTAATTGATTACTAGAGCTCAGGAACACTTCTGGTTTTCCATAATGTCATGTAATCGATCACATGATATTGTAATCGATTACACAGGCCAAAAGTTCATGTCCGAGTATGACAAAGCTCTTTGCTAATCGATTACATGGGCCTTGTAATCGATTGCCAGCACCTTCAAAATGCGAAATTTTAAGTTTAAAACACCTTCTTAACTATTCTTCCCTTCTTAAACCATTTTGAACCTTGTTCCAACATTTATTTTGAAATTCAAAACATTTTTGTAAAGGTAAATAGCCATAGCTTCAAGATTAAGTTGGAAGAGTTAGGTCTTGAGCCTTAGATCTTTAGGTGATGACATAAATATAAACATGCTTATGCAAGTTTTATTTTAATCTTAGCATTATAAAGTGATGGCAAGGAAAAGAAAATATGCAAGGCTTGAAATTAATCATGAAAATGCAAGTTCATTCTTAGTCTTTAAGTTTAGGTGATGGCTTGAATCATAAACATGCAAAACAAGAAATGTAAACATGAAACACAAGTTCATTTCTTATTTTTGAGCTTTAGGTGATGAATTGAAAAATAAATATGATGTGCAAGTCCAATTCTTTATTTCAGTGCTCTAGGCCCCTTAGAGTATTCACTCTTAATCAACAATCAACTTTAAGGTTGAAATAGGTAGGCTTTGAGATTAATTATTCAAGAGATGGCAAGGAAAAAATAAATATGAATGCAATCCATTTCTTATCTCTTTGAGTCTTAGGCTCAAGATCACTCTTTACAACTACATAGTTTCGTTATTTGCTAAAAACCTTTTTTTTAAAAGTGAAACCCTCAAGCTTTAAAGGTCCAAGTGATGGTTTTGCAACCAACACCCAAGATCCTCATCATCAACCCATGGTTTCTTCCAAATATAGGCCATTTGGCCGAAAACAAAGGGAAAGAAAAGGAAGAGCAAGAACCTAAAAGAAAGTGGAGAAGGAAAGAAGAATCAACATTGTAACACCCTAGTAATTAACCAGATACACCTAGGTTGAATTTGATTAATGACTAGACTTTACTCCTTGCTTTGGTTCTTTCTTCATAATTTGAAAATACTTAGTGAAATTACGAGCCATTTTTTTTTTAAACACATAATTGAAAACGTGAGCCGAGTACAACGTGAACAAGTAAGCGGAGTATAATAAGACGTTTAAGAATATATCACATCATATCACTTAGGCTCCATCATATAACATCCATAAGCACATTATAGCATATATTTACATACAATAACCTCACTCAAAGGGTGGGTTATGTTCATACATCATTATCTTATGCAAACCCATAAAAAGAAAATATACTTAGGAAATTCATGCTTTAAACTAGATAACTCCATAAGCCGGGAAGGTTATCCTAAAACTAGGGTGCATGATCACACATAAATCTACTAAGAACTCTCTATGGCCCTTTATCCTGGAAATGGGAATAAATCCGATCCACTGATGAGCTCCCTCGGGAGGGACACACGAGATGCACCCACGGTGAGGAGTCGCATGGGCGGCTTCTTGCTAACCTCGGTGAACTATTGTTTCCTCACTACCTACTCTCTTATCGTGTGGGAGTAGACGAGCTCTCAGAATATACATGAGTAGGAGTGTCCTCTGAAGGATCAGTTTGAGAATATCTCGTCTAGGAACATACTACGGAAATCCATGGGCCTGGATGAGCGGGATAAGAAACGTAACATCCTTTCATCAAGTGGGCGTGCATGTTGAAAACCATTTCATCGCCATAGGGAGTAGGAGAAAATCGATGGCGGGGCAGGGATGTGTGCAAATGGGCGACCTATGTAAATAAAAACATGAGCTGCGCACCTCCCTTCAAAATAATCTGACGATGGATCATAGTAAATTCCCAAGTAGGGATATCAGCGAAACAGGGGCGAATGCGCCATCACGAATCTGGAGACAATGGCGGAAATAAAGAAAAGGAGTGAGAATCTTGCTAAAGAATTCTCAGGTAAGGTACCTCGTTCTACAGTGTCATCATCAAAGTCCCGGGAACCTTGGGATTATTCTAAAATAGTGAGGCATGCAAAGATTCATTTAAGTTAGGACAAATACTTAACGAGGAGTTAAGTCAATTTTTAATCATCGTCTTATAATGCATCATAATCTTAACATGTCATATTTACAATGAACTTTTCCTTTATCATTACATCATTTTCCTCATCATCATTATCAAATAACATGCTGCATAAGAGCGTCATATAATATTAGCTACATGTGGACATAGTGCACATTTCATTTCTTTAGTGCCTTAGGTGACTTAAAATCTTATCATCATCATTATTTTCCTTAGGCCACCTATACTCCACCCTTTTGGGAGTAATTTGGGTTATGAGCTCATACTTTACTAGTCGTCACTAGCATATACTTATCCACTTTTGATAAGCTAAAGTCGACTCTACCCTTTTGAGAGAAACAGGTTATGGGGTTAAAATCACCTTTTCACCATCTATAGTGCGATGGTTTCCGAAGGATCATTTTCTTATAAGTTTAAGTCACCATTAAATCTTTGCATGTTATATCATAATACAATTCATAAACATCATAACATTTTCTCATTTATAGTCTTAAGCTAGAATAATATATATCATTGTAATCATGCATATGGGAGATTCCCAGGGGAAAGAGAGGTGGAGTCACAATGGACAGCTTAAATACCAAAGTCTTTCCTTAGCGAACCTTTCCAAATTACACTTTTACAATGATACACTTTCTTCTAGCAACAAAAGGTAAATTTTACATAATAAAGAACATTTCATGTATAAGCATTCTCATTATTTATGACAACTATAACATGCAAGCCAGGAAATCATTCAATAAGCATCAATCCTTACATAGAATTATCAATTATAGAACTAATTAGTTACTAAACCAATTATGAATCATTCTCTTAACAATAAACCATAATTATCACAACTTCAATCATATCAAATCATTATCACACATTCATACTAAACTCAGATCAGTGGCCGAATCATGAACCTCATGCAATTACATAGAATCATATTTTAAGTGCATATAAGATACTAGTTCCCCGTAAAATCCTTGCAAAGCCTTAAAACTCATTTAGAAACTAGTTCTTTTGTCAAATTTGGGAGGATCTTCACAATTAAAATTCTCACTTAAGATAAAAGGAGTAAGTCTTGAGCTTTAGAGATTTAGGTGACATCTTAGAATTATAAACATGCTATGCAACCTTATTTTAATCTTATCTTTTATAAGGTGATAGCTTGGAATTATAAACATGATATGCAATTCCATTTCTTTATCTTTAAGATTTAAGGTGATGACTTGAAAATTAAACATGATGCAAGAACTTGAAATATAAACATGATACAAGAAAGTGGAGCGGTAATCCATACGGGGACGATGAGGAGAAGAGAATATTAGAAGCGCAGGCGGTAGTCCGCCTGAGGACGATAGAGGAGAAAGAGAATTATTATTACATTTTTAAGCTCCAATCTCAAGACTTTTTAAAAAATAAATTCTTTAACTCCAATAATCATATTTCTTTGCTTGTGATACATGGGCAAGTCTTTGAGCTCTAGGATCTTTAGGTGATGGCATAAAAAAAACATGTCATGCGTTGATTCTTTTAGCCATTATAAAATATAGTGAGAGCATAAATTAAATATGAGATGCAACCTCTTTATTATCTTGAAAGATTAAGTGATGACTTGAAACATAAACATGAAATACAAGCTTGGAATTTAAACATGAGAAATGCAAGTTCATTTATTCATTCTTGAAAATTTAGTGATGACATAGAAGGTAAACATGGTTATGCAAAGCATAAACTTAATCATGGATGCAAATTCATTTTGTTTCTTTACTAGAGCTCCTTCAAGACTTTAAAAGAATTATAAATTCAACCCAATACATATCTTTACATCGAATAAAACATAAAAGGAAAATACATCTTTCAAGTTCTAAACTAAAAATCTTTGTTTTAGTATCATAAAGCATTATTCTTTAAAGTTTTGCATCAAGTGAAATTTTCAAGCTTTAGAGGTCTAACTTGTGATAGATTTACAATCCACCCTCAAGGTCCTCATCATCAAGCCATCATCTTAGTTCCACCTAGGCCATATGGTTGAATTGGTTAAAGAAAAATTGAAGAGGAAAACCAAAATGAAAAGCTAAGGTAAGTTCATAATTTCATCATTTTGAGCTAAAAACACAACTCCTCAAAGCATAGAAATAAATTTAGAAACTACTCCCTACCTAATCTGAGTTGAAGAAGAGGAAGAGAACTTGGTTTCTTGAAGTGAAATGAAACAAAATCTCTTTGAAAAAAATTGAAGAAAGAATTCAGCCAAAGAGGAGGAAGAAAGAAAGTTTTTGGTGCTCTTAAAAACTAGTTATGAACCAAGCATTCCAAGACCACTCAAGCAAAGCCTATTTATAGAAGATTTAGAGGGTTCTAAATGGCCAAAATGTTGAGGTAGTGGACGGAATTTTGCAGGAGAAATAAAGGAGGAAAAATCATTTTAGACAAAGTTGTATGAAATTAAGGAATTATGTCTCTTATGGTGACATTTTGGCATTTTGTTTTAGTGCAACTTTTGGCAATAATTCAGCTGCATAATGGCATCAATAATTTCGTCATTACAGCCCAAAGAAGTAAAATTTGTGTGTTTCATGCATTATTTAGGTGTAGGCAAGGTATTCATGTAATTTAGAGAATTTAGGTTAAGGAGTTTAAGTGAATTAGTAAGCAATTTGGGTGTTTTTGAGCAATTTTGGGTTCTAATCAATCTAAATACATAATTTTGACTCTAGATTAATATTTAGAATTTAATAAGCTTTAATTTGAGCCTAATATTGCTTAGGTTTCGGTATCTGAATCAAAAATCGAAGTCGCAAAATTGCCCAAAAGCAGGGGGCAAAATCGTGCTTTTACTTAAAAGCGCCGAGGCCACCCGACTTAACCAATGGTTAATCATGGCTTAAAAACACATTTTAAAACATTTTAGTGAGTTAGGGCTCGGTCGTAGCACATCGGAGTTAAAAGCGACCCTTGACGTTTTGGTCATTTACATTGTCGGAACTCAAAGTTGAGATCATCTGCTCTATTAACACCACATGTAAGCAATCACTTATTATCCTCAAAATATCCCCTTGACAATAGGAGGGGCCCATGATCCTCATTTTCTAAGTAAAATTACTTGAGGGGGCATTTTTGGTCATTTTATCACATTATAGAAATTAAGGGATTTGCGACTCGCATGAATCGTTCCTAACCTCTCTTCTAATGTTATATTCCTTTATTGAGGATTGTTCGGCCTCAAATCTTATGTAATAATTACCTACGGTAATTCGGTAATTGAATAATTTCTAATGACAGTAAAAATTACAGTAAAAATTGGGGCGTTACAAACATTGTATCTTTACAAACCAAGAGTTAAACAACAAAAGAAAAGAATAGAAATCATTGAATCACTCCCTACCAAGGTATGTTTTCTTGGAGATGAAAGAGACTTGATCTTGAGGGAAGGATGAAAGAAAAATCTTCCTTGGAGCTTGAAGAAGTTTTCGACCAAGGAGAAAAGGAAGGAAAGAAAGTTGTGTTTCCTTTGAGCTTGATCTTTGGAATGGTAAGGCCAAGTGTTTAGGGGGTAGTATATGGTGGTTCTTTGTGAGTAAGAAGAAGATGAAGAGAACTCTTGAACTTTGAGAGAAAAAGAAAGAACTTAGAACTACTCCTTGAAGTTAAGCTCAGCAAATGAATCAAAATATAACCAAGTCCATCTAGGCATGGTATTTATAGAGAAATAAAGCAAATGAAAATGCATTGAAGGGGGAGGGTGGCGGCCTCATGGAGCATGAGGTGAGAGAATTTGCTTCATGGAGGTATGGTGAGGTATGGTGGTGAGTATGGCAAGCATGGCTTCAAGCATGGCCTTTGAGTGTTCATTTTGATTTGAAATAAATCAAATTCTTTTTTAATGGAAGAGGGGTGGCCGGCGGCCTTCTTCTTAATTAAGGGGAGGAAATCTCAACTTAAGGTGTACTTAGAGTGAGCTTAGGGGTAGTATTTAATTAGGTCAAAGATTAGAGATTGATGGCTAAGTGTTTAGGTAAGCAAATAGGTAATTAGGACCATGTAAGACTAAATTAGGAGATGATCATTTCTAAATTAATGAAGTCAAGCTTTATTAAATTGGAATCCAATGCCAACAACATTCCTTGATTTAGGGAGATTGGTGAGAGAACATACTATTCATAGATACCTTTCTTAAAGAATTAAAACTAGAAAAGGGTTTTGAGTTTTCATAAGTAATCTTAGGTCCTTATTAACTTCAAATAATTATTTTGATTCTAAATTAGTAATTAGAATTTACTAATCTTTAATTAGAGCCTAATATTGCTTAGGTTTCGCTAATCATATCATTAGACTCAAAATGCACTATGCAAGGGCAATATCGTAATTTTTCTCAAAAACTGCCCGGGACCACCGAGACTTAAACAAACATGGCCAGACTCATTAAAACATCATTTTAAATTTTTTGGGAAACTTTCGGGCTCAAACAGCACTTATATCCGCGTAAAAATGCTATAGGAATATTTTGGTCATTTGACCCGAAAACTCAGAAAAAGAGACTTTTCTGCTCTATTAACATTCATTCACATACAATCCCCTTCGAACAATGAGTTGACTCTTCGAGGGCTGTTGGATCGACTATCCTTGAATTCCAGGTGAGAAATGATCTCAGGGGCATTTTGGTCATTTTTGCTCTAATAGAAAAATTGAGATGTTACAATCAACTCGATCCTTAGCCTATTACTCTCCTCGAACCGATATGCCCAATCTTGCTCATATGTGTGGATGTTTCCAATAGAGGAGCGCTTTACAGGCCACATATCATATTTGAACATGTTCTTTTCTAGAGCCTACACCCGACCCATGCAATCAAATATCTTATCAAGGGAGTAAAAAAGCGTGAGAGGAATCTCCCAAAAAGTAGAGTTTATGCCATCCATGCATAACATGCTTGTAGTAAGATATATGGCCACTAAGTCCCTAATAATAAGTTTCAAGTACTTGTATTTATAGGCAAAACTTTCACTTAATATGTCATACACTGAGGTTTACGAGTAAGACAAATGGTGGACACTTCATTCATTCACCTGTTAGTTTTTTGGGAATCCTAAATGCTTACTTTGAAAAGTTCACATGGGAATAGATGGGGGTAATTTCTAAAGAGTATTTACATACTGGCACATGGGATATTAGTAAATGTATGGATAGATTGTATCTACTCGATCACATGCCAAAAAATGTAGGGTTTGGAAGGATGTGTCCATGAATTCATGAGCACATCTTATCTGGATTGATGGATGCATGCTCCCCTTCACAAGGGCACAGTGCATGCTACATATGGTTTATTTATGGGTTCCCATTGTTTATTAGTAGCTTCATGTACCAACAATAACTGTGGGTTTAGTACTACAAAGCACCATTAACAACATGAGTAATTACAGACACATCCTACGTGATCCGGGGTGGAGCTGTGAGAAGCAAAGAAATGATGAAGGAGAATTACAAGCAATTAGGGTTGAATGGGTTTATAGGGTGAAAAAGTCTCAAGATTTATAGGCTGACTTGCTAGAACTTGGACTAAGAGTCCAAATACCAAGCTTGACTGCAAAAGACATGTGGCAGAGAGCCACAGATACATGTGAAATGGAGCACACCCTACTGCATTTCAGGCTTGAGAATAACGTAATGGCCCTACGAATGGCACGCTTTTTCATGCTTGGCATATGCACAACTTTTGTAGAGGCAAATAAGAGAAGTTTAAACCTGCTCAAAGAAAACCTGATCCTAGAGAGGGATGAGTATTTATCAATCTCGGAGGATGAGTTGTGAATGTTTATTTGATTATTTTAATCTTGCACGCAATGAATAAAGCTCGCGTAGAAGTAGTTGATTAAGTTTGAGTACCTTATTATGGGTTGTACTTTCGCCTCATCTTAGGTAAGAATGATTAAATAGTTGTGATTCTTCTAGAGGTTTACAACTTGTTAGCATATGTTTACAACATTTTAAATTATGGTTTACAATGTTGTCACCCAAGTTTACAACTTCTGACTCATTCGTTTACATCTTTTTCATACAACAGTAACAACCCCCTTTTTTGTTTCTAAATCACATTCGTTATGAGGTTTAGGAGTTTTTGTATTTTTTTAAGGGCTAACAACCATTAAGCATAGGTTTACATGTTTTTAATCAGTGATTTACAACTTTTCATACAAGATTTACAACTTTTTAGTCAGTGGTTTACAACTTTTTGTGCATAGGTTTACAACTTTTGGTACAAGGTTCACAACTTTTTTTTTCTAATCACAAATCTGCTAAGGGTTAGGAGTCCTTCCATTTTCAACGCGGATTTACAACATCTTTTAACGAGTTTACAACATTTTGCGCATAGGTTTACAACCTTTTTTCTTGTAATGACAAATGTGTTGACAGTTAGGAGTCCTTCCATTTTCAACATAGGTTTACAACATCTGTTATGAGATTTACAACTTTTTGTACATAGGTTTACAACTTTTGGTCCAAGGTTTACAACTTTTTTTTTCTAATCACAAATCTCCTGAGGGTTAGGAGTCCTTCCATCTTCAACGGAGGTTTACAACATCTTTTAACAAGTTTCCAACTTTTTGTGCATAGGTTTACAACTTTTGGTCTATGGTTTACAACCTTTTTTTCTTGTAATGACAAATGTGTTGAGAGTTAGAAGTCCTTCCATTTTCAACACAAGTTTACAACATCTGTTATGAGATATACAACTTTTTGTGCATAGGTTTACAACCTTTGGTCCAAGGTTTACAACTTTTTTTTCCTGTAATGACAAATGTGCTGAGAGTTAGGAGTCCTTCTATTTTCAACATAGGTTTACAACATCTGTTATGAGGTTTATAACTTTTTGTGCATATGTTTATAATTTTTGGTCTAAGGTTTACAACTCTTTTTATTCTAATCACAAAGCTCCTGAGGGTTAGGAGTCATTCATCATTTTGGCACAACTTATAGAATTAGTATACAAATAATACATACAATATTCGCTTATGTGAAATATTTAAGAGCACACATGGGTTAGCTCTTTCTACTATTATATGATCCACCTATGCATTATCAAGAACCTCGTTGTTGTGCCATCAAATAATCCACCCAAAAATATAGTCACAAGCCAAACAAATAATGCTTGTAATACATAATCTCTTTATCCTGCACAAGACACAAAATAAATTTTCATCCAAACCCACTGTTGAAGCCATTATGCAAAATGTATACTCTTCCCCTACACTCAAAACAAAAATGAAAATAAATGTGTTGGATAAGATTATAAATGATAGTTTATGATATAGAACTAGCAAATACCATTACATAATTATCATTAAATTGGGCATATGGTGGTGATGGTTGTACTTATGTATAAAAAAAAGAAGCACCGATGAGCCACCAACGTCCAAAACGGCTACATGCAGGAAACTTAGTTATTGGTTCGTGTAACAACTAGGTGGATCAGTTGACTGCATTGGCATTGTGCTTGAATCGCTACTAAGTAGCAGACTACTCAATAACATATCATCCATACAAAGATCTTGACTATATGATTCAAGCACCTGCAGAAATCCACCATATTGTTGGTCTGAACTATGTGACAGTAGAAAGTTGGAATCATTGTTGGCATTCTCAACACTCGTATTGGGGCCAATAACTCCAAGTTGTATAATAAATAAAAGACAAAAACAACAACACCACCAAGGATGAGTGTAAATAATAATCCATACCGCACTGTATATTAAATATAATTTACCAAGCACAATTGTAGTGTACAAGGTAAAAGAAATAGTATTACCAATATAATAATGAGTTCTACCTAACAAATGAATAACATAATATTCAGTCCACATCCTTTGGAGGAGTGGTGATTTACATCCAACAATGGTGAGAACATGCATGCCTAATTAATGAATACAAATTGATATAGGGTATCATTATTGAAGGGTACTATGACAACTGCATAATTACGCCATCACACCCTAAATCAAATTTGTAAATTAAAAGTTACTTCGTTCTGAACACACATCACTATCCTTTGATCAGTTACATTCCCACTATCTCTAAACTTAATGTATGACTTCGCTGATAAGTTGCTGGCCCATGGCTGGAAAATTGTTGCCTCAAATGATTCCTACAACATTGAGTGGAAAGAGCACATTAAACATAACAAAAGAGTCCATAAACACAATATTATTATTCACACCGACCAAGTGATAACAAGATATGTAACACACATTCATTTGCAACTTCTTCCGTGCTAGCATTCCTTTCTTGCTACACTTCTGCACCGCTTTCTCCAATTTAGACACTTTTCTCTTCACTGGTGGTCTGCCTTTATGCTGTTCACGTAGAGGGCTATTGTAAAGCCCTAGTAATTAACCAGATACACTTAGGTTGAATCTGATTAATGACTAGATTTTACTCCTTGCTTTGGTTCTTTCTTCATAATTTGAAAATACTTAGTGAAATTACGAGCCATTTTTTTTTAAACACATAATTGAAAACGTGAGCCGAGTATAACGTGAACGAGTAAGCGGAGTATAATAAGACGTTTAAGAATATATCACATCATATCACTTAGGCTCCATCATATAACATCCATAAGCACATTATAGCATATATTTACATACAATAACCTCACTCAAAGGGTGGGTTATGTTCATACATCATTATCTTATGCAAACCCATAAAAGAAAATATAATTAAGGAAATTCATGCCCCTAAACTAGATAACTCCATAAGCCGGGAAGGTTATCCTAAAACTAGGGTGCATGATCACACATAAATCCACTAAGAACTCTCTAGGGCCACCGTCTCCGAAATAGGGAATAAACCGATCCATCCGATGAGCTCCCTCGAGGGGACACACAAGATGCACCAAGCCGGGTCGCATGGATGGCCTTCTTTGCTAACCTCTACTGAACAATCGCTTCTCACTACCTTCTCTTACACATGTGGGAGTAGGAGCAGAGCTCCTAATATACATGAGTAGGAGTGTCCTTTCCAAGGATCAGCTAATATCTCGCCTCGAACATACTGGAAACTATGGACGCAGATGAAGCGGGATAAGAACGTAACATCCTTTCATCAAGTGGACGCGTGCATGTTCGAAACCATTTCATCGCCATAGGGAGAAGTAAGAGAAAATCGATAACTAGGGACAGATGTGCAAATGGACTACCTATGTAAATAAAAAAACACTTAATCAAGCAAGACTCTCCTTCAAAATGATACGAGCGATGCATCTGGATCACAGTGAAATTCCCAAGTAGGGGTATCAACGAACAGACGAATGTCGCCATCTCAATCTAGAGACAATGACGTAAATAAAGAAAAGGGAGTGAGAATCTTGCTAAAGAATTCTCAAGAAGGTACCTCCTTCTACAAGTGTCATCATCAAAGTCCCCAGAACCTCCTGGATTATTATAAAATAGTGAGCATGCAAAGATTCATTTTAAGTTCGACAAATACTTAACCGAGGTTCAATTTTTAATCATGCCTTATAATGCATCTTATTCTTAACATGTCATATTTACAATGGACTTTTCCTTTATCATTACATCATATTCTCATCATCATTATCAAAATAACATGCATAAAAGAACGCTATATAATATTAGCTACACATGGACACAAAGGCACATATTTCATTTCTTTAGTGCCTTAGGTGACTTAAAATCTTATCATCATCATTATTTTCCTTGGGCCACCCTATACTCCACCCTTTTTGGGAGTAATTTAGGTTATGAGCTCATACTTTACTAGTCGTCACTAGTATATACTTATCCTTTTGATAAGCTAAAGTCCCGACTCTACCCTTTTGAGAGAACGAAAGTTAGGGGCTAAAATCACCTTTTTCACCACCTATAGTCCGATGGTTCCAAAGGATCATTTTCTTATAAGTTTAAGTCACCATTAAATCTTTGCATGTTATATTATAATACAATCTACATAAACATCATAACATTTTCTCATTTATAGTCTTAAGCTAGAATAATATATATCAACTAATCATGCATATGGGAGATTCTCAGGAAAGAGAGGTGAGTCACAATGGACACGCTTAAATACCAAGTCTTTCTTTAGCCAGAACCTTTCCAAATTACACTTTTACAATGATACACTTTCTTCTAGCAACAAAGGTGAATTTTTCATAATAAAGAACATTTCATGTATAAGCATTCTTATTATTTGCAAATAAAGAATTCATATCATGCAAGCCAGGAAATCATTCAATGATATCAAGTACTTAATAAGCATCCAATCCTTACATAGAATTATCAATTATAGAATTAATTAGTTACTAAACCAATTATGAATCATTCTCTTAACAATAAACCATAATTATCACAACTTCAATCATATCAAATCATTATCACACATTGATACTAAACTCAGATCGTTGAATCATGAACCTCATGCAATTACATAGAATCATATTTTAAGTGCATATGAAATACTAGTTCCCCGTAAAATCCTTGCAAAGCCTTACAACTCATTTAGAAACTAGTTCTTTTGTCAAATTTGGGAGGATCTTCACAATTAAAATTCTCACTTAAGATAAAAGGAGTAAGTCTTGAGCTTTAGAGATTTAGGTGACATCTTAGAATTATAAACATGCTATGCAACCTTATTTTAATCTTATCTTTATAAGGTGATAGCTTGGAATTATAAACATGATATGCAATTCCATTTCTTTATCTTTAAGATTTAAGGTGATGACTTGAAAATTAAACATGATGCAAGAACTTGAAATATAAACATGATACAAGAAACCTGAGCATGTAATCCGTGACAGACCAATGAGGGAGAAGAGAATATTAAGAAACCTGAGCTAGCTTAGAGTCCGCACAGACCAAAAGAGAGAGGGAGAAGAGAATTATTATTACATCTTTTTAAGCTCCAATCTCAAGACTTTTTAAAGAATAAATTCTTTAACTCCAATAATCATATTTCTTTGCTTGTGAGACATGGGCAAGTCTTTAAGCTCTAGGATCTTTAGGTGATGGCATAAAATAAACATGTCATGCGTTGATTCTTTTAGCCATTATAAAATATAGTGAGTGCATAAATTAAATATGAGAGATGCAACCTCTTAATTATCTTGAAAGATTAAGTGATGACTTGAAACATAAACATGAAATACAAGCTTGGAATTTAAACATGAGAAATGCAAGTTCATTTATTCATTCTTGAAAATTTAGTGATGACATAGAAGTTAATCATGGATGCAAATTCATTTTGTTTCTTTACTAGAGCTCCTTCAAGACTTTAAAAGAATTATAAATTCAACCCAATACATATCTTAACAAGAAATAAAACATAAAATGAAAATACATCTTTCAAGTTCTAAACTAAAAATCTTTGTTTTAGCATCATAAAGCATTATTCTTTAAAGTTTTGCATCAAGTGGAATTTTCAAGCTTTAGAGGGCTAACTTGTGATGGATTTACAACCCACCCTCAAGGTCCTCATCATCAAGCCATCATCTTAGTTCCACCTAGGCCATATGGTTGAATTGGTTAAAGAAAAAAATTGAAGAGGAAACCAAAATGAAAAGCTAAGGTAAGTTCATAATTTCATCATTTTGAGTGAAAACACAACTCCTCAAAGCATAGAAATAAATTTAGAAACTACTCCCTACCTGATCTGAGTTGAAGAAGAGGAAGAGAACTTGGTTTCTGAAGTGAAATGAAACAAAATCTCTTTGAAAAATTGAAGAAAGAATTCAGCCAAAGAGGAGGAAGAAAGTAAGTTTTTGGTGCTCCTAAAAACTAGTTATGAACCAAGCATTCCAAGACCACTCACAAGCCTATTTATAGAAGATTTTGAGGCTTTCTAATTGGGCAAAAGGATAGGGTAGTGGACGGAAGTTTGCAGGAGGAATAAGGGAGGAAAATCATTTTAGACAAAGTTGTATGAAATTAAGGAATTATGTCTCTTATGGTGACATTTTGGCATTTTGTTTTAGTGCAACTTTTGGCAATAATTCAGCTGCATAATGGCATCAATAATTTCGTCCATTACAGCCCAAAGAAGTGAAATTTGTGTGTTCCATGCATTATTTAGGTGTAGGCAAGATATTCATGTAATTTAGAGAATTTACGGTTAAGGGTTTAAGTGAATTAGTAAGCAATTTGGGTGTTTTTGAGCAATTTTGGGTTCTAATCAATCTAAATACATAATTTTGACTCTAGATTAATATTTAGAATTTAATAAGCTTTTAATTTGAGCCTAATATTGCTTAGGTTTCAGTATACCAATCAAAAATTACTCAAAACTCGCCCAAAAAACAAGGCAAAATCGCATTTCACTTAAAATCGCCTCGAGGCCACCCGAGCTTAACCAATGGTTAATCATGGCTTAAAAACACATTTTAAAACATTTTAGTGAGGTTCGGGCCTGGCCAAGGCAAGACATCTGAGTTAAACAAACACAGGCTGCTTTGTCATTTCTCAAGGCTGTCAACTCAAAATTGAGATCCTTCGCTCTATTAACACACATAACACAAACAATCCCTTATTATCCTCAAAATATCCCTTGAGAATAGGTGGGCCCACGATCCTCATTTTCCGAGTAAAATAACTTCAGGGCATTTTGGTCATTTTATACGCATTGCAAATTCCTGGATTTGCGACTGCATGAATCGCTCCTAACCTCTCTTCTAACGCTATATTCCTTTATTGAGGATTGTTCGGCCTCAAATCTTATGTAATAATTACCTACGGTAATTGAGTAATTTCTAATGACAGTAAAAATTACAGTAAAAATTGGGGCGTTACAGCTATGGATTTGAACATGCTCATTTGCACAGCCCAGGTTAACATTACCACCAAGGCCATCACTTTTTACAGCAATATTTATCTCAGGCAATTTTGGCACTAATTGCAACCAAGAGTGCAATGAACATGATTGCTCCCAATCTCAGAAGTTGCAACCAATTCTGCCACTTTAATCAATTTATCATACCTCTCTATGGTACGCGTATACTCTGCAGAATTGGTACCAATCTTTATGTATGTGTGTCTCCTTTTTATCCTTCTGCTCCATCTTGAAATAGTGTATTTACCTGGTATCTCTTTTATCCTTTCAAAAGATATTATCCCCCTAAATTGAAACAATAAGCATTGGCAGCTAATATCATGTTTGTCACAATTAAAGACAACCTCAAAGAGTTTCTCCACTGCTTGACCAAACAATGTCACCTCCTCCACCACCTCAAATGTCATAATTGCATCACACACTGATTTCACCTTGGAACACAATTCATTTTCCCTCTAAATTCTGCTTGTACTTCATGAAATTTAGCGTGGGTATACTCCTCCTGGAATTGTTGTTCAATAGGGGAGCTCGAGCCACAATGGATGATTGTGTTCATTGATTTAAAGTTAGCTTCAACCTCTTTCTCAACCCTACTCCTCAAAGCGTTATCATATTGCCTTACAAATTGCTGCAAGCTTGTATTCAAATTTACATATTCATCAAAGAAGGAGTGTATGCTTTCACTTCTTTGTGTAGTGGAAAGCCCGACCTAAAAATCCTTCTGCAAGTAGATGGGCACCCATTTATGTCAATGATCAAATAGACCACACAACCATTCATTGTCCTCAAGCTCATACTCTCTGACAAAGATAGCCTATTTATCTTCAAATTCTCACTCCCCCAAAGTTTCGTACACAACTTCCTGCAATCCCTTTTTAATATTGTTATATTCAACATATTCTTTAAGTTTTTTTGGGATTTTCTTCATTATATGTCATAAACACCACCTGTGCCGAGTAGTGGCATAATGATCCCTATCGCCTTCTCTATTGCCCTGCACTAATTAGTCATAATGCCACTAGGTGGCTTAGAAAGCATGCATGTAATCCAACTATGAAATAACCAGACAAAGGAATCAGTGTCTTCAGCTGACACTAGGCCACAACCAAGCAGAACTGATTGCCCATGGTGATTGACTCCCACAAAAGCAGCAAATGACATGTCATACTTATTTGTTAGGTATGTTGTGTCGAAGCTAACAACATCCCCAAAATACTCGTATGTTGCTCTGCTCCTTGCATCGGCCCAAAATATATTTCTTATGAGAAACTCATCATCTAGGTCTATCTCATATTCTCTGCCTTCATCTTTGAAAAGTGCTCAATCAAGGCTTTTGCATCGCCTCCCTTGCCAATCGCATGCCTCTATTTGCCCATGTAGTTTCGCACTTCCCTTTCACTAAATGAAAAGTTTTCATAACCACCCGACTCTTTTATAAGAGTTTGAAATGTCTTCATTATCCTCACCCCTGTAGAATCGCTCAATTTAATAGCCCTTTTCACATGGAGGCTTAAACTCTTGTGCGCATTCTGCATTCTTGACTTGGTTGGGCTAATAACATGGTTGTGATCAAGCACAACTTTATTAATGCACCATCTACCATCTGCTGCTATGCTTGCTATGATCTTCGCATCACATTCTGCCTGCTTAGGAGGCCGCACTCTCAATGCTCTAGGGTTTTTTGAGGCGCGTCTTCCCTCCCGTGAATAAGAAAGTAACATGTAATTTAATTAACCATTTGAATCCTTCCTTGAATTTCTTACTTTGAACTCAAACCTATATTGCTTGCATATTTTTTGTAGAATGCTCGCACTTCCTCATCTGAATTAAATACCATCCCAACAACAGGCACTTCTATCTCGTGATTCACTTCGGGATGATCTATCTGTACTTTCACATCAATATCAGCATTAACATTCATTGTATTCTCCATTTTGTGCACTTTTTTATATCAACAAACTTGCAACAAAAACTAAAACACTTTACAATTATTTTCAACAAATTCACAAACTAGTTTACACCCTTTTTCCTCCACTGATTTAAAACTTGTAATGGATCCATTTGCAGTTTGTTTTTTTTCCTAAAAAGACTACGATAAAAAATACAACAAAAAATACTACCCATGCATAACTTCTTCAGTTTACAACATTTTAAAAACGGTTTATCATGTTTTGCTCATGGGTGTACAACATTTTACCAATAGTTTCCAGCTTCCATCCATGTATTTATGGGATCACCGTTACACTATTAACACTAGCTGTCAAGTTCTAACAGAGCCCTTGCCGCTTTGTTTTGTTGCTGAAGAGACTAATACAAATGAAACATACATAAATACCAATGCATAGCAGGAGTTTACAACATCTTTGAAAAGGTTTACATCTTTTTGCTAATGGGTTTACAACATTTTGCCCCTGGATTTACAACATTTTCCTTATAGGTTTATAACATTTTGCTCATGGGTTTATAACATTTTGCTCATGAGTTTACAACATCTTTGAAGAGGTTTACAACTTCGTTCACGGCATTTACACCTCACATTTGCACTCAACGCTGGCTTTCAGCTTCCAACACAGCCATTCCCCTTTTCTTTTCTTGCTCAACATATTCTAATAAATAAAACTATTTTTTTTGGCATCAACCACAAACACGTAAATAATTATATTGGAAAAGATGAACTCACATACCTTACAATACAAAGAGAAACGCTTTCACACCTCTTGAACAATTGTCAAAAACTCATTTTCAAGCCCCATCTCCTATATTTCCTCATAAAATTTTTACAAAAACACAAATGACATGAGCCATGGCAAGAATGAGAGCTGGTTTTATGCTCTTCTTCTTCCTCCCCTGCGCAATACCAGCAAAGACAGTTATGAAAGGGTAGGAGTAGAATGAATAATTGACAAACAATGAAAGCTTTCAGAAGCGGGGTTGGTGAGAGTGAGCAGTGAGAATGAGCCTTTTCCCACTTTTTTGCTTTGTACACCGCCACATGTGCACGTTTCTTTTTTATTCTCCTTTTCTATTTTTTCCAAAATGCCCCTCCGTATCTATACTCTCTTTATATGCCACTTTTGTCCTTTTGCTGGGTGTGAGTACGTAGTGGATGTATAATGATGTTCACCTATCATTTCTTCACCATCAAATGTGTATGCACGTGTGTGTGGCTTTATATTTTTTCCTTTTCTTGTGTTGATAATTTTGCCCCTTCGTATACAATACATCTCTATACGAAAATTTTGTCCTTTTACGTGTTGTAAGTACGCGGTATATGTATTGTGGTATGTGAGTATCATTTCTCTTTAAATATATGAAAGAAATTGCAATAAACATGTTAGAAATAAATTGCATTGGTTATCAATTATATTAGTGAATGAAAACACACTTTTTCATGATATGAGCAATAAAAGAGGAAGGTACAGGTAAGCTACAGCAGTACCTTTCAACATAGATATAGAATCATCACTAGTGCAATACTTAGTTTCATAAGTTTCATAATCATTTGGTGTGGTCTGCAATCTATAAAACACAGAAAAGTAATAAAAAAATTATAACCTCTTTTTCATTATTGTTCATAAGCTTTTATTGGAAGAAAACCTTAGTTTCTCATTCTTGATGTGTGGAATCTTGGTTGCCTTAAAAAAAAAAAAAGAAGTAATAATCTAAATTGAATGCAGAAAAATGGGAACATCATTTGAAATCGAACTTACATTTTCACACAATTCTCCATATATTTTTACACATTTTTGACACATTTCTCCTCCATGCCTTTCTTTTAGTCTTGCCTTTTACAGCCTTCAATCTATCTGACATCCAATTCAAAAGCGAGAACAATGGGCCCTATAACAATAAATCCAACTCAGGCAGTTGTTTTTCCTCTATAATTTCTCATGTGTCAAGCTCAAATTGAAAGGAAAAATGATAGTATAAGACAACTATATAACTTGTGAATATCCATTATTACTTCCCAAATGCACATAGCATAAGATATATACTTATCACTATACAAAATGATAACAAATCAATATCATACTAACCAAAGAAGAAAATAATCAACAATGAGAGACAAAAGGAAGCCATTCAAAAACTCTACAATATGCTTGAAAACATCAAAGGAGAGTCTCCAACCAATTACTTCATCAACAAATGACTATTTGCCTTAACAGCTCTCAAACATCATCTTCGTAAATAGGCTTCAGTAGCTCTGCTCTTATACTCCATTGAAGCACCACATCATAACTATTCCTATAAATATCATGAAGCTACAAGTCTTTGATCCTCGATGCAAATGCTTGATCCACAAATGGGGATGGAACACATTGTATTAGCCATTGCAATTATTAGTAAGTCAAAACTATATACACACACATGCATGTATATATCATTGTATAAATTCAATTAAAAAAATTAAAATTAAGTAAATGAAAATCACTAAAGAAATTCCAGCTCGATATCCAGTGATAAATTTTTCACTCATAAAAGCATCAGGGCCACTAGCTTCCATATCAAGTTCATCAGCGCCTAATCAGCAGGATCAAACTCATCTTCCTAGATTGGCTGGTTTCAAAGAACATTACCTTATATCTCAACCCTATGTAGAAAAGTTGGATTGTGAATATCATTAGGATTAGGTTCATATAAAGCATGTTGACGTCCATTTGGTACTTCTGAAAGTGGCTGCATCAATAAACATGCTTAAGGACAAGTACAACAAATATTCATCTTCATCATGGGTAAAATATTCATTACCAAACTTTTCAAAACAATATGTTGCATCACAGATGAAAGAAGGAAATTAGAGCTTTGAGCAACACAAAAAGAGAAATAAAAAAGTTATAAGGATATACATTTACCACTTTATTAGGATCAAATTGCTACTAAAAAATGCGATTTTCACTATCCTCCAAGAATGGTTGTGAATTTTTATGCCATCCTATTTCAAAATGTTATAGCAAAAATAATTATGAAAAATAAGAAAAAAAATGCAAAATGAGAAGTGGAAGAAACGCAAAAGCCATCTTTTTCCAACTCAGCAGAACAGAACCATTAGAATGCATAAGTCATCCTTATACAACTTGCCAAAAGGAAGATCAATTCTAAAAAAGGGTAGCTGTATTTATAGAACAATTGCCACCACCAAGCCAAGCCTATTCATGTGCAAAGAAACCAATGAGCTTGTTCTTCCATTGCTGAGCCTCAATAGAAAATTGTATCGAAGTGAACAACCATGTGGATTGGACATGATCAGTCAATGGTTATTTTGGCTTACTTAATAGCCTTATTCTCAGCCACTGAACAACCATATGTGGATTGGACATAATGAGTCAACGAGGCTTAATAACATAAAACGTTTCCACCTTACCTATATTACTACTGCATGGTAAACCATTGTTTTAAACCATGCTTTTATGTACAGTAATATTATTAATTGTTATTCATAGACTATTGAGAAGCCAATAGGGGAAATGTGAGGCTTGATGGAATAAAATCCTTGGGTATTCAATGCTTGTGTATTGGAAATGGCATCATCATACTCAATGTATTGGAACAAAGCAATACACATAATGGAATAATTATTATTACTACGCAAGCATCAAGGAATGAAATTCTCTTGGAGGGAAATGAAATCATGCTGGATTAAACACGTCAATCATTTGAGTATTTCCATTGACCATTTTTACATTATATTATCAGATAGATATCATCTTCAAAATATGCATTAGGATCAAATGATTTTGGATCAACACCTATAATATTATAAATTTTAACTATTTTTATCCATTCCAAAGAAAAGAAAAAAAGCTAAGTATAATTTAAGATTTGCTTACGAAGATGCACATCATCATGCAATAAGGTCCTCTAATGCAAATTGTAGTATATTGTATCCCTTATCCCACTATCATGGTGGAAAGATCGTGACAGTAAAAACAAATGAAAGAAGAAAGAAAAATATTTTGGAAGTTTTATTTAATGGCAAAGGAAGATGAAAAACTACCTCCAATATATATGTATTTACAATTTAAACCTTTTATAAATTGTTGAAAAATTTTAAGTAATGGCAAGATTGGAAAAAAATTACATACCAAAAGAAGGCAATCGCCCTTTATATATGTAATAGATAATAGATATTGATATTAATTAAATATATTTCAGTACTATTAATTAATTATTGAAAGTAGCAAAGAAGGCACCAATAAATCATTGCTGTATTAGGACTTGAATTTTTGTGTCTGTTGTGTGTGATGATAGCTTACGGGTTGTGAGTGCTCATTAGTGATCCCATTAATTTTGTATTTATTTTTAACCTAATGACAATGTCGAAGGATTAAGAGCCGTGCATATAATTAGTTTCACGCTTTCTTATGCTTCTTTATTTGTGCCTTTTGCATACACGTCTCATCCCTTCTCGGTTGGCTCAAAAACATTTTCTATCGGAAAAAAAAGACACCAATAAATTTTTATTTTCTATTTTCTCTTTTCTCTTGTTTATATGATTATGATTGTATGATATGATACGACTATGACTATCACTATGACGACGCCATAGCCATCAGCCCGTGATACAGCAATCCAACGTTCGGAACTGGCACAATAACGTGGACCCCACCAAACATATAATTGGCTAGGGCCCACTTCAAATTTCAAATTTTCAAAATGTTAAGAACGCGACTTTCGTTAAAAACGAGTGGATAAAAAGACAAAACGGACCGCACCTTGTTCACTAAAGGCGCATTATTCTGATATTCAGGACTCTGGTCTTTCGGCAGTGGACTAGAATACGACCTTCACTCGAATTCAAAAGACGCATTATTCTCTCTCTCTCTCTCTCTAAACTCGAGTTGCGTTTTGGTCCTCTCCTCTGGTGTCTGGTTTAGCGTTCGCGTTGTTCGTCGTCGTTTCCACCCGGTCCCGAGAATCTAGGGTTTTGTGTGAGAAGATGACGACCATGGAGAGCTTGATTGGGCTCGTCAACCGAATTCAGCGGGCTTGCACCGTGCTGGGTGACTATGGGGGAGCTGACAACAACGCCTTCTCTTCTCTCTGGGAAGCTCTCCCTTCTGTTGCTGTTGTCGGTGGCCAGGTTGGTCCCTTCCATTTCCTCGCATTTGAGCTGGGAAATGAAAAAATAAAAAAAAATTCGAATTTTCGTAAATGGATATATTTTGCTTTTTGTTGGCTGCCTTTATTTTTGTTTTTATTTTTTTTGTCAACTTGGTTTTGGAGAAAATTCTTGGCCTTAGGCGTTCTTTTTCGTGTTTTTACATGCTGGCTGTGGGTCAGGATTCTTGAAATTCGTGGTGGAGAAAAAAATGGTTTTACATTTTCCCTTGTGTTATCACTGAAAAATAATTGCCTAAGAGTTTCAGGGGGCTTGTTGAGTCAATGTGATAATTAGACTTGGTTTGGTTAATATTAAGAATTAATATATAAGTTTTATTAGCCAAGCCAAGAAATTGTTGTAGTGGAAGTGTCCAATGTAGAGGAAGTTGTTGTGGTGGACGTGTCCCATGTAAAGGAAGTGATTACTGCATGTCAACTAGTCATGCAGTTTGCTGCCATGTTTTGTGAGCCATGAGAATGAGGCAGTTATTGTAATTGGGGGAGCTTATGTGTCAATTAGAGAAAAGGGCAGTTATTGCATGTGAAATCATGCCAAGTGTTGTGGTCACTTTGCAAAGGAACAGCTGTGGGAGTTTTAAATTTTAAACTGAAGTTATTGTGCCGAAGACTTCCACCATTAGCGTAAGTGGATGGGAAGTTGCGTGCAGTTTAGAGGATTAGCCCTTGGAGTTTGGAGTACCTGTGAATATTTAAAGGATGGAGGTCTTCACAAGGAAAGGGGATCAACAATACACTTGTTACATTTTATCCTTTTTCTTCTATTTTTCCTTTTAGTTTAGTTTAGGTGTAGTTTTTTCCTTCAAATTTATTGTGAAGCTTTAGTGTGAAGTTGTTGTATTTACTCTTATTAATCAATAAGATCTTCTTTTCACATATTGCCTTTGTCCAAAACTTGTTCTTTAAAGTAGTTGGAGAACCCATAACAAAGGGGTAAATTCCCCTCTTTGATGCAATTGCCTCCACTTTGGGATCAAAAAGTGAGTTTGTGTTCTTAACTTTGTTTATTCTAATAGACTTAACCGAACTAAAATTCACGAAAACAGCTTGTTTTTCTGTTATCACATGCATTCACCTGGTGTAGTTCTGAACTACCATTTCGAATTTTGAATTGCATTTTTGTCATAGGTTTTTTTGGTTCTGTTTTTGTTCATGGTCTGAATTTTTGTTGTTTCCTTTTTTTTTTTGGGGGGGGGGGGGTGGGGACAGAGTTCGGGGAAGTCTTCAGTTTTGGAGAGCATAGTTGGCCGTGACTTTCTGCCTAGAGGATCAGGTTTGTCTTAGTCTTTTCTTTTCTTCCTTTTCTTGTGGTAATCTTTTTCCCTTTTTTTTCCATAATATATTATGATTTGACTCATAAATATTTTGTGGTTTGAACAAATTTGTAGGTATTGTGACAAGGCGTCCATTGGTGTTGCAGCTTCATAAGATGGAAAGTGGGTCCCAGGAGTATGCCGAGTTTCTCCACCTGCCAAGGAGAAAGTTCACTGATTTTTGTATGACACTAACTTGCCCGCCTTTCTGTCTTTTGGTTGCTCATAAAAGAACTTGAATGCTCGATACCATCTTTTGTGGTGTTTAAGTTTGGGAATAGCTGGTTTTGTTTTGCTCACAATAGCAAACTTCTTTTCGCTAATTGGCCGCTGCCTGTCTCAACATTTCTTTTGCTTCTTGTTGCATGGCTGTTGCTATTCTTGCTTTCTTTTTTGTTTTGTTTTTTGAAAAAATAAAATTATTAATAGTTATGGAGATAAAATTAATGAAGATTCAATTTTGAGATGTTCCACAAATTTTAAGTTTTTAACAAAGTTTGAGCCAACCAATTCATTTTCTGAATACTGCCCTTATGTCAAGTGCCGATGGACTCATGACTAGCATTTATAACGGGATGATTGTGGCACTGCCTACTTAGTTTTGCTGGATGGAAGATTTTGTGTCCATTTGTATTTTCCTGATGCATAAGATACAGATGTTGTCGACTAATTCTTTTGAATGATCTTTTTTTGGTTTTGTAGCCTTGGTACGCCAGGAAATTCAGGATGAAACTGATAGAGTAACTGGGAAAACAAAACAAATATCCCCTATTCCAATTCATCTAAGCATCTATTCACCAAATGGTGAGCTTTAGTCGCTATTGTTGCTTGCTTTCTCTGAGATCTTTTTAGCTTGACGGTTTGTTGTGTAAATTGAAACTAATTATATATAATATAGACTTGAACTACTATATCTCTGAACAATTCCATTATCAAAATCAAATATCATTGTACTTAGCAGAGGTACTAGACGTAATTATTATTTAAACCAAACATATTTTCATTGTTTTCACTTTCTAAAAATAGAATATGTTTTTATAAACCAAACGCATTTCCTGATTTTGAAAATTTGAAAATGAAAATGTTTTTTAGAAAATGAAAACAAGAAATGAAAATAGAAAATATTTTCACAAGCCAAATGCGCTCTAAATCCTCTGATTTCTCCAAAACTAGAGACCTAGAGTAGTTATTTTCGAGCCTCAAACCAAGGTAAGAAAGAAAAATGACTGGAATTTGTTAGAGTAGCATTCCAAGCATTTTAATCAATAGTATGGTTATTGTAACTCAACAGTGGAAAAAGGTACTACAGTGCTACTTGCCTCCGGATATCCCATTACTTAGGTTATGAATTTCTAAGTATAGGTTATGAATTTCTAAGTATCAGTGTTCCTAAAAATCATAATTTGCCTGTCTGCCTGTTTTCTATTTCCCTCCTTTTCTATTTACTCCCACTTAAGGAAGCTGAAAACTACTTCACCAGCTGTCTACCTCCTGTCTTTTAGGTTTATTTTGCTATTTCTTTCACAATTACTCCAGACCATACTAGTGAAAGTTTCTGTTAATTTGAGGTACTTCGGGTTATATGGTTACAACCTGTCATTCAAAGTGTTTAGATTTCATTTTAAAGTTTATTGGTACTTTTGTGATTGTTTAACTAAGTGTATATGACTTTGTAACCCTTTGAATTATTATTGTATGTCACAATATGAGACTAGTATTTTAGTGTGTTTTCGAGTTTTATACTCCTACTTGTTATATAGTTCTTGTGTTTCCAAACTAAAGTCCTTAGCTTTTTCTGCTTTTATTTTTTGAACAGTTGTCAACTTAACCTTGATCGATTTACCGGGTTTGACTAAAGTTGCTGTAGGTATGCTTTGTGTTCAGTTGCTACTTGCTAATTACGTTCCTTGGAGAGAAAAGTGATACATTTAATTTTGTATTCATTAACAACTGTGTCTGTCATTTTCAGAGGGACAGCCTGAGAGTATTGTTCAAGAAATTGAAGCTATGGTTCGATCTTATGTTGAGAAGGTAAAAAAGAAATAATTACCTCATGCATTGAATATATATCAGACACGTCATTGGTGTGCTTGCAATCAGTTCGCTTGTGTTTTTATATCCCAATTGAAATGTTGAACTTTTGATGGAAGCATTTTCTATAGTTATTATTAGCTAGATATGCTGATGGATCTAATAAATTCTTTTTTGTCAAGTGATCATGTAAGCAAGACTATTATGGGTGTAAACATGATTAAATTGGTATGACTTAATTGAATAGTAGCAATAATGTTTTCTGAACTTTATCAATTGTTTTTAGCTCATAAGATGTGGAATTAGGTAGTTTGTGATGTTCTAATGCTCTTTGTTAGAACTAGTATGTGAGTGAATGAATGATTCTTATTGAATTGGGGAACTTGACAAATGCTCAAGATCCCTAGAATTGGATACAGGGGGTAGAGAACAAAGAGAGTCCTCAAGCTCTTTAGAAACAATCTGAAAAATGACTAGACACCCTTACAATCATCCCCCTTTCCCCTTTTATTTTGTAACTAACTCACTAACTACCTTCTCCTCCAAAATTCCCGCCTCATAGCTGTCAATTGTCTAGTTGGACACCCCTAGTGGACCCTACATCTGGCCCATTTGCTCTCCTATTCCTCCTAACATATACCTTTCCATCAAGGGGTCCTTAACACTACCCCCCTCCCATGGGGAGAATTAGCTTCTAGAAACTGATCCTGAAGACTCCTAAAACTCTCCCAAGAGGTGTCATGATCCGGAAGCCCTTTCCACTTGGTTAGGACTTCTGTTGCTCCATCTACTATGTGTCTCAGCTGCAGGAGGTCTTCAGGAATTGCTTGCAGCACCCCCTCCTCTGGCAATCCTGTTGGTAGCTCATAGGGTTGCGTATGGGGCAGGAGACTTTTTTTTAGCTTGCTCACATAGAAAACTGGGTGTAAGTGAGGTAGTAAGGCCAATTGATAAGCCACAGGACCTATCTTTTCTAGCACTTGATATGGCCCATAGAACCGTGGATAGAGCTTTTCATTGGGTCTCTGAGCTAGGGATTTCGTCCTATAGGGCTGGAATTTTAGGAAAAGCCCAATCTTCAACCTCATAACTGACCTCTCTTCGATGCTAATCAACATAGTACTTCATCTGCTGCTGAGTCAATTGCAGATGTGACTTCAACTTAGCTAACACCTCATCTCTAGTATCCACTAAGGATTGCACCTCTAGCACTTTAGAGGGATAGGTTGTACCTTTAAACAGAATGGGAGGTGGTTTTCCTTAAAGAGCCTGAACGAGTGACGTCTTGGTTGACACATTGAAGGATATGTTAAACCAGTATTCTGACCAAGGAAGCCAATCTGCCCACTGTCTTGGTTTGGAACTAACAATACAATGGATGTAAGATTCCAAGCAACGGTTAGTAACCTCTGTTTGGCCGTCTATTTGTGGGTGGTAGGAGTTACTATGTTTAAGTTTGGTTCTTGCCCCATGGAATAACTCAGACGAAAAATGGCAGACAAATATGGGGTCTTGATTTGAAATTATGTTAATAGGAAATCCATGTAATCTAATAGCCTCTTTGACAAAGAGCAGAGCAACATCCTTGGCCGAATATGGGTGGGATAAGGGAAGGAAATGGGCATATTTGGTGAGGTGATCCACCACTATCATAATAGCATCCTTGCCCTGTGATCTTGGGAGGCCTAAAAAATGAATTCCATGGATATTCCAGACCAGACCTGTTCTAGTATTTGCAGTGGCTTCAGTAAACTAGCCAGAGGTAAGGCCTCATATTTTCTGGTCTAACATACTTGGTAGGTAGCCACATAATCCTTGACTTGTTTCTTTGTTTCCCTCCAAAACATGGTTGTAGATAACCTCTTATATGTATTGAAGAAACCTGAATGTCCTCTAGTTGGAGAATCATGAAATTCTACCAAAAGTAGAGGAATTTGAGAGGAACCCTTAGGAATTACCACTCGCCCTTGGTAGAATAGTTTCCTTGCTTGAGTGTATACCCCAAAAAGGCATTGCCCTTGTTGCAGGTTGTGAATAATCTTTTGTAGCTGCTAATTAGCTTCAACTTCTGTAGCTATTGAATCCCACATGTTTGCTTGCACCACTAAAATTGCTTGGTAAAGCACTTGTCAGGAGAGGGCATCAGCAGCTTTGTTATGCAACCCTGGTCTAAACTGAATTTCAAAATCAAAGCCCAACAAATTTAGATGTCCACTTCAACTGGTCTTCACCCAATAAGTGTTGTTCTGTCAAAACCTTCAAGCTATAGTGATCTGTCATGATGGTAAAATGTCTGCCCAAGAGAAAATGGTGCCATTTTTTCACCTCCTAAACAATCGCCATTAATTCTCATTCATAAGCAGACTTTTGCTGTGCCTGGGGTGAAAGCGCTTGACTCAAAAAAGCAATTGATCGCCCTTGTTGAGATAGGACAGTCCCTAGATGTTGGTTGGAAGCATTACTTTCCAACACAAAAGGTTGATTAAAGTTAGGAACTGCCAGTATGGAAGGGCAGCCATAGCGTTCTTAAGGGATTCAAATGCTTTTTGAGCCTCCTTTGACCAATGAAACCTATCCTTTTTAGTTATTTGTGCTAAGGGTTTAGCTAAAACCCCATACCCTTGCACAAATTGCCAGTAATATCCTGTTAACCCCAAAAAGACCTTTCAAAGCTTTCTGATGCATAGGAATAGGCCAGTCTTGCATCACCTTTGTTTTACAGGGATTAGCTACTACCCCTACTGCGAATATTATGTGACCCAGGTACTCCACTTGACTAACCCTTAAGTCACTTTCTTTTTTTTTTTAATATTCAGAACTAGCTTGTGGTGCAGTAGCAAGACTGAAGATCGTGGAGAGGTGGATAGCATGTGATTGAACATCCTTGCTATAAACCAATATATTATCAAAAAACACAAGGGCAAATTTTTGAAGGTGAGGTCTAAGGATGTCATTCACTATAGCTTGAAAGGTGGAAGGGTGTTGGTAAGGCCGAAAGGCATTATGAGAAAACTCATAATGCCCTTCATGCATTCTAAAGGCGGTTTTTCCAATATCACCTTCAACCATCCGAATTTGGTGATAGCTAGATTTAAGGTCAGGTTTGGAGAAAATCGTGGCCTTGGCTAATTTGTCTAGCAACCCATCAATGATAGAAATGGGAAACCTATCGGGAATATTCATCCTATTCAAAGCCCAAAATTCCACACAAAAAAAATGAGATAGAGAAGTTGGTACAAGAGATGCTTACTACTCCTAGTGTGAGCCCATTTGCTAGTCCTATCATTTTGGTCAAGAAAAAGGCCATCAATGATAGAAATGGGAAACCTATCGGGAATATTCATCCTATTCAAAGCCCAAAATTCCACACAAAACATCCAGCTCCCGTCCTTTTTCTTGACCAAAATGATAGGACTAGCAAATGGGCTCACACTAGGAGTAGTAAGCATCTCTTGTACCAACTTCTCTATCTCATTTTTTTTGATAATGGGGTAACGATAAGGTTGATGATTAGCAATCTCAGCCCCCTCCTTCTAGGTAATGGCATGATCATGGTTGCGACAAGGGGGCAGCCTGGCAAGGGCTCAAAATCTATTGCATGAGATTCCAGGACTTGCTGAATCTGTTTTGGAATTACAATATCTGCTGCCAGTTGTTGAAAACAGGCCACAACTACAGTAAATACCCTGCTCCTTGGCCCTGCATCTCTCTTATAGTTGTTCCCAATGCAATACCCCCATAACACAATTTAGGATCACCTTGTAGTTCTACCCATCCCTTATGTTAATGTTGAGTCTGGACCTCCCAAAGTTGGTTAGGGTTTCCCCTAATGTGTCCAACCAGGCCAGTCCCAAAACCAATTCTGAATTGTCCAATGGGAACACAAAAGGTTTCAACCACCTCAAAATTAGGGAATTTAACAATCATCCCTAATAGATTGCTACTCATTAGCCACTGTTACCCACAAAATCAGCTTAACCACCAATTGGTAAATTGGCCTTCTGCACAAGGGTTGGGCATATGAAGTTTTGAGAGGCACCGGGATTTATTTGAACCTTGACCTTATAGGCAACTACCACACCTCACGCCCTAATAGATCTTTGATTCCTTTGTCCAACCATACTCTTGCAATCCAGGAACAATTTTGGGCTAGCCTCACCTATCTCCTCAATTGCATCATGCCACATTGTCTCCCTAATGCTTTCAGGTTCATCTTCCAACATGAACCTAAAGCTTTTGTTTTAACACGCATGATCAGGTGTGAATCGCTCATCGCATGAAAAACATTGGCCTTTGGTTCTCGTATCCCTATACTCTTCATTAGAGAGTTGTCTGAAACCCTTTTTCCCTGATCTGAATCCTCCTTTACCCTCATCCTTGACCATTTGGGTCTCCCCTTCAGTGACCCTAAACTACTAGTAATAACACCCTTAACAGCCCCTTTATTAAATTTTCCCCAACCAGTATCAGATTTAAGGAGAGGTCTATTAACACACTTCTGCAGCAATTTATTTCTAGTTTCCACTAGTTCAGCCCAATTCTGAAGAAGAATATTGATGAAGCTTGAGTTTAGCCCTTACCTCGTCCTTTAAGCCCATTGAGAAACAAGCCATCTTTAGAAGGCTAGCGAAAAGTTTAACCATTACCTTCTTAAACACCTCCCATGTCGAGTTCAAAGCTGTATCTTCGCCTTAGCGAACCAAATCAGAACCTTGCCTTCCATAGCCCCTTTTGCTACATGGAACCATTGTGATTCAGGTACGTCACACGAATCTGAAAGTTCTTCTCCATGCTGTCAACCCATGCATATGCTCCTTCGCCATGAAACAATGGTACTTAGATATTCCTCCATTGTTCTACGTTTCGTCACCATTGGTTTCCCGTTGAAAAACCCTCTCTGTCACTGAAACCACTATGGTGCTCATCACGCTGCCATTTGTGATGTGGTCCTTAGTTCGGAGGATGATCACGCTTTGGCTCGCGATGTGGCGATTCGCGCCTTGGAACTTGCTGTGATCGAGGTTCGCAATTTGGGGCTTTCTCCACCACAAGCGATCATCGATCCTTTTCACAGAATCCATGAGTGCTGCTATCCCTGCTGCCAAAGATGTGTTGCTATCGCGAGTCTCTTCCATTTGGCTCTACATTGCTCTCAATGTCGCTTTTAATGCTTCCATCTTCTCCATTTTTGCCACCATTGAAGCTTCTCCCAGGAAGAGACAAAGCTCGGATACCAATGTTAAAACTGGTATGTGAGTGAATGAATGATTCTTTTTGAGTTGGGGAACTTGACAAATGCTCAAGAACCCTAAGATTGGATATAGGAGGTAGAGGAGAATGAAAGTCCTCAAGCTCTTTAGAAACAATTTGAAAATGACCAGACACCCTTACAATCATCACCCTTTCCCCTTCTATTTTGTAACTAACTACCTTTCCTTCCAAAATACCCACCTCATAGCTGTTAATTGTTTAGCTAGACAACCCCTAGTGGGCCCTACATATGGCCCATTTGGTCTCCTATTCCTCCTAACATATACCTGTCCATACAATGGGTCCCTAACGATCTTCAAATGTTTTGCGTTGGCCATATTATATCTTCTTGGCTTCTTGCTGAGTGCCCTCCCTTCTTTGTACTGAAATATTAGAATAGATGAGCAAGTAACTTTTGTTTTAATTTCTTTGTTTCTTTATTTGATATAAAAATTAGTCATGTGCCTTTACTTAACAGCTCAAGCCTTTTGGACAGATGGTTTGTAACATTCATCTCCCTCTTCTGATTGCATAATTTAGCTAGGTGATAGATCATATAGATTCACTTTGTGCACAATTTTCCTTCATATTTGCTGTTTGGGCATATCATTTTCGTTATAAACTCTCTCTCTTGTTAGTGTTCTTTCTCTGTTTCTATTGGTGATTGTTGATGATTTGGTATAATTTATTTTGCTTGTTGAAGCATTTTTTGGAGTAAATTACTTTACAAGGCATACCCCCAAGGTCCTTATTATTGTTATTGTTACTACTACTACCACCACCATCACCACTACTAATGTTTTATGCTCTTTACAGCCTAATTGTATCATACTAGCAATATCTCCAGCAAACCAAGACATAGCGACATCCGATGCTATTAAACTTGGCAGGGAAGTTGATCCTACAGGTATTTATTGACCGCTTATAGAATGCCCTATTTTTTTACTTTGCTTGTGTTGTAGTTCTGCATTGAAATCTTTTTCTGTAACCTACCTAGGTGAAAGAACATTTGGGGTGTTGACAAAGTTGGATTTGATGGACAAAGGAACTAATGCACTGGATGTACACTCTTCCTCTTCTTTGATTTGATGCATGTCCCTTTAATGTTTTTGAAGTTTAAAGTGCACCTGTAAAATTTAAATAATTGCTTTGTCTTCTTACCTACTGTTATTCTCTGAAGGTCCTTGAAGGGAGATCATATCGTCTACAACATCCTTGGGTTGGTATAGTAAATCGATCCCAATCGGATATCAATAAAAATGTTGATATGATTGTTGCTAGACGCAAGGAGCGTGAGTATTTTGCAACCAGTCCTGATTATGGGCATTTGGCCAATAAAATGGGTTCAGAATACCTTGCCAAACTTCTCTCACAGGTTTGCTTATTGGAAGGTGTTCTTTTCTATTTTTCTTGTGATAAGACATTGTTTTAATCATGTGAGCTTATTTTGTAGCACTTGGAGTCAGTAATTAGGGCAAGGATTCCTAGTATAACATCTTTAATAAACAAAAGCATTGAGGAACTTGAATCGGAGATGGATCATCTTGGGAGACCTATTGCTCTTGATGCTGGGGTGAGTGGTTTGTACTTGTGATGATTTCTTTGGAGAGTGAACTTCTTTCTGATACATCCTTTTGAATTTTTGTTGAACCTTGATTTCTGTTTCAGGCGCAACTATACACCATCCTAGAACTTTGCCGAGCATTTGAACGGATATTCAAGGAGCATTTAGATGGAGGGTAAATATCTTATGTTTTACTTTTATGCTATGTTTGGATGGACAAAAAGGATGTTTTAATGAGAGAAAAGATGATCAAAACCTTTTTGAATATTACTCTTGTTGAGTTTCTCTATTATTTTTTCAAATATCTTTGAGGGTAAACTAGCATATGTTCGTGACTTAATTGTTTCTACTCACTTTTTATGTTGAAAATTAAAGAGAGAATAAGGATTTGGAAGAGAATCAGTTAGAGATAGAGAGAAGGCAAAAAGGCTGTAGGATGGAGCACAGTATGTGAATCACCTCAAGCCTAGTCCTGAATCTATCAAATCAATTAGTCATCAATCAAGCTAGAATCTGGTACTGAAAAAAGCTCCAATCTATCTCTTGGGGTAAATACTCATTGATCACCCTTTATTTTGGGGTTAATATTTCCTTAATTCACTAGACTTTCCTTGTTAGTTATCTATACCCAGCACTCTTCCTCTAGCTGAAACGCATTGTAGTCATGATCTTATTAGATAGCACCTAAAAGCAAAGTTGTGACTCTGGATTGCCTCCCCCTCATAAGTATGATGATACACGTTTAAATTTTGTGATTGGTTGAGCTGAATTGAGAATGTGCACTTTCATGTTTTTATTCTTTTGTCCGTCATTTGTTAACTCTGGTAAAGGTGTTTTTGTTGGTCCCAAGCAGAAGGACTCCTTTGCTGGTTGGTGTTCAGTGTTACAACTCTGTTGATTATGACTGATGGCTTGGAGAGACTTCTAAGATTCTGTTAGACCATATGTAGAACCATGAAGGTTTGAAACAAGCAGGACCAAGCATGTTCTGATACCAACATGAAAAACATATACTAGGAATGATTTGTGAGAATTTTGCTCGAATGAGTTGGCGCTTAGCACAGAGCTTCATATATTTATATACATAAATTTCAAGGAATGATGGTGATAGTGGCCTTGGAGAGACTTCAAGGGCTCTGTCAGACCAGATATAGAATCATGAAGGTTTTAAAAAAAGTAGGACTAAGCATGCTTTGATACCAATTTGAAGTACATATACTAGAAATGATTTGTGTGAATTTTGCTTGAACGAATTGGCATATAGCTTCATATTATATAGATAAATACATATTATAGTTGCAATGAATGATAGTGACATAGGCCTTGGAGAGAGATAGACCAGATACAAAACCACAGAGGTGTGAAAAGAAGGAGCAAGCATGCAGCGGTACCAACTTGAAAAATAGATACTAGAAATGCTTCATGTGAATTTTGCTTGAAAGAATTAGTACTTGGCTCCACACACACACATAAACACATAAAGGAAGGATAAATAGTTTATGCTAGTTACTAAATTCCAGTCACTCTCAGTGCTTTGGTATCATAACACTTGGAAGCACCAACAAATCCCCCTATTGCCCAAAATCTTGAATGCATAGCTCCTACAACAGAGCAAAACAAAGCTAGACTTACATTACCCTAGCAAAGCAACAATTAGCATCCGGCAATTATTGGGTAATAATTGCAAGATGTCTATATATTATAACTGTTAGAAATAAGCACCTGTTAAATTATGTGTCTTTACATATTACTAGTGACTCCTAGTTTATAGTGCCTATTAATTATGTATTACTCTGTACATTGTATATATATTATAACTGTTAGAAATAAGCACCTGTTAAATTATGTGTCTTTACATATTACTAGTGACTCCTAGTTTATAGTGCCTATTAATTATGTATTACTCTGTACATTGTATATATATTCAATGCAAGAGAGAAAGAAACAACGCACCTTTTTATACAATTCTACTTGGTATTAGAAGGTTTCATTGATCTAGTGCCATTGTTCTCACTTTCTAGAGGTGCATCTAAACAGTGTTTGGCCTCCACCACCTGTTTTGCTGCTAACATGGCTACCCATAGCCAGCCACCTCCTCCGACCATCTCAAGGACCACCGATCGGCCGACTCCCTATTGGCGCCGCCATCCACCCTCCATGCGCTTTCACACTTGGCTTCTTCTCCTTGCTTGCTCCGCCATGCTCTTGTGCCTTTGAGTGCATTTTGCCTTTGTCAGCCATCGCCCTTCACCAGCGATGTCATCAGACATTTCCTAATTGATTGTCGGCCTACCCACCCACCTTACAGTGTTGTTCCACCTTTGCCATCTATTCCTTGTCATTGTTCCTGTGCAAGAACCATGACCGCCTCTGCATCTTCTAACAACTCCTCTACTATGAGTTTCACTACTGTCCCTTTGATTCCCTGTGACAAACTCATGGCTGCTTCTAATTACTCCTCTTGGGTTGCTGCTATGGAACTATGGCTTGAAGGGCAACATCATCACGATCACTTGGTCAAAATGGCCATTGATTTTCCTTCCCAAGGAACAACTTAAATTGAAGCTAATTGATGCATCCCTTTGCAGTGTTCTCTGGTTCTCCATTGATGCCAAACTTCAGTATCAATATCGTTCTCTTTGTGCATGTTATGAGGTTTGGACTAAGGCCAAGAAATTGTACTCTCTCGGTGTCAATCAATTGTACAATATTGTCTCCACTCTCATGGTTGTGAAGAAGGAGGACATGGACATGCAAAGTCATTTGAGTAAACTTGACTCCTTAATGGATGAATTTGATGCACTTTGCCATTTGCTAATGATAAAGACAAACATGCTTAGCAACGTGGCAAATTCTTTATGGTTCTTGCTCTTGCTCTTGCTGGTCTCCCACTTGAGTTAGACTCATTCCGCAACCAAATTCTCTCAAGCCTGTCTATTCCTTCATATGATACTGTGTGAGAGCAACTTTTGCATCTCTTTATCCCTCAACCATCCTCAGCTCCTATTGAGACACTTGCGTTGGTTTATCAAATCAGCAAGCAGGGTGGACGTGGGGGAGGTCATGGTGGTAATCATTCCCGTCCTCGATGTACTGCCGAACCAAAGCCAATCAACAATCTCTGTTTGTGAACGTTGCTCAGGTTGCTTCTGAATCATCAACTGAGATTTCCCTATCTGCTTCTGAGTATTAGAATTACCTTCAACTCAAAGCAGCCATGCAATCCACCACACATGTCGCCTTTGTTGCCTAGACGGGTAATTCTATTGCCTTTGTTTCTCAATCGTCTTATCTAGGGCCTTGGATTCTTGATTCAAGCGCTTTCGATCATATGTTTGGTAACAAATCTCTTTTTCCTCACCTCACTTGTACTGATAACTTGCCTAGTATTACTTTGGCAAATGATGCACACACCAAAGTCCACGGCATTGGACAAACAAAACCCCTGCCCAACCTTTCTTTAGATTATGTTCTTTTTGCACCTGGATGTCCTTTCAATTTGATCTCCGTTAGCAAAATCACTCGCACCTTACCTTATTATGTTATCTTTGCTAATGATTCGGTTCGTATACAGGATTGGAGAATGGGAGAGACAATTGGAGCATGACTTGAGTCCTATGGATTGTGTTGCCTCACCCCATCTACCTCCCCAGTTGCTTGTTCTGCCATTGTGTCATCAGCAATCATCCATTAAAGAGTAGGACATCCAAGCCTTCACAAATTGTGTCTTAGGGTTCTTACTTTGTCTAAAGTGTCTACATTAGAGTGAGTCTTGTCAATTAGGAAAACATGTTTGAAGTAGTTTTTCTATTGATTTTGTTAGAAAAACTATTTTAGTTCATTCAGATATTTGGGGTCCTAGCCATGTGTCTTCAACTTTGGGATATGAATATTTTGTTACTTTTATTGATGATTTTTCCTGTTGTACATGGCTCTTTTTAATGAAAAACGTTTTTGAAGTGTTCTCTATATTGCAAGGTTTCTATTTTGAAATTCAAACTCATTTTGGTACTTAAGTTAAAATCTTGTGCATTGATAATGCCCGTGAGTATCTTTCTTCCTCCTTTCAATCTTTTCTGACGTCACATGGTGTTTTACATCAATCATCCTATGCCCATCCCCCTAAATAGAATGGTGTTGCCGAATGCAAGAATCGACACCTAGTTGAAACTACACGAACCTTAATGGTTGGTTTTAATGTGTCACTACGTTTTTGGGGTGATGCAATTCTCATTGCATGCTACCTCGTTAATCGCATGCCCTCCCCTGTCCTCCAAAATCAGGTGCCTCATTCATTATTGTTCCCTAAACAAGATCGCTATTCTCTTCCACTATGTGTTTTTGGTTGAACTTGTTTTATCCATGACCTTACCCCAAGCAAAAGAAAGTTACTTGCCAAATCTTTGAAGTGTCTTTTACTTGGCTATTCGAGATTACAAAAAGGTTATCATTATTCCTCTCCAGAACTTTGCCGCTATCTTGTTTCAGCTGATGTTAGCTGCTTTGAGACTCGTCCTTTCTTTTCTTCTACATTTGACATGTCTACTGAACTTGATAGTGTGCTTCCTTTTGGTCGTTTTATTTCTCCGTTGGCTCCAACCCTTGTCATGGTTCCTCCCTTGTTTACTTATTTGGCACCCATGGCGTGGTCCAATTGCTCCACCTTACGTACCTGATTCTATATTATTTGTTCTTGACCCTCCAACAGACTCATCTCCTGCTTTTCTGGCTTCTCTAGCTCCACCACCCACTTCCCATTGCATTATGCAGAAATACTAGGTCTTCTCGCAACCCTCTTCCTTTTTATATCTGTCATTTGGCTTATCATCATTTATATCCTTCCCATTTTGCCTTTGTATCCTCTTTGGCTTTTGTGTCTATTCCTAGAACTACAGGTGAAGCACTCTCTGATCTCGGATGGCGACAAGCTATGATAGATGAAATGGCTGCTCTACACTCCAATGATAGTACATGGGAGCTTGTCCCCTTACCCCTTGGCAAATCCATAGTTGGTTGTCGATGGGTCTATGTTGTCAAGATTGGGCTTGATGGCGAAGTTGATCATTTGAAAGCTCGTTTGGTGGCCAAAGGCTACACACAAATCTTTGGCCTTGATTATGGAGATACTTTCTCTGCTATTGCCAAGAATGCTTCTTGTCGCCTTTTCTTTCCATGGCTGCAATTTATCAATGGCTTGTCGATCAGCTTGATATTAAAAATGCTTTCTTACATGGTGAATTGTAGGAAAAGGTTTATATGACACAACATTTAGGTTTCATTGTTCACGGAGCACCTGACTTGGTATGTCGACTCTGTTGCTTTCTTTATGGCTGAAACAATCTCCTCGTGCCTAGTTTGGGAGATTTAGTCAGGTTGTCCAGAAAGTTGGTATGACTCTCTATGATGTTGATCGTTCTGTCTTCTATTGTCACTCTTTAGTGGGTGTTTCTATCTACTTGGTTGTTTATGTTGACGATATTGTCATCACCACTGATGATGAGGTTGGTATTAAGAATCTCAAATAGCATTTGTCCCATCATTTTCAGACCAAGGATTTTGGTCCTCTAAAATGCTTTCTTGGGATTGAAGTTGCTCAGTCTACAACTAGTTTTACTCTTGCCCAGTGGCAATATGCATTGGACATTCTTGCCTGAACTGGTATGTTGGATTGTTGACCAAGTGATGCCCTAATGGATCCAAATGTCACTTTACTATCGGGTCAGGGGAGCCACTGAAAGACCTTGGTAGATATTGACGTCTTGTTAGTAAACTTAACTATCTTAGAGTAACTAGGCTAGACATTACCTTTGCTATAAGTGTGGCCAGTCAATTTCTAAATGCCCTTTGTGATAGTCATTGGGATGCTGTAGTTCGCATTTGTTAGAATCTGTAAATATCTGTAAATATCTATAATTAGGGAAAATATATCTTTGTAATTATTGTGTATTTATTACACATTGCCTATATATACCTTCTCCGTTGTGTAGTTTAAACACACGTATTCATCCTATGATTTTCTCTCTTTCTCTGTCTTTCAACATGGTATCTAGAGCCTAAGAAAGAAAGAAAACCCTATTCCGTACTGTCAGGAGGGCCCACTGTCCTTCGGTGAATTTTTTTTTTTCAGCCAAACTGTGTTTCTTTTCCGGTTTGCTGCCTTTTTTCCTCTGCGCCTCTCCTTCCCCAAACCGCCATCGTCTGGCCAGTGTTACAGGTCACGGCGACTTTTTCCGGTCGAATCCCGCCACACGACCCTCACTCGCTTTCCTCCTCGCGTCGAACCCCGCCGACCACACCTCCGAGCTTCCTCACGCGCCACACACGCCGTCCGCGTGTTACGTTCTTCTTCCGGCCAGACTTTCCAATGGCGCGTCCGGTCCCCTCTCCATTGCCGCTTCTTGTGGTGGACTCGCGCCGTTCCTCCTCCCGGATCGCCTTGTCTTCGCGATCCAGTGCACTTCATGGACATTTCTTTTTGTAATTCCGCTCGCGCCGCTTCCTTGTCTCCATGGTCGCCAAAGAACTTTTCATCTGATGATAAGGGTGTTCCAAAGGCTGATCCTCCTACTTTTGCTAGTTATGTCAATGTGCCTCTTTCCACTGACAAACTCGATGGCAATAACTATGATACTTGGGCATCCGACATCAAACTTTGGTTGGCAGGGCAGGACTATGTTGACCACCTCACCACGAAAGCTGTAGACATCCTGGTGGATGGGTGCCCCCGCTGGGTCAGGATCGATGCCCAGCTGTGTAGCCTTCTCAAGTCCACTATTGCTCCTTCCATCAAACAAATCTTTCGGGCCCATGTCACTTGTGAATCTGTTTGGGCGCAGGCAAAGACCCTCTTCACCAATGACACTCAACGTCTCTACCGTGTTTGTCAGAATCTCATGGGTGTCATTGCTCCTCGCCAGCTTGATGGTTCTATGTCCTCTTATTTGGGTAAGATTCACGGTGCTCTCCATGACTTCAATGAACTCTTGCCCCCTGCTGATACCCCGGCAAAGGAATTGGAGCAACGTAGCTCCTTCTTTATGCTCTTGGCCCTTTATGGCTTACCTTCAGAGTATTCCGCTACTCGTGATCAGCTTCTAGGATCATCGACTGTGCCTACTCTCTCCACCGTATCTGCTTCTCTCCTTCGGGTTCTCGCCAAGCTACCGGCTGAGTTGCTCCTTCCTCTGGCCTCAGTTGATACCTCTGCACTCGTCACCCAGGGCACAAGTCATGGCCGTTCTCGGAAATCCCGACTTAAGTGTAACCATTGTCATAAGTCGGGCCACACCATTGATCGCTGTTACTCTTTGCATCCTCATCTGCGCCTTTCTATTAATGTTGCTGCCCTGGCCGGTGTTCCTGCTCCCTCGGACTCCCTTGCTCCACATCTACCGTCTCCAGCTGACTATGCTGATTTCCTGAAGTGGTTTGAGCACCGTCAGAACTTTGGTCCCACTGCCTCTGTTGGACACACTGGTAATTCTATCGCTTGTCTTTCTCAGTCAGCCTCTTTAGGTCCTTAGGTTCTTGATTTCGCCGCCACTGATCATATATCCGGTAATAAAGCTTTATTTTCTACACTTTCTACTTTTGGGTATTTACCTCATCGCTACTTTGGCCAATCTGCTCACACACGGTCTCATGGGGTGGGCACTGCCTATCCCCTTCCTTCTTTGTCAGTTGATTCTGTCCTTTATGTTCCTGGTTCTCCATTCAACCTACTCTCTATTTATCGGTTAACTAAAGCCCTTAAATGTATTATTTCATTCACTGAAGATTCTGTTTACTTGCAGGACCGGAGCACGGGACAGATGATTGGCACCGGATGTGAGTCTCGTGGCCTTTATTGGCTCCGCCCCCCGTCAAGTGTTTGCTCCCTCACTACTGATCCCCTCACCCTTCATGCCCAGTTAGGTCATCCTAGCCTTGCCAACTTGCAACGTATGGTGCCTGACCTGCCCAACCTTTCCAGTTTACCTTGTGAGTCGTGTCAACTTGGGAAACACACGCGGAGTCATTTTCCAGATAGTGTTAGTGGTCGAGCTGCGTCTCCCTTTACTTTAGTTCATTCAGATATTTGGGGTCCTAGTCGCACAGTGTCTAGTTTAGGATTTCGTTATTTTGTTACGTTTATTGATGACTATTCTCGTTGTACGTGGTTATTTTTATTGAAACACATGTCTGAATTGTTTTCTGTTTTTACTAAATTTTATCAAGAAATAAAAACTCATTTTGGTGTTCTTATTCGCACTTTACGTAGTGATAATGCCAAGGAATATTTGTCTCATGATTTTCAAAATTTTTTAGCATCCCATGGTATTCTTCACCAAACGTCCTATGCTCATACACCTCAACAGAATGGGGTTGCTGAGCGCAAGAATCGTCATCTCATTGAAACCACACGTACTCTTCTTCTTCATCATCATGTACCTTTTCGTTTTTGGGGAGATGCTGTTTTAATTGCATGTTATTTAATTAATCGCATGCCGTCTTCTGTTTTGTGCTACCAAGTCCCCCATTCCATCTTATTCCCCCATGACCCCTTGCATCCCCTTCCCCCGCACGTTTTTGGGTCCACTTTCTTTTGTTCACAACTTAGCTCCTGGTCTTGACAAATTTTCTGCACGTTCACTTAAATGTGTTTTTCTTGGTTACACTCCGTCTCAAAAGGGTTTTCGGTGTTTTTCTCCTAGTCTGCGTCGTTATCTTGTCTTCGCGGATGTCACCTTTTTTGACACTATTCCCTTCTTTGACCCATCTCACCATTCTTCCTCTCCTGCTTCTGAGGAACTCCCCCTTCCTGTGCTCCCTGTACCTTTGCCACCCCTTTTGCCCACACCTACACCTACACCTCGCCCCATTCAGGTCTACCATCGTCGAGCCCGTCCACTAGCCGAGCCTGTCCCACCTCTGACACCCAGTGCCCCTAACCCGCAACCACTGCCTGCTCCCGCTCCTTCCTCCGAGCCTGTCTTGGCTGATGTGGACTCTCCTCCGGTGCTTGATCCTCCACCACCTTCGGTCCTGCCGGTTGCACCTGATCTTCCAATTGCCCTTCGTAAAGGTATTCGCTCCACTCGTAACCCATCTCCTCACTATACTGCCTTGAGTTATCACCGTCTATCTTCTCTACATTATGCTTGTCTGTCTTCTTTGTCTTCTGTGTCTATTCCTAAGACTACAGGTGAGGCCCTCTCCCATCCTGGGTGGAGGCAGGCTATGATTACTGAGATGTGTGCACTTCAGGACAGTGGTACTTGGGACTTGGTAACTCTCCCTCCGGGAAAATCTGTGGTTGGTTGTCGGTGGATTTTTACCGTTAAAGTGGGGCCTGATGGCCAAATTGATCGTCTTAAGACTCGTCTTGTCGCCAAAGGGTACACTCAGAATTTTGGTTTGGATTATGGTGATACATTCTCCCCTGTTGCCAAGATGGCTTCTGTTCGTCTGTTTCTCTCTTTGGCTGCTATGCGTTGTTGGCCTCTTCATCAGTTGGATATTAAGAATGCCTTCCTTCATGGTGATCTTGAGGAAGAGGTTTATATGGAGCAACCTCCTGGGTTTGTTGCTCAGGGGGAGTCTTCTGGCCTTGTTTGTCGTCTTCGCAAATCATTGTATGGTCTTAAGCAATCTCCTTGGGCCTGGTTTGGAAGGTTCTCCACTGTGGTTCAGCAATTTGGTATGACTTGGAGTGAAGCTGACCACTCTGTGTTTTATCGTCATACTCAGAGAGGTTACACCTACCTAGTTGTGTATGTTGATGATATTGTTATTACAGGGAGCGACACTCAGGGTATAACACAGATCAAACAACACCTATGCAAGCATTTCCAGACCAAAGACCTTGGCAAACTCAGATACTTCCTGGGTATTGAAGTAGCACAGTCCAAAGATGGCATAGTTCTCTCTCAAAGAAAATATGTTGTTGATATTCTAGAGGAAACAGGTTTACTTGCTGCAAAACCCGTTGATACTCCTATGGATCCTAATGTCAAGCTCCTACCAAATCAGGGGGAGCCACTATCTGACCCTGGGAGATATAGACGATTGGTTGGGAAATTGAACTATCTCACAGTTACTCGTCCAGACATTTCTTTCGCAGTAAGTGTGGTTAGTCAATTCCTAAACTCACCATGTGAAGCTCACTGGGATGCTGTTATACGTATTTTGAAGTATGTCAAAGGAGCACCAGGCAAGGGCCTTATTTATGAAGACAAAGGGCATATTGATATAGTTGGGTATTCTGATGCAGATTGGGCGGGATCCCCTTCTGATAGGCGTTCCACTTCCGGGTATTGTATACTTATTGGAGGCAATCTCATATCCTGGAAGAGTAAGAAGCAAACTGTAGTGGCGCGGTCTAGTGCTGAGGCAGAGTACCGTGCAATGGCCTCAACCACATGTGAACTTATCTGGCTTAAGCAACTCCTCAAAGAACTTCAATTTGGGGAAACCAAGCACATAACACTTGTTTGTGACAATCAAGCCGCTCTGCACATTGCCTCAAATCCAGTTTTTCATGAGAGGACCAAACACATTGAAGTTAATTGTCACTTTATCAGAGAGAAGATTCTATCTGGAGACATCGCCACACGCTTCGTCAATTCAAATGACCAACTGGCAGATGTTCTCACCAAATCATTGAGAGCCCCTAGAATAAGTTATCTATGTAACAAGCTAGGTGCATATGATCTATATGCCCCAACTTGAGGGGGAGTGTTAGAATCTGTAAATATCTGTAAATATCTATAATTAGAGAAAATATATCTTTGTAATTATTGTGTATTTATTACACATTGCCTATATATACCTTCTCCGTTGTGTAGTTTAAACACACGGATTCATCCTATGATTTTCTCTCTTTCTCTGTTTTTCAACAGCATTCTTAGGTACGTTAAAAATGCGCTAGGGAAAGGATTACTCCATGAAGTTAAAGGCAATACTCAAGTCATTGGCTATTGTGATGCTGATTGGGTAGGCTCACCATTAGATATAAGATCAACTTCACTGTATTGTGTTTTTGTTGAGGGTAACCTAATCTCATGGAGGAGCAAGAAACAACATTTTGCTAGATGTAGTGGTGAGATTGAGTACTATGCTATGGCTGCAGCAATGTGTGAACTTCCATGGTTATGGCAAGTACTACAGCAACTTAAATTGGGAGATGTCAAGGAGATGCAACTATTTTTTGACAATCGAGTTGCATTCCATATTGCTTTTGATCCAATCTTCCATCAAAGAACTAAACACATAGAGATTGATTGCCATTTTGTTCGAGAAAAGATACTCTCGGGAGAACTCACACCTGGTTTTGTTAATTCTAATGAGCAACTAGCAGATACATTCACTAAATCCCTTAGAGGATTCCTGGTTGAATCTATTTGTAACATGCTTAGCACACATGACATCTATGTTCTAACTTGAGGGGAGGTGTTAAAAAATAAGCACTTGTTAAATTATGTGTCATTACATATTACTAGTGACTCCTAGTTTATAGTGCCCATTAATTATGTATTACTTTGTACATTGTATATATATTCAATACATGAAGAGAAAGGCACCACACATTTTTTTATGCAATCCTACAAAAACATTTTTCTTTATGGTGATATCAGGAAGGGGAAAAAAAACAAAAACAATATTCTGTTTACTCTTTTTCCTCATATTTTCTTTCAAGTTTTAGCGATTCAAGTGATTAAGGATATTTAAGGAGTAATTGATGTGTAACAACTTACTTATTTACCCACTCAAGTAGTTTGTTTTCCCGGCTAGAAAATTTTATTCTTCCATTTTTTTTATTTCTTAGTTTTGTAATTTAACATTGATCTATCATGAATTGGATTCTGCAAGTCTTTCGACAATATCCTTAGTTTTTCTGTTCTGAGCTTTCTTGGCGAACTAGTGAAAATTTAATGTACACCACCTGAAAATGTTTTGCCTGCCATATATGCGGTAAAATGACTAGTTTGAAATGAAAATATCAAATAATTTTTGGATGTCAGTTTACTATTACTGCTGAACTAGTTTAATAGGTCTCTTTATTTACTTAATATTTTTCTATTTTATTCTTAGGCGGCCTGGAGGAGATAGGATATATAATGTCTTTGATAATCAGCTTCCGGCTGCTTTACACAAGCTTCCATTTGACCGGCATCTTTCTCTCCAGAATGTAAGAAAAGTGGTGTCAGAGGCTGACGGTTATCAGCCTCACTTAATTGCCCCAGAGCAAGGTTACCGGCGGTTGATTGATGGGGCTTTGAATTACTTTAGAGGCCCAGCTGAAGCTTCAGTAGATGCAGTAAGCAGTCTGGCTGTACTCTCGTTATTATTTTTCATCCATCTGTAGAAGGATTAAGCTGGTTGTTCTTGGTTTTTCTGTAGGTTCACTTTGTTTTAAAAGAACTTGTGAGGAAATCAATAGCTGAAACTCAGGTAAATTTCAAGAATTCTATTTTATGATTACCTAGTTCACAAAGTGCTATGATAATGCATAATAATACTAGTATGCATCTGGACAGGAACTAAAGCGCTTCCCAACTTTTCAAGCTGAGCTAGCTGCAGCTGCAAATGAGGCTTTGGAAAGGTTCCGTGAAGATGGTAAGAAGACAACTCTTCGGCTTGTGGATATGGAATCTTCTTATCTCACAGTGGAGTTTTTCCGAAGACTTCCTCAAGAAGTGGAAAAATCTGGAAATCCTGCTGCTTCGAACAGTGATCGATATGCTGAGGGCCATTTCCGGAGAATTGGATCAAATGTGTCATCCTATATAGGCCTGGTGTCTGACACGCTTAGGAACACTCTTCCAAAGGCTGTGGTTTATTGTCAGGTCAGACAAGCGAAACAGTCTTTGCTAAGCCATTTCTACACACAAATAGGGAAGAAAGAGGTACTAACTCTCTTGCTCACACTTTCTGTGCGTGTCTTCATCTATATCATGTGACCATGATTATCATTATAAATTTAGTGTGAAACCTATACTTATCTGGCCATATAGATTTTACTTGTCATTGACCTGATCCATTAGAGTGGATCTGGAATGTTTCAGCTGAATAACTTATACTAACCCTGATTGATCCTCAAACCTAGAGAATATTTTTGAGTTTCCTTTGTGATATTTCATTTGGGTTAAGAACCCCTTGTTTTGTCAAACAAACTAAAGTTTTATACATTGTTGGGGCAGTGGAATACTTTTGGAGACACATGGTTGATGTGCATTTTCCTTTTCTACATGTTAGGCTAAGCGCCATAACCATGGAGAGATAATAAGTGTTTGTTTGCATTACATTTATATATTCTAAGGATAAGTTACCTCAAGAGTCATGTTCCAAGAGTAATATTGATTGGTCTTCTTATTTCTGCATAATAATTGTTGAAAGTCGGTCCACTTTTTCTGTTGAGTCCGATGCTAATAATCACTACAAATACAAAAATTATATACAACCATGCAGCAAATTACACTTACCTCCCTTGAGGTCTATCAGTATTACAGTAGTCCCCTGTTAGTTTGTGAGTTGACATTTAACTCCCTTGATTTGTTTAAGAACAATAGATTCCAAAATTACCCTCATCATAAATTACCTTGTTGCAGCCATAGCCCTTAGGGATTTTGGAAGAGGGTGGGCTGGTCTGATTGTAATGCAATAAGGCATGTGGCAATGGATGGGGAGCCTGCGACGATGCTACTCAACAACAGAAGCGAAGGCTACAACAATGATGGCCAAGCGGTGTCTGCAAGTGAGGCTTTGTCCATGTACTCCATGAGAATTGCAATGTCACTAGAGAACAATGTAGGGGGAGTCGACGGCGTGGCAGCATAGTTGTCAATGGTGGATGGCTGCTCCGCTCATAGCGATGAGCCAAAAATCCACTATGGAAACATTGTGGATGGCATTGCGGATATGTACACACACACCAAAAAAAACTTGTAAATGTGACCAATAATAAAGCTAACAATATATATCAAGAATAAATATATTCTTTGAAATAAATTCATCAAATGCTTCAATATTAAGAAAAAGGTATAAAACAATCATGACCAAATGCAAACCTATGTTGCTCGGATGCGGGTATGGTGCGGGTACGGGGTACGGCAATTTTGGGCAATAGTGGGGTACGGGTACGTCAATAGTAAAAAAAAAAAACATAAATTTCATATGATAAAACCAACACTTTCAACATAAAACAACTCTAAATTGTTCGACAATCAACATTACATTCCAAAATGAAATACTACAATACTCAAAATAATGTTAAACATAAGCACATATCAATCATTTAAAGAAGAAAGGACACACAACAATAAGTCTAACAGCAACAACACAACAATGCACTTGGCAACGGCAACAACAATGACAACCACAAGTTAAAAGGACAAAGAAACTGAGAGAGACAAAGACTCACTAGGTCGCCGGAGAGAGAGCCGTCGTAGGTCCTGTGGCTGCTCCTCGTGCTTTGCGTGTTCCGCCGTCGGCCACGTCACTGCTCTGTGTCGTTGCTTCGCGTCACTGCTCCCATGCTTCGCGTCATTGCTCCGTCTCCGCGTCATTGCCATTTTGCCGTTCCGGTGTGGTGAGGTGTCACCGGCGATGAAGAAGTAGAGAAGGGAGCTAGGGCCGACTAGTGCGTTAAAAGGGTGCTGGGTTTTCTTTAACGTTTGGAAAGAGAATAAAAAAATTAAAAAAATTCAAAATGCCATGTTTTGATGAAATGGCATACCCAAGATCGGGTATGCATACCCCGCACATACCCAGACGTACCCAAATTTTTTTTTTCAAAAAAAGGGGGTGATGGGTATGTACCCACACGCATCGCGTGCATCTAATGCATACTGCACTGCACCTGCACGGGTACCTTGGCCATTTACGCGTACCCGTGCTTCAGAGATGCAAACATAGCATAATCAAAGCCTCAAACACTCAATGTCATGTCATAACAAGTCATAATAGTAGGAGAATTCTTATGTGGTCTAGGACCACCACATAGGATTATGCTCCCTCCACTTAAATATTGCCATGTAAAGATGGGACCCACCACAATTAGTTTCTGGATCTTTTAAATTGTAAATAAACTAACTATGGTTAACTATTTTTTTTTAATTATTCCACCGTTAACTTTTTTTTTATTATTGTTGTTTAAAAAAATTATTTTTATTGTTGTTAAGAAAAAGGAAAGAAAACCTTTTATCTTCCACGTGTCTTTTGCTGGCCTTTACCTCTCATGTACCAATGTACAAATAATGACCAAAGTTCCTTCCTCTTAATTTGTTTGAAGTTTTTCTCATTTTCAAAACCTTCAAACTTCCCACGTCAAAAAAAAAAAAAAAAAATAGAACTTCAAAGGTTTTCTTCCTTTTTTCTTGTAAGAACAAAAATAATTTTATGAAACAACAATACTAATAGAAAAATGTTAATCACATTGAGGTGATGCTTGTGACAATCCGTGTGCCAGAGGTGTGGAAGATGAAAGGTTTTCTCTCCTTTTTCTTAACAACAATAAACTAAGATTTTAAGCAACAGTAATTAAAAAAATGAGTTAATCATGATAAGACTGAGAAGGCAAATTGGGATCAAAGCTTCCAATGGCTGCCAACATATCACGAAAAAGCTTCCAATTTTGCACATGTTCAGCGTGACCTCTTGAACTTTTTGAAAGTGCAAATTGCACATGTTTAAGTGAGTAAGTTCCGAGGATCAATTTACACACGTTTCAAAGTTCAAGAGGTATAATACACTTACTATGGCTAAAATGCATATTTGTGAAAGTTCAGAGAGTTGGTTTTCATATTTTTAAAGTTTAGGGGTTAAAGTGTATATAACCTATAGTTCGGGGGAGTAAAATACAATTTTCCCTAATTATTATGGTCCTCTATTTGATTGATAATTTATGTTAATTTTGTTTAGGATGTAAAATGGATGTTGAATGAACCATCAATGCATTCTTACTTGGGATGTAAAATGCCTGACATTAGGCCTATGACGAGCTGAGATGATAAATGTTATTGTAGATATTTTTTGGGGGATGTTATGTATCGATTATAAAATACTTTCACAAGTTCATATACTTGTAGTTTAATGCAGTAAGTTATCTATCAAGGTATAGCTTAGAGTTGAGAGATTGATGTAACTTCGAAGTTTTTTTTCTTAGTCCACCATGTTGGATGTTATTGTGCACTATTCAGTTTTTCTTATTATCCTGATAAGGTTTTACTTGCTATTATTGTTTCGTCTAGGGTAAACAGCTATCACACATGTTAGATGAAGACCCTGCACTGATGGAAAGGCGACAACAATGTGCCAAAAGGCTTGAGCTATATAAAGCAGCAAGGGATGAAATTGATTCTGTTTCGTGGGTACGATGAGCATCACTACTGTATATCTTCCTCGCCTTGTACTATAGCTGATCGTTTGCTATTGACTATGGGTTGGCTGGACCCAGTATGCAATTTTCATGTTTACTAGTAGTTAGAGTTGTCTGATGGTATGATGTATCCATACAGACAGACCACTATCTTCAGTGTGATCAGTGATGTGTAAAATTAATATGCGTGCTCATTCTGTATTGTGTTATTGTGTTCCATTCTTTTGTTTGCTTTCCTGTTCTTGACACTTAGACAGATAAAGAGCGGGGCTGAGAAGTCAAGACCGTACCAAATTTGACATGAATTATGGGCTAGGTTGTGACTTGTACTATTTTTTTGGGACATGTTTTTAAGTGACATTCTGAGGTGTCTTTTAAACATTGGTTGAGATACAAGTTGACAATCTCTGCTACTGTTTAGGGGATGTATAAGGGTGTACCTTAAAAGGTGTCACAAAAAGTATTACAAATAATTTTTTCTATGATTAAACAATGGCAGCCTAAGAGATGAAGATGAGTGCAGAGCCCACAAGCTCACATTTGAGAACATAGTAGATATTACGAGCGAGCGTGTTTCCGTGGCATGGTTGAAGAATTGTTATAGCTGATTATTGTGAAGTGCAAGGGTCAAGTAATTCATGTTAATTACTCGATTGATTCCATTGTGTTCTTTGTGTACAGTACATTCCAAACCACTCTGTTGGGTTCTGTGTACGGTACATTCCAAACCAGTCTGTTGGGTTCAGAAGATTGTGTACAGCTCATATTTAGAAGCCTAATATCATTTTGGATTTATCCCATTAAATGCATTAGAAAATTCTTAGGGTTAATTTATTTTTGATGTTAACTTCGAAACAGTATAATTCCGTTTGATACTGATTCATGTAGCGGGTGCGGATCACATTAAATAAGATGCTAGCTAGTCAATTTATTTTTACTATAAGAATTATATAAGGCTCTTTTAGCTTACACTGTTGACAATTCTTGTTGGATTCACTTGTGCAAATGTTTAAAGTGATGCTTATATTGGTTTCCGATATTTGCTAACATTTCTTGGCTTTCGCTCAACATTCGTTTCTTATTAGAGGAGATCCCAAAGGCTAGGGGAAGTGATCTAATATTGCCCATTCTTCTCAAGTTCTAATCAAATGCTTTTTCTTTGTTTAAAATTAAGATTATGATTTGGTACAAAGAAATTTGCGGTGCAGATGGATAGATAGGAACTCTCAGTTTGAAAGTATTAGAAGTAATGTTAAAAAAAAAAATGGCTTACATAGAATGGGAAGTTACCCTAACAACGGTACTTTTTTCCTAAGATTTTTACGGATGCACCGCCTCAGGTGGGTGAATGGATTTTAGCCACATTTTCTTTTATGCGATAAGCAACATTCTACACATCTGTCTTCAACTTATTCCAACGCTTGTAGATACTATGGTTATGCCTTAGTTTGAAGGGGTAAATGGGCTTTTGGCATTATCAAGAAATGACTCCTCACCTATTTCATTGTATGCTTACTGCCCTTGTACGCCAAAAAAAAGGGGAGATAATGTAATACTTTGCTTGCTCCGAGCCATCTTGTTAAGGAAGGGCAGCTAGGGTGGAAAATGAATTAGAACCATTGATCCAAAGCTTGAACACAGTCTGTGCACCATGTTTCTTCTCTACCATGATGAATCAACTGATTTTTTATAGGGATCGCTCTTTCAGTTGTCCTTCCTCCCCATTTTTTGCCCTATCACTAGTAGTTAATCCCAATTTGAAGCACCTCTTTTCCATTTATAGAGAAATCCAATAGTCAAAATCAATAAAAAGGCCATCGTAGACCAAGACCAAGTAGATCAATCTTGTCGGGAGGTACTGCCCAAGGAAAGGCAATCTAGCTATTTTATTTTGGTTTTGGAACCGGCCAAAAGGGGAGCAGCAGGTTTAGTGCTTTTTATATATATATTATCTTTATAGAACTTGTTTGAGACAATAATGTTAGCTCCAGAACTCTTGAGAAAGCAATAACAACTTGAATGACAACAAAGCAAATTTTGATAAGATATTTTATAGAAAGGACTGAAGGTTTACATGAGTTTCTTGAGTGATAAACAGAAAGTTTCTCATAGTATATGGAATCAATTTCTTAATTATATTTTTCATTCTATTTAACATGATATAAGACTCATTCAAAGAATTCATAAGTTTTAAAGTACGAAAAGCTACTCAAAGTTTATTACAGTATATGAGACTCTTTAGAAAGTAAGATGGAGTATCAAAAAGTGTAACTGAGACATCAGAAATTGGCATGACAACTCAAGAAGGTGCTTTCTCATGATTAAATCAAGCATACCTTTATCAAATTTGTTGTGCTCACTAATTAAAGTGTCTAACACTCTCTGGAGACCTACATCTACATCAAAAAGAAACTCTGTAAGAGTTTGAAGAGCTCAGAAAGTGTAGAAGCTTATCAGAAACTCAAGTATACATAAGAAACTATCCTATATCATCAAAAACTATAGAATATTTGAAATTCAATGAAGATAGCCTCGGAAAGTTATTGCTTGAGATACATCAGCTTTATGCTTGTCAACATTCTTGATGAAGTTTTTGCAAGCTAAGAAGTTCAGAAACCATGCATAGTTTCAAAAAGAGTTTTTGAAGTACCTTCAGAACAAAGAACAATGATTTTTGTACTGTGATAGCTATCACTAACACAGCTCAACTCAAATATCAAGAAGATTAATCCTATGACACACAAAAATTGATCAAGACGTGTCAAGTGGAGAAGAAATCAAGGAACAATGGTCTTATTCAAATTTCAACTATAAAAGTAACACCCATTCAAGCTGGAAGGAACTTTTTCCATTAAGTATTCAAATCAGCCTTTAAACTTTCTAAAGTCTAGTTTATAATCAATTTCAGTTTTTGAAGTGAAAAATCTTCTTTCTAGCAAACTTTCCCTTTTAAGAAATTAAGAAATAAGTCTCTTAAGTTCTTGCCTTACACCATTCACATATCTTACTAAAACCTTTATCTTATTGTACCTTGATCTAGTAGTGATTATGTGGCATAGCTTGGAGAGGCTAAGAGAAAGGCTACTTATGAGTAAGGATCAATTGTACTGACTGCTCACTGATTTAGCTTAAGAAGGCTAAAGAAAGACTATATTAGTGTTGTAAGAGAAAAAGGATTTAGTGGAACTCTCAACAGTTTTGGTTGAGGACTGGATGTAGGCAAGCTTGACCGAACTAATACAAACCTTTTGAGTGATCTTTTCACCCGTTAAACTTATTTAATATGTTCTGTGTGCTTTATCTATTTTGTGTGTATTGTTAAAACTATTTTATTAACTTTCTAAACTTGTTTCATTTTCGATATTTCAGGAAGTTACTTTCTGAAGGTATTTAACTTGCATTTTTTACCGCCTTCAAGATTCTAAACTTGATAGACTTTGTTTAAAGTTTCAGAAAGAAAAAGTTTTTGAATAGTATGATTAACCACCCTTCTCGTTTCATTATTTTACCTACATTTAGTATCAGAGCTTAGGCTTTTAAGGGGTTGAGCATTGCAATAGTTGCAAAGAAAAAGATCATTAGACAAAATAGCCTACAATTTTATGCACATTGTAAAGGGACACTTTGTCAACATACCTCCATCCTTTGATGGTAGTGATTGTGCTTATTGGAAACCCAGAATAGGGCTATTCATAAAGTACACAAGTCTTGACTTGTGAGAGATGTTAGCTCCAAAACTCTTGAGAAAGCTATTATAGCTTAAGTTTTGAATGACAACAAAACAAATTTTGTTAAAATATTTTGAAGAAAGAACTAATGATTTGCTTGAGTTTCTGTAGGGCCGAACCAGAATTTTCTCATGTACACTAATTCTATTCTTGATATATTTTTCATATTATCATAATTCAACATGATTAAAATCTTATTCAAAGAGATTTAAATTCTTAAGAATGTGGAAAGCAGCTCAAAAAGGGAATGAAAATATGTAAGAAACTTGAGAAAGTATGCTAGAGCATTAGAAAATGAAATTGGGCTTTCAGAAAGTAGTTCGTGACTTTAGAAAGTAGCATGCTAAGTAATGAAATTATTCTCTCATGATCAAATCAAGTAGATTATCATCATTTTCGTTTGTGCTTATCATTTAACAAGAATAACACTATCTAAGAACATCATCCATCTCAGAGAGAAGTTTAAATGGAATGTAAAAGGCTTAGAGAGTGTAGAAGCGCATTAGAAACTAGATCATACACAAGAAACTACACTAGGTCATTAGAAACTGAAAAGAAATTTGAATTTCTATGAAGTCAAGATTCAGAAAGTTTTGATAGTGATGTATTAACTTTTATATTTGAAGAATCACAATCTCCAATAAAGCCTTCACAAGAAGAGAAGTTCAGATCCAATATGTTTGACGTAGTTTTTAAAGTCATCTTCAGTAACAAAGGACAATAGTTTTCTATACTACAATAGTTGTCACTGACATAGCTAAGGTCACATGTCTAGAAGGCTAATCCTAGGACAAATAGAGATTGATCAACATATGTCAAGAAGAGAAAGATCAAGGGGACAGCGATCCAATTCAAACTCAAGTATAAGAGAAGTTAAGAACTTTTTACTGACAAGACTTTCAAGCAACAATCATACTTTTTGAAGTTCTTCTTCATATTGATTTTAGTTTTTCTAAAATAAAAATATTCTTTCTTATATCTCTAAGCAAACATTCTTCTTTAGAAGATCAGAAAGAAGTCTTTCAAGTAGCTTCCTTATACATTTTAGGAAACTTGAGTGTCCTTATTGGAGTAAAATGCTAAACATTTTATGATATTGTATTTTTTAATTCAGTAATGATCAACATGAGTTAGCTTGGAGATGCTAGAAGAAATACTACTTATGAGTTAGGGTTGATTGTACAAATTGCTCACTAAGCTTAGCTTGAGAAGGCTAGTGAAAAGACTACCATGGACTCTCTTGTAAGAGAAGGAAGTTTAGTGAAGTTCTCAACATTGTTGGTTGAGGACTAGACGTAGGCAAAGCTTGGCCAAACCAGTATAAATCTCTTTGTGTGATTATCTTTATCCCTTTAACTCTATTTTCTTTCTATGTGTGCGCATCTCTGTTTTGATTAACTAAAATTGTTTGTTAAGATTTCTGAACTTATAACTGCTTTAGAATACTTTAGAAAGTCACTTTGAAGTATTTTAACTTGTGTTTTTCTGCTACTTCAAGTCTTAAGACTTGAAAGATCTTGTTTGAATTTTTTGGAGAATAGAAGGTTTTTAGAAGGCACGATTCAATCCCCCAATTCTCGTGCACAACCTACATTTGGCATTAGAGCTTGGGCTTTTAAGGGGTTGTGCATCCTAATAATTTCAAAGAAGAAAGATCCTTGAAGAAATGACACACAATGTTGTACAAAATGATTAGGGACACTCCATAAATAGACCTCCATTCTTTGATATGGTGGCTATGCTTACTGGAGAAACAGAATGAAGCTATTCATCAAATACACAAGCTTTGATTTATGGGTGATAATTTAATATGGTGATTACATTCCTATGGAAGAGGTTTTAGAAAACGTGTTTGCTGAAAACATTGAAGGTGGACTTTCAACCTCTGGAGAAATTCCCAGAAGTAGGTGGACTAACCAACAGAAAGTGAGAGTTCAAATGAACTCCGAGGTCAAGTAACTCCCTACATGTACCTTCAGCAAAGCTGAATATGATAAAATTATTTCCTGTGATACTGCAAAGGAAATCTGGAACAAACTACAAATGCTCTATGAGGGAACAGATAAATTAAATGAAATAAAGATAAACATGTTGGTTCATTAATATGATTGAACATGAAAACACTGATGAAATGGCCACTAAATTTATGCATATCATTAACCAACTCAGAGGCTTGAGTAAGAGATACTCAAACTCTAATATGGTTAGAAAGATCCTAAGAAGTCCTCCATCCAAATAGGTTCCTAAGGTCACTGCTACCACTAAAGCTAAGGATCGTAAGATTCTTAGTTTGGATGCACTCATTGGCTCCTTAGAAACTCATGAAGTAGTGCTCCTTGAAGCTTATGGTGAATCCATGAAGAAAAATAAAATTATGGCTCTAAAGACCTCTTACAAAAAGCAAAATCAAGGGAATGCAATGAAAGCTGTAGAGGTTTCTGAAAAAGAAGAAGACTCAGATGAAGATAAAGATGAGATCTCCATGCTTGTAAGAAATATGTTTGAAGCATGGAAAAGCAGACTTAGAAAGAAGAAGAAGCCTACCTTCAAAAAGGATAAACAAGGCAAAAGGAAGCTAGGCAATGTAAACTGCTACTACTACGGTGAGAATGGACATTTCAAAACTGATTGTCTAAGCTTAAGGAATCACAGAAGAAATTCACTTCCAAGAAGAAAGGAATGTTGGCAACATGGAGTGACTTTGAAGATGAGAAGGAAGGTTCAAAAACCCAGGATAAGCTAGAAGATGTTGCAAACTTATGCTTCATGGATGACTATTGTTTCTGAAGAAAAAATAGAGGTAAAAAAACCTTGTGAACCTGAGTTGTCTTATAATGTAATCTCTTTGAAGAAAAATCATCAGAAAATATCTTTAGAACATGAGAAAGTGAAAACAGATTATGAGAATCTAAGGCTGGAAAAGGAAGAACTTCAAGGAGGAAACAAGTTTTTAAAATGTTAGAAATGAAAACCTTAGAAACTGAAGTTTTTGGTGAAGATCAGAAAGCTCAAAAGGAGATTTTTGAACTTTAGAAAACTTCAAAGCTTCTCAAATTTGATTTATAGAAAATGGTTAATGGTTCCAAGTTACTTAACATAATACTTAGTGCTTAGAGACCATATTTTCACAAAACTAGGATTGGTTATGAGAAAGAAATAGATGAGAAAGTGATTGCAACTTCATCTCAAAAAGTGAAAATAAAAACTGTTTGTGTTTTCTTTCATAAGAAGAAACATCTACCTGATAAATGCCATGTGTTAAATAAGGCAAAGAGACAAGTCAGAAACCTCCCTACAAAAGTAACTAACATAAAAGGACCTAAGAAGATACAGGTACCTAAACTTAAAACCACTCTTGCTGTAGGTGTGCCTTAGGAAACATGTTGAGAAAGATGACAAGTGGTACATAGACATTGGCTGCTCCAAACACATGATAGAAAAAAAGAAATGGTTCAGAAATTTGAAGCCCAAGAACTCAAGATCAATGTCATCAAATTTCTGACGTGCTATTAGTTGATGGCTTGTCTCATAACCTACTAAGCCTATGACCAAGGCTTTAATGTATGGTTTGAAGCAAAAGGATTCCATGTGTTGAATCTAGTTTCTAGACAAGTAACACTTTCTGGAAAGAGGCATGATAACACTTATGTGTTATTCTTGGATGACCTTTTAGATCAGAATATAAAATGGATGATAAGTAGCTATGGCATAAGAAACTTAATCATACTTATATGAAACTAATTTCTGAACTATCTTAGAAAGATTTTATTAAATTCCTTTCTAAGATTAGTTACAACAAAGAATCAACTTGTAATTTCTATGAACAAGGCAAACAAACCAAGGCTTTTTTCCATAATAAGAATGGTCTCAACCACTACACCACTTAAGCTTTTATATATGGATCTCATTGGAATAACGAAGACTGCAAGTCTTGCTTGAAGGAGATATTGCCTGGTCATAGTGGATAACTTCATTAGATTTACATGGTAAATTCATGGCATCTGAGGATGAGGTATTTGAAAAATTTAAAGCTTTTGCAAAACATGTTATAAATGAGAATAGGGATTCAAATTGCTTCCATTAGATCAAATCATGGAAGAGAATTTGAAAACCATATTTTTGTAAACTTCTGTGAAAACCATGACATTTCTCATGAATTCTCTTCTAGAACTTCTCAGCAAAATGAGGCAGCTGACAAAAAGAATAGAAGTTTACAAAAAAATGACAAGAATAATACTTTTAGAAAGTTGTTTGTCAAAAGGTTTCTAGGCAAAGGCTACAAATACCTTTTGCTATATTCAAAACAGAGTTTTCTTAAGAAAACACCTTATGATATATGGAAAGGAAGAAAACCTGACATATCATATTTCTCTGTCTTTGGATCTAATTGTTTTATTCTTAATATAAAGGACTTGTTAGCAAAGTTTGACCCATGTCTAGTGATGGTATTTTCTTAGAGTATTCCTTAGTTTCTAAATCTTACAATGTTTACAATAAAAGGACCTTATGTGTTCAAGAAACCATACACATCAAGTCAAGGAACACAGAAGCATTCATCATGTGGCTTGCCTTGGCATTAAACCAGACATTAAAACCTTGATTACAAAACTGGTTGATGCTCAACAAGTTGTGAGCCAGATCATCAACTAATAAAACATTAGAAATTTGGTGAGAGTCTTCCTTATTGACATTTCCAATGCCTGTAACTTTGGCTTTATCTCTATTAGCAAATTTGATAGAACTTGAGTTCTTTGGCATCAAGTTTCTGAACCATTTTCTACTTCCTAACATGTGCCTAGAGCAGTAACTGTCCATGTATCATTTGGTGTCCTTTTCAATGTGCGATCTCAGACACACCTGCAACAAAGACAGATTTTATTTTAGCTACCCATGCTTTCTTGGGTCCTCTTGGATTAGTTGCATTTGGAAAAGGTTTTCCAGCCTATTTTATAGCTTTCTTTTCATAAAGTATTTATCAGGTGGATACTTCTTCTTGTAACAGAAATTATAGGATATTTTAGCTTTGATTTCCTTTGATGAGCTTGCTTTACCTTTCTCATCCATTTCATTCTCATATACCAATCTTGTGAGGGGTTAGGTCATTATTATAATGAAAAATAGAGCTAGAATGAGTTGTGGAAATAAATTGTGTGTTGATGGAGTTTCTTTTCTTTTCTTTTTTAGTGGGTGTTTATGTATGAGTTGGTGGATGTGGCAGTCATGACTAAACTTAGGTCATGATTGGCACTTAGGAACATATTCCTGTAACCTTAATATACAAATTTATCTAGAACAATTGGTAGAACCTCCCATACTTTTAGGACATTTCCCAAATCACAAATACAACCTACATTAGACAACAATTCAAACTACAAAGTCAGGCTTCAGGCATTTTCAGAATATGCCCTTAGCAACAAAATAACCAACTCAGCACAATCCAAAATATTATCTCAATGTATAACTTCTAATTGAAGTCTCCAATCCAAAATACTTACTTTTCACATCCAAGACAGTGTAGGTATAAAACATGTCTAAACTCAGCAATTGAAAAACACTCGGTGTTACTATTTTTAATTTCTCAACAGAAAAACATAACATAGATTAGAATGACTACATATAGATTTTTAAATATGTTTCATAACATAATTGTAAGCATACAATCTAAGGACCCTACTTGTGACATATAGAACAACTAAAAGACTAACAAATCAAAACTAAATGGTTAGATTCCATGTAGAAAGAAAAGGCCTACTCCAAAAGGCTTACCCATTCAGAACCAACTACTATTGAACAATGGGATTTGAACCAAAAGTGACACCTATAACTGAAAAGAGGATAGAACAATGAAGTGAGTTTTGCAGCTCAGTGGCAAACAAAATGTCTATAACCCATGTGAGATAATATACAAATAGATAGTAAAAACCAAGGTAATGTCACGACTCCAGACTTAGACCGAGACCGGCGCAGAGGCTAAATGAACACTTAGCTCGGCAAGCCTATTGATATGATTCCACTGACAAATTACTGACTTGATTACTTTGGCTAATAAAAATCCAGTAGAGCCTCCTCTAAAAATTGAACAACCCACATATCAAATCAACTTGTTACATATTACAATATCATAATCTAGACTCAACAACCAGTACAATAGAATTTCAGTTATAAACATAGTAAGGCACAATTATACAAAAAGATCATACTTAAGCTTTTGTTCATGCACATAAATTAAAAAAATACTCAACCTATGGCATAGAGCTACAAAATACTGGAGTTAACAGCCAAACGCCTCACTAACAATGGAGGCCTACCAAAAGGGAATCTCTTTGGCCAAGCAGTAAATCCCAAGAACTGGCTACTTAGCAACCTGCTATTCTAGAGGAAATAAAGGGGTGAGTCAAACAGATTCAGTGAAAATCATAAACAAAGTGGACAACAGGGAGAATGTAACATCCCTAAATCCATAGTTATCAAGATTAGCTTGAAACATCAAAAGTCATAAGCTTCGACAAAAATAGTTGGATTTATTCTTGCAAAAAGAAAAGTCACCAAAAAGTCAAATGTTGACCAAAGTCAACAAAAGTCAACACAAAAAAGTCAATGATCAATGGTCAACCTAAAGTCAAAGAGTCAATATAGAAGTCAAAGGTCTCAAAAATTAGTAAGAAAGTCAACAAGTCAAAGCATAAGTTTTAATTGCATTAAAAGTCAACAAAATTTAAATAAAAACTATTTAAATATCCTAATCATGGATTAAGGCTTTAAGTAGTAATTAGACTAATTAATAAGGATAGGATTCCAATTAGATGAATAGAATATATTAAAACAATTATTAAACCAATTATAGTTAATATTCCAAAAAGTAAAATCAACTAAAAGTGGAATTATGACATCATTGTTATTTTCTTAAATACTATGATAAGATAATAAAATATGATGCATGTATGCATTCCCTCATGTATATTTCTAGTTGCATATCATACACATATAATCATAAGGTTGAAAATTCATTCATCAATATAAAGCAAGGTCTCATGATATAAATATGTGGCACATGTACACATGCATAAGATGAAAACTCATCCTTTCCTATGGTGATAGAGGTCGCAACTGCAGCCTTCCTTGGGCAGCCAAAAATGTGACTTAATTAAGCTTTTGCATCATGTTGAAAGATTGCTTTATGTCAAGTTTATGACACAAATCAATAGGTGTCATGTTTAGAGATGGACTACCAACGAATTCAAACATTTTTGGCATGCTTTGTAACCAAAGCCTAACTAGTAATTACACTAACCATTTTGTTCACATTAAAAAGTTTTTGGAAGACAAAATCGCCCCAAACACAACCCTATATCACACAGCATTGCACCTACAAATATGGCCATTGTGTGTTTCAATTTGTTGTTTTGTTCACATGTTAAGCTACCAAGTCTTACACTATTCCATTGGGTTCTTGTTTTTCTTGTTCCACTTCCTCTTCTTTTTCTACTCTTCCTCCTTATTTCCTTTTTAAAAAGCCCTTCATTTAGCCTTATAACAGTTGCAACCTTCAACTCTTGTAAAACTATACAAACATACACTTTAGCCACCACTTGCAAGCAACGTCTTCAAGCTTTGGAAACTAGGAGCAGGGAGCTCTTCTACCCTTTCTTTTCTCTATTTGTTTGTGTAACCCAAGATGATTAAAGGACTCTTTTTACCACTACACTACTTGGTAGGTGATCTTAAGGATGAGAAGGTTTTAAGTTTTTAACCCATTCTAGGGTTAAAGGCCTAAAACTTGGACATCTACCCTTCTAAATGTTGTGCTGATTCTTCCAAGGTGTAACAGGCCATTTATAAATGTATTATTCTGCCCAAATGCCTATACTTTGAGTTTATATGTGCTGGATATGATGAAAAATTATGATTCTATGGTTTATTGTTGAAAAAGAACAAAACACACACACACACACACACACACACACACACACACACACTGTAAAGCCCCGATTTTTTCCTGTACATAAATGACCAAAATGCCCTTGAGCTCATTTTTGCCCGAGAATTGAGGACAGTTGGTCCCAACTAACCTCAAGAGGTTGGTTTTATGATTAAAGGGGATTAATTGTGTTATGTATGATGTTAAAGGTGAAAATCTCAGTTTTTGATTTTTCCAAACGAAATTACCAAAATACCTCTGCGACTTATTAACACAGAATTAATTATCAATTGGGCCCAAAATTTACTCAAAAGTTTGGAATGTTATTTTTTTAAGGAATATATGACATCAGTATAAACCAGGGTGGCCCCGAGGAGTTTTTCTATAAAATTACCGTTTTATCCCTAATTAAGGGTATAGTGAGCTTAATTGTATTATTAACAATACATAGGCAATATTAGGCTTTAATTAAAGATTAATTAATTTTAATTATTAATCTTGAGTCAAAATAATTAAGTGAGGTTGATTAGAGCTTAAGATTGCTTAGGGAAACTCAAAATCCTATCCTTAATCGACATTATGTCATGTCATAATGAATAGTGATTTCTTTCTCTAATTTTCTAATTTAAGGAATTGTGTTGGTTTTTGAAATTTAAATTAATTGAGTTTAATTCAAACTAAATGAACTTAACTCCTCTAAATATTTATGACCACTCTTTGATCATGATTTTGAAATTCCTAAATACATGATTATCAACCTAAACACCTAATTATTTATTCCTAACTATTTTCCTAATTAAATCTACCTCTAATACATATCCTAACCTATATTAAGATGAAACTTGCCTCCCAAGTTCTTCCAAGAAGGCTACAACATTCTCCCCCCATTTTCATCCTCTCATGTTCCAATTCTTCTATAAATACATATGCAAGGAAACTCTTATCATACTATTTGTTCATTTCTTGCAATCTTGGTTCAAGAATCCTCAAAGTTTTCTCTCTTTTCTCTCAACCAAAGAAAATCTCATCTTCTTCCTCCATCCTCAAGAACCACCACTCACCACCACCCTTCAATCTCAAACTACCAAGCAACCACCATAGATCTTCCCTAAAACACATAACCTTTCCACTTCCAAGATAAAAAACTCAAGGAAAAACCTTCCTTCCTTTTCTTCTCCTCTTGGTCGAAACTTGAAGTGTTCCAAAGGAGGATTTGTTCTTCTCATTCTTCCTTCAAAGATCAAGCTCTCTCTTTTCTTTAGTAGGGATTTTTGTTTTGTTGTTCTTTCTCTTGTTCCTTGTTTCATTTTTTTCAGCCTTATTGTTGTTAGTTTGATGAACAAGTTCTTCCTCTTTTATCATGTTTTCATTTTCGATTTTGGTCTTCTTTCTTCTTTTCTAGTTTTGGTTTTGGTTATCAATAAAACGTTGGAATCATGGCTTGATGATAATGGATCTTGGTGATGGTTGTAAAACCTTCATGTGATAGACCATTGAGAGCCCAAAGTCTTAGGTTCCATTCTGTTTTCAAAAGGTTGAGCAAAAAATGAAGTAATATGTTTATGTCACCACTTAATTAAGTTCATGGCTTACCCATTTCAACTTTAAAGTTGATCGGTGATTTAGAGTGGTTACTCTAAATAGGAGTCTTGAAAACTAAAAGAAAGAAATGGAAAAACATTCGTATTTTTTTTTCTAAGTTATCACCTAAATCCTAAAGACTAAAAAAAAATGAGCTTGCATTCTCATGTTTTTATTTCCCTTGCCATCACCTTATAATGTTAGACATTAAAATAAAGCTTATATTAGCATGTTTATGTTTGTTTCATCACCTAACTAATTAAAGTTCAAGACTTACCCCTTTCAACCTTAAAGTTGGTCGGTGTTTGAGAGTGGATACTCTAAATAGGAATCTTGGGCCTAAAACTTAAAAAAAATAGCAAATGCATCCATGTTTATCTTCCAAGTCAAAGATTTCGGTTTCATGAATAATTATCATTACAATTATGTCTTGGTTTTCAAAGAAATAAAGTTCTTAAGATAGTGGTATCATTACATTGAGAATTCAAAACTTGTGTCTTGTAAATTTCCTTTGAGAAAAATGGTAACTCCCAAGGTGTCAAAATATGTTTTACAAAAATAGAATCTTGATAATAAGACTTTGAGCATGGTTACTAACCTAAGGGTTTTCATTTACTTTTCCAAAGGGTTATATTGATTTTAAATATGTTCCTTGAACTAGGAATTAATTTTAAGAAAAACTAGTTACTAGAAATGCCTTACATCACAACTTTGTATGCTTTCGGAATATTTAATTTTCAGATTCTGCCATAACATTTCCAGATTTGTTTAAAGTTTTTTGGAGTGGCTAAAATGTGGAAAAATTACTATTAATTGTGGTGGAAATCATCCTTGGCATCTTAGGTAAAAACTAGTAACTAGAAACCCATAAAATTGTAACTTTAGAAACTTTTAACAAACCCATTTTCAGCCACTACCCAAACTGTTTCAGTATGTTATGGTGCTGGTTGAGATTGTTTAAGTGTGAAAAATTTGTTAATAATTAGTGTAATAATTATTTTTAGCACTTAGAGAAAAACTAGCAACTAGAAAGGATTGAATACGTGATTTCTAGGACCCTTAAGAATGGAGATAATGGATTCTGTTCCGGCAAGTAACAATTCTGTAAAAAGGTATTTATCACTTAGTAAATCTGTAGGAATCACTCATAATCGGTATAGGAATTAATTCTAGCATCTTAGAAAAAGTCGGTAACAAGAAAAGGTTAAAAACGTAACTTCTAGAGCACCGAAATGGTTTAATTTCAAAACTGTCCTAAACTATCCAGCTTTGTTTGATAAAGGTTATGAGGTTAAAAATTAGTGGGAATCATGGTAACTGATCCCTTAGTGCTTGAAAGATTAAATACAAAAGATAGGTTTACCCGATTTAGGGTGTTACACACACACATACACATACACACACACACACACACACTAGTGCTGAAAGTTGACCTTGACTAGACTAAGTGCATAAAAAAATATGAGAAATGTGGAACTTGTTCTTTATGTGTCCAAGAAAAATATAGCTAGAATTTAACTCCTTAATGAACTTTTTCCAAGAGAAAACACTAAAAAACTCATTTTCTAGTTAAAGATATAATTTTCCAAAGTCCAGCATTTTTCCTGAGACCTTTGTTTGACCTCTTATCACACTTTTCTCTCACTACAAATATGCAAAACGTGTAAAAATGATTATTTTGGAAAGCTAAGGCATAAAGGAACATATTCATGTAGGATACACTCATTGAAATTAACCATGTTGGAAAAAATTCATAAAACAAATCATGGGTAAAGTTTGTAGGCACTGCTAGAATAGGGTAACTTTACAAGGGCATAAAAATAAATTCACTTGAAAGCTTTTTACAAAATATACCCTATAGAGAAAGGTACATGAGTGAGGATTCTGAGAATACTCTTGGTTTTTTGAAATAATAAGTGTGGAGGGAGAAACAAATTTTCTTTATAAACATTTCAGATCTAGAACTAAGTTGTTGGCACTCTAGTTTAATCCCAAAAAAAAGAATAACACCTTGTAAAGGTAAAAGAGTAATTTCTCACATAAAGAGGAGTTATAAATTAATTAAATTAGACTTAATAACATTAATCCAAGAATAATAATTTGTGTCTCATTATTAAACCTAAAGTAAAGGATTAATACCCATGAAGTGACTAAGGAACTTAGTCTTGGTTCATAATTTTGACCACAAATCTTTAAATTAAATATGACCTAATGACTATAGGGCTCTAGTAATAGATAACTTTGACCTATGGACTTGTATATGTATGAATGTTATTGGATTGATGTTGGATAATTCAAATTGCTCGAATTATCCATTATATGCATGGCTTGATCCGAGCAATTTATCTTATGAAATATGAACTGTTGTATGTGAACTGATGACATGATAATTCCCATGAGATATGCCTAGTATTGAGATAAATTTCATGTATGATATGAATGAAAAAGTAATAGGAGAAGCTTACTGCTTAACCCTTCACCTCATCCATTGGGCTTTTCCCATTGAATAAAGGTTGTGGCAACAGCCACAATATTACTCATTATATCTTGGAAGTGGTTTAAGGCAATGGTATTGGTGTAACCAATGAATAGAGGACCGAACCACATGCTTATAGTTTTGTTGAACTCATCTGGTTGTTGTTCTTGTTTTACTTGAGTATTTTTGTTGATAAACAGATTTAAAAGACTTGTTGCTTTGGAATATGAATGTTTTTGAAAGTAAAGTATAATGGAATCTTTAAATGCCCATGTTTTATTAAAACAAACCCGAAGTGGCTGGAGACTATAGCAACGGCATTCAAGTCATCAAGCTAAAATCTTTTACCAAGAAATACATAATTTCTCATACTTATCTTTACAGTGTAGTCTCTAGATCATGGTATCCCAAGGATGGCACGTCAACCTAGTAACTTTTTTTTTTTTACTCTAACTCTGAGTGGACTCCGGGGTCGAGAGCCATTGCCGCTAGGGTTCTTTCCACTGAGGCTGCCCTAGCAACAGGACTAGGAGCCGACATACCACACCTAATCATCCTTATGTCATCTTTGATTTTGGTGATTCAAATATGCAGATTTTAGAGTCCTTTCCGGACCATATCTCGGTGGTAGAGTTATCCTTGGACTTTGAAGTTGAGAATCTTGAGGAGCAACTTGATATGGAACCTCTCCATATGGTACTTCCCAGGGATGCAAATTATAAAGCTAAGAATGAGGAAGATCCTAAGGAGGATCCCATGGGGGAGGATGGCAAGGATGAGGACGGAGTAAACCACATGGAGGTTGACGAGAACCTAGTGGGAAAGGACTTGAGCAGTGGTGTGATGATTTTGAGGGTTATAGCTGGGATAATTGGGAGATAACCTCAGATGAGTTAGGCCCAACTCCTAATCTAATTACATTACCAAGAAAAAAGTATTTAGCAGCAGTTTTCAACCGCCACAAAACATTTTCCAGCATTCCTAAACCATCGTGAACAACGTCGTCCTTAAACCAATTCGCAACGGTTTGAGGGAACCACTGGAACAATCGCTGCTAAAATAGGTTTTGCGGTGATTAAGTCAAAGGTTGCCTTTGTGGTGGTTGCTTTGCGGTGGTTTCGGCACTTTTAATGGCGATTTTGAACTGTCGAGAAGCACCTAACAAATACCCTGATACATAATTTTTACCGATGGTTTGAAACTGCCGCAAATTCTAGCTCTGACTTTCTAGCAATTTCAAACCATTGCTAATCTTCCATTTTAGAGGAAAAATAAAATACCTTTTTTGAGTTTGATAGTTAGAGCCCTTAAGTAGTTTCTTGTACTACGCTAGTGATCAATAATCATATTTATTTGAAATTCTAAACTTCTAAAACAAAGAGCACAAGTATCAAATGTCACTATTATAACAATCTTGAAAAATGCAAAAGATACTCTCAAGTCTCACTTCAATATTAGAACTAACATAAAAACTCATGGCTTACTATTTTTATCTATTTAAGTGTATTTGAAAGTGCAGCAAACCTCTTTCTAAAACAAGGAACAATAGAAGTTTCATATCATCTTATTAAGATCCCTCCCAGTATTTTATATCCCAATCTGAAAAGCCATTATTGTTGAATCATATATCCATATCCATATAGTAGTACATAGACACATTTTTATTTTAGTCATCTATAATTTAATATGGACTATATTTAGAAACAAGGCAAAGAAACAATTATTAAAATATGATGTGTTGGAAAGGACTGTGTCTTGAAATGATCATAAAATTATAATTGCAAACTCTCCCAAAACTAAAAGACACTTAATTACTCATTACTAGATCTTCTTTCCCCCTCTCTTATTCCTATGTAACTACTCCTTAAGAGATACGTGTAGCTTACTAAGTATCCTATCATTCATCAACATGCTAATAATGCTAATTATATAACAAAGCACTTGTTCAAACTGGAAATCCATATGCATGGATAAGAACAAGTAATAACTAGATAGTCAATTAATCAGAGTTCAGACAAATGGTTCCAATATAGAAAATGTAACGCCCTAAAAATTATTTAAAAATTAATTCAAGCTTTATTAATTGTAATTTCAAAAATCAGACAGTTTCAATAATGATGAGGATGGTCCAACATATTTGTAAAAAAATGAATAGTATTTTGCGGACCTGTGGACAACCGAAACCCTAGATTCGGGACTTGGAGGTGCCCGAAATTGGGAAAATGTAATATCCCCAAATATGAAATTTAGTGGTATATAAATTATTATTATTACTACTATTAGTACTACTACTTCAAAGGTAATTATATAAGTTACATTTTTTTATTTTTCATTTTTTTATATATATAAAAGTAACATTATAGGTATTATTAATATTATTACTATTATTATTATTATTATTATTATTATTTAATATATATATACACACACACACACATAATTAATGACACAGGCGTTGTAGTTCTTTTAGGAAAAAATAACATATATACGTTTATGAAAACCCAATTATCCGCGTGCATAGGAAGCTTTGCGGTTTCATTTTTCGATGAGGTGTTATATCCTAGTATATATTTGATATATCATAATACTCCCGAATATTCTTCTAAGAACCCTAGCTGCCCAAGGAATTTTCTCTAGAGAGCAAAAAAGTGGTTCTCTCAATTTTCTCTGATTAAGCTCTTCCGGTAAGTGATCTCCATGGAATTTAGCCAATTCCTTCTCTTTTTTATCTAGTTTGTGAGTTTGGATAGTGTTAGGCATGATTTTCTCACCATTCTTCCTCCCTATCATCCCAAACTCAATTTGGGTGAATAAATCAAATTGTTTATGTTTTCATTATATTGTTTGGCAGTTAGCGGTGCCATTCCTGCTCCCCAAGGTCAAGTTGTTAGTGAAAGCACACCCCGACTACGAACTATGAGTGGGTTTAAGCTCATGGCTATACTTTTGGTCATTATTATTTTTTTTAATATTATATAAATTATTTATGAAATTTTAGAATAATTTATGCCCAGAAAACATGTTTTATGGATTATAGAAATTTTAGAAAATTATTGTTTTGTAGTTATCATGATAAATTATTAATTTAGAAAACTCATGGCACAATACTTGCAGTATGTATGAACAGTAAGAACAATAAATTTTGTTGCTATTAGTTTTTAGCCAATAAATAGTGAGAAACAGGTCAGCGAGTTAACGGCTGTAGAATTGATCGTTAACCTTAGTACAAAGTGGTCCGCCAGAGGACTAGCTCACCCATAGCAAGGAACCTAGTGAGGTGTCCATTTATGGGACCTAGTTAGGTGCCCATCAGATTAGCTATTGGCTCAGATTCAGCTATTAGCTATTGGCTCAGATTCAGCTATTCAGCTATTTAGCTATATGTATAGAATAATTTCTGTTTCTCTACTAATTATTGACATGGATTTAGTTAAATTATTATTTTTAGTACAAATATATGTAAATATATATAAAATATTTTACATTAGTTGCATGTATATATTATGTAAGTTATTGTTGTCCCATGTGGGTTGTGAGTGGAGGCTCACACACTGAGTTTTGATGAGTTCACCCCTCTCTTTTCCTCCCCCTATAGATACAGTTACAGGTTTAGTTGCACCACAGGATCCTCCTCAGTAGTGTTGCAGCTTCCCTTGGTGAGCTTCGCTTTAGAGTGGAGCTTGTTATGGGTTATGTTAGTCTAGTAGTGCTCTAGTAGTTGTATAGGCAGGATCCGGAACATGCATTATATTATTTTAGTTATTTTCAGAATTTCAGTCATTTATTTATTTATATTTGGCTTCGACCCAGATTATGGATTTTATGCCGTTCCTTATTCAGGATTTAAGTTTTAGAAATATTTTCAGATTATGGAATTTCAGTTGAACTTGAGATATTTTGAATTTATTTGATTTGTTTATGCATGTTCGTCTATCACGCTACCAGAGGCTTTCGTAGGGACCTAATCCCTCACGTGTCGGTCACGTTCCCTAGGCAAGCCGTGATAGAAAATTTTATACTTAGAATTAAATATTGAGTAATGTTTGATTTCCCAGGGATACTGTTTTACCCGTTCGGTGAAATTTCGGTTTGCGATTTTTAACTCTGAAAGATAGTTAATCTCTACAAAATAATGAAGTATATCCACTTGAATACCAAGTGAATAGCTAGGATTTCATCTTGGATGAAAGATCAAATCCTAGCCATTGATATTAAATCCTTTTAATGAAAAGAACTCATACTTTATTTTCCAACCAATCAAAACACTCCTTAATAGATATATTTAACTCACCTAATCTCATCTTTTTTGTAACATCCTAATTTTTAACCCAATACTCTAGAACATATTTAGGTTAATTATTAGTCTATTACGTCATAGTTTCCGCTTTATTTTAAAATACTTAACGGAAAATACAGGTAAATTTTTTTTTTTTTTTGAATTGTGAAAGCAAAGTGAGAGCCGCACAATACGATGAACAATGAAGCATAAAAGAAATAAAACAAAAATCCAAATAAGCACCTCATGAACATCCGATCATAAAACATGTAATTGCACAGTATGATGAAACAAACCACATATATAGATATATAACGTGTCTACTCAAGAAGAGCGAGACTTAGTTTAGTACAACATCGTACAAATACAACTGAAATGGAAATACATCGAAACATAAAAAGAGAACACCCACACCCTAGTGCACCTAAAATGGATAACCTTTCAGAATAAAAGAAGGCTATCCTAATCTATGTGTGGCTTGTACATTATCACTCCTCAAGCGCCTCTACTGCTGGTAGTCTAGATAAGGTGGGACATAGTCGGTCCAAGGACGAAGCACATCCGGAGTAGGCAGTTGTTGTGGCTAGACGTGAGCTCCTCGATGAGGGTGCATGGACTGCCTCCGAGCCAACCTCGGCTGTGTAACCATCTCCTCGCTACCCTCTACCCTCAGCAGGGGAGTAGGGACAGAGCTCTCAGAGTATGGATAGGTGGGTGGATCCTCTGATGGGTCAGTCTCCCAATACCTCGAACGGGGGACATAGTCGGGAAAATCACGAGCGGCAGACTCAACAAAGTACGTGCAAAGTACCCTTTCATTATGCGTCCGTGCATGCTCAAAAACCATGTCGTCACCAAATGGGGAAGTCGGAGAAAAACGATGGCTATGTACGAGGTGAGAAAAGGGGCGTCCCAAGAACATAAATACTCGGAGTGTGCAGCTCCTTTCAAAATGATAGGCCCAGTGCTCCGGGTCGTAATGCACCTCCCAGGTGGGAGTATCAATGAACAACACGAAAGTCGCCATCTGAAGACGTGACGGAAAGAAAAGATAGAAGGAGTGAGAATATTGCTAAAGAATCTCAGTAGGGCAACCTCCTATCTAGGTGTCATCATCTACATCCTCAGGAACCTTGGGTTTCTTTGAAAAAGGTGAGCATGCATAAAATTCACTTATTAGGTTTTAAACTTAATTATCCAAGGTCCGTTCCTTTTAGGATGAGTCTTAATATCATGAATGCAACACAACAAAGCATGAATGCATGAAGATGCAAAAGGCAAAATCAATTAAACATTTATAAAGCTATCATCATCATATAGGTGGCATAAAGTGGCATATACATCTCATGTAAAAGCATTTCTCTTTCTATAACTGTGTGACATTCAAAGTATCGTATTGTACAAAGGGATCACCCTAAAATCATCTCTAGGTTATGAGCTCATACCTTAACTAGTCATCACTAGTTCTTACTTATCATCTGATAAGCGAAATCTCAATAATAATAATAATCATAACAGAACACGTCGCACCGACATCAAGTACACGGCGAATATTGTCCTCTTCGGGGCGTTACGTATCGCCGTCCCCCTCAAGGATTTGTTTCTGGGGCGTTACGTATCACCGTTTCCCAGAATGCATTCTCACAATACTATGTCACATTCAAAACTCATATCTTTTTGAAAACTTTCCAAGTTCCTCAAATTTGTCAAAAATTCGGTAGCATAACCACGACTCACCGAATTTCTTCCAACTTTGCTTTATGCCACATTCATATATATATATATATACACACATAATCATGAGCATCACAACCATCATAAATTTCCATAATAAAATCATGCACCCACATGAAGTACTAAAGTTCATTAGGCCCTTAAACCTAGGGTGTTTTATGCTTTGACTCTTACAGGTCTTAAACTTGAGATATAATTATTTTAATGTCCGCTATTAATCTTTTATGCACCTATGGGTTCACAACTAATCTCCTCACTAATTTTTATGCCAAGGAGCAAAACCAAACAGCCGCATACAGATCTGCCATTTCCTAAAACTTGCGATTACGGGGTTCCAGAAACTACGTTTTAGACCCTTTCCACGTTTCGTCTTCGCCTACGGTGCTATAAATTAAATCCAAACCAATTATGAGGTATTCCTATGCCTTTGAACTACTTATAAACCATACTTACTACATTATAAGGTTGCTGGACAGAATTAGAAAATCAAATAATCTAAGTGTTCTAGAATTGCACTTTTACGGTTTTTTAGTTACTAGCTTCTCTATAGGCGTTAAAAATCAATCCTACATCAAATGTTACCAAACTTTTCATGATTAATCAATCCTAAACTGAATGTTATCCCATTAAAACAGTTTTGGCAGTGGCTAAAAATAAATAGGTCAAAACTATGCTAAAACTCAACTTTACGATTTTTCTATAAGACTAGTTTCTTTTCTAACATGGATAGAAAGGCTCCTACCTCAACATATATGATTTTTACACATTTTAGCATACCAAAACAACATCATACAGCAGCAAGCACATGAGAGTAGAATTGAAACATAAAAGCTTAAGCATCATTCAAAAATTGTGTCCTTAATACATACAAGTTACTAGTTTTCTCTTGGATTCATTTTAGGACTTCTAAAACTCTTTGGAAACCAACTTATTTCGTTAAAATCCTCATAAACTAAACAAGGGCAGCAACCATTTGAGTTGGCCCAAGGTTGGAGTATAAAACATAAAATCATACTTGAAATATTCTTTGAGTTCTCCTATGCTTAAGAAAAATCCTAATACATAGATTATGGGCACTTGTGACTAAATGAAACTCACACCAAGTTCATCATCATCACATGGCAGAATTATGCATTCAAGGGAATGCTTCCATAACCAAACTTTAGCTTGAGATAAAAGGGCAAGTCTTTGAGCTCTAGGATCTTAAAGTGATGACAAAAGTAAATATGCTATGCATTCCATTTTATTCTTCATTATAAAGTAAAGTGAGAGCTTCAAAGCAAATATGAGATGCAAGAACTTGAAACATAAACATGAGATGCTAGGAATATAAATATGCAAGACTTGAAAATAAATATGCAAAACTTGAAAGTAAATATGCAAGCTCATTTTATCTTTTAGGATTTAAATGATGACTTGAAGTATAAATATGAATACAAGTCCAATTCTTTATTTTAGTGCTCTAGACTCCACAATAATCGACTTTAAGGCCGAAATAGGTGAGCTTCGAGATTAATTATTAGGTGATATAGAGTGCAACTCTTGTTTTAATCTTTACGTTTTAGGTGACTAGCTCAAAAATGAATATGCTAGGCAAGGAAAATAAATATGAATGCAAGTTCATTTTACATTCTTCACTAGAGCTCTTGCAAGACTTTAAAGGAACTTAAATCTCAACCCAAACTTATCAAAGCAAGATAAAGTGAACTTTAGAGTTCTTTGTACCAAGGTGTCAAAGAAACCTTATGGTTTGAACATCATCATCAAGTTCAAGGAAATGGATTAAGAGATCAAAATAACTAACAACCAACATTATTCAAAACAAAACCTTGAACACCAAAGGAAAGGAAAACAAGGCCGAAGCCATGAGGAGGAAAAGAACAAAACTTTAAAACTCTAGAGGCCATGATCTTGGTGACACATAAACTCCAACATTATGTGTTCTCATCTTTGAGTCATTTTTATCCAAAAACAAACCTTCAAAACCGAAACCATAGCAAGGAAAAGAAACCGAAACTATTGAAAGAAAAGAAAGGAATAACCCAAAATGTGTTGAGATTAAGACTAAGTTTCAAGCTTTAGAGATTTCTCAAAGGTAATCATGAGTCCATTATCTTGAAACCTCATCATCAAGCCATGGTTTTCCTTCCAAGATAGGCCATTATGGCCGAAATTAAAAGGAAGAAAAAGGAAGCTAAGAAACCGAAAAAGAAAGAAAAGAGAAGGAAAGAAGAACTAAAGGATTCAAGAGAAATCATAAAGCACATAACTAAATAACAACTTTTAATGAATGAAACACTTAAAATAAAATCCCTACCAAGTGATTGGAGGTTAAGATGAGAGAAGAAGATGAAGAAGTTGAAGAAGAGGATCTCTTGAACTTGAGAGAAAAAGGAAAACTTTAAGGTGCTCTTAAAAAAACTCAAGTTGGTAAATGAACTAAAAGTGGTTCAAGTTCATCCAAGCATGCTATTTATAGACGAATGAAACATGAGGGGTGAAAATGGGGGGAAGAATGGCGCCATTTCTATGGGAGGTAGGAGGGAGAAAATATTTCTTGGTTATGTCATTTCAAGGTAAGGTGTAAGGCATGGTGTAGGCATGAGTTAGGCATAGTGTAGCATGCTTCTTTGAGTGTGTGAGTGAACAAATTTGTGATGCAAGGGTGGATGAGGATGCGCCACTTTTTGGGGATCCAAGGGGAGGAAAATCTTTTATTTAATTGTGGTTTAGAAGTGTGTTTAGGTGTAACTTTGATTAGGCTTAGGATTAGGAGTTCGTAAGTAAGTGTATAAGTGAAAGGATAGGTAATCAAGGCTACTTTAAGGCATGATTAGTGAGCATTCTAGCCCATTAATAGGGTCAAAATCCTACTCTACCTAGGCTTCTTAGAGTATGGAGAGTGAATAGTGAAAATACTATTCAAGATTCTATGTCTTGGAAACTTGAGTCTTTAAAAGAAAAAGGGGTTTTGAGTTTAATCTAAGCAATCTTAGGTTCTAATTAATTTTTATAACTTATTTTGACTCTAGATTAATTATAGAAATTAATTAATTTTCGATTAGAGCCTAATATTGTTTAGGTTTGCTTAATTACATCATTAAGCTCAAATGGCACTATGCCAGGGGCAAAATCGTAACGGGATCACCAGGACTTAAACAGATACTTTTAAACACATAAAAATGTCATTTTAAATCTTTGGGGAAAGTTTCGGGCTCAAACGGCACTTTTACCGGCATAAAACGCTATAGGGGTATTTTGGTCATTTTGACCTGAAACTGCAGAAAACACAATTTTTGTTTCCGAAATCACTCAAGAACCATCCAATCCCCTTCAAACATTGAGTTGACCCTTTGAGGACTGCCGGGCCGGCTATCCTCGAATTCCGGGCAGAAAATGGCCTTAGGGGCATTTTGGTCATTCTTTCTCAAACAGAAAATCGAGGTGTTACATTTTTCACCTTCAATTCTCGGCAATGTGAGAATACTTCAGAGACTCTATTCCTTCTTCATCAAAAACCTTTGCTAACTTTGAGTTTAAACCTCCAAAATCTAAGACCAAATCTTGTTAGAATAAAAAACTTCCTTAAGTAAACTTGTTCTACACTTCAACCTCCACAAATATAACCGATTAGATTCTCCAAAACCTCACTTTAACACCTCACTCATCACTGATTAGAGGAAGGTTTGAGTGTGTTTCAAGAGCTTGGGGGTGGAGGGCATCTATCTTGAAGTATACAAGAGACAAAGAGACACTAACTTCCAAGAGTAGGGTTTTCTTTGACCTTTTCTTTCAAAATTTTTCTGAGAAATTCTTACTGGTTTCAGTCCAAAATTTCTGGTTAATTTGGTTGATATTATGTTGATATTGATGCATGAATTTTAGTGAGTGTTTGGATGAGGTTAGAAAGATCATTTTGTCAAAAGATGTTGAGTGATACTTGCTGGATTTTCGATTTTCTTAAAGGCAGTGTGTGATCACGAATGTTCTGGGCATGTTGTGGGCATTTTCATGAGCTGAAAAAAATACATGTTGAAGCCAACATCTTGGAATAATCCCACAAATTTTCTTGGATTCTTATTTTGAGCCAAACAACTTTAGAAAAAACAAGAACCTAAATTAAGCATATGCTATCTGGATTATGGGTACCACACCTGTGATTTTGTATAATTTTGTTACAATAGGAAATGATTGAATTATCACTTGAAATTTTTACAGGATGTTGAGGACATATTGACATCCAACCTTGAATTTTTATGTGATTTCATATTATCATTTGATAGGGTAATAAAATTGGGAACTATAGCTGTTGGCTGTAAATAGGGGGTTTCTAACCCCCGAATTTGCCTAATTTTGTTAACATAGTTAGAAAGCTCTTTTCACTACGAAATTTTTATGGAACCTTGTGGACATATTGAGGTGTCACTGAGAATTTTTATATCCTTTTAATTGGTTATTTGGTATAAAAAATAAATTGTGTTACTTGAGTGAAAAATCTGTCAATGTGCTAAAATTGTGATAATGCCTCAAATTAGTGACCTAATGACATTTGGTTCAAGTTTGATGTGTATGAATGCATGCCATGGACTTCCAAGATTATGTTATGAGGAATGAATAAATGATATATATAGGTTTGAAGTATTATGAGATCAGAGAATTATGTTCATGCATATAGAAATGTGATGCATGTATATGTGTGTATATGTGAGCTTAAGGATGATGTATGTGCTAAGTGAAAAATGAAGTCCCCTTTCATGTAAAAAGGGCATGACAAAGTCTCCTTTAGTGTAAAAAGGGTACGGAAAGGTCCCCATTAGAGTATGGAAAAGTCCTCTTTATTATGTCAAGGGCATGAAAAGATCATTGCAATTACCATATGTATACATATATTTTGTTAAATTATTGGTCTTGAAAGAATTCCTATGATCTTGAATGTTATGAAATACATGTTTTAAGTGATTGAATAATAAAAGAGACCCACTTTAGAAAAGTGATTTTATAACTTTAAAATGAACATTTGATATATATTTTGCATGCTCACTGTAACATCCTAATATTTAACTCAACACGCCTAGGACGCATTTAAGTTAATTATTAGTTATTACTTTTTTTTGTTCCAGTCTCTTATTCAAAACTTCTTTAAAATACTTTAGTGAAAATATAAGTAAATTTTTTTTAAAAAAAACTTAAATACCAAAATGTGAGCCACACATACTAAGTCACTATTGTCAATCCCTTGTCTACATAAGAGAAATAAAACAAGTCACAGGTAAACGTAAAATATAATCACGGCATATTATATAGCAAGAATATATCAAATCTATATTAAGATAGCAACGTCCTATAAACATAAAGGACTTCAATACACATCCATCAATAGAATACAAACTGATAAATAGGATGTGATCACTCTAAAAGAAAATATCCAAAGCAAAACTATCTCCATTAAATCTCTTATTTATAACGTAGCTCCTCGTCCACGTCTCAGAGGAAGTCATGAACTACACCATCATCCTTGTCTAGAGACGACATAGAAAAGAAGAGGGATGAGAAACTTATACAAGAATCTCAGTAGGGCTTTCCAACTCTAACACAAGTGTCATCATCATCGTCCCCAGGAACCTCGGGTTTCATTATGAAAATAGTAGACATATATATAAGGTTCATTTATTAAGTTCTAAGTACCATTAGCCGAGGCCCAAATCTTTTAGCATGAATCTTAATGTCATGAATACAATATACTAATCATGAATGCATGTGAATATCATATACAAAATATCATGGAATTTATAAAACAACGCATATGATATAAAGAACATAAAATCATGATCATCATTCTTATAGGTGACTTAAACTCCTTATTCTCTTTTCCTTAGGGGCCGCCCTATATTCTCTCTTTTCTCGAGAGTTCTAGGTCATGAGCTCATACCTCATTAGTCGTCACTAACGTAATCTTATCCCTTTTGATAAGTTAGATTCCCGACTCTTAAGGTACGGGATAGGGGGCATTAGGATCACCTTTCGTAACCTTTAATTCGAGGAGTCTAAATGATCACTTCCTATTTGGATCACCTCTCATAACCTTTAATTCGGGGAGTTTGGAGGATCATTTCCATGTGTCTTATGTCACCTTTAATATTGGCATATCATGTAGAGATGCAAACATGAGCATATAATCATGAAATATATATTTAGAAGCATGTCCTCAGTCAATAGCTTATAACAATACCATGCTCCTACTCAGTATACCAAAATTCAAGGACCGGACTCAACTAATGCATATGCTGTGCTCAACAGGAACTATTCAATATACTAGAGATCGTTACTTAACATATACTTGTCTTACTACTCAACATCATAATAATTCATTCTCCCAAAGAAATGAAAATAAAATAAAATAAAATTAAGGAAAGAAGAATCAAATAATAATAACAACAATAATAAAAGGAGAGTAAAATTTTAAGAAAAATTAGTTTTGGCTTAATAGCTGTTAGCTATGCTGACGTATCCCCTGGTGCAATGAGGAACTCAAAGTCACGTCGTTCTCAATAAAATATTTATTGGTTGATTAATTTTATTTCCTTTGGAAAAAGAATTGAGAATATCAAATTGTTAGCCAAAAATATTAAGCATCAATAGAAAGTAATTTGTATCAACATTGTGGAATACATATAGGCTTATAATATTATAATTATAGACAAAAATAGCACATATAATATTCGATCATACAGTCTCTAGTCATAATAAACAATTAGTACTTGACAGTATATCCCTTAAAGAATGCTTAAAATTAAAATATACCAACATAGTACAATAACCAAATGGTCAAATAAATACAGAGCAAATTGATAAACAATGAAAATTGTTAAAAGCTGAATTGAGCCTAAAAATTTAATAAACATTCAACTATCTTTATCTTAATTGTTTTATTTCTTTTTTTTATTTTTACTTTTATTTATTTATTTATTATTATTATTATTACTACTACTACTACTACTACTACTACTACTACTACTACTACTACTACTACTACTACTATTATGTTCATGATTATTATTATATGTTAATTGATTTTTAGGTGTCACGTAAACTTTAAAAAATCAATTTACTTTCTTCTTCCTTTTTAAAAGAAACAATCCGTGATTCCAATTTCACATTCAATATTGGACTTACCCTTTATCAAAGAAACAAACAAAGCCCACAAAAATTCCCTAAGCCTATGGTTAGTCCAACCCAATTAGATTTTCAAGCAAACAAAAAAAAATAAGTAAATAAACTGAACCAATAAAATAACACTAACAAATATACATATATATATATATATATATACACACACACACACACATAAATAAAAAAAATTCCTTTAATCTACCATTCATACACACACAAAAAAATTACTTATCTTTTGTTTTTATAAGTGAGAGAAAAAGAAAAACTCACTGTTAAACTTTTAATAAATAACCCAACTTCTTATTATCATAAGCTGAATGACAACTAAAATAATAAAAGAAAATCATCAAATAAAGGAAATAAGAAAAACATCCATATTACTTGATTTGAACTGACATTTGGAAAGTAGCATCAATAATGAACCCACAACAACGTGGGTATTGATAAAAGGAGACTAAATCATTAATGCTTATAGAAAGATCAATGTCTCTGCAACTTAAAAGGAAAAGGATTTTAATATATATATATATATATATATGAACATGACATAGGCTTTTTTTTCAAAACTAAGACAAGAATTGGGTTAGAGACAGAGGGCGCGGCTCTTGGTTGTAAGCTTGGGCAATTGTTACACACACAACACAAAATTCTCTCTCACTCACACACACATACATGCTCATTTCTCTCGCTCACATGCACATACACACTCTTCATCCTCTATTTTCCTTTCTCACACACATACAAACACAACACACTTACTCACTTTCACCAATACACACACACACACACTTGCGGACAGAGAGGAAGAGAAACATGGTGAGAAACACAGAGAGAGTGAGGCGGAGGGGATGAGAAAGAGCAGAGGTTGCATGCAGTTGCTAAGGGAGGAGTTGCGTGGCACATCACACGACGAAAGTACCACAGTGGCTGGGTTAGCGGAGGGCGGTGCCAGTGTTTGGAAAAAAAGGAGAAACAGCCACGGAAGAGAGGACCGCGATGGCATTGCGAGAGCCTGGGGGAGGAAGGGAGGCGTGCGCCGTGGTGGAGATCGGCTGGGTCTTTCGCGGATGGGGAAGAGAAGAGGTCGCCGGCGGCGTTGCGTGACTGGACGACCGGTTGGGGGGTGCGACGGAGATGGAAGATCGATGGTTGTGAGGAGGTCGATCCACCGCGACGGCCAAGACAGAGGCTGATTTACCACGGTAGGCACACGGCGGCTTCGATAAGGGGAAAGAGTGGCGAAGGGACGCGATAGAAGAAGGGAAGTGCATGGAGGAGGAGGTCTCACCAGTGACTCCGATGGAGGGTCGAGCCCGCCGATGGCTACGGCAGTGGAGACCGGTTTTTGTTTCTGATTTTCCCCCTTTTTTTGATGATTTGTTGTGGTCAAAAAAAATGACTTGATCTTGGATTATTGTTAAATTCATGGACTATTTGGGACATTTTTATTGTGTTTAGATGTGAATTATTTGAGTTTTGGATTTGTTTATTGTGACTTTAAGACTGAAATTGCTTCTGGATTCAGATTGGTGATTGAGCTTGGTTTTGGGTTTAGATTGGTTATTGAGGATGGTACTGATTGTGTTGGGTGTTTAGAAATAGTTTACTATGTATGCATGTGTATGATTTGTGATCTAATGACAGGTGAACAAGATTAGAGCCAGAAACAAAGACCAAGAAAGAAATACCAAACACTGCTAGCTGCTTTTTTTCTTATTTCCCCAAATCTCAGCTTCTGTAATTCTTCCCCTATTCTTCACGATCTCCCTAAAATGAGGCAATTTTTCTCTCTTTTAAAATGAAGATAGTGATAAGGATGAAATAATAATGACACCTTCCCTGAACTTGCTTTTGTTAATCAGTGTTCCATGCCTTATAGGAAAGCCAGTGGACCTGTCATCCACGTTTCAATCTTGCCCATCCTTGTAGTGAATGGGGAGTGCAGGGGATGGGAAAGAAATGTCATGTCTCCCCGCATGACTTTAGATCACTAGCATATGAGTGTGCGTGACAGTGCTATATAGACCACATGCACTGAATTAACTATACTTAAGCCCAAAAATATGTTGTTATTGTTGTTATTATTATTATTATTTTCAAACAATATGATTCTCTCATCAAGGTAGTACATTCATTAATCCACTAGAGATATCAAACATTTTCATAAAATTACAAAATTTTACAAGTGGGGTATTTAGAGTGTTCGACTTTAAAATATCTAAGATTTAATTCAAAATTCTAAGATTTAGCAGGATAATAAATTTAAAATAGTTCAATTATTCCAGGATAGTATCCTCTAGCAAATCTATTCCATTTCTTAATTCTATTAAAAAGTAAATGTTCAAAAAAAAATCGATCAATATATAGGAACATATATCAAAGTACTATTTGCATCCTAAAAAAAAATTAGCTTAAAAATCATAGATTAAATATGGTAACTAAAATAATAAATTTCAAGTGTTTCAAGAAACTAAGTCATTAGCATGATAGTTTATTTTTAGAATTATTAAAAATAGTAAATCAACCAGGAAAGAGTCAAGAAAATAAGAGATCATAATTAAAAGTGTTATTAAAAACATACCCAAAAATCAAGCCAAGACTCTAACGGTTTCTATGGTAACAAAAATAGACAAGTGTTAACAGAGATCAAGAGCAAGAAACAACAAAATCAAAGGAAACCGTGGGAATTTTTTAACATGGAGGTGGGAAAGAAAGAGGCCCTACTTTCGAGTAGTGACCAGGTTCGACCGTCCCTTGATTCTCGCGCACAAATGACCCCTACGGGTATTTTGGTCATTTTGTACAACCACAAAAATTCGGGGCATTACACTGACACTTTCATAATAAACCGAAGTGGCTGGAGCGATGACGATGACATTATGATTGTGTAATTAGGGAGTTACCCTACTGAGAATTGTAGAATTCTCACCCCTATGTGTTTGTGTTGTAACATCCCCTGCTGCTTTATGGATTGGCAACTGTCCCCACAAACCAACACGGGTCTTTTCAGCATGCTTTGTCCTCACTCGCACACTTCCTGGGAAAACTTTCCAGGAGGTCACCCATCCCAAAATTGCTCCAAGTCAAGCACGCTTAACTGTGGAGTTCTTTCAGTTTGGGTTATCGAAAAGAAGATGCATCTTGTTGGTATAGGTAGTACAAATCAATTCATATAAGCCCTCCTTAACTGTATAGTCCCATACCTATATAGTCTCAAGATCCCTCTCATTCGGGTATGTAATCGGTTCATTCATGTACCCCTCCACTTTCGAAGTCTGCCAGGAGCCGCTCCTTGTCCATGCCTCCTTGCATCGGCAATCATTCCCCGACTTTGCAATCCCCGGGCGTTACATGTGTTCCCGTGTCGTCTATAGGTTGATCCCAAAAATAAGGAGGCTAGTTTATGAAAGGAAATCGGATTTGCAGTAGTTTACTTTGAAGTTTGTCTGGTGTACTTAGTCATATGTTTATGTCTATATTTATAATAGGGACCGGATGTGTATTAAAGCTAATAGAAGAGCTTCCTTTTGTACTCAACCTTATAATCAATAAATGTTTGCTTCTTAATCATATATGTTAATAGAACTACGATTTAGTTACTTCACGATTCAACCGAACTTGCTATAGATATTTAAGAAAGGTCCGTTAATTTATAAGTAACAACTTCTTGAGTATGATGTATGGCTTAAAAATCATGTTGTACTTGGGAGGATGTTACAGAAAATATATAAGCAAAAATAAGTTGAAGATCCATTTGAAGAGCAATATTAGCTATCAGTTGTTTTTAAGCAAAACCAATCGGTCAATCCAATGCAAATTGATTCTAGATATCATCTGATAATTTCAAGCACATAACACTTCATAATCCATGAAACTAAAATAAAGGCAATAATGGTACAAGTTCCACAAACTAGTTTGGTGGAATAACTTTGAAGCGGAATCCAACGTTATTCATTCCCATTTAAATTTGCTGGAATTTGATCTAATTCACCTCTCTTTTTTCTTACAGGCTCATCAATCAATAGATATAAACAAATGTGAGAACAGAAAAAAAGCTAAAAATCTAAATGAAGTAAAGGCATTACTTAGCCGACAAAAACATACAACACAATCAAATTCACCAAGACTCCTCTCTCTATTAATACTTCAAAAACGAAGTAAACATGAAGTAATTAGGAAATTAATGTTCAACAATAAAAATTGAGAAATTGAAGGTGTTCAATCCCACAAATGGAAAAAAAAAATGTTAAAGTATTTGAAGCAGGAAGGAATCACCTATGCTCGAGTCAAATCCACGGTTTCTAAGCTCTTTATATTCTTGACAAAGAGCACAAGTTCAACAGCAGAATTAAGCTAAGTAGTCCATACATGGTGCCTTTGGCAAGTTGTATTGTGCCCTCAACTGGGAGCAATAATAGCACAAGTGCAAGCATGGAAGCCCAACCAAAGCTAGTATTATATAAATAGCTCCTTCACAAGTGCAACCAACAAATATATGGTCAATAGCAACAAGTATAACATTGATAATTCAATTTGCCTCTTGTTTCCAGATACCTTATACCCAAATAAAGTGCTTCAAAGACTTGTTGAAGTGACTTTATTAACTATGTCTGCTATCTGTCCAAAAGTAACACAGGGGCAAAAGCAAGTGACCACACCTTAAAAAAATTAAAAAAAAACCAAAAGTTATTCCAGAATGTGAATTGTTCTATGTTTATAGAAACAAATGAATCCAAATGATTCCTGCGGTTCCTACAATTTGCAAGATCATCAAGATAATAGCAAAGACCAGTTGACCACCTTTGTGTTCTACTATGCATCCTAATACTGTTGGTGATATATATGTAGGTGGAAATGTGCATGAGAAAGGGGGTTGAATCGTGTATTGCTTCTTATTACATTTTTTAAACTTTAACAAAGATACTATCAAGTGTAAAACTTATAGTGTAGTGGAAACATAGTTAGCAATCTTAGAAAGTATATTTCTGAAGCTTTGTTAATAAACATACATCATAAAATGAATAACAGAACAACAAGAACATTATTTCAGTGTATGATCGAATAATAAAGAGCAACAAAGAAATATAAAGCAGGTCAAAGAAAAAATGATGAGACACAAATTATTTTATACTGGTTTGGCTAAACTACCTGTATCCAACACTTAACAAATGTTGAGGTTCCACTAAGACATCTTTCTCAACTTGAGAAAGAAAAAATAGATAGTCTTTATATTAGCCTTCCCAAGCTCTCATCGGTGACCTATAGAAATCATCTGTTGCCACAGATTGAGTAGTTCTTCACTATCCTCTCCAAGCTGAACCGAGTAGTTCTTCCCAGTCTCTCCAAGCTGAACCGAGTAGTTCTTCCTAGCCTCTCTAAGCTGAAACCCGTGACCAATTGTAAACCTCTATTGTCATGTTGAATGTAGTTATTCACTAGCCTTTCCAAGCTAAACTGAGTAGTCATGCCCCAGCCTTTCCAAGCTGCAAGTATTCTTTGACTAGCCTCTCCAAGCTAAACCATGATTAACAAGAGCACCTCACTGTCACATTACAAGTAGTTTACATTAGCCCCTCTAAGCTATCTCACAGCGATCACCACCGGATCGAGGATACAAAGGTTTAGTGTTTGGGTTGCCATTCAAACTAACCTACACTGAAATTTCCTTAACATATACATGAAAAGTTCCTAGCAAAACTTGAATGACTTCCTTCTATCATTTCTTCCCTTGGAAGAACATAAATCTATTTAAGACCATAGAAGGAAGATTTTTCCAAGTAAGGAATCTGATTACATAAAGATGTAAACCTTACTAGAGATGAGGATAGATTTTTCCAGAATTTTTTCTTTTTGCACAGCTCCTCTCTCTTTTACATTGGAGCACAACATCTCTATTTAAAGAATGTCTTCCTTATGACCGCTGCTACAATTTGTTTTTCCAGGGACATGTGTTGATCATCCATTTGTGTCTTGAAAAGATAGTGTAGGTAAAGATGTGCACGAGAAGAAGAGGTTGAATTGGGGATTGATCCTTTTTCACGTTTTCTAAAAGTACTGAAATTGGATACTATCAAGTGTAACACTTGAAGTGCAGCGGAAATACGTTAGTAGCTTTAGAAAGTAAATTCTTGAACCCTAATAACTAGAATGCTCAAAATAAAAAGGAATTAACAGAAAGCTATAAAGATATATGTATAAAAGAAAGAAGGAGAAAAAGATCAAGCAGAGATAAATAAACGAGATCAGAGAAAGAGAGATTCAATACAAGGAGTTTTATACTAGTTTTAGCAAACCTGCCTACATCCAGTACTTAACAACTGTTGAGGTTCCACTATAACAACAACTTTCTCAACCTGAGAAAGTCAAGATAGATAGTCTTTTCATTAGCCTTCCCAAGCTATCATTGATGGATTCCAGAAATTACCTGTAGCCAAGGATTTTGAGTAGTTCTATACTAGCCTCTTCAAGCTAACATGATTAGTCTTGACTTTAGCCTCTCCAAGCCAACCCGTGACTTACAGACAACTCCTTCAATACATTGTTAGTAGTCTTTTCCTAGCCTTTCCAAGCTGTAAGTAGTCTTGACACTAGTCTCTCTAAGCCCAGTCGAGTAGTCTTAACACTGGTCTCTCCAAGCTAACCATGAGTAGTCTGTTCCAGGCCTCTTCAAGCCTCAAGTAGTCTGTTCCTGGCCTCTCCAAGTTGAAAGTAGTCTTTCCCCAGCCTCTCCTAGCTACAAGTAGTCTTTGCCTAGCCTCTCCAAGCTAAACCATGATGAGTAAGACCATCTTACTATTGCATTACAAGTAGTTTTACCTTAGCCTCTCTAAGCTATGCCTTACATTGATCACTAATGGATCAAGGATACAAAGGTTAAGTGTTTGGGTTGCCACTCAAACTAGCCTGCACTCAAGTTTCCGTAAAGATAATATATTTTAAAAAGATCCTGGGAGAACTTGAATGACTTCTTTCTTCTACTTCTTCCATGAGAGGAACATAAATCTAACTACGAATATGGAAGGAAGATTTTCTTTATACTTCAAGGATAAAACTAATTACATGATAAAGATTGAATATTCTAGGAAGTGGGATGAGATTTTTGCAAAGTTTTCTCTCTTTAATCTTCAAATATCTCTCAATATTTTTCAAGCTTAGCATCTCCTTATATACTGGTCTTTCTTTGTAATCGTTACCATAGATCAATTTTTCAAGTGACACGTGTTGATCATCAGTTGTGTCTTGAAAAGAACAGCTAGAAGAGAGGTTGATAGAACTGTCACATCGGTTCCAAAAGCCTACTTTCTGACCAAGCTTTCTGAACTCCTCTTTTATGCAGCCAGGGTAGTTAATCATTGAGGCATAAGATATGATGTACCAGTTTAAAATTGGGTTTGACTGGATAATTTGAATTTCAAATTTCAAATTTCCCTCCCTTTTCTGTAGCATTCTTTGCTCCACTCATGGGTGAGCTTTCGGATGTATGTAATCAGTCCTTGAAGAGTTTTTTTTTTCACTTTCTGATCTTTAATCAAATCTTCTTAATGATAATTGCTTTACGATTGTGATGATTGAAGAGTGAGTAACACGTTGCATATGGACATATTCTGATTTCTTCATATTGAGGGTACATTCTGATGTCCTGTGCTACTTTCTAAAATCCCTTTCCTTGGTTTCTTGGTTCTTGACTTGATCTCTTTCAGTCCTTAAGCATTTACACATTCTTTACACAAGATAATGATCACTTCGTTTAAGCTTAATCTCTTCATACAAGATAAAACATGTTTATACATGTGTAGCAAAATTATTCTCGATTCAAGTCTGTTTCTATGCTTTGTTCCATAAGTATATATACGTGCTTTGCTTGAAATAACATTCACTTTCTATTAGGCTCAATCTCTTTCTATGAGATAAAACATGCTTGCACATGCAAAGTGAAACATTATTCTTGCTTTAAAACTATAACATACTAACCGGATTTTACCTGTTATACTTTGTCAAGAAACTCAAGGTAGACATTAGTCGCTCTTCAAAGTATTTTCCTTGAATTGGTGTTGTTGTCATTCAAAACACATGAGTGCAAAGGGTTCTGGAGCTAATAGATAGTCTAGAAGTGTAGTCTGTCTGTCTGTTAGATCAATTTGCAGAAGCCATTGTGGAATAGAGGTTTATGATGTTCTTCAAAAATTACTTTTACTTTCTGAACTAAGGTTTCTGAACTTTTTCTTCTAAGACTTTGGATAGCTGACTTCAAAGGCAAGAGAGATGATTAACTAATTCTGACACTGGGATTTGACTCTTTGAATTTCAAAATTTAAATTCAAGTAACGCTTAGAGCTCCACAGTAACATGAGCTTTCTGGTATGTGGTATTAGATCCTTAATCATATCTTCACTTTTTGATTTTAAATCCAAGCATTTTGATGATGACTAATATGCGATTGTGTTGATTGAAGATAATGTAACATCTGGTCTTCAGAGATTGCTTGAAATCATCATGTAAGCATACTTTCTAATGTCCAGTGCTACTTTCTAAAGCCTCAAGACTTGGTTTCTTCTAGCATTGATATCTTCTTCAAATCGTTACCTATCAATTGTTTAAATAAGGATATACTTTCACTTCCATTTTAGTTCATATCTCATAACATGAGATAAACATGTTTACACATAAAGAGTGAAATCGTTTACACATGTAAAGTATGAAATCCAAGCAAAAAATTTGGATTTTGGGTTTCACTCATTACGTATGGATTTTTTCATCAGTAACTATTTTTTTCCGTCAGTAAACTTTGCGCCAATTGGCATTGGATATGGCACGTGCATTACCGACGGATTTTTTTGTTGGTAACGAATTGAAATTAATTTTTTTAAGGAAATTAATTTTATCGATGGAATTTTCCGTCGATGAATAATTTAAATTGTTTTTGGAAAATAAAATTTAATTTATCGACAGATTTTTCCGTCGATAACTAATTGGAAGTATGTCTTAAAAATTTTATTTTACTGACAAAAATTTCCATTGGTAATTCAAATTTCTGCCGGTAATTTTAAAGGATAAGGGTGTTTCAGCTTTTCATCCATTCATTATTGACTATCTCCCTTCTCAACACGCGCACACACTCTCTCTCAAAAGGCAGCATTACCTCATTCCTCCCCGAATACTGCTGGCCGCCCCTCCCACTCCAAATGTTGTCGACCTTCCCCTTGCCTAGTCGACCGTCCCTCCCTACTCGACATACACACATAAACACATACTCTCTCTTTCTATGTAAAAAGTTATGCCACCTCCTCCGCGAAGCAAGCCGCAGAACCCGAACGACCTGGGAGTGAGCAGATCAGAAAAGAAGTGAGGATGTGGAATCGAAGACCACCGCACCATTGCCCCCCAGTTGGAGAAGACCGCCACGCACAAGAAGCCCGAACCACTACCTCCGTGTGAGAATAGTGAACTGCAAACCACCGTCTCCGCCATCGAGCCTATGAACGGTGGCTCCTTCCCTCACCACGACCCTAAGCCTAAGCCCAAGCCCAAGCCCACCACCTAAAAGCCCCCCGAGTTCTACCTTACCAATGATGTCAAGTTCCCCCTTCACAACAAGCACAAATCCAAACCCACCAAGCTCAGGTCAGACCCATTATTTATCAATCCCTTTTATTATTGTTATCATTTGATTTGGTTTTGTCATTAGGAAATATGAAAATTTTCTGTTTGTGTTCTTGATTGTGTGTCACTTTCTTAGGTGTTAACTTGGGATCTGGATTAACGTCTTGATTGGGATTGCGATAGATGGTCAATGATGCAATAAGCTCTCAAACTTATGATTTTTCCCTTTTATTCGGTTGAAGTATTTGATGATTTGGTGTTTCTTGTTATGATAGCTTCTTGGCCTAAATGATTCGATATGGTGCCTTTTTCTTGCCTTTTTCAGGGCCAGCATTACTCCTAGGACCATGCTCATTCTTCTTGTCGGAAGATTTAAGGGAAAGAGGGTAGTGTTTCTCAAGCAACTTCCTTCTAGATTGATTCTTGTCACTGGTAACTGTTGTCGTTCTTTATGTTTGAGTTATTTTTTGTGCCTTTCTTTTTTGTTCTTTTAGAATAATCTTGTTGTTTGGCAATTCTTGAAGCTTCTTTTTATGTTATTTCGTTAGTTGTATACTTATTATATGTAATAGATATTGATGTTTCAACTCATACTCATGATTGCTTCTTGTTAACATTATGAAACAAAAGATTGCTTCTTGTTACATTGTTTTTTATTATTGGTGAATGATTTAATTCTTTTTGTTATTGTTGGTGATGTTACTTTGTTTGTTCTGAACATTTGTTAATTGAATTTGACTGCCATATTAAGGGTTTGATTTTGATATTGCTTAACATTATGTATGTCTATATGTGTGCAAATACTTGCCGTTATGCTTGTTGGTGTGATTTTGGTATATTTTCACTTTAGCATTGGTACTTATTGGTTTCAATTTTGAAGGACATGGTACTGTTACTTAAAGATGTACTCCACTCTCCACCTTATCTCTTGCCTATATTGCCTATCTTTGTTTTGGTGCAGGTTTCTTATTTACTTCAAGTTGTTAAAAGAAGAATAATCAAGAACAATCTTATCTGGAAGAATATACCATTTTGGGACAATTACACTTATCAGTAAGTGATCTATATTAATGTTTTCTTTATGTCTTTGGGTCTCATATATGTTTGATGGGGCTGTCATGTTCCATGTTCCATTATTAAAATAATTTCCTTGTAATAGTTGGTCTCATGTTTTACAATTTTTGTATTTTAGACAGATATTGGTCTTTCTATGGGCATCCAAGGAACTGAAGTTGCAAAAGAAAGCTCAGATATTGTAATCCTAGATGATAACTTTGCATCAGTTGTAAAGGTAAGTGTTTTATATATTCCTGAATCTTGAACATTCAACGTTATTGATCTAGGAGCTTTAGCACATTTGTTAGTTGGTATAAACTATATTCATAATTCTGATACAAAAGTACTACCATGTCATACTTAAAGCAAAAGTTAGGGAGATGAATACAGTTGTGATTAGTAGGATTGTTTCTTCTGAAAAAACAATTAATTGAGTGTGAATAAATGGTGGAGTCATATTGCAATGTAATATACTTTTTTTTATACCATTTTTCCTTATTCAGAATATAGCAATGAGTGAAATGAACACTAGTGAAATCCTTATTAAAAATTGTTGTTGATTTTTGCATATGCATAATTTCCAATAGATACTTCTCATGATATTATTCATTTTGTCACTTCGTATGAGAGTAAGTATTGAAAAGGATTGTTCATACTAGGAAATTGTTTGATTTATTTGGTAATTTCAAGTACAAATTAAACTAAATTGAAATGCTTTCCATTTAGCCAATTCTGTGTAAATGGAATGGAATGGCTAGATATTATTATGGTGCTTAGATTACTCTTTATATTTGATGATGACTATCATTGAAATGTGTAAACTTTATTGAGTTTGAGCACTCCAACTCTAGCTATTGTAAGAGTGAAATTAGTTAACTGACATAAAGAACTTCAAGACTAGCATATCTGCATATGTTCTCATTCATAGCTATTGATGCAATTATAAAACTAGTTATAGGGTAAGCCTTTGATTTGAAATTCTTTGCAATAATAAGTATTATCAGAATATGCATTTTGTATTTCTCCAATAAGAATAGCATTCCATAATTGGTCTGGTCATAGGAATATGTTATTAGTTAAGGCTTTTTTCTGCTTTTGTAAATGATAGAAAAGTGTTGAGAGCCATAAATGTATCCAAACATAGAATGATTGAAGGCTATGATGATATTATAAAGTAATCTGATTAATTCTTCTGTGGTTTGCATTGCAGGGTTATATGGTTTGCCATGGAGACAAAGAAAAAGAAGGAGATAATGTCTTTGTGAAAGAAGATGTGGGCAGGCTCCTCCGCACTGCTAGACACCGCTGACGATGATGATGATGAGGGTGATGGCGATGGCGATAGTGATGTTGCTGACTTCTTCTGATATGAGATTTTATTTTTTCTTTCTTTGTTATATGTTGAACTTTTTTTATTTATGTCTGTATATTTTCTGACATTTTTATCTATTTTATATTTTGAACTTAAATTTGTTGCGTTTATTATTTATTAGGAATTTTTTTTATCATTTTTAATTATTAAATATATTTATAATTAGCTTTAAGTAAAAAATAAACTCTTAAATGATCAGGTAACACATAAATTATAAAATATTTATTTTAAAAAAATAATTACCAACAAATTTTTTCATAGGTAAAATAAAAAAATAAAAAAATTAATGATTATCGACATATTTTTTCGTTGGTAATATAAATAAAAATATTACTAAAATTTAAATTTTAAAATTATCGACAGAAAAATTTGTCAGTAAACTAAAAAAATAAAGAAATTATGAAATTTAATAATTATTGGCGAATTATTCTATCTGTAAAATAAAAATTAAAAAAATTATAAAATTCAATAATTACTAACAGATTATTCTGTCGGTAAAATAAAATTATAAAATTATAAAATTCAATAATTTTAACGACACATTTTTCCGTGGGTAAAACTCGGATATTTAAAAATTACAAATTAAATTAAAATTACGTACAGAAAAATCCATCGATAATAATATAAATTCCGCCAATAATCATTAATCCTTGACGAATTGTTCATTTCATTATCGACAGATTTTCAAAGAAAAAATCCATCAGTAACATTTATCGATAGATTTTTTTATCGATAATGATTTCTGACTACGTTATTATCGGTGGTCAAAACCTGTCAAAAAATTCGTCGGAAATGAAATTTTCCATCGGTAAAAGGAAAAATCCATCAATAACATCTGTCGGTAATAGCGTTTTTTCTTGTAGTGTCCCAGTCTTTTCAAACTGAACCGAGTAGTTCTTCCCAGTCTCTCTAAACTGAATCGAGTAAATCTTCCTAGCTTTTCCAAACTGACACCCGTGACCAACAATAAACCTCAGCTGTCATGTTGAAAGTAGTCTTGCCCCAGCCTCTCCAAGCTGCAAGTAGTTTTTGACTAGCCTCTCCAAGCTAAACCGTGATCAGCACGAGCACCTCATTGTCGCATTGCAAGTAGTTTTACATTAGCCCCTCTAAGCTATCCCACAGTGATCACTATCGGATCAAGGATACAAAGGTTTAGTCTTTAGGTTGTCACTCAAACTAATCTACACTTAAATTTCCTTAACATATACATGAAAAGTTCCTGGAAAAACTTGATCGATTTCCTTCTATCATTTCTTCGCTAGGAAGAACATAAATCTATTTAAGAGCGTAAAAAGAAGATTTTTTTAAATAAGGAATCTAATTATATAATGATATGAACCTTACTGGAAATGAGGAGAGATTTTTCCAGAATTTCTTCTTTTTGCATAAAGTCTTTCTCTTTTACATTGGAGCATAGCATCTCTATTTAAAGAAGGTCTTTCTTATGACCGTTGCCTATGATTTGTTTTTCTAGGGACACATGTTGATCATCCATTTGTGTCTTGCAAAGATAGTCTAGAAGTACAACTTGTCTGTCTGTCATATCAGTTTACAGAAGCCGTTGTGGAATAGAGATTTATGATGTTCTTTGGAAATTACTTTGACTTTCTGAACCAAGGATTCTGAACTTTTTCTTCTAAGACTTTGGAATGTTGACTTCAAAGGCAAGAGAGATGATTAGCCCATTTTTATATTAGGATTTTACTCTTTGAATTTCAAAATTCAAATTCAAATTTCCCTCTATTTCTAGTAATGCTCAGAGCTCCACAGTAACGTGAGCTTTCTGACGTGTGGTATCAGATCCTTGATAAGATCTTCATTTTCTAATCTTCAATCCAAGCATTTTGATGATGACTGATATGCGATTGTGCTGATTGAAGATAATGAAACATATGGTTTTCAGAGATTGCTTGATATCTTCATGTAAGCATATTTTCTGATATTCAGTGCTACTTTCTAAAGTCTTAGAACTTGGTTTCTTGTAGCGTTAATATCTTCTTCAAATCGTTAGGTATCAATTACTTGAATAAGAATATAATTTCACTTCCATTTTAGTTCATATGTTGTAACATGAGATAAATATGTTTACACATGTAGAGTAAAATATATTCTCATTTGAGTAAGCTAGAGTAAAATATATTCTCATTTGAGTAAGTCTTGCTCTTGCTAAATGATAGAAACCTATTATAATCTTACAAGAAACTCAAGACAACCATCAGTCGTTCTTCAAAGCATTTTCTTTAAATTGGCTTTATTGTCATTCAAAATTGATTAACGCATATTGATAGAGTTTTGGAGCTAACAATATAGAGCAACATAAGGTTATGGAGTACCATAGTTTGGAATTTCTACCAAACTGTAATAGCCAAACTGTATAACATGAAGCATAGTTGACACTTTCCTCGAGCATGGATAAATATAATGATCCTTGATCAAATATACAACGAATTCTAACATGAGGATAAGTTACATTAGTAAGCTATCAACTTAAGAAGTACCAAAAAAAGAAAAAGAAAAAGCCTAAGTAATAATAACTACCCACAAAAGCTTATTTTAGAAAACTACAGTGCATGAAGTAGTTTGTCCTTAGTAAAACTCTAAAACTCCAATACATTGAGAAATAGAAGCAACAGAGAACAAGCAATATAACCAAAGTCTTATTTTAATAGCAAAACCATTTATTCAACACCTTTTCCCAATCATTTGAAACTATTAACTATATCCAGTTGAAAAGCACATAAATTTCACATTCACAAAAGAAAAAAGATTATCCAAACATAGTTTGCTGGAATAACCACTGTGCCTCATTGCTACGATTGCACTAGCATACAGTCAACAAATTGAAGACTTGAGATTTGATTCATCAAAATACAAGGCTCTCGCACTCAATATTTCAACCACAACAAGTTGATACACAAACTCAATAATCTTGCTCTAATTTCAACTGCTTTGGCAAGTTGAATTTTCCCCATAATATAGGAACGCAACACTTTGAACTAGACATATAAGAAAGTAGGAAGAAACAAAGGAAAAGAGCGATGAGCTAAGCACCACAAGCACTTGACCTAATCCTGCGGCGGCCGATGAGAACAGCTGAGCAGCGACGAACAACGAGCATGGATGGTGGATGGTGAATGGCAATGAAATAAAAGAAAAAATTAAAAAAGAAAATTAATGGGAAAAGCAGGAAGAAGATTTGGGGTTCCTTCTGTCGTGTTTCAACTGAGGCAAAATAAAAGATTGTAATATTTGTTGTTCACGGTTATCAAAGAGTTAGATTAGATAATGAAACCACAACAGCAAATAGAAAGGAACAATAAAGAATAGAGAAGGGGGACCTGGTGGAATGGGAATAAGGAGACAGAGGCTACAATGAAGGGGCTCAGATTTGATTCTGGCAGCTTCATGATAGAGTGGCGGCAATGGGCTCTTGGCAACAATCGCGGCATGGTTTGGAGATAATGGTGTTTGGGCTGAAGTGTGGTAGTGTAATGAACAGAGGAAGACAAAGCCACGGTAGACCCATGGCAGTGCTAGAGGAGGTACAATGAAAATAAGAGGGAGAGAGAGAGAGATGGTAAAGAGGTAGGAGGCGGAAATTTTTGAGAATAAAAGGGGAGTATTAGGGTTTTCCTTCAGTTCTAACAAAAAGGTGGTTTTTTTTTTTAAATTCTCGGCGACTTCATATAGTTAAAATTGCTATGAATTGCCAACCGCCACATTTCCTAAATCAAATCGCTGCAAAATAATATGATTTGTGGCCATTGCTATGAACCACCAAAAAATTGAAATATAGCAGCAGTTTCACAAACAGTCGGTAAATAATCGCTGTTAAGCCACATTTTTCTAGTTGTGTTACCGTATCCAATAATGACCTACATAGCAATGCCATTAGCCATGTGATGGTCATTGGAGCCCATGCACTGAGAGCCCTCCACTAGTTCGTGCACCGAGAGCCCATGCACTAGCCCACACCATGTGACCAGTTATTAGAAGTCCTTTCCACACTCACCATACCATTTGATGATGATTTGGAGGCCCCTAACTTGATGTTATTGACTATCCCTTCTACCTAGTTAGTTATTTAGTATGTCTAGTGCTGTAACTTTTATGTTTTATGCATTTAAAGATCGTGTTGATCTATTTGGTTGTAAGGATTAAACTTGATATTCGTATTGTGTAATGACTATCCCATAGCTATGTGTACTTGAAGATGGGAATATTAAGCTATGCATATTACTACTTACTACTTCCATGGTTGATTGCTACATTTTGCCATTATTATGTAACTCGCATAATAAATTGATAATTAAATCAATGAATACTGACTATCATGTTTACTATTCCTTTTCGCATTGCAGGCTTATCTTTATGAAGTTGCATTTTTTTAAAAAAGAAAAAAGTTCCCACTATTTTTGAGTATCTTAATTTAAAAAGAAACGTAAAGCAAAATGGTAACAACTAGTAGGAATGAAACATGACTCGAGTGTGGTTCAATCTTACTTGGGTATTATAGAGAAACTAGAACACACGAACATTTAAAATAGAATGAAATAGCTTCTAAATCATGCAATTGCTATAAGTAATTAATACAAGTAATGGTTCACAATTTTCATGTCTTATTTATATCTTTCAATAAAAGAGAACACTCATTGAAACTACATTTCTAAGTAGAAACTCAAACACTTACTTCATATACTTTCTCGTTATTTTCACAAACACTCATTCTTAAATAAAATCAATTTCATCGTTAAATACTTAAATGAATTATGGGGTTACATACGAAGAACTAAATTTATGTTTGGAGTAATCTTAACTCATTTAAAATTAAGGTTTATGGTGTCGCAAATAGGGTCGTCTCACCCTTTCATCTAAATGAATAATATTACGTGCATATAAGCTATTATATCTCTTCGCTAAGGAAAGTAAATGTTCTAACTTAGAACCCATCATGGTTTTCTCAAATCGATTATATTAACTACAAATTTACAAATTCATAAATAAATGCCATGTACTCCCAATTTAATTTGAAAGTTACAATTCTCACAAATCATTTTAATGGAACTTGGAGCATAATATAACAAAATCATGAGGCTGTAAAAAATGATAAAAAGAGCTAGTGGTCATTTCAAACTAATCATCAACTCACATTTCAAACCAACTATCAACTCATAATTACTCATTCTTGTAGAGAAGAAAATCAACTAGTCAAAACAACTAATAAAGTAACTAAAATATCATGAAATAAAAATCCATTAACCTTAATAAAATATTTTCTACCATAAAAATAAATTTAAAAGGGTTGACACTAAATAAATAGATATTAGGATTATAGCATGGAAGATGATCAATCAAGAACTTAAATATTGTTGTGGTATCAAGGTAAGAATCGCTTCGCTTTCTTTAGAGAGATATTTGTTCCCATACAATTGCTATTTGATTGATGATGATACTTCCTCTAGATAAAATGAAACCTTTAAATTTCTTGTCTAGCAATAACAAGAAATTTCCTTACTTAAACTTGGAAATTTAAGAACACTCAAATTCACAAGACACGAAGTAAAAGTAAGTTTTTATGTTTATTGATGGGGTATTTATAATCAATCACATGATCCATTAGCCAATGCCTTATGCATGATTTATTGTCGTCAAGAAACACAATTTTTCAACTTCAAAGAACACATAGTTTTATTGTAACTTCTAACATTCAATCTGAAAGTATGCAACTGTTGCAATGTTATATGAAGTCATGTGTTACTTTGAAATTTGAACATGTGAATGTTGAACCATTACAATCCTTTTTAGTAACCCAAATATGTACTCATGCAAGGTCATCATGACTTTACTTGTGATGGCATGAAAGTCGCATTATTCTTTTCTCAAGCAATGCGACCCTTGTAGATTGGCATATTTGATGTAAATCAACCATTGTAATTGTTCAAAGAATCAAAGCCATGGAGCCATTCCAATGGTTAGTAACCGTCATAGATAATAAATAATTATTATCTATTTATTTAATACATTGTAAAATATATTTCAATAGCTACTCATAACACGTGGAAGTGAACTCTAGGTTACTCCCTGACAGCTTTAGAAGGAGTAGTTGTGCTCTACGTTAACAATAACATAGGCATTTTGACAAGCTTAGATAATTTATCTAAAATAATTTTTCAATTGGAGAGTATATCGAACAAAAACCCCAATTTGTTAACCTAGGGTTCCTAAGGATTAAAGAAAAATCAACATTGACTCTACCCACTACAATATATTAATATTAGAGCTTCTAACTTACTAGATTTATACTTAAAATGTCAAACATGTGCTCATCCACCAACTTTGAGAGCTCATTAATTTTAAAATAAACCCTGGAGCAGCAAAAAAGAAATGAGATTGACATTGGAGACTTACCTCAATCTTTGGGATCTAATAGGTTCATGTATATGACGACCGAAATGAAACAAGAAAGGGTTTGTTGGTTGTGGATAAAGAAAGAAAAAAAAGAAGAAGGAGGAATATGGGTGAGGGAGGGGATAGAGAGCTTGAGAGTTGTTTTAATTTGGGGGGTGGGGTTATTTGGGTTTTATGGTGGGTTTACCTGCTTTTTGCTTCTTTTTTATCTTTTCTTTTAACTTTTGGGGGATTACAAAACTCCCCTTCTTCTTTTTTTGTTATGTGATAGGTAAATTCACAAATTATATAAATTTAACAATTTTTTATTTAAAGAAAAGATTTTTGAAAACATCAATTTTTATGGAAAATACTAGGGAATCATCAAATTCAAGATAAATAGGGGAATTCACACCTGAGCGGTGATTCTTTCATGTAATCTGTGTAATCCTAATACAAGATGGTCCTACTGTGGTAGCTATAGAACATGAGGATCCACTGTGTCGCTCTAATCAAAGATAGTTAAGATGTACCAAAGCAAGCCTACCACTGTTAGTTACAAATCCTATCAAAGATTTTCCCCAAATCATATATTTAACATATTACATGTTACACTCATCTAGTTCTCAACATTTCAGCAAAAAAAGCCATGTCCACATTTCACAATTCCTTTCTCAATCCACAATAAAAGCAAAATTAATTTTCGATTATTCAAATCCCTAACTCCAAACCTCTTTTTTATGTAATGCATATTTTCCAGTCATCATCATATTGCCTCATGTGTCACTTTAAAATAAACATAAGCTTCTAATAAGAGATTTAGCATCATATAATTTACATAACATGTCCAAATGACTATTTTCCACTTTCAAATTTACTAAAATATACATAGAACTAAAATAACATTAATAAAAACAATTAGAGACATAATTTCTACTCACAATCCAGTTTCAAAGAATCGAAGACCAACTTCCATATGCCACTATCCAATGGTTGATGCTCAATTATTCTATAACTCTAGGAACAAGACAAATACAATATTAGTGAACTAATAATGGTATTGATTAACATCAATCAGCTCCAATTGAGACAATACCCCAAATTTACTCACGTAGGGTTCAAAAAACCCCCAAGTCCACCATTGTCAACCATAGAGAGCTGAAATGGTTCAGTAGAGCAAGATTAACACTTACCCATTGTCCCTATAGGTTGATTAGAGGGAGGAAGGAATCACTCAAAACTTCCAAACTTCACAACTTCATCCAAGTCTTCTTCTAGAGTGAAACCACAGATGCAAGGTAGTGAGAGAGATAATGATGTGACTGGTAGAAGGAGGGAGGAGGGCACATTAGTGCTTGTGGCAGAGGGACGAGCATGGCGGTGGTGCAACTAGCTAACTGTGCAATGGAGAGAGATATATGTGTGAAAGAGAAAGGTGTTGCTTCTTTGCATAGGGGCCGGAAAAAGATAGGGAAAGAAAAGAAAAGAGAGAAGAGAAAGAAAAAAAGGAAGAAAGAGAGGGAAAAAATAAAAGAAAAAGAAATGAAAAAGAAAAGGGGAAAAAAGGGGAAAAGGAAGAAAGAAAGAGAAAGTGGGTTATGCCCACTAAACATTGTGCTATCAAAATAGCATGTATTAAACACAAATCTCATTTAATTTATTTTATTTTCCATATTGAGGATATTTTAAAAATACTAACAAAACTAAATTATTGGGTTATCACAATAAGGTTCATGTTTATTTATATATACACGTGTATGTATATAAACTTACCATACAATTTCTTTTACATGAAGAAATTTAAATTATTGAGTCATTACAATGGCGACTTTGGGATCAGGGAAAGGACTAAAGAGAAGAAGAAAGCAATGGCTGGAACTTTGAGTTCATTGTTATTGGTATTGCGTTAAGCAAAATCAATGAATCACGTGACAATGATGAAGTTTAAATTGAACCAATTGTTTTGGGAAGGATGGATAGCTCACCTAAAAGGAGAGGAAGGACGCTGGAGAGGGGAAGTGGAAAGGAGAGAATAGGTGTTGGGGATTTGGGAAGGGGAAGAAATGAGTCGAGGAGGGGATGGAAAATTTAATTAAAAAGGTATAATGGACATTTCAAAATTATTTTAAATTTATAGGGGATATTATTGTAATGACATATAAATAATTAAGGGAGGTAAGTATAGTATTAAAAACTAAATAGGGCAAATATAATGTCAAAAAATCTCATAGGAGGTACTTGTAATTTGCCTTTGCGAATACGATGAGACGAGTTAAGACTAGTATTATTAAGGTGGTTTTGTAGCACCTGGTTCTATTGGGTTTTAGCCATGGAAGAGAAAATTGGACCGGATTGGTTGGTGGGACTACTTTGATCATATGCCTTAGACCGTTATTGTTCAAAATCGGTAGCAAACTAGTTAGAACTATGAAAACTGAAAAACTAGTATAGATCGGACCAGTTTGCTGCTTGACTGGTCAAAAATATTTTCACACCATAGTCACCATCTCATGGTCGTGGGCAGTAGAACAAGAGTGGTTGTCGCCGAGCACAACTTTAACCTCGTTTTGTCGGACAAAGAGAGGCTTCTCATCGCTGCACCAAAAAGAATTGAGGAAGTTGAAGAGCGCAACGCCAATTTTTATTAATGCAGTAATTGGCAATGAAAGTTTCATCTGATATCAGCATGGAAGAGGAAATCAACTTTGATCAGTAAGGAAGAGAACAATGCTCCATAGTCTACATAGAGAAGAAAAAGAATGAAGAGAGAAGCGAGACTGGTGTGCAGCACATTAGTTTCCTAGGATTTCACACTCGTCTAGTTTAAATAAATATGTCATGGACCACTATCTAGGTTATTTTTTCTTTTGTCAACTTCATTTATATTTATTCTTATTCTAGAATAATTAAGTTATATCTGACCAAAAAGTAAAGAATATGTAAGTTATTTTAAAAATAAATTAATCATTAGAATAAAGAAACTACTAAATATTTTTTATTTTATTACTTTTTATTTAAATTATTTATTTATTGGTTATAATACATTAGTAATATATTTATGTATAATAGAATATAAATATATATTATTATATTTTGGCTGAATTAATCGGAATTCTAAACCATTGAATATGTGCCTGAACCCTCTTCAATGCGGGTCTAGCTTTCTATTCTTCAAACGCGTGAAAACGACGAGATGCGTGTCGGCTAGTACTACTAAAGTGCAAGGCAGGCTTGACCGGGTTGGATTGGGCCGAGCTAAAATCCGCCCATTACCTTCCCGTTCCCGGTTCCCCCAAACCATTTTCATCTGGATAAGTCCGTTGCGCCGCATCCAAACGAAGACCATTCGGCCCAGCCAACAGCCTTCGTTCGTCTTCGCCCGTCGCCCTCCAGCGTCCTTTACCCCCGCGACCCGACCACCGTCGCCGCCGAAATCACCCAAATCGAAGTCGTGGGTACCCTCAAAGCAGCCTGCACCGTCGTTGACACTGGAAGATGAAAACAAGTGCGTGAATGAGTTCGAGGACATAGAAGTTGAACAGTGTCTGTGTGAGGGAATACTGAGATTGGGCAAAGAGAACAAGGGGTTGATGTGGGGAGCGGTTACTTGGAAGCTGGAATTGGGAAGCGAGGTGCACCACCTTCAGAAAATGAGCTAGCTGTCACTGGGGAAAGGAATTTTATCACCTCTGTCGTTCCCTAATTCCGACGTTAGCCGTTGCCTCTTTCTCTGCAACCGAAGTCAGACATTCGTCAAGAAGTGAACCACTCTTAAGAAATGAAAGCTCCTTCCACTCTTTTCCTCAGGGGCCACATTCCTTGCGCCAGTTTGCTCCTCACTAGTTCCAAAGGTACTAACTCGTTTTCTTCTCGACTAAAGGTTCGTTAATTACATGCGTGTGCCATATGTAATTTACTTTGGTCCTGGAAGTAAAAGACATCGACAATTTAATTCCTGAAATTGCAAAAAACGATTTAGATGATTACCTAGGGTAATGTTCACAAGGACCAAAACTGATTTAAATCATTTTTTGAAATTTAGTTAATTTCTTAATTCAAGAATTGAAGGCCATGAACCAAAATGAAACTTTACTCTTTTCTTCTCACTCTTGATTATTATTATAATTATCATTATTTCCCTGAAAGACAGTGGAGTCATCAATGTTCTCATCCTGTACAGTAGGCTAAAGGTCATGGATGGAGTTTCTGTGGTTATTTTTGTTTTTTGGTGAGAGCAATAAAGGTTTACTTGTTTTAAATGTTACTCGAATGATATTATGTTGGAAATTTTTATGCTCCTTTCTTCTTAATGTCTTGCATATTCTCATAGTTTGTTCCTGCCATTTTATACTTTTACTTTTATGAAGTTTTAGAGTACTCTCTGGAGTTGCTAAACTTTGGGTAAACAATGCAGGAGCATCTAATGTAAAAAAGCATCCCGTCTTGTGCTTTTGTAAGAGCATCCAAAGTAGTTCATATGAAATTGCTAATGGAAGCTATCTTCCCACTATGCAGCAGCGAAAAGAAAAGAATGTAATGGTATGTGTTACTTCCTTAATTGTCCTTTGTCCAGCAGCTTATCTTGAAAACTATTAAAACAGAGTGGGCTTAAATTACTCATATAAAGCTATTAGAAGGGAGGAGGATTGTGCAAGCTATTATAAAGGATACTTTGACCCATAGTTGTCAATTGGTCAATCCTAAATAGCAGTGTGGGGCGGGGTAGCGAGATGACCGCAATATCAAAAGTACTTTGATTGTTGACTTTATTTGGGATAGGATCATGTGATTATTTTCTTAGCTTCCTTTTTGTGATCTGCACATGGTTTGCTTAATGGTGCTTTGTTAGCTTATATTCAAAGGGATTGACATCCTTTATTGCATGGTTTATCCTTATAGGATTTAGTTGTTATTTTTGTATCCATGTGAGGATGTTTTATCCTCTTTTCTGCTTTTTTTCCTTCCTTTCTAGTGAAAATTCTTTTACTATAAAAAGAAAACTTTATATTTTAGAAGTTGAAAGAGGGGGACGGACATACATTGATATACACGCAGATGCATACAAATTGTTTGAGTACCTAGGTAATTAAAAGGAAGTGAAAAATATATGCAGATTTAAACTTCAACTAAAGTAGGGACATTGGTTCCTTGGAGAGGAGGTAATTACATTTGCGTAATCAGAAGTCCTACTTGTGTTGTTGGGGTCTGTGCAATTCATTTCTAAAATTGGATGATTGTGGTAGAAGTGGTGCATGAAACAAAACGACCAGAAACTTCTAAGTCAACATCTCCTTATCAGGATCTAGTTTTCCACCACAAGAAGTGAACATGTCAAGCTTAGTGCTTTAAGATGCTGATTGCTGCATTATTAGTTCCTTTATGGAGAGACACATGATATATGATTTGATTGAGTAGCTAAAAATGGACATTGGCTGAGTCCCCAGAGAGAAAGGGTGGTCGCTAAAATCGGCATTTGTGGACTAAATCTTATAAGTAAATGTTGTTGCTGCTGTTATGTTTTGTAGAGATGTGTTGAGAGGGTGAGAGAGGAGAGAAAGACGAGAGAAAAATGTGTTTTAACTACACAGTGGAGTATGGTGTGAATATATATATATATATACACTGAGTAGTAAGTACAAGAATATACATATAGATATTCTATTCCCATAAATACATGATTTGATGTCTTAACTATTTTATTTACATATTCTAACACTCCCTCTCAAGATGGATAATTTTACATAGATAACTTATTCTAGGACCTCTTAAAAACTTGATTAAGAGATCTGCTAGTTGTTCATTTGAGTTCACGAAACTTGTGGTGATATCACCTTATAGAATCTTTTCCATGATCAAATGGCAATTGGCCTCAATGTCTCTAGTCATCTCTTGGAAAACTGGATTAGCAGCGATGTGCAATGCAGCCTAATTATCAAAAACAAGTGTTATTTTCTTGTTCTCGGTGAATTGAAATACCTTAAGAAGTTGCTTCAACTAGATAAGTTTGCATGTGGTGGATGCCATAGTGTAATACTCCTCTTCAGCATTAGATCTTGCGACCACATTTTGTTTCTTACTCTTCCAGGAAATAAGATTGCCTCCAATAATAAGTATATAATAGACAGAAGTTGAACGCCTATCAGTTGGAGAACTTGACTATCTTAGTATAACCTTTATCTTCATAGATAAGGCCCTTTCTAGGAGCTCTTTTGACATACTTAAAAATGAAAATCACAACATCCCAATGTCCTTCATATGATGAGTTAAGGAACTGACTCACTACGCTCATTGCAAAAGAGATATTTGGATGAGTGATAGTGTGGTAATTTAATTTTCCAACCAATCTTCTATATCACCCTAGTCAGATAATGGCTCCCCCTGATTTGGTAGAAGCTTGACATAAGGATCCTTAGGAGTATCAATAGGTTTTGCACCAAGTAAACTAGTTTCTTAATGGATGTCCATAGCACATTTTCTATGTGAGAGGACTATACTGTCTTTGGATTGTGCTACTTCAATGCCCAAGAAATGTTGGAGTTTGCCAAGGTCGTTGGTTTGAAAGTGAGTGCATAGATGCTGCTTGATCTGTGCTATGCCAAGAGTGTCACTCCCATAAGGACAATGTCATCAATGTACACAATAATGTAGATGGTGCCTGTTTGAGTGTGATGATAAAACATAGAGTGGTTAGCTTCACTCCGAATCATACCAAACTGCTGAACCACAATGGTGAACCTGCCAACCAAGCCCTAGAAGACTGCTTAAGACCATATAATGATTTCCGTAGACAATAGACAAGGTCAGAAGACTCCCCTTGAGCAACACACCAAGGGCTTGCTCCATATAAACCTCTTCCTCATGGTCACTATGGAGGAAGGCATTGTTTATCTCCAATTGATGAAGTGGCCATTGGCGTATAGCAGCCATAGAGAGAAAGAGGCGCACATAGGCCATCTTGGCAACAGGGGAGAAAAAGTCACCATAGTCCAAACTGAAGATCTGAGTGTACCCTTTGGCAACGACATGAGCCTTAAGATGATTAATTTTGCCATGAGGACCGACTTTGACAGTAAAAATGCGCCTACAACCAACCACTAATTTACTTGAAGGGAAAGACACGAGTTCCCAAGTACCACTTCTTTGAAGCATACACATCTCATCAATCATAGCTTGTTTCCACTCAGGATGGGATAAGGCCTCACCTGTAGTCTTAGGAATATATACAAAAGACAAAGAAGACAGACAAGCATAATGCATAGAAGATAAATGATGATAACTCAAAGCAGTGTAGTGAGGAGATAGGTTTCAATTAGAATAGATACCTTTAGAAGGGGTAATGGGATGATCAAGCTCTGGAAGGAGGCAAGGCCGGAGGTGGCGTCAAGCACCAAGGGGAAGTCCACATCAGCCTGGACAGGCTTCAAAGGTGGCAACAAGTTTGAGGATGGAGGAGGTGTAGAGTTGGTCAACAGTTGGGCATTTGGCTCAAACAATGGCTTGGTGTGACGCGACGATGGTAAACTTGAACCAAATGAGCATAGAGAAAAGGTGTGGGGACAGGAGAGGGTACTGGGAATATAGGAGACCCGAAATTCATGAGTTGATATCTATTTTATTTACGGATTCTAACAAGATGGTACCTTTGATTCATGATCTTTTTGTTCTAATCAATGGAAGCACTTATTTAAATCACACATTAAACTTAGTTCTCACCCACATTCGTTTCGAATAACACGGAAAATAATAGTTCTGCTCTAAATTACTAATTTTATTAGATTTTCCATAAAATGTGTATACAAGCAATGTGTCATGGTTCGTTTGTTTAGTTCAGTTTTCTGTTCGTCTGTTGCTTTTTTAATTTTTGCCTTGGTGGGTGCCAATTGGCATTTACCTTCATTTCCAAGGATGTTGCATTTTCACTGTTTCTGTTTATACTGCTACTTTAGCTTATTTATGTTTTGGTCTATCTCTATTTCTATTCTAAGTGTTTTTCTATATATCTATCTGTATGTAAAATGTGACTTTTATTGATTACATTGTTCGTTATTGAATTATTGCTGTCTATCATTCAATTGAGTTAAACCTCGAAAATATTGAACATCAAGAAGAATGTAGTTAAGTAGTATGATGTTCATCTATTTCAAAAGCATCTAATACTTTCCTGTTGACAAATATCAATGAAGTGAAAAATAACATTTATATAAATATCTCTGGCTATGTTGTCGTTTGTTGCAAATCTTTACATAGTTGGTTCTAAGTCCATATAAAGGAGAGTTGTGTTATGAAGCTGACAACTAGTGTAAAATGTTGTCAAATCTTTATGAAATGGATTGACGATGTGGTTGTTTCAATGCTGGGTGTTGCTCGTAATTGACATGTTGAGTACAGTATCAAATGTACAAGAGCCATTGTATCAACTGCATAGTTGTCAATGGCGGATGACGGCTTATGGCGGTGAGCCAAAAATCCGCCATGAAAATATGGCGGATGGCGTTGCGGATATGGCGGACGCCATGGCGGACTGAAAAATACTTTTTATATATATACAAAAAACCACACAAAAAATATTCCAAATATGACAAATAATAAAACTAACAACATATATGAAGAACAAATCTATTCTTTGAACTAAATTCAACAAATACATCCAAAATATCAAGAAAAAGATGTAAAACAATCATGACCAAATGCAAATCATAGCTCCAAACGCACAATGTCATGTCATAATAAGTCATAAGCACTAGAAGCTAGAAATCTCAAGTTCATAACAAAATACAAGTCAATTCAACTCAACACTCTTTAACACAAATTAAGAGTTAAGACGAAGGTTAATATTAAAAAACTAAACAGTTTCTAGTCCATATTCTCATCCCTAAGGTAATCAGCGTCAATGGGTCCATCCGAGGCATATCCCTCCGCTTCTTCTCCTTTTGATTCCGAATCATCATATTTGATTTCTTCTTCCTCGTCTTCGGATTCCTCAGAGTCATCCAACTCAGGTTCTTCTTCAATCATTGGCACTAACACTGCTACTTCTTTTCCCTTTTTAGAAACTCTAGTACCTGCCGCTGTTGCACCACTTGATGACCCATCACCACTTGAGGGTTCCTTTCTTTTTTTACTTTGTCGGCTAGTATATGTTCTAGGCTCTCCAACCCCTGATGCCCTAAATACAGTTTCCCAAGTCAAAGTGTTATCATCCTCAAACACCAAGTCATCTCTAGCATCATGATCCTCATCCTCTAGCTCTCCAACCATCCACTCATTACAATCATCAATGTCATTGAGTGAGATAGGGTCAATCTCATTCCTAATATCATATCTTTGCTTGAGCGCTTGGTTATATTTCACGAAAACCAAGTTTTCCAACCTTTTATGCTCAAGCCTATTTCTCTTCTTAGAATGAATCTGCAATATCAATATAATCTAAACATTACTATTGGTTATCCTAACAATAACAAAAAAGCAAAGTAATAGAAAAATGATAATTACATGCTCAAAAACACTCCAGTTTCGTTCGCATCCCGAAGAGCTACATGTCAAGCTCAAAATCTTGATGGCCAGTTTTTGCAAATTTGGCGTAGAAAGACCATACATTCGCCACCAATGAGCTACAAATCCAAAGATCATGTAAGCAAATTACTCTAATTTAAAATTAAAAGAAATTTGAAAGCTAGAAGTTATATTCTTCTCACCAGGTGCAAGGATTTTCCTTTGTGATACTGCAAATTCATCTCCAAAGAGGCCACTAGCACTCTTATAAATTGGCAGCTCAAGCAAAATTTTTTGTTGCACGTCCCGACTTGGAACCAATCTCTTGATGCGATCATACATCCCATTTGTGACTTCTAGATCATACTCTAAATCAGGGTTGCCATAATAGAACTGTGGGTTTAAAAAATGTTCTGCTTGCATGCAATGGTCGATGAAGTTGACAATTCCATCTATTATCAATGATTGCAAACACCTCCTTGTATTTGCTTTCATCACTAAAGCACTTCATAATGGACTCTTTTGCCTTGTCCATTGCCTCATAAATATAACCCATTGCAGGCTTTCTTTCACCATCAACAAGACGAAGTACACGAACAAGAGGGCGCATGATTTTAATGGTGTAATGTACATCGTTCCAAAAAGAAGACATAATTCCAATTTTGTTGCTTCCTTGCCCTTGGCATCTTTAGACAACTTGTTACTTACCCACTCCTCAGAAGTAAACATTCTTCGAAGATTTGCTTTTTCTTGTTGAAGCCTTTCCAATGATAGAAAAGATGTGGCAAATCTTGTGATTGCATGTCTCACCAACTCCTTCTTGTTTGTGAAGTGCCTCAACAAACTCAAAGTGCTAGAATGGCTATAAATGAAGCCAACAAGAAAAATTCCCCTTTTAATAGTCTTCTTTATCAATGGAATTTTTCCAATGTCTTCTAGAATTAAATCCAAGCAGTGAGCTGCACAAGGAGTCCAATAAAGGTGTGGTCTTTTCTCTTCCAACATTTTGCTGCCAAAACATAATTACTACCATTGTCAGTTACAACTTGCACAACCTTTTCCTCACCAATCTCCTCCACAAGAGAATCAAGCAATTCAAACAACTTCTCCCCGGTCTTCACAAAGTTTGAACCATCAATAGACTTGACAAACATTGTTCCAGCGGGAGAGTTCACCAAGAAGTTAATCAAGCACCTTTGCTTCCGATCTGTCAAGCATCTGACATGATTGAACAACCATGTTTGCCCCATTGCTCCTTATGATCCTTCATCAAATTTTTGGTGTACTCCAACTCTTTGTTAAGAAGTGGAACTCTTATATCATGATAAGACGGAGGAGGCAAATTGGGACCAAAACTTCCAATAGCTGTCAACATATCACGAAAACTCATTAATTTGATACAATTGAATGAAAGTCGACTTGATACCACCATCGAGCTATGTATTGATGAACCCTTGCCACCGCTTCCTTATCACATGCCTCTCTAATATTTTTTGCTTTAATCTGTCCTTTTTCCTCCTTGAATTTATAGTTTCTAGTTTTGTGAAAAATAAATCCACTGGGCCTTTCAAATTTGCACCTCTTCTTTGCCTAGGATTGGGGGTATCCACAATATCTTGAGCATCATCTTGAGATAATCCAAGCGCAAATTTTCAAGATCAAGGTCCTCATGGCTGCCATTTCATCACTCTCTTGCTTTTTTTTCTTTTTATAAATAGCCCATAACTCATCTTTAACATCTTTTGGACACTTAGGACACTGGGAGACATTGCCACTCTTCCCCATCAAGTGTTCTTTGGCTCTTGTAATTCCTCCTCTCATCACTTTTGGGCAGAAATTACAAATAACATCATTGGTATTATTTTGTTCTCTTTGGATGGCAATATTTCGGCCGAGTGCATTCTAGATGACCTTGTGCTTTGTGAAGCTTGGCCTTGACTTTCCATTGTAGCTCACTAAAGAAATTGAAACCAGAAAAAAGAAACACAAAGCTCAGCTCACTAACAAAATTGAAACTGAAGAAGGCAGAAAGAAGGAAGAAGGAAAGGCTCAACTCAGCACTAGAAGAAGGAAAAAATGAAGCAGAACTGCAGAAGGCAGAAAGAAGGAAGAATGAGGAAGGGGGCCCAACCTGGTCTCTGCAAGAAGGAGGCCGCCGATCAGTTGGCTTCGCCGGAGGTTGCGTGGAGGTCGCCGGAGGTTGCGCGGAGGTCGCCGAGGGTTGCTTAGGTCATTGGGGTCATTGAGCTCGCCAGGTTCAGCGAGCTGAGGGTCGCGTGGAGGTCGCCGGGGGTCGCTGACTGTCGTTGAGGGTCGCGCGGAGCCGGAGCTCGCGCGGAGGTCGGAGGAGCTCGGACGGAGGTCGCCGAGGCTCGCTAAGGATCACACGAAGCAGAGGGTCGCCGCCGAGGGTCGCCGTCGAGGGTCGCGCGAAGCAGAGGGTCGCCGCTGAGGGTCGCCGAGGCCCGCGGAGATTGCCGGAGGTCGCCGGAGCTCGTGCAGAGGTCGCGTTGAAGAACCGAGCTTGGAGTTAGAGGCGGAAGTGTGAAGCAAAAGGGGGAGGCGGAAATGTGTCCATCGACAGGTTAGGGTTCTATGTAATAAACCCACAAAATCCCCAAAATAACCCCATTCTTTCCCTTATTTCCTCTGAAAATGGCCGCTTTCCGCCATTTCCGCCATTTGTCCGCCATGGCGCCATGCAATTGCGGCCGCCAGGAGCCGCCACGAGCCACCACGCCATTCCGCCACGCCATGCAGGTTTCGATGGCGGTTTCTGTGATTTCCGCCACGCCATGGCGCCGCCATGGCCGCAATTTAATAACACTGATCAACTGATTTATCAACCAATTTAAAGTATCCTATGTCCACCATATAAAATAATGGGGAAATTGAGGGAGATGTAAACTATATGATTCTAGGTGGGTAGATGAAATGGAGGACTTTCTAACTTTTCAGGTGTTCTTTGTGATAGAAAAGTACTCAAATTTAAAGGAAAAGTTTTAGTGCATAGTTGTATGACATGTGATGTATGTGATTAAATGTTGGGTGGTAAAAAGTCAGCAAGAGAGCTAGTTTCCCAGGTGGCCTGTTGGTTTGGAGTGTGATCTCTAATTCTGCCCTCTCGGATCGAAATTGGTAGGCGGAATAAGCAGAAGCAGAAAGGCAAGAGAATAAGTTCAATGTTGCAGAAATTAGATGTTGTGTTGGATTAGTAGACACATTAGACTAGATAGGATTTGGAATCTATGCATTAGAGGTAGGGGTGGCACTTATTATGAAAAATGATGGAATCTTGCCGTAGATGTTTTTGGCCATGTGTGAAGACTGAAGAAGACTTGTAAGAGTCCCACTAAGGAAAGTATATCAGATGAAGGATAGCCTAATAGTTGGAGGTAGAGGAAGACCAAGCAAAACTACGGCAAAGTCGTAAATTTGAGTGACTTGTTTGTTCATAGTTTATAAATGGGATATTTTGTTGTTTGGTCAATGTATGGGATCTCACGTAGTTGGAAAATGCTAGTTGTTGCATAAAAATATATAGATATGATAAGAACTTCCAATTCAATGATGGATTTTGTGGGAAAAATTTTCAATAGACGTTATTTAATGGTGTAATTGTTATTTTAACTTACACTCTTCTAGGGATTCAAATTGCGGTCCGCAACAGGTGATGTGGCCGCAATATTGCCATTGCGCCACTGCCTGCAACCGCATCCCTTCGCAATTGTGGTGTGAGATGAAATCCAAGAGAAAATCGCAATGTAGCAGTGTTGCGGCCGCAACGTAAGGGTGTTGTGGCCGCAATTGAATGCAACCCGTCTGAAAATCAAGCACCCACCATCACAATCGAATGCAACCCACCTAAACATCAAGGACCGATCCTGTTCTTCCATTTTCGTTCATGCACAAGCACAACCTTAATCATCATGTGGTGGACTGGTGGTGTAAGATGGAGTGGAGATCTAGGATGAAGCAGTTGCTGGTAAATTGGGCGAACAGAGAGGAGAAATCAAAGGGGAAAGTCAGGCTAGAAATGGAGCTAAGTGGAGAGAAAAAAGAAAGGCGAAATAGTGTCTAAATGGTGCTAAGAATTGAAGATTAAGGTGTGGGTTTCGAACAAAAAATCAAGAAAAGAAGTTGAGATTTTGGGAGGTGGCTCTTTAAGGAGCAAGCAAATTGATAGACACACAAAAGAGAGATATAGAAATGGAGTATACTGATGTATTAATGGGGAGGAAAACTGATACAATATGCATAAACAAAGGGAATCCTGAGCACTATAGCAGTTCAACTCTCCCAAATGCCTAAGCCAATATTTTGCCTACCTTCTCATCCCATCCCTTGCATACATATAAGCCCCCTCATAACAGAATCACATGGTATTTCCCTTCCCCACTATCCTATTGCTGATTCCGTAGGTAGTTACACAGAGTCTACCCCTCCTCTCTCATCTCACAAACCCAACAATTACAATTTAGGCCCAAGGTACAATCCCCGTACCTAACAATTCTCCCCCCTAAACTTCCACCTTGTCCTCAAGGTGAAGGTTTGGAAAACAACGACTTCCTCCTGGGTCTAATATCTTGAAAAAGATGGAGTGTAGTAAACTTGCATGGTAGCAATGTCCTCCTAGGTCCCATGACCTTGTTTCAGGTTCCCTTGCTGTGTCCTGTAAGTAGTTGATAGCAAAAGCATCACCATATGTCTCAGCACCCGTGATGCCAAAAGTTGTAAAATCCATAGGATCTGGAATCTCTAACATTACTGACCATGAACTGTCATAGAGAGACCCTCCAAGCCTATACCTCTTACCAGTCTCGTGCTCAACTTTGATAGCCATGACAGCAGCATCTTTAACCAGTTCCTTATACCCAATAAGCCTTGTAACTTGTGAGTTGCTGGGCTGCTCCAAGGTCTGCACAACTTGCTTGTTCTAGTTAAAATTCTGTTTAGTATTGAGGCTGCTAGTTTCTAACACCTTTCCCTGGAATTTGAATCTTCTAGTTACTTTCAAAAGCCAAGGCCACAGAAAATCCAAAGGGTGAGTATAAACCAAGCTGAAGAGTTCAAGCCCACCCCCTTGGGTTTTTATTTCTACTTCATTAAAAGTAAATGGAATGGCCGTTGGTGCATTAAACTTATCCTGTTCCATGTGAAATGCATTGAAATAGGATGTTTGAACCTTCATGTACAAAACAAGAAATATAGCCCAAGTGGAACAGACAATAATGCATTCAAGTGGATTGTGCTACCTCCTCCTGAAAGTTCTGCCCCTCCATTTAACATCCCTAATTGAAGTGGCGTATGATGGACTCGATGCATGCAGTTCTTGAAGGCCAAACTTCTGTAGTCTCTTCCTTCACTGCCTCTGAGACTATCAAAGCATTCCTAGTCCCTCGAATTTCTTTATCCACCAAAAGTCTAGCCCAAATTGCATATGAGCCTCTGATACCAGTGATAGCACCAGTAATGCTATAGCAGAAATAGAAGCTTTATTGATAACAGATCCTGTGAAATCACTACGGATCTCGAGGTAGAGTACAAGAACCCTAAGAGAGTATTTCTCTCAACTCTAGAACTGAAATGATACAAATGAATGAACAACTTACAATGCTTATTCTCTATTTATTTATACTCTACTTACTTTCCTAACTAACTTTCCCTCTGGAATTAGCCTCCTTCCCGCCCATTGTCTCCCGTTTTGTAACTGCCATCCTAGCTTCCAGCTGTCCTGTAGTTGGTCCAGTTGTGCTGTCCTTTTGCCTTCTAACATAGACCTTACCAAACTTAGGATCCCTAACATTTACTACCCAGCTCAAATCCTGATACTTTCTGATAGTCTTTGAGATCTCCATTTTTGCAACAACCATTTTGGGCATGGCTCATTAGTTTCAATAAAAAGCACAGTTTCTTAAATGCCATTTCGGCCCATTTTTCCTTATCTGTTTCTTCATGTCCCGCAGCTTCAAAGTCCTCTCTATAATCTCCAAAGTCATCGTTGCTAGGGCCCATATGCTTGTCTTCCTTGGTGGGGAACTGAATCTTTGGCTGCCTAAAGTACTTTAAAGAGTACCATACACCCATGAATCTTTTAGGAGCATTATTCACATACAAGGAATTGATCATATCTATGGTCTCAATGCAACTAGTTGTGGAGTCATCAAGCACAAAAATAACATGGAATAATTTGTTACCAAGGTGACTCAACTGCCCAGGGAAAATTGTTATCAAAGCCTCATTTAGGTTGCTGCGCCACCATTTAAACTTAGCATTATCTCCCATATTGCTAGGAAATTGAACATTGACAAATCGGTAATCAACGAAAATTATACCTGCAAGAGGTGAAGTTGGCAGCACTGTTTGCCAATACAAAGAGGGTGAGGAGTTAATTGGGCCATTATCTTTACCCATAATGTTATAATTAACCCGATTATTCCCCCATGGTCTTGCTTCTATTTAACTGGATCTGGCCCAATGAGTTAAGACAAAAACTCAGCCATGTCTTTTTAGCTGCCCTTGTGAAGAATTGTAAGGTGTTAGGAGTTAATCGGGCCATTATCTTCACCCATAATGGTATAATTAGCCCAATTATTCCCCGATGGTCTTGCTTCCTACTTAACTGGATCTGGCCCAAAGAGTTAAGACAAAAAGTTAGCCATGTCTTTTTAGCTCCCTTTGTGAAGAATTGTAAGGTGTCATAATTTTGGGCTTGGCCCAACAATTCTAAAACATGCTTCGCACCACAATACCCTTCATCAGAATTCTTATTAGTCTCCCTTCGAATTTGGGCTGGGCCCACTGGGTCAAAGAAGTGAGCCAAACTCTTTGTTGCCCAAGGCTTTGCCCTTAGCTTTGTTCCCAACACATTCGCGAAGCTTCCAAGGAACGGAGGTGGTGCTTCCGCTTCCCTCTTCCACGCGTCTGTTCAATTAGCTTCCAGAGGTGGCTCACCGGCCGTGCACTTTTGCACCCGCGAGCTCTCCTCCCTTTTGCTTCTCTCGTTTGACGCAAACCATGATGTCGTGCGACTCCTTGTGCGTTTCGGCTTCGGCCTCCTTCGGCAATGGTTCGCTGCCCGTCGCACAAGGCCCTGAGTTCGGTGGTGGACGAACAAGTTTCATGCAGCCGTTGGCGTAAGGATGCTCGACAGCTTTCATTTTCAGCACTACCTTTGTCGAGACTGTCTTTGCTTCCCCTTGATTCTCTGTTGCTTTGTCTCTTCTAAGGTGAATCCGAGGTCGCATTTCCTTCGATCAATCGCCAATGTAATACTCTCGCCATCGTCCTCCTTGCTCTGTCCTCATACACCTTTGACTTTCATCTTCTTCAGATCCCCTTTTTAATCCCTGACTTTGTTCTCGCTGACACTGCTTCTGCTGCTCCTCTCGTCGTTCATGGCGTTGTTCATTGCGCCACTCATAGCGCTGGCGACGTTGATGATCGTTGTAGTGCTTTTTTCTATCTATAGGCAAATCAGGAGGTCGACTTCCCCATGGGCTTACATCCTAGTGACGCGAAGAACCATCTTGTGAACGGAGGGAGTGGTATGACTCTCGGCACTGAGACCGAGAATCATTCCTCTCTTTGCGAAAAGGAGAGTGTTGCGAGTGTTGCACACCCTTACGCCTCCTCGGACCCCCATTCCTTCGGTCCTCGACAACCACTAGAAGAGCCTCTCTCTGTGCGGGCGGAGAACGTCTCATTCGTTGGTCCTGATTGTCTTCCCTCAGAAGTCGCATTATGCCATCCATCTTCCTCACCAAGTCCTCCAATTTAGCTTCCATTGTTGCGTCTGTGATTGGCGCACACAACTCCCCGAAAAGGAGCTCTGATGCCAATGATAGACACACAAAAGAGAGATATAGAAATGGAGTATACTGATGTATTAATGGGGAGGAAAACTGATACAATATGCATAAATAAAGGGAATCCTGAGCACTATAGCAATTCATCTCTCCCAAATGCCTAAGCCCGTATTCTGCCTATCTTCTCCTCCCATCCCTTGCATGCATATAAGCCCCCTCATAACAGAATCACATGGTATTTCCCTTCCCCACTATCCTATTGCTGACTCAGCAGGTCGTTACACAGAGTCTGCCCCTCCTCTCTTATCTCACAAACCCAACAATTACAATTTAGGCTCAAGGTACAATCCATGTACCTAACACAAATAAAGAGAGGAAGATGGGGAGGAAGTGCAGTAGAGGAAGTGTGTAGAAAGTGGGGTAGGTGGGGAGGGGGATGTGCTGTCACGTTGATTGATTGGGAGTCTTATCCATTTTCTTTTTTAATTTTGGGAGGTGTGTGACAATTGGGTTGTTGCTGTTTCTTCAATTTACTTTGTAAAATTTTGGATGGGTCTTGGACGGCGTCTTTTGGTTTCTCTAACATTGGGTTATTGTTTTGTAATATATTGGATGGTGGTTGTGTGATTTTTGTTTTTGTTTTTTTTTTTTTTTTCAAAATGAAAATCAGGTAAAGTATATATATATCTTCTAAAAATGTATAATTGAATATTAAAAATTTATTTATATTGTATTTTTCAGTTGAGTTATTTAGTTTTAGTCAATTATTAATAGTATTCTATATCAAAATCTTTTGTTTAATTTAATTATCTTATGTTAAATTTTTATCAAATATGTTAAAGACTTGTTATTTTATTTCTACAATTATTGTACTTCTATTTATTTTGCATTTTTTGAAAAAAAAAATACACTGCAACGGACGCAATCCACATTGCAATAGCCGCAACCGCAATTTAGAACACCGCACTCATCTAAGCCGATCCTCCCTTAATAAATATATTCTGAGACTGATAATTGCCATGTCATTAGTTTTTTCCTTTAACCTTGGCTATCTCTTTGTATAATTTTAGATCTCAGTATCCAATTTTGCTTAGTTGCTATTTGTTCTAGTGTTATTATGGCAGTTTGGGGAAAAAGAAGTTTACTAGTGTTACCGTTTTATGATTCTAACTGTAGGAAAAGCAATCTAGAAAAATTGAATCTATTGGAGCATTTCAAAAGTTGCCAATAGTGATGCCATCTGTTGACATTCTTGGGTCAGCACTAAGAAAAGCGAAGAGGATTTCTCCAACAAAAGGTTCTTGACTGCAATTATGTTATTTGGTTACATGTTTGCATGTTAAACTCTTGACGTAAACTTTTACTTTGCACAAACTGTAGGAATTGCAAATATTGCAAAAAGAGAGAAAAACAAGGGTGCAAAGCAACTTGATGCATTAATGAAAGTATATTTTTAACCTATGCATATTTCATGCTTTGACTTATAATGTCTATATCAGCTTCTACATTCTACTTCATGTAAAGTGAATGTGAGAAAAAATTAATGTTATAGTTCTTGCTAGGAACTTGCTGTTCCCTTGAGAACATATGTGGAGAACTTTCCTGACAAAGCATATCTTCATCCTTATGAACGATCTCTTATTGAGTTGACTCTTGGAGACGGATACTATGAGAAGGTATATTGGGAGAATTGCGTTGCAGCACTGAACATGTGTTTTTAGATTTCCGTTGGCATGTTCCCTTATTTATTACAGGGTATATGTTGTATATGATTATCATTCTGTTTCTAGAATGGCTAAAATAATAAATATTTTTGGTCAATTGATGTATTGATATAGGCCTTTTCTTTTAGACATTTTCTAATTTTAGAATATAATTGTTTCACAGGTGCTTGGGAAAGTAGATGCTTTAAGGAAGAGGGTAGTCTCTGTTGGAAAGGAACATGCTTCACTTTGTGCAAAGGTTTATTTATTGATTTACGTGATTGTTTTGGCCTATTTCTTGGCTGGGTAATTCTGTAGTTGTCATGCTGCTTGAAAGCATTTGTTGTTCCTAACATTTATGAAGCATTAGCAGGCGAAAGAAGGAGCCCTTTATGCTAGATCCTGATGACAATTGCAATTTGTTCTTAAGCATAAAATCTTATTGTCTTCATGTATATATAAATTTTACGTTGTTAGATTATTATTATTATTTTTCCATAAAGAGATCTTTTATATCATTTTATGCTCTCAGAGTCTCAGGTGCAATCTTCTATTTTTAGGGTATGGTTGAGGGTTAAAAATGGGGTGAAATTTTTTGTTTTTTTCAAGAAGAGATCTTTTATATCATTTTATGCTCTCAGAGTCTTAGGTGCAATCTTCTATTCCTAGAGTGTGTTTGGTTATAGGATAAAAAATGAGATGGAAATTTTTATGAATAAGCTCTAGATATAAAATTATACATAGAGCTCATCTATGAATATTTCCACCCTATTTTTACCCATAATCAAATGCACTCTTAAAGTAGAAACATTGCATTATTTTTAAATTGGGGTACAGAAAACCCTATACAGCCACCCCTGGTTTTCTTTTTTTAATCTTCTTAAGTGAAATTCCCTGCTTCCCCTCACAAACTATTCAAGTTTCTACTTTACCCTGACTTAAACTAATGAAGTATCTGTTTTGTCGTCCCTTAAACTCACATTCTTCAACTTACTGGCCAATATTTTTGGGTTTACAAAGCTCTTTCATGCTTCTGAAACAGAGCAATCTATACACTTTCATGCACAGATCCATTGGATAAAGAGAGCTAAGAAGATATCTTAAGAGTTTTCATTTCCTGTTTTTGAGGATTTTGTAAAGGAAATAATGAAAACTACAAAATGGAAAACATGTTGAAAACATCAAATGAAAATCGAAAACTGTTTTCTAAAACCAAACGCACCTTAACTTATATTCCCTTCCTTTATATGCCACCCCCACACATGCACATTCTGTTATGATCCTCAGCTCACAGCACACACAGCACAACTCATGCCTCTCACATTATGTTTCTGACTCGTACCTAAGCACTTACAACTGGGGCCCATTTTGCTTGGCCCTTTTCCCTTTTGCTCCTATCATATACTCATCATACAATAGGGATATTTCTGTACCTTTTAAAGGGACTGACAAAATACCTTTGTTCTTATGCATATGTTGTCGACAAATAAAAATAAAAGAGAGCTCTTGTACAATTATGACTTCCTTTGGATGGAGAGTTCTTATATATCTCTTTATATAACCATCATATCTCTTTGACGATTTCTCATAACAATTGCCATTTTTTGCTTTCTTAACATGATTGATATCATTTCGTCATCAAGCAGTCTTCGTCAAAGCGAGAAGCAGAGGAAAGACTGAATGAGGTAAGTCGCATATCTTATTTGGAACAATCTGTTTATTCTAATTTTTCTGAAGATTTCTTAATATCCCAAGATGTTGTGCAGGGTCTAAAGAAAATTGAAGAGATTTTTGCTAGAGAACAGAAAGTTGTTGATGATTTGTTAGGCATAGCCAAGGTATTCTGCTTTTCAGCTTACAAATACACACACACACACACACACACACACACATACACAAAATCACACAAACATTGGATATGATTTAGATTGAGAGTATTATAGGTAGAGTTTTTAGTGTGCTAGCCTAGGCTACTCTAGTTGTTACAGAGCAGAGCTGTAGTTGTAGTTTAAAGCTGCGGCAGAGGATTCATTGGTCCCCAATACTTTTGATGTTAGTCTACCCTCTCAATTTACCAAGTTATTCCTTTTCAATGTTTAATTTTCCATTATAACACTCATCATCATTATTATTATTTTTTCACCTCCTTCACTGCCACCAGATAGTCAACCTCCTTCCTTCTCACTGTGGTGCCCACGCTATCACTGCTGCTAACCACCACCTTCGCCACCGGACAAAGCCACGAGGAGACTGCTTCTCCTCCTCCATAGCTGCACGACATTTTGGGCAACATGGGCAGCACAACAGTGCATTGCCCTCACTCCCCCCTCTCCTCTCCTAGCACACAGCCACTGACAGATCTAAAAGAAATATAAAAAGAAAAAAAATGGGCAGGCATGACTTTTACAGGATCGATGCATTCAGTATTTCCCAATCCTCTTGCAATCTTCTCCATCAAAAGATGGGAGAGGATGTGGAGCAACAGTTGTGCTGGCCGAAGATGTGGGGCAAAGAAATGGTCGCGTAGAGTGGAACGTGACACACCTCAAGGTGGCAGCAATGGCGCGACAGTTGGGGGAGTCGGTCATGTGGGTGGTGATGGCAGGTGGTGGGCAGCGGTGGTGTCATAAAGAGATATAGTCAAGTTTGGTGAAGGATAGATTTGCATTTTTAAAACTATTATATTATATAAAATGCTTGTTGAATAGTTTACTTGTTAGATCTAGACCATTTTAAACAAAGCTGACGGTGTTAGGTGAGGAGACTATAGTTAATCCATAACTTTGGGGGACTAACGCATCCCTCACCTAGGGCTGCTGCTCATAGCTGAGTCAGTGACCGTTAGAGGCTGTTACAGGTAGTTAGGAACTAGGAAGTTGTAACAGCTGTCACAGTAGCTACACTGTGATGTGACAGCCTATGCCACTATCCTCATGTTTATATACTCTGTAAACAGCAGGTTGGATCATAATATTAAAATCTCATTCAGATCTACGAAAGTATTCTCTCTTTTCTCCCTTCTCCTTTCTCTTTCTTGAACCTCACTGAACTCTTAACAACCATTATTGCAAACCATGTTTATAGACAAACTGTTTAAATCTACCTCTTTTTAAATAGTTTTTCTATAGTTTGGCTTTGTAGTTTCCTACCCAAATCATGTATGCATAATAATTAGGAAATTATGCAGTCTCCATTGTGTAGTTAAAAACACATGGAATTTGACGTATGCTTCCCCCTCACCCCCCGAAACAAAGTTGTGCAAGCTTCTTATTATTCATTTGTGTAAATGATTAAGTAAATGCCGATGATATGGCATGATAATGGAACTGTTATGCTTGATAATCTGTTATAAGGAATAGCATTTTTGGAGGCCAATAATGTTTCAGAATAAGAACTTCTACTTGAGAATATTAAAGAATAAGTGTGATAATTGCATGCTATTTATGTGCCTGTGAATATAATGATCTGTGTTCACACTTAGGGTGACCTATCAACTTCTCCTTTTTTAGGTTTTTCCATAATTTCCCCTCTGAGCATAATTCATATCATCTAGCTGATAGCTAATAAATTCTACAGACTCTGAGGGCAATGCCTGTAATTAATTTGGAAACACCAACACTCTGCCTTGTTGGAGCTCCTAATGTAGGCAAATCTTCTTTGGTCCATGTACTCTCTACCGGCAAGCCTGAGGTATGCAGCTGAGTGTTTGAAACATTCTTTGTTTCAGTCCCTCTTAAGAGTATATTCTAGGCTTTTGAGAAAGCAGAGCTTGAATTGGGTAGTTGATCTTGCTAAGATATTTGTCATGAATCAACTCTCTTAAAAGCTTAACCTGTTTGGTGAAAGCACATGATAGTTTTATATCTATTAATAGTTAGTGAAATCAATAAATAAACTATCCATCCCCCTTCAACTACTTATCTTTTATATTTTGGTAAGGGCTTCAGAAAAATTCTCCACTAGCCATATAATCTTGTTTCTTTACATTTCTCCTTTATTCCCTACCTATCCTATTATTTCAGGTCTGTAATTATCCGTTTACTACAAGAGGAATTCTTATGGGTCATATTGTTTTAAACTACCGGAAGTTTCAGGTTAGCAATTTTGTTCAGGTTGTTATTTTCTTTTTCTTTTTTACCTACATATTATGTAGTGAATTGCATACCTGACATGACTGTAGGTAACAGATACCCCAGGTCTGCTGAAGAGACATGACGGTAGTTGACATTTACTTTGTTTTTTGCCAATTTTTAAGTACTCCTAGGTTATCTTATTTGCTTCCCCTTGGTTGGTTTGAGGATTTATTTTCCTAGGAGAAATGTAGTATTGAGCAGCGTGGACAATGATGTCCATTCTACCTTAGTTCCTTTAGCTCCTTCTGAGATGCTGCAGTGTTACTGGTTTGGTAGCACTTTGGCTTCTAAGCTGATGTCTCCAAGGATCTCTACAAGGTTCAATATTGCAATGTGTCTACTTTTCTGTAGGCGGTCAAGTCACTAGTTGGGTTGACATGCTATAATATATCTTTGGGTTGGTAGTACTTTTTCTGAGGCTTTGCTGGACTTCTTCACCAGTCATCTTTGTATAGCACCCTTTGTCATTTCTTTTTTATCAGGATAACCTCTTTTGGAGCTTCATTTTCTCATAAATTTGTATAATAGAGAGGTTATTGAGTTGGATTTCCTTATTTTACTTGATTCTATATATCTTCCTCAATTTTGTGACTCAAGAACCTGAACTCCTGAATTCCTGTTGTAAATCTTATTTAGTTGACACCTCTCCTAATAGAGAAGGATTTCTGTTGGAAAAACCCATTTTGAAATCTAAAGCTCCCTCAAAGGTCAAAGCTTTTGTGTGGATACTGTTCTCAATAGGATCAACACAAGTGACTTGCTCCATAAGCACAGACCTCTCACTGTTTTGTCCCCAGAGTGTGTGGTTTGAATTCCGAATTGAGGCCATCTATTTCTGCATTGCCCTATGGCAATGTCTCTTTGGAACAAGCTTTTGTTATCTTTGGAGAATTGTGGGATTTTCCCTATGGATTTGCATGGTTTTTATGGCACAAAATTTAGAGGTTTGACTTCCATAATGATGTAAAGATCTTGTAGCAGACCTCTTTGTATGTTCTGATTTTCTATCTGGAAAGGAATGCTATAAGTTTCAATGATTCCTTTTCGATTGTAGACTTTAATAAGGATAGGATTATTCTTTTGGCTTCCTTTTGGTACTCTGTTGATGATCTGTTTTGTGGTGTTTCATTACTTGACATGCAAAGGACATATGTTATTGCATGGTTTATCCACTTAGGATTTAATTTGTTATTTTTTGTTTCTTTGTGAGGATGTCTTATCCTATTTTGTACTCTTTCCTTCTCTTCTAATATATTTTATTCCAAAAAAAAATATATTTGCACAACCTTCACACCATCTGTGGGTAACCCTGGTTTCCTAGCTTCTGGGTAGGAACTCGTACATTTGTTTAGGGTAATTCCTCAGTCTCTGAAGAAGAGAGTGTGCTGCTCTGTTGAGCTGATATTCCTCCTCTTTCTTTTTTGGGACAAATTCCTGACCACTCCGAAGTCATAATTCTATACTGTCTTAATTTTTTCCCTCTATTGAAAAAGTGGAGACGTGCTTTCATTTTAAAGGGTACAGGGTGAAAGCTGGAGTTAAATACTTGACTTCTTAAAAAATAACAAGCACCTTCCATGTTTGTATATGGTAATACTGTGACTTGTTGAGGATCTAAGATCTCTTGTCCTTCACCATACTTATTTGTTGCCATTGATTTCTTGTTATTGCAAATTGGTGGTAATGTGTTTTTAATGCCTCCTTTTCTTCCATTTTTACATTTTTTTTATTTTTATATTTATTTAGAGGACAGGAATAATTTGGAAAAGTTGACTCTTGCTGTCCTTTCACATCTTCCAACAGCAATTTTATATGTTCATGACCTTTCCGGGGAGTGTGGCACATCACCTTCTGATCAGGTTTGTTTTAATGAAAATTTAATTATTAGAATTACTAGAAAAAATTTATTTTAAATATCAATCACAGCATTATATAATACTGATAGGCAGATTCCTCTTGAACTCCTCATTATCTTTTGAATATTTGTTTCAGATGTCCTAGTATTCAGAGTTTTACTTGAGATTTTCCATCACTTTGAAGTACCCTCCAGCTATCTTTCTTGTGGTTTATTTTTTAATTTTCAAGTTTAAGTATAAATAAACAAGTAAAACTACACATTCAATCTTGAAAAATTCGTATTGTTATAGATTCATCCTTGAAATAGAAAAAACAACAATTTAGTCTCTAAATTTTACGAAGTTATAACACGACACGTACAATTTGATTCTATAGTTGTCTCCCAAAGGGATTAATTTGTAATGAACATGATTAAATTCAGGGACAAGTTGTTAATTTTTCTATTTTAGGGATAGATATGTTACAATGTGGATTATTTATGGACAAAAGGGTAGTTATAATCAAATAAACAAGTGGAGTAGGAGAAATCGGCCGTAAAATAAACTCCCTCTTAAAGTTGTCAAAATTGAGAACTTAACATAGAATTGGAGGATGAAAAAGCATGAAATCATAACACCAATATTAAGATCCTACAAAAATATGAACAATATTAAAATTATAACAATAATTTAATTAAAATATAATTAAAAATACATAAAATAGTTACAATGCAAATTAATATTACAATTCATTGTAAGAAAAGTTTGGAAAGTTTATATAGAATAAAATAAAAGACATAACAAAATTTCTAACGCCTTGGCCCAAAGATGCTATTGTACGAGATAAAAGAGTAAAGCCCCAAATTGGTTTCTTGCTAAAACATTACAGGACAAATTTGTTATTAAGAACTGAAAATCCGCAGCGGTGCAGTATAGTCCCTTCAAAATGGGTCAAACTAATCCTTTTTAGAGCAAATTAGTGGTTGAGATATGTTTTCACAGGACACATTAGTCTTTGAAAAGGACTATTCTGACCGAATTTTTCATTCTCAAGGACTATGTTGGGGAGCCTATGATTTTTGGGGATAAAATTGTCCGGAGAGGTTTTCATCAAGGGTCAGTTCACCCAAAAAACATTTTGGATGATTTAATAATGCCACCTTCTTGCACAGAACCACTTTCCACTCCCACTTACCACTCACCCCTAATCTAGCCCCACAAAAGACAAAAGACATGCCCAGCCACCGAGTCACCCATCCACACAACCAGAAGAAAGAGTAAAGAAAAACAAATTAGATCTCATTTGGGCAAACAATTTATTTAAGTGCCTATACAAAGTAACTTTTGAGAAGTAACTTATGAATAAGTTATTTTATATTCAAATACATAATGTTATAAGTGCTTGTTTTTAGTGTTTTCAAAAGTACTTATTAGGAAGCTAGATATTTTAACTTCTCAAAAAACACTAAAAATAATTTTTAAAGAAGTAATAAGCTGTTTAGCCGAACTGGACAAAAAGTATAAATGTGATTTTTGACTTCTAGAAAATGAATAAAAGTCATAAGTTGTATCATCCAAATAGACCCTAAAGTTCCTTGGTTTTAACTTTTGGCTTCTTGTTCCCTTTTTGATGGTATATAAATTATCTGAAACAATTATCGTCTTTTAAAAATTGTTTGATAAAGAATTCAGAATGATGGTTGGTTATGCAGTTTGCAATATACAAAGAAATCCGAGAAAGGTTTTCTGGACATTTATGGCTTGATGTTGTGTCCAAATTTGATCTGTTGAAGACCTCTCCTGTGGTCTATGCAACTGAAGAGCCTTATCCCACACAACTTGAGCTGGAGAAGTACCGGAAATCAGGTCCCGATGGAGCTATTAATGTATCTGTCAAAACACAACAAGGGCTAAATGAGGTGAGCAAAATCTGTTCTAAACTTTCGTATTTTTGCCAGAATCTTTAATAATTTGGGTGTATGTAAGAATAAAGCTGTGGCAGTGACTTTAAAGCAAATTTTTGCTGAGGGATTTCTGTTGTTACACAAGGGCCTTGTTGATGCTGGCTTGTGGAACACACTGTTCCCCATAGGTCAATTTGTGGAAAAAGAAAACAATGTGGTACATAGAAAGTGGGTAGGGTTAAGTGGAGAGTTGTGTGAATAGAAATTTGGCACTGAACTTGTCGAGAGTAATGTCTTTTCATTTCTTGTGAAGAAATTAATATTTCAAGCTTAAGTGGAAATGGGCCAGGAAACATACCATTCTCATACTAACGAACTAAATAGACATCATAAATTCATAATCACCACACGGCCAAAAAAAAAAAAAAATCATATTCACCAGAATAAATATTCATAATCCTTTCTGCTATTATTTAGAATAATTTATTTGTTGTCTTTCAGTTTATGCCTCCTTTTTTTTTTTTTTTAATTTTGCTTCCCAATAGTGAAATAGACTATCTCCTTATAGTTTATAACTTGACATGCTATGTTAGACGTGCAAAAAGTTTGACCATGAATGGCATAAACCAGTAAAAACTAAAATTTATCAACAACTAACTTCGTCCCCCTAGGTGGAGTCAGCTTTGCCGTAAAGTTCTATCACATCATGTTTATATTAAAACCATTGACATTTAAATATTTTTTAGTTATTTCCCCTATAATTTTTCTGGGTCTTCTTCTATCTCTTTTTATAGTACTATTCTCCATTTGGTCCACTCCCCTTACTAGGCCCCCTACAGGTCTTTTCCAACAATGCCCAAACCACCTGAGATGATGTTCTATCATAATCTCTATGATAAGCGCCACCCCAATTCTCTCTAGTGCATTAATTTCTTATTCTATCAAGTCTTGTGTGGCTATTCATTTATCGCAACATCCTGATCTCTGCCATATGTACCTTTTTCATGTTGACCTTTCACTACCTAACATTAAGTCTCATACAACAAAATTGGTCTTATCGCTGTACAACAGAATTTACCCTTAAGCTTTAGTGATATTTTTTTATTACAATAAGACTCGAAGTGTCTCTTCACTTTTACCATCCTGCTTAGCCTCTGTGGTTAACATCTTCATTGATTTCTCCATCACTTTGAATGATAGAACCCAAGTATTTAAATTTTGTGACTTGTAGAATGATATCATCCTCAAGTTTCACTTCGAAGTTAGAATGTATGTCTCTTGACAAACTTGCACTTTATATACCGCATCTTACTTCTATTTATACGAAATCCACATATCTCCAAAGCTTCCCTTCACAACTTTAATTTTCTCTGTTTCTTCTCTCGATTCTGCTATCAAGACTGTCATTTGCAAACATCACACACTAAGGTACTGGTCTTGAATATGTTCTGTAAGCGCAACTAAGACCGATGTGAAAAGATAAGGACTCAAGGTTGACCTTTTTTATAATAATCCGATCCGTATAGGAAAATTCTATTACTCCATCTTGAGTCATTGTGCTAGTTGTGACTCCATATATATTTTGAATTGCTTGAATATTGGTTATACAAATTCCCTCCCTCTCTCTGAGGCTTTCCATAAAATTTCCCTTGATACCCTATCATATGCCTTTTCCAAATCAATGAAAGACCATATGTAAATCCTTTTGATTTCTCAGATATCTCTTTATCAATCTTCGCAACAAGTATATCACTTTCATGGTGAACCTTTCAGGCATAAAACCAAACTAGTTCTCCATGATACTGGTCTCTCGTCTCAATCTCAACCCTATTACCTTCCCTTTCCCACAATTTCATAGTATGACTCATAAGTTTTATCCCTCTGTAATTTGCACGGTTTTGTATATCCCTTTTGTTTTTGTAAATAGGAATTAAGATACTCCTCCACTCATCAGGCATCCTTTTTGGTTTCAGAATCACTTTAAATAGCTTTCTGAGCCATCTTATGCCATTCGTTCCTAGGAACTTCCATACCTCAATAGGTATGTTATCAACACCCCACTGTTTTCCTATTTTCCATTATTTTCAAGGCCTCATTTACTTCAAAATCTTGAATTCTATGGTAGAAAGTAGAACTTTTGTCGTCCTATTTTGTCATCAGTTTGTCCATTTGCAAAGGAATTCCATGTCCTTCATTAAACTTATTAAAATAGTTGCTCCATCTCTCCTTTATATCTTGTTTAGCGACCAACACATTACCATTTTCGTCTTTTATGTATCTAACTTAATCTTGATGCCTTGTCCTTCTTTCCCTTACTTTTGCTAATCTAAAGATACTTTTTTCTCCTTCATTAGTGTCCAGTGATTAGTATAGCCGCTCGAATGCTTTAGTTTTTTCCTCGCTCATCGCATTCTTTGTTTTTCTCCTAGCTGCCTTGTATTTTTCTCAAGTTTCAGCATTTTTATCTCAAGATCACGCTTTAACCTTCTCTTGTAAGTCTTTGTCCCACCACCAAGGTTCCTTACCATTTACACCAAAACCTATAGATTATCCAAAGATTTCTTTTTGCTATCTTCGCAATCCTTTTTGCCATCTTGTCCAATATTTCATTTGCATTTGCCTATGTCTCCCAACCTAATTCTTCTTCAATCTTCCTTTGAAAATTTTTTGCTTTTCATCTTTTAAATGCCACCACTTGATCCTTGGAATCTTCTTTTGATCTCTTCTCTTCCCTCATCTTATAAGCCGTACATCCATCACTAAGATTCTATGTTGAGTAGTCAGGCTCTTCCTCGAAATAACTTGCAATTCGTGCAAAGCTTTCTTTATGATTTTCTTATCATAAGTTATTGATTTGGGAGCATGCTCGCCCACTCTTAGAGATTAAAAGGTGCTCTTCCCGTTTCCAAAAACATATGTTTGCTATGGTGAAATCCAAACCTTCTGCAAAATACAGAATAGTCTTACCGTCTTCATTTGCTTCTCCAAAATCATATCCCCCATGCGACCTCTCATCCACTAGCTTCCTAATCCACATGCCCATTTAGATCTCCTCCTAAGAAAATCTTTCTTCTACATGTATGCTTTGGATTATAACTTTTGGATTCTCCCAAAATTTTATTTTGAGATGCTCTTCTAATCCAACTTGTGGTGCATAGACACTAATGACATTAAAGGTGTCTCCTCCAACTAATAATTTTAGTGCTATAATCTTGTCTCCCAACCATTTAGCCCCCACAGCCTACTTTTTCCAGGAATTATCCACAATTTATACTTACACCATTTCTAGATTTTGTTTTACTAGTGTACCACAACTTAATATCCAAAGTATCTCACCCCTTGCATTCTCTCCCGCGCATTTAGTTTCTTATGGGCACATAAAGTTTATCCTCCTTTGTATCATGATATCAACTATTTCCATCGATTTACCTTTTAAGTGTGCTAACGTTCCAAGTTCCAAATTTGGGGATATCAGATTACTCTTTTAAAGTCGTTACATCACTTTGGTCCTTTCATGGTATAAAATAATTATTAATTTAAAAATTAATTTTTGTCTAAATATATATTAGAGGAATACATTGATGAGTGAATGCACTGTAAAAGATTAAATTGATGTCCAAAGTATCTTGAAGCCTAACTTAATGCTTGAATATCTTTTAAGGATTAATTTGAGTATTTACTCCATAACAAACTATATCCACTTGTGAAATTGAATTATTGCACATTTTGTGTATTAAAAATTGCCAGCAATGATAGCCATATGGGCATTCTTCATGGTCAGTCCGATCTTTTGGTGCATGATGCATCCTTTTAAGGACTTTGCTAATTTCTCTGGCAAGATATAAATAATTTTATTCACATTGGTTTTTAACCTATTGTCTTAACTCAATCACATTAATATAGTTATTTGAATAAAAATTATAATTCCTCTGAATCTTAAAAGGATTTTTAATTAATTATGTAGTTTTGTAATTATATATTTGAAATCTGTAAAGAATGAAATTACGATGCTCTCAATTCATTTAAAGATTTGAAACTATATATATATATATATATCATGGATAGGAGCTGGTTGAAACTTGGGTTGAAACGATAACAAATTTTCCTGTGACCGAAGATATTAACTACTGAGGTTTATTTATTATTGCTATTACTGTGTAGCTGAAGCATAGAGTGCATGAGCTGCTTAATTTGCAGATGGCCAAGATCAAAGATACAATAAACGACCAAGACAAATCAAAAGGCGCCACTCAATTGTGAAGAAACTTCCTGTTCAAAATCGGGAAATTGAAATCTTCGTAAGTCTGTTGAGTATACCTTTGTAAGATAAGTTAGGCATGCTCAATGCCTAGCCTCCAAACAGGAAAGCTAGCAAAAGCTTCAGTACAGGCTCCGGTACTGCCTGCGAGAAATTAGGCACCGCAAATTGAGGGGTGACAAGCTGAGCTGAATCTTCCAAGAAGTGCTTGGTTACCCATTGCTTTCTTGTTCCAAGCATAATGAACATGCTTGAAGAAACCAAAATTGAGCTTGTTCTTAGCCATAAAACTTTCTATTCCTTCGGGCCATGGTACATGGATTTGTTGTCGTTGGTTGTCACGGTGATATATCTCAGATCTATTGTTGGAAATAATTATCATTTGGTTAAACAAAGACACCCTTTACAGGGATTTATTTTTCATCTGCATTTGTGTTGTGACCTGCAATGTATGGGTACTTCAAAATAATTGATGTACTTGTAACTGATACATATCATATCAGATATTTTATCAATATCTTTAGATATTCTTAGTTATATTTTACATGTTTTTAATTTGATTTATATTATATCTCCATATTGTATTTATATCTCCATATTGTATTTATATCGTTCTAGATACTCATATCACTATCCATGCAACATTGGATGTGCCTTTTCAGTGATGACAATTAGAGTGAAAATTCATTTTGTTCCCTGAAAATGTACAACATAAATTTGGTTTTCATAGTAATTTAATGTCAATATAGCCATTAAACCCAAAAAAATGACATGTAATTTGTCCTTATATATATGAACAAGGAGATCGAAGGAATACTATCAACTAGAGAAAAAAAGATGTCAACTATCTTCGGTTTGAGGGTAAATATTTTACGAGTTAGAGAATACATTAATGCTGTTTATTCAAGATGAGCAAATAGATATGATCGTATTAACTAATACTATAAAATTTATTTTTATTACGTTTGGTGTTATATATAATAGTATAATGTTTTATGATCAAATTTTTTTTATCCTATGACTATAAAATTAAGTTATCAGGTCTTAAGAGGCGTGATAACACCTGAAAATATTATTTTTATTAGCTAATTCCAAATTAACCCTAACTTACTTTTTTATATCAACACCTTCATCCATTGCTTGTTGCCCACCACTTGCTCATAGGCCATTGATCACCACTTGCTCGACACCTACTGATCGCTCGTCCTTTGTGTTGGGGGTAGCAGAAGCAAAAGTAAACAAACTACACAAAATATTTAACGTGATTCGGCGAATAATGCCTACGTCCACAACTCAACAAATCAATTCACTAATTTCTTTTTGGAAAAAATACAATCACCAATCTAACAATCTCTCACAAACTCAAAATCTCAATACATCCAATCTCACAAAATAATTTCTCCACCTACTAAGAACTCACTCAAACAAAACACACACTCTCACCCAAAAATGGCACACACTCAATTTTCCTTTTTATTTCTCTATTATGGTGCAACAATCATCTAAGAAGAAGGAACAAACTTTTGATTTTAAAGTGATACAAATTTCAAATTGGCTTAAAATAATCCAAGGCAACAAACCCAACACTTTGGTCACTTGCTCATCTGTCGCTAGTTGTCATTTTCTCATCCACCCTGGTTGCCACTCGCCTTATACTGTTCATCGCCTGCTACTCGCCATCGTTGATACCCCTTGCCCTTGCATCTATCGCATGTAATGTGGCATACCAAATAATGTTTATGACAAAATCTTATACAATGAATTTATTATATTATTGTACTATCACATATTATGCTATATGTTGCACCAAACATTGCCTCAATTTTCAAGGGACCGTAACTTAAGGTTAGGAGACTATTAAGTGTTTCAATCCAAAAGTACTCTATTAGATTTTTAGGGGCCATATAATTTTTTTTCTTTACCTTAACGGTCGTAATCAAAAGCATTTCTTTATAACAATGGTCATCTTCATTTGCCATAACTAGTGCTAAGTAGGAGTTGTTGGCTACCCAGAGAGAGTAAAACGCCACTCTCCACACTCCAATCTCGCACTATGAAATCCATAAGAGGAATGTTATGTTAACGCACAAAAGTAACACACATACACGATGCATAAGGTATTGTGAAAGGCTAATAAAGGAAGCTCTATTATACACACATTATAGAGAAGCCATATAGTGGACTAAGCTATAAAAGAAAATTTCAAAAAACAAGAGAAGTAAAGGACGACATGAAGTCATGAAGGAAGAAAAAAAGGAGAAAAATTCAGAAGCACATTTCAGTCACACTTTCACACTCACAATATAACTATTGATGTTGATGTTGAAGGTCATGTTGATGGCTCAAACGTCAATTATAGAAAGGGCTTTGGATGGAAGATAAGAAATTCAAAAAATGGCCTAATGGGAACTATATTATTTGGTTCTTGCATGCTCACGAGAGGGAAGTTGTGTATCCAAAATACCACCAACATTAAAGACACTCCAAACTTGTGTAGCAAAATGTGATGCAAAAATTATAGCAGGGAAAATAGAAAATGGACTATAGAGCACAAAAATGAGTTGTTCTTGATCACTCTTATGATCTCAATCCTACAAAAGCAAGGAAGTTTCGGATGAATAAGAGCATTAGCATGCATGCAAAGAAAGCAATTCATGTGAATGATGATGCATGAGCAATTCATGCCCAAGCTGTAAGTGGGTAGAATTTGACATTTGGTGAGCAAGATGTCAGAAATTATATTCAGAAGGACAGACGTGCAGCTGTAAGGAAGGAGATGCCAAAGCCTTGCTAAACTATTTCCATAGAATGAAGGAAAAGAACTGTAGTTTTATGTATGACATGGGTCTTGATGATGAGTTCCATGTGAGAAATGTGTTTTAGGCTGATGCTAGAAGTAGGGCTACATATAAATCATTTGGAGATGTTGTGACATTTGACACAACATATCTTACAAATAAGTATGAAATGTGCTGCGGTTGTTGGTGTTAATCACCATGGACAAACATATCTTCTTGAATGTTGTTTACTCTTATCAGAAGATAATGAGTCTTTTGTTTGACTTTTTGAGTGTTGGGTGAGATGAATGTTTGGAAAGCCACGTAGCGCCATTGTGACGGATTAATGTGAAGCCATGCAAAAACCAATTGACATAGTGATGCCAAATACTTGTCATAGATGGTGCTTATGGCATATAATGAGAAAGATCCTTGAGAAGCTTAGCTCTATAAGGCATATAAGAAAATAAAGTTTGCAATGAAGGAAGATGTTTATGAGACATTGATAGAGGAAGAATTTGAGCTGGAAAAAAATGAGTGGCTTAGTGGATTGTACAGGGATCGGCATAGATGGATTCCAATTTTTTTGAGGAAGGATTTCTAGGCAAGGATGTCCACAACATAACAAAGTGAGAGTATACATGCTTTTTGACGGATATGTCAACTCAAAGACAAGTCTATAACAATTTGTCAAATAATATGACAACACTCTCAGAAGAAAAGCAAAAAAGGAATTAGAGGCTAATTTCCAATCAATGAACACAACTATATATTGTTGGTCAAACTCCACCATTGAAAAGCAATTCCAATTGGGAATATACTCATGCAAAGTGTAGTGATGTACAAACTGAATTTGGAGAAAAAATGAACTGTGGTGCATGTCTCAACACTGTGGATGGACTAGTTGCTATGTATAATGTGTTGGAGGAAATTATTGTCAATGACCAACCAAGGGATGCTATGTACAAGGTCAAATTCAATCACGACAATCATGACATAAGCTTTCAGTGCTTGCTATTTGACTTTAAAGGTAAAATTTGTAGGCATTCTCTATGTGTGCTTACACTTGAAAGGGTTAAGGAATTTCAATCTAAATATTTTTAGCAAGATAGAGTAAAAGGATTAAACAGAAGCATTCTTACATAAAGAGTAGTTATGATGTGGTAGAATTGAAGCCAATAATGGAGATATTTGACAAATTGTGCAAGAATCTCTTAGAAGTTGTAGATTTAGATGATGCAACTAATCTCCTTCTTACTACTCTTGATGGGTTTAGATCTGATTTACAGTCTATGCCTTCTTTGGAACACAATTTGAATACAACATCTATCAATGAAGATCTTACAAACAAGTTGGGGGACAATTATCAAAATCAGATGAATGAGATTCAAAGTCCTTTGTGTGTAGCGCGTAAAGATAGACCACCTTTAAAGAGAAATCTGTCAAGTTGAGAAAACTATGCAAAAAAGTAGAAAGAAAGGCACAAAATATGTTCAAAAGGAGCTTATTAAAGTTTGTTTATTCTTTGATGTATAATTTTTAAGTTTGTCAAAATGGCATAACTAGAGGCAAATATTGAACTGAGTCTTCATTATCCTCTATGCATGAATCTATTGACATGGGGGTTGGTTAGGAAGCTGGGAAAAAACTTTTATATACAGTCATCCATTGAGGTTGGATGTATTGGAAAGTTGGATAATAAAAGTGTGATGTTATATTTGCACACTAACTTCATATTGAATTTGTAATAACATTTGAATCTAGGATTTATGGTGCATGTTATGTAATAATGTCTGAGATTTTAATGTTCTATGAGAAATTTCCATTCATTGTCTTTATGTATTGTTAGTAAGTGATATGTTGGTTAATACTTAATAATTGTTAATTTTGATTGTTGTTTCATTTTATTTTTTATCAATAAACAATCTATGGGTGTTTGCCTGCAACAAAATGTTCCAGTTTCTTGTTTATAAAATAATTTTTTAAATACATAATTAACCAATATTCAACCAGACAAATTTGTGTCACTGCTTAATTATCTTCATGATGAAGTAAAACCATGCATTCAAGCCTATGAAAAACAAAATCACTTTTCAATTTTGTTTGTTTATCCTTATCAATGAAACTATTCCATTATGGGTGCACAAGATTCCTCATATACAAATCTACCAAGTAATAGCAATAGACAACTCTACTCCAATGGATGTTGGAGGACCAAATCCTTTAATTGGAGGTTGATGAAAACATAATAGGTGTGAAATATTTTCATAATTCAATAGTTTAGCTTATGGTCTTTTAGAGAATGGATGTATCTTGGTTTTGATAATATGGAAGATATTAGATTTGATTGATTAGGACAATGAAATCTTTATCTTGTGTAAAGGTATGTTGCTTATTAGAATTTATTAATTATGTTGATTCTAGAGTTTCCTTTCATAATAGATTTCATACTAACCTATTTTTCCTATTTATTATTGTACAAGATGACTGTTACTCACTTTATTATACAACATTTATTTTGTATAGAGGTGATTAGGGTACAAATGCACATCATTTTTTTTTTGAGATGTGTTGAACAATGAAGTATTTTAGCAAGAAACCCCTAATACTGATGGTTATGGGAGAAGTTGAAGGAAAAAGATTATTTTTTATTTTTGTATTATTGGAATATAATAAATAATTTGTTTGATGACATATGATTGATAGTAATTATGTACATAGGTGGTAGTATTTTGTCTAAGTCATTGTATACTCCACATGTGTCATCAAATATACTGATGTATTTTATAATGAGCTGATCTTTGTCCATAAGAAGGTCAATATTTTCATTATGAATAAATTAGGCTTTAAATAAGTAAGTATTGATTGAAAATATATTTATATTCAAAATACTACTTCATTTTATGAATTGATAAATTGATACTGAGTACAACATTTAGAATGTGCCCCAAGGCTAATAATCGACTGATAATTTTTCACCAACATGGGTTTCAATCATGGAATCCAACATAAATAATTTATTCTTATGTCAGTCCATAGCATAACACCACCAATGATTGTTCATTACTGTTGGAGCAAATATCTTCAACAACCATACAAATTGCATTATATGAGACTAAACCCAGTATAAAAAAATTGATTAAATAGTGTTAAGATGTGAATACCAAATTGTATCTGCCTGCATTGGCCTTGTAGGAAAGGAAATTATATTCCTTTGGTATACTTTCCCGTGGCTTATGTTGGCCACTCTTGAACTCCTAGAGACCAAGTGTAATCTTATCCTACACTCACTAAAAAAAAACACTATTTAAAGTAAAATATTAACTCAAGTGGGATTTGAACAAAACTTGTATAGGTGGTTGTTATCACCATGAACTAGGTAGGCAAGCAATATCAAGATCTTATTCGTGTCTTTTCCACATCATTTAATATCATACTTGCAAATGACACAATTTGATCAATAATAAGGGAACATAAGTCAATATAAGCTTGAAATAGGGCAAATCTTACAACAAATTAAATAAGCTATGTTTGCAAAGTTATATACTGTATTCATGATCCAATGTCTTAGTCTCATTGTTGCAGTATCTCTATGGTCCAAAAAATGGCTGTTGATATTAACTAACCCCCTACACCACAAATACATAGTAGTTAGTTACATATCAAACCATATGATGCATTGGTTGTACTTTAGTATCTGAATTTCCAAAAAAGGTAAAAGATAATAACCATATTGTTTGTCGATATCAATTTTTCCTCCTGGGTCTTTGGTGCAATAAGCTTACAACTTCTATTTCATTGTTTCTCTTTTCATCCGATAAGTGTTACTTGTTCTAGCATCTTCAACATTGGTAACTGACTCTATGCATGCCTTCATTATTCTTCTCTCAAGCATTTGTTCATGCCCAATTTCTTCATCACTAGCCATGCATCCACCCATCTTCTCTTCATTCTCCTCATCATTTCCTATACAGGATTCATCAATTTTAAAGCTTGGTAGATTTGGCACCAAAGAACTATCATATTTGTAAGCTAGTATAGCATCATCTAGTTTCTTAAACACTTGCAAATACCGCACCACTCAATCTTAAACAATCTATATATATAGATGTAGAGTAAATGTTGTTTACTATTGCAAATGATAGCTTCAGTAAACATAACAATCATAGAAGTAGATAAATAAATAATTAATTAAATACTAACTAAATAGTCTTATACCTCACTTTTGTAAGTATTGTTTAGCCACTTTGTATCAATTAGCTTGGCTCGATCCTTCATGCGATACAATATACCCTATGAAAAAAAAATAAAGTATCAAATAACAATCACTGTGAATTGAACTTACTCACTTGGACCTTCTTATCTTTTTTATTTGCCAAATAAATCAAAACCAAAAGTATTTTGTCTAGACTAATTTGTCTATCTATATTCCCTTATATTTTTCCTTTCATGGCGAATCCTTCTTGCACTCTCTGATCATCCCAATATGCAACCAAGAGACGAACTAATGCTGATCCCATATTTTCAAGTGGTTGCCAATGAAAATACACAATCTCTACAACAACAACTTAATTTACAAGCTCAAGCACCTAGTTTCAACTAATGTATAGGCATAAATCAAATATAGCCAAATATGAAGCTTGTATGTACAAGCTCAAGCACCTAGTTTACACAAATGTATAGATAGATATGAAGCTCATGCATAAGAAGCTTTTGTTTAACTAAGCAAATATGTTCTATTACATACCAAGAGGAAGAACAAGAAACCATCTATGTTCCTAATCTTGTATTGATTGGTCTTGTCTTTGTGATCTAGTCTACGAGCCATTCAAAAATGAATTGACTCTAATTGTACTTAAGCAAATTCTAAACATCAACAATGGCTCCTATTAACCTTAGACTTGGCCTAAGGTTTGATGTGGGTAAAAAAAAACCCAGACAATACATATAAGATGAATCTCGCTTGAGTAGGTCATCATTTGTGCCCTACTTGATCATCCCAAGTAGTTGGGTATCACTGATCTCGAAGAAATCCTTCAAGAGGGATTCTTGCTCTTTAGGAAGAGATGTTGGAATCTTAAGTCCTATTATCGCATCCAAAATATATGAATTGGGATAGTAAAAAATTAACCCTAAACCCTAATAATACAAAAATATATTCTATAATAAAGATTCAGAAAAAGATGACATCTAAAAAAGAGATAGACAAACTAGCCTACATCTTGTCAAATATACTAGGCATTTTTGCTAACTAACTTATGTTAAGTGGGCAAACTGTAGACCATATGGCAATGTGATGTTTGCTTTAGATTCTTCGAAAAGATCATACAAGGTTTCGTAATATGATGAATATTGTTTGGGAAGGTTGTAATATTCAAAATTGACATAAGTTAGGTACATTTGCAACTCTTCATTTTCCAGAAATGTTTTTTACATCATAAATACTACTTCAAGAATGAACAAAACTTTCGATATAGTTTGAATCAAATATGTATAATATAGATATTTGACGTCATCATGGCTAATTTGGATCGGTTCACCCTTTACAACCATGTACATCTTAGTTAGGTCCACAACGTTGACTAGCTCAAAGCACAACTTCCGATTAAGTGGAGCTTTGACATGAAATATCGCATGAACCTCATAGATTTGACAATTTCAATTTGATCTTTTTTTGTTAAACAATTGCATAATAGATGAGTAGGTGAACACCTGATGTTAATTGTAGCCTACATTTCATATGTAATGGCCCAATTTTTACTGCTATGTAAAAATTACCAAAATATTCCTAGGTAATTTTTGCACGTAATTCGAGGCCAAATAATCCTTAATAAATGAATATAATATTCGAGAAACATTATAGGAGACTTGATTAGCAATTCGTGTGAAAGTCGTAAACCCTGATTTTTCTGTACATATAAAATGACCAAAATGCTCTAAGGTAATTTTTACCTAGAAAATCAAAGATAACCAATCTAGATTATCTTTGATGGGTTAGTTTAATACTTGATGGGGATTATATGTGCCTTAGAGGTAAAAATCTCAATTCTCAATTTTTATCGTAAGTAAAATTATCATTTTATCCCTACGATTATTTTTATGAAATTGTGTAATCTATGAATCTATTTTTCACCAAAAAGTTCAAAATAACTATTTCAAGTATAATATAAGAATGTCCAGTAATTACAGGGAGTTTTTATGTGAAATTACCTTTTTACCCCTAGTTGTACTAAATAGATTTACTTGTGTAATTAAGGTAGTATTAAAGCTCTATTTGAACTCAAATTGATTTTATTCATCAACCTTGAGTTTAAATTAATTACCTAAGGTTAAAAAATAATTATAAGGTAATTAGAGCCTAAAATTACCTAAGATAAAATCAAAATTACCTTTCCTTAATTATAAGAGCTCATAAAATTAGGAATGTTTGAGATCAAATGTTAAAATTACGGTTTAAGTAAAATCTTGTACATTTACATTTTCTTATCCTAAGTTTAGAACCTATGTTACAAATTGATTTTAACTCATTTGAAATTAATTTCATTTACTAGTATATGATTTCTCTTTTTACCTTGTCTTGTATTGTCTTAAACACGTAACCTTTTACCATTTTCACTAATCTATCAATTCCTAATCTTTTACCTAAGTAAATACACATCCAATGCATGATTCACCTCTTATAAAACATCACCAATCTGATCATAAAAGGATCAGAAACCAGCGCCCATGATCAGCCCAAATCACCATATTTTATTGCTTTTCCAACATGAAACATATCCAACCTTATCACCATTTCTTTAGCTTTCTTTTTCATTACTTTTGGCTAAGTTTAATCCAAAGAAATCCATCCATATTCAGCCTTATCAGCCATGATTTCTTGCCTTCCATTAACATCATATTTTATACAATTTCAAACCATGATACATGAACACAATTATGACTACACATTATGCTTTCTTTTTCTATGTTTCTTTAATTGAAAAATGAAATTAAAAACCCCATTTTCCACCTATGAAGCCAGCGGCCATACAGCCTCCTTGGCCTATAAATATGAGCTCTTCCATTGCTAAAATCTTCACACAAACATCCATAGGCTTGGTACTTGGTAGTTTTCATGCTCAAAGTTTACTCAAAATTCCCAAATTCTCTCAATACTTCAAGCTTTCTTCTTCCTCCTTATTCACATCCAAGAGACTTCATTCCCAACCTCTAACCAAGCTCTAAACCTCAAGCATACACATTCCAACCACAAATCAATTCCTAAACACATAACCTTTCCATTATCAAACACAAGAACACAACAAAAATTCTTCCACCATTCCATCATCACTTGGCTGAAGCTGTTATCATCATCTAGAGGAGATTTTTCTTCTTTTTACTTCTTAAGATATCAAACTTTAACATTTGAGAACAAGAAACAATATGGTAGGGATTTTATTTCATGTTATTTCCTTGTTCTTTGCTTATAATTCAACTTTTAATAAGCTTGATGATGATACCATGAAATAAGGTTCTTGGAACCATGATAATCAAGGACTCTCAAGCTCACTTTTTTTGTTAAGATTAATTGAGGTTAAAGAGTTTAATTCTCTAAAAGTTTTGAGTTTAACAAAATAATAAATGAACTTGCATCCATATTTATATTTCAAGCTCTTGCATATCATATTTAAATTTCAAGCTTTGCATAATCATATTTAATTTCAAGTCATCACCTTAAATCTTGAAGATAATAATATGAATTTGCATTCTCATATTTAAATTCCAAGTAATACATTTCATGTTAATATTTCAAGTTATCACCTAAACTTTGAAGATCTAAAAATAAACTTGCATCTTCATATTTATATTTCAAGTATTTCATATCATGTTTATATTTCCAAGTTATCATCTTATAATGATGAAGATTAAAAATGGAGTGCATAGCATGTTTATGATTCTTGCTATCACCTAAATCTCTAAAGCTCAAAACTTACCTCTTTAATCTTAATAGGAATTTTTGTTATGGATATATTTACATTGTGTTATTTCTAGCCTCTTGATGTTCTTGGTATTATAGTTAGTTTATTTTGTTTTTAAGGCTTTGATCTTGTCTTTAAATTACTCAATTAACTTTTGTTAGTATTAGAAATTCAAAAATATTAAAGATTGTGCTTTCCTCAAGCTTTTTAATTAAAAGATTTATGTTATTGATCTAAATTAAATCAAATGGTTAGGATATTGATTTAAAAGGTTTAGATGCGTATAAATTACTTATAATTGATATAAAAAATTATTTTTAGCATTTTTAAGATGAACTAGTAACTGAAAAGGATCAAAATTGTGTTTTTATGAAGCTTTTAAAATGCTAATTTTCTAACCACTATTTGGAACTGTTCACCACTATCACTATTGTTTATTGTTGTTCACATACTTGAGGATCACTAATAATTGTCATAAAAATTGTTCTTAGCATTTTAGGAAAGTCTAGTAACTAGAAATGATTAAAATTGTGATTTTATGGAGCCTTAAGAAGACTAATTTTCTGATTCTATTCAAGGGTTATTCAAGGCTGTTCACATTGTTCATACACTTAAGAATTACTTATATTTGATGCAAAATTTGTTTTTGGTATCATAGATGCGTAAAAGGGTAATTACAATTGTTAGATTGAGTCATTTTGCAAAATGTGGAAAGATGTGTTTTGAACTATCAACTATATTATTCCAGCCAAATATTTTTAATTAGAGTAACAAATGATATTGAATGTGTCCATGTGTTCAAAATACCATTTATAATGTTTAGAAAAAGTTTTAGAATTTTATGTTGCTATTAAGTGTTCAAAATGTGTAAGTTTACACTTTTTCCCCTAAAGTGTGTTAAGATTTGGTCTATGACCCTTAAAGGTTTTTGTGATGAGTTTTAAATGGTTCTAGTGGTTATATGTCTCTTGAAAGTATTGGTTAATGTTAAAGATCTTTAGTTTGTAAGAATGTGTAAAAAAAGGGTATTTATGTTTTGACTCGTAACCTTTGAGAAATTGCGATTTGACCCCTTTAGGGCTTAAGTGTAAATATTGATAATTTGATGAGATGAATATGATTGATATCTTGTTAAGGCTATTTTCATATATTGAAATTTATATGGCTTAGATGCATGTTTATGTAATTTGAATTATGACATGTTATGGTTATGTTTGATTCATTGAGAAGCATAAGTTCATGAAATTTATGAGCATGAAATATTGAAATGATGAGTTATTCATGTTTGCATCTCTATATATATCATGCCAAGATTAAAGGTGACATAAAACACATGGAAATGATCCTCTAGACTCCCTGAATTAAAGGTTATGAGAGGTGATCCAAATAGGAAGTGATCCTTTGGACTCCCCGAATTAAAGGTTATGAAAGGTGATCCTAATACCCCCTATCCCGTACCTTAAGAGTCAGGAATTTAACTTATCAAAAGGGATAAGATTACGCTAGTGATAACTAGTAAGGTATGAGCTCATAACCTAGAACTCTTAAGAAATGAGAGAATATAGGGTGGCCCTCAAGGAAAAGAGAATAAGAAGTTTAAGTCACCTATAAGAATGATGATCATGATTTTATGTTCTTTATATCATATGCATTGCTTTATGAATTATATGATATCTGTATATGGTATTAACATGCATTCATGAATAGTATATTGCATTCATGACATTAAGATTCATACTAAAAGATATGGGCCTCGGCTAATGGTATTTAGAACTTAATAAATGAATCTTATATTTGCTCACATTTTCATAAGAAAAGCCGAGGTTACTGAGGACGAGAATGATGACACATTTGTTAGGAGGCGAAAGCTCTACTGAGATTCTTTTATAACTTTCTCATTCCCTCTTCTTTTATTTCCATCTCATCTTTAGAAGTAGATGGTGACTTTTGTGATCTATGTTGATGTACCCGCTTGGGAGATGCATTTCGATCTTGTGAATCGATCATATTACTTTATGGGTCATTGTGCTATTCATATTTATGTCTTTATGGCTCGTCCTTTTGCACATCCTGTTGATAGTGTTCGATTCTCTCCTACAACTCTTTTCATGGATGAGTTTGCCTTCGAACGTGCACACCCACGAACTCCACAGTATCCCCCTCCCCGTCCTAGTGTGTCTGCTGTAAGAAACTTTCCTGAGTACGTACCCCGATTGCTGCCCCACTCTATTGGCTTTTGGTCAGACCCTTCGAAGGATTCGCCTTCTCAGCAGTCTTCCCATAGTTCTGCCCCGATGGATATGGGGGGTGATAACGGTGAAGCTGAGACTGTTACACAACCCATTCGTAGAGGTGCCACCCACCCCATTAAGGAGCCCATGTTCTCTTGACCGGACGTCTAGTTGCATGTGACGAGTCTACCTATTCTAGGCATGCTTAGAGAGAAGAGAGAATTGTGATAGTTTGATTTCTTTCGTGTGCTGTTTTGGTATTTGTATGTAATATTGTGCAACAAGGAACGATTTGATTTTTATATGTATAATTATGAATTTGTGGTATTTATATTATGGTGATGCATTTGATGTATTATCTGTCATTATACTTTCCTTATGCATGCGAACAGTATAACGTTAGATACTTAGTATGCGCGACTTACGTTTTGGTATTTAAGTTCCAAAACAAAAAAAATTATCCATATTTTCACTAAAGTATCTTCAAGAAAATTTGAGTTAAAAACTGAAACAAAAGAGTAATAACTAATAATTAACTTAAATACGTCCTAGGAGTGTTGAGTTAAATATTAGGGTGTTACATCATAAACATTAAAATGAATACATTTAGTCCTATAGCCTCATTATGGAAAAAATAGAATAAAAATAAAATCAATAAAGATTATAGTCAATAAAAATTGCATGTTTACTTGCCTCCACCCTGAACTTATGGGCTCTTTGTTCTCAGCTTTAGAACCAAGCTTCTCATGCTACTCAGTCTTCTTACTCTGACTAAAAGAAAAGCATATAAGTAACACAACGATTGAATTTTAACTTATTTTATTGAATGCATACCTCATTCTGATTGTTGCTACCTTTTTCCTTTATCCAAATGTTCAATAGATGACGAATGAATATCAGTTATGTCTTAACTCTTCCATATACCATAACTTCTGTCATCTATAGAAAATAATCTTGCATGAACAGAATATATTGTACCAATACAAAAGATTATATTTTAGCTATTCTATAACTATTATAGGTTATCCATATTGATCCTTCTCAGCATTCTCAACATGGCTAGGAACAAAGTTAGGATCAGACTTGGATCTTGATGAAACTTCCTTCATATGTCGCTCTATCTTTATTAATTGAAAAGATCTCTAGAGTTAGAATACAAGATGAGTAAAATTCAGTTGCAAAAATTATGTTCGTGTTCTTAACTTTCGGCAACATTAAAAACATAAATAAAAAATTAATCAAACCATGACATACCTTGACGATGCCTTACTGTATTTGCTTTCCTTCGCCCCATTTGATTCACATGTAAATTGATATTATTCCAATTTGTGGAGTGTAATACTCTATGTATGTGTCCTATGGTGTGTGGAATTTGTGAGGCAAAATAACATTTCTCACAATTTACTCACCAACATAGTCCTTCCTACTATACTACACACAATTTTCTTCTCTAGCTTTCAGCAATCAAATTTCAACAAAAATATTCATATTCAAGATACATTTATAAACAACTATACAAAAATCAATTTAACTCAAACAACTGGTCCAACATTTCTAAAAGGTTAAAAAAAATTAGCCAGAAAGTTAAAAGACCTATATTAAGTTAGTTACAAAAATGAGCACCATCACCATCTGTGATGTAAGAGATCAAAACTTTTACAAACCTTTTGCAAAGTGTAACATCCTAGTTTTTAACTTGATACTCTAGAACATATTTAGGTTAATCATTAGTCTGTTACGTCATAGTTTCCTTTTTACTTTAAAATACATAGCGAAAAATGCAGGTAAATTTTTTTTTGAAACGTAAAAGCAAAGTGAGAGCTGCACATATGGCGAATGATGAAACATGAAAGCAATAAAACACAAATCCAAATAAACACCTCATGAGCATCCGATCGTAAAGCATATAGTTGTGCAGCATGATAAAACAACCCACATATATAGATATATAATATGCCCACTCAAAAAGAAGCGGGACTTAGTTTAGTACAACATGAAACAAATACAACTGAAATAGAAATACATGAAAACATGAAAAGAGGAAACACCCACACCCTAGTGCACCTAAAATGGATAACCTTTCTGAACAAAAGAAAGCTATCCTAATCTACGTGTAGTGTGTACACTATCACTCCTCGAGTGCCTCTACTGCTAGTAGTTCAGATAGGGCGGGACATAACCGATCCATGGGCGAAGTACATCCGGAGTGGGCACTCGCTGCGGCTGAACATGAGCTCCTCGATTAGGACACATGGACTGCCTCCATACTAGTCTCGGCTGTGTATCCCTCTCCTCATTACCCTCTACCCTCAACGGGGGAGTAGGGGCAGAGCCCTCGGAGTATGGATGGGTGGGTGGATCCTCTGATGGGCCAATCTTCGAATGTCTCGATCGGGGGACATAGTTGGGAAAATCACGGGCGGCGAACTCAGTGAAGTACGTGCGGAGTACCCTCTCGTTATGCATCCGCGCTCGTTCAAAAACCATGTCGTCGCCATACAGGGAAGTCGGAGAAAATCGATGGCTATGTACAGGGTAAGAAAAGGGGTATCCCAAAAACATAAACACTCGGAGTATGCAGCTTCTTTCAAAATGATACGACCGATGCTCCGGGTCGTAATGCACCTCCCAGGTGGGGGTATCAATGAACAATACGAACGTCGCCATCTGAAGACATGGCGAAAAGAAAAGATAGGGGGAGTGAGAATCTTGCTAGAATCTCAGTAGGGCAACCTCCTATCTAGGTGACATCATCTACGTCCTCAGGAACCTTGAGTTTAGTGTATAAAATAAGTGAGCATGCATCAAGTTCATTTTAAGCTTCAAAACATAGTTAGCCAAAGTCCGTTCATTTTAGAATGATTCTTAATGTCATGGATGCAACATAGTAAAGAATGTATGCATGGTACTACTTAATGCAAGAATATTCATCATAACATCAAGTAACATCATAATAGTGGCATAAAGTGGCGATTGAAATCTCATATGAGAAAACTTTGTGACATAATCATCATACTTTACTTTCTCATGGGGCCACCCTAAAAAGACATTCATTCTGAGGGTGCTCGGCCGAACCGGTGTCACCCAGAACGTGTCACATCTCTATGTTATGAGCTCATATCTAACTAGTCGTCACTAGTTCTTACTTATCCCTTACCGATAAGTGTATCATAAATAAATCCCGACTTTCTAGTACGGGCCAGGGGGCATTTTCTTGAGGGTGTTCGGCCGAACCGGTGTCACCCAAGAATACATCTTGGTACCGATGTCACATGAGTTCTTAGAGGTGCTCGGCCGAACCGGTGTCATCCAAGAACACATCTTAGTACCTCATCTCTTTTAAAGAAAATCTCATAGGTTTTTCAAAACCTTTCTAAGTCCCCAAATTTGTCAGAAATTCGGTAGCATAACAGCAGCACGCTGGATTTCTTCCAAATTTGCTTTATGCCACGTAAACAAATAGAACATGTATATACGTTGACATGATCATTCTCAAATAAAACATACATCCTCATGTAACATAAAAGCTCATTATATCCTTGAACTTACGGCATCTTATGCTTTGACCCTTACGGGCCTTAAACTTGAGATGTAATTATTCTATTGTTCTCTATTAACCCCTTATGCACCTAATGATTCACAACTAATAACTCTTACTAGCATTTAAGTTCATTAGTAAATCTGGGTAGCATCATACTCTGAGGGCAGAATTACATCTTTAAGATTACAGGGTTCTAGAACTTACGTTTTAGACCCTTTCTTGGTTCCGTCTTCACCTAAGGCACTATAAATTAGATCTAAACCAATTATGAGGTATCCTTAAGCCTTTGAACTAATTATAAATCATGTTTACTACATTATAAGGGCACTGCACAGAATCAAGAAATTAAATATTCTAAGAGTTCTAGAATTGCATTTTTACAGTTTTCTAGTTACTAGTTTCTCTACGGGTGATAAAATTCAATCCCACATCAAATGTTACCAAGTTTTTCATAAATAAACAATCCTAATCTGATTATTATCATACTAAAACAGTTTTGGCAGTGTCTAAAAATAAATGGGTCAAAACTATGCTAAAACTCAACTTTATGATTTTTCTGTAAGACTAGTTTCTTTCCTAACATGCATAGAAAGGTTCTCAACTTATTATACATAATTTTAACACATTCCATCATACCAAAACAACATCATTCAGCAGCAAATATACCATGACAGAGACTTCTAAAACAACGAATTCATATATATTCATATCATGCATCAAATTTCATTTTTAACAAGCATGAGTTACTAGTTCTTCTTTGAATCGTTTTAGGACTTCTAAAACTCTTTCACACAACATTTTATCTTATAAAAGAGACTAAGAACAATCATAGGGTAGTAACTAAATTAAAACACTTTTGGAAGAGATTTAGTTTACAAATCTTGTTGGTAATGACCTTATAGAATTCTTAAAACATGGAAAACTTTTGAACATAGATTATTGGCCCTTGCAACTAGATGAAACTCATATTAAGTTCATCATCATCACATAGCCGAAATGTGCATCCATGGGGATGTCTCCATAACCAAACTTTAACTTGAAACAATAAGGGCAAGTCTTTGAGCTCTAGGTTCTTTAAGTGATAACAAAATATAAACATGCTATGCATTCCATTTTATTATTCCTTATAAAGTAAAGTGAGAGCTTCAAAGTAAATATAAAATGCAAAAAATTGAAATTAAATATGCAAGGCTCAAAGTAAATATGCGAATTCAATTCTTTATTTTAGTGCTCTAGGCCCAGCAACAATCAACTTTAAGGCCGAAATAGAAAGGCTTCAAGATTAATTAGGTGATATGCAAGCTCTCATTTTAAATCTTTAAGTTCTTTAAGTGATGACTTGAAATATAAACATGTAATGCAAGGCTTGAAACTTAAACGTGACAATGCAAGTCTGTTTCTTTAATCTTTAGAGTTTAGTGATGACTTAGGAAAGTAAATATGAGATGCAAGAGTTTGAAATATAAATATGAGGTGCTAGAAATATAAATGTGCAAGTTCATTTTTATATCTTTACTAGAGCTCTTACAAGACTTTGAAAGAACTTAAACCTTAACCCAAACTTATCACAATAAGCTAAAGTAAACAAAATATCATCCCTTGAAGCAAAATCATAAATAACATTTTTATTAAAACTATAGCTCTAGAGGTCTCATTGTGATAAATACATAGTCATGATCTAGAAACTCTCATCATCAAGATTCCATGTTGAACCATCAATGATGGCCGAATTTTTAGAGAAAGAAAAAGGAAAATGGGGCCAAAACCATGAGCAAGAAAAAGAACCATTTTGAAACTTTAGAGACCATGATCTTGATGATGTATTAACACCAACATCATGTGTCCTTATCATTGAGTTCATACACTCATTTTAGAACAACATCAAAGTTAAGTTTTCAAGGTAAAAAGGAAAGAAACTAAAAACATCTTTTCCTCAAGAACCAAGATCAAGCTTTAGAGGTTGCTCAAGTGATGAATATCATTATGCAATCCCCATCATCAAGCTCTCATTTCCAAGTTCGTCAAAGGCTCTAGGCCGAAATCAAAATGGGAAGAAAAGGAGAAGTTTTAAAGGATTCAAGAGAAACCATCAAGTACATAACTAAATAAGAACTTTTAATGAAAGAAACATTTAAAATAAAATCCCTACCAAGTGAAATGATGTTGAAGAGGATGAAAAAGATAAAGAAGAAGAACTCTTGATCTTTGAGAGAAAAGAAAAAGATTTGAGTGCTCTAGGAAACTAAACTTAGCAAATGAACTAAAGGTGTTTTAAGTTCACTTAAGTGTGCTATTTATAGAGAAATGAAACAAATGAAAGGTGCAAAGGGGGAAGAGAGGTTTCGGCCAAGGCAAGGCAGCCCATGAGGTCCATGAGGTGAGATGTTGTGATCTTGAGGCATGGTGAGGTATGGTTCAAGGTATGGCTCAAAGCATGGCTCAAAGGTGTGTTTAAAATTTAAAACATGTGATGGAATTTAGGGATGATGTGGTCGAAATGCATCAGCCATTGGGGAGGGATTTCTTCCATTTAATTGTGGTTTAGAGGTGTGTTTAGGTGTGTCATAGATTATGTTTAAGATTAGAAATTTGTAGGAAAGTGTTTAAGTGAGGTAATGGTTAATTAGAGGCTTGTAAGACTAGGTTTAGGAGGTGGTCTTGCTAAATTAGTGGAGTCAAACTCCATTAATAAGGAATCCAATGCCAACACAATTCCTTGATTTAGGGAAATTGGAGAGAGAAAACACTATTCAAGATTCGAAGACTAGGAATCTTGAGTTTTCAAAAGGGATTTAGGTTTAATCTAAGCAATCTTAGGTTCTAATTAATTTTAATAACTTATTTTGACTCTAGATTAATTATAAAAAATAATTAATCTTTGATTAGAGCCTAATATTGCTTAGATTTGCTTAATTACGTCATTAAGCTCAAACGGCACTATTCCACGGGTAAAATCGTAATTTTGGACAAAAACTCCATGGGACCGCCAGGATTTAAACAGACACTTTTAAATACTTGAAAACATCATTTTAAACCTTCGGGGAAAGTTTCGGGTTCGAACGACACTTTTACCCGCGTAAAAACGCTGTAGGGGTATTTTGGTCATTTTGACCCGAAACCGTAGAAAATAGGTTTTTCGCTTCCGAAAACACTCAAGGATCATCCAGTCCCCTTCGAACATTGAGCTGAACTTTCGATGACTGTCGTTCCGGCTATTCTCGATTTTCGGTCTGGAAATTACCTCAGGGGCATTCTGGTCATTTCCCTCAGACAGAAAAATCGGGGCGTTACACAAAGTTGTACATGATACCATTTGTTCTTGTTCTATTTTCTCCATATTGGCTACAACTTTGCTTATATCCAGTTTCATCTCGTGTTTTTTGTTCAAAAGTGGTTATTTTCTTTTATCATTGGCTTATCATAAACAAAAAGATTTTCATTCACATCAAACAACCCATCACAAAAGGTGCAACCTCTAATTGCAAGCATATAGTGAAAATGGGTTTGGTGCAATTATTGATGTGTGTTTATCTACATGTGAATATGCTATCACTGGAGCCATTCTCATATGAAGTTTCTCTAAATTTCAGCATCTACTATTTCTTCTTTGCACTCTTAATTAATAAAATAGTTAACATAAAAGGAACTTAAGCATTTTTAATCACATCAAACACGAGTTTCCTACTAAATGGTTAGCAGATTATTAAAAGTGGCAAACTAAAGTAAGGACACCACTGTGTTCCTTTTAAGCATAAAAGGATTCATTGTGTATGAAGAAACAATTGGTTTTCATAATTCATGGCAATCGAATCATTCCTTCTTTGCTTCATAAATGTCTTAAATGATAGTCAATTCATTAACTCATTGCCCCCCCCCTCCGAATCTTCTTTTATGGTCTATGGTTCAACCATGTTCTAAAGGTCACTTTTTCTTACTTCTTGCATGAATTGTTGTGCAGACATTACTTTTTTAGTATGGCTATAGGACTACATGCTAGCTAGATATTAGGACAATACGTTTTGTACTACTATTATCTTACTAGTACAAATAGGAATAGAGACTCATGTTGGACACATAAGTCAGAAATATGTCTTCACCTAGTTTTGTGTTATGGTATCATTGTTACACTTCTATGACTTCCCCCCCTTATGAGCCAAAATCTATCTTCTTACCTCGAGAAAGACTCTTGCTGGTTTCTATTTTAAGGAATGTTATTTTCACGCACAATTTTGACTCATTCTATCAACACGCATATGGAAGTCACTATATACAGAGACAAAAGCGACAAATTCATTGTATGGCATATTGTATACAAGTGAAAACTAATAACATAAAATAAAGAAATCACTTTTAACTTGAAAAGAGAAAGCATGAGCCCCGTTTCATACCTTTCCTAAAATTACCTCTCATCTGAAACTCACTCCTACTCTCATCTCATCTCAATGCTTGCTTTCACTCTTAGCATTGTCTCAAACTCTCACTCTTACCATTTTTTTTATAAGTATTGAGACTTGGGAAAGGTTTATGTGTATAACTTATTTAACACTTCCAAGAATATTGTTTTCACATAACCTAGCATTGAGAAGTTATTGGCATCACAATAATACCATCAAATTAAAATCAACTATCAAACCCTTAAGATGAAAAATTATCAAAATAGCACAATAACTACCAATCAATTAAAATCTCAAACCCTTACATTCCAAAGACTCAAACACTTGCCATTGAAGCAAAAAGTAGGGAAAATATGACAAACTTTAGCTTGCAGAGACTTCTGATGGGAATTGACGAACACTGAAACAATGAGCTGAGTGGAGGCAGAGGAGTTGTCATGACATGCACAGTTGTGGGTGACCAACTTCTGACACGACGGAAGGAGCTATGATGGTGATGGGCGACGCCATTAAGGTTTGTTGACTGGCAGAAGAGGCTGAGGATCTATCATGGACTCGTGGTGGCTACATTAGTGTCTTAAGAATGTTATCGTTGTTGCTAAGAATGGTGGATGACGTTATTGGTGCACTGTGGCCAACGCAGATAAGGTGAGAGAAGAAGGACGATGAGTGATGTTGATAAAGTTAGGCAAGAGGGTGTGGTGCTGCGTCGTAGTCAACCATGCTAGGGTGAAAAAAGAATACCGATGCATAAAGAGTTGGGGGAGAGAGTTTGCAGGGTTCGACCAAAAGAAATAGTGGTGGTGCGGCGTGGCCGGCTCAGTTAGGGTGAAAGAAAAAGACTGATAAGTGAGGTTGATCGAGTTGGGGGAGAGAGTTTGTAGTGTTTGAGGGAAGTAGGAGAGAATGATAGACTTTGGGATGTTTAGGGGGGTGGGGTGGGGGGGGGGGACATCTAGTTTCTCTTTTTATTTTCCTCATTTTTTTCTTGCTTCAGCTTACCGTATTCACTTCAACATGTGTATGCATACTAACCATCACCCTTTCCATATCATGTGCGTTGCATATGTGCCTCACTTTTGTGCATTAGCATAACATTCCTTAATCCATAAATTGTTGGTTCAGAATAACTTCATAGCACAAAAAACCATTAATCGACCAATGAGTTAAGTAACATTATTGATAATAAAGAAGGAGTACCACTTCATTTTGTCTATTGTCACTCTCACTATTATTAATTTTTATTTAGATTCACTAAAATATCCCTCTTCTACTATTAATTTAGCTATTTCACAATATAAAAATTTGTTGTTATTCATTTTATTTATTATTTTATAAAAAATACTCAACATTATATTATTCAAATAAATTTTATAAAAAATTTAAATAATTTAATAAATGGTAGACATGGTGTGCGCTTTTATAGATTTGAATAATAAGCCAGCAATCAGTCATGCCATAGGTGTTGTTGGAAAGTAAACTGTTCCTAAATCTATTTTTTCGTTCACCTTAACTAAATCACTAGCTAGTAAGTACCATTCAATAGCTTTCTTATGGTGTACTGCACGTTGACGTTTGGAAAAAATATGACACGTAGAATTTGCATTTGCATCTATTATTTTTTATTAACAAAATTTAGTTGGAGAGAAAAGTAATTCTAATTCAGAATTAGGGTGAATTTTTAGGTTGATTGAATATTTATGAAAGTATCTATAATTAAAATATCATAACAAAATTACTCTTAAGTTTATATATATCTGTATGATAAACATACACATTTATAAAAAGAAATAGAAATTGAACTTATTCATTATCCTACATGAGTAAAAGATAAAATTAGTGAATCAACTTATATATAATATAAAATAAATTTTACATTGAAAAAAATCGAAGCAGTTTTACTAATTATATAAACATCAAATTGAAGGAACAAGTTACAACAAAATGGAAAAAGATAACTACTGAAAATTACCACTTAGGCATTAAGCGAAATAAAACTTAAAAAATGAGATAAAATATCAAATATAATTAAGTCTTTAATATTTATTTAATTATGTCAACACCAGATGTTAAAGGATTTTATGTGCATACTGCAGTGTCTATTACATTTTTCAATTACGTTGGTTTTTCATTTAATTGAGTTTACGTTGTTTGTATATTACAATTTGTTAATATGTCTTAAATGTTATTAAATTTTAATCAATATTTTTTTAAGAGATAGTCATTATTATAATATTTAGATAATTATTGTATCAAAAAATTTTAAATAAATAAATTAATATTTAGATTTAAATAATTATATTAAGGAAATTAATTATTAATACTTTCAATTGAAGGGATATTTTAGAGAAATCAATTAAAAACCATTAAACAGTAAGAGTAACTATAGATATTTGGGAATGATATAAAGATAAGGAGTAATGATTATATAGCATAAATACTAAAATTATATATATATATATATATATATATTGAAAAAAATGGTCGATAGGAATACTTATTTGTTTATCTCAAATCCTTTTCATACATATCTCATAATCGAAAACACTGTTATTTTTTTCAAAAAAGAAAGGGAAAATAAAACTTAAACAACGTCCACATCTCAGTTTCAAGCCATTGCTTGGGGAAAACTGACAACAGTACTCTGTCCCAGCCACCCATCCCATTGAAGCATTTATCTTACAAGAAGACAAACGGCGTGTGCCTAAGATAATTTTGACAACAGTACCTCTCTCCCAACGACCCATTCCATCTCTTAGTTAGACGCACATAATTTTGCTTGTGAAACAACAAATCCCAACCCCGCCAAAGCTTTTACATGATTAACACGCTAATTTGGCAGCAAGAGAAGCTAATCTGAGATCTGACTAGTACAACATATATTGTTCTCTATCTTTACTCTGCAGAAACAAAAACAGTGACACAAATTCCAAACATACAACAGAAAAAATCTCTCCAAAAGATGAAAAAATAATAATGAATATTAAAATAAAAACTAAATCATACAAATTACAAAATAATTAATAGAAACATGATGCATACAAGCTCAAAGGCTCATAAGTGCAAACTCTAGGCGTGCAACAAACAAAGATAGTGTGATGCACAGGCATAAAGAAAGTGAAAGAAAAGAACCAAATAGTCCAATAATCTAATATATTCATCTCTCAGCAGTAATTTGTGCAACTCCTGAATGCAAAGTTTAGCGTTTAATAGTCAGAAACAAAAGATAAGTCCTAATCAAAGATAACCAAGTGCACTAAGTCCCAATCAACAAAGTATTAAAAGCCATAAATCTCAGACAAATCTCTGTCCTTTGGATGTACCACACACTCACCAAACATGTCCTTCAGTTTCTCATGTCGAACCATCATATCAAGAACTTCATCCTCAATAACAGCAGCAGGACTCTTTGGTTCATCATCTTCGGTATTTCTAGCTGAGAAAACCAGTTCAGATAACCGGTCCTTTTTGGCCTGCTTACGATACTTTTCATATTCACTGGTTCCATGTGTAACAAGATGATATGTGTACACAACCTTTTTTTGGCCAAGCCGATATGCTCGGCTAATCGCTTGCCTTTCCACCGAAGGATTCCAAACAACATCCAGCAGCACAACCCTTGAAGCTCCAACCAAGTTAATTCCCTCAGAACATGCTTTTGTTGATGCAAGCAATATCTTTGCTTGGCTGTTTGCATCATTGAAGCCATGAATCATGAGCTGCCTTTGCTTTTTGTCAAGTTTGCCACTCATATACAACAGTTCCTTACCCTCAGCCCAACTAAGAACTTTTCTCAGCTGCTCTTTGATTAAACATAAAGGATCAATGAACTGGCTGAAGACAAGCACTTTCTCATTGACTGCCTCACACAGCCGCGCGAACTCCACTAGGAATCTGGTTTTGACGCCAACATACGGATTCAATCTATCGCGTTCCAAGTGATCCCTGTCGACAACAGATTCTTCTTTTTCTGATAGAGAGCAGCAGAGGAAAAGGGACGGGTGGGCAGAGACCAGAGCCAACTTGTGGTCAAACTTCAATGTGTTTTGGGAACAATCAATGCCCTCTAGAAGTGCTTTCTGCATGTTGTCTGGGATCAAGGTCACCACGCAATCTCTCAAACCAAGAAGATTCTTTTGAAGGATGCTGCCTTTGTGAACATGAACAAATGGATCCATCAGCAGTTTCAACTGGCCTATTTTATCATCGGCAGGCATTCCAGTTGTTTTGCCGGAAGAAACTGGTTCCCAAGTCAGACCTCCAGATGCTTTCTTTTCTTGCAACAGTCTACTCTGGCAGAATTTTTTCAGTTCATGTGGTATCATGTCAGGAAACGATGGCTTGACTAAGCACAGTGTATTGTAGAGTTCCAGGAAATTGTTTTGGAAAGGAGTCCCTGAGAGGATGATTCGCTTTTGCGTTTGAATTTCCGACAGAACCTTCCAAATCAGACTGCGCTGATTTCGTGGCGTGTGGCCTTCATCTAGAACTAACAAGCCAGGAATTTCACGCAGAATCTTTCCCATCACTCCTATTGCAGTTTTTTCCTTCTTAGTTTCATGTCTCTTCTCTTTTCCCTCGTTCCTGTTTTTCTTCCGAGCTCCCTTCTTGGCTTTTGAATCGTCCCTAGCAGTCTTCTCGTACAAATTGTAGCTGATTCCAAGAATACTTTTCTCCTTTAACCATGAATACAGCTTCACCATACGTATGTCCTCCTTGTTCTTGTTTGGATTTGGAGACCAGTCAACTTTGTTCAAGGCATCTCGTTGTTCTTTTCCAGATAATTCAGGGCTGTTCAGATTATGGAATGGAATTCCTATGTCCCACTTTTTGAATTCGTCCTCCCAGTTAAGGAGCAAGCTAGCAGGGGCAATAATGACAGGATGGCATTTTGGAAATACTTCCAAATATGTCTGAAGAAACACTATAGTCAATCTTGTCTTTCCGGTTCCAGGAGCATGAGAAATGATGCATCCGCCTGGGCTTGAAGGATCAGCACTCTTCAATGTAACAAGGTCAGTGGTTCCAGCCAAATTTGTCCAAAGAAACTCAAAACCTTCTTGCTGATGAGCATATAGGTTTTGTTTGACATCAGGAATTAGGTCCCAAACTGTGCCTTCATCATGAGGGCAAGCAGCCTCCGAGCCACCATCAGATGCATCAAACTGAGCCTCATCAATGGGTGAGACATCTACTCCATCAGATGACTCCCTCCTTCTTGATCCTGCATTTGGACGTTCCTCCACCTGTATTATGTACAACAGAAGAGCATGCAAAAACAAGGACACGTATGTCACTCCTTCCAATAAATGAATTCCATTAAACATGCTCAATCCCATCATCAGAGCAAAGCAACATTAATTAGCAAAACTAATTTAAGCTCTAAGGCTCAAAAGGCAGCCCCCTGCTGTTTTACTTTTTACATAACCTGAGACATAGATAAGATGTATTAAGCAACAGTACTTGAATATAGTGAGCATCATAGTTCGACAGATAATAGTCCACATCAGCCTTGATGCCATAGTTCAATAGATGAAAGTCTCCTAGGCATTCAGAAATTAAGGAAACAGTTTTTTATCAGCTTTTCATAAAACGGTGCTTACAAAGGGTGGCATGATATCTTTTATATCCGTGACAAGCCAACCGCACGCTATGCAATGTATCCCGATCTGCTCATCAAGACAAATATTATGCTTACAACCGGTGGCTGGACTCTCTCTGTTCTGTCCTGCTTCAGTTGTCCCTGCACTGCCAACCTGCAGATCATAGCATACTCAATTGGTGATCTTATATATCACTAATATCAAGCCAAAAAGAAGCTTAAGCCTACGATAAGTTTAAATTTAAAGCCCAAATGGTTATTGACCGCAGTGTTGTAACTTGTCTTCATCAGGAAATAGCTAATTATTCCCCTAGAAATAACAATCAACTGTTAAACATTCATTCATTCACCAAGAATTCTGAACAGAAAGCAATCTTTCAAAACAATACAGTACCAGCCTACCACTAGTGCACATAAAAACACAAAACCCGAAGTCAAATGTTCTTGAAAACTAATAATTGGAACTGAAATTATTTTTTCTTCCGTCATTCAACATGTAAAAGGAGACTTACCAAAGAATCGACTTCCAGTAATCTGAGACACATATACATTTCTTCCCATATCATGTCCAGCTCCTTCTCAGATTCAGTTTTTTCAACGGGTGCATCCATCTTAACCCCACAAGTAAATTTCGATGGAAGTGCCTCTACACAAGATGGAGACCGACTGTCTAGCTGATGAACATCATCATCCTTTTCTTCAAATCTGCTTGAACCATCTCTAATGGGACTGCGCTTGCCCCCGAAGCATTCAGCAAGGAGTTCAATTAAATGCACGTCCTTTGGCCTAGATGGATTCTGCTGGGCATTATGCTCCCAATCTCTACAACCAGTTTTGCTATCCACCCGTGCCTTCCTCGCATGAGTCCTGCTGTTAACCCAACCCTTATGCTTCATGGTGGCCTCCCTTTCTTTTTCACTCTCCTTGTTCTCAACTCTTTCATTCTCATTTTCCATCCTTTCAAAAATCTTTGGCGAACCCCTTTTTTCCGTCTCTAATGACTCACCTTGACGACCTCTCCAGCTACTTTGCTTCTCCTTATCCTTTTCCACTTCACCTTTAAAAGCTTTAGAGCGACAAAAACGATCACGGGTATTACCGAAGACTTCGACATCAGCAACACCATTTTCGTCTGTTCTTTCTACTCTCTCTACAGCCGATTTCTTTGCTACTTTCTTTCCTCTTACTCCATTCAGCTTGGTAGAACAACCCTTCGTCTGGCGTTCTCTAGAGCCAGAGATGACACTAGCACAATCTGCATACCTCCAAATCTCTTGATCTTGCTCGCCACATTCATCATTCTGTGCTGAAGATGGAGTGTCTTCAAGCTCCTCCTCCACCCCGCGATTATCTTTCTTTTTTGAAGATGTCGTGCTCTCACCATTCTTGTTGCATATTGCAGAACTTTCAGTCTCGACATTCCTCTCCTGATCCACAGCTGAAGAAGTTCCCTCGTCAAAAACTGAACTTTTCTCTGCCCGAGGCCCACTGCTTTGCTTCTTCTTCTTGTACTTATTATTTCTGATCCTTTCCCTTTCCTCCTTCTCATCCTCATCATCATAAGAGGAAGAATTATCTCCACCGCTGGAGCCTTCACTTACACAGAAATCCTCGTCGCTCGACTCACCATAATCCCTCGTCTCACTGGAAGAACTACAATAAAATTCAGAATCAGTTTCATTATCTTCGCTTTCTTCCTCGCTCTCACTATCTCCGTCTAAATCAATCGTGATGGGGTTTTCACGCACCAAACCGCGTTCACCATCGCCAGAGCTCTCAGCTTTCTCAGTAACCACATAACTCCCTCTAACCTGTTCATCCTTTTCTCCCATATCATCATCAACGGCATCCTCAGAACGCTCCATCCCCTCTTTAGGACCATTATCGGTATCATTATCATCACTGTCAACAATTTCAATCACCTCTTTAGGTGGAGGCGCCACAAACGATTCCCTCCTCTGCTCAACAGATTCCCTTTCATCCAAGGACTCTCCCAAACACACAACATCATCATTGGCGGCTTCCCTTTTGGCCTTCAAACCCACCTTGGACTTAGATGATAAAGATGAAGCTCCAGCAGCAGAAGCAGGAGCAGTAGCTTCACCACCCGAAACACGTTCGGCTTTTTCACCTTTGCCCACCTTCTCTCCCAAGAACACCGCATCAGGCTCATCTGCCTGCATTCTCCAGCGCCTCCTCTTCCGGCCCGTCTTTCCCTGGCTGGAATCACCGGATGATCCACCATAAAGGAGACTCAGCAAGTGAGCTTCTCTCTTCCTGCGGGTTCTACTAGCAATACCAGCGTTGGGATCCATGCCTAAAAGAAGAGGAAAAAAAAAATGCAACCTTTCTTTTTTTCTTTATTGGAAATTTTGCGCCACGTGATCCCTACAGCACAAGAAAGAACGAACCGAGAGAGGAGGATAAGCGGAATGTGAAGAGAGGACCTGGAAAGAGAACACAATGAGTTACAATGTGAAAAGAAAATAAAAGAAAACGGAAACATAGGAGGGGTGGGAGTGTGAAAAAATGATACGGCAGAAAGAAGTAACAAAGAGAAAGAAGAAGGGAGACAGAAAGCAGAGGTTGCAGTTTATAAATAGGTACATCAGGCGCCAAAAAGGAAAGCGAATCAACTTCTGAACACTCCAAATATGTCCACTCAGAGTGAAGTAAAATACAAACGAGTCAGCTCAAACAAAACGAAGTCTCGCAGTTCAAGGCTTCTTTCCCACGAAACTAAAAAGATCCTATTCAAAAATGCAAACCATTTTTATATTCCTATTTATGTAATCATTGCGATAATACTTGAATATGTTTAATTTTCATTATAATTATCTTAAAAGTTTTATAGAAGATAAATTTTGATTAGATATATGTGTAAAGTATTATGTAATGAAAATATCTGAAAATAGATAATATATTTTTATTTTGTTTTCCCTTTTAACAGATTTCATATACTTTTAAGAAAATGCATGCTGGGCAATAAAAAAGTTTTGTCAAAATTTTGTACTCAATATGTAATAATTTTTAACCCTTAATGGATAGAAAAATTATCAAAGAGAAATAAAGGAAAAGGGAAGGATGGGTTTTAAATGGTTTCAACTAACTTTATTTATGAGTTTAAAATTGACAAGGAAAAGAAAATGAAAGGCTTATAATGTATTCTTCCAATTTTATCATTTATTAAATTAATTTAGTATAGTTAATATGCCTTATATTAATTGATATAAATGATATTTTGATATTTTAATAGGGATAATATAGTGAATTAAATAATAATCGATTCAAAATTCCTAGAATTAGAAGAATTATAAAATAGAGATTTTGAAGGGTTTTAAGACGTTAGTAAAAATCCTTAAACATCTTCCCATCCTAAAAACAAAACTCACAAATTTTTTTAAATTCCTATAAATATTTTCCTTCCCTCCATTTTTATTCTAAATCAAACTCATAGACACACCCTAAATGAATTAATGAGTTATATTATTTTATTTTTTAATAATTATCATAATTTCTATTAAAGGTTATATATATTTTTCCAAAATGCTTAGTACTACTCGTATATATTTTTCTAAGATTGTGATTCCCATTATATCATATAGCATGTTAGAGTTAAGAGGCGTATACTAGATTCCATGTGAATTTCCACCTATGAAAGATAATTCTTTCCAATTTTTGTTATGTAGTGAGCTATCAAATTTCATGTGGAATTCCACCCATGACTTTTTTTTTTTTGCACAATTTGATCATTTATTTTAGGATTATTATTATTTTTAGATTTTTCTGAAAAAAGTAATAACAAATAGCATTAAGCCATTAAGAAATAACAATCAATACATGTTTATTAATAACTTTCTTTAGAAAAATAATAATTTTAATAGAGTTAGGACCGTTCTAATCTAAAATATGTCGATAGGAAGAGACAAAAAATAAACGGAGAGTATTCAAATGTTAATTAGAGAACTGTCATATAATTTTACCAAACTATACTCAATGAATCATAGCGAAGAGTGAAAACTATAATTAATCAATAAGATGAATTTTAAATTCCTAAACAATTCCTTGGTAATATTTCTTATTGAGGTTTTAAGTTTTTTCTTAGCTTATTCACCTAAATTTTCTTTCTAGTTGCAAAGTAAATTCATATTACGTTGGTTTTTTTTTTTTTACCTCTTTTTGGGGGGTACAAGAGCTAAAGAAAAGAGAAGCAAAACTAGCAATCTCCATAGCATTAACCATGTGAAACTTCAGAACTTCATAGAGAAAACTTGAGAAGAAGGAATTCATTCAATAACATGAAGAGTTGGCTACAGAATGAATAATGGAATTGCTGGGACGTTGATCATCTAATTGCTATTTTCTACATGCTGGCTAACTAACTAAAACGAAAAATAACAGAATGGTTAGCTCAAGTTGGTGACTCTATAATGGATGGTAAGATCCTCCCCAACACACACACACACACACACACACACACACACAAGCTGGCCTGTATAAATCTAAAAGGCCAAGCTTGGAAAGCATAGTATTGAAGGGACCTAAATGTCAGTTGTTTGAACCTTAGTGTTGATGGACAATAAGTGAATGAGTCCTGCTAGAATTTGTTAGCTTCAAAACGCCTCAAAAAGCTTCAGTGCTAAACATTTTGAGTGATAACAAAACTAATTTCGTGAAAATATTTTGAAGACGGACTAATATTTTACTTTAGTTACTTAGTACACCAAACAGGTCTATTCACGTTTACATACTCAGTTCTAAAATGAGATTATTTTTCACAATGACATATGCAAATATGTCTAATCTCATATAAAGAGATTTGGAACTCAATGAAAGTGAAAAATAAATCTTGAAATGAATGGTTCTATGCTAAACATATGAAAGAAAATTCACAAGAACAAGAAACCAAGGCTCAGATCTTTAAAAAGTAACACGTGACTTCAGAAAGTGCAATTTAAGTGAAGATTTCAATCTAACTCTGAAGCAAGTGTGTCTACTATCTTCAATCATCATGATCGTAATTATATCATTTACAATAAGCTCTGATTGAAGCGTAGAAGATCAAAGAGAAGTCTAGAATTTGATATAGCACTTCAAAAAGCACGTTTCATTGTAAATAGTGCATATAGGAATATAAGGAAAATTTAAAATTCAAATTTAAAGTCAAACTAAGTCAATGACTGATGTGACATCTCTCCTGTCAACTTGATCAACTGCCTCATCTTGTAGAAGGAAAAGTTTAGAAACTTCATTTAGAAAGTAAAATGTGTGGTCTTAACCACTAACCAAAATGTGGTCTCAATTACTAAGCTACTTGAGCTTTTATATGTAAATCTTTTTGGACCAACCAAGACTGTAGGTCTTGCTGGAAAAGATATTGCCTTGTCATAATGAATGATTTCCCTAGATTTACATGGGTTATCTTCCTAGCTTCTAAGGATGAGGTGGTTGAAAGATTCAAAAGTTTTTTCAAAATGTGCTTGTATTGAAAAAGATTCTCAAATTAACTCTATAAGAACATATCATGGAGGAGAATTTGAAAATTATGTTTGTGAAGAGTTTTGTGAAACATGACATCTCTCATGAGTTCTCTACACCTAGAACTCTCCAACAAAATAGGGTTGTTAAAAGAAAGAATAGGAGCTTGCAAGAGATGGCAAGAACCATGCTTTTGAAAAGTGGTTTATCAAAAGGATTTTGGGCAGAGGCTATAAATACCTTGTGCTATATTTAAAACAAAATCTTTCTAAGGCCAATACTCAAGAAAACTCCTTATGAGCTATGGAAGGGCAAAAAGCTCAACATATCTTATTTACACAATATTTGGCTCATCTTGTTTTATTCTTAACACCAAGGACAATCTCGCAAAGTTTGATCCAAAATTTGATGGAATTTCCTAGGATACTATTCAGTCTCAAAAGCTTAGAAGGTATACAACAAGAGAACATTATGTATTGAAAAGGCTATCTACATAAAATTCAAAGAGCTCAAGAAGGACTTTGCTGATGATTTGGAAAAGCTGGAGGAGAACCTTGAGAAGTTGAACCTCAATGAACCATCTAAAAGCAAGCCAATGAAAGCACAATATTCAGAATGCTTACTCAGAATTCCAAAGCCCTCAGAAAGTGACATCTTTGAGCATGATGAAGAACAATATAAAGATGAAAGAGAAGCTGAAGAACATTAAGGTTACAAAAACTGTAGAAAAGTGTCTAATTCAAAAGCAATTTCTCAGAATAAAGTTCTAAGGGATATTTCCAAGGGTGTAAGAATTAGATTCTCCCTCAGAAATATGTCCTACTATGCTTTCATTTCCACCATTGAGCTTGATAGTATCGAAGATGCTTTGAATGATCAAAGTTAGGTGGATGCTATACAAGAGGAGCTGGACTAGTTTGAGAGAAGCAAAATCTGGATGCTCATGGAGAAACCCAAAGGAAAAATCATCACTGGAATCAAATGGGTGTTTAGAAATAAGCTTGAAAGGTTGTCAGAAACAAAGCAAGGTTAGTTGCACAAGATTATAATCAACAAAAGAGAATTGATTATGATGAAACATTTGCACTGGTAGCTAGGCTTGAAGCCATAAGAATGCTATTTACTTTCGTTGCCTTCAAGAGATTCACTCTTTACCAAATGGATGTTAAGTCTACTTTCCTAAATGGATTCATCTCTGATGAAGTTTATGTGAAGCAACCTCCTAGTTTTGAGAATGAAAACTTTCCTAACTATGTCTTCAAGTTAACAAAGAAACTTAATGGTTTGAAACAAGCTCCCCGAGCTTAGTATGAAAACCTAAGTACCTTTTTACTGAAGAATGAGTTCAAGAGAAGTAAATTTGATACAACTCTATTTACTTTTGAGCAAAATAATCACTTTCTGATAGTTTAAATATATGTTGATGACATTATATTTGACGCCACTAATCATTTTCTTTGTGAAAAGTTTTCAAAATTAATGCAAAGTGAATTTGAGATGAGCATGATAGGTGAACTCAAGTTTTTCCTTGGACTTTAAATAAAATAATAAAAAGGAAAGAACTTTGATCTGTCAAGAAAAGTATACAAAGGAGCTTTTGAAAATGTTTAATATAGATCAAGTCAAACCCATGAGTACCCCCAAGGATCTATCTCAAGTCATCGATATTGATGAGAATGGTGAAAAGGTATCAGAAAGTAATGATAGAGGAATGATTGGTTCACTTCTGTATTTTATAGCAAGTAGGCCAGACATTCAATTAAGTATGAGAATTTGTGCTAGATTTAATCCAACCTAAAGCAATCACACTTAAATGCTGTTAAAAGAATTTTAAGATATTTATCTGATACTACTAATTTTGGTTTACGATATGAGAAAGGTACATCTTTTGAGATTCTAGGCTACTGTCATGCTGACTTTGCTGGAGATAGAGTAGAGAAGAAAAGTAACAGAGGATGCTAGAAAGAAGCAAAAAACTATTGCTTTCTCTATAGTTGAAACTGAATATGTAGCTACTGCACCCAAATATTGTGGATAAGAAATCAACTTGAAGATTATCACCTGAGGTATTCCAAAATCCCTTTCTTGTATGATAATATAAGTGTTATTAATCTTGCTAAGAATCCTATTCAGCACTCTAGATCCAAGCATATTGATGTTAAATGTCATTTCATTAGAGATCATATTCAAAAAAGGGATGTTGAGTTTATGTTTGTGAATGCTGAAGATCAAGTATCTCATATATTCATAAAACCATTAGCTGAAGATCCTTTTTGCTACTTGAAAATGCTTTTGAATCTTAAAAGTTTTTAAAACATGCATAGGTATTCAAAGACATCTATGGACACTTCTTTCATGGCTTTGAACTGAAGCCCCAAATGAAGATATCAGTTTGCAAGAATAGTGGATCAATTTGCAAGAACAACGTATAAGTTTGCAAGACCAGTGAATCAGTTTGTTCAATAAAAAAGTCAGTTTGCAAGCTTAGAAAGAAGATCAGATTTAGAAAATGGGTTATATGGTCTCATGGGGTTCAAAATCTAAAGATAGATTAGTTGTGAGGAAGTAGTATTATCTCATTGGTGTAGAAAGTTGACAAGGTTCAGAAAGTAGTTTCATGTTACAGAAACCACTTATTCTAGATGAGTGAAAAGGGTAGGGCAATTCTCATTATTTTTGAGTTTCTCTCTCCTACATTGCCTCATCTTCAAACTGTATGTCCCATCACTTAAATAACTCCCCACTCCTCACATATCACACCTTACTCTTTCATCTTCAACCTCAAACACTTTCACCCAAAACCATTTCACATTCTCAAACGTCTCTCTCTTCTTTGCAATCCTTATCGTCTCTTCAAACCTTTAACTTTTTTCTCTTAATCTTGACACTCTCAACCTACAATGGCTGAAGGCAAACTTTTCAATAGGAGCAGTGCTCATATAGGAACACTCCTAATGTACCAAGAACCTCTTTTACAGCAGCACTATGTTAATAATATCTCTCAAAGGAGAGTGGCTCTTGGAACAAGATTAAGTAGAGAACTAATAACCCAGGTTTTTGTTTTAATAGAGGTTCTTTCTTTTCAAGGTTGGGAAGGGTTCTTAGATATCTCAGATCGAGTTTTTACTAGAATGGTGATTGCTTTTTACTCCCAGTTGGAGCTGAAGTCAGAATCTATGTTGAAGACCTTTATTAGGGGTCTCAACATGGAGATAGGAATAGATAACATCTCTAACATCATCTAAGCACTTGCTACTAGAATCAGATGCTTATCTCAAGGTGATTAGTTTACGTCTCTTAGAGTCTTTACTAAGGAGGTCTCCAGATATCTCACTGACTTTCCTAGATACGAACCTAGTGAGATCACAACTGCTTTGCTAAGTTCTAAGGTAAGGCAAGTTTTCACTACTGTCCATTTCTTTCTTCTCCCAAGACTGGGAAATACAAACTTGTTAGTTAGGATGGACTACATGCTACTCTTCTGTCTACTAGAAAAGAGGAGGGTAAACATGCCCAGACTGATCTTCGACTACATGCTCAATGCCATCTCTAGAGAAAAGAGGAGAACTGCTACTATTCCTTACGGAGTCTTGCTAACTAAAATCTTCCAACACTTGAACTATCCCCTGGCTAACGAGTGGTACGAGTACATGGAAGGTACTAAGTATTCTTTCAACTCCTTCAAGACTCTAAGGAGAAATATTGGTGCATCCATAACAATTGTCATTGAAAAAATGGCTATGGAAGCTGAGAAAAAAAAAGGAAAAAGAAAGGTGATCTTCATTGAGAATGGCTCAGAAGACACTGAAAAATCTAAGGAAGAGCTAGAATTGTCCAAGATTGAGCCTGGACTGATGATAAGAATCAAGGTGGAAAAATGAAGTGAGTCGAGGCAAGACAAGGACCAGAAGGAAATAAAATCCTCCTTTTCATCCAAGTTTTCATACTTTGAGATAGGATTCTCAAAGGATGGGCAGCTCAATAAAGACTTTGAGACTGGCTCACCTCATGTTGTTCCTTTTATCTCTACTTCTGTTGATGAGCCTCTGATCCTTGCTCCAGCTACCGTTTTTGCACCATCCTTCGCTAAGAATGTCAACCCTTCCTCAAGCTAACCTCAACCTGCACCTCAACCAAGCTTCTCTGAAGTCTAGCTACTACTAAATAATCAATGCAGCATGGGTGGTTAGTTGGATAGAGTGGAAAATCAATCGTGAAGACATGAGGCATTGTTACTAGAGATTCTTCATGAGGTCAGGTGAAGAGGCTAATGATGGTGCTACCTGGATTCCAGCACGCCCTCTTTTTGTTAATGACAAAAGAAGAAAAGAAAAAAATAAAAGAAGATGAAGAAAATCTTACACAGGAATTTATGGGGAGCAAGCTAAGAGGGAGCTCAGAGCTTAGAGATTTTTTTTAAAAAAGTTACCATTAGTTTTTCCATTTTTTTATTACTGCTTTTTTCCTTTAAACTATTTCTTTGGTAACTATATAATCAGTTTATTTGTTTTAGTTTGATATATCATGCTTATCATATATCTTGATTGTGATGTATGTCTTATAAGTCTTAGGCATATGCTCTGATACTTAGCATGCCCTAATCTTAGCTACATCTAACATATGCTTTGCTTTATTTGAATGATTAGCTTTGATACATATCTTTTAATGCTTTGATATATACATCTTTGTTAATGCTCTGATACATATGCTATGATACATGATCTTGAAGTTTTTCTCATATACACATATATGCTCTGACACACAATAATGAAGTTTATATATATACATCTCAAAGCTCTGATACATATACTCTAATACACATGTGATCATTTTATTTTTTGAGCTTTAGAACTACTATATATGCAAAGCTTATATATTGCATGTTTTTGTCCGCATTGATCGTATAGTGTTTCAAAATAAATTGGATAAAGATATGTTGAATATGGATTCAAATTAAAGTTTAGGAATAAATATCATGAATATTATCTTCTTTATTCAATTTCATATAGGTTCAAAAGTCAAAATGATTAAAATCAAGCTGTGTTTATTCAGAAAGCTTAAATTCTCTATCTTTCCAAAACTTCCTCTGATACCTCTCAGAAAGTATTCTGATTAACATCAGAAATCTTCTTAGAAATAAAACAGCTCTAATTTCAATAACTTAAGGTTGTAGAATGTCTTGATTTCATCTAAATCATACCTTAAGAATGAGACTTTTTGAAAATCTCATCACATGTACTTTGAACGAATATAGGTTTACCATGCTCTACATTTTGTCATATATTTCTTTCAAAATCTCTTCAAAAGACTTTCTAACAATTGGTTTGTCATTATCAAAAAAGGGAAGATTATTAGCTCTAGAACTCCTCAGAAAGCTTCAATGCTAAACATTTTAAGTAATAACAGAACTAATTTCATGAAAATATTTTGAAGATGAACTAATCTTTTACTTGAGTTTCTTGAAGCACCAAACAAGTCTATTTACATTTACATACTTAGTTCTAAAATGAGATTATTTTTCATGATAACATGTGCAAACATGTTTGATCTTATTTACAAAGATTTGGAACTCAATGAAAGTGAAAAATAAATCTTGAAATGAACGGTTCTATACTAACCATATGAAAGAAAATTCACAAGAATAAGAAACCAAGACTCAAATCTTCAGAAACCAACACATGACTTTAGAAAGTGCAATTCAAGTGAAGATTTAAATCTAACTATGAAGTAAATGTATCTAACATCTTCAATAATCATGATCGTAATTATATTATTCCCAACAAGCTCTGATTGAAGCATAGAAGATCAAATAGAAGTCCAGAAACTGATACACCACTTCAAAAATCACGTTTCACTATAAATGGTGCATTTTACAGGAATAGGAGGGAAATTTGAAATTCAAATTTAAAGTCAAATCCAATCAAAAACTGATGTGACATTTATCAAATTGGTCAATTGCCCCAGCTTTTAGAAGAAAAAGTTCAGAAACCCCGTTCAGAAAGTAAAAAGTAGTTTCTAAAGGTGGCCTCAGAAACCTCTATTACACAATGACTTCTGCAACTACACTGATATGCTAAGCTACTCCTCTAGACTTCATTTTCAAGACCTCAAAAAGAATATCAACACGTGTTATTAGGAAAAATAGATTAAGGGTAATAATCATAAATGAAGATCAAGTATAAAAGGAGATGTTGTGCTTACAATAATAAGAACTTTTGTTGAAATACTATGTTGAAACGCTAAAGAAATTTCATCTCATCCTCTGTAAAAATATGCTTTCTACATACTTAGTAAATCATACGTTTTTCCTATGAAGAATAGATAGAAAGAAGTCATTCAAGTTTTCAGCTCAAATAATGTTTTATTCTAAGAAAACTTGAGTGTTTGGTATTTTGAGTGATCTAACCCAAACACAACCTTTGTAACCCGATTCAGTAGTGATTGCTGTAAGTTAGCTTGGAGAGACTAGTCAAAGTTTATTGGTGTGTGACAATAGAGTAAGTTACTAGTCATTGAGTTAGCTTGAAGAGGTTGAGTGAAGACTACTTGTAAGTGACAGTAGAGTGAGCTACCGGTCACAGAGTTAGCTTGGAGAGGCTAGTCAAAGATTACTTAGTGTGACAGTAGAGTAAGCTACTGGTTACTGGATAAAGCTTGAGAAGGCTACTATAAAGACTATCTAATTTTCTTGGGTTGAGAAAGGGTTTTAGTGGAACTCAACAGTGGTTGAGAACTAGATATAGGCAGGTTGGCCGAATCAGTATAAAAACTCATGTACAGTAGTTTCTCTCTCCTTAAATCTCCTTTATATTTTGTCTTGTGCTTATTGTATTTGTTTCTTTGATAAGCTTATTTAATCTTGCATTTATTACTTTTGAGATAGTTCAGAAAGTTATTTTCTAACGCTTACTGACGCTATTTTTTGCTGTACTTCAAGTTCATACTTGATAGTTTCTATTTGAGCTTTTTAGAATTAAAAAGGGGAAAAAAATTTAATGCATGATTCAACCCCCTTCTCACACACTTTTCAACCTACAGAATCTCCTATCAAACAATATGATAGTCCATCTTGGTGTGTTTTGTTTTTTGATGGAATACTGGGTTTGTTGCTATTTGAATGGCAGATTTGTCACAAAAAATTGGAGTTAGGACTGTTAAGGATATATGCATGTCATTAAGCAAGTATTTGAGCCATTGTACTTTACAAGAAACATGAGCTAGTTCCCTAGTCACAGTTTGTTGTTTCTTGCTTTTCCATGAAATGAGGGCACTTCCAAGGAAGAAGCACAAGCAAGAGACAAACCTTCTCATGTTAGGACAAGAACCCCAATTAGGATAACTAAAACTAGTAAGGCGAAAATCGGATGTTGAAGGAAAGAAGAGGCCCTTTGTAGGGGCTGATTTAATATACTTGAGAACCCGATGTGCAGCCTATTCATGTTCAGTTATTGGAGCAGCTTGATGTTGACTAAGTTGACTAATAGCCAAAGCAATATCAAGTCTAGTGTTAGTAAGGTACACTAGATGATCAATCAACCTTCTATACCTTGAAGGACCAGTTAGAGGTTAGGTTCTTGATTTCTATAATTTCAATAAGTTATGGAAAGGAGTGGAGGCTGGTTTGCTTACCAGGAGACTTGCATCTTGAGTGAGATCTAAAGCATAATTTCGTTGGAATAAAGCTATTCCTTTGCTTGAATGGGCAACCTCCATTCTTAAAAAAAATCTCAGATCCCCTAAGTCTTTAATTTTGAATAAAACATCCAATTTTTGCCTGACAAAATTAATTTCATTGGTGTCATTGCCAATGAGAATAAGGTCATCAACATAAACTATGATTGTAGTAAATTTTGAATCATGCTTCTTCACAAGAGGGAATAATCAACGTTAGATTGAATAAAGAATAATCAGCCTTAGATTGAACATAGTTGCATTGTAGCAATACCTAAGTTAATTGGTAGTTTGATTGTCTACTAGCCTATTTAAGGCCATAGATAGGCCTTTGTAGTTTGCACACTTTGCCAAGAGGGATAGCAGCTAGACCAGGTGGAGGTGTCATGTAGACTTCCTCATGAAAATCTCCATGTAAGAATGTTGGTGTTAACATCTAGTTGTTTAAGATGCCAGTTGTTGGCAGTAGTTATAGCTAGGAGCACTTTTAGTGTTGTCATTTTTGCTACAAGACTGAAAGTCTCTATGTAGTCAAGGCCTTCCATTTGAGTGAATCCTTTGGCAACTAATCTTATCTTGTATATCTCAATTGAACCATTTGGGTTATATTTTATTTTGTAACCCCATTTGCAGCTTGATAAGGGGCATTTATGCCACTTATCTTGCTACTAAACTTTAGCTTTTTGCATGAGTTTTATTGAGTTATTGGAAGGAGTAATTAGGATTTTGATTTATTCCTCATTGTGTGATTTTCATAGAATTGATGGCTTTTGCATTGATTTTAGGATAATTATTGGATTAGAGCCTGTTGCGTTTAACCTGTCTCTTTGAGTATGGCTTTTATATATAATAGCTTTGAATTAAGTGCAAAATTTCAAGAACAAGGCTGAGAACTCTTTCCATGGAGCTTGTAGCAACGATCAATTTGGGAGAATTTAGGAGCTAAATAGAAGATTTCTTAAGCTCATTTGAGCACAATTTCAAAAAGCATTATGAGAGAAAATTTGTATCTCTTTCTATAGGGATCAGATTAAGACAATAGAAAGCTTAAGAAGTCCTCTATAACTTTCATGTTCAGCTTAAAATCCAGTTGTAAGATCATCTTGGTAAAAATCGAGTTACAAGATTAAATGTTGCTGATATTGTGATACTGTCTAACATGACCTCTAGTTAGTATTTTCGTAATATTTGGAGTTTCAGATATCCGATTGAGGTGATTTTGGTGGGTTAGAAAGCTTATTCAAAGGGTTACAATCATTACTAGTGCCAGGGACAGATTTGGATGTTTAAGGAGTCAAAATGACCAAATATGTGAAGATGTCAATTTTGTCCAATTCTACAGCTCGTACAATGACGAAGAACAACTCATTTAATCTATTTTTGGGTCCCAATTTGGACTATTTTAGAGAGCAGTATTTAAGGGATTGTTATAGACTTTTACCCTAACTTTTGACTCAGTTTTAGATGGTCACTTTAGTTGCTATTATTCTCTCTCTATATCTATCTCTTCTTCTTCTCTATTCTTTTCTCTCTTAGGGATTCCATTGGTGAAGATACTCTGTCTTGGAGATTGTGGTAAGGATTATTGCTATTATTTTTAGGTTCTCTTATCTTCATTGTTGTAATCTTGTATAGATAGAGGAGTAGATTCCTTTACTAGTGTAAGGATTTTCGAATGGATTGGAATGACATTTGAGACCCTTTGTTTATATTGAATACATTGGTTTTCTTAATATTCTGCAGTTTCTATTCCTATAATTATTGTGGTGATTGCTATAATCTTTATTGGAATAACTAAATTGGTGATCGTCATTTAAGAAAACCATTTGGGCATAAATTGATAGATCTATTGGTTTATGTTTGAGGGAGAACATTAGAATTAACTTTCTGATTGGCGATTAGGCTATAGCAATTGGCTTATTAAATGAATATGATTTCTAAATAAATTGAGATCTCATTTATTAGTTATTTGCATTGGTCAAATTCTAGAAGTTGATCAATCACTAGTAGACTTGTCAGTAATTAATTACTAATAGCCACTAATGGGTTTAATATTTGGCCAATGATAATTAATTTTCAATCCTAGGAATACCTTACACTAGTATTTTCTTCACAGTTGCTATTCACTTGTTGCTATTATCTTTTAATCTAAATTGGTTAATTCTCACTTTTCAAAACCCCAATTTTCTCAACCAAGTGTTGAAGCCTCCGTGAGAGACGACCTAAGTTGTACCTTTTACTATATTTTTGGAACAACTTAGCATTAAAATAATTTCTAATTTGAGGATATAGGGGACAACCTCTGTTCACAGCTAATAGCTTATTTCCCTTTAGGCAAATCTGTGAGAATCCATGTTCCTTTTTCCTATAGAGCTTTCAACTCATTCTCCATAGCTTGACGCTAACAGTCATGAATCACAACTTGTTTAAAGGTTGTTTGTTCTGTTTGCGTGGCAATGGCTAGGGAAAAGGATTTATATTTGAATGTAAGGTGATCATAACAAACATCTTATGATAGAGGGTTTGCAGTATTAGAACAGATTGGAGGCTAATTGAAAAGATTGAGGCTACAATGATAATCTTGCATGTATGAAGGTGGATTTTTTATTCTAGTAGATTTTCTCATAGGTGCTGGTGATAGGGTAAGTGGTAAATGTGGTAATGGATCTACGTCAAGTGCAGGTGGTGGGCTAGTAGTAAGTCCAGGTAGACAAAGGTCATGTGCAATTGTGATTGGGATATTATTGGTGGTTAATGTAGGTGTAGAATGTGATTTAGAGGTAGGAATATAGGATGAGTCAAGGTGTATGAGTGGTACATCAGTATTCAGATGGATGGCTTGTGAATGAGATGCTAGTGCTAATGTCTAATTGGAATAAGAAGTGTCCAAAATAAGATTTGCAGTGTTGTTAAATGTAGGAAAGAGGTCAGGGATGGGTAAGGATTGAGGAAAAGTAGGAGTGTTCAAGTTGGATATGGATTAGTAAGGAAGTATATTCTCATGAAAAATCGCATGTCTAGACACAAATGTTTCTCTTGAATGCATATCAAATAGAATATAACCCTTTGTTCCAGGTTGAAAAACCAAAAAAATACATTGTTTAGGCCTTGGATCAAACTTCTTTCTAGCAATACTAAAGTAGAACCATAACAAAGTGATTCGAAAATTATAAGTTCAATTAAGGATGAACTAGAATTAAGTAAAACTTCATAAGGGTTTTTATTAGAAAATCGGACAAAGGGAATTCTGTTAATGATAAAGAAACATGTGAAATGGCATAGTTCCATAATATAAGAGGTAAATTGGAATAAACCATAGGAGCTTTAGCAGTGGTGAGTGTGTGCTGGTGTTTTCTTTCCACTATGCAATTTTACTGTGGTGTTTCAACACATGTTGTTTGATAGATTATTCCTAAAGATAAGTAAAATTAGGGCATGTTAAACTTTTGTCCTTTATCTGATCTTATAGTTTTGATGTAAGTATTCAATTGAGTTTTAACCAATTGGATAAAGTTTTGAATTAAAAATCTTATTTAAAATTTAGTTTTCATGAAGTAAATCTAAATTTATCATCAATAATTGTTAGGAAGTATTTGTGACCAAACATAGATGAGATGTTAAAAGGACCCAAATATCCATATGAATTAGATCAAAGCAAGTGGTAGAAATAGAGGTACTATTATTGAAAGGTAAATGCTTTTGTTTAGCTAAATGACAAGTTGAACAAGAGGATTTACATTGTGATTGCTAATGTAAAGGGAGATTTCTGCTAGTACACAAAGTTTATCATGACAAATGTGACCTAATTTAGCATGCCATATCTGAAACTTACTTAGAGGTGCTATGAAAGCTGTTTGTGCACTATTGATGTGAGAATGAAGTGTTGGACCAATGAGATTATTAGAATCAGGAATATCCAGTTCATAGAGATTTCTTTTCAATCTAGCAATGCTAATCATCTTCAATGAGAGTTGGCCTTATATCACACAATTATGGTAAGTGAATAGTAATTTGCATTGTAAAGAGGTTGTTAATTTTGAAATGGATATGAGATTAAAACTAAACTGAGGGATATAAAGAACATTGGTTAGGAGTTAAAAACATTATAGTGCCAAGGATGTTTGAAGACCATGTTTGTGATAACATTTCTCAATGGTGTGGCCAAAACGATTGCAAAAGGTTCAATAAGGTTTGCCACGACCATTTGCAAAGTGATTGGAATCTTGTATTCTACCACCACCATTTATAAAGTGATTGGAATCTTGTATTCTGCCACCACCACATGATCTGCCGTGGCCTCTGTCGCAATTATTATAGGCAGAAGTATCAAGATAAGCAATAAGATTTGGGGTTGGCTCACCAATGATTTTACGTTCTTGCTAAAGTATCAATGAGAGGGCTTGATTTATCTTGGGAAACTGCTTAATTAGCATAATTTGGGAGCGGCTAATGGCAAAATGATCATTCAAGCCCTTAAGGAATTTTATCACAAATTCCTTGTCACAATATCCTCTTATAATTGGGATTAAATTGCAAGAACATTTCACAGCACATGTGCAAGACGTTATAGGGTGAAAATTTTCCAGTTCTTCCCAAATACTTTAAAGGTGTGTGAAATATGCAGAAATAGATCGATCACCTTGTTTTAGGGAGTAGAAATCTTCAAGAAAGGATGAAATACAAAAGTCATTGCCTTGGTGATATCAAATGCGAAGAACATTCCAGACATCATAAGCTTCATTGCTCCATAGCATACTCAATGCTATATCTTGACTAATAGACAAGTTATTAGAGAAAGAACCAATATTTTACAATGTGACCATGCATTATAGAGAGGATCAGCATGGTCAGGTTTCTTGATCAAGCCATCAATGAACTGACATTTGTTCTTGAGGTCAAGAGCCAAAGCAACCTCACAAGCCCACATATGGTAATTAGATTGATCGACTAAGATAGAAAATATGATGGACACACTTGGGTTTTTATTCAAATGGATGAAGTATGGACTAGAAGGGTTAATGGTTGCGTTCAACATTGAAGGTTGATGAAGGAAAAGAAAGAAAGATTGATGAATTTAGATGAAGCTAGTGGAAGATTCCAACCAATACCATGTGAAAATTCAAAACTTTAGTGAGAAAACGTGGAGAAGAAGGAATTCATTCAATAACATGAAGAGTTGGTTATAGAATGAATAACGGAATTCTTGAGACTTGGATCATCTAATTGCTATTTTATACATGCTGGCTAAGTAACTAAAACAAATGTTAATAGAATGGTTAGCTCAAGTTGGTGACTCTTTAATGGATGGTAAGACTATATCCAACAAAGCTATTAACATAAAATTTGTTCATTTCATAAATGAATACTTATTTTAATTTAAAAATATTTAATTACATAACATTAAAGACTAACAAGATTAAATGAAATAGGAAAAACTTCATTTTACCTCTCTCTATGTGTAATGTGATCCTTTACCCCACTCTCCCCTCAATTGTAAGCCATGTACAGTATGTGTATTTTGGTCGTTAAACTAAAAAAATGTGTAAATCCTTGAATTTTTTTTAGTGAGCATTTTAGACATCTCATTAATTTTGTTGCTATTATTAGTAAAAAATAAATGTTTCACCTCTCTAAACTGAGTTATGCACATTAACTGCTAAAGTAATATGCTTTATCCCTTATACTTTTTTAAATGTATACTATTTTTTTGCTAACAATTGATAAAAATTTAACAAATGGATTTAATTGCACATCTAAAAAATTTTAAGATCCCATTGTATATATATTTAGTTTAATTTAGGGACTAAGGTGATATAACTTGAATTCATCATAGGATACAGTAAAGTTTCCCCCATCAAATATTTAGAAATTTCAATAAGAAAGATATAATTGTTGAACAAAATTACATGCACAAAATTTTTATAATTTTTTTTGTGAAACCCTAAAGATTAGAAATATTAATCTTCAATTTACGCAAATATGGATAGTAACCCATCCATATGAAATCTTAAAAGAATCTAAAGGTTGGAAACATTATCATAATTGGGTGAGAAGAAAATATTTACGATTGAATATGCCCTTTAAACTCAATATATCTTCAAAAACATTCATAAATTTACAATAGCTCCATTAACAAAGTGAAATATAAAGTTCACATATAATAACAAAGATTAATATTTATATTGTGTCACTTGAAAAATAATTTTATACAATTATTTAATTATATATTTTTGTCTAGTGATTGGATATTTATATCAAAAAAACTTTTACACCGATGATGATGATGTATAGTGAGATTTCACAATATAATTCTAGTTTCAATTTCATTCAACTCCAATGTTAGCAAGACTTAGTCTCCTCTTCCTCACCTTGGTGTTGATCATCATGGTTTGTTACTTAAGATGCTCAAGTTGTTGTTACAGATATACTAGCACACTTGTCTTGTTAATTCGTCGATTTCAATATCAATGAGTGGATAAGGGTATAGCAAAAATTGTTATTTGCATCCTTGTTGCAAAAGATCATTAACTTTAGTCTTTGCAATTTGATTTTTCCAAAACTACGAAAAATGATAAGATACAAATAAGATAAAACCTTAAACAAATTCAAATTCATAGCATTGGCTACCTTTGCAATATTGCCTATAGTTCAACATTGTTACTAAGATTTAAGAAAGTAAAGCACATAATTATTATGCCATAATACTAACATAAGGCAAAGATCAAACAATCTGTAAGTAGAGATTATCAGGTTTTATGTAAAAAAAAAAACTAGTGCTACGAGAGTTTATTTTCCCAAAGTCGGCCAACAAGGCTTGAGTAGATTGGTTGCAATCCGATGGACTTTAGATAGTGGTGGTTTAAACAAAAAAGGTTTGCTTAAAAACATACCTTTCAAAATATGAAAAAACCATAAGAAATTTTAAAAATCTCATAAAATTGAAATAATAAAAAAAATTAAAGACGATGTAGATTAGGATATAGTCAGTTTGGCTTAGCTCAAATTTTGGTCAAGCTAACAAATATGAACCAATTAGTTTTTGTTGGTTCAATTAAGGTGGTCAAATTGCTTTTTTTTTTTTAAAAATAAGAATAAAAATTTTCTGTCGATAAATATCAACCACAAATTTTCACAAATATCATAAATTTTAATTTTGACATTTTTTTTCAATTTTATATACAAATTTCTACTCAATAACATAATCAAATTACAATAATTTATTGATCGGACTTAAATGGCCAAATTTCAACACAACAATTTTTTACTTGGAAATGTGGAACAAATGAAACACAATAAAACTATAAAAAATGAACAATAAAAATCTAGTTCAATAATCGTAAAATATAGATCTTGTCATAAATATGACTGCATCCAAATGAACATGTTAATATAGGGTATGATCCTCACTTGTTTCATTAGCAGAAGAACAAGAACCAAATAATTCTTGATAAAGTTATTAAAAAATGAAACACAGTAGATTAAAACAACCTTTTGTCTAAAAATGAAGAAAACCAGTGAAATTCAGAAATAAAAAATGAACCTCACCTTATAATGATAAATTAATAGTTATAGAGGAGGATATCAACCTAATAAGCATAGATCTATAGATTCTGAAATAGTTCAAGCTTCAAGCGTAGATCTACAATAATCCATGGGTAGAATGCAATTGGTTCTACTATGGTGGAGACAGACAAAGGAACAAATAAGAGATTTAGGGTTATAAGAAATAATAGAATTTATATTAAACCCTTGACTCTTAAGAGATGACAGCTAGTAAAGACAATTAAAAACATAGGAAATATAATACAATTAAAAAATTGTTAATGAGATATTAAATAAAAGAAACAAATTAATTATTAAATCATAACAAATAAAAAACTATTAAATTAAAAAATATAAATGCTACCATATTAACCTAGTTAGGATGAGGAACATATTTTCTTTTTTTTTTTTTTGAGGACTACAAAATATTTAGGTTGAGAGGAAGACTCTGTCACAACCTTTTTTGGGCACGTGACTGGCACATGAGAAATTCCATTCCCACGTAAGTCTCGTGACCTGTGTCATGCTATATGCATAGTAAATCATAAATCCGTTCAAAATATTATTTCATTTTTTAAAAACCAGTCTCTTGTTTTATTAGATCATATATATATATATATAATAACTTGTCTCTAAAGTCTGAAATCATAAGTTCAGTTACTATACATTAAGCCCATTATGCTATCAAATATATGAAGAGTCTATCATATACAAACAACCATAATGGTAAAATCATATAAGTATAGCCTAAATTAATATCATAACATGCAAAACACAGAATATACTCTACAGTTCAAGATCCTGCCTGCATTTACACTGGAGCACGCTAAACACAATGAAAATAAGGCTCACTAACTGAAGTTTAATACTGCTGGGAAGAAGATAGTTGAGAAGAGTCCACATTAACTATTCTATTTGTAAAATAGGAGAAAAGGGAAAGGGGTGAGTTTTGTTACCAAAACATAGTGAGTGAGTCCTCACCTGGAACCCCTTCATGGGACACCAAGGGAAGATACACAACCCCATAATAACAATGATAGTAATAAAGTTTTAAAGCATTTTATACTTATAATCATGTAATCAAACCATAACTTAACAGTACTCTAATAGAGAAACATATATTTCTGCTCTGGTTACACACAATGTACGTGACATAAAAAAAAACTGAATACAAATCTTTGGTCATATCTGGGTATTACGTATCGTTGTCCCTAGTGTGACAATAAATTCTCTATTTCTTTGGCCCTGGGCTACTTGATACAAAGTTTAACGGATTAATTACTGTTAACACGTAGCTTGTTTTTTTTAAAGCTATTGCTAGTTCAACCAGAAATCTCAATCTTTTCTCTATATTTTATAAGGTCTTCTATCCTAGGGTTCAAAACCCTTTTCATATAACAATATGCAAAATCAATAACCATATAACTGACATAGTAGCTCTAGACATTCAAAATCACAATTTAGATCATTATAGACTCATTTCTAACAATAGTGGTCCCATGAGTTTTCTCAAAACACAACTCATGCTATTTTGAAAACCATAAATTCTCAATTCAATAGAAATCTCAATAGTTCTTAAAATAAACCATATAATCATGTACCATTTCATATTCTAGTGAAAATAGATATAACAAATAACATAGAGATTGTATATGTGAACCCACTCATTTGGAGTGCAGAAGATGAGGGTTCTACATTGACAGAGTTTCTCGGAGTAGGGATGATAATAGGATCTGTCATGGAATCAATAAAACTCTAAATAAAGCTCTAAACACTCTAATTTCACCTGAGCCATGGTGAAAGAACATAATAACATAGAGACCATAGAAAACACCCCCAAGGCATGAGAAATTAGAAGAATAGAGAACAAAACCATAAACTAAATATACCTTAAGCTTGGAGGATGAAGAATTTAGATTTGGAGGAAATTGAAGAAAATGAAGTTTTATATAACACCTTGAATTTATTCATAAGTTAATTGGAGCTTTACTAATGAGAATCTCAACATTCTTACAGACGTAGTAATGATGAGAATGACTCAACAGACGAGTAGACAAAAAATATGAATGGTGTTTTATGGGCCTATGGGCCAACCGGGACAGCGGAAACTCTAGATTTAGGACCCGAAGATACTCAAAACAAAGAAAATACAAGAATAAGATTAGAAATAGTTTAGAAATGAAAATCTCATACCTAGAATTAAATTTCAGGTAATATCTATTTAACTGGGTATGATGTTTATCCGTTCGATGAAATTTCGGTGTACGATTTCTAATACCAAAAGATGATTTAATCACCACAAATGGATAATATATATCCATTCAAAGACATGTGAAAGGCTAAGATTTAATCTTGAATTACAAGATTAAATCCTAGCCATCCATTTTAGTTTCTTTCTCCATGAATTGACCACTTACATTATATGATATTCATTCGTAATTATAAGATAAACACAACACCAAACTTTTTCCTCAAGCCAATGACATTTTGGCCAACAAGAAGGAAGAAGCAGTAGCCTCCATTTCCATTTTCAAGAACTTCAAATTGAATTCCAACCTAAAAAACCTTAGCCTAGAGTTGTTAAAACTTTCAACTTCCTTTACTAAACTTGTTTTGTACATCAAAACCTACAAATCTAACTGATTAGAATCTCAATTCCTCACCAATCCTCACCTTGCTACCTTATACCTCATTGATTAGGGAAGGTTTTGGGATTGATTTTGGAGCTTTTAAGTGAAGAGAATCAATCTTGGAACACTTGGAGCCAAGGATCCATTAGTTACCAAAAGCAGGGTTTTTGTGTCTTGTTTTTTGTTTTTCTGTTTTTGCAGGTATTGGATTGTTCTAAATTAATAAATTCTAGTTCTAATGTAAGGTTGCACCTAGATATTGATTTATTTGCATAGATGAGGTAGTTTGGTGTTGTGGAAAAATCATTTTTGCTAAAGAGGTATTGAACCATGCTTGCTAGATTTTTTATTTTACTACAAGTAGGGGTTTCTCACGAATTTTTAGATATATTTGTAGGTATTATTATGAGCTAAAAAAATTATATGTCGAAGCTAACATCCAAATATAATTCCACAAATTCTCTTAAGCTTTATCTTGGATTATACTATTTTAAAAAAGAATCAAGAACCGAGATTGTATCTATGCTACCTGAATTGTTGAAACTGAAGCTGTGAATTTGTATAATTTTGCTACCATAGCAAATGATTGATTTTTTCTTTGACATTTTTATAGACCATTGAAAATATCTTGAAGTTCAACCATGATTTTTGTTCTGAATTGATTCATTCATTTGTTGGGGTTAAAAATTGTTGAATTTTGATTCTGAGCTAAGATTAAGTGGCTTCTAAACACTATATTTTTAGAATTTTATTTCCATAGTTAGAGGATGATCCTTGATTTGAAATTTGTATAGGACATTGGGGACACATTGAGATGTCATGGCAATTTTTGTGGGCTTGGAATCAGTTATTTGATATGAAAAATTATTTTGATACTTGAATGAAAAATCTGTCAATGTGCTGAAATTGTGAGAATGCCTTGAACTAATGATATAATGAATTTGATTTAACTATGATGAATATGAATGTATGATAAAACTTTGAATATTGATTTATAAGACATGAATAAGGCTTATTTATGATTGAACACCTACATGTGGTATAAGCATACATTTGAGAAAAGAAAAGTACATGATGCATCTATATGACAAAAGAGTAGGTAAGAACTTTCAATTGTGCATGTTCTAATATATGGGTAAAACAGAGACAAAACTTATGTTAGAAAAAAGGAAGGAATAAATAGGGACTTCCTTATAGATATTATGAGTCAGTAGATATATCGGCTAGGAATAGAACTATGTGAGATTCAAAAAAAGGAAAAAATGACATCTGATGATCACATATAGGAATGAACTCATGTCCTGATAAGCAATTTATTACCCATTGTGAAGTCATCCACTGCAGATAGCACTTGATATACAATTAAATCTTCTCTGTGTTGATGAAAAGAGAAAAATGTATTGAATGGAGTTCCTTGGTCACAAGAGGCAATAGATGATTAATATTATTTTTGCATATGATTTTACTTGATATTCCTTGTATGAATGAAATTGCTAGTTATGCTTTGTTTATATTTACGAGAGTGCCTTACTAAGAATTTTATAATATTTTTAGCCCTATGTCTATATGTACTTTATATTATATTCAAATCCCATAGATGCCGTCGGTAATCTTCTTCCTTGATTCGCCATAGTGGCAGTGGCACTATGACCTGGATTTGGATTCGTTATGTGTTGTAGCTTATTCTCAGATTCGAGCATATGTGTTTTTCAGTCATTCGTTTAGCACCTCAGTTTTACAGCCAAATTTGATCCAGGTTCCCTATATGATGATGTGCCCCTTCACATGGCATATCCTGACGCGTTTGTAGCCCCACCTACACCACCAGTACATGTAACGCCCGGGGATTGCGAAGTAGGGGAGTGATCACCGGTGCAAGGAGGTACGGACAAAGAGCGACTTCTGGCAGACTTTGAAAGCGGAGGGGTACATGAATGAACTGATTACACACCCGAATGAGTGGGATCCTGAGACTGTATAGGTATGGGACTATACAGTTAATAAGGGCTTATATGAATTGATTTGTACTACCTATACCAACAAGATGCATCTTCTTTTCGGTAGCCTATCACTAAAGAACTCCACAGTTAAGCGTGCTTGACATGGAGTAATTTTGGGATGGGTGACCTCCTGGGAAGTTTTCCTAGGAAGCGTGTGAGTGAGGACAAAGCATGCTAAAAAGACCCGTGTTGGTTTGTGGGGATAGTCGTCAATCCATAAAGTAGCAGAGGATGTTACAAATGGTATCAGAGCCTGCACTTCTCCCAGTACGGTGTGGTTCGGGGATGAACCAAGCAGATTCTGGTGGGCATGTAATGCTCGGGGATTGTGAAGTCGAGGAGTGATCGCCGGTGCAAGGAGGCACGGACAAGGAGGGCTCCTGGCAGACTTTGAAAGCGGAGGGGTGCATGAATGAACCGATTACACACCCGAATGAGAGGGATCTTGAGACTGTATAGGTATGGGACTATACAGTTAAGGAGGGCTTATATGAATTGATTTATACTACCTATACCAATAAGATGCATCTTTTTTTCGATAGCCTATCACTAAAGAACTCCACAGTTAAGCGTGCTTGACTTGGAGCAATTTTGGGATGGGTGACCTCCTAGGAAGTTTTCCTAGGAAGCGTGTGAGTGAGAACAAAGCATGCTGAAAAGACCTATGTTGGTTTGTGGGAACAGTCGTCAATCCATAAAGCAGCAGAAGATGTTACAGTACACCTTCTTAGATATGACTTTTCCTCATCTTCATCCTTGGACTCTGATCCACCTGCTAGTCCTAAAGCCCTAGCTGGGGGTGATACTATTCCACCAATGGTGAATGGTTTTCTCTAGGAGAGCATGAGACATTCAAGGACTCTTGATGTATACATAGCCGTAGTTTAGTGTTAGAAATCTGCCAGCGTACAGACTGATCATGTTAAATGCTTTAAAGGTCCATTTCCATGTGTATATAATTTTGTTAGGCCCTAATATTTAAGCAAGTTAGACTAGACATTGGAGGTGTTTTCTTTTGAATTGAGTTCCTGAATAGTTCAGTAGTTGACCAGTTTATGTGCCTGTATAATGTACATATTGCCAACTTGTGTGATGTACATATATATATATATATATGTAAGAGTTTTTACAACACATGAGCTCAATTCATTTTATTTTCATTTCTCTCGACTAGTATAGATTATAAAAGAAAGTAATACTTTTCTAATTACTATGTTAACACTCGAGTAATAGATGGTAGTTAGGAGGGTGTTTACATTTTGGGGTGAAAGAGGGTGGAGGAATAAAGTTTCTTAGGTTGGGGTGTATATGTGTTCTGGACCCCCAAGCAGGAGGTCTTTATAAAATTTTTAATGTTGCAGCACTCACCAGAACATATGATTTTCTGACTTGCACAGTCTTACTATTCATGATCGCTGCAGTGCTCATTGTAGCATTACAGTGCTCTCTAGAGTTATTTTTCTCACATTTTCAAGCTATACTTAAGTAGGGCCTACCATTAATATGAGTGGGTCCTAAGGAACCCTATGGCGATCCCGGACTTGCCTAGAGACATGTGTGCTGCATTAAACTCTCCTAAAGAATAGTATACCTAAAGTATTACAAACTCATTCTTTTCTAGGGTTACTTACCTTGGGCCAAAAGCCACAAATTTAGATTGTATATATTGTGCAATAAATAGTGCTTTCAGCCCAACAGGCTTTTTCTACACTAAAGTGGACCCAAAAAAACAACAAAAATAATATCGTAAACCTAGCAAAATCAAAGGAAAAAAAAATGAAACCTTGGACATGGGGTCTGTTTGATTGAATTTAAATTAGCCAAACTAACCCACAATTAGAAAAAAAAAATCAAGAATTATGAAGAAGCTTGATCAAGGTAAAACTTTGATCAAATTAAGTAACTTAATATCAAACTAGTATAGCCAATAAACTTTTTTCACCACATTAATTGACTCAAACATCTAACATCATTCATACTAAAGATAATCAAACAAATTCACATGGAGAAATACAACATTTAACATTAATTTACTTATGCATAAATAGAGTGTTTTGACATAATTACTTAAGATCACTGTTTACTGACCAAATATCTCTAAAATCCATAATAAACCTAACACATTATTTAAGCACAACTCCAAATGTTCCTAACAGCTGAAAGAACAACTAAAACCATTAGGAATAAAATGAGAATTGGAAATTCTCAACAAAAAATGAACAATTCTAAAGCATTTGATTATGGTTAGTTTTAATCACATCTACACAGAAAACACATAAGGTTACTTTATCATTATATATAGGAACATAATCAAATATCATAATATAAGTAGAATATACTAGGAGAGCATGCCATATGCAATCCTTACCAAAATAATAATTTCTTAGCTTTAGTTTTCTCTTTTCTTTGTCAACTTGTTTCATACATAGTCATAGGCTTTCTCTTAGAGAACTCTCATTCTCTGGCATTATTCTTTAACATCATGACAGTGTTTACGCCACACTAGCCAATGCAAATATCATAAAAAGATTTCACATCCATCCCTTTGTCTTCTTGGTGGATAGCAGTATAATGCCCCAATTTTTCCTATTGTGCAAAATTATCAAAATACCCCTTGATAAATTTTGCATGAGATTTGAGGCTGAACAACCCTCAATAGGGTATTTTAACATTGGCGTAATATTATACGAGCCTTAGATAGCAATCTGTGCGAAATCCACAAATCCCGATTTTTCTGTATGTAAAATGACCAAAATGCCCTTAAGGTCATTTTTATCCCAAAATCAAGAACGGCCGGTCCAGGCTATCCTCAAAGGGTTAGTCTAATGTTTGAAGGGGATTATATGTATTATGTTGATGGTGTGGTAAAAATCTCAACTCTCAGTTTTTACTGTACATGAAATTACCAAATTACCCATGTGGTAACCTAACACGAGATTGAGTAATCTTTGAACCGGGTTATCACCCGGGAAGTTTAAAATGTTTGTTACAAGTATTATTTGATATCTGGAAGTGTTCAGATAATTTAGGGGAGTTCTTATGTGAAATGACATTTTTACCCCTAGTTAGTGCTAAATGAGTTTACCTAAGTAATTAAGGCAATATTAGGCTCTAATTAGATTCAAATTGATTTCATTCATTAATCTTGGGTTAAAAATAATTACTTGAGGTAATTAGGGCCTAAGATTGTTTAGCGAAATTTAATTTCCTTTCTTAATTACAAGAGCTCATAAAATCAATAATGTTAAGATTAAGGTAAATCTAGTGCATTATCTTTCTTTGTCTTAAGATTAGGACTTATGTCACTAATTGAATTTCAACTCATTTGAGATTAACTCCATTACTAGTGTAAGATCACTCTTTTACCATGCCTTGGTAAATCCTACACATTTGATTTTTACCATCTACACTAAATTACCAATTCCTAATCTACTACCTAATAAAATATGCTATCCTCTATGTCCTACCACTTATCAAAGAAATGAAATTGTCTCCCATTATTCCCAAACAAAGCCACGGCCTCTACACCTCCATCATCCTCATATTTTATTCTTTCCACCAACAATAATACACACAAACACTCATTGCCTTACTACTTGCCTTTTTGGAGTTGTCTTGCTCAAAGATTGATCAAAAAAAATTCTGCATTCTCTCAAGACTCTAAGCTTTCTTCTTCCTCCTCCTCCACCTCCAAGAGACTCCATTCTCAACCTCTAACTAACACATCTCCACCATAGATCAACTCCTAAAGACATAACCTTTCCATTACTAAACACAAGAACACAAGAAATTCTTCCTCCATTTATTTTCTCTTTGGCCGAAACCATCATCATCATCTAGAGAAGATTTTTCTTCTCTTTAATTCATAGAATATCAAGCTTTCACTTTTGTAAACAAGAAATAACTTGGTAGGGATTTTATTTCATGTTCTTTCTCTTGTTCTTTCCTTATATTTTTGGTTTTTATGGCTTGATGATAATCATGACTTGATGATGAGGAATCATGGTGATGGTTGTGAATCCATCATATAATTGGCCTCTAAAGCTCAAGGTTTAATTTTTGTTGTCAAAAGATTAGTGGAATAATTGTTAATTTTTCTTTAAGTAGATTCTTTTTGAGCTTGATGATGAGTTCAAGAAATAAGATTCTTGGAACCATGGTAACAAAGAACTCTAAACCTCACTTCCTCTTATTAAGATTATTTGGAGTTAAAAAGTTTCATTCTCTAAAAGTCTTGAGTTTTGAGCTTAACAAGATATAAAATGAACTTGCATCCATGTTTATGTTTCAAGCTCTTGCATATCATATTTAAATTCCAATGCTTGCATAATCATGTTTATATTTCAAGTTATCACCTTAACCCTTGAAGATAATAATATGAAATTGCATATCATGTTTAAATTTTCAAGTCTTGCATATTATGTTTAAATTTCAAGTCATCACCTTAATCCTAAAGATAAGAAAATGGACTTGCATAGCATGTTTAAATTCCAAGCCTTGCACATCATGTTTATATTTCACGTTATCAACTAAACTTTGAAGACTTAAAAATGAACTTGCATCTTCATATTTATATTTCAAGTCTTGTGCACCATATTTATATTTCCAAGTCCTCACCTTATAATGATAAAGATTAAAATGAGATTGCATGGCATGTTTATGATTCTAGTCATCACCTAAATCTCTAAAGCTCAAGTCTTGCTCCTTTTATCTTAAATGAGAATTTTGATCATGGACACATCTCATATATATGTTTTTTGGCCCTCATGATGATCTTGGTTTGAAGCTTATTTTATTTTATTTTTGAGGCTTGGATCTTGTCTTTAAGATGCACAAAGAATTTTTGAAAGACTTAGAAATTAAAAAGGGTTAAGAACATGATTTTCTCATGATTTTAGAAGCTGAAATTATGACTACTGATCTAATCTATTTAAACTGAAAAGGTTACTGATTAGTGATGTTTAAATGGATATGAGTCACTGATAATTGTTGTAGAAAAATTATTTTTAGCATTTTGGGAAGAACTAGTAACTAGAAAGGATCAAAATTGTAATTTTTTGAAGCCTTAGGAAATTAATTTTCTGGAACTATTCCTTACCGTTTTGGTACTGTTCACATGCTAAAGAAATACTAATGTTTGTTGTAAAAATTATTTTTGGTATCCTAGATGCATAAAAGAGTAATTACGAGTGTTAGTTCAGATTGTTTTACAAAATGCAAAAAGTTGTATTTTAAACTATCAATTATGTAATTTCAGTCATATGGATTTAAAAAAAGTAACTAATGATGTTGAATGTGTCCATTTATTCAAAATACCATTTATGATGTTTAGAAAAAATTTTAGAAGTTTCATTATTTGTTAAGAAGTGTTAAAAATAAGTGATTTTGCACTTTGACCCCTAAAGAGTAACAAAATTTGGTCTATAGCCCAAAATGGCTTTTATGATGAATTTAAATGATTTCTAAGTGTTATGGGTCTCTCAAAAATATAGATTAATTTTAAGGATCATTAGTTTGAGAATATGTATTAAAAAGAGAAATTACATTTTGACTCGAAATCTTTGAGAAATTACAGTTTTGACCCTCTTTGGGGCTTAACTGTAAATATTGATAACTTGATGATGATAATGTGTATGACATCTTATGGAAGCCATGTTCACGTGTTTTAGTTGAGAATTGTATGACTTGTGATAATTGTGCGAAATTACAAATTAAGGATTATGCATGCTTGATTCTTGAATTATGCAAGTGATGATCTCTAGTATGTTGAATATATCCTATTGAGCATGGCATAGGCATTAGCTGAGTCCGGTCCTTCCTTCTGGAATACTGGTTAGAAGCATGTTTACTTTTCAATGAGATATTGATTGATGACATGCTTATGGATATATATAATAAGTATGATGCATGCTTATGTGATCAATTACATGTTGAATTGTGGCATGTTATGATTATGCCTGAATTAAGATGCATGATCTATGGAGTTTATGAGCGGAAAATGTTAAATGATAAGTTTTGATTATATGATTCATGTTTTGTATCTTTGGATAACATGCTAAGATAAAAGACATATGTAAGTGATCCTCTAGACTCCCCGAATTAAAGGTTAGGAGAGGCGATCTAATAAGGTGATCCTCTAGATTCCCCAAATTAAAGGTTATAAAACGTGATCCTGAAATGTTAAATGATAAGTTATAATTATATGTTCATGTGTTGCATATCTTAATAACATGCTAAGATTAAAGATGACATAAGACACATGGAGATGATCCTCTAGACTCCTTGAATTAAAGGTTAGGAGAGGTAATCTAACAAGGTGATCTTTTAGACTCCTTGAATTAAAGGCGGTCAAAGGTGATAAGCCCCCCTATCCCACACTCTGGGAGTCGGAAATTAGCTTATTAAGAGGATAAGTGTAGATTAGTAATGACTAGTTAGGTATAAGCTCAAAACCTAGAACTCTCAAGAGGAGAGAATATATGGGGTGGCTCCCAAGGAAAAGAGAATAAAAAATTTAAGTCACCTAAAAGAATAATAAGGAAGAACCATGTTAAAAGAATTTATGTTCTTTATGTCATGTGCATTGGTTGTGATTCCTATGATATTTTGTATATGACATTGACATGTGTTCATGATATAGCATGTTGCATACATTACATTAAGATTTATGCTAAAAGATATGAGTCTCGGCTAATGGTTATTTGGAAACTTAATTAATGAACCTTATATATATGCTCATATTTTCATAATGAAACCCGAGGTTCCTAGGAACGATAATGATGCCACTTGTATTAGAGTCGGGAAGCCCTATTGAGAATCTTGAATAAGTTTCTCATCCCTCTTCTTTCTTCCGTGTCGTCTCCAGATAAGGATGATGGTGTAACTCGTGATCTTCTCTAAGATGTGGAAGAAGGAGTTGCGCTATAAGAGGGATCAAGAGGGTCGTAGTGGAAGTACGGAGATAGTTTTCTTTTGGATATTGGCTTTAGGGTGATCATACCCCTTCTATCTGCTTGTATTCTAGTCTTTTGATGGATATGTACTGATGTCCTTTATGTTTAGAGGATATCACTATTATGATATAGTTTTGATGTGTTAATATTGTTTGTGTCATGTTATGCCATGGTTTATAAATATATTGTGATGTAGTTTATATGATCTCTATTATTAGATGTATACTGACTGCTATCCATGCGTACACGTAGCTCGCATTTTAGAATTTAAGTTCAAAAAAAAATTACCTATATTTTTACTAAAGTATTATCAAGAGTTTAAGTTAAGAACTGGAACAAAAGAGTAATGACTCAAAATTAACTTAAATGCATACTAGGCATGTTAGGTTAAATATTAGGGTGTTACAAGCAGCAAATTTCAACTATTTTCTTTTGAAATTATTAACTAGTCATTGTGCATAAACTCACAATAAATATTGAAATACATGTACTTGAGCAAATAACAGAACTTAAGTAGAAGTTTAAAATAATCGGCAAGCTTGAATAAAAATCATAACAAATTAAATTGTAAAATATAAAATTAAGTAATATAATAAATAAAGTGCACAAATATAGGCTTGATAAAATAATATCTCAATAAAATTTCTCAAAGTATAAAGTTGTCAATCAAAATGTTAATTTTTAAAAGGACCAAAACTAGTATTATTGTTATTTAGTTTTCTTTTAAACTTTTTATTAGGCTCCATGAATTGGTCTTTATTGTTATGATGCATTTAGCACATAAAAGTTCTATCCTTGCAAAGATGTTCATAAAGTTATAATACTGTCCATAATATCAAAGTTCAGAATGTCATAATATATTAGTGAGTCAAGGTATAAAATTTCAAATCATAACAATTCAATTCATAGTCCCAATGCATGTATGATAAATGGCAGCCTTTACTTATTTTCAGTGTTAGATTTGATATTTTACTCTAAATATAGGTCTGTTATATAAATTATTATAAATATTGACAACACAAAGTAATATAACATTATATAAACAATATCCACAATGAGCGATTCTAAAATAAAGGAATAATAAAATAACTTGAAACAAATAATGAGCAATGTAAATATACAAGATAGTAAATTACAGTAGTAAATAATGTCAAGTAGCTTCGATGCGTAATAATAAATAAAATAACTTGAAGTAAATAATAAGTAACAAAAATGTAAAAGGAATAATAAAACAAAATGATAGCGGTAAATGATATCGAGTAACTTTAATATAAAGGGACTATAACTAAAATAACTTGAAGAAAATAATGAACAATATAAATATAAATAAAGTGTAAAACAAAATGATATTAATAAATAATAGAATAACTTTAACATAAAGAAAATAAAGAAAATAACTTAAAGTAAATAATGAACAATATAAATGTAAAGGAATAATAAAATGATAATAGCAAATAATGCTAACATGAAGGAATAATAAATAAACTGAAAGTAAATATGAGTAACGTATATAACGAAACAGGATAATAAAATAACAATAGTAAGTAATGCTAAGCGATTTTTGTATAAATGAATATAGCTAGCCATGGTTTTATTTTGCAAATAGTTTCATTCTCTACTTCAGATTTATTGTATTGATGATAATGTTATGTGAGCACACATGATATTTCTTTTTCTATCTCTCCTTTCTCTACAGCTCCTATCTTCCTTTGTCTCTTTTTTCTTGTTTCTTTTCATTTTTCATTTTTCACACTGTTTCCTCCTTCACTTTATGTTGCCTTACTTTCTTTCTTTTATAAGGACATGTTTGGTTATTATTAAAATAGATAATTGTAAGGTATCTAATAAATCGGCTGGTATTGCAAGGTAGACTGATGACGTGGTTACTAAGCTCAATGCATTCGCCATTAAGTATGTATCTTTGAAAGCTCTAAAAGAGCAAGCATTGGCCAATTTCCTTGCTGAGCATCCTTGTTTGGATGTACAAGATCCCAATAATATTATCTAGGATTACATACAATTGGATCCTTGGATACTTACAAGATCCCAATAATATTATCTAGGATTACATACAATTGGATCCTTGGATACTGACTTTTGATGGATCAAAACAACCAAGTTGGGGTCATGCTATGTTAGTGATTACAAGACCGGAGGGGATACAAAGTAAATTTATATACAATCAAGTTGAATATGAAGTTTTAATAGTAGAATTGAAAATTTTACAATCTTTTGATGCAAAAGTTATTGAAATTATTAGAGATTTTCAGTTAGTAATGATGCAACTAATGGGAGAATATGAGTGTCACGGTCCTATATTGTCAAACTACTTGGATTTCGCGCTAGGAACTTACGTCACGAATTTGATGATGTGATTATTGCACACGTTCCAAGATATGTAAGTAAATATGCAAATGATTTGGCATAATTGGCATTTGGTTTTGAATCGGAATTGGTTGAGGAAAGATAGGTAGAGTTTGAAAAATGCCAGTCGATTAAAATTGATTAGAGACAAGAATTAAAAGAATATCTTGTTGATCCTTCGAGTATATCTGATTTCAAATTGAAGGAAAAATCCCTGAATTATGCATTAGTTAATAGAGAATTATTTAGAAGAAATAAACAAGGTTTGCTTCTAAAATGTGTTGAGGAATAAGGCACAAAAAAGCTTATGCATGAAGATATGTGTGGAGCACATAACTCCGGCCATAAAATGAGATGGCTAATTCATCGTTATGGATTTTATTGGTGAACCATTTTAGCCGATTGTCTTAATTATGCTAAAAGCTGCATTTCTTGTCAAAGGTATGGATCTTTGCAAAAAGTCCTAGCCAACGAGCTTCATGCTAAACCAAACCATGGCCATAAAGAGGATAGGATATGGATATTGCAAAATTTATCCTCTATCTTCTAAAAGACACTGTTGTAAGTAGAAAATAGCACAAGAATAGGGATTGAATCATACTTTTAACTTCTTTTTTATTTCTAAAATGCTACATAAGGTTTATCAAGTTTTTCACTTGAAGGTAGTAGAAATAATGATTAGTGTGCTTTAGAAAATAACTTTCTGAATATACAATAAACAAAGAAACTTTAGAAATTGTTTTGAAAAATGTTTTTTTAGAAAAACATCCAACAAAGACATAGATGAATGCTATAAGATAAAAGGATAAGGAAAAAGAGAGATGTTACTCAGAGATTTACTGGTTTGGTCAAACACTACCTACATCCAGTTTTCAACAAATTATTGAGTTTCACTAAAAAATACTTTCTCAACCTCTAGAAAGAAAGATATTCTTTGAATAGTCTTCCCAAGCTATCTCTAGTAAGAAGTATTTCCAATTTACTCTAACAACAAATTGTGTTTGTCCTAGCCTCTTAAAGCAAAATTCACTTGATTACTAATGGATTAGAGTACAAGGATATAATATTGGGTTGGTACTCTTCAACAATAAACACTCGAGCCTTTCTAAGAGTAAAATAGTGTTTATGAAAGAAACTTGAGAGTCTTCTTTTTGAATTCTTCCTAAGAAGAAAATGTTAGCAAGTGATCACAAGAAAGAAGATTTTCTACAAAGAGACTGATTATATAATGTAGAGGAGAACTTCAAAAAAGAAAATTAGAATGTTTTCGCACTTAAGGTGCAAAAGTTCATTCTCGTATGAAAACTCCATCCTTTTATACTTATATTTTGAATTTAGTCATTGTCCTTTGATTTCACTTCTTCTTAACATGTGTTGATCTTCTTTTTGTGTCCTAGGAGCTGTCCTCTAGAAGACTAGCTGATCTGTGTCAGAGTTGTCCTTGTAGGTGTAGAACTGTTGACAATGTGTTTTCTGAATGGAGCTTCAGAAACAACTTTTCCTTTCTTAACATGGTTTCTGAACTTTTTCTTCTAGAATACAATGATTTTACCAAGTACAAAAGTGATGTGTCACTATCAATACTTTTTTGAAAGTTGACCAAATTTGAAATTCAAATTTCCCTTAGTTTCTATTAACTTAGCACGATTTTTGAAGAACACATGCTTTATAAAGTCGCTTAACTCTTTTTGAGCTTCATATTGTTCTTCTGAGCTTGATTAAGATCTTCTAATCATGTGAGAAGTCTTCAAAGATAATAGCCAAAAAGACTGAAGATTATGATGGTGATATTCATGAGAGCTTGGTTTCTTCAATGGATATTATGCTTTTTGGACATGTGAAATACTTTTTGAAGATCCATACTTAGTTTCTGATGCTGGATATTGCTTTCTTGTGTTTCTTACATATCTCAGTTCACTTTTTGAACTATTTTTCACATTATTAAAACTCTAAAGCTTTTTGAATGAGATTTTCATCATGTTAAAACATGATAGTGTGAAAAATATATCATTAGTTGAACTTAAATGATATGGTAGTGAACCTGTTAATTGTTAGCTCTAGAACCCCTCCAAGAAGTGTTAGTGAGTTTTGAATAACAACAAAGCCAATTTAAAGAAAATTCTTTGAAGAATGACTAATGGTTGGCTTGAGTTTCTTGAAGAATTAAACAAGTTCTATCGTTTAGCATATCAAGGCTTAATCAAATGAGGATATGTTACTACACATGTGCAAATATGTTTTATCTCATGTTAAGAGATATGAACTGAAAAGAAAGTAAAATTATACCCTTATTCAAGCTTAAAATAGCTAACAATCAAAAGAAGTAATCATTGTTACAAGAAACCAAGTTTTGAATCTTCAGAAAGTAGCACTGGACATCAGAAAGTATGTTTACAATAAAGATATCAAGCAAACTCTGAGAATTAGGTGTTGCATGATCTTCAATCAATATAATTGAATTTTTTTCCCATCATCCATAAAGCTTGGATTGAAGACCAGAAGCCTACAAAAATAATCATGGAAATGTTACCGCATTTCAGAAAGCTTAAACATAGTAAAACAATGCGCTTTATAAGAAAAAGGAGGAAAATTTGAATTTCAAATTTGAATATAAATTTGAAACAAAGTCAAAAGTAGTGTCAGAACTGGCTTTTCATCCCTTGAGCCTTTAAGGTCAATGGCCCTAGGTCCTAGATGAAAAGTTCAAAAATCATGATTCAGAAAGTAGAGTAATTTCTGAATGGACATTAGAAACCTCAATATTGGAAATGGCTTCTACAACAACTCTGACAAACAAACAAACTATTCTTCTAGACTATCTTTCTAAGACACAAATGAATGATCAACACATGTGCCTTGGGAAGTCTGATCAAGGGAACGGTCATAAGGAAGACCTCTATAAATAGAGATATCATGCTTTCACAAGATAAGAGATTGGCACAAAACAAAAGAGTAGAAATGCTGAAAAATTTTCTCCTTCATCTTCTTATAAAGATCATTACTGCTTGTAATCATTTCCTTGCCCGCAAAATCTTCTTTCTACATTATTCATTGTTCATACGTTCTTCCAAGGAAGAATAATAAAAAGAAGTCATTCAAGTATTTTCTAAGTCTTTCACTGTAAATCTTAAGAAAACTTGAGTGTAGGTTAGTTTGAGTTGCAAACCCAAACACAAACATTTGTATCCACAATCCAGTAGTAATCGTTGTGGTTTAGCTTGGAGAAGCTAGTCAAAGACTACTTGCAATGGGACAGTAACGGTTGGTTTATTGGTCATGGTTTAGCTTGGAGAAGCTGGTTAAAGACTACTTGGTTTAGCCTGGAGAGGTTGGTCAAAGACTACTCGATTCAGCTTGATGAGGCTGGTGAATAACTACTTGGTTTGTGACAGTGGGAGTTGTCTAATGGTCATTAGTGAGTGTTTGAGAAGGCTATTATGAAGACTATCCTTGTTTTTTCTCTAGTTTGAGAAAGATTTAGTGGGACTCAACGTTTGTTGAGAATTGGATGTAGACAGGTTGCCGAACCAGTATAAATCTCTTGTGCAATATCTCTTTTTTTTCCTTCATCTCTTATTTTATTTCTATATCTGTTTTATTATTTGTTGTAACACCCCGATTTCTCTGTCCGAGGGAAATGACCAAAATGCCCCTGAGGTCATTTCCTGACCCGAACTCGAGGGTAACCAACTCGGTCGTGCTGGAAGGGTCAACCCAATGTTTGAAGGGGATTAAATGGCCCATGAATGCTTTCGAAGCAAAATTTCGTTTCATGATTTGGGTCAAAATGACCAAAATACCCCTATAGCGTTTTTACGCGGGTAAAGGTGCCGTTTGAGCCCGGAACTTTCCCCAGAGGTTTAAAAACATGTTTTCATGTGTCTAAAGGTCTCTGTTCAAGTCCCGGTGGTCCCGGGCAGTTTTAGTGCAAAATTACGATTTTACCCCTAGAATAGTGCTTTTGAGCTTAATGACGTAATTAAGCAAACCTAAGCAATATTAGGCTCTAAATGAAGATTAATTTATTTCCCTAATTAATCTAGAGTCAAAATAATTTATTAAAGTTAATTAGAACCTAAAATTGCTTAGATTAAACTTAGATCCCTTTTTAGAACTCAAGACTCCTAGTCTTGGAATCTTGAATAGTGTTTTCTCTCTCCAATTCCTTAAATCAAGGAAATGTGTCTAGAGTTGTTTAGACTCTAAATTGAGGATTTAACTCACTAATGGTGCAAGACCACTCCTTAATTATGTCTAGACCACCTTAATTACCCATTTTCCTTACCTAAACACTTTCTTACAAATTGCTAATCTTAAGCATAATCAAAGATACACCTAAACACAACTCTAAACCACAATTAAAATGCAAGAAACTCTCCTCCCTTGGCTGATGCATTTCGGCCAGACCTCATCCCCTTTGACCACATGTTAAATTATTTTCTCACTCAAAGAACCATGCTTGAAGCCATACCTTGAACCATACCTCACCATACCTTAAGCCATACCTCACCATACCTCAAGAACACATTATCTCACCTCATGGAACTCATGGAATGCCTCCAATCTGCACCTCATGGCCGAAGCTCTTCATCACCATGAGCTCCCTCCATTTGTTTCATTTCTCTATAAATAGAATGCCTTGAGGAGCTTGCACCACTTTTAGATCATTTGCTAAGTTTAGGAAACACTCAAAGCTTTTCTTTTCTCTCAAAGTTCTAGTATTCTTCAAGTTCTTCAAGCTCTTCAAAGTTCTTCATCACCTTCATCTTCTTATTCCATCTTCAAGTTCATCACACCAAGTAGGGATTTTCTTTCATGTATTCTTTTCTTTAAAGTTCTTGTTTTAAGCTTGATGTTCATAGTTTCTCTTGATTCTTTTTAGAACTTCTTTTCTTCTCCTTGTTCTTTCCCATTTTCGGCCATAGGCCTTAGAGAACAAAGGAATGAGAGCTTGATGATGAGAGTTTCATGATGATGTTCATCACTTGAAACAAACTCTAGAGCTTGATCTTTGTTCTTGAGCAAAAATGTTTCTAGTTTTTCCTTTCTTGAACTCTTGAGAACTTTAGCTTTGATGACGTTTTAAAATGGCTCTATGAACTCAATGATGAGGACTCATGATGTTGGTGTTAATATATCATCAAGATCATGAACTCTAGAGTTTTAAAATGTTCCTTTTTCTTCTTGAAGATTTCGGCCATTTCCTTAATTTTTCTAAGCTTCATGGTTTGATTTCCTAAGAATATTATGTTGAGTTTTAAGAACTCTAAGCTTGACTTTACCTTGTTTGGATGAGTTTGGGTTATGGTTTAAATTCCTTTAAAGTCTTGTTAAGAGCTCTAGAAAGATAAAATGAACTTGCATAATTTATTTTATGCTTGCATTCATATTTACATTCTTGCTATGCATCTTTACTTTCTAGCTATCACTTAAGAACATAAAGATTAAAATGGAACTTGTATCATCACTTAATTTAATTCTCGAAGCCTTTCTATTTCGGCCTTAAAGTCGATTGTTGTTGGGCCTAGAGCACTAAAATAAAGAATTGAACTTGCATTATCACTTAATTAATTCCTCGAATGCCTATCTATTTCGGCCTTAAAGTTGATTGTTGTTGGGCCAAGAGCACTAAAATAAAGAATTGAACCATGTATATTTACCTTCAAGCTTGCACGTTTAAGTTTATGCCTTGCATATTTAAATTCAAGTCATCACTTTACTTTGTAAGCAAGATTAAAAATGAAAAGCATGAGCACGTTTAGTTTATGTCGTAACTTAAGAACCTAGAGCTCAAAGACTTGCCCATTTCATTCCAAGATAAAGTTAAATGTGAATGTATTCCTTGAATGCATAATCTCGGCCAAGTAGTGATGATGGACTTGCAATGAGTTTTCATCTAGCTACTAGGACCAATAGTCTATGTTTTAAGTTTTCCCTAAAGCTTTACAAATCTTTATAAGGTTATGTCATCACAAGTTGTGATTTTATTATCTTTTAGGGGATGGAATATGTTTTGGTCAGTGACCTAAGGCTTCACTTAGCCTCTTGATGACTTAAAATATTTTTCAAAGAGTTTTAGAAGTTCTAGATCGATTCCGAGAGAAACTAGTTAACTTATGTACCTAGAAATGTCAATTTAACTCTCTCATTTAAGTTAAATGTTTTCGGTTTTGATATGATGAGTGTGATGTTGTATGATGATGTCTTGATGTGTTGGAATGTGTGAAAATATCATATGATGATGTAGAAGCGATCCTATGCATGATAGGTAAGAAACTAGCTAACTAGAAATACCGTAAAGCTAGAATTTAACATAGTTTTGACCCATTTGTTTTTGGAACTTATCCAAACTGTTTTAATGGGAACATAATCAGATTTAGATTGTTTAGACATGAAAAACTTGGTAACATTTGGATTAGAATTGAATTCTAGCACCTACGGGGAAACTAGTAGCTAGAAAACCGTAAAAATGCAAATGTAGAACTCTTAGAACATTTAATTTTCTGGATTCTGTCCAGCACCCTTACAACATGATAAACATGATTAATAATTAGTCCTTAAGCATAGGAATGCCTCATAATTGATTTAGATTTAATATATATAGCCTTCAAGTAAAAACAGAACCGAGAAAGGGCCTAAAACGTAAGTTCTAGAACCCCGTAAATACATGTTAGAGACTCTGCCCTATGCTTTTCAGATTTAAGTATGAACATGAGGATTAGGAATGATGATTAAATATGAGCCCTTAGGTGCATAAAGATATGAGCGACGGATGTAGAGAACTATATCTCAAGATTAAGACCCGTAAGGGTAAGCGTTTGAATGTTTTATGATGATGCATGTAGTATGCAAATGATGATGATGTTATTCATATGAGGAATTTATGAGGTTATATGTTAATGTGGCATAAAGCAAATTTGGAAGGAAATTCGGTGTAATGACCGTTGTGCCGCCGAATTTTCGACAAATTTGGGGACTTAAAGAGATTTTGAAAATTAAGGTACTAAGATGGGTTCTAGGATGACACCGGTTCGCCGAGCACCTCCATAGAACTCATGTGACATCGGTACCATTTTACACTCTTAGGTGACACCGGTTGGCCGAGCACCCTAAGAGTTTTGCCCCCTAACCCGTACTCAGATAGTCGGGATTTATGATTTATGATACGCTTATCGTTAAGTGGTAAGTAAGAACTAGTGACGACTAGTTAAGGTATGAGCTCATAACCTAGATGTATGACACGTTCTGGGTGACACCGGTTCGGCCGAGCACCCCCAGTTCGATTGTCTTTTAGGGTGGCCCATGAGGAAGAGAAGTTTCATGATTATGATTATGTCACTAAGTTTTGTCCCATATGAATGTTACTACTGCCACTTTATGCCACCAAGTATGCTGATGCTTGATGTTATGTTTTATGTATGTGCATTAGGTAGTGCCATGCATACATTTTCTATTATGTTGCATTCATGACATTAAGATCATCCTAAAATGAATGGACCTTGGCTAAAATATATTTTAAAGTTTAAAATGAACTTAATACATGCTCAGTCATTTTGTATAAATAAACCCAAGGTTCCTGAGGACGTAGATGATGACACCTAGGTAGTAGGAGGCCCTACTGAGATTCTTTAGCAAGATTCTCACTCCCTCTACCTCTTTCTTTCCGTCACGTCTTCAGATGGCGACGTTCGTGGTGTTCGTGGACACGCCGACATGGGAGGTGCACCATGACCCGGACCACGGGTCATTCCATTTTGTGGGTCGATGCACGGTTAGAGTATTCATGTTCATGGGTCGACCCTTCACTCCCCCTGTACATTCCCATCGTTTCTCCCCCGTCTCACCTTTTGGCGATGACCTGGTGTTCGAGCGCGCACGTCCCCTAGAGCAGAGGCTTCACCATACCCCGTCATCCACGTCCGCCGCTCGAGACTACCCCCAGTATGTGCCCCGTTGCCCATCGTATTTTTCGGAGACGGATCCTTCCGAGGATTCGGCAACCCAGGCACCCTCCGAGGGATCTTCCCCCTCCATACCTATGGACTTTGGAGAGGATAGCGAGCCCACCATGACTCAGCCGGCGTGCGCACGACGACCGGAGATGCGGCCATACCCTGGGGCTCACACTCGATCCCGCTCCGCCTCTTCACGCCCGAGGAGCTCGTGACAGCTTTCGGATATCCGCCTCGATCACGAGATAGTCGCGATGGGAGGCCGTGGATGGCCCGAGATAGAGCACACACCACTTAGATGGGGATAAACCTTCTTTTGTTTAGAGGTTTCCCATTAGATGCACTCGGGTAGGGGAGTAGATTATGTTCATGTTTTATGTTGTATTTTCTTTTATGCATTTCCCCTGTACTAAACTAAGTCCCACACTTATAAGTGGGCAAATTATATATATATGAGATGATCTTCAGTGTTACTCATGGTGTGCCTTATGTTATGATGTTGTGAGACATTTGTTTACCATACATGGTTTACTGCTTATCGCATCACGCGGCTCTCACTTTGTTTTTCAAAAAAAAATTACCCGTATTTTCCGCTAAGTAATTCAAAGATAAATGAGAACTATGAAGTAATAGACTAATGGTTAACCTAAATATGTTCTAGAGTATTGGGTTAAAAATTAGGATGTTACATTTGTACCTGTTTTGGAAAATTTTCTTTCACTTGTTTGTTACACATTTAGTACAGAAAGTTCACTTTCTAAAGTTACTAATGCTGTCTTTTGCTGAACTTCAAGTTCATAATTTGATAGGTTTTGATAAAATTTTTTAGAAGTCCATTAGGAAAAGAAAAGGAAAAACACGATTCAACTCCCTTTCTCGTGTGCTTTTCTACTTACATTAATCACTCAACTCCCCTTATCTTTAATTGCCCTTGATAAATCGAAGAGGACCTCATCTATCTTTATTTGCCCTCGACAAGTCGAAAGGATCTCATATGTCTCTATTTACCCTCGACAATTCAAAAGGAACTCATCTCTCTCTATTTGCCCTCGACATTTCGAAAGGATCTCATCTCTCTCTATTTGCCCTTGACAAGTCAAAAGGATATTACATTTCTTTATTTGCCTTTGACAAGTCAAAGAGAATCTCATGTTTCTTATTTGCCCTTAACAAGTCAAAGAGGAGCTCAATTTCACTTATAGCTGCAGAACTTAATTCAATATATTATTCACTTTTCTTTTTTCAATGCATGTATAAAACACATATAGGCATTCATTCACACACTGATTTCAAACATGCCTCATAAACTAATCTTTACTTCTTCTAGCATGAATTTATACATCACAAGTCACATGGTGAAATATTTAACATCATGTATTCATGTCATACTAGAACCAAAATACCATTAAATTATCAAATCAAATCTTGGGTTCATTTCTAGCAATTAGGTAGATTTCACACTATTGTAGCACAAATTTATTTGCACATCAAAAAATCAATTTGGAGGCTATAAAAATTATCTGTGATACTTCAATGTGTCTGCAAGGCTCCATAAAAATTTCAAGCAAAAAGAGTTCTCCAACTATGTTAACAAAATTCTACAAATTTGGTGGTCAGAAACCACTTAACCTCAGCTCAGAACCCAAAATTCATCATTTTTAACCATAGAAAATGAACATAGAAAATTCAAAATAAAAATCCTAGTAAAACCTTAAGATGTCTATAATACCCTATAAAAATTTCAAAGGAAAAATCAACCATTTGCTATTGTAACAAAATTAGAAAAATGCATAGCTTCAGTTCCAACAATTTAGGTAGCATAGGTACACTTTCGGTTCTTGATTTTTTTGAAAATAGTTAGAGCCCTTATCATGTACCACGAAAATTCTTAGAGTTGCCCAAGGATGTTAACTTCAATATATATTTTTGTAACTGATGAAAATATGCACAACTATGCCAAAAACTTCACGAACAAATACTGCCTATACAAAAATTGAAATTCCAGCAAGGTGTTTGAAAACTCCTTTTGACAAAGTGATTTTTCCACAACACCACACTACTCCACCAAAGCAAATGCATATATATGTATGTATGTATGTATGTATGTAATGAACAATAGAATCAGAAAATATCAGGCAAATCAGTAGCCAAACTTTAGAAAACAGATTTGGAAACAAAAAGGTTTAAGAACCCTACTTTGGGGGCTTTAGGGATCTTGGCTCCAAAGGTAATCCAAGGATGATTTCCTTCACTTGAAAACCTCTAAACCAACACCAAACCCTTCCTTAGGTAGTAAAGGATGATATCTTCAAGTAATAAGAGGTGAAAAATCAAAATTTTAATCGATGAGTTTTGTAGATTATGATGAGTAGAATAAGTTTTGTGAAGGAAATTTCTAGTTTTAGTAAGTGTAGATTGGGAGTTTGGGAGATTGAAATCAATTTGAAGCTCTTTGGAGGAAGGAACAATGGTGGCTATGTTTTTTTCTTTTTCTATCGAGAATGTCAAAGTTTTGTGGAGTATTGAAGAAGCTTGGTCTCATATTTATCTTGTAATTATAGTTTAGATATTATATAATATAAATACACAATTCTTAAAGAAAGTAAGTAAGATGGATGGCTAGGATTTAATCATGAAATTCAAGATTAAGTCTTAGCCTTACACATGTGTTGAATAGATATACATTATCTATTTATCATGATTAAACTATCTTTTGGTGTTAAAAATCGCACACCAAAATTTTGTCGAATGGGTAAAACACCGTACCCGGGTAATCAAACATTGCCCAAAAATTAATTCTAAGTATAAAATCTTTATTCCTAACCATTACTAATCTTAATCCTATAATTTATTAGTTTCGGGCATCTCCGAATCCCAATTCTAAGGTTTCGGCTGTCCCGGCGAGCCTGTGAGGCCCACATGTTACTATTCATATATTTTTCTTTTTACAAATCCATTGGTTCATCCTCATCATTGCTAAAATTGTCAGATTTTTGAAATTATGACTAATAAAACTCAAATTAATTCTTAAATAATTTTTAGAGTGTTACAGGCTATTCATCAAAAAGTGAACCTGAGGTAAATAATTCTAACTCTAATCTTTCCTATGATGAACTTTTAGCTTTATATGAAGAGTTGCTTGAAGATTCTCAAACTCTTCCTCTCACTATTTCAACATGAAAAAGAAACATCAAAATGTTGTTGTAGAACTTCAAATGGCCAAAGCAGAAGCTGAGGGTCTAAGGCTTGAAAAAGAAGTATTAAAAGGAAAAAATAAAATTTTATTTGTGATGTTCAATGCCTTAAAATTTGAAGTCTCAACCAAAAATGAAAAAACTCAGAAAGTCATTTTTGAGCTAGAGAGAACTTAAAAGCTTTTTAAATCTGACCTTGAAAAATTGTTAAATGGATCAAAGAACCTTGATATAATGCTTGGAGGTCAGAGGCCATATTTAAAAAAATTGGGTTACGATATGAGGAGGAATTAGATGAGAAAGAAAAACCAACTTTGTTTAAGAAAGTAAAGAACAAAGCTTCTTGTACTTTCTGTTTTAAGAAGGGACATCCACCTGACAAATGCTTTATGAGAAAGAAGTCTATCAAAAAGGTTGGAAAACCTCATTCTCAAAAAACTAACACAAGAGGACCCAAGAAAGTCTAGGTACCTAAATTAAAAACTATGTTTGTTGCAGGTTTGCCTGAGAATGCACGTGGAACCTGACAACAAGTAATATATGGACAGTGGGTGCTCTAGGCACATGTCTGGATCTAGAAGATGGTTCAGAAATCTGTGACCAAAAAACTCTGGATCAATAAAGTTTGCTGATGGAGGTAAGACCATGGTCACAGGCATAGAAAATGTTGGTAATGATGATTCAACTAAATTTTTGATGTCTTATTTGTTGATGATCTGACTCACAACTTATTAAGTATCAAAAAGTGTTACAGGCTTTAATGTTGTTTTTCATACTCATGCATGCAAGATTGTTAGTCCCACTTTAAGACAAGTTATTTTGTCTGGTAAGAAGCATGATAACGCATATGGGTTATTCTTGGATGATCTAAGAGATCAAGATGTAAAATGTCTCACATCCTTCACGAGTGAAAAATGGTTATGGCATAAGAAGCTTGGGCATGCTCATATGAAGCTTATCTTTGAGCTTTCTCAGAAAAAGCTAATTAAAGGCCTACTAAAGATCAGATTTGATAAGGATTCAACCTGTGGCTTTTGTGAGAAAGGCAAGCAAACCAAAGCTTCTTTCCATAGTAAGCATATGCTTTCAACCACTAGACCACTTGAGCTTTTCTATATGGATCTCTTTGGACCAACCAAGACTACAAGCCTTGTTGGAAAGAGATATTGTCTTGTCATAGTGGATAACTACTCTAGATTTACATGAGTTATCTTCCTAGCTTCTAATCATGAGGCAGTTGAAAGATTCAATGTTTTTGCAAAACATATTTGCATAGAAAAAGATTCCCAAATCATCTCTATCAAATCTAATCATAGAGGAGAATTTGAGAATTATATTTTCAAAGAATTTTGTAATACTATGGCATTTTTCACGAGTTTTCTGTACCTAGAACTCGCCAACAAAATGGGGTTGTTGAAAGGAAAAATAGAATCTTGCAGGAGATGGCCAAGACAATGCTTTTAGAAAGCAGTTTATCAAAAGGTTTTTGGACAAAGGCTATGAACACCTCTTGCTATATACAAAATAGAATCTTTCTAAGGCCAATCTTCAAGAAGACTCCCTATGAGCTATGGAAGGGTAGAAAACCCAAGATTTCATATTTCCACATCTTTGGCTAATCATGTTTTATCCTTAACACCAGGGACAAACTCGTAAAGTTTGATCCTAAGTCTGATGATGGTATTTTCCTAGGTTATTCTTCTATCTCTAGAGCTTGCAGAGTATACAATAAGTGAATGCTATGTGTTGAAGAGACTATTCACATGAAGTTCAAAGAGCTCAAGAAGGACTTCTAAGAAAATGAGAAAATGAGTCTCAAGCAAACTTCTGAAAGCAAGTAGGTGAAAGCTAAATCTTTAGAAAGTAGGCTCCAGAGCATAGGCACTTCAGAAAGCTTTCTCAGAACACCAAAGCAATCAGAAAGTAGTATTTCTGAATATAAAGAAGAGCAATCTAAAGATGAAGGAAAAGCTAAAGAACCTCAAAGCTATAGAAACTACAAGGGAGTTTCTGGTTGGTAATATGTTTTGAATGATAACAAAACCAATTTAAGAAAAATATTTTAAAGAATGACCAATGTCTATCTTGAGTTTCTTGAATAGAAAATAGGTTCCTTCATTAGCATAACATGGCTCCATTAAGCAAGAATAATTTGGCTTTACATGTGCAAACATGTTTTATCTCGTATTAAGAGATGTAAACTAAATGGAAGTGATAATTATATCATAAATTAAGCATATACATGCCTAAAGGATTGAAGAAAAACAACCAGTACAAGAAATCAACACTCGAGACTTCAGAAAGTAGCTTGGACTTCAGAAAGTATGCTTGGAATGAAGATGTCAATCAAACTCTGAAGTCAATGTGTTCTACAATCTTCAATCATCACATTCACAACAATTTTCTCATCAACAAGCTCTGATTAAAGACTAGAAGACCAAAGATTCATCAAGGAAATGATAGCACACATTAGAAAGCTCACTTAATAGTGAAATAATGCGCTCTACAAGAAAATGAGGGAAATTTGAAATTCAAATTTCAAAAGTCAAACCTAGTAATAGACTGACATATCATTTCTTCTGCTGCCTTAGTCAACTACCCTAGCTTCTAGAAGGAAGTGTTCAGAAACCATGTTCAGAAAGTAAAAGAAGTTTCTAAAAGGATATCAGAAACCTCAACTTTACAACTGCTTCTGCAACAGCTCTGACAAACAGACAGACTACTTTTTTAGATTGCTTTTCCAAGGTACAAATAAATGATCAACACATGTCACTTCAAGAACTGATCAAGGGCAATGGTCATAAGTGAAGACCATCTATAAATAGAGATGATGTGTTTTCAAAGAAAAATAAAGAGAGAGATACTACATAAGAGCAAAAATTCTATGAAAATTTCTCCTCATCTTCTTGTAAAGTTCTTTACATTTTGTAATTAGTTTCCTTGTTTGTAAAAATCTTCTTTCTACATTTCTTTATTGTTTACATATTCTTCCAAGGAAGAATAGTTCAAAAGAAGTCATTCAAATTATCCTAAGTTATTCACTGTATATCTTAAGGAAACATGAGTATAAGTTAGTTTGAGCTGGAAATCCAAACACAAACTTCTATAACCTCAATCCAGTAGTGATCATTATGAGTTAACTTGGAGAAGCTAGTCAAAGACTACGTGCAATATGAGAGTAAAGGTGTCTGCTGGTCACGATTTAGCTTAGAAATACTGGTTAAAGACTACTTGGTTCAACTTAGAGAGGCTGGTGAATAACTACTTGGTTTGTGATAGTAAGGGTTGTCTACTGGTCACAGTTCAGCTTGAAGAAGCTGGTGAATAACTACTTGATTGATGACAGTAGGGGTTGTCTACTGGTCACGATTCAACTTGAAGAGACTAGTGAATAACTACTTGGCATTTATGATAGTAGGGGTTGTCTACTAGTCACAGGTTAGAGCTTGGGAAGGCTATTGTAAAGACTATCCAGTTTCTTTCTTGGGTTGAGAAAGGTTTTATTGAAATTCAATGGTGGTTGAGAATTGGATGTAGGTAAGTTGGCCAAACTAGTATAAGAACATCTGTGCAGCACCTTCTTCTCCCTTATCTCTGTTACATTCATTGCTATAAAGTTGTTTGTTTATATCTGCTTAAAGTTTATTCTTTTAGCTATTCTGTTATTGTTGCTGTACTTCAGAAAGTTACCTTCTGAAACCTCTAACGCTATTTCGCTACACTATTTTCAGAAGCAAAAAAAAAAAATCAAAAGAAGCTATGTATGATTCAACCTCATTTTTTGTACGCTTTTCTACCTCCAATTGGCCTATAGGGTTGCTCTTGAACAACCACAAGAGGTTTAGAGATAGATGCCCTTATCCTTCTACTTGAGCTTTGAATTCCCTTGGCCTGCTAAACTCTTTGAGCTTTGAATTCCTTGGGCCTGCTAAACTCTTTGAGCTTCTTCCAATTTTCTTTTCTCTTGGAGAATCTTGTTCTCCTTTAAAATTTCTTTAACCTCTTCATCTTCAGAAAAATCTTTATTCTCAATAACATGCCCTGCCTTGCTTCCTCAGCATCAAGTATTTCTCTCAAAATTAGAGAAATTATAGGAACATCTGTTGGTAGATTTCTGTACTTGTGCTCAATGTCTTTCCTTCTAAGGGGAAACTTGTCAGACCTCATTTTGGGTCCTTCACTTTCTAAGGATTTAGCCTTAGTTTTCGAGGGCTTAGGAGGTTCCAACTTTTATTTCTTCTCCTCCCCATGCATGGTCCTCTTTTCAAGATTGATTATAGGTACATTGTTAGACTTTGTACCATCAAAACCATCACTCTCTGAAAGGAGTACTAGTTATCTTTTTCCTTTTACCTTATCTTCTTTCTCAGCCTTTTCTCTAGGCTTGTTAGCTTCTTCTTTCTTCTTCATCTCTTCCTTTTTCTTAAGGCTTTACTTCTTAGAGCTTATTTTTGCTACCACTTTTTTTGTTCTCCTAATAGTAGACGGAAGCTGTCAACTACCTCCTCAAATTAGAAATTATTTTAATGCTAAGTTGCACCAAAAATATAGTAAAAGGCACAACCTAGGTTGTCTCTCAAGGAGGCTTCAACACTTTGTAGGGAAAAATGAGGGTTTTGAAGAAAGTAAAATTAAAGCAATTGTAATTAAAAGACAATAGCAATAAGATAATAGCAACAGTGAGGAAAGCACTGGTGCAAAATATTCCTAAGATTGGAATTAATTCTCATTGACCAAATATTAAACTCATTGGAGGCTATTAGTAATAAATTACTGGTAATTCTACTAGTGATCGATCAACTTCTGGAATTTGATCAATGTAAATAACTGATAAATGAGATCTCAATTTATTTAGAAATCACATTAATTTAATGAACCAATTGTTATAGTCTAACTACCAATCGGAAAGTTAATTCTAATGTTCTCTCTCAAACATAAACCAATTGATCTATCAATTTATGCCCAAGGGTTTCCCTAACTGACGATCGCCAAGTTAGTTATCCCAATAAAGATTATAGCAATCACCACAATAATTATAGCAATAGAAATAGTAGAACATTAAGAAAACAAATGCATTTAATTTCAAAAAGAAGTCTCAAACATTATCCTAATCCATCCTGAAACCCTTACAATAGTAAAGAAATCTACTCCTCCATCTCTAGAAGATTACAATAGTGAAAATAAAAAGAACTTGAAAATAATAACAATAATCTTTTCCACAATCTCCAAGACAAAGCACCCTCATCAATAGAATCCCTAAGAGAGAGAAGAATAACGAAGAAGATGTAAACAGAAGATAGAGAGAGATGTAGACAGAGAGAATAATAGCAACCTAACTGTATATCTAAAACTAAGTCTAAAGCCTAGGGTAAAGAACTGTGTCAATCCTTTAAATACTGCTCTCTACAATAGCCCAAACTATGGCCCGAAAATAGATAAGTGATCTGATATCCCTTCTGTCGCACGACCACTACAGGGCTCACCAGAATGATGAGACCAATCAATTTATGGTTGTCACCCGGATGTGAGCCTCTATGATTTTTCTTATTTTTTGCTCCAAGCTCCTTGCAGAAAGTTTCCACCCTTGTTCTTGACACTTTGCACTTGATGCAAAGCTCCTGTGCTCAAAACTATACTCAAGGAGATAGGTCAAACGCAACAGGGTGTAATTACAAATTATCTTCAAAATCAATGAAAAAGCCAATAATTCTATTAAAATCACTCAATGAGGGACAAGTCAAAATACTAATTAATTGCATCAATAACACAATAAAACTCATATAAAAAGATAAGGTTTAGTAGTAAAATAAGTGACATAAATGCCCTTTATCAAACTCTCCCACACTTAAACTTTCACATGTCCTCATGTGAAATTAAGAACAAACCAAGGCACAGATAAGATGCAATATATAAGGATTAGATTAGAATCCTAAATCTAAAAATGCATGATGCATGAAAACTAATGATGATACACCAATCCAATGATCCTAGAGGCACAATAGTAAGCTTTCACATTAACAATCAAGAGAATTACAACAAGCAAGGCATGAACAAAAACATAGCATATAGAGTAGAATTCAAATATGATGCATGGATCAAGTACAAAAATCCTCCTAAGGTTAGTGTTTGCCACTCATTCACTCAAGTATTGTGGGTTATGATGCACACTCAGTCACCTCAAATGAAAATACATTACCATAAGCTTGTTGCAGGTCTCATTCTTCATTTTATCACACACACATATATACTGAATCAAAAGGTCTTACCTTTGGTTGAAATGAGGCTTAGGTGAAGGTGCGTACTTATATAGGCCAGTGAACTAAACCTCTAGTCAAAGGAGAGCGAATGCATACGCCAAGAGCACAAATGCCTAACGGTACAATTTGTCCAAATTAACACAATCACATGCCTTTTTCTTATAATGTGGCACACCTTCAACTTAAACTTTTTTGTAATATTTTTTCAATCAACCTTTTCATCCTCATGTCTTTATTTTTTTTTCTTCTTTGTGTGCCACTTGCTAAATATGTTTTTGCACATATTGTTCTTTCCCACACTTAAATAGGGGCATATCCTCATGCTCCCCCTGCACTTATACTCAAGCACATATAAGAAATGCACAAATGCTCTCCTATGCCTAAAAGGTTAGGAATTTTCATGGTTTTTCATTGTTGGCTAAGAATGAGCTAAAATAAAAGAATGAGAAATAAGGCTCAAAGGGGCTAAATAATGGTAACAAGCAAAGGGTGGCTATATGGGCAAATGGCTATAAACAAGAAAAATGCCTTAATCATATTCAAGCATGCACATGAAAACATATTTTCAAACAAGACCCTAAACAAGTTCTAGAATATAGTTCCAAATAAGGAAACCCACTTGAACAAATAAGCATGGCACATGATAGTCCAATCAAAGAGGCTCAAAATCTCACAGGTAAAAGTGCATATACTCAATCCAAATAACACAATGAATCCACTAAGTATGCAACACAAAATAAAGTCAATACCAAGCAAATCAATAAAGTGCATGCAGTGTGAACCTATGCATATGACCTCTAAGGCACCAAAGGAATGGTGTAAAGTGAAAATAAAAATAATTATGATGCAAGACTCAAAACTAAAATGAAAATAAATAAAATACAAAAAAAATATAAGGGAAAGGTAAAGAAAAACCTTATGGTGGGTTGTCCCCCACCAAACACTCTACTTTAACATCCCTATGTTGGATGGTGAAGACCCTCATGGAAGATATGTAGCTTCAACCTAAAAATTCATCATCTGAGCTCTCAAATCGCTAGGAGTTGCATGAAGGTGCATTAACTAATGCCCATCAATGTCGCAACGGCTTATAGTCTTAGGGTTCTCCAACTTAACTGCACCACTGGGTGTACACAGGTAACCAAGAATGGTCCTTTCCATCCAAACATCAGCCTTCCAGCCATCAGTTTTACTCGAGGCTCATGCAACAAGAACTACTGCCCCTCACAGGGCTTCTTTCCCAATATGGGTGATTCATAAAGCACTTGGCAAGCTGAGGACTATGCATTGGCTAGAGTACTTATATCTGGGACATTCTAAAATAATAGGCTCATCATGTCCCATGGAAGAAGAACAAATGGAGAAAAGGGGATCGGGATCCTTACAAAGTATATTGCCACAAGCATCATCAACTAGAGAATTAATGACATCAATGCCAAACACGGAGTGTTCCTTATGAGGATGTTTCATAGCACCAAATAAGGTAAATTGGACTTTAATATCCCCACACTCAATGGATAATATGCCAGCATAAATATCAATCCTGGTTCTAGCAATTTTTAAAAATGGTTTACCCAAGATTAATATATGCTAACTGACATTTGTGTCATTTTCCATTTCAAGCACATAGAAATTAGTAGGGAATGTTAAATCATTTAACTGTACTAGAGCATCTTCTAATACTCCTTCTAGTCTTGTGATGCTATGGTTGGCCAGCTGAATTTGTAACTTGAGTTGGCTTGAGCTCTCCAAAATACAAGGACTAGTAGAGAGACTTCAACACAACATTAATGCTTGTTCTAAGCTCAACTAGGGCTCTTGTGATATCCAAGTTCCCAATGGTACAAGGAGCATAGAATGTGCGCAGGTCCTTGAACTTGGTTGGTAGATTGCTTGGCTTGATGATGGAGGAAGCATTCACCCCCACAGTCACCTTATCCTCTTTACTGCCCTTTATCTTCCTTTTATTGGTGGACAGATCTTTTAAGAATTTTGCATACTTAGGAATTTGCTTCATTGCATCCAATAGAGGAATATTTACCTCCATATTTCCAAAGGTTTCCAAAGTCTCTGGATCTAAATCTAGCATAGTTACTTTCTTAGGATAGATCCTTTGGGGAAATAGCAGTGTAGGAGTATGGTCTGGATCTCTGCAGGCCTCTGTTGAGCGCTATGGTGCTGCTTGAGCACTATGATGCTCTACTGAATCTTTCTAAATTACATGATCTGTCTCAGTTAAGTGTTGCGATGCTCACCCGAAAAGTGCTCTTGTGCCAGTTCCTCAGCTTCATGCTCAGCTAAGCATTGCAGCGCTGTTTGAACACTGCAGTGCTGTTTAAGCACTGTGATGCTCTTCAAAAACATTTTTGAGCCTAGTTTTCTCTTTCTGATCTTCCTCTATAGGCTTCACTTCCTCTGGAATTTTCATCCCAGACCTCAGGGTGATTGCTCATACATTTCCCCTCAAATCGGGCATAGTCTGAGAAGGTAACTAGGCAGCTGCGGCTTGCTGACTCTAATTTTGCTTTAATTGAGTCATCTATTCCCTAAACTGGGCATTTTCTTTTCTTATTTCCTATATTTGCTCCATCATCTTCTTCATCATTTTTGTAATAGCAAGGTCTGAAGGTAGAGGTGCAGGGAAGGCCGGTTGCCTCTAATGAGGTGCCAAGTACTTTTGCTGTGAGGTTGGCCTTGTTATTGAGAATTGTTTCCCCATTTCAAATTAGGATTGTTCTTCCAACTAGAGATATAAGTGTTCCCAAATAGAAACTGGCCTACCTAATTCTGAGGTGGACTCTGGAATAGGTTTGTTATTGCTACCCTAGTGGTTGATTCATCTTGTAGGGCCAGGCATATATCTGTGTGATGTTCATTAAAAGTACAAATAGCATAGACCATAGGAAATGCCTAAGTTACTGCCTGGCTCACCATCAATTGCTTCATTAACCCAAAGTGTTCTTGTAAAGTTTGGGCTGGCTCACTTCATGAAGGCCTCTAGTAGTTGCTGCCCTAGAACCAAATCTCTGAAAATTTGCAACCATGTTCTCAATCAAAGCATGGGCCTCTGCCAAAGTCTTATCCAAAAGTGCCCTTCTACTAGCAGCATGTATCATACATCTATCGGCAGGTACCAACCCCTCATAAAAGTACTCAAGGAGAAGTTTTTCCTGAGTCTGATGGTTAAGGCAACTTGCACAAAGGAGCTTGAAGCACTCCCAATATTCATGTGGAGTCTTATCATTTTAGCTGATTCTGGAGATCTATTTTATGATAGAAGTTGTTCTAGAGGCAGGAAAATACCTCTCCAAGAAAAGTCTCTTCATTCTAGTCTAGTTATTTACAACCCCATCAGGAAGGTTGAAGAACCAATTTTCTACTACACCCTCTAGGGAGAAAAGAAATGCTCTCAATTTAACATCATCTACCTCTACCCCATTAGGTCTTATGCCAAAACACACCATATACAGCTTATTCAGGTGTTGGTGTGGATCTTCTCCAGACAACCAATGGAACTTAAGCAGAGCATGAACCATGTACCCCTTGAGCTCAAAGTCATTGTCAAGCCTGGGTATGTAATTGTCAAGGGCTACTGGGTAAAATCAGGAGCAGTGAGCTCCCTAAGTGTATACTAGCGTTCTCCCATATTTTCTATATTACCTAAAACACTAAATAGAGGATCAGAATGCTCAGATGGTTTCTCTTTTTAACTCTCTACTTGTCTAATTTTCCTTAAAGTTTTCTCAATCTTAGAGTTAAGAGAGATCAAATTTCTAGCAAACAGGGAATACTTCATACAAAGGAACAACCATTTTTTTTTTGCAGAATAAAATAACAATGGAAAATAAAATAAAACAGTAAATAAATAAAAATTGGAATAAAATAAAATAAGGTCAAATAAAAACAATAAAATATACAACTATGTTTTAATGCTAACCTAGGAATGACGCCAAAATTTGACAAAAGTTGTCGCTTACCTCATCAAATTAGAAATTATTTTAATGCTAAGTTGCACAAAAAATGTAGTAAATGGCACAACCTAGGTAGGCTTCAACATTAGTTGGAAAAATTAGGGGCTTTTGAAGAAAGTAAAATTAAAGTAATTGAAATTAAAAGATAATAGCAACAAGATAACAGCAACAGTGAGGAAAACACTAGTGCAAGATATTCCTAAGATTGAAATTAATTATCATTGATCAAATATTAAATTCATTGGTGGTTATTAGTAATAAATTACTAGTAATTCTACAAGTGATTAATCGACCTTTAGAATTTGATCAATGTGAATAACTAATAAGCAATATCTCAATTTATTTAGAAATCACATTAATTTAATGAACCAATTGCTATAGTTTAACCACCAATTGGAATGTTAATTCTAATGTTCTCCCTAAAATATAAATCAATAGATCTATCAATTTATGCCCAAAGGATTTCCCTAAATGACGATCACCAATTTAGTTATCCCAGTAAACATTATATAGCAATTGCCAATAATTATAGGAATAGAAACTGTAGAACATTAAGAAAATCAATGCATTTAATATCAAAAGAAGGTCTTAAACATTATCCCAATCCATCTGAAAAACCTTACACTAGTAAAGAAATCTACTCCTCCATCTCTAGAGGATTACAACTATGAAAATAAATGGAACCTGAAAATAATAACAATAATCCTTACCACAATCGCAAAGACAAAGCACCCGCACCAATGGAATCCCTAAGAGAGAGAAGAATAGCGAAGAAAATGTGCAAAAAAGATGGAGAGAGATGTATAGATAATAATAGCAGCCTAATTGTAGATTTAAAACTGAGTCTAAAGCCTAGGATAAACAACTATGTCAATCATTTAAATAATGCTCTCTAAAATAGTCCAAACTGGGGCAAAACAGATAAGTGAACGATGAGGCCAAGAACTTGATGGTCGTTACTCTGTCGATTTAGCACTGCAGCACTTCCTCGGATGTGAACCTCCACCCTTTTTCTTCCTTTTCTGGCTCCAAGCTCCTTCTAAAGAGTTTCCAGCCTTGTTCTTGACATTTGGTACTTGATCCCAAGCTCCTGTGCTCAAAACCATACTCAAGGAGACAAGTCAAATGCAATAGAGTGTAATTACAAATTATCCCCAAAATCAGTGCAAAAGCCAATAATTTTATTAAAATCACACAATGAGGGACAAGTCAAAATCCTAATTAATTGCATTAATAACACAATAAAACTCATGTAATAACCTAAGGTTTGGTAGCAAGATAAATGGCATAAATTCCCCTTATCAACAGTTTGAAGGAGTTCAAAGAGAATTCAGTGCCAAGCATGTATTCATACAACTCTTCAACAAGAAGGCAACCCATATATACAAAAATTTTGGTCAAGAGCATGTCATAGGGAACTATAGGAGTTCTCCTCTTTTCCTTGGTAATGGCACTCAACATGTAGTCCATTATCAGCCTTAGTAGGTTCACCTTTTTCTTGAATAGCAAGCAATACAGCAACATGCAATCCATCCCTATGAGCACATTTATGCTACCTAGTCTAGGTAAGATTGTGAATTGAACAATAGTAAACACCTTTCCAAGCCCTAGCACTAAGCATTACAGTGGTTAGAGGTGTCAAATGGGCCAACCCACCCCTACTTAGCCCTAGCCCATGTGGGCCAGAGTCAAAAAGCCCATAGGGCCAAAAAGCCCATAATTACAAAAAGCATACAGGGCCAAAAGCCATGTGGGCCTTGTGGGCCAGGGCCAACCCACTTATAAAAATTTTAAAATTTATCAATACTTAAAATGAGCTAGCCCATGGGCTGGCCCATGGATTAGCCCACCTATGGGTTAGCCTCCACCCACCTCCAACTTTTTTCAGCTTGATCAACCAGATTTAATTAGCAGTAATTATCAATTTATTACTCAAAAGAAGTCTTAAAAATGACATTTACATACAGAAAATCAAAAATAACATAACAGGGAAGGAGTTTCATTATTTGGAGATGAGAGTCTGAGAAAGGTTGAACCAAAACATTCATTCATATATTCATTCACGAGCAAGTAAAACTACTTGTTTGCCATTGTCAAAGTAAAACAACATTGTCAAATTAAATGTCAATACTTTCAAGGAAGTACCTACTCAAAATTCATAGCTAAATAATATAAGAGTTTACATTTTTAGCACATTCTTAGACAGAGTTAGAAAAGTAGCCCTCAAAGGTAATTGAGGTTGATTTTTGTCTATGAACAATCCTACACTACCACATGTCAAAATGTTTATGAGCTTTGCTACTAACCATATAACAAGCAACAAAGAAGAAGTCTGAAATAAACTCTTATCTAACAATTAAAAATCAGACTACTACATCATTCTTCATCTACATCTTCATCTTCTTGATGCATTACAAATGTTTTGCCTCCAAGTGTTTTGCAATCATCTTCATCTGAAATAAAGACAAGATTAGAAACAATTAAAAGATCAAAAAAGATTCGTCAATTGGGAAAGATAATATAGAGCATATTAGGACATTACCTTCAAGGTTTAAAACAAAGCCACGCAACCAATTTCTAGTGCAAATAAGCATTTGGACATTTTTTGGAAGAGTTGAACTTCTATACTTCGTAAGAACATGTCCACCAATGCTAAATGCAGATTCGGATGCTATAGTAGTAATTGAAATATTCAAGACATCTCTAGCCATAACTGATAGTGTGGGAAATCATTTTTCATGAGTTTTCTAGTAATTCAATACATCAAAATCTTCACTGTCATCAGAATCGATTAGTGGTTCATCAAAATAAAAATCCAATTCATTTTTCCCGATGACCAATTTTGTTTCATTTTGAAACATTTTAAACTCCTGAAAAATGTAATTATTAATTATATGAACAAAAGGGAATATAAGCTAAGAAATAACTAATGCTCATAATAACATATGCTAAGTATCCTGGATCTCTTTGGCTTGTTTCCCTCTATGACAGACCTATCCAACGTGCTAGACTCACTGGAAGACTGAGAAGCACTTGGAGCACTAAGATTGTAGGAATACTCCCTATAAAGCTTCTCGAACTTTTCCCTCACAATTCGAACCTTATCTCCAGAGGTTGAGAGATCAAGTTTTCTATAGTAAAAGTTCAGAAAATATAGCTTTAATCAAGGATAAAAAATGCCTTTAAAAGCCAAGACTACACTGTATTTGTCAAATTTTTCCATCATTCTTCCAGCCATGTCTCTAATCACATCCTCCTAATCACATTGGTTTTGATCCATCATGTATTGAATCTTCCAAACTTGCATAAAATACAAGTTTGAAGTTGGATAAGATGAACCTGAGATTAGATTTATAGTATCATAGAATGGTTCCAGAAATTCAGACATCTTCTCTGCCCTTCTCCATTCTTCAAATGATGGACAATATTTGTAATTGTTGTCTATTACGCGAACAATATCAAATACTCTTTCAAATTTTATTGCACTTTCCAGCATCATATATGTCAAATTCCATCGAGTTGAAACATCTAATTTCAAACTTGTGCTTTCACCAATGGCAGCTTGTTGCACACATTCTTTAAACTTTACCATTCTCGTATTTGATCCCCTCACATACTTGGCACTTTCTCTAATTTTAAACAATGCTTCACTTGCCACTTTTAAACCCTCTTGCACAATAAGATTAATTATGTGAGCACAACACCGCACATAAAAAATTCCCCATAACTTAATAAATGATTTTGCAGATATAGATGGGTCTTTAAAATATTTTGCATGCTATCATTTGCAGAAGCATTGTCCAAAGTAATGGAGAACACCTTCTTGTCAATTACCCATTGCTTCAAACAATCAAATAACATGGCTTCCAATTCAACCCTAGTGTGTGGAGGCTTCATTTGACAAAAGTTAAGCATTCTACTAGTTAGTCTCTAACTTTCATCAACAAAATGCGCAGTTAAACAGATATAACCCTCTATGGTAGATGTCCATACATCAGAGGTTAAACAAACCCTATTAGAGATCCTAGACATCACTTGCTTAAGTTTATCCTTTTTCTCTTAAGTAAATTTTCTTAACATTTGACACCACAGTATTCCTAGAGTGCATCACAACACTAGGGTTCAAATATTTGGCCTATTCATTGATCCTCCCATACTCAACAAAGTTAAAAGGAAGATCATTTTTTATTATAGCTTGTGTAAGCAGATCACAATGAGTCTTTTGATTAATCTTAATCATACTAGATTTCCCCTCTTGATAACTCAACATGTCAACCCTATTGACATTTGCATTCGCGATGCTTTTGTAACTTGCTACATGATGACTTAAATGGGAAGTTCCACAATTATTCTTGGTCTTAGGATTTTTTCTAACTGTGTAACATCCTAATATTTAACCCAATACACCTAGGACATATTAAAGTTAATTATTAGTTATTACCCTTTTGTTTGATTCTTTAAACTTTACTTTGTTAAATACTCAACGAAAAATAGGGATATATATATATTTTTTTTGAAAACTTAAAACAAAACGTGAGTTGCGGCACTAACTTAAGTCCTATCGTTTGCCAAGAACACAGTATATCGTAAAGAGTAACCACAGCATCCATAACCACGAAATATATATATTATACATAATAACATAGTTCATGCATGATAGTGCTGCAAATACTAACAATGTAGATAAGAAAACATAAAGACGGAGTCACACCCATCTACGTGGGCTGAGCTTCCGTATAAGATAAATACATGAAAGCAAGGAAGTACATGGAACAGCACGACATAAGCTACTGGCAAAAGCTCCCCTCCACAACCTTATGAATACTCCTAATCATAGACACGCTCATCAAAAGACCAGACGAGATCAAAGGGATCTACATGTACAAGCTCAAGCACTCCGTCGGGTCTTTCTCTGACTCCTATTGACGCCCATTCCATGAGGGGGGCACATACCCAATAAACTAAACAAGGTCTTCTAGCGTAGGAAGATGAAGCGAAGGTCGGATGTGACCTCCATGACGTGGTCGCATCTCCGGTCATGGCGCCAACCTGGGCTGGGTCACAGTATCGTCACTACCTCTGGCCACCTCCATGGGCACCGCTGGAGCGGAACCCACTGAGTATACGTGAGCAAGGGAATCCTCTGATAGGTCGGCCTCCAAATGCCTCGTACGAGGAACGTAGTCGGGGTAGTTACGGATGGCTGAAGCGGCAGGGCTAGCACGTCGAGTCTTCTCATCGTGAGTCCGGGCACGCTCGAACACCAGGTCATCTCCATGGGGGGAAGTGGGGGGGGAATCGAAAGCTGGAAACCGGGTAGGCAAAGGGGCGTCCCAAGTACGTAAAAATACGTACTGCACAGTGACCCACAAAGTAGTACGAGTGATAATCCGGGTCGTAGTGCATCTCCCAAATTGGCGTATCAATGAAGATCACAAACGATGCCATCATCCACTGAAGACGTAGTGGAAAGAAAGAAAGATAGAGGGAGTGAGAATCTTAAAGAATCTTAGTAAGGAAATCCTCTTATCCTAGTGTCATCATCTACGTCCCTAGGAACCTTGGGTTTATTATAAAAGGTAAGCATGCATAAAGTTTATTATTAAGTTCGCAAATATAATTATCCAAGGTCCGTGTCTTTTAATATGAATCTTGATGCTATGAATGCAACATATCATACCATGAGTGCATGGCAATACCATATGCAAACATCACTTGAATATAGCATAGAGAACCATGATTACGTGAATGGCAAAAGGAAAAACATGGTAGTTCCAAATAAATTCTTTTCTTTTTCTTTTCCTTTAGTGACATTAAGTTCATCATTCTCTTCATCATGGGGCCACCCTAATAACTCTTCCCTTTGAGAGTTTCTAGGTTATGAGCTCATACCTAACTAGTCGTCACTAGTCCTTACTTATCCTAAGATAAGTATAATCCCGACTTCTAGAGTGCGCGTTAGGGGGCTTATATCATCTCCTTTTGCTAGGGAGATCCGCGTCTATCAAAAGATAGATGTTGTCTTCTTTGCCCTTTTGCTAGGGGTGCAAGGTTTTATTTCCTCCTTTTGCTAGGGAGAAATGCATTTTATGTCACTTTACTATTAGCATGTTATATTTAAGACACAAGAACACAACTCATCATATAACGTCACATACTATATTACTTTTATGCATGCATCTAAAACATTCCAAGTACAAGTCATAACATGCTATTCCCATCTTTATGCAAACATAATCATCACATAAACCTCAAGTACATCAATTCGTATCACATAATAAGGCAAGCACTCATAATTATTCTTTAATCGATTAAACTTCTAATCGGGTAAACCCAACTTCTATATTTATTCTTTTATGCATCTAGGGGATCAATTCTAATGGTTCTCACTAATCATCCAAGCTTAGGAACAGCACCAAACAGCATCACATAGCTTGGGCAGAAATTATAAAATTCTGATATAGGGTTCGAGGAGCTACGTCTTTGACCCTTTCTAAGTTTCGCCTTCTACTAAGGTGCTAAAATTAATTCCTAAACCAATTATGAGAGTTCCTACACTTATACACTTAATAGAACACATTTCTCCCATTTTTAAGCATGCTAAAACAGAATCCACAATTCATCCTTAAGAGTTCTAGAATTCACATTTTTACGGTTTTCTAGTTACTAGTTTCACTTTTAGTGCTAAGGATCAATCTTACATCAAATGTTACCAAGATTTTCATGATCAAACAATCCTAAAAGGAATTCCATCATACCAAAACAGTTTTGGCATTGGCTAAAGTTAAATGGGTCAAGGATGTGCATAATCCTAACTTTACGGTTTTTCTAGAAAGCTAGTTTCTTTCTTAACGTGCATTGAATAGTTTCTACATCAATAATTATAATTTTTTTCACATTCTAACACATCAAAATAGCATCATACAGTAGCAAACTCGCCAGGCAGTAACCGAAAATTTCAATTGTAAAGAACACATAAAATCACGTTTCTAAGGCATATAAATTTCTAGTTTCTCTTGAAATCAATTTAGAACTTCTAAAACTCTTTGTTAACTAATTTATTTTATCAAAGGTGCGAAAAATAGCATAGGTTAGTAGCTAAATTAAAACATTCTTGAAAGAGGTTTAATCTATAAAATCATGTTTATAGCATTCTTTAAACTCTCACTACCTAAGAAAAATCTTAGGACATAGATTTTTGGCTCTTGTGACCAAATGAAACTCATACTAAGCTCATCATCATCACATGGCCGAAATTATATATTCACAAGAATGCCTCCACATCCACATTTTTTCTTGAGACAAAAAGGGCAAGTCTTTGAGCTCTAGGAACTTTTAGTGATGGCAAAATCATAAACATGCTATGCACTTCATTTTATTCTTCATTATAAAATAAAGTGAGGGCTTCAAAGTAAATATGAGATGCAAGTTCATTTTTTAATCCTTGGGTTTAAGTGATGGGTTGAAATATAAACATGCTCGACAAGAAATATAAATATAAAATGCAAGTTCATTTCTTATCTTTGAGCTTTAGGTGATAACTTGGAAATAAATATGATATGCAAGTCCAATTCTTTATTTTAGTGCTCTAGGACCCTTAGAGTATTCACTCTAAATCAACAATCAACTTTAAGATTGAAATAGGTAGGCTTCAAGATTAATTATTAGGTGATGACAAGGAAATATAAACATGAATGCAAAGCTTGAATATAAATATGCCATGCAAGGACTTGAAATATAAATATGAATGCAATTCATTTCCTATCTTGCTAGAGCTCATTCAAGACTTTAAAGGAACATAAATAATACTCCAAAAAATAGTGACAATACCTAAAGTAAACTTTATTTAACATTCTTGAGATTATCATTCCTTTCCAAGGGTATCATAAAACATAAGTCTTGAAACAAAGTATAAAGAAACCTACACCATATTCTTTATTTTATGTCCAAGAGCTCCTATCTAGAGTAAACTCTAGAATGTGCCGGCCAACTTTAAGGTTGACAAGGGTAAGCTTTGGGCTCTTTGAAAACCAAGTGATATATTTTCTTAAGTAAAACCTTAGTGAGCTACTTAACATTTTCATCAAACTTTGTAAAAAGTAAAACTCAAACTCTAGAGGTCTCATTGTGATGAACCCATAGTCATCATCTAGAAACTCTCATCATGAAGCTATCATGAGAAATCAACAAAGCCTTGAAGGCCGAAATGCATAAGAAAAGAAAAAGAAGAAACCAAAATGATAAAGCATAGGGGTTCATCAAAACACCATTTCAAACCAAGAACAAAACTTAACAAGGCAAGGAAATAATTTTCAAAACAACTCCCTACCAAAGGTATGTTTTCTAGGAGGTGAAAAAGACTTGATCTTGAGGGAATGATGAAAGAAAAATCTTTCTTGGAGCTTGAAGATGTTTCGACCAAGGAGAAAAAGAAAGAACAAAAGTTGTGTTTCTTGAGTTTGATCTTTGGAAAGTAAGCTAAGTGTTTAGGAGTTAGTGTATGGTTAAGAGGTAGTGGTTCTTTGTGAGTAAGAAGAAGATGAAGAAGATGAAAAGAACTCTTGAACTTTGAGAGGAAAAAAGAGAAATTAGAATTACTCTTTAAAGCTAAACTTAGCAAATGAACAAAGTGTAACCAAGTCCATCTAGGCATGGTATTTATAGAAAAATGAAGTAAATGAAGGTGCATTGAGGGGGAGGAGTCCGTGGCTTCATGGAGCATGAGGTGAGAGAATTTGCTTCATAAAAGCATGGTGAGGTATGGTGGAGAGTATAGGCAAGCATGGTCTTAAAGTATGGCCTTTGAGTGTTCATTTTTAATTGAAGTAAATTAAATCTTTTGAATGGAGGAGGAGGAGGAGTGGCTCGCGGTCTTCTTCTTAATTAAGGGGAGAAAATCACAATTCTTTGTGTATTTGGAGTAAGCTTAGGGGTCGTATTTGATTATGTTAAAGATTAGAGATTGGTGACTAAGTGTTTAGGTAAATAAGTAGGTAATTAGGGCCATGTAAGACTAGATTAGGAGGTGGTCTTTCTAAATTAATGAAGTCAAACTTTATTAACTTGGAATCTAATGCCAACAACATTCCTTGATTTAGGGAAATAGGTGAGAGAAAATACTATTCATAGATACCTTTCTTAAAGAATTAAAACTAGAAAAGAGCTTTGAGTTTTCATAAGCAATCTTAGGTCCTAATTGACCTCAAATAATTATTTTGGCCCTAGATTAATTATCAAAATTAATTAATCTTTAATTAGAGCCCAATATTGCTTAGGTTTTGCTAATAACATCTTCAAGCCCAAAATGCACTATGTAGGGGCAAAATCATAATTTTTCTCAAAAACTGCCCGGAACCTCCAGGACTTAAACAAATCATAAATATGCCTTGAAAACATAGCTTCAGGCTTCCGGGAAAAGTCCGGGTCATCTCAGAAATCAAAACCGTGCTTAATCATAGCAAGAGTATTTTGGTTATTTTTGCGCAAAAACCCCAAAAATGAGATTTTTCTGCTATATTAATATTCATCCACATATAATCCCCTTCTAACATTTCAACAACCCTTTGAGGATGGCCGGGGCCGGTGATCCTCATTTTTCTAGTAAAATGACCTCAGGGGCATTTTGGTCATTTGCACACTTAGAGAAAAATCAGGGTGTTACATTACTCCCCTCCTTAAAAGAATTTCACCCTTGAAATTCGTTACCTGAGAATAGCTCGAGATACTAAGCTTGCATGTTTGATTCTAATTCCCACGTGAATTCCTCTGTCTTGCCATGTCCCCATGCCACTTTGACTAAGGGTACCGTCTTGTTCCTCAGTTGTTTGACTCCGTAGTCCACGATCCTCGTTGGTTATAGGTTAAAGGTTTGGTCTTCCCTTAACTGTACATGCCCTGGCTCCAAAATGTGGCTAGGGTTGGACTGGTATTTTCTCAACTGGGAGATATGAAAAACATCATGAAGGTTTGAAAGGTTTAGAGGTAAGGCTATCCTATAGGCTACTGACTCGACTCTTTGAAGAATTTCAAAGGGACCAAGAAATCGGGGGCTCAACTTTTTAACTTTCATGGTTCTTCCTATGCCTGTAGTGGGAGTGATTCTCAGGAATACATGTTCTCCCTCTTTGAATTCCAACGGCTTTCTCCGTTTATCCGCATAACTCTTCTACCGACCTTGAGCTGTAAGAATCCTATCCTTAATCCTCTTGACTTGTTCCGTTGTTTCCCTCACAATGTCAGGTCCTAGCAGACATTGTTCCCCAGGCTCATACCAACATAGAGGGGACTGACACTTTCATCCGTACAAGGCTTCATAGGGTGCCATGCCGATGCTTGCATGATAACTATTGTTATACGCAAACTCGATCAAAGGCAGATACCTATCCCAATTTCCCTTCTAGTCGAACACACAAGCTCTCAACATGTCCTCCAATGTTTGGATCGTTTTCTCAGATTGGCCATGCTTAGGCACAGTTTTGAACTAAACGCCTTTTGGAAGGCTCTCCAAAAATGTGACGTAAACCACAGATCCCTATCCGAGATTATCGTCGACGGTACACCATGTAGTCTTACGATCTCCTGAAGGTATAATTGTGCCAATTTGTCCGAGAAGTAAGTCACTCTAATGGGCAAAAAGTAGGCCGACTTGGTTAGTCGATCCACGATCACCCAAATGGTATCATGACCACCTTGGGTCCTGGGTAATCCTATCAGGAAATCCATCAATATACTTTCCCACTTTCACTCAGGGATCGACAGGGGTTGCAACATTCCTGAAGGTTTTTGGTGCTCAATCTTCACTTTTTGACAAACTAAGCACTTACTTACCTAGACGACTACATCTTTCTTCAAACCAGGCCACCAGAACATCTTCTTCAAGTCCTGGTACATCTTGGTGGTACCAGGGTGAATGGTAAAGTGGCTCTTGTGAGCCTCCTCCAAAATCTCCTTTCGGAGGTCACCACTTTGTGGCACACAAATATGCCCCTCAAACCTCCATAGTCCATCGGCACCTTGGTTAAAACCTTTCAACTTTCCAGCCTTTACCGCCTCTAGGGTTTCTTTAAACTCTTCATCTCTTCGTTGTGCACAAGCGACTCTTTTTTTGAAGTTACTTGTCATACTGAGGTGGTACATCTGTATGCCCCCAGTGGTCAAAGTCATCCCCAAATTCATATCCCTAAACTTCTCTATTAACTCGGCTTCTTTAACTATTAAATGAGACAAATGTAATGATTTTTGGCTCAAGGCGTCAGCGACTATGTTAGCCTTGCAGGGGTGGTAACTTAAACCGAAATCCCAATCTTTCAAGAACTCCATCCACCTTCTTTGTCTCATGTTTAACTCCTTTTGATTAAAAAGATACTTGAGACTCTTATGATCGGAGAATATTTCAAACTTCACAATATACAAATGGTGCCTCCATATCTTCAAGAAAAACACTATTACTGCTAACTCCAAGTCATGGGTAAGGTAGTTTGCCTCATGAGGCTTGAGTTGTCTGGATGCGTAGGCTACCACTTGCTTATTTTGCATCAGCACACAGCCTAAGCCTTTTCTCAAAGCATTGGAATATAGCTCGAAAGGTATATTGGAGTCAGGTAACACTAAAACCAGGGTTGCGGTTTGTTTTTCTTTTAGCTCTTGGAAGCTCCTTTCGCACTTAAGGGTCCAAACAAAAGGGGCATTTTTCCTAGTAAGTTTGGTCAAAGGGAAGGCAATCTAGGAAAACCTTTTAATGAACCTACGATAGTACCCAGCTAGACCCAAAAAGCTTTGTATTTTTGTTACGATGGTCGGCCTCTCCCAATTCATTACAACTTCTATCTTACTAGGATCCATTGCTATACCACCTTTTGATACCACATGCCCTAAAAATTTCACTTCCTTTAGCCAAAATTCACACTTAGAGAGATTTGCATACAACTTTTTCTCTTCTAAAATCTCTAAAACCAACCTTAAATGATGCTCATGCTCCTCGTGGGTTTTCAAATAGATAAGTATGTCATCTATGAAAATGACCACAAACTAATTTAAATAGGGTCTAAAGATCCTATTCATATAATCTATAAACACCGCAAGAGCATTGGTCAAACCAAACAATATCACCATGAACTTGAAGTGTCCATATCGAGTTCTAAAGGCAATTTTGGGTGTATCCTAATCTCTTACTCTAATCTAGTGGTATCCAAACCTCAAGTCGATCTTAGAAAATATCACTGCTCCTTTCAATTGGTTCATCAGATCATCAATCCTAGGCAATGGGTACTTGTTTGTCATTGTTACTGGATTCAATTGCCTATAATCTACACACAGCCTCATACTTCCATCCTTTTTCTTGACAAATAATATCGGGCTCCCCAGGGTGAAGCGCTGGGTCTTACAAACTTCTTTTCTAAAAGTTCCTCCAATTGAGTTTTTAGCTCGGCCAACTCCAAAGGTAACATCCTATAAGGTGCTATGGAAATAGGTCTTGTCCCTGAGACCAACTCAATGGAAAACCCTACTTCTCTTATAGGAGGGAACTCGGGTATCTCATCCGAAAAGACCTCGGGATAATCTCTTACTACAGGTATCTCATCAAGATTTTGCTCAAAGTCCATTTCGCTAACGGCTAGGAGAACATATCCCTTATTTTCCTTTCCACTATGTTTGACCTCTACAACATTTAAATATAGCCTCAAGGGTTGATTGGTTTTACTAGGGGTGGAATGGAAGATGACTGACTTGGTATAATAGTCCAACAATACATGGTTGGCATAAAGCTAATCCATGCCAAGGATTTTGCCTATGCCTCTCATGGGTAGAGAAATGAAATCTATGATAAAGGACCTATTTCAACAACAAGATGGCTATTTAAACAACAATTGCAAGTGTTAACAGGATGATTAGTAAGGGTGATGACACTGAAATCAAAAAGATGTTTTGATACTTGCAAATTCAAAGACTCAACACTAGCATATGATATGAATGAATAGGTCGCGCTAGAGTCATAAAGTACAGTTAGAGTCTTACCATTTACTTTACACTTACCTTCTATGAGGTCGTTGGACTTTGCCGCGTCATCCGCATTGAGGGTGAAGACTCTCCCTTGGTGTTGTGGTCTGGGGTTCGGGGTTAATGGTCTTCTCGTTCTGCATTCTCTGGCAAAATGGCCATGCTTCCCACATTTGAAGCAAACTCCTTGCCCCGCCAAGCAGGGGCGGTCACCGTGGTTTTACCCGCACTTAGGGCACTCCATAGCAGGTGTGGGCTTGGGGATAGCAGCTAGGGCTCCTTGGGATGCCTTGTTCTTAGGCCCGCTTGACCTTCCTTGTTGATGATTGTTTCTGGGACCATTATGCTTGAAAGGTTGTCTAGATTGTGGCATGAATTGTTGATTGAAGTGTGTTCTGGGCTGTTGTTGGTTGGGTTGTGGCTTGAATTGTTGATTGTACTGTAGACTGAAGTGGGTTCTGGATTGAGGTATGTGTTATGGCTTGAACCTTGGGGCTTGTGGTGCTAGCCCCTTGGTGCGTTCCGTCCTTACAGCGCTTAGCTTCTTGTGGCCTTCCTCCAAGATGCGACACTTGTTAACTAAGGTAGGGAAATCCCTGATCCCTATGTGTGCCTCCGTGACGTTGAGCTCCGCCTTCAATCTAGCCTCGTACTTGATGCACTTCCACACCTCATCGGGGTTCCCTTGGAAAACCCTTGAGAACTTAATCAGTTCTTTAAACTTCACCGTATACTGAGAAACAGTTGACCCTTCCTAGGTCAGTTGTATAAATTCTATGTCCTTCACATTCTTTACCGACTCTGGAAAATACTTCCTGTAGAAGTACATCTTGAACAGCTCCTAAGTGATAGTGGTACCGGAAGCTTCTAGCAACCTTCGGGTGCTGGTCCACCAAAACTCAGCATCTGACTCTATCATGTATGCAGCAAAGGTGACCATCTACTCTTCTGAACAGGTGACCACGGAATATATCTTCTCCATGTTCTTGATCCAGTCATCTGCTTTATCCGTCCTCGGAATGACAGTGGATTATCTTTGCGGAATTCTCCGAATCAGGCTTGTTCAATCCCTTCAGCAGTTGGGAGACCACGTCTAGCATTTCCTTGCTGGTTCATCCGGTCAAACATCCTCTCCATGGCCCTCACTATTTCCCTAACAGCCATCACAGTCTCATTGTCATGACCTCTATCATTCGAGGCCCTATTCTGTCATCGGGGTGCCATTGGTTCCTGACCACACAAGACAATAGACATTGAGGTGATTAGGCTCAATATTTCATGTGAGATTAGTTAGTTACCACGCTACACACGACAGACAAGACGACAGACAAGGGTCATGCATATCTAACCTATAGTTTATCTTTATTATCAAAGCACTACACATGACATACTATCGTATTATGCTTAGAAAGCATAGTCAGTCCAATCCTCAGGCTCCGTGAGAATCTAGCTGCTCTGATACCAAAATGTAACATCCTAATATTCAACCTAATATGCCTAGGACGTATTAAAGTTAATTACTTGCTATTACCCTTTTGTTTCATTCTTTAAACTTTACTTTGTTAAATATTCAGCGAAAAATAGGGACATTTTTTTTTTAAAACTTAAAACAAAATGTGAACCCCGTGCGCTAACATAAGTCCTATCGTTTGACAAGAACACAGTATATCATAAAGAGTAACTACAATATCCATAACCATGAAATACATATATTATACATGATAACATAGCTCATACATGATAGTGCTGCAAATACTAACAATATAGACAAGAAAACATAAAGGTGGAGTTACACCCATCTAGTGGGCTGAGCTTCCGTATAAGATAAATACATAAAAGCAAGGAAGCACATGGAATAACACGACATAAACTACTGGCAAAAGCTCCCCTCCATAACCCTATGAATACTCCTAATCATAGACACCCTTATCAAAAGATCAGATGAGATCAGAGGGATCCACATGTGCAAGCTCAAGCACTCCGCCGGGTCCTCCGCTGACTCCTACTGACGTCCATCCCACGAAGGGGGCACATATCCAATAAACTGAGCAAGGTCCTCTGGCATAGGAAGACGAAGCAGGGGTCGAACGTGACCTCCATGGCGTGGTCGCATCTACAGTCGTGGCACCAACCTGGGCTGGGTCACAGTATCCTCACTACCTCTGCCCACCTTCGTGGGCACCACTAGAGCGGAACCCTCCGAGTAGACATGAGTAGGGGAATCCTCTGATGGGTCGGTCTCCGAATGCCTCATACGGGAAACGTAGTCAGGGTAGTCACGAATGGTTGAAGCGGCAGGGTGAGCATGTCGAGTCTGCTCATCGCGATGCTAGGTGCGCTTGAACACCAGGTCATCTCCATAGGGGGAAGTGGGGGAAAACCGAAAGGTGGAAACTGGGTAAGCAAAAGGGTGTCCCAAGTATGCAAAAATACGTACTGCACAGCGACCTACAAAGTGGTACGAGCGGTGATCTGGGTCATAGTGCACCTCCCAAACTGGCATATCAACGAAGATCACAAACGATACCATCATCCTCTGAAGACGTAGTGGAAAGAATGAAAGATAGAGGGAGTGAGAATCTTAAAGAATCCCAGTAAGGAAATCCTCCTATCCTAGTGTTATCATCTATGTCCCCAGGAACCTTGGGTTTATTATAAAAGGTGAGCATGCATAAAGTTCATTATTAGATTCACAAATATAATTATCCAAGGTCCGTGTCTTTTAATATGAACCTTGATGCTATGAATGCAACATATCATACCATGAGTACATGGCAATACCATATGCAAACATCACTTAAACATAGCATAGAGAACCATGATTATGCGAATGGCATAAAGAAAAACATGGTACTTCCAAATAAATTCTTTTCTTTTTCTTTTCCTTAAGTGACATTAAGTTCAGCATTCTCTTCATCATGGAGCCATCCTAATAACTCTTCCCTTTGAGAGTTTCTAGGTTATGAGCTCATACCTAACTAGTCATCACTAGTCCTTGCTTATCCTAAGATAAGTATAATCCCGACTCCCAGTGTGTGGGTTAGAAGGCTTATATCATCTCCTTTTGCTAAGGAGATCCGCGTCTATCAAAAGATAGATATTGTCCTCTTTGCCTTAGCTGCCCACCAAATCCTATGCTACATGTTACAGTTGCTGGACTTAACTCAAAATAGGAAAGAAAAATATTAGGATATGCATTATCTTATGGACAAATAAAGAAAAGGTTTCCGATATAGCTCAAATAGAATAACAAAAGAATGCCTAAGATCCATCATTTATTATGTCCTGATATTGAGCAAATATAAAAGAGGAAAGTATGCCCATAATGGAAGGTATTAAGGACTAATCATTTACGTATTGGAAAGAAAAGGATGTTGCTAAAAATAAGGGGATGCAAATCAAGTTCATAGCAGCCATGAGATGAATGGAATTTGAGTCAAGGGTTTGTACTCTTTATTGGAAACATTGCTATATTATAGGATTAAAATATGCATTGAGAACAAACTTGATTGGAGGAATAATTGTGGAGTTGCAACGGCTAATGGAATATCAAAAAATAAAGACCAGCCTTGTCCAAAGTACTATGTAACACCCTAATATTTAACTTAACACGTGTAACACTCCGATTTTTCTGTCCAAGGGAAATGACCAAAATGCCCCTGAGGTCATTTCCTGACCCGAATTCGAGGGTAACTAACTTGGTCGTCCTCGAAGGGTCAACTCAATGTTTGAAGGGGATTGAATGGCCTTTGAATGCTTCCGGAAGCGAAAATCTCGTTTCAGCTTTGGTCAAAATGACCAAAATACCCCTATAGCGTTTTACGCGGGTAGAGGTGCCGTTTGAGCCCGAAACTTTTTCCAGAGGTTTAAAAACATGTTTCCATGTGTCTAGAGGTCTCTATTCAAGTCCCGGTGGTCCCGGGCAATTTTAGTGCAAAATTACGATTTTGCCCCTAGAATAGTGTTTTTGAGCTTAATGAAGTAATTAAGCAAACCTAAGCAATATTAGGCTCTAAACGAAGATTAATTAATTTTCCTAATTAATCTAGAGTCAAAATAATTTATTAAAGTTAATTAGAACCTAAAATTGCTTAGATTAAACTTAAATCCCTTTTTAGAACTCAAGACTCCTAATCTTGGAATCTTGAATAGTATTTTCTCTCTCCAATTCCTTAAATCAAGGAAATGTGTCTAGAGTTGTTTAGACTCTAAATTGAGGATTTAACTCACTAATGGTGCAAGACCACTCCTTAATTATGTCTAGACCACCTTAATTATCCATTTCCCTTGCCTAAATACTTTCTTACAAATTCCTAATCTTAAGCATAATCAAAGATACACCTAAACACAACTCTAAACCACAATTAAAATGCAAGAAACTCTCCTCCCTTGGCTGATGCATTTCGGCCAGCACACTCCTCTTTGGCCACATGTTTAATTATTTTCTCACTCAAAGAACCATGCTTGGGGCCATACCTTGAACCATACCTCACCATAGTTTGAGCCATACCTCACCATGCCTCAAGAACACATTATCTCACCTCATGGAACTCATGGGATGCCCTCCAATCTGCACCCTCATGGTCGAAACCTCTTCACTCATTCACACCCTCCATTTGTTTCATTTCTCTATAAATAGAATGCCTTGAGGAGCTTGCACCACTTTTAGATCATTTGCTAAGTTTAGGAAACACTCAAAGCTTTTCTTTTTCTCTCAAAGTTCTTGTGTTCTTCAAGTTCTTCAAGTTCTTCATCTTCTTCATCTTCTTCTTCCATCTTCAAGTTCATCACACCAAGTAGGGATTTTCTTTCATGTATTCTTTTCTTTAAAGTTCTTGTTTCAAGCTTGATGTTCATAGTTTCTCTTGTTTCTTTTTAGAACTTCATTTCCACTCCTTTTTCCTTTTCATATTCGGCCATAGGCCTTGGAGAACAAAGGAATGAGAGCTTGATGATGAGAGTTTCATGATGATGTTCATCACTTGAAACAAACTCTAGAGCTTGATCTTTGTTCTTGAACAAAAATGTTTCTAGTTCTTCCTTTCTTGAACTCTTGAGAACTTTAGCTTTGATGATGTTTTAAAATGGCTCTATGAACTCAATGATGAGGACTCATGATGTTGGTGTTAATATATCATCAAGATCATGAACTCTAGAGTTTTGAAATGTTCCTTTTTCTTCTTGATGATTTCGGCCATTTCCATTAATTTTCTAGGCTTCATGGTTTGATTTCCTAAAAATATTATGTTAAGTTTTAAAGAACTCTAAGCTTGACTTTACCTTGTTTGGGTGAGTTTGGGTTATGGTTTAAATTCCTTTAAAGTCTTGTTAAGAGCTCTAGAAAAATAAAATGAACTTGCATAATTTATTTTATGCTTGCATTCATATTTACATTCTTGCTATGCATCTTTACTTTCAAGCTATCACCTAAGAACATAAAGATTAAAATGGAACTTGCATCTTCACTTAATTTAATTCTCGAAGCCTTTCTATTTCGGCCTTAAAGTCTATTGTTGTTGGGCCTAGAGCACTAAAATAAAGAATTGAACTTGCATTATCACCTAAGTAATTTCTCGAATGCCTATCTATTTCGGCCTTAAAGTCGATTGTTATTGGGCCAAGAGCACTAAAATAAAGAATTGAACCTTGCATATTTACTTTCAAGCTTGCACGTTTAAGTTTATGCCTTGCATATTTAAATTTAAGTCATCACTTTACTTTGTAAGCAAGATTAAAAATGAAAAGCATGAGCACGTTTAGTTTATGTCATAACTTAAGAACCTAGAGCTCAAAGACTTGCCCATTTCATTCCAAGATAAAGTTAAATGTGAATGCATTCCTTGAATGCATAATTTCGGCCAAGTAGTGATGATGGACTTGCAATGAGTCTTCATCTAGCTACTAGGACCAATAGTCTATGTTTCAAGTTTTCCCTAAAGCCTTACAAATTTTTATAAGGTTATATCGTCACAAGTTGTGATTTCATTCTCGTTTAGGGGATGGGATATGTTTTGGTCACTGACCTAAGGCTTCACTTAGCCTCTTGATGAATTAAAATGTTTTGCAAAGAGTTTTAGAAGTTCTAGATCGATTCCAAGAGAAACTAGTTAACTTATGTACCTAGAAATGTCAATTTAACTCTCTCATTTAAGTTAAACATTTTCGGTTCTGATATGATGAGTGTGATGCTGTATGATGATGTTTTGATGTGTTGGAATGTGTGAAAATATCATGTGATGATGTAGAAGCGATCCTATGCATGATAGGTAAGAAACTAGCTAACTAGAAATACCGTAAAGCTAGAATTTAACATAGTTTTGACCCATTTGTTTATGGAACTAATCCAAACTGTTTTAATGGGAACATAATCAGATTTAGATTGTTGAGACATGAAAAACTTGGTATCATTTGAATTAGAATTGAATTCTAGCACCTATAGGGAAACTAGTAACTAGAAAACCGTAAAAATGCAATGTAGAACTCATAGAACATTTATTTTTTTCTGGATTCTGTCCAGCACCCTTACAACATGATAAACATGATTAATAATTAGTCCTTAAGCATAGGAATGTCTCATAATTGATTTAGATTTAATTTATAGCGCCTTAGGCGAAGACGGAACCGAGAAATGGTCTAAAACGTAAGTTCTAGAACCCCGTAAACACAAGTTAGAGATTTTGCCCTATGCTATTCAGATTTAAGTATGAATATGTGGATTAGGAATGATGATTAATTAAGAGCCCTTAGGTGTATAAAAGTATGAGCAACGGACGTTAGAGAACTATATCTCAAGATTAAGACCCGTAAGGGTCAAAGCATAAGCTACCGTAAGGGTAAGCGTTTGAATGTTTTATGATGATGCATGTAGTATGCAAATGATGATGATGTTATCCATATGAGGAATTCGTGAGGTTATATGTTTGTGTGGCATAAAGCAAATTTGGAAGAAATTCGGCGTAATGCCTTCGTGCCGTCGAATTTCCGACGAATTTGGGGACTTAAAGAGATTTTGAAAATTAAGGTACTAAGATGGGTTCTAGGATGACACTGGATCGGCCGAGCACCTCCATAGAACTCATGTGACATCGGTACCTATTTATACTCTTAGGTGACACCGGTTCGGCCGAGCACCCCTAAGAGAATTGCCCCCTAACCCGTACTCAGATAGTCGGGATTTATGATACACTTATCGTTAAGTGGTAAGTAAGAACTAGTGACGACTAGTTAAGGTATGAGCTCATAACCTAGATGTATGACACGTTCTGGGTGACACCAGTTCGGCCGAGCACCCCCAGTTCGATTGTCTTTTAGGGTGGCCCATGAGGAAGAGATGTTTCATGATTATGATTATGTCACTAAGTTTGTCCCATATGAATGTTACTATTGCCACTTTATGCCACTAAGTATGATGATGCTTGATGTTATGTTTTATGTATGTGCATTAAGTAGTGCCATGCATACATCTCCTATTATGTTGCATTCATGACATTAAGATCATTCTAAAATGAATGGACCTTGGCTAAACTATGTTTAGAACTTAAAAATGGACATAATGCATGCTCACTCATTTGTATAATTAAACCCAAGGTTCCTGAGGATGTAGACGATGACACTTAGGTAGTAGGAGGCCCTACTGAGATTCTTTAGCAAGATTCTCACTCCCTCTATCTCTTTCTTTCCGTCACGTCTTCAGATGGCGACGTTCGTAGTGTTCGTGGACACGCCGACGTGGGAGGTGCACTATGAACCGACTCACGGGTCATACCATTTTGAGGGACAGTGCACGGTGCGGGTTTTCATGTTCGTAAGACGCCCCTTCGCCCATCCCGTGCACACCCATCGCTTCTCCTCGACTGCACCCTATGGCGACGATGAGCGGGTTTTTGAGCACGCGCGAACGCATGACGAGAGAGTGCTCGACAGGAACGCCGCCGCCCTAGCCATGCGAGACTGTCCCGATTACGTGCCCCAGACTTACTTCTCGGAGACCGACCCGTCCGAGGACCCGCCTACCCATCCGTATAGCGAGAGCTCTGCCCCCTCTCCCCCACCGTTGAGGGAGAGCAGTGAGGATACCGTGACTCAGCCACGGCTTGCACGACAACCGGAGATGCAACCATACCGCAGGGATCCCGCTCGATCCCCGTTCCGTCTCTTCACGCCCGAGGAGCTCGCCCAGTTTCCCGGATATTTGCCTCGCTCACAAGATAGTCGCCAGTAGGAGGCCGTGGATGGCCCGGGTTAGAGCACACATCACTTAGATGGGGATAAACCTTCTTTTGTATAGAGGTTATCCCATTAGATGCACTCGGGTAGGGGAGTAGATTATGTTCATGTTTTATGTTGTATTTTCTTTTATGTATTTCCATTGTACTAAATTAAGTCCCACACTTATAAGTGGGCAAGTTATATATATATGAAATGATATTCAGTGATATTTATGTTGTGCTCTATGTTATGATGTTGTGAGACATTTGTGTTACTTTACATGGTTTACCATTTAACGCATCACGCGGCTCTCACTTTATATTTCAAAAAAAATTTACTCGTATTTTCCGCTAAGTATTTCAAGGTAAAAATGAGAACTATGAGGTAACAGACTAATGATTAACCTAAATATGTTCTAGAGTATTGGGTTAAAAATTAGGATGTTACAACACGCCTAGGACGTATTCAAGTTAATTATTAGCCATTACGCTTTTGTTCCAAGTCGTAATTCTAACCTTTTTAGAAAATACTTAGCGAAAATATGGGAAAAATTTTTTTTTTTTGAAATAAGAGATGAAAGCGTGAGCCGCACATGCGATAACACTACGTCGTGTGGATCGTACACAAATAATAATAAACCATGCATGCGAAGAATAAGGGCACAAGATCATAACAACCATCATATATATATATTAAAGGTTCAACCATACATCAAGTTAGATAGTAGCAATAGGCATAGTCATCCGAAATACATAAAAACATAAAGTACATAAACCATAAACCCTCGTTTACCCTAGTACACCTAAAGTAGATAACCCTAAAACAAAAGGGGGCTATCCTATGCCAGTCATATGCTCGAGCACCAAACGATAGCTGCCAACTTCTACTGCTGCCCACCCAAAGAGGAGGGACATATCTAACCCATTGTGCCAGCTCGGCCGGAGTGGCCAAACGGTGCACAGCTCGGGCATGGGCTCCTCGATGGGGAGTCATCCTCACTCATACTCCACGTATCGACTGTGTAACTATGGCCTCACTGCCCTTGCCAAAATCCATAGGCACGGTAGGAGAAAAACCCTCGAAGGGTACTTGGGTGGCAGAGTCCTCAGATGGACTAGGTGGCAGAGTCCTCGGATGGATTCATCTCCAAAAAAGTTGAGGGAGAGCGAGGCACGTACTCCTAAAAGTAGCGGATAACGGAGACAATCGGCGGAGTGTGGCAAGTCCACTCCTTGCGAGGACGGGCATGCTCAAAGATGAGGTCGTCACCAAAAAGGGAAGCAGGAGAGAATCGGAAGCTGGAAACTAGGTGTGCAAAGGGGCGGTCCATATATACAAAAAGGCAAACGGCACAATGACCCACAAAGTGATATGACCGATGTGCGGCGTCATAGTGCATCTCCCAAGTAGGCGCATCAATGTAGATCACGAATGTTGCCATCAAACTCTGAAGACGCAATGGAAAGAAAAGATAAAAGGAGTGAGAAACTTTCTAAAGAATCTCAGTAGGGTGTCCTCTTATCCTGGTGTCATCATCTACATCCTCAGGAACCTCGGGTTTCATTATAAAATAGTGAGCACGCATAAGGTTTAATTATTAAGTTTCCAAAATATCATTTACCGAGGCCCATTCATTTTAATATGCATCTTGGATGTCATGAATGCATCATGCCTCATCATGAAATGCATGTCAATGCAAGGTGCAACATACTAAGTGCAAACATAAGTAATGCTCATGGATCATAGTAATTATAACATGAATTTCCTTAATTTATCTTTTAGGTGACTTAGACCATTTCTTTCTCTCATTTGAGACCACTCTATTACTCTCGCCTTTTGAGAGTTCTAAGTTATGAGCTCATACCTCACTAATCGTCACTAGCATACTCTTATCTTTAAGATAAGTTAACACCCAACCCTTAGGTATGGGATAGGGGGCTATGATCACCTTTCACAACCTTTAATTCAGGGAGTCCAAAGGATCACTTCCTTATTAGATCACCTCTCATAACCTTTAATTTGGGGAATCTAGAGGATCATTTTTGCATGTTTTATGTCACCTTAACATTAGCATGTTATATTAAGATGCAAGAATACAAATACACCACATAATTGTCACATACTTCCATATTATTTCATCGTATGCATCTTAAACATTTCACGTGTAATCATAACATTCTATAACAAACTTTACACCATGCACACATAACCAATACATCAATCTTAACATCTCGTAAGACAAGCATTCTTTTTAACTTCTTAATTGGTAAAACCTCTAAATCGGGTAGACCTATCTTTCGTATTTATTCTTTTATACATTTAGAAGATCAATTCCAATTATTCTCACTAATTATTAACCTCAAGGACATCTCTAAATGAATCTGGGCAGATTTGAAATAGAAAAGATAAAAAAATGATCCATTTCGGTATTCTATAAGTTATGTTTTTTTACCCCTTCTCATTACTGACTTTTCTTATGACGCTAGAGTTGATTCCTAAACCAATTATGAGTATTTCTCATCCATTTACTAAGTGTTAAACATCATTTTTTTTTTTTTTACTTTAAATATCACATGTTGGACAGAAAACATATTATTTGTCTTAAGGAGTTCTAGAATCCACATTTTGGGTTCTTTCTAGCTACTAGTCCTTCCTTAATTACTAAAATTAATTACCACACCTATTAATAACATTTTTCTCATGGTAAACACATCCCATACAGCACACATCAGATCTGGAAATTTTTGATTAGAAACTAAAATTTAATTTCCTAAGAGCATGCAAGAATATAAAATAGGCATTTCTAGTGACTAGTCTTTCTTTAAATTAATTCTAGATCAAGTGATACACTTATAATCAACTTCACCCTTATAAAAACACAAATATTGCCTCTCATTTAGTAGCAAGGGCTGAGAGCCCAAATAGTTTTTGGTTATGTGAACTAGGCTTTAACGCTTTTAAGATCAAGCTCATTTCAAGGAAAAGTTGTAAGACATAAACTTCATTTTATGACGGTAATAATATATCATTCCTTATTTTCTTGAAGAACTAAATCTTATTTATAAAGATAGATATTTCATGGACCAAAATTCTCATGTAAGTTGAAAGGGGTAAGTCTTGAGCACTAGATTATTTAGGTGATGACATAAACTTAAATATGCAAATGCAAGTCTCATTTTAATCTTGGTATAATGAGGTGATGGCAAGGGAAATATAAACATGATATGCAAGGCTCGAAATTAAATATGAGAATATAAGTTTATTTTTAATCTTTAATTTTAGGTGATAGCTTGAAATATAAACATGCTAAACAAGAAATATAAATCTGGAATGCAAGTTTATTTCTTATCTTCTAGCTTTAGGTGACAACTTGGAAATAAATATGAGGTGCAAGACTTGAATGTAAATATGAAATGCAAAGATTTGAAAAATAAACATGACTGCATTTTCTTTTATTATTTCTTTAGGTTCTAGGCTTAAGACCCCTATTTAAAGTGATAACTCTAAAACACCGATCAACTCCAAGATTTGCAAAGTGAAAGAATGTCCAATTATTCCTTTTTAGTTTTATGCTCAAGACTCCTATATAGAATAATTACTCTAGAACACCGATCAACTTTAAGGTTGAAAGGGGTAAGTCTTGAATTTAAGTTAATTAGATAACAACATAACCATATCATTTTGTCTTTTGCTCAAGGAAAACTTATCAAAGAAAACCAAGTGACATCTTCATTTGCAAAAACTCTTAAAAGTGGAACTTTCAAGCTTTAGAGGTGAAATAAATGATGGTTTTACAACCAACATACAAGATCCTCATCATTAAGCCATGGTTTTTCCACTAACAAGGCCATTAAGGCTGAAAATGAAGAGAAAGAAAAAGGAAGATAAGAAACTGAAAATGAGAAGGAGAAAGAGAAAACTAACATTATAACATCTCAATCCAAGAGTAATATAAAAGAAAAGAATGAAAAACTTTGAAACAACTCCCTATCAAAGATATTTTTCTTTGAAAAGAGAAAAGCTTGGTCTTGAAAAGGAAATGAAAAGAAAAGTCTTCCTTGGGGCCAAGATGAATTCGGCCAAGTGAGAAAGAAAAGGAAGGAGGAGGTGTTCTTGAGTGTTGATCTTAGAAATGGAAAGGTTAGGTGTTTAGAGGAATATCTATGGTGGTTATGTGGTGGTTTGGGGTTGAGAAGTGGTGGAGGGTGGTAGCTCTTGGAAGAATGAAGAAGAAGAAGAGAAGGATTCTTGGAGATCAAAGGAAGAAAGCTTGAGGTTGCAAGAATGCTCAAAGGTTCTTGCAAGCATTCCCTTGGTACCTACTTATAGAAAAATGAAAACATGGGGGCATAAGGGGGAGGAGTGGCTGGCGGCCTTTGGGAGGGAAAGAAAGAGAAAATATCTCTTTTCATGGAATGGTAAAGGCATGGTTTAAGGTATGGCTAAGTATGGCTCAAGGTATGGTTCTTTGAATATATATTTTAATTGAATTTCAACATGTGATGAATACAAATGGAGGGGGAGTGGCCAGCCATATTAAGAGGAAAATGGGGGAGGAATCTCAATTAAATCTTGGTTTATGAGTGTGTTTAGAAGTTGATTTGATTAGGTCATGGATTAGAAGTTGTAATTAAGTGTTTAGGTGAGAAATTGAGTAATTAAGGTTACTCAAGACATGATTAAAGGGTGTTCTTGCTCATTAGTGGAGTCAAACCTCTTCTAATCAAGATTCTCAATCACATCTTGATTTTCTTAAATCATGGAATTGGAATAGGGAAAATACTATTCATAAAAATGTGACATAAAGTCTTAATTCAAGAAAAGGATTTTGAGTTTTATTAAGCAATCTTAGACCCTAATTAACCTCAATTAATTATTTTGACTCTAGATTAATTATTAAAATTAATTACTGTTTAATTAGAGCCTAATATTGCTTAGATTTTGTTAATTATGTAATTAAGCTCATTATGCCCTTAATCAGGGGCAAAATGGTAATTTTTGATAAAAACTCCCCGGGACCACCCGGGCTTAACCAGACATTAAACAATCCTTAAAAACAACATTTCAAACTCCCAGTAGGGTCCGAGTCCAGTCGGGAATTAATTCTGTGCTAGTTAAACACGGGGGTGTTTTGGTAATTTTGTGCACATGAACTCAAAAAATGAGATTTTTCTGCTTTATTAACACATATAGCACACATAATCCCTGTTCAATATTAAAACAGACCTTTGAGAATAGCCAGGGCCGACTATCCTTATTCTCCTAGTAAAAATAGTCTCAGGGGCATTTTGGTCATTTGTATTGTATTCGGAAAAAATCGAGACGTTACATACCATAGACGTGGAACACTAGTGTGTGTGAAATATTGTAAAAACTCCTTCATCTACATTCTCAAGTTCTGTGAGCTTCATTTGATTTAATCTCAGTGAGAAAATTATAAAAAAAAAGAATTGAGTGTTAAGCGATTATCTTCTATATAAGAATTTTAGAAAAGTCTCTTTGTTTCAAAAGGGAGTGAACCTCTTGTTTTGATTTAGCTTAGAGAATTTGTTTGATGTATTGGCCTTGAATGTAATAGTGAATCACTATATAGTAAAGACCATTGGTGTAACTTGTCTCTAATTATTTAGTGGAAAATTCCACAAGTAGTGGAAACTGGATGTAGATTCCACATTGGAATCGAACCAGTATAAAAACTATTGGTGTAAGCTCTTTTATTCTTTATCTCCCTCTTAGACATACATACATACATACATATATATATATATATATATATATATATCTTTACTCTTAATCTCTGATATAGTTTTGATATAAACTACATAATTAGTTCAGCTAAAAGTTTCATACATATTCAATAGATTTTCTATTAAATCTTGTATATTACTATGAGCTTTTTGATTTGAGTGTTTAGTGTGTAAGAAAATTTTTTAAAATACCAAGGACTTGATTCAAACCCCCACTTTCTTAAGTCCTCTAGTACCATCAGGAAGTTAGTCTGCATCAAGAATCCCCCAAGCTTTCCAGCTATCTTCTTTTGCCATATGACTCTCTAATCGAAGCTACAAATGCAGATGTAGGTTCGGGCCATCTGCGAATCTCGAAGAGGCAATCAACAATGGCATAGCATGGGACCACCAATGGCAGAGTAACATCCTTGAAAGTAACAAAAGACTCTATCAAGAGGCTTCTTCTTTTTGGGTCTCTAGAAGTAGAATCCAAGATGAAGTGGCAGTTCTCTTCATCATAAATCCTTAAGGCAGAAGGATTAGGAGCTCACTAATTCAGGTTTTCTTAGCGGTATGCTATGGGTCGAAACAGATGATGAGGAAGAAGAAGTAGAATTAGAAGGATTGGCTTAGGTATAGTAGCTAGGTTTTGTGAATCTTGAGAAGAAGAGGAAGCCATGGTTAAGCATAGAAGAAAATTGAGCAAGAAGAGAAAAGATTGCTAAGAGAGTTCAAGAATATCTTGCAGATGTTCAGAGAAGAAAAGATGAAGGTACATGTGAAGGTGAAGGAAAGTAAATCCACATTGGTCGAGGTACTTATACTAGGTAAAATAGCCTTTTCAGCAGTCAATAATTTACTGAACGGCTAGCTAAAAAGAGAAAGGTTGCAACGGATAAAAAAAGTGAGCTCCAAGTACTTTTATAACATTTATTTTGGCATCCATTGCATTTCTTCAGTCTGTGCTTTTACTATCTCGGCTAACGTAATGCAATGAGGAAAATATGTTTGCATCAAAATATTATAATATTTGCTAATTTGAGACCAAGCTTGGGTAACAGTAAAAGGAGCTGGTGATAAAGTCTTAATTGAGGAATGTTATATATAGCCGACTAGAAAAATCTTAGCCCGGGGAGACTATATCAATCGAGCCAGTCATCGGATAACTTGGCTTGATGACTTGGAAATATCACTTAAGCAGGAAGCCAGTTTGCAAACCAAGAATAGTTACTTTACAAGGATCAAGATATTAGAGTATGAACCAAAACAGAGAAAAAGGACCGAATCTTAACTGAGAGAATTCTTTCTCTGAATAGATGGTTGTATTTGATGAGTAACGCATGCAACAATGGGAATATATATACATTTACAACTGAATAAGATAACTTCTCTAAGAGAATTAAATGTTTTACTTTAAGCTCTGAAATTCTAAACGTGATTCATTTTAATCCTTGAAATTTAAAATTAACTTTTTAGTTTTTAAAATTATATTTTGTAAGTCACTTTAGTTCCTACTCAAATAATAGTCAATCAATCATTATATTTTGCTGACGTGGAATACCATGTGCCACATTTGTAAAATGTAATGGTTGACTGATAGTTGTTTGACTAGGGAATAAAATGACTTATGGAATACAATTTCAAGGACTGAAGAATTAATTTCAAAAATTTTAGGAATTAAAATGAAGTACGCTTACAATTTTAGGACCAAAATAACACTTTACTCTTCTCTAAAGGTTGTTGTAACAAACTCAACAACAGAAAGCTAATCACTTAATAATAGAAAGTTAATATGTTATAACTGAGCGAATTGGCTAAGGATCCTTATGGCTACCAAAGGATGCATGAACAAGTCTATAAATATCCCAAGGCTTATCGTGAGTAGAGATCCTCGACCACAACAACTTTACTTTTTGTATCGTCTTACTTTAGTCATTCATAGCTTGTAGTCTCAATTAGATTTTTTATTACCTCAACTTGAGGATGCTCCATAGCAACTTTTATTGTTAATTCCTTGTTGTAATTTGGTCTTTGTCTTTTGTAAACTTCGCCTACATTTGGCAATAGACTTATTTGAGTTACTTCTTCTTATCTTGTGTTTTGGATTCATTTCTTTCTTAGTTTGACCTAGCCAAATATTTACCATTAAATACTTCGGAACCCATATTCAAGGAGCTGATCTTCTCTTTGAAATAATAGTTGTTTGATCTTTGGAATCAACTGAGGGCTTTGCTTTAAGGTTAATCAATCACAAGATCTGTCACGCTTAGCCCCCACTTTCTCTATTAAAGCCAAATTTAGCCCCAACACCTTCATGATAGAGAAAAACACTTCTTGGTATCAAAGCACAAATTCATACCAATAACATAAACGTATTGTATTGACTATCTTGCCATGTTTTTCTTTCCCAAGTCCAGATATAACATCCATTTTAATAAATAATTTAAAAATCTTTTTAAATCAAAATTTTATTTACAATTATTTTGTATGATATCTAAAGATTATTTAATATATGAGTATGAGATTTTAAATTAAAAAATTAAAATTATTAGACATACCCCTTAATAAAAATTTATTGTTTTCCATTTTATTTTCCATCTCCTTTAATTTTCTCTCTATTTTACTGTTATTCTTCTTTTAATTGAGGTTGTAATATTATATTTTAACACCCATATAGATATAAACATCTATGTGGACCCACGTGAATGTGAGAGGAGTAATGGAGAGAGAATAAGTTAGAAGAAAAATTAATTAGTGGAACTCATGTATTTTGTGATTAGAATGTTTGAGTGTTTGAAAACATTAGGTATTGAAATAGTAAAATTATATTTATATGCATCCACACAACATAATCATTAACACATATGTATATGAAAAATGTTATTTCAACACTCAAAACACTTTATTGGAATTGAATGTAATGGTAATCTCCACTCATATCATCCATTCATCACATCTGATGATTAAAAAGTAAGTGTCCATTTCCATCCCCAAACTCTTAGTGACATGTAAAAGATATATATTTTATATTTAATTACTTATAAATTATTAAATATTTTTTATCTTTACATATGACAATCAGAGGAAAGTGAAGAAGATAGAGAATAAAATACCAATTTGAGAATAGAAGATTTCTATTCATTTGGATATCCACTTTTAGATATTTGGACAACATTATTCATTTTATATTTATCATTATAAGTATAATTAATTTATTTCAAATTTTTTATTGTCTTTTTCTTTTCAACACATCTCATGTGGCTATCGAAGAAGTGCTAGACGTGATATGTGGAAAAAAAATCCCAGATAATTCTTCTCTTTTTACTATTATTAGTTGGCCAAAATAAATGTTCCATACTACTATCCCCACCAGGCAGGAGGAAGATATATAGAATATCTCATTTTCACTAAATTTGACTCGCCAAAATGGCACTGATGTTTATGATATTATTTTTGGGAAAATGTTTTTTGAGCCATCCGTAGCTTAGACAACGTGTTTGATATTCAATCTATCATCTTTAAATTTTATGTGATCTTTATTTAAAAAAATAAACTTAAATTTTTTATCTTTTAGATTTAATTAGATATCTATGAACTTTTACTTTAAAATAATATCACCCTTATTTTTGCATGAAATAGCGGTGGTACATAACTAGGGGTGCGAATAGGCCAGGCTAGATCACACCCTAAATAGGCCAACCCTGTAACAAAAACACTAAGTCTGAGCCTGGCCTGTTACCTATTATAGGCTTTATTTCGGGCATGTTTTGTCCTATTTGAGAAGCCTAGCCTAGCATAAAACCTGTTTCTAAAATTCATTCAAATAAATAAAAAAAATCTACTACAATTTACATAATAGGCCTTAAGGCCTAGGCCTTCATGTAAGGCTAAATAGGTTCAGTTAAATATTACATAACTAGCTAACCCAAAAAAAAAGTAATATCACATAACTAACTAAAATATAATCTTCAAATAAACCTAACAAACCAATAAAAAATCAAATCTTGAAAATGATCTCCTCCTCTTCTTCAAACTCAAGTACCTTGAAAATAGGAAATTATTTATAGTTAGATTGTGCAATAAATTAACTACTATTATAAAAGATAACATTTTATATAATATTCATACCATTTGCTGCTTCTTTAGATCATATTTGTTGCATAGCCAATCTCCGCCACAAATGAGGGCTGTAATAGATGCTTTATTCAATCTTGAGCGAAACTCATCAATTACTCTTCCTCCAGCACTAAATGTTGATTCAGATGCAACCGTTGAGATTGGAATGGCTAGAATGTTAGCAGCCATCTTAGACAAAACCTTATATTTCAAGCTGTTGCTTTTCCACCATTCCAAAGCACTGAAAGAGTTAGTGCTTTTGTCAGGAATATGAACATTCTCCTTAAGATAAACCTCCAGCTCAGATTTCATTGGGGGAATTGCCTGCTTGTCATGAACAAAACTCATAAGTTCATCAACTCCAGTGATTTCTTGTTGAGAATTAATCTCATTGGAAGGATTGATATTGTCAATGCCATTATCATCAATTTCACTACTACCACTAAGTATTCCCTCTTTGTCCTACAATTTAACTTACTCATCATATAACATATTTAACGAAGTCATAACCATATCCACATTCTCTCTAGCCACATAATCAGGTTGATATATCAAGGGACAACAATATTCAATAACATGAAATTTGAACCTGGGGTCCAAAACAAGAGCAATGGACATTAGTAGATTGTACTCCCCCCCAAATATTTGTCAAACTTAGCTTTCATTAAGGCTGCCATATCTCCCATGAAGTGGTCTTCATATGTTGCCACTTTGTCAATCACTTCTTTCACCCTCCAAACTTCAAGCAGATATAAATTTGCAGTTGGATAATCACTACCTGAGATGACATTAGTAGCCAGATTGAATATTCTCAAGACTTGGTAGACTTTCTCAACCTTCCTCTAGTCCTCTTGTGATGGCTCATAGGAATAATGTGGCTCTCTTTCCTTGTAAGCTTCAAATACCATCTTAAAATTAAAGGCAATAGATAGCATCTTGTAATTAGAATTCCACCTTGTTGGACAATCAATAATAAGCTTTCTTTCTTTCAAGTGCTTCTGCTCCACTATATCACAAAATGGCTTCAACCTTGAATAATTATAATTAATATACTTGACACTCTTGTGAATATTATGAATAATATCCTTAATTCTTCCAAGGCCATCTTGCACCAACAGATTCAAAATATATACATAGCATCTAACATAAAACAACTTACCATCAAGCATTAATTTGTTACTTAGTGATAAGTTGTCCTTGAGAGTCCTCAGGCATGAGTCATTATATGAAGCATTATCATCAAACACAGAAAATACTTTGTTCTCAATGTGTAACGTCCCAATTTTTTGTCTGAGTAGAAAATGACCGAAATGCCCCTGAGGTCATTTTCGGCCCGGAATTCGAGGATGGCCGACCTGGCAGTCCTCGAAGGGCCAACTCAATGTTTGAAGGGGATTGAATGACCCTTGAGTGGTTCCGGAGGCGAAAGTCTCATTTTCATGATTCGGTCAAAATGACCAAAATACCCACATAGCGTTTCTGCAGCGAGTAAAGTCTTGATTGAGCCGGAACTTTCCCCAGAGATTTAAAACCATGTTTTTACATGTTTCAAAACATCTGTTTAAGTCCCGGTGGTCCTGGGCAGTTTTAGTGCAAAATTACGATTTTGCCCCTAGAATAGTGTTTTTGAGCTTAATGATGTAATTAAGCAAACCTAAGCAATATTAGGCTCTAATCGAAGATTAATTAATTTCCATAATTAATCTAGAGTCAAAATAAATTATTAAAATTAATTAGAACCTAAGATTGCTTAGATTAGATTTAAATCTCTTTTCTAAAACTCAAGATTTCACTCTTGGAATCTTGAATAGTGTTTTCTCTCTCCAATTCCTTAAATCAAGGAATTGTGTCTAGAATTGTTTATACACTAAAATGAATTTATAACTCACTAATGATACAAGAACACTCCTTAATTATGTCTTGCCAACCTTGATTACCCATTTTCTCATCTAAACACTTTCTTACAAACTCCTAATCTTAATCCTAATCAAAGATACACCTAAACACAACTCTAAACCACAATTAAAATGCAAACACAACCCCACATGGGCTGATGCATTTCGGCCACCTCCTCCCCCATTTGACCACATGTTGATTTATTTTCTCACTCAAAGAACCATGCTTGAGCCATACCTTGAACCATACCTCACCATACTTTGAACCATGCCTCACCATGCCTCAAGACCACATTATCTCACCTCATGGAACTCATGGGCTCCCTCCCAATCTGATGGTCGAAGCTCCTCCCCCTCCATGCACCTTCCATTTGCTTCATTTCTCTATAAATAGAATGCCTTGAGGAGCTTGTACCACTTTTAGATCATTTGCAAAGTTTAGTCCTCTCCAAAGCTTTTCTTTTTCTCTCAAAGTTCTAATGTTCTTCAAGCTCTTCAAAGTTCTTCAAGTTCTTCATCTTCTATATCTTCTTCTTCCATCTTCAAGATCATCACACCAAGTAGGGATTTCTTTTCATGAATGTTCTTCTTTAAAGCTTGATGTTTATGGTTTCTCTTGTTTTCTTTTTAGAACTTCTTCTCTATTCCTTTTTCTTTCTTGTTTCGACCATGAGCCCTTGAGGGTAGAGAAATGAGAGCTTGATGATGTCCATCACTTGAAACAAACTCTAGAGCTTGATCTTTGTTCTTGAGTAAAAATGTTCCTAGTTCTTCATTTCTTGAACTCTTGAGAACTCTATCTTTGGTGATGTTTCAAAATAGTTCTAAGGACTCAATGATGAGGTCTCATGATGTTGGTGTTAATATATCATCAAGATCATGGATCCTAGAGTTTTAAAATGTTCCTTTTCCTTTTTGAAGTTTCAGCCACTCCCTTTTCTTTTACATGCCAAATGTTTTGATTTTCTAAAAATGTTATGTTGAGTTCTAAGAACTCTAGACTATACCATATCTTGGCTCAATGAGTTTGGGTTAAGGTTTAAGTTCCTTTAAAGTCTTGTTAAGAGCTCTAGAAAGATAAAATGAACTTACATAATTTATTTTATGCTTGCATTTATATTTACATTCTTGCTATGCACCTTTACTTTCAAGCTAATCACCTAAGAACATAAAGATTAAAATTGAACTTGCATTATCACCTAATTAATTTCTCAAAGCCTTTCTATTTCGACCTTAAAGTCGATTGTTGTTGGGCCAAGAGCACTAAAATAAAGAATTGAACTTACATTATCACCTAATTAATTTCTTGAATGCCTTTTTATTTCGGCCTTAAAGACGATTGTTGTTGGGCCAAGAGCACTAAAATAAAGAATTGAACCTTGCATATTTACTCCCAAGCTTGCACATTTAAGTTTATGCCTTGCATATTTAATTTAAGTCATCACTTTATTTTGTAAGCAAGATTAAAAATGAAAAGCATGAGCATGATTATTTTATGTCATAACTTAAGAACCTAGAGCTCAAAGACTTGCCCATTTCATTTCAAGTTAAAGTTTAATGTGAATGCATGTTTTCGGCCAAGTAGTGATGATGGACTTGCAATGAGTTTTTATCTAGCTACAAGGACTAATAGTCTATGTTCTAAGTTTTTCTTAAAAAGCTTTACAAATCTTTACGAGGTTATGTTATCATGAGATATGACCTTATTCCCTTTTAGAAGATGAAATATATTTTGGTCACTGACCTAAGGCTTCTCTTAGCCTCTTGATGATTTAAAATGATTTGCAAAGAGTTTTAGAGATTCTAAATTGATTCCAAGAGAAACTAGTTAACTTATGTACCTAGAAATGTCAATTTAGTTCTCTTATTGAAGTTAGATGTTTTCGGTACTGTCATGATGAGCTTATGGCTGTATGATAATGTTTTGATGTGTTAGAATGTGTGAAAATATCACATGATGATGTAGAAACGATTCTATGCATGATAGGTAAGAAACTAGCTAACTAGAAATACCGTAAAGCTAGAATTTAACATAGTTTAGACCCATTTGTTTTTGGAGCTTATCCAAACTGTTTTATTTGGAACATAATCAGATTAGGATTGTTTAGACATGAAAAACTTGGTAACATTTGGATTGGAATTGAATTTTAGCACCTATAGGGAAACTAGTAACTAGAAAACCGTAAAAATGCAAATGTAGAACTCTTAGAACATTTAGTTTTTCGGATTCTGTCCAGCAATGTTACAACATGATAAATGTGATTCTTAAGCATAGGAATGTCTCATAATTGATTTAGATTTAATTTATAGCGCCTTAGGCGAAGACGGAACTGAGAAAGGGTCTAAAACGTAAGTTCTAGAACCCCGTAATCACAAGTTAGAAATTCTGCCCTATGCTTTTCAGATTTGAGTATGAACAGAGGATTAGAAATGATGATTAATTATGAGCCCTTAGATGCATAACATATGAGCGATGGATGTTAGAAAACTATATCTCAAGATTAAGACCCGTAAGGGTCAAAGCATAAGCTACCGTAAGGGTAAGCGTTTGAATGTTCTATTATGATGCATGTGTTATGTGAAGAATGATAATGTTATTCATATGAGGAATTCATAAGGATATATGTTTATGTGGCATAAAGCAAATTTGGAAGGAATTCGGCGTAATGCCATTGTGCCGCCGAATTTCCGACAAATTTGGAGACTTAAAGAGATTTTGAAAATTAAGGTACTAAGATGGGTTCTAGGATGACACCGGTTTGGCCGAGCACCTCCATAGAACTCATGTGACATCGGTACCAATTTATACTCTTAGGTGACACCGGTTCGGCCGAGCACCCTAAGAGAATTGCCCCATAACCCGTACTCAGATAGTTGGGATTTATGATTTATGATACGCTTATCGTTAAGTGGTAAGTAAGAACTAGTGATGACTAGTTAAGGTATGAGCTCATAACCTAGAGATGTGACACGTTCTGGGTGACACCGGTTCGGCCGAGTACCCCCAGAGCGCTTGTCTTTTAGGGTGGCCCATGAGGAAGTTATGATGATTATGTCACAAGGAGAATCTATTTGCTACTTTATGCCACTACCATTTTGATGTTCTATGTGTATGATGATTATTCTTGCATTTAAGTAGAGCCATGCATACATTCTTTAACATGCTTGCATCCATGTCATTAAGAATCATGCTAAAAAGAACGGACCTTGGCTAAACTATGTTTTAGAACTTAAAAATGGACTTAATGCATGCTCACTCATTTTGTATAACTAAATCCAGGGTTCCTGAGGACGTAGATGATGACACCTAGGTAGTAGGAGGCCCTACTGAGATTCTTTAGTAAGATTCTCACTCCCTCTATCTCTTCTTTCCGTCACATCTTCAGATGGCGACGTTCGTGGTGTTCGTGGACACGCCGACATGGGAGGTGCACCATGACCCTGACCACGGGTCATTCCATTTTGTGGGTCGATGCACGGTTAGAGTATTCATGTTCATGGGTCGATCATTCACTCCCCCTGTACATTCCCATCGTTTCTCCCCCGTCTCACCTTTTGGCGATGACCTGGTGTTCGAGTGCGCACGTCCCTGAGAGGAGAGGCTTCGCCGTACTCCACCGTCCGCGTCCGCTGTTCGAGACTACCCCCAGTATGTGCCTCGTTGCCCGTTGTCATTTTCGGAGACGGATCCTTCCGAGGATTCGGCAACCCAGGTACCCTCCGAGGGATCTTCCCCCACCATACCCATGGACCTTGGGGAGGGTAGCGAGCCCACCATGACTCAGTCGGGGCTTGCACGATGGCCGGAGATGAGGCCGTGCCGTGGAGGTCACTTCCGAGCCCCATTTCGCCTATTCTCGCCGGAAGAGCTTGCTCAGTTTCCTGGTTACGCACCACGCTCGAGAGATAGTCGCCAGTAGGAGGCTGTGGATGGCCTGGGTTAGTGCACACATCGCATAGACGAGGATAAACCTTCTTTTGTTTAGAGGTTACCTCATTAGACGCACTCAGGTAGGGGAGTAGTTTATGTTTATGTTTATGTTGTATTTTCTTTCATGTATTCTGTTGTACTAAATTAAGTCTCACACTTATAAGTGGGCAAGTTTTATATATATATATATATATATATATATATATATATATATATATATATGAGATGATATTCAGTGTTTCTCATGATGTGCCTTTATGTGCCCTATGCTATGACGTTATGAGATGTATGTTTTGCCCTTTACGTGTTATATCGCATCACGTGACTCTCACTTTGTATTTCAAAAAAAAATTTACCCGTATTTTCCGCTAAGTATTTCAAAGTAAAAATGAGAACTATGAAGTAACAGACTAATGATTAACCTAAGTATGTTCTAGAGTATTGGGTTAAAAATTAGGATGTTACACAATGCCTCAAGCTTTAATGCACTTGAAAATGGCATTGGCTACATCAATTCCTCATCTAGGTGCAGACACTTTTACAAAGCTTAAGACCCTCTTTTGAAGAATCCACCTCGCATCAATGAAATGACCGATTAAAACCATATATTCAGCTACTTGGTGATTAGATTTCCACATATTTGTAGTGAAGCTTATTTTGCTCACACCTTTCAACAAGGCCTTCAAGCTTTTCTTCTCTGCCTCATAGATTGCCAAACAATCATTCCTAATTGTTTTGCAAGTAACTTTCTTGAACTCGAGATTTGCATATTGGAAGCCCCACATCAACATTTGATCCTCAACAATGCTGAAAGGGTACTCATGCATCATGATTGAGCTAGCAAGTATTTCTCTCATCTTTTCATTTGTATACCTACCTCCAAGTGCTAGAAAAGGATTAAGATCCAAGTTGGAAGGTGGAAATGGAACAGGGGGCTGCTTCTTTTGCGAAGCCATATATAGCCTTCTTTGTAAGCAATTTTTTGTATGTCTTTTCAAATGGCTAGTGCTAGCCCCCTTCCCTGTAAAGTAAATTGTCCCTTATAGTGATTGCAAACAGCTTTTGTAACTCCTTTAGAAACTTTAGTCTGTTTAAAATCATTCCAAACAATTGATGTCTTTTGCCTCTTTTTCTTAATGACACAATTTGCATCATCTTCTTGAGGTTGGCTTGAATTTGTTGGTGTCATTGGTGTGACTCCTTGTCCACTATTTTCAATAGGGCTAGGGAGATGCGTATCAGATGATGTTGTCTCATCACTATCAAATAGAGAAGCCATTGGATAAACCTGTCATATAGTAGATTAAACAAGTATGTTATTTAAAAAATAAAAAAAAACACATCTACATTTATATGTGATTTATTCAATGCATACTTGTTTTATTATTATTTAAATTAACATCTGCATCACTATCAAATTAACATGTGTTTAAAAAAAATACCAAAAAGCTATGATCTGGGCAAGCGGTCACGATGGAGGGCGTGATCTGTCCAAGGGGTCACGGAGGAGGGTACGATCTATCCAAGTAGTCATGATGGAAGGCGCGATCCATAGGGGCTCTCGCTGTGACTGGGTTGGGGACTCTGGCTACTACTCCACGACTGGTTAGGGCCGCTCTTGCTAAGACGACAATAGGGATACGATGCTGAGACGGTGACAGGGCTGCAACGGCGGTGCTGCAACCTGAGAGGATGAGGAGACAAGGAGCGAGTGCGATAGGGCTACGAGGATGAGGTCAGGAAGCAATGAGCTCGACCTGAGAGGATGAGGTGATGGGACTGCAAGCGACTTGAGAGGTTGAGAGTGAGAGACAGCAGGCTTCATAGGGTGAGGATGGCCGCGTACGTGGACGGCTTGGTGAGGATGACTGGACGAGGGGTTTAGCGTGACCTAAGAGGCTAAGAGTGAGAGACGGGTTGCTTGGTGTTGGACCGTTGGTGGCAGAGCAAAGCACAAATGAGAAAGGACTGAAACTTTGAAAGGAATACTCAATTTAGGGTTGTTTTTGTTTCAATATGTTGGGTGTTCAATGTTTCAAACTTTGTATTTGGAGATTTTAAAAGTATAAGATGTTAATAAAAACTTTCAGTAGAAATAACACAAATAATCGTGGCTCAGTGGTAAGTGCCAGTGGAGTTGTTGTGCAAGGGTTCAAATCCCATCTATAAGCTTTTATAAAACTAAAATAAATTTATGTATAACAGTTAAATAGGCCAACCTGATAGGCTAACAGGCTATAGAACAAGCTCAGGCCTAGCTTATTAAACTAAACAGGCTTTAGAATAGGCCTAAACCTGACATTAACTTTTTGACAGGCCAGGCCAAACACAGGCCCCTGACAGGCTGCTTGGCTTGTTCCCACCCCTATACATAACATGTAAGAATCACAAGCAATGTGTTTGAAGCATTTTCATGCTAAAAATATTATTTTAACATTTAAAAAGTAAGTGTCTAATAAGACAGTCACTTTATTATCATTAGATATAGTAGTAATCCCCATTTATCATGATCTCCACTTATTTTTAATATCTATTATATCTAATGGTTAGAAAATGAAAGTCTTAAACATCCACTTTTTTCGACGTTAAAATATCATTACTCTTCTCCTCCAATTCATTGTAAATTGGTTCGTTATAGCAAAGCTCCAAGTTGGCTCACCAACCAAACAAGTTGCTACAAGCAGCAAACTCACCGTCACAGCAACCACAAACTAGAAAGTTAAAGAGTTAATGTTTATTTAGTCCTTTACTTTTTATCTATAAGTCATTTTAGTCCCTGACTTTTAAAATGAGTCAAATTAGTCCTGAATATTACAAAATATGAGTCAAAGTAGCCCCTTATTCCACTTTTATTTCACATTTTATCAATTAAATCATGATATGTAACGTTAAGTGATATTTTATCATACAATGTGTCATGTGAAGTAAAATAAAATTTAAAATAACTTATTTTGATATCTAAAATTATACAAAATAAGTCATTATATGATTTAGAATGAATAATTAAATGATTCATTCTCGTATAATTTTAAATACTAAAATGAGTCATTTTAAACTTTATTCTACTTCAGATAATATATAGTATGTCAAGGTATGACTTAAGGTTACCCATCTTCATTTAATTGATAGAATATTGAATAAGAATAGATCGAGAGACTAATATGACTCATATTTTATAATATTGGGGAAGTGAAAAGTGAGCTACTAAAATCTAACATTAACTCAAAACTAAACAACCAAATGGGTCCAGTCCCCTTGATAGCTCACGCTCATGTCAACAACACGTTGTTCTTCTCCCATTCATGTCCAAAGGCCACACCATACCTCTCCTCCAATTCGCCCGCATCCTCCTCCGTCGCGATGTGGCGGTCACCGTCTTCACCACCCTGGTGAACCGCCCGTTCGTGGCTCAGTCTCTCGACGGCACCTCAGCCTCCATCGTCACGCTCCCCTTCCCCAAAAGCACTACCGCCGCCGCCCAGATCCCCACCGGAATAGAGAGCACCGACAAGCTCCTCTCATGTCTCTTTTCTACGAGTTCGCCGGCGCCACAGGGTCCATGCAACCGCACTTCGAACAAGCCCTGGATACTCTGCCACGTGTCAGCTTCATGGTCACCAACGGCTTTCTCTGGTGGACTCTTCAGTCAGCAACCAAGTTCAGTATCCCGAGGTTCGTCTACCTCGGCATGAGCTGTTATAGCACTTGCCTTACGACGGAAGCAACGATGGAAGGAACTTTTCGCGAGACCCAAGCGACGACGAGTTAGTCGTGTTGACTCAGTTCCCGTGGATCAGGATCTGTATTGAAGACATTGATTCTAGTTTCAGAAACCCCGAACCAGGAAGTCTTTCTTATGAGTTCAATATGAAATCGATCTCAGCCACAGTCAACAGCTACGGCATCTTTGTCAACACTTTTTATGAGCTTGAGCCTGCCTTTGTTGACTATACGAACTCCAAGTCTTCTCCGAAGAGCTGGTGTGTGGGCCCCTTATGCCTCGCTGAACAGCCGTTGAAAGTTTATGGTCATAGAAACTCATATTAGAGTACGCTACTAACTTACTACACGTTCAAGATATTTACAAAGTTGTCAACAAAAACTAAGAAATACTCTTGAAGATCAAGATTTTATATCAAAATGAAAACCTATACAGCACAGTTAAAAAATTTATTTATAAAATGGTATTTTGTTAAAAAAAATGCTTTTTTTATTAGCGTTGCATGGCACTAATTTCACATCTCAATTTATTAAATTTTTGGTGTTGACGTGTTCTCTTAACTTGTTATATAACAATTTATATGTGTGTGCTTATACTTGTAAACAAGAAAATTTTGCTTATAAGTAGCACACAAAATGCTGATAACTCTATGTTACTGCTAGTAATTAATATCAGTAGAATTCACACCAGTAGAATAAAGTTGTGATAACTTCAACGGCTTCTTCAGCCCAGTTCTACTGCTTCATCACAATAGCCATATCTTTCAATCCACCTTATCTCCTGCATTAGTGGCTGCCAAAAATAGTGGAATTCTTCTCTCACTCTGAGGATCCTTATCTACTAATTGAACAAAGAAAATTAACAAAAATCACAAAACATGCCTATTAGTTAAAATTTAAGACATATGATAAATCTAAACAACAAGGACCTCATACAAGTAATAAACCAAAAGAAAAAAAAAAGAACACCAAGAAAGAAAACAAAAGAACAAAAAATGCACATTAGTTGAAATTTCAAACATGATTCAAATCTAAATAATAAGACCTTATATCGGTAATAAACAATGAAGGAGAAAGGATCAATCTGAAAAAAATAAAGAAAATGCAACAAAAGAAAAAGAAGAAGAAGGAATGAACATAGATGAGGGAGCAAAGAAAGCGCAGTGAAGGAACAGATGAGGCGCGGTGGCGGAGTAGACAAGGCATGGTGGTGGAGGAAGTGGGGAGGTGGCAGCAAAGAGAAAGGAGAGAGGGAGAGCTCGTCGGTGAGAAGGAGAGCAATGGAGAGAGCTTCCTTAGTTTAATGTGAGATGAGAGTGAGGGAGAGAGCTTTGCGTTGTTGGTTTCCTTGTTTGCGAACTGAGAGTGATGGAGGGAGTGAGATTTTTCAACTAGAGGGGTTTAGTATGAGCTTAGGTTTTTTTCAACCCATGCTACTCCAAATGTATGCTTCCTTTTGATTTTTGTCCTTTTGTGCCGACTATACATACGGTGTGACAATGATGTGCAATGTTATCGTATCCATGTCATTTCTCTAATTATTCTCTTTTGGTCGTTATTAGTTGGCCAAAATAATTGTTCCACACTGCTATCCATCCCCACCAGGCAGGAGGAGGATACATAGAATATCTCATTTTCACTCAATTTGACTGGTCAAAATTGCACTGCTATTCATGATATTATTTTTGGAAAAATATTTTTTTAACCACCCGTACATCCTGGACATATTATCTATCATTTTTAAATTTTATGTGCTCTTTATTTAAAATTATAAACTTTAACTTTTTACATTTAAATTTAATTTGATATTAATAGATATTTATTTTTTAAATATTAAAGTAATGTCTCCCTTATTTTTGTATGAACCAGCCGTGCTAAAGTAGATGAAAAATCACAAGTCATGCATCTGAAGCATTTTACTTTTATAAAAATATTATTTTAATACTTAAAAAATAAATATGTAATAAATTATTTATTTTATTATTATTAAATATTTTAGTAATCTCTACTTATAATAATTCTCACTTATCTTTAATATATTTATAATATCCAATCCAAAAAATTTTAAAATTTTGTCCCAACAAACAACCACTCTTCATTATAAATTGGATCCAGTAGCAACCACTCTTCATTATATTTATAACAACCACTTTTCTTGGCGTTGAAATATAATGACCATTTTCCTCCGATTCATTATAAATTGGTTCGATGTAGCAAAAGCTCCACGCTCGCGCAGCAACCACACAAGTTGCTACAAGCAGCAAACTCAGAGTCACAGCAACCACTTCCTAGAAAATTAAACCAACAAATGGATCCAGTCCCCTCTCATAGCTCACGCTCATGTCAACTACACGTTGTTCTTTTCCCATTCATGTCCAAAGGCCACACCATACCTCTCCTCCAATTCGCCCGCATCCTCCTCCGCCGCGACGTGGCGGTCACCGTTTTCACCACCCCGGCGAACCGACAGTTCGTGGCACAGTCTCTCAACGGCACCGCAGCCTCCATCGTCACTCTCCCCTTCCCCAAAAATACTACCGCAGCCGCCCAGATCCCCGCTGGAATAGAGAGCACCGGCAAGCTCCCCTCCATGTCTCTCTTCCACGAGTTCGCCAGCGCCACCGCGTCCATGCAACCGCACTTCGAACAAGCCCTGCAGGCTCTGCCAAATGTCAGCTTCATGGTCACCGACAACTTCCTCTGGTGGACTCTTCAGTCAGCAACCAAGTTCAGTATCCCGAGGTTCGTCTACCTCGGCATGAACTGTTATAGCATGTGCCTTATGCAGGAAGCAATGATAGAAGGAACTTTTCGCGAGACCCAACGCGACGACGAGTTAGTCGTGTTGACTCAGTTCCCATGGATCAGGCTCTGTAAGGAAGACATTGAACCCAGTTTCAGAAACCCGGAACCGGGAAGTCTTTCTTATGAGTTCAATATGAAATCGATCTCAGCCACAGTCAACAGCTACGGCATCTTGGTCAACACTTTTTATGAGCTTGAGCCTGCCTTTGTTGACTATACGAACTCCAATTCTTCTCCGAAGAGCTGGTGTGTGGGCCCGTTATGCCTCGCTGAACAGCCGTTGAAGGTTTATGATCCCGAGCCAGCTGTGAAAGCGAAACCAACATGGGTTCAGTGGTTGGATCAGAAGGTGAAAGATGACTGCTCTGTTCTGTATGTGGCTTTTGGGTCACAGGCAGAGTTTTCGAGCGAGCAACTGGAGGAGATAGCGAAAGGGCTCGAGGAATCCATGGTGAGCTTCCTGTGGGTGATAAGAAAGGAGGATTGGGGTCTACAAGAAGGGTTTGAAGAGAGAGTGAAAGGGAGGGGGATAGTGGTGAGAGAGTGGGTGGACCAGAGAGAGATACTGATGAATGAGAGCGTGGGAGGGTTTATGAGCCACTGTGGGTGGAACTCCGTGTTGGAGAGCATATGTGCAGGGGTTCCTATGGTGGCGTGGCCAATGATGGCAGAGCAGCATCTGAATGCGAAGATGGTGGAGGAGGAGCTAAAGGTGGGGCTGAGGGTGGAGACGTGCGATGGCTCCGTGAGAGGGTTTGTGAAGTGGGAAGGGCTGAGGAAGGCGGTGAGGGAGCTGATGGAAGGAGAGAGGGGGGCAGAAGCAAGGAAGAAGGTGAGTGAGTGGGCACGTATGGCCAAAATGGCTGTGCAAGAGGGTGGTTCATCGCGGTGTACGTTAGACTCGCTACTTCTCGAAATTTGCCAGAAGAAGGAAACATCACGAGTTTGAGAACTGTGGAATTTTCACATAAATGTTTTGATTTTGGTTTAAGTTTTTATTTTTAGGACATATTTAGTTTCAGTTTTTAATTTTTATTTTCAGCTTTTAGAATTTTATAAAGAAAATATTAAAAAATAAAAAAGAATTAAAAATTATAATTTTTGGAATTATCAGTATTTCCTTTATAAAATCTGAAAGACCAGAAAAGAAAACTGGAAATTGAAAACTCAAACCAAACATATCCAATTTTTCAGTTTTTAGGATTTTGTATAAGAAATACTAAAAATTAGAAATGAAAATTGAAACCTGGATTTTGAAGTTTTCAAAATTTTCAGTATTTCCTACACAAAATTTAAAAAATTAAAAAACTAAAAATAAAAACCAAAAATTGAAAAATGAAACCAAATATACCTTTTTTTGGATTTGTTTAGACTTTATTTTGATATTAATAAGTATGCATATATGTATAATTGTGCCATACATGGGGTACTCCTGTTCTTGTGTTTTGCATGTAGCAGTACAAACCTTTTTGGCAAGGAAGAAAAAATCGGATTGAGCCTTTAACTAGTTAGGGCATTGGTTCAAAGGTTTAAAGCCTCAACCGGTTCAACTGGGGTTCAACTAAAATATAATAAAATATATATAAATATATACAAGCAGTAGAGAAGCAAATTAAATTATTGTAATAATTTCTAAAAAAAAAATTATTACGTGACTGATGACAAATGTGTGTTTAATTGGATTAAATGAATACATCAAATTAATGAAATTCAACCTAAATGCACTCCAAATAAATCCCAAACCCACACATACATCCTCCTCCACCATCACATCATTCAACCACTATCATTAAAAAACTAAAAAACTCAAAACAAAAACTCTCACACACGCTCTACCTCTCTCACTTTCCCATCTGTCTTGTCTCTATCATCACCCAACACATCACCTAACCCAAAACATTCACTTATACAACTCCATCTCATCTCTTTCCTTTTTCTAACCCAAAAAGAAACATAAAAGCAAATAGAAGCGGTGTGAAGCTGCAACCAAAAAAAAAAAAGAAAAAGAAACAGCACGAAGTGAAAAGCCAAAAACAAAAGCAGCACAACGCAGAGTAAAAGCATGAAGCAGAAGTAGAAGCACAAGCTGGGCAACCTTTCTAATCTTTGCAGAGGCACAAAGTAGAAGCAGAAGCACGAAATAGAAGCAGAAGCAGCACGAAGCAGAGCAGAAACCAGCATGAAGCAGAAGGCCAGAAGCAGAAGGACGAAGCAGCAGTTGAACCGGCCAACCTTTGCAATCGAATCGATCCACTGGTTTTCCCAATTTTACTAGGTTTTGACCTGTTCTTGACTAGTTTTGAACTCTATCGGTTTTAGGGGCTTAACCAGAACGGCACGATGAAGGATTCTTGTTAAACCAGTCGGTTAGGTCAATCTGGTCCAGTTTTCCCTTTTATGCTTTTTGGTTAGGTTTCTTCTTTGTTACGTAAAAAAATGATGTATTAACACCATATTTTTTTTTCAGACACTTGGATAAAAGAGTATGGTTGGAAAGAAAAATTGGAGGAAAGGAAAAAAAAATAATGGGGTCCCATGAGCTTGTGGTAGTTTTGCGGGTTAGTGTGGTCTCCTATTTTTTTATATATTTTTAATGAAATAATAACTAATGTGTTATTTAATAAATTGAATAGAGTAAATGTTACTCTTATTCTTAGAACACCTAAAAATTTCCCTTTTTGGATTATTGGATGTTAGGTGTCTTGCACTACTAGAATCACGCAATACACAGATGGATTTTATAGATGGGAAAAAGGAAAATCGGGAAAATTTTTTTTTTTCTGTGAAATTTAGCATATCCGTCTGTAAATGTTGGAGCAAGTACTTGCCACATGGCAGGTAATATTTATAGACAGTAAATACAGATAGAAGGGATTGACAAAATATAGACAGGGTTACAAACAATAATATCCGTCTATAATTTGAAATAAAAAACTCGTTTTCCACGTGCAATTTAAGTGATTAATTTAGTTACAGACAGATTTTACTGTCTGTAATGCGATTAATGAAATGAATCGTTTAAGTTATCTCATAGCAGATAAGAAAATTTGTCTGTAACGCGATGAAGGCAGATCAAAAGTGTGCGGCCTCCTTCTTGTTCCTCACTTCTTCGAAACCATTCTCTCTTATCTCTTTTTCTCTCTCTAGCGCCATGCCACCTTTTTGGCCACCGGCGGTGATTGGAGCCTCCATTTTGCAAACGGTTTGCACCATTATGTTCCTGGTATTGTGCTCTACCTTTCAATTGGCTTATTTTTTTATTTTTAGTGTTTTATTTTTGTGCTTTGTGCCATTGTGTTCCTGCCATTGTTTTATTTTTAGTTGTTATTGTTATTAATTGGTACAGAGTTCATTGTTTTAGGATTTGGGGAATGCGCTCTAGAACAATTTAGGATTGTGATGTGTAATGTATGTGTTGATTATTTGTTTAATGTAATTATTTGCTTATAATTATATTACCATGTAGTTAATTGTTTTTGTAATTGTCGTAACATTATGGCTTAATAATTGATTTTTAAAGACATATTATGTTAATAGGATAGTCTTAAATTAGGAAAAACTCTATCAAAATTTTTTCAAAATATAATTTTTATTGTTTGAATTAAACCATAATATAAGTAAGAGAATGTTTATAAATTAGGGGAAACTCTATCAAATTTTACATTAGAAAGAGTAGTAATGTAAAATAAAAGAAATTCATAAAGTGTTGTTTGTAATTTTTAGGCTTATATAGTTCTTGATCAAGATGTTCCTTGGAAGCCATTCATGGATGTATGATAGATTGCACCCAGGCCGGGGGGGGAATAAAACCCGAATTCTATGAGGATGTTGAGGAATTCATACGTGTTGCTTGTAATTCACAACAATTCGTGATTGACCAGAAAGTTAGGTGTCTATGTTCTAAGTACAAGTGTAGGAAATCCTTAGATATTGATTCAATTAGGTATGATATGTACAGATTTTGGTTTAAGCCTAATTATTGAATATGGATTGAACATGAGGAAGTAGTTAATGTGGAAAATCAGTTTGGAATGAGTTATGTTGGAGGCGGTTCTAGTGCGGTGCAATTAGAAGATGAATATATGGATAATATGAGTTCGGAAGAAAACAGTGGTCGGTATCAAGAAATGGTTTATGATACTGTTGGTCTTGAGTTTAGAACCTTTTGTGATTCTAAAGCTGAACAAGAACCTAATGAAGAGGCTGCAAGGTTTTATAGTCTATTAGAGGCAACAAACAAGCCTTTATGACATGAGTGTGTTCACTCAGAGTTATCCTTAGCAGTAAGAATATTGAGGATTAAGTCTAAAGGCAATCAATGTCAGAGCTCATTTGATCAATGGGCTACATTGATAAGTGAGTTTAGTCCTAAATCCGAGGCCATCCCAAAAGACTTTTACCAAGCAAAAAGATTAGTTTCCAAGCTTGGTTTAAAAATAGTAAAAATCGATTTTTGTTTGAAAGGATGCATGCTCTATTACAAAGATGATGCTGTATTGACACATTGCAAATTTTGTGGACAACCTAGGTTTAAGCTAAGAAGAGGTGGTAGAAGTGGTAAATAGAAAGATGTGCCGCAAAAAAGGATTCATTTTTTGTCCTTAATCCCTTAGCTAAAGAGGTTGTATGTGTTTTTGAGCTCTGTTCCTCACATGACATGGCATAGTGAGAATAAGAGGAGCGATGGTGTAATGACTCATTGATAAGGGATATTTGTGCCACTGATCTTACTTCTAAACCTTAGCTTTTTACATGAGTTTTATTGTATTGTTGACACAATTAATAAGGATTTTGATTTATTCCTCATTGTGTGATTTTGATAGAACTGATGACTTTTGCATTGATTTTGGGATAATTTATAATTACATCCTATTGCGTTTGACTTGTCTCTTTGAGTATGGTCTTGAGCACAGGAGCTTTAGATCAAGTGTAATTGTCATGAACAAGGGATCAGATTGAAATAAATAAAGATGTTTTGGAAAGCTTAAGAAGTCCTTTATAACTTTCATGTTCAGCCTAAAACCTAGCTCTAAAAGTATCTTGGTGAAATTGAGTTGCAAGATCAAAGGTTGCTGATATTCTAATGTTGTCCAACTTGACCTCCAGTTAGTATTTTCACAATATCTTGAGCTATAGATGTCTGACTGAAATGATTTTGGTGGTGTTGGAAAGCTTATTCAAAGGGCTACAATTGGTATTTCAAGTGCTGAGCCCATATTCAATCCTGTCCAGTGCTGCAGCGGTCAACTAGTGCTATGGTGCTCAATAGCAGTTGAAAAATAACGTTTATTAGCATAGCTCACTGTTGAAAACTGTAGCGGTCATGTGATGACACAGAACAGCTCATTTAACCTGTTTTTGGGCCCTAGTTTTGGCTATTTTAGAGAGCAATATTTAAGGGATTGATATAGAATTTTACCCTAGCTTTTGACTCACTTTTAGGTTGCCACTTTCGTTGCTATTATTCTCTTTCTACATCTTCTTCTTCTCTATTCTTCTCTTTCTATGGGTTCCATTGGTGAAGGTGCTCTATCTTAGAGATTGTGGTAAGGATTATTACTATTATTTTCAAGTTCTTTTATCTTCATTGTTGTAATCCTCCAAAGATGGAGGAGTAGATTTCTTTACTGGTGTAAGGATTTCCAGATGGATTGGGATGACATTTGAGACCCTTTATTTATATTAAATGCATTGATTTTCTTAATGTTCTGCAGTTTCTATTTCTTTAATTATTGTAGTGATTGCTATAATCTTTATTGGAATAACTAAATTGGCAACCGTCATTTAAGGAAATCCTTTGGGCATAAATTTGTAGATGTATTGGTTTATGTTTGAGGAAGAACATTAGAGTTAACTTTTTGATTGGCGATTAGGCTATAGCAATTGATTCATTAAATCAATGTGATTTCTAAACAAATTGGCGATTGTCGTTTATTAGTTATTTGTATTGGTCAAATTCTAGAGGCCGATCGACCACTAGTAGAATTGCCAGTAATTTATTACTAATAGCCATCAATGGGTTTAATATTTTGTCAATGATAATTAATTTCCAATCCTAGGAATACCTTGTACTAGTGCCTTCTCTATTATTGCTATTATCTTGTTAGTATTATCTTCTAGTGGATCTTGCTGCATGAGCCTCGGGAAAAACTGATGGCTGGATGGCTAAAGTCTAGATGGAATGGACTATTCTTGGTCACCCGTGTGCACCCTGATGGTGCAATTGAGTTAGAGAACTCGATGATGGTTCGGTACACTATTGATGGGAACTGGCTAATGCACCTCCATGAGACTCCCATAGATCTAAGGGCTCAGACAGTCTATCTGTGGGTTGAAGCTGCTCACCCTCCATGAGAGTCCTAACCATCTAACCTAGGGATGTTAAAGTAAAGTGCTGGGTGGGAAACAACCCATCATGAGGTTTTGCTTTATTTTTCCCTTTTATTTTTTATGCATTTTATTTATTTTGTCATTTTTAGTTTTAATTCTTGCATCATATTTATTTGCATTTACATTTTATACCATCCCTTTAACACCTTAGAGGTTCAAGCATAGGTTCACACCACATACACATTATTGACTTGCTTGGCATTGACTTTATTTTATGTTGCATGCTTGGTGGATTCATTGTGTTGTTTGGATTGAGTACATGCACTTTCACTTGTGAGATTTTAAGCTTCTTTGATTGGATTATAATATGCCATCCTTATTTGTTCATGTATGTTTCCCTTTTTTGTATTCTAGAACTCACTTAGAGTCTTACTTGAAAATATATTTCCATGTGCAGACCTGAATATGATTGAGGTATTTTTCTTATTTATAACCACGTACCAATATAGCCATCCTTTGCATGTTACTATTGTTTAGCCCATTTGAGCCTTATTGCCCATTCTTTTGTCTTAGTACATCCTTAGCCAAAAGTGAAAAACCATGAAAATTCTCAACCTTTTAGGCTTAGGAGAGTATTTGTACATTTCTTATATGTGCTTGAGCATAAGTGTGGGGGAGAACATGAGGACATGCTTCAATTTAAGTGGCGGGGAGGAATAATGTGTATCCAAAATTCAGTAAGTAGTACACCACACAAAAAAAGGAGGAAAAATGCAAGGTTGATTGAAAAAAATTTAGAATAAAAAGAGTTTAGTTGAAGGTGTGACACATTGCAAAAGAAAGGCCTGTAATTATGTTAAGTTAGATAAAGTGTACCCTTAAGCACTTGGTGTATGCATTTGCTCTCTTTTGACTTGAGGCTTAGCCCCATTGGCCTATATTTTTATCCACCTTCACCTAAGCCCCATTACAACCAAAGGTAAGTCCTCGTGATTCAGTATGCATTTGCTATCCTTAGTAAGCTTATGGTAATACATTTTCATTTGAAGTTATTGAGTGTGCATCATAACCCAAAACACTTAAATGAATAAGGGGCAAACACAGACCTTGGGAGGATTTTTGTACTTGGTTCATGCATCATATATGGATTCTACCTTGTGTGCTATATTATTGATCATGTTTTGCTTGTTGTAATTCTCTTAATTGTTGGTGTGAAAGCTTACTATTATGCCTCTAGGTTCATTAGATTGGTGTATTGTTATTTAATTTCATGCATCATGCATTTTAGTTAAGGAGTCTAGTGTAGTCATTATTTACTACTTCTCATCCATGCCTTGGTTTAATCTTAGTTTTATATGAGGACATGTGAAAGCTTAAGTGTGGGGAAGTTTGATAAAGGGCATTTATGCCACTTATCTTACTTCTAAACCTTATCTTTTTACATGTGTTTTACCGTATTGTTGACACAATAAGGATTTTGATTTATTCCTCATTGTGTGATTTTGATAGAATTGATAGCTTTTGCATTAATTTTGGGATAATTTGTAATTACATCCTATTGCGTTTGACTTGTCTCTTTGAGTATGGTTTTGAGTAGAGGAGCTTTGGATCAAGTGCAATTGTCATGAACAAGGGATCGGTTGAGACAAATAAAAATGTTTTGGAAAGCTCAAGAAGTCCTCTACAACTTTCGTTTCAGCCTTTTAAGAGCATCTTGGTGAAAATTGAGTTGTAAGATTAAAAGTGGCTGATGTTCTAATGCTATCCAACTTGATTTCCAGTTAGTATTTTCACAATATCTAGAGCTATAGATGTCCGATTGAGGTGATTTTGGTGGGGTTGGAAAGCTTATTCAAAGGGCTAGAATTTTTATATAGTTCCGATGCCAGATTCAATTCTGTCCAGAGCTGCAGTGGTCAACCAGTGCTGTAGCGATCAATAGCACTTGAAAAATGACATTTATCAGCATAGCTCACTGCTGAGTGCCGCAGCGCACAATGAGCATTGCAGTGATCATGCACTAACATAGAATAGCTCATTTAACCTGTTTTTGGGCCCCAGTTTGGGCTATTTTTGAAAGCAGTATTTAAGAGATTGATATAGATTTTTACCCTAGCTATTGACTTACTTTTAGCTTGCTACTTTAGTTGTTATTATTCTCTCTCTACATCTTCTTCTTCTCTATTATTCTCTCTCTAAGGATTCCATTGGTAAAGGTGCTCTATCTTGGAGATTATGGCAATGATTATTGCTATTATTTTCAGGTTCTTTTATCTTCATTGTTGTAATCCTCTAGAGATGGAGGAGTAGATTTCTGTACTAGTGTAGGGATTTCTGGACGGATTGGGATGACATTTGAGACCCTTTATTTATATTGAATGTATTGGTTTTCCTAATATTCCGTAGTTTCTATTCCTTTAATTATTATGGTGATTGCTACAATCTTTATTGGAATAACTAAATTGGTGATCATCGTTTAGGAAAACCCTTTGGGCATAAATTGGTAGATCTATTTGAGGGAGAACATTAGAATTAACTTTTCGATTGGTGGTTAGGCTATAGCAATTGATTCATTAAATCAATGTGATTTCTAAATAAATTGGCGATCGTCGTTTATTAGTTATTTACATTGGTCAAATTCTAGAGGTCGATCAATCACTAGTAGAATTGCCAGTAATTTATTACTAATAGCCATCAATGGGTTTAATATTTGGTCAATGATAATTAATTTCTAATTCTAGGAATACCTTGCACTAGTGCCTTCTCTATTATTGCTATTATCTTCTAATTTCAATTGCTCAATTCTCATTCTTCAAAACCCCTAATTTTCATAACTAAGTATTGAAACCTCCTTAAGAGATGACCTAGGTTGTGCCCTTTACTACACTTTTTGTGCAACTTAGTATTAAAATAAATTTCTAATTTGAGGAAGTAGACGACAACTTCTGTTCACTCATCCATCTCATAGCGAGGCTTGGTAACATTTTGATCAAGTGTATCCTGAGTTTGTATCTGATCCTAGGAATGTAAGGTTAGGGTCATGTGCTGATAGGTTCACTCCAAATAATCAGTTCAATAAACCATATTCTTGTTGGCCTGTTATGGTTTCACCTTTCAATCTTCCTCCTGAAATGTGCATGAAAAGGCCATATTTATTCTTGACTTGTATAATTCCTGGTCCAGAAAATCCAAAAGCTAGAATTGATGTATACCTTCAATCTTTGATTGATGAGTTAAAAGAGTTGTGGTGTGAAGGTATAGTAACTTATGACATATCAAAGAAACAAAATTTTAATATGAAGGCAGCACTTATGTGGACAATTAATGATTTTCTTGCTTATGGTATGTTGTCTGGATAGATGACTCAAGGGAAATTAGCATGCCCAATTTGTATAAAGGATACAAAGGCCTTTACCTTGAAGTATGGAGGAAAAAATTCATGTTTTGATTGTCATAGGAGATTTTTAGATATGGAACATCCGTATAGGCACCTTGCAAACAATTTAGGAAAGAAACTATTGAGAATGAGGAGCCTCCCGTCCAGTTAAATGGTTACCAAGTATAGGACAGAGTTAAACAATTCCCAAAAATAATAGAATTAGGAAAATCCATCAGGTTTCCTGGTTATGGGGTGACACATAATTGGACTAAACAATCTATATTTTGGGAGGTGCCATATTGGAAGGAAAACTTAGTTCGCCATTGTCTAGATGTCATGCATATGGAAAACGTGTGTTCAACAATATCATGAATATCATGATGGACATTGATCGAACTAAAGATAATGTCAAGGCAAGGCAGGATTTGGAAAAGTATTGTAAGCATTCTGAATTGAGGTTACAATAACTTGCAGATGGTCGATGGTCAAAGCCAAAGGCAAGTTACACCTTGAGCTTACCACAAAGGCAAGATGTATGTAAGCGGGTGCAGGATTTGAAAATGCCTGACGGTTATGGTTCAAACTTGGGTCATTGTGTGAATGTTCAACAAGGAAGGTTTTTTGGAATGAAAAGTCATGTCATATATTCATAGAGTTTTCTTTTGCCTATTGCATTTAGGAACTACCTGACCATGTTTTGAAGCCGTTGACAGAACTGAGTGAATACTTTAGAGACTTGTGTTCATCCACTCTTAGAGTTGATGATTTATTGGTGATGAAGAAAAACATCCTTGTGATTTTGTGCAATTTAGAGAGAATATTTCCCCCTGGATTCTTTGACTCCATGGAGCACTTGCCTATACACGTAGCGTATGAAGCACATGTTTGTGGACTCATATAATACATGTGGATGTATTCGTTTGAGCGGGAAATAGGAGGGTTAAAAAGAACTGTGAAAAATAGAACTCAAGTTGAGGGATCCATATGTTAGGCATACCTTTCAAAGGAGACATCAAATTTTTTGTTCATACTATTTTGAACCTCATGTTCAATCAAGGAGGACTCGGGTTGGATGGAATGATGATGGTGGGGAAAGCTCAATTGAGCCAATATTGTCCATATTCAACCAACCTGGTAGTGCTGCTACCAAATGCGAAGAACAATGGATCTTAGGAGATGAATCAAATGCTACACATTTTCACATCTTGATAAATTGTGATGAGGTGCAACCTTTTAGAATGTAAGTTACTCACGATTGTTTTAGTTTCTTATTCCTCACAAGTGACTCAATTCTCACCTATTATTTTGATGTTTACAAATATTTCGAACAATTGTATGGTGATGATAGCCTTCATCAATTTCCATCATGGTTCAAATCTTATGTACGTCATGTATTTAGCTTACAAGCATGTGTTAATTTGTTGATATGAGCCTTATTCTTCAATTTGATATCTTTAATGATATATGTAGGTGCGTGAGTCCAGTAATGGTATAACTGATATTCACCTATATACCCAGTAATGGTATATGTAGGTGCATAAACCCCAATCTTCAATTGATTTACATAAAGTCTTATTTGATATCTAATTTGTTACATGTATTAACTAATTTTCTATTCATGTAGAGCCCACTTCGCCATTCCCCCCAAGATGAGTCACACTGTAAAGCGACTAAAGCAGATGTACACTAAGGCTCGCAGGGACCCGTCATCTGCAGATTGGATAGCAGCCCATTTCCTTCATGCCTTGCAGTAGTACTAGCATACATCAGAGTTTCACTCCTTAAAGAACAAGACGAACAGGGCATCCAGTAAAGGTGGCTCACTGCATACCGGTGGCTCCATGACTTTAGTCGGCACTAAGGCCAACTTGGTTAATGATTTCCAATTTTTGTTTTTCTAAGTTTTCTATTATTCAATTTATCAATTGATCAATTTGAGATGTTTAGTAATTGGAGTTATAGGAAAAGACGCTAAAAAGACCATCTACACAAGGAAAGGTGTTTAAGGAGATACACACTTGCAAAGGAAACAAAATGATGTGGGTTGATCCATGATCTAAGACAACATATGTGAGTATAGTTATTCACATTAAATTTTCTGATTAAGTACTTAAAAAATAATTTGAGCCTAATATATAATTGTCTACACTAAATTATAGGGTGATTATACTTAAAGGTTGGAGGTTGCATCTGCTCAGGACCTAGAGTCCCTTGATGAGGACGCTTTGTAGGCAGAGACAGTTGGTGGCCTTTATAAGGGCCACATTTATGGCATGGGGGCCCAATTTGCAAATTCGATGTCCCCTGCATCTGTCACTGGGGATGCCCCTTCTCTTACTCCTGAGGTGGTAGAGGATATGGTCCGCACTCAAATCCATGCCCTAAATGAAGAGCTCCAGAAGCAAAATCAAGAGATGTGAAAGAATAAGTAGGCTGCATGGAAGAAGAAGTGAGCCAAGAGAATGGAGAAGAAGGTTGAGAAAAAAGTGGCATCGAGGATGCAGAGGGAGGTACAGTAGTAGTATATGCAGATGCAGCAGATGCATGCATACTTTGAGCTCATGAGAACAAGCAGCTTCGCGCTTCTTCCTCCTCCACCAGCTCCAGCACCTTCAATTTTTGGGGCTGTGAGGTAGTCCTCCTCCTCATCCTCCTCTGATGATGACGACGACGGTGATAGTACTGGCATCAATGGTGAGGCAGATATTGATGACGCCGAGTACTCGTGATTACTTTTGTACTACTCCTGACTTCGTTATATAGATTTTTTATGCTATTATTTTGGATTTTTTTTACTATTTTAGTGACATTTTAATTTATAATAAATTCTTTTGTGTTCAAAATTTTATTTTATAAATTTCCTTACGTATATAGATTATCATGATGATTAAAAGCGATGAGTTATAATTATAAAAATAATCACCATGTTAAAAATATCACCAAAAGAACAAAATTTTACAGCTGGAATTACAGACGAAATTACAGACGGTAAATTTTCCAATTTTTTGAAAAAAATTATTTTTTACAAATGGATTTAATCATCTCTAAATTTATAGACGGTAAAATTCGTTTGTAATAAATAAATTTTATAAAATATTTTTTTATATACTGATGAAAATTTTTGTCTATAATTTTAGAGATGATTAAATCCGTCTATAAATGTAACAAATTTGGCAAAGATTTTTCAATCGTTTACAGTTAGATATATCTATCTGTAAACTATATAGACTGAAAAGTCCATCTGAAAAGCCATCTATAAATTACAAACGAGAAGAAAAATCCATCTGTATTGCGTATAGATGAGGAAAAGAAAGACAAGTATATACCATCTATAAATCCATCTGTAATGATGAAATCCTTCTGTAAACTATTAAAAATTCATCTGTAAATCCGACTGTGTTCCATGAAAATCTTATAGTGTTAGGTGTAATAGGATTTAAATAAATTATTTGATGCCATATTAGATTAGATGACCCATCTTATTAATTAGTTCGAACATTTAATATAGATAAACTAATGATAGAAGCTAAAATCAAATAAGTTTTTAAAATATTTGGACTGAAATCATAGTTTTTGTAGGGATCAACATTAAAATTCATTTATTTTTACTCAAAGCTTTGAAAATGAAAAAATTAGTTGCAACATTTTTAATAAAACAGTCAATATAACCATGGGACCGAATTGAGGTAGTAAGAATCATCTCCTTTCATAATCAATTGTCGAACAACTTCAAAACTTATGATTATTGTCTATTCTTTTGAATGGGCTTACAGTATGGAAAGGAATTAATCACTGTATCCAGTGATATATGCCATGTGAAACTAAAAAATAAAATAATTAATACTAAATATAAAATCCCATCTCCTTAACGTGTATGCATATATACATACTTATTCGTCAAATGTCAATTTAGGATAAAATTAAGCTTAATGGTAGAGTGGCTAAAATAATTAAAGGAAAATTTTTTTAAGCTTAATTTTATCCTAAATTGACATTTGATGAATAATAAATAAATAAATGAAAATTTTTTATGTTATTAGTAAATAATTGAATATAAAGTGATAATATTCATTTTATAAAATACTTTGAATGGCTAAAAGATAGCCATGAGCAACTATCCACTCACTGTTCATTGCCAGGAATACCTGACCACTGCCTACATAATATTGGGGAACTAGAATGGCATTCCCAACTACCATTGAATGAGAATAGGAAACTATACCACAATATCCTAAAGATTTGTCAAGCTCCACCCATTTAAGGATATGAATGAGAGCATTTACCGGAAAAAATTAATTAGAAAAAGTTGAGAGAAATCATGTTTTTCTCTCTAGGGAAAAATCTTTAGGAGGCTAGGGTTTTTAGAAGATTCTTTAAGAGTAGTATAATGCGTCAAATATATACTAAATCATATTCATAATATATCTTAAATATAAATAATATCTAATATCTTCAAATAAATATCATTATAATTGATCGATGAATAGAAAATATTTTCCAAATCATAATGTTCATAATTTTCATTAATTATAAAATATTTTCAAAATCTTTAAGTATCGATTTATCTGTGTTCAAATTTTTATGAAATTGATATGTATATAAAGAATCATATTTTTCTAACATATTCATTTAGTTCTATACATTTATATTATTGAAGGTATCTGGCTATTATAACTACTTTAAAGTTATATCTATTAACAATATGAAATACCTTATGCTAACATCGTTACTACAAAAGTAGTATGTGCGAAATATTTCATATATATAGACTAATAATCAAATCTTTATAGAATAATTACAATCTCTAATAAAAGTAGTGAACTAACATCAAATTGATACTTTTTATTCTATATATATATTCTCAAAACCTAATTGATATTTACACCATAAAAATAAATAATAGATATCTAAATAAATCTTAATGTAATCTTAGTAATTATACTAAAACCATTTACTAAAGAAAATATGTGAAAAGGGAAGTATATTTTATCTTTAATTCCAACAAAATATATGATATATATTGTTGATACAAATATTAATATCAACAATACTCATGAACATATTAAATCTAATAGATTTGATAAGATAATAGTTTCAAAAAGAAATCAAACGTGATATCACAAAAAGAATATTAGAATTCATGAAAAGAATAAACATCAAATTCAAATAATAACTGAATATCAGTATATAAAAATATTCATGCACAAAATTCATTATAAATTTATAATTTATTTTCTTCTTTTGGGATACATTATTTGTTTAAATTAGCTTTATCCATCATTTCCATTGTTTAAGTTTATTTAAAATTATCGAACCCATTTTACGGTTTTACAATATCGCTATATTTACAGAGATTTCAGAAAGATTTCACAATATCAAATTTAATTATTATGAATAGATACAGAATAGAGGATGATTTAGCTTTTGAATAAATATGTTATATGATTTCTAAGTTTTATGATTATGAACCCCAATGTTTTGAACTATGATATTAGAGTTGTCAAATATATGAAAATATATTAGCTTAATATATGAATTTAGAACATCAGCTTTATGGTACCAAGAGGTACAGAATTCAACATAATTCATAGCAACTTCCAGATACATATTTTATGGGCTTGAAATCGGAATCCCTACAAGTGGGTGATCCCTTAGGCATGAGTTTCCCAGCCACAGTTATGCTAAACTTAAATTGTCAGAGTTGTATAAATCTAGAACTCTCAGAGTACTAAGAATTTAAGAGTTTTAAGATCTTAGTTAGTGGTTCTTATTTGCGAAGGACTGAGCACCCACCTTTCAACTACGGATTTTATCAAACTAGTTTAACCGGCAGAGATAAGGAGCCAGATTGTGAGTTAACGACAGTTTTTTCATTAACCTTGGTATACCAAGGCCTGCCAAGGGCAAATTATCTTTATTTAAATCAGTCTGCTAGAGACGTAGTACGCTAGGAACCCGTTAAGATCTCAAACAGAAGCTCTTTTTTGCCAGGGATTAAGTACCATCTAATGGTTTATGATTTTATAGCTTTTGTAATTATATATGTATTTATCATGTTCAAAAAATATTATTTCTCGATGCTCTACCGCACCATTAGTATAATGATTTCATGATTGATTATGAATTTATAAATGCTTGTTTATGAATCTATAGAATGAAAAGTGTTTTGTTATATAGCTATGCATGTAAATATCAATTATTTATGATTATTGCATGTATATTGTATTATGTATATCCCTTGCTTATCCTATATGGGTGATGAGTGAGAATTTAAGTCTGTTGACTCAGTTCTTTCCTTCTCATAGTTGCAGGTTCAAATGTTGTTCAGACTCTAGTTTAGTAGATGCAATTATTTTCAGTGGTGGGTCTTACTTTGCAATAAGACTTAGAGTAGGATTATGTTGGGGTTAGAGTGCTCCAGTAGATGTGCAGATAGGATCCAAACCATGCATTTATTTTCGGACTTTGCATTTAATTTCAGAGAATGAAATATTTATGTATATGAGTTCAAGTATGTATTTGAAATGTAGATTATGGTTAAAGATATATGTAATTAGCTAGAGATGAATTTATGATTTGGTTTCAAGTGTTGAACTAATTGAACTGATTTTCAAAGTATGGTTAAGATATTCTTGGGGTTTTGTATATTACGTATTTCCAATTTTATGAATTTAAATATTATATTTTAATAGAGAAATGGTTATTGATTTAGAAGAAAATCATAGTTTAAGTATGAATTATACTATTTTATGCATTTAGATAATTACATCACCCAGAATGCTTACATAGGGATGGGATTCTTAATGTGTTGGTCACGTTCCCAAATCGGGTGCTAACAATTATAGATTGATCGCCATCTCTTGATACATGATGATAGTAAGAAATGTCTTCTCAGGACCTTCTGTAAAAGTAGTAGAAAAGATATGATGTAGTTTTTAAATTTTTTGAGAGTTATTCTCTCTAAATTAAAAGTCTAAAACAAATATATTAGTTTTAGTGTTTTTTATTAATTAAACTTATATAATTACATTAAATTTTTATACATGTATTCCATTAAAAGTATATTTTCCAGTTGAAAATACTTAAGGAAACCGCCACATTAGCTTATGTAAAAAATATTAATAAGGAAGAGAAAATCGGACCCGGTATCGAACCAGTCAAAGTACTAGTTCAAAGGTTTAGAGGTCCAACCAATTCAACCAGAATATAATATTATATATGTATATATTCATGGATTTGTAAAAATAAATATAAGCTATATAAAATTTCTCTAGTCTCAGTCACACAACAAAGTCACAAAGCATTTAAAAACATTATTTGTTAGTGACCAACGAAGTTTATAGTGAGCAGCTAATGAATGATGGAGAGAGAAAAAGAACAACCTAATAATCTATATTAGTGCCCTTCTTTGATTCTATTTTTTTCCTTTTTGCTCTGTGATTGCAACAAAATATTAGTATTTAAGCTTTGAGAAAAAAAATCAAAAGTTCTAAAGCAGCCAAACCGGTCCAATTTGCCGATTTTCTCTGTTTTTCTCAATTTTAACCAATTCTTGATCAGTTTTGACTTTAGAGCTTAACTGCACTGACCTAGTTTTCTCTCCCACGAATGTTTAAAAAAGAAGAGAAAAACACTTTCCTCAACTACTATATGCGCGAACTCATTGTCAAATAATGACGAGTTTAATTTGATTACTCTAAAAAGTTTTTGCCGGCTAAGAGACACAAAGCAATGATGAATTAGTAACCTGGAATCACTCCAGAAGACACATTTATAACTAGAATATAAGATAAATAATGCTTTGACTTTTATTTTCTATTGTTGTACAGACATACATAAAATCAAACTTAGTAAAAAGTAAAAGTAAAACCAGCGTAACAAATCATGCCAATGTTCCACTCTGACCGCATACCAAATATTAAAGTAAAAAAAGGAAGCCTTGAGGAATGGCAAGTATAATTGTTTTTCAAAGTTATGTTAATTAATGTCATAAGAAAAATTAAAAATAATGAGCTTTTTATAAAAAAAATTAAAACTTTTAGGTTTTAATGTTCATTGAGAAAAATATATTGAAAATTATAATTCATGGTTCTTTAATTAGTAAAGTCCTTTTTTATATTATTATTATTCAGTTTTACCTTGTCAACTATATTTAGTGATTCAATTATGCAAACAACTCCATAAGATATAAGTTCATTAAATATGGTGATAATTAAATATATTTAATGCAAGTGTAAATTTTTGTTTGCATCAATGATAATGTTTTAAGATATAATTAGTATAAAACCAAGCACTTTTCTTATCATTTTCAATTAAATTTTTCATAGTATGTCTTCATCCTTCAACAAATAAGAAACTAATTTTTCAGAGTACAATGAGACACTTAACTGAGAACTCTTTTCATCAGTATCTCTCTCTCTCTTTCTCTCTCTCTCTCTCTCTCTATATATATATATATATAAAAAGAGAGTGAGAGTGAGAGATTCAAGTGAGAAGGAGGGCTTATTATCAGAGTAAGATGAGTAAATTTTGATTGTTAAATCTTATATGAATGGTTAAAATTAAAATATAAAATCATATTATTTTTTTAAATGTGCATGTGAACATTCTTACCTTTAATTAGCTTTTAATCTTGACTATCTATATATAATTATACGATCTATATTTGTCTCTATCACTCTCATAATAAATCACACCTCATGCGATTCACCCATACATCATGATGAAATCCTTAATAACATACTCCTTACACTTAGACCACAAATTTTTTAGTCATGTCTACTTTAAAGAAATTGAAAATTCATTGATGAATGAGAAACTCAATAACTACACCTTGAGGCAAAGAGAAATGATTTTTGCATAAAACTTATATTCTTTTGGTAACGCCAACTTATTTTGAGAAAAAGAAAGAATACTTTAAAAAATGTCATCTCTCAGTTTTAGTTTACTGAATAACGTAATGTAAAGATATTATAATGAACGAGATCTCCAAATAAGATCATAGTAAAATAGACACCGTAAAAGAACATCAAATCCAAACAAATATCATCTCTTCATGCTCACACTGGATGACAACAAATTAATAATTTCTCTAGTTGTACACCTACCAATGACCCCCCTTCTATCAAATGTAACTTAACATCATTAGTCATAAAAACCTATTGTCTAAAATTCCCTCAAACCAAAATCCTGCTACTGTCCTATTTCACCTTGTAATTTCACTCTGTAAACGAAGCCCCAAATTAACCTAGCCCCAAATTGATAGTGCAGCATAGGGTCACAGTAGCTGCCGTCGCAACCACCTCCACTAGTAGCGACGACACCTCGCACAAACAGCATGACTAGCGATGCCGCATGACCAGACTTGTAGCATGACCATGCGACGTAACCAGACCCACTACATAGCGTGACTAGACCCATGGCGGTAGATGATACAACCTCCAAACATAGCAGCGGCATGACGACTCCTTTATTTCAACCCACACTTGGTGGCGGTGACACACAATGAGCACCTATGTCGGAGACAATACAACAAATACCTGCCATCCAACCACCTCACTCATGCAGCGCGAGGAACAACCACAACCGAACCTACCACACAGCGACAACGGCGCCACAATCGCCAAGGTTCTCAATTCACTTGTTATCTTCCATTCTCACATTGGAACTAACCTTTGAGGCCGTAGGTATAAGTTTCTTTGCTTCGGAAATAGATTGTGATTTGAACATATTGATGTTTCTTTGCTCTAGAAATTGATTGGTACGGAAATCTCAGATTCACTTGTTATCCTTCATTCTCATATTCACTTGTTATGACAACATGTTCTGTTGTGATTTCCTAAATTATGTGACTACTTTTAGCTTTAATTCATTTATGTGTTTATTATTCTGACATTGGAAATTTTTTTGTTTTCTAGTATTATGGCAAGTGCAATGACTGATGTTGTGATTGGGCATCCGGATACTACTCCTAATTATGTAAGTCTATGAATCCTAGTGTGATGACTAATTCTATAAATATTGATAATTTAGTGGCTGAGAATGGAATTAGTGAGATCTTAGCAAGTGAACAAGAAGTAGTCATTAGTGAATTTGATGATGAATGGTATCAAGATTCTAAAGTTGAAAGTGATATTGAATCTAATTTTGATTCTGATCCAAATGATCATGATGGTGAGGAAGAAACAAAAGATAGGAATGAAAGTGATCAATTAAGCTATCGTGAAGAAAGCTATGATGTTGTTGTTAGAGTTAATTCTAATGAAGATAAAGATGAGGTTTACATTGATAGAGGTATAAGAGGAAAATACTTTAGTCGAGGATCTAATGGGAGGATGGAATTAGAAAAGGGACTGCTATTTATAGATGTGTATGATTATAGGGAAGCTCTTAAAAGTGACGACTTCGATATGAGCTCATAACCCAAAACTCTCAAGAGGAGAGAGTATTAGGGTAGCCCCTTAAAAGAGAACAAGAAAGTTAAATCATCCAAGAGATTAAAAAGGAAAGATTATGTTATGATATTTTATGACTCTTATGCTATGTTGATTCGTTATGATTCTTGTGATATGTTGCATAGGCATTGGCATGCCTTCATAATTTGGCATGATGCATTCATGACATTAAAATTCATGTTAAAAGATATGGGCCTCGATAAATGGTATTTGGAACTTCATAAGTGAACCTTATTTATGTCCATCGTTTTCATAACGAAACTCGAGGTTCTTGAGGACGAGGATGATGACATGTGTTTGAAGGCGGAAGCCCTATTGAGACTCTTGTATAAGTTTCTCATCCCCTTTTATTTCCTTTCCATCTCGTCTTCAGAGGTCAATGGCCACCTTTGTGATCTACATTGATGCACTCACCTGGGAGAAGCACTACAACCTAGTAACCGGTCATATCACTTTGTGGGTTGTTGTGATGTCTGCCTATTCGTGTTCTTGGATTGACTTTTTGCACACCTAATCTCTAGCTTTTGGTTTTCCACAACCACTCCCTTCATCGATAATTTTTTGTTTGAGCGTGCTCGCCCTCGCATAGAGGAGATCCCCCATGCTCGCCCTGCTGCCTCAGCTATGAGAGACTTTTAAAACCATATGCCCTGGTCGCCATCTCGCCCCTCTGCTCTGTGGTCTGACCTATTTGAGACGTCACCATCCTAGCATTCCTAGGATGATTCTACACCTATACTGTCATGACCCAAAAATCATGATCTGCACATAAAGGATATTCTCCCTTATAGAAAGCCTTCTGAAATCAATTTTATGCAATAATGTGTAGTAAATTACTAAATTAATACTCATAATAAATCATAAAAATCAATAAACAAATTCCTCAAAATTTCTTGAAATCTTTATTCATAAAATACATAAAATATTTAATTCTTCTAAATCGTTCCAAAGCCCATAACTTAAATAAACAATCTTAAATCATGTTCCGGAAAGAAATTACATAAAATATCATAATGGTAAAATAACATAATTTTAAAATAACCATGCATGCTAAATGATGTCCGAGGACCCTGACTGCGCACTACTGAAGCATTCTATTCTAACATGATTCTAATTTAAACTTCACTACAAAGTGAAGCTCACCAATAGAACAGCTATATGGCTTCTACAGCTGAGACTGAATAATAATAAGATCTGCAACTGTAATTGTAAGAGAGGAAAAAGGAGGATGAGTTCATCAAACTTAGTGAATGAGTCTCCACTCACAACCCACATAGGACAACAATAACATACATACTATATACATGCAACTGATAAAAATATTTTCTATATTTAGATGCATATAACTATATGGAAATAACAATTTATCCGAAGTCATGGCAATAACTAGTAGAGAAACAGGAATTATTCTGTACATAAATATCTGAGCTGAATAACTGAATCTAAGCCAATGGCTAATCTGATGGGCACCTAACTAGGTCCTATAAATGAACACCTCACTAGGTTCCTTACTGTAGGTAAGCTAGTCCTCTAGCGGACCACTTGGTACCAAGGTTAATGATCATTCCTGTAGCTGTTAACTCATTGTTTTGTTTCTCACTAATTATTAAAATAATAATAACGTGCAATAAAATTGAATAAATTTGAAAGCTCTGAATTCATATAATTCTAACAATATGACTATAGCATTACTAAGGTTCTAAAATCGTGCCCAAGGGATCACCAACTTAGAGACATAGTGATTTCAGAAGCTAACAGAGTATGTGTCTGACAATTGTTATATTCTAACAATTTGATTTTGGCATAACTGGTTCTAAAATCATGCTCAAGGGATCACCAACTTGTAGACATAGTGATTTTAGAGGCCAACAGAGTATGTATCTTGTAACACTCTAATATTTAACCTAACATGCCTGGGATGTATTTAAGTTAATTATTAGTTATTACTCTTTTATTCCAGTTCTTAACTTTAAATTGTTAAAATATTTAGTGAAAATATGGGTAAAATTTTTTTTGAAACTTAAAACGTATACCTAAAAAGAACTACGTCATCTATCTCATTTACAAGTGGAAAAAGAGTTAAAGCACATCATAAATATACATGGATTAAAAATAAACACAAGCCATAAGCATAACACATCATCATCGATTTATATATAACTAATACCAAATGTTCCATATTACACAACATAAAATATATTTAAAGATAAGTAGCATCATATCCACTGTTAGGATAGTACAATCATCGGTAGGAATCATAAAAAGAAAAAGAACAACGTATAGCTAGTCAAGATCTCTCCTCCCCGCTACTCCTATTATGGTGCACCTAGGTAGATAACCTCTAAGATACAAAAAGAAAAGGAAGGCTATCATCTCCATGTCATGTGCACAAGCGCTCCGAAGTCCACTGCTAACTCTTACTATTGCCCCTCCTGGGAAGGAGGAAGGTAACCAATCCACTGGGCCAACTCGTCAGGTGTGGCCAGATGATGAGTAGGATGGATGTGGGCACCTTGGCGGGGTCGGGTAGCTCCCCTAACTCCTCTCACAGGCTAAGTCATGGTGGCCTCACTACTGCCTCTTATCTCCATGGTGACGGTAGGCGCAGAACCATCCGAAGAACGCTGGGTAGCGGAATCCTCAAACAGGTTGGACAGTGGCTCCATCAGATAAGGGGAAGATCAGGGAATGTAGTTGGGATAGTCACAGATAGCCGAAGTGGCAGGGCGAGTATGGCAGATCTACTCCCCATGCAGATGAGCACGCTCAAAAATAAGATCATCACCAAATGGAGAGGCAGGAAAAAATCAAAAGCTAGAGATCGGGTGTGCAATGGGACGCTCCATGAAGACAAAAAGGCGCACAACACAACGACCCATGAAATGATATGTCTAGTGAGCAATGTCAAAGTGCAACTCCCAAGTGGGAGCATCAATGACGATCACGAACGAAGCCATCGTCCTCTAAAGACGAGATGGAAAGAAAGAAAGAGATGATGAGAAATTTGTACAAGAATCTCAGTTGGGCTTTCGCCTCCTAACAAGTGTCATCATCTACGTCCTTAGAAACCTTGGGTTTCATTATGAAATAGTGGGCATGTATATAAGGTTCAATTATTAAGTTCCAAATATTATTAATCCGAGGCCCACCTATTTTAGCATGAATCTTAATGCATGGATGCAACATGATAAGTAATGAGTACATGTCAATGCCACAACTCAAATGTCATAACATAAAGAATACAACTCTTCTATCAGGACCTTTTCCTTAATGATATTTTAGGTGACTTAAACTTCTTATTTTTTTTCTTTAGGGGTCGCTCTATTATTCTTTCCTTTGAGAGTTCTAGGTTATGAGCTCATACCTCACTAGTCGTCACTAGTCTACACTTATCCTCTCGATAAGCTAACTCTTGACTCCCAAAGTGTGGGATAGAGGGGCATAGAATCACCTTTTATAACTTTTAATTCGAGAAGCCTAAAGGATCACCTTATTAAATCACCTCTCATAACCTGTAATTCGGGGAATCTAGAGGATCATTTCCATGTATTTTATGTGACCTTAACCTTAGCATGTTATCTAGAGATGCAATTGTATGATTATATCACTTTATATTCCATGCTTCATCAAATATTGAAGTTATGCACCTCAATTATTCAAGCATAATCATAACATGCCACAATATATCATGTAATTAATCACTTAAGCATGCATCACATTCATTGCATATATCCTTAAACATGTCATAATCCAATATAACAATAAACATGCTCCTATCCAGTATGCCAGAGATCAAGGACCGGACTTAGCTAATGAACATGTTATGCTCAACAGGATATATGTGTATAATCATACTAAAGATCATCATTTATATAATTCAAGATCAAGCATGCAAAGTTATCAATCCATGTTATTTCAAGTGGAAACACACTCATTTACACATTCCAGGTTCTGGTAATCGATAACTTGAGCTAGTAATCGATTACGTAGTTCAAATTTTCAAAACAAACATGTTTGAGCTACTGGTAATCAATTACATGGGCTGTGTAATTGATTACCAGTGTTAAAATTTCATAACTGGCATGATTAGCTTGCTGGTAATCGATTACATAGGCTGTGTAATTGATTACCAGTGTTGAAAACACATTCTGGGCCTTCAAGAACATCCTAGTAATCAATTACAGAGGATGGTAATCGATTACAAGAGTCAAAAACTCATTTTTGGAAATCAAAAACATGCTGGTAATCAATTACTAGAAATCCTAAAAGTTGAAAAACTCAAGTTTTGACATCCTTCAAGTTATCTTTTCATTCTAAAACCATTTTAAATATCATTCCAACATTTTCTTTAAAATCACACACACATTACTACAAATCAAATTGAACTCTTCAATAATAGATTTCTAGTCTCATAGAATCATATCTTTTACTCCTCTTGAGTTCCTAACTTTTTCAAGGTTGAAGCCTCAAAACAATAATACCTACTTCAAAACTACACCCCCATTAAGGTTGAAATATATACACAAGGAAATAGTATCCTTGATAAAAAATTCCATTTAAGATGAAAGAGGTAAGTCTTGAGCTTTAGAGATTTAGGCGATGGCTAGAATCATAAGCATGTTATGCAAGTTTCATTTTAATCTTTATCATTATAAGGTGAGAACTTGAAAATATAAATATGATGTGCAAGACTTTGAATTTAAATATGGAAATGCAAGCTCATTTTAAATCTTCAAGGCTTAGGTGATAACTTGAAACATAAACACGCAAGACTAGAAATATAAACATGAAATGCAAGTCCATTTTCTTATCTTCAAGATTTAAGGTGATAACTTGAAAATAAACATGATGTGGAAGGCTTGGAATTTAAACACGAGATGCAAAAACTTGGAACATAAGCATGAATGCATCCCATTTTTATCTCTTTAAACTCCAAACTCAAGACTTTTAAAGAATAACTGCTTAACCCCAATCATTCTCACAAAATGGAAATGAGCTTTAGAGTCCATCAACACCATGGTTCCAAGAACCTTATTTCTTGGACTCACCACCAAGCTCAAACAAAAACAACCAAAGGAAACCAACAAAACAATCTTTTTCTCATTTCTATTTGAAAATCAAAGTTCAAGTCTTGAGCTCTAGATGTCAAACAAATGATGGTAACACAACCAATATCAAAAACCCTCATTATCAAGCTATGGTCTTGAACATCCAACCATCAACAAAATCGAAAATCAAAAGAAGAAAAGCAGAGGAAGAACTCATCCATCAAACTAACATCAAAACTGAAAATGAAGTAAAGAAAAGAGAAAGAGCTCAAAACAAAAATCTCTACCAAATGTGTTTTCCTTTTTGTGCAAAAGAAAGCCTTGATCTTTAAGAAGAAATGAGAAGAATAGATATTCTCTTGGAGCACAAAGGTGGATTCGGCCAAGGTAAAGAAAAAGGGAAGGAAGATTTTTCTTGAGTTCTTGTGTTTAGAAATGGAAAGATTGTGTATCTTGGGGATGATCTATGGTGGTGGTGTAGTGGTTTGAGGTGGAGATGTGGTTAGAAGTGGTGGTTCCTTGAAGGTGGAAGAGAAGAAAAGAAAGCTTGACAAAACAAGAGAGCTTTTTTGACAACCAATCTTTCAACAAAAAAGCAAATGGTAAAATGAGAGTGTTTGTGTGTTGAAAAAATAAATATGAAAGTGTATGAGGAGTAGTGAGGCCGTGGCTATGGGAAGGCTTTCGAGGGGAAATTTTCATTTTTCATTTGTGTTAAAACATGGTTTAGGGATAGATTTGATTAGGCATTGGGCTAGGAATTGATAATTGAGTGTTTGGACTAGCAATCAAGTGATTAAGGCCTTTCAAGACATGATTAAGGAGTGGTCTTGCACACTTAGTGGAGTTAAGCTTCATTAATTTGAAATTCAAACTCCAACATGATTCCTTAATTTAAAGAAATGGAGAGAGAAAACACTATTGCTCATGACATAATATAATGTCTTAGATTAAGGAAGGGATTTTAAACTTTTCTAAGCAATCTTAGGCCCTAATTAACCTCAGTTAATTATTTTGACTCAAGATTAATAATTAAAATCAATTAATCTTTAATTAGAGCCTAATATTGCTTATGTTTCCTTAATTACACAATTAAGCCTATTTAGCACAAATCGGGGGCAAAAGGGTCATTTCACATAAAAACTCCTCGAGACGACCCAGACTTTCCCAAATATCATGCAACACGTATAAATATCATTTCGAATTCCTAGGTGATAACCAGGTCCAATCATCACTAAATCCCGCATTAGATTACCTCAGAGGTACTTTGGCAATTTCATGTATGGGAAAAACCAGGAATTGAGGTTTTCACTTCTAACATTATTAACAACACATCTATTCCCCTTCAAACATCAAACTAACCTTTGAGGATAACCTGAACTGACTGTCCTCGGTTCCCACGTAAAAATGACCTCAGGGGTATATTGGTCATTTGCACATAGGGAAAAACCGGGGTGTTACATATTTGACAATTGTTATGAATCATATTTTGTCCAATACTTTCAATAAATCATATCTGATGTTCTAAAATCTTAATAGGAAATCCATAGTCTAAAAACATGGTAATCAATATTGTTGCTATAAACATTAAACTAAGGTCTCATAATTTCATAAACTGGAAAAAGATATTTCATAACATACAAGATATCAAACATGGTCCCATGAGCTTTCTAAAATAAGGTTTTCAGAATAACTATGAAAAATAATAATTTTTCTAAAATTGCTATAATCCATGAAAGCATGTTTTCTTGGTATAATTCATTCGAAACTTCCATAAATAATTATTGAAAAAATGATAATAATGACCAAAAGTATGGTCATGAGTTTAAACTCACTCACCATTTGTTGTTGGGAATGTCTGACCACTGCCTATATAATACTGGGGAATTGGAATGACACTCTTAACTGCCATGGAATTATAGACAAGAATTAAGAATGACTTGGAATTGAATGGGAAGAGAAAACCATGCCACAATTATCTAAAGATTGGCTAAACTCAACCATATAAGAATAAGGATGAGAACACCTACCGAAAGAGATTAATCAAAGATAATTGAGAGAAACTGCGTTTTTCTCTCTAGGAAAAATTTCTTGGACGGCTAGAGTTCTTGAAAGAACATTTGAAAGGATTATAACCTGTCAAACATATAATAAGAGTATTAAAAAAAAACCCGATAGAAAGCTCCGTGCTGCACGCGAAGCTACCTCACTTCCACGTTTAATGTTAAACGCTGAACAACTCGCTTTTCTTATTCCTATTATATTATTTATTCATTTTTCTTTTTATTTGCTACACTAAGCGGTTGGTAACACAACATTAAAAGGTTTTTATTTTTTATAACATATATTTATATATATCAATATTTTCTTTTGAACTACCAACATGTAGCGTTACATACATTGTAAATTTTTGGAATAACAATAATAATAGTAAATATATTGGTAGTAATAACAAACACAACAACAACAACAACAACAATAATAATAATAACAGCAACAACACCATACATATAATTGATAGATATCTAAATAAATCTTTAACATAATCGTAGTAATTATAATAAAATCAATTTCTAAAGAATATATGTGAAAGGAAAATGCATTATATTTCACCTTTTGTAATCTCAATAAAATATATAATATATAATTCTGACACAAATATAACTATCAATAGTACTGATTAACATATTAGATATAATAGATTTGATAAAATAATATTTTCAAAGTTTGAAAAAAAAAATCAAACATGATATCACAAACTGAACATTAGATTTCATAAAAAGTATAATTATCAAATTTAAATAATAATTGAATATTAGCATATAAAAATATTTATGTATAAAATTCATTATAAATTTATAATTTATTTTCTTCTTTTGGGAATTATATATATAAGGCATTTGAATCTCTCTCATGCTTTATCCAACACTCTCATATCTTAGACTTGACCTTCTTATTGACACTTATTTTTGGGATATTACATACGATTCCTATGGAGGTAGGGACTGGTTGCAATGGGGAGGCTCCAATGACGCAGCCCCTGAGGGGAGCCCAGTATGTTCGTAGAGGAGCTTCTTGCCCGCATTGTGGCGCTCATGTTCACCCAGTCAATCGACTTGCTACACCTACTGACATCACCCGCGTGCTCGAATACTGTCCTCCCTTCCGGGAGTGACATTCTTAGGAGCCAGTAGCAGATTCCAAGGAGTGCTTGTGCATATCTCATGAAAGGATAGCCTTCTTTTGTTATTATACTATGGGTTATCTACTCTAAGCACTCCTTAGTAAGAGTAGTGAGAGGAAAGGGTTTTTAGTGGGCTGTTTATATTCGCTACTTATGCCCTATTATATTTTCTCTACTTGATTACAGTATTTAGCTCAACCTCAGTTGGTGCGCATGATACTATTTAGTATTTTGTTTTGGTGTGAAATATGGAACAGTTGATACTTATGATTATATATATATATATATATATATATATATATATATATATATATATATATATTATGATGACATGTTATGCTCATGATGTGGTTAGATTTGGATTTTTATGTATGCTTGCGATATATTTTATTTTCTTTGTTGTACGAGGCAAATGACATGTTTTATGTAATACGTGTATTTTCACTAAGCACTTTTCACTAAGCAAATGACATGTTATGCTCACGTTTTATTTTATGCCCAAAAAAAAAATTTACCTGTATTTTCACTAAGCACTTTTCACAATTTAAAGCTAAGAACTGAAACAAAAGAGTAATAACTAATAATTAATTTAAATGCGTCCTAGACATGTTGGGTTAAATATTAGGGTATTACCTGTTACTCTTGGATAACCTTTTAGATCAAGATGTAAAATGTCTTACATCGTTCATGGATGATAAGTGGCTGCTTTTCACAAACTAAACTAAAATATGCTACCTAATTACTAAAATACAATAAATTTAACATACATATTACCATGAAAAATAAAAGAATTAATGTCTACAAATCTCTAAACAAACAAATTAAAATTTAATAACATTAATGATAAAATTAAACGATAAAATAAAATACAATGATAAAAAAGTAGAAAACTAAATAAAAGTACCTATACTACCAATTTGTCTGCAATATGATCAATAGCATTAAGACGATACAAATCATTCTCCATGGCTACCACCAGAGCACTTCCTCTTGCTTATACTCCTTCCTCATTCAAATCTCCAATATGCCTCCTCCCTTTTTCCTCTCTTGAAATTTTATGAAGAAATCGGCCTGAATTGTCCTACTTTTATAGGCAAATGGAACAAGCAAGATGATTAAAATCAACTTCTCTATACTCTCGACACTGTTAGGAAAGTCGATTATAATCGACTTCTGTCTGCTTTTAACACTCACTCACAAGCCATTTGTGAGTGACTTCTAACACTCACTCACAAGCCATTTGTAAGCGACTTCTATAGGCGTATGAAAGTCAGTCAAATTCGACTTCTCTTTCGGTCTGACACGTAGTAGAAGCAGCAAAGGTTGATTGATTTGACCGTTGCATCAAAAAGTAACCGTTGCAAGCTTTTGTACTGAAGTAAATTGAAATCAACTTTCACACAATTTTGGATGAAATTTTGAACTTTATACGAAAGTCGATTGAAATCGACTTCTATTATATAAAAAGTGGAAATATATGTAAATGGATGAAACCTAGGGGATGTAATTTGTTGTATTTTAATTGTGTAAAAAACCATATTATTAGTCAAATACAAATTTATCTAAAAATTATTAGAAATTTTACACATTCATTTAAGGACAAAATTACTAACTATTGTTATAATCTCTTTCGATCATAGTATTGAAAACCAACTTGGACCAGCCGGTTCGATCGGAAAACCAATGAACCAATCATAAAACCGATCTGATTCACTGTTTGGATTGGCCACGCATTAAAAGCAATGCGACCCGATTCCACTCGATCAGGTTTGACCAGTGACCCACCAGTTGAACCAGTTACTCAATGCCTTGACCGAGTCGATTACCAAGCCAAGTCTTGTCATGACTTGCCAAGAAACATGATTGGCACGTGAGAGATTGGATCCCCACAGAAAAAGGAAATGCGTTTGTGTGGGAGGTACCCACACCCTTATAAGGCATGCTTCGTTCCTCTCCCCAACCGATGTATGACTAGTTCCACCCCCTTGTGGGAGCCCAACATCCTCACTAGCTAGAACATCGATCCCAGGACTAAATCTGCACCATCTATAACATTTGGGCGTTACGTATCGGTGTCCCCAGTGTGAGTGTAACACTCGACATGCAGATATTATTTGCTCTGGGACCTAGCTAAGTGCCTCTTATGGATTTGCTCTTCCCCACTCTCAAGGGGAAAATATGTCTACATAGAGGAGGTAGTTACACTCTTATAAAGCATTCTTCACTTCCCTCCCGATCCGTGTGCGACTAGTTCCAACCCCTCGCGAGGGTCTAGCATCCTTGTTGGCTGGCACACAGATCTCGAGACTGCTCTGATACCGTCTATACCATTTGTTACATCTGGCATTACGTATCGCCGTCCCCAATATGAGTATAACACCCAACATGCAAATATTGTCTACTTTTGGGCCTAACTAGACACCCCTCACAGATTTGCTCTTCCCCCCTCTCAAGGGGAAAACGCATCTGCATAGGGGAGGTGTGAACACCCGATTTTGCCCGGTTTGTAAATAGAAAATCCAAAAATTTGCATCTAATTTATAGTCCTTCCTTATATTTCTTCATTCATTTCTTTTAGAAAATGTGAAAAAGAAAAAAAATTTCTATTTGTTTCCAAAAAAAAAAAATTAAAACAAAAGCCAAAAAGTTCAATTCATTTATTGTAGCCCATTTCTTTTTATCCATTTGTTTTTCAACCTAAGCCCAGGTATATTTTTGTTGTATGCCCATATTTGTTTTCTTACATTTCTGTCCAAAAAAATACAAAAATATAAAAAATGGAAAATATAGAAACAGGATAGGCTTCCACTTCATGCCTCCTACTTCAGCCTCCTAGAGCTATGCCACATTTTGCACATCCACGAACAAGGCACAAAATGATGTGCAATGTCAGAACGAGCACTAGGTGACAGTCGATTTTGAAGGGAAAATATAATAGAAAAAGAAATAGAGCAGAATACTGCGGGCATCCCCATTCCCTATGCTCCCCACTGTGATGATGGATATCACTGAAGGCATGGGGAACAAATTTGTTTGGAGTTCCTGTAATTTCAGAAGCAGCATGAAGTTATTGGTTAATTATCAAAAACCATTCCAGTATAAATAGTCCATTAGCAGCAACAATGAAGGGGTTGGTGGGCAATATCGAGGAACAATTTTTTTCAAACAGACAGCAAAATCAAAAGGGTACACAGATACGCCAACGAAAAATAAGAAGCAATACACAGTAGTCCTTCAAATATACAACAGAAACCAACAACATCCAAGAGAAAATTCAGCAATATCAGAGAGAAAAATAGAAGAGTAGCAGTATCACAGGTATTCCTTCTTGCTAATATCAATGTAAAACCAAGATCAAAAAAGAAAAGGGAAGAAAAAAGGCCAGGGAGGCCGCGCCCTCGCCCACCACCTCCGCGGTTTCTCTTTAGATCACCATCATCATCATCTTCCCTTGCAAAAGCAACCCTCAATTGCCATCAGATTCTCCTCTTCTTCCAGGCCTCGCCACCGCCGTGCACCTTTCGGCCACCAACCACAAACCACTCCTAAACGGCCGCGAAACCCAGCTCCAAACATGAACCATCCTTCCCCTTCCTCAGCTTACCCGCGAGCTCTACTATCACACCGTGACCTCTAGAAACCGAATCACACCGCCACATCCCTCTCTCTATTGGTTAACCACTATGCACCTTTTCCCACCGGATCAACCACCGCATCCAGCTCCTACCATCACCGAAACCATCGCCGATCAAGCACCGACACCACCGCCCTCATATCCATCATCAAAACCACCACAAACCACCCCTTGACAGTTGTAAACCCCCTTTTTTTCACCGCATGCCCATTGCGGTGAGTGGAGTGCCGCCGTGCAGGGACCATTTCCCTTCATTTAGCCGTGGTCTCAGCTTAACTGTGAACAGAACCGTCGCTTTTCATCTGCGCGGCATCTTCCCTTTCTCGCTACCATCGCGGCCTCTCTTCCTCCGCTGAATGAACCGGCCTCCCTCACCATCGTGATTCGGCCGGTCAACCCCCCATGTGGCCTTGCTCCCTCTGACAGCTCTCTCCCCATGCCGCAGCTTTTCCTTCCCTCTTGGCCTCGCCACTTTTCTCTCTCTATGCTTGTGTCTAAATGTGTATCTATGTATGTGAGGGAGAAAGTTCTCTGTGAATGTGTCTGTGAGTTTTGTTTTGTGTATGAACATGTTAGTGGTTTGTGTGTGTGTGTGTGTGTCTTAAAAAAAAAAAATACTTATTCCCTAACCCCAATCTGTTTTGTGTATGTGAAAATATTAATGTAGGTTTCTTTTTTTCATTTATTCCTTTATTTCATTTACTAGTCACCCATTATTTAGTTTATTATCTTGCTTTGGTTCAGTCATTGTGTATATTTTCAGTTTGGTTTGTTATTTGGGTCAGTTGGGTTTGGGAATTATGGGTCTTTGTGTTTTTAACTCTTTCAGTTTGGGTGGCCTTCCTTTTTAATTTAGAGGGTGGATGCGTTTTTTTTTACAAAAAAAGGATCTTAGGTATTTTAATTTTCAAGTCCTAATCTTTAAAATATAATAACTTTTCATGCAATGGTTAATAATAGTGATTGATTAGCAAGTGCTATCTTTCCTATTATTGAACCATAAGGATTTATTGAGTAGTTGAATGCTAACTTAAATCCTAAGCAAAATGTGGATTTTGTTCATAAAAAAGGTTTTTTAAAGGAAAAGTGAATTTTACTTTTTTTTGTAATTTGATTCTTTTTTGTGTCAATAAAAATAAAATTTTAAAATATTTTCTCTTTATTTGTTTATCTTTGTTCTTTTGATCCGTGCAATAATCAATAATAGTGATTGAATAGCAGATGTTAGCTTTATTGTTATTTGAATCATAAGGATTCACTAAGTGGCCTAGTGCTAACTTGGATTCTATGTGATAATAGATTTTATGTGCCTTATTACAAATCATATTTCTTTTAATAAAATTTTTCAACACAATCATTTTTTATAGAACTACGTGAATTTGAGTTCCTCATTACACCAGAGAATACGTAGAAGTAGACAATCCCTGTCAAGCCCAAAATTAATTTTCATTAAATTATTTGTTTAAATTGTAAATATCTTTATTCTTTTTACTCATTTATTTTCTTTTAAAGGTCATTAATTAATTTGCACAACTTACTAAGGTATCATCTAAAGATGGGTGTATCAGGGGTGCGTAGGATTAAATTCCTACCCTTCCCTGTGCATAACCGACTCCCGAGCTCAATTGGTTTCAAAGATCATTTCTTTAAAATAAATGGGTTTTTCCATATTTTCCCAATTTAAATAAAGTTGGTGGTAACTCCAATTTTCAATCATTTTTTCGCCGTCCCCGTCGCGATCCTAGTTGCGACAGAAGGTATCCACATTCTTGTAAGGCATGTTTTGTTCCCTTCCTTAACTGATGTAGTACTACTTCTACCCCCGTCATGGGGGCCCAGCGTCCTTGTTGGCTGACACACTGATTCTAGGACTGACTCTAATACCACTTTATCACAACCCAAAAATCATGACTGCGCATAAGGGATATTGTCCTTTATGGAAGCCTTCTGGAGTTGACTTCATGCAATCGTGTACAGTAAATTACTAAATTATTGCTCACAATAAATCATAAAAATAAGTAAATAAATAAATTCCTCAAAACTTTTTAAAACTTTATTTATAAAATACATAAAATATTTAATTCTACCAAATCATTCTAAAATCCATAATTGAAATAGACAACCTTAAATCATGTTCCTAGAAGAAATCACATATGATGTCATTATGATAAAATAACATAACCTAAAAATAATCACGCATGCTAAATGATGTCCGAGGACCCTTCTTACACACTACTGGAGAACTCCATTCAAACATGATCCTAATTTAAACTTTGCTATAAAGTAAAGATCACCACTAGAACAACTGCATAGCTATTGAGGCTGGGTCTGAATGATAATGAGAGTTGCAACTGTAACTGTAAGGGGAGAAAAAGGAAGGGATGAGTTCTTTAAAACTTAGTGAGCAGATAGCCAATCATAGCTCAGATGGCACAACAAAAGACTACATGATAATAATACATACAACATGGATATGCAAATAATTATATAATAATAATAATAATAATAATAATAATAATAATAATATTTATGAATATTCAATTTGATCCCTATCTTAACTAAATAAAATCCAACTTAAAACTGAATTCATATTCTATAAGCATTCACTTGCATTATAAATATTTACTTATGGGTTTGTCCCCTTAAGGATCGTATCTTGTGGTATATATGAATCATAAAAGCCTGCCTCCTTGGCTACTTGGCATACTGCCTCCATGGCAGATAGATATGGCAACTACTTATGAGATGGCCTTCCAAAAGTAATATGACAACTATGTTAATAGCAGCGCACCCATTTGCATGGAACGTGATGTTATTTGAGGCTCTTAAGAGTGTCAGTCATGTCTGGATTCAATAGAGTCAGTGTCTTCTTTAGCAATATTGTCCCAATTCCAAGTTATTATTCTTGGGTGAAACTATGTTATATGCAACTATGCACGTTTGATTCCTAAGATATGTAAAGTTAAATTTGGGGACCAATTTTTTTTTTAAGGGGGTAGAATGTAATAACCCAAAAACAAATGTCTTTAGGAAAGTCAAGTCTAAGCTATGCAAATGTTGGATAAAGCTAACTTAAACAAATAATATATCCCAAAAGGAGAAAATAAATTATAAATTTATAATGAATTTTATGCATGAATATTTTTATATGATGATATTCAGTTATTATTTGAATTTGATGTTTATTCTTTTTATGAAATCTAATCTTTTTATGAAATCTAATAGTCTGTTTGTGATATCACGTTTGAATTTTTTAAAACTTTGAAAATATTATCTTATCAAATCTATTAGATTTAATATGTTCATGAGTATTGTTGCTATTAATATTTGTATCAACATTATATATCATATTTTTTTGTTGGAATTAAAGATAAAATATATTTCCCTTTTCACATATTTTCTCTAGCAATTAGTTTTAGTTTAATTACTAAGGTTATGTTAAGATTTATTTAGATATCTATTATTTATATTTATGGTGTAAATATCAATTAGGTTTTGAGATTATATATATATAATATATAAAGTATCAATTTGATGCTAGTTCCTTACTTTTATTAGAGATTGTAATTATTCTATAAAGATTTGATTATTAGTCTATATATATGAAATATTTCACAAATACTATTTTTGTAGTAATGATGTTAGCATAAGGCATCTCATATTGTCAATAGATATAATTTTTCAAGTAGTTATAAAATACTCATTTCTGTTATTGCCTTTGCACGATTATGAAGGTTGGAGACCCATGTTTATTTTAAGATTGAAGTCTTTTCGCTAAATATCCTATCTTTGGTGTATCTGATTCCTAATAATACAGGACAATTATTCATAAAAGTGACAGAACATCGCCTACCACCATCCATGACCATTCGATCATTGAGTTCTAATCAAGGAATCAACACTAGTAGTAAATCATGTTTAGCTTCATTTTTTGGTCACTAATTCTAAATAACAAGTTTAAAATTGTACTTATTATGATTAATGCTAGCATTAGTGAACTAAATTTTACTTCACATATTTCTATTCAAGAAACTAAAATATAAAAGCACCCATATAGTGTAAAAGTCGTGATTCATAAATATATCAATAATATTATTTGAACATCCAAAAGTAAATGTCTTATTTAGATACCCTTTTATTGTATTAAATTAAAAGGATGAGTAAAGGTAAGTGAGACCACCATTTCATCCAACAGTGATAATATGAGTGCTCTTGGCAATGGCGAAACCAAAAATTTTGGAGAAGGGGGTCAAATTAGTTAGTATAAAATAAAATAAATTATTATATACAAAGTATAACAATAGTTACTATATTGTATTTTTCATACAAATTATTTATAAATTATGATTTATTTCATTATTTATTCTCTCTTGTCTTTTAACAGAAGAGTTAATAATTTTCTTTTTAAACATAGCTTAGACTCAACATAAAAAAAATATGCATATTAATGTATTATTTAACATTAAAATAGAGTATTGATCATAAATAACTAACTAGTAAGTTGAAACTCTACTAAGTGGATAAAATGAGTTAACTAGAGAAAAATCTTAAAATTATATTATAGAAATATTTATATATTTCATACTTTTATATCATACCTGTTATTATATCAAAAAAATTATTATTTATTTTGTATTCTATATATAAAAATTATTACATTTTATAGAGACCATAATATTAAATATACATATAATTATATAACAAGTGCAAAATTTAAAGGATGATGGCCTGGTCGCCCCCTCCCTTCGCCTCTGGATCTTGAATACTCAAATACGATTATTGTAAATATATATAGAGAAGTGATACATACACACCACTAAACTTACACTATATACTTACACTAAGTAAAATATTGTAAACTAGTGTATAAAAAGTTATGAACCATGTATAAAATATTGTAAACCAATTTGAAAAAAATTGTAAACCAAGATGGTTTACAACATTGCATATTAGTTTACAACTTTTTCCATCTTGATTTATAACTTTTTACGTGTAAGTACATGGTGTAAGTTTGGTGATGGACATTTATCATTTCTCGTGTATATCAGCATCAGAAGGCTCCTTCGCTGGCACTTGGCAGCGCCACTCGGTTCGCTGTTTGGCTTCATGAATGTATGAGGAAATAACTAGTAACCACGAAGCCAGTGCTAGCGGACTCCCCACTTCGCTGATTGGAATAAAACTCACCCTTTTCTGCAAGTGTGCTTAATTCAAAAATAAAAATTTAGTTGGCGCAAACAATATTCATGTGGATACGGATTTAATGGCTGCAAATTCCATAGATATCCTATAACATTATTGAAATTCAGAAATATTGGATAATGAGTTTATTTTTTATGTACTGATAATATAAATTTTTTTATATTATTAAGCAATCAAATTTTTTTATTTGTATTATCTTTCAAATAGTGAGTTATCAAACACGTGTCATTCTATGATTGGATATATTGTTAAATTTTTTTTATACTACCAATACTCAAACCATATCCTTTAAAAAATATTACTAAATTATAAAAAAAATATTATTGATATTTTGTAATTACATTGTCTAAAAAAGACAACACAAGTAATAATGTTTTCAAAGAGTTTTAATAACATTTTTTATATCTTTAATAATATTTTTTAAACATGTATAAAAAAATAGTTTTTAAACATGATAATTTTTTTGAAAAAATATTATTAAAACTAAATATGTAACAATGATAATGCATGCAGTTGTGCCAAGAATGATATCATTTGCACAACCACTCTTTCATAAATCATCAGTTAGTGGTGGCAACCAATTTCTCATTAAAAAGTTTACAATTTTTTCAATAAACTTTATACTATACAATATCCATCGGAAGAATCATTATCTAGAGCATAACCACCAAATTGAAAAGGACAGACCAGCAGGGCTAGATTCTTTCTTCTTCTTTTTTTATAATATGGGCTAGATTCTTATTGACGTAACTTAATTTGAAATGATTAATTAAGCCTGCTGCTGGGCATTACGTCTTCTCCTGTAGTCTTATCCAAACCCTGCTGCTTGATATGTCTGCTTTATGTGATATGAAAGGAATGGTGGGTTTGGATGGTTATTATTGTGGTTATTGTAGATCAGATATATACAATGCACAATTATTTAATTTTCCCATAGAAGGTTATGATTGACATACATGGTGTAGAGGATACACAAATGATATTATAATTAATGTTGCAAATTATTGGTCGATATGTATTATATAAAGTTGCAAATTAAATGTTCAAAATTAGAGTTAATTGTCATTTTAGTTCTTGATATTTCATTTGTGAATCATTTCATTCCCTTCTTTTAAAAATGAGTCAAATTAATCCTAACATTACAAAATGTGAATCAAGTTAGCCTCCTATTCCATTTTTATTTAATATTTCATTAATTAAACATTGGTGTGTAACTTTAATTTGTACCTTCTCATATTATGTGTCATCTGAAGTAGAATAAAGTTTAAAATAACTTATTTTAATATCTATTATGTCCTAAAATGAATGTTTAAATGACTTATTTCAAATAACATATGTTATGTTATGGCATCACTTAAGGTTACCTATCATCATTTAATTGATAAAATATTAAATAAGAATGGATTGAGAGACTAACATAACTCATATTTTGCAATGGTAGGGACTAATTTGACTTATTTTAAAAATTAAGAACTAAAACGACTCACGAATATAAAATGAGGGACTAAAATCAACATCAATTCTAAAAATTATAGTACAATTTATGTTTTAAAACAATGAGTCAAGACAAATATTAATACTCGCTAATATTTCAACATATAAAAATGTGAACAATTTGTGTTATCTCTATATAATATATAGCAATATTATATTATTGTAATACCCCTAATATACGTGTCTATAGACAAGTTCTATACAACCCTAGGATCCCCCATATTGCAACTCAGGTTCTACAGAATTATATAGAACTGGCTCGCTACAGCGAGCTTTGCTCGTTGCAATGTGTGGGCCAACTAAGCTGTGCCTCAAACATCATTCAGGCTCACTATAGTGAGCTTTACTCATTCATCAGTAAGGTGCAATATCAGCACAGTAGGAAACACCATAGTTTTGAAAAGTGAACCCCCAACCTCTTTAAAACCCTCATTCTCAGGTTCTTTCTCTCAGAAACCGAAACCCTCCCTTCTGAACACTTTCCAACCCTTTTCCTCTTAATCCAACCTCATTCCTTCTCCTTCCTAGATCAAAGGTAAGGATTTTGTTAGTTTTTACCATCTTCTTCCATTCCACTACATATGAATTGAAAAATATTTATAACTTATTAATTATATTTAATGAATTTTTAAACATGAACCCCCCCAAAAAAAAAAGAAAGAAGTAACAACTAACAAATGTTTAATAGATTCTCTTGTACTAAAGATCAAACAAAACTCTCCTATATAACAAACGGGCCACGATGGTGGTTAGCTCACCAGTTCATCATTCATCAGGATAAATTATCAGGTGCTATTTATGGGTAAAAATATATATATATATATATATATATATATATATATATATATATATTTGGAGAATAAGGTGGTAGGATTATGCTTATTCTATTGCGAAAATATAAGGTTTTCATTCACCGGAATGAATAGTCAATGCAAAATGTTAGCGGATGCAATTATCACATGCAAGTAAAATGAAGGAAAAACAAAAAAAAATCCACAGATAAAACAGAATATTGCCAAGTAGCATTCTTCCAGCAGCATATATTTGCGCATGATAGTGACTCCTGTGTAGTGTGTATAATAGGAGAAAACCTTTCTATAAACCTAGTCCATACATTTCTGCTAGACTATTACCATGTGTTATTCTACCATGCTAAATTATAGTTTAGTCTCATATATAACAAAGCTTACTCTTTATCGCCTCACCATCCAGCCAATCGATGGTAAAACAGTAATTCATCTGCTGAGTTTTCTTAGAAACAGATGAAATATTCAGAAACTGCTTTATATCTTTGATTTGAATTTTATTTCGTTACTTCATGAATAGAAGGCAGTGAACAATGAATGCCAACATCAAGCTCGTCCGGTACGCCTTCCAACTTTGAGTGCCAATTCGGTGTCAATTTTGAGAGAGATGTCAAGTGCTTTGACAGAATGAGTAAGCGAACCACTGCAGAAAAGCCAAGTCACTCTTGCAATATTCTCAAGAAATAGTACTGTATGCAAGTTTCTTAAACCATAGGGACCATTATTTTAGAAGAAAATGAGAACATAGACTTCTACATATGATGCAAAAGAATATAAGAACAGAAGATTAGTTGATGCATTTGGTAACATTGTTCAGAAGACACATTGGGTATATTATGTATAGCTAAATTTTGTGTGCACAAGAACTCAAAAGTTTTCCTGCACATGGATAGTAACTAGCAAGTAGCAACCATACCCAGTAGTCCACTGTTTCTTTTGACTCTCATTTATGACCACCACCCAAATATTCTTGACATAAATATATTATCCTTGTTTGTAAAGTTTTATTTAGGACAAATTACAGTGGCTTTTTATGAGGTTTGGTGAAATTCACCCTAACTTCCCTCTCCGAATGACACCGATCTCCCTTAAATGCACTGTGCAATTTGCGATGGAGGGGAGGATGGTGGAATGACTTTACAAATTCAAGAGAAATCGATGCAACAATTTCACAAACTTAAGAATCCCTTGAGTAAATTTTATAAATACAGGAAAGTAGAAATGAATTTCACCAAACTTTAAAATGTCAATGTAATTTGCTTTTTTATTTATTATTATTATTTTTTGGTATTATTCAGATTGTTAGTTATCCTAAATAGGAGCACGAAATTTAAACTCTAAAAGGGGAAGGAGTTTATTTAAAGAAAAGGCGTGGAACACAAAAGATGAGGATCATACTACCTAAATAAATAAAAATTAAGAAAAAATCAACATAAATGTGCTTTCTCATATTTACAAAACTGTGGTGTTTTAAAAAAATGTTTCCTCATAAACCCAAAACAAGCCATTTAGCAAAAGTATAAACCTGAAAACAATTAATCTCAACACATGATTTTTCTCAGCTATAGATGAAGCACTCTATTATTACATCCACCTGAGTTGCAACTTGTGGCTCGATCAGGTATACTCTCAGAAAATAAAGAATGGATGAACAATAAATCTAGCAAAAAGAAGAAAACAATAGTTCTAAACTCCTATTCAAAATTCAAAAAGTGTGAAAGTTTTTCATTTGAAGCATCACAACTTTGAGATGTTGATTCCCAAAAAAAAAAAAAAATTCTATGAATGAGGTAATTTTATGCCTTGAATGCATCAATCTAAGTTTATTTTTGACAAGGATAATAACAACTTCCCATCAATATAACGAACTTAAAAATGCAGCAATAGATGGGAGGAAAATGTACATGAATGTTGCAGAAACAAAATTTTACCTCGAAATGAATGTTACTCCACTTTGCCCAATTTTATGTACCGTACCAACGGTGACATTGCCTGATGCCTACCATCAGATAAACGAAATGCAAGTTATGAACTTGAAGGAACCAATTTCAAGGTATCCACACTAATGGTCACAATTTACTACAATATCGATAATACTTGCAAAGCTAACAAATCCAAATAAGAAAAGGTAATATGCCTTAACAAGGAAGATAAGAACATCCAGCACCAAGCTGATAACAACTAAAACCATTACAGCAACATCTTTCAATTAATGCTTCATGTTTATTAGAGATTAATTAGTTTGTTAATTATAATTCATTTAGTTTGTTAGTGTAAGTGTAACCACCTCCCCTATATAAACCCTTCTCTGTAACTTACCTTCAGTTTTAATGATATTCATTCTTTCTTTCTTTATATGGTATCAGTTGAATAGCTTCTTGTGCACTCTCCTTCTCTCATGTGTTCTTCTCACTCTCGCCATTTTCTTGGCCCTTTCTCCATTTTCCCTGCTTTCCCGAGTCATTTCTTGAGCTTTCTTCAATGGCTGCTGCCATTTCTCCTATCGATGACCCTTCCAGCCTCTATCACTTGCATCATTCTGATCACCCTGAGCTCCTTCTCATCTCTCAACCTTTGAATTGTGACAAGTACTATTCATCTTGGCATCGCTCCATGAAAATTGCTCTCTGTCAAGAGTAATTTTGGCTTTGTGAATCGTTTGATTCCACATCCTGGTGCTAATGCTGATCCGATTCTTGTTTCTTCTTGGAAACACAAGTTGGCAGCAATCAGTTTCTCGTCTGGGATCTTGGACTGCGTTTCTAAGTATTTTGTCGCATTTTGTTGCGAGTGTGATCAACGACAACACTGGCTGAGATTTGGAACAACCACAAGACTCTTTTCGGCAACAAAATGGCCCTCAGAAATTGTGTAAGGATTTGATTAATTTGATTCAAGGCTCAACCTCGATCACACAGTATTTCACAAGGCTGAAAGGCATTTGGGAAGACTTGAACCGTTTTACGCCCGTGCACAACTGTACATGTGGTTGTGTTCGAGCCTTGCAGGATTTCCCTTAAACAGAGTATGTCCTCTCTTTTCTCATGGAGCTAAATGAATCTTAGACACACCTTATACACAGATTCTGTTGATCTAATTCCTGATATCAACAAGGTTTTCTCACTTGTTCTTCGAGAAGAAAAGCAAAAGGAGTTAGGAAATGCACAATCCATGCTTCCTGAAAGTCAGGTTGTGTATGCTGTTAAGGCCTTTGATCCTCGGCCAAATGCTCATGGTTCTAAACCTAGATCAAGGAATGATCGCCCTCAATGTTCTCAATCTCAGAGTGGAGTTCTTGGTCACACAATTGATCGTTGTTTCAAATTGCATGGTTTTCCCCCAAGCTATAAGCCAAAATCCAAAGACTGCTTCTGGTATTGTTAATCATGTGACTGTTGTTTCTGATCAACCAAGTGACAAACATTAGATTGGTCTTTCTGTCAACCAGTATCAGAATTTGTTGGCCATGTTACAGTCTCAGTTGTCCAATGCAGTGAAACCTATGGCTGAGGTGAATGAGTCTTCATCTAAAGGTATCATTTTCACCACTAGTTTCCATAATTACATGTCTCGTCTTGCTCTTGGATAGTTGATTTTGGTGCCACTAAACACATTTGTTCTAATAAATCTATGTTACTAGTCTTAGTCTTGTCACAAATATTCATGTTCCATTGCCTAATAACTTAATTTCCTGCGCATTTTGTTGGAAACGTCTCTGTTCTTGTTGGTCTGACTTTACAAAATGTCTTTTACATACCAGAAATTTGTGTTAACCTTCTTCTACTCGGTGCTATCTTACAGGACTCAACTGTTTCTGTTAGTTTTCATGATTCTTTGTTCATTAGTCAGGACAAAATCTCACTGCAGATGATTGACAAGGGTGAACAACTTGGAGGTTTATATGTCTTTCAGGTTCCTCCCCAATTGCCTACAAACAGAGTTTTTCATTTGTTACATGATGTTTTTTTCTATTCCTGATGCTTATGCTCTATTAATAAATTTCCACCTTCCTGATTCTTGCACTTCTGTTCACTATGTCCTTTAGCTAAGAAAAGAAGACTTTTCTTTTAGTCTCATACTTGTTTTGACAATAAACCATTTGATTTACTGCATTGTGAGATAGGCCCGTCCCTGTCACACCCCTTCTTATGCTGGTGTTCGGCCTTTTCTCACTATGGCTGATGATTGTACTAGATATACATGGACCTATCTCAATAGAAATTAGTCACAGGCTCCCAAGTTGATAATGGAATTTCTGGCCATGGTTAGGAATCAGTTTCAGACCTCAATTAAGGTATTAAGATCTGATAATGCACCAGAACTGTCACTAAGTTTTTGGCTAAAGAAGGTACCTTGCATCAGTTTTCATGTGTAGAGAGGCCCGACCAAAACCCTATTATAGAGAGGAAACATCAACATTTATTAAACGTGGTTCGGGGCTGCGTAATTTCAGTCTACTACTTCCACTTATCTCATTAATAGGACTCCATCACAAAATTTGAAGAATTCCTCTCCTCATGAGCTGCTATACAATATACTTCCAGATTACATGGCTTTGAGAAATTTTGATTGTTTGTGTTTTTGCTTCGTCTCTGCCGTCTAAGAGAACTAAGTTTGAGGCCAGATCCACTCCGTGTGTGTTTATTACAAAGCTTAAAAGCTCTATAACTTGCAGACCAGGAAATTTCTGATACATAGAGATGTTGTGTTTTATGAAACTACATACCTTTTTCACTCCATTTCAGCCGCTCATCTATTAGTTGATCCCTTTCCTGACCTTGTTATACCTAGACCAGCAACTGACCCCAATGCCCCCACTCCAAACACCTTCAACCCTGCAGACCCTCTTCTATCACATGACCATTTGGACCTTACAGATCCTGCCCCTTTCACAGAACATTTTCCTTCTCCTCCTCTAGTCACTTCTGCAGATCCTCCTCAGCCCTTGTCCATAATTCCTACTGCCCCAGCTGTTAGAAGGTCTACAAGGCCTCATCGACCCCACTCCTCTCTCCAATATCAGTATTATCATTGAAATATAAAATATGAAATCAGTAGCAGAATATTCCATAGCATTTATTTGACAAATGATCCGAATAATATGATACAGATTAAACTAAACAAATTCAGTCATGAATACCTCAGTCTCGAATCTCCCATTGACCAACTGTACAGCCTCTTTCAGCATTGATATGTCCACATCTCCGTTCGGAAGAGGTACAACCATATTATCCAACATTATCCTGGTCAAACAAGTCTTTCTTTGGGATGCATAATGTAGTACTTCTTTAACTTCCTCAACAGTCCTAGTCTCAACCTGGGAAAAACACAACAAACTCTTAAAACATCACAGCTGCACCCGGATTTCATCTTGTACATGCACACACAGACTATAATGAACACTTAGAAATGCATACTTGGCTATATGCTACAATGAAAAGCCAAAACAGTGTACATGAGCATAGCTAATACCAGCACACATATGTCTAGAAATAAATATCATGATTCAATCAATATTGATGTTGCATTAATATCATTTATTTCTGCAAAAAGTCATCAAGTTGCAAGGTGGACAACAAATCATTTCTTAAAACTCACAATAACTGCTAAAAATTTAGTTGGCACTTGGAAGCAATCAAAATTTTCATTAACCTTCAAAGTTGACAAAACCCCAAAAATGACCTCAAATAAATAAGGAAAAGAAATTTGTAGAACAATGAATCAGTGTACTACCTCAACCTCCATTTTAAGGTTTTTTTGTTCTAAATACAGTTCAACAGCTCTAAGCGCATTTGTGACACCTCCAGCTGCTGATATATGATTATCTTTTATCATCACCATGTCAAATAAACCCATCCTATGGTTCCGACCTCCACCAATTAATACCTATAGAAATGTGTACCACCATTATAAAGAAAAGTATGTGTAAAAATATAAATGCTTAATAATAAAAGCAAGGAAGTTGTCCAAAGTCCAGACCGCCCATTTATCCAATAAACGTAAGCCTGGAGCAGTTTTTCGAGTCTCCAACATATATGCAGGGTATGCTGCATCAGCCATTGCCTGTGAAAGAACATGAAATATGTAATGCAGTTGAAAAATATAACAAAGAGAACACAATAGCTAACAAATCACTAGGGCTAGTGAGACCTGACTAATTTTGTCATCATTTACATCCAGTTTGGATTCATAAAATAAAAAAACTTTACACATATGACCAAATTTTGATCATGTATACAAAAACCACAGGTAAGAAGCCATAGTACCATCAACAAATTGTTAAACCAATGAAGACAACACTCTAGATTTGCTTCAAATGTTAGTTACAATCACAAAGTGGATATCAAACTCCATGAAAATTCTATTTGACAACCAAGATTGGGAAAGAATATCCAAGATAAAATTGTAGTAGGGTTTGCTAAGAAGATTATGAAAAAGAGCCCAAAGTGATTTTGTTATGTGACGGGAAAATCAATAGAAGCTCCAGAGAGAAAAGCGAGTCAAATAGAAGATAGTCCGATCAAAAAGGATATGGGACCTAGCAAACATATAAAATAAACAGTTAAGCAAGAATTAGTTTTAAAATGGTTTTACTGACAATTTGGTCATTGCAACAAGAGAGTGAGCCTCGTTGTAACGATAAGATTGCTACTTTATGACCTGAAAGTTACGGATTCAAATCTTGAAAACAACCTTTCTGCTTATGGGGATAAGACCGCTTACATCCATCTTCTACAAACATCATCAAGTGGGAGCCTCGTGCATGGAGCTGCCCCCTTTTTTTTTGGTTTTTGGTTGTTGAAACAGCCTAAAAGAATTGATTGATCTATATAGCTTGCTCCACCTAATAGGGCAAGGCTTGCTTGTTATCACACATTACATGTTTCCTACTAAAAATTGCTTAGGATATATGGAGAACCTACACAATAGGGATACCATCATAATGGCCAGTCCGTCTCATTCAAATATTTACAACTTGAGTACTTGACTCAAGACCATAGTTCTTGCTAGTAAACAGTGAACTTGAAGAAAGGGGTGCCCATGGTACTAAGCATAATGCAAATATTTTAAAATACAGAACATACATTACAAAAAAGTAATATTTAAATCCAGTGAAAAATTAAAATAATATGCACCTAAAAGAGCTAATATATATCAAATTAAGTATGCCTTAGGCCTCTTAGCATGAAAAAATGGCAAGGGAAGTTTAATCTAACGAATCCATCCAGCATTTCCCACTAAGTCCAACTGGCAAGATCAGGGAAAATGGAGAATGCATTAAGGGGCAACAAAGAAACCTTAGAAGCTTAGCCGCAGGCACTATTTGGAAGTTTTCCTTTTTGACCAAACATAATTAATGAATTCTTAAAGTATTCAAATAAAATAAGCAATTCACTTCCTTTGCATGCATTGCAAACCAAGAACGAAATCTGGGAACCTAAGAAATCTGAAAAGGAGACACATCCACTGTTTCTTGTCAAGTTCTATCACTATACATGGGGATTCAAACTATACTCTACATAGAAGAGCTATGAATCCTACTGATCCATCGTATGAAATCTAATCAATTCAGCCATGTTACAATTTTGATCCAATATTAGCCATATTGCCAACAATTGACATAAAAAATTTTCAATAGCCATACAGGAACCTTTTAAAATGGCATATAATGTAAGCTCAATAGTTTCATGGCAATCTCTTAGGTAACCAATGCATATCAGAGAAAACCTAACAAAAGAAAAGATTAAAATAAACAAAGTACCTTTGTTAAAGTTGCAATGCCACTCATCCTCTGCATAAAGTTTAGCACTACCCTTTCAGCTACAACAATGTTATGCGCCCGTCCTACACTTAAACTACTGAGAATTGATAGTAGCCTTTCAATAAATCATTTACAAACAAATGATGTACTTTCTCCCCCTTGCTTTTGTAACTATTTCAGTATCTTACCATGAACTTTTCCAAACTGTACCCCTTTATGGATAAAATCACCATCCTTTTTAGACCATTCCACCTGATATTTGAAAACAAAGTTACAATGATTCAGACAAGTACTAACAATGCATAAAATGAAAGGGCATCAGCTCATTGATTTCATACCGTCAAAGAAGGATCAACCTCATGAAATATCATCTCTGCAAGTGCAATTCCTGCAATGATGCCATCCTCCTTTGCCAAGAAATAAGCTTCAACCTCCATGTCAAATGGAATGGTGGCCATGCAAGTTATATCACCTGCAGTTGCAACACTTTTGCTAATCAAAGCTATATATGAATTATAACTACAAATAACAGTATGTATCAGACTACTAGTACTATTTTCATTTATTTATTTGCAGAAGCCTAACAACATAAGAAAAATAATTTATGATTGCTCATACTAACCAAACATAATAAAAACTCAAGATTACGCAGATGATAATAAAGTTAAAGCACGGAAGGAACAAGACAGCTAGTGCAACAAACTAATAAGAATGTTCAAGCATAAACCTTGATCTCCGGCATCTTCTGCAAGGGCTAACTTGATAATGCCCTTCAAATCATAAGTTGGGTGTGTGGGAGGCTTTATTGCAAAGGCCTCATATGATATCTTGCAGTTTGTGATTTCTGTAGCAGACATTTTAACAATCCTCCTGCAGTTAATCAAAATTAATCAGAAAAAGACATGACTATTTAGAACAAGTACTGTTTATTTTTCAGAAAAACTTATTTTGCGTTTGCATCAGGATAGACTATTAAGACGTACCATTTTTAAATAGAGCTCTACTAAAAACTAGTCCTTGTTTACTACCATTTCTTGCTCGTCAAGGATGGAGAATTTGACAATAAGTTAACAAACAGAAAGAAAGCAGCTACCTATATGTATGCATATCATCCCAATTTTCTAGAATGTTACAATTGAATAGACAAGTGACATTTATACTAGTTACGAGTTAAGGCTTGTTTGGTTTGAAGGAGTCCATCCATAAAGATTTCCACCCCATTTTTACCCCTCGCCACAAACATAGCCCTTGGAGTTTAAGTGAGAAGCTATATGAGAATTTTTAAACAAGTAGAAATTACGGATACCTGACTCCTGATTGCCCTTGGAGCTTAAATGAGACGCTGTATGAGAATAAAATTACAACATTGTTAGAAGATTCTGGAGATTGGCCTGTCATGCTACAAACACAACCCACTGTGATTGATTCCCCCACATGAAATAATGCCGATATATTTGATGCTATCATATGTTTCACAGACATGAAACCCAGAGGAAAAAATGAACCAAAAAAATAAAAGTCATTACACAGTACACCCTTAAGAAATACTTTTCACCCGAAATAATTGACTCCATTGATCCTTTTACGAAGCAGGAAAGAATTAATTTTCAAACAATGAAGAAGAAAGAAAAATAAAAGAAAAAAGGCCCACAAATGGAAGCATTTGGTGAAATTTAAAGGAAGCAGAGTGTGAAGTGAAGACCTAAGTGAAGGTCGAAACCTTGTGCTTCTTCTCTCTCTGATGTGAAAAGCTTGTAGCAAGCAACCCAAGCTGGAACTCATTGCCGTGATCAAAGATAGTTTTAGCGCGTCCCAAATTTGTGCCTTCAAGTTTGAGGATATTTCAAAGCTGTCACTTGCAGTGATACGCAAGTTGGTGCTAGACTCCGATTCTGGAATAAAAATAAAATATAAAAATATAAAAAGAAAGAAGAAGAAGAAGGGGTGAGCGATTCGCTGGGCCCGGACCAACGATAGTCCCCCTTTCCCCAAGAAAGTATAATTATAAATGAACGCAATTTAAATTTCTAATTTGACTGATTACCTCTTTGATTCCTCAAATTTTTCATTGGAGTATTTAGTTCCCAAAAAGAGAAATTGAACTTGTGATTCCTCAAAATTAAAAATAATGATATATTAGTCTTTTTATTAGTTTTTCGTTAACGAACTTACACATTTGGCATATCACAAGGGAATGGATTCGTTGTTCCGCTCCTGGGGACCTATGTTCATCCATCCAATCAATACTATTGGATTTAATACTAAAGTAAAAATAATGGTTTAGATTTCATCTATGAAGCAGAGAGGGTGATGGCCATGTTCGTGATTTACGTTGATGTTCCCACCCGGGAGATGCACTTCAATCCTGCCAACCAGTCTTATCATTTCGTGGGTCGATGCACCGTTCACCTATTCATTTTCTTAGACCATCCCTTCGCGCACCCAGTTACCAGCTTTTGGTTCTCTACCGCTACTCCTTTCACTGATGACTTTGTTTTCGAGCGCGCCCATCTGTGTACAAAGCAGTCTCCTCATTGCTGCCCTGCCGCATTTGTCATCTGTGACTTCCCTGTCTACACACCCTGATCACCCCCTCGGCCTATCGAGTCATGGTCAGATCCATCTAAGGAGTCTCCTTCCCAGCACTTTTCAGGCGGTTCTGCACCCATCGTTCCCAGGGATGAGGAAAGTAGCAACAATGGAGAGGCTATAGTGATGCAGCCCATGAAGGGAGTCTAGCACGCTAGTAGAGGAGCCATTCATCCACGCCGGGGAGCTCATGTTCATCCCGTGGGTCATCTCATTACTCCTACCGACCCTACTCATGGGCTTGGCTGCCTTCCTCCTTCTCAGGAGCATCGTTAGCAGGTGTTGATGGTAGACCTCTTGGAGCACTTATGCATATCTCACAGAGAGGATAGTCTCATTTTGATGTTTTGTTAGAGGTTTGGTTACCTACTCTAGGCATGTCCCAGTAGGTGTAGTAGGAGGAGAGGTTTTAGTAGGATGATATTAGTTTCTATGCACATATTATTTACGTTTCCTCATATGACTATACAATACTATCTTAGTAGTTTGTTTTGGTGTGTGACATGGAATCGTTAATACTTATGCTAACTATATATGTATGATGGTGTAATTGTGTTCATGAACTCGTTGTGTTTACATTTTGCACATACTCGTGAAGAGTTTCTATTTTCCCTTATGTGATGATAGACGAATGACGTGTTTTACTTATACACACGGCTTTTGTTTTGTCTTAAAAAGTTCAAGGAAAAAAACTATCCATATTTTTACTAAAGTATTTCCAAGATAAGAACTAAAACAAAAGAGTAACAACTAATAATTAACTTGAACATATCCTAGGCGTGTTAGGTTAAATATTAGGGTGTTATAGAAGGTGCACATGGAAGAGTAATGCACAAAGCAACCACAAGCACAAAGTAATGTAGGCAGAGCAACCATAAGCACGAAGCAAGAAGCAACGACGCGAGCAACCATGAGCGCGGAAGACCAATGCGTAGAGCAACCCACAACCACTAGCACGGAGCAACGATGCGAGAAGCAGCAGCGCGCACAAAAGGCCAAAGCATTGAGGAACTACGAATGAGAGACATGCGCACAAAGGTAAGCGATGGTGAGGATGGCGCATCGTGGGTCAATTGCAAACTAACAAAGAAGATAACCTAGGTTGCTGTGTCACCCGAATTGTTTCAAAATGGAACCTTCAAATGAAGTCAAGTTTAACTCCTTTTTTCTTTATGTTTTTGTCTTGTCTAATTAATTATTCCTTTTTTTTTGCCAACCGAAGAAAATTCAAAATATTTGGTGTAGGTAAGAAAGTGAACGAGAAAGGGGTTGAATCGTGTTTTGCTTCATTTTACTTATCTGAAACATTAAAAACACATACTATCAAGTATGAAACTTATAATGCAGTGGAATCTTTGTTAGTGGTTTCAGAAAGTAAATTTTTGAAATAATTGTCAAATAATGAGAAATCATAAAACACTATGCTAGATTATGTTCAACAAAGAAGCATATCTCATAAAGTGAATTAATAAAGAAAACCATAGGAAATATAAAAACATTAAGCATTCCTTCAGAATATGTATAACAAGAAAATATAACAAAGATGAAATTAAGAAGATTAAGGAGAAGAAGATATGACACTAGAGTTTTATACTGGTTTGGCTAAAACTGCCTACATTCAGTAGTTAACAAATATTGAGGTTCCACTATTCATCTTTCTCAAATTAGAGAAAGAACAACTTGATAGTCTTTACACTACCCTTTCCAAGCTCTTATATGTGACCAACAAACAACCCTGCTACCACAAATTGAGTAGTGATTCACTAGCCTCTCCAAGTTGTACCAAGTAGTTATTTACCAACTTCTCCAAGTTGAACCAAGTAGTTCTTTACCAGCCTCTCCAAGCTGAATCGAGTAGTCCTTCGCCAACCTCTCTAACCTGAAACCGTGACAAGTAAACCACCTGTTACTATCTCATTGAAAGTAGTCTTTAACTAGCATCTCCAAGCTAAATCGTGATAAGTAAGAACACATCACTATCACGTTGCAAGTAGTTTTACATTAGCCTCTCCAAGTTATTTCACAGTGATCATTATCGGATGGAGGATACAAAGTTTTTGTGTTTGGGTTGCCATTCAAACTAACCTACACTCAAGTTTCTTTAACATATATATGAAAAGATCCTGGGAAAACTTAAATGACTTCCTTCTATCATTTTTTCCTAGGAAAAACATAAATCTATTTAAGAATGTAGAAGGAAGATTTTTACAAGTAAAGAATCTGATTACATTATGATATGAACCTTACTAGAGATGAGGAGACATTTTCATAGATTTTTCTCGCTTTGTGCAGAGTTTCTCTCATATTGTTTGAGAATAGCATCTCATACGTATAGAAGGTCTTCTTTGTGACCATTGCCTTTGATTAGATCTTCCAGAGACATGTGTTGATCTTCTATTTGTGTCTTGGAAAGATAGTCTAGAAGAATAGTATGTCTGTCTGTCAGATCAGTTTGCAGAAGCAGTTGTAGAATAGAAGTTTCTGATACCCTTTAGAAAATTGCTCTTACTTTCTGAACCATGGTTTCTGAACTTTTTCTGCTAGGACTTGCGATAGTTGACTTCAAACATAGTGAAGTGAGCTTTCTGAAGGGCGATAATAGATCCTTGATGATTTCTTTGCTTTTTGATCTTCAATCCAAGCTTTGTGATGATGACTGATTTGTGATTGAGCTGATTGAAGATAGTAAAACATCTGGTCTTCAAAGATTGCTTGATTTCTTCATTGTAAGTGTACTTTCTAATGTCCAATGCTACTTTTTGAAGTCTCAAATCTTGGTTTCTTGTAGTGTTGATATCTTCTTCAAATCATTAGCTATCTTGCGCTTGAATAAGGATATAATTTCATTTCCTTTTCAATTCATATTTCCCAACATGGGATAAACATATTTACACATGCAGAGTGAATTTTATTCTCGTTTAGGTAAGCCTTACTCTTTGCTAAACAATAGAAACCTGTTATAATCTTATAAGAAACTCAAGACAACTGTTAGTCGTTCTTCAAAGCATTTTCTTTAAATTGGCTTTGTTATCATTCAAAACTAATTAGTGTATCTTGATAGGGTTCTGGAGCTAACATGCGGCCCAACAACATAGATCCAACTAGAATTAGTTTGCGCTCTTGGTGGTATTAAAAAGTTTAAAAAATAATTTAAAAAGCACTTAGGTGTGTCCATGGCATGTCCAAGCCGTGTCTGTCATGAATTTATAACTATGTCCAATTGTGTTCGAGCTTAAAAAATTATTTTTTAATTGGACACATATGAACGCATGTTGTGTGGGTGTCGGATGGGAGTCTTGTGTCTGACATGTGTACAACACATGGATACACTACCAAAGTGGTATGTTCGTGCTTCTTAGTTTGCAGTTTACACCTGACTTTGTTAGCTCCAAAATTTATTTTGAATGACAACAAAGCCAACTTAAAGAAAATGCTTTAAAGAACGACTGATGTCTCCATTGAGTTTCTTGTAAGACTATAACAGTTTTCTATCATTTAGCAAGAGCAAGGCTTACTCAAATGAGAATATATTTCACTATACATGTGTAAACATGTTTATCTCATGTTACAAGATCTGAAATGAAATAGAAATGAAATTATATCCTTATCGAAGCAATTGATAGCTAACGATTAGAAGAAGTTTTCAATGCTACAAGGAACCAAGACCTGAGACTTCAGAAAGTAGCACGGGACATCAAAAAGTACACTCAAGATGAAGAAATCAACTCATGTCTAAGAGCAACGTGTTACTTAATCTTCAATCATCACAATCACAAAGAAATTATCAGCAAGAAGATTGGATTGAAGATCAGAAGGTAAAGAATTCTTCAAGTACTAATTATATACTTTAGAAAGCTTACTTCACTGTGGAACACAGAATACTACAGGAGGGAAATTTGAAGAATTTCAAATGATCAAGTCAAACCCAGTTTCAAACGGGTATGTCATCTCTTCTACCTGATTAAGCAACCACCCTGGCTTCAAGAAAGAGGAGTTCAGAAAGCATGACCAAAAAGTAGAAAAGTAGTTTCTGAAGGAAGATCAGAAAACTCAACATTACAGCTATTTTTGCAACTGATGTGATAGATCTGTCAACCTCTCTTCTAGCTATTTCTTTTAAGACATAACTAATGATCAACACCTGTCACTTGGAGAACTAATCAAGGGCAATAGTCACAAAGGAAGGCTGCTATATATGAAGATGTTGTGCTTGAAGGCCAATGAGAGATTTTGAAGATTCAAGAGAGGAAACTCTATGAAAATCTATTCCCACTTCCTGTAATATTCAATATATCTCATGTAATCAGTTTTTATCCTTGAAGTGTAAACAAATCTTCCTTCTATGTTCTTATTTAGATTTATACTCTTCCTAGGAAAGAAGTGTTAGAAGGAAGTCATTCAAGTTTTTCCAGGAACTTTCCATGTATATGTTAAGGAAACTTGAGTATAGGTTAGTTTGAGTAACAACCCAAATACTTAACCTTTGTATCCTTGATCCGGTAATGATCGTTGTGAGATAACTTGGAGAGGCTACTATAAAACTACCTGCAACGCAACAGTAAAAGTTGTTACTACTCATGGTTTAGCCTGGAGAGGCTAGTCAAAGACTACTTGTAGCTTGGAGAGGCTGGAGCAAGACTACTTGAAGCTTTGAGAGGCTGGTGCAATACTACTTTATAGAGGTTGCTACTAGTCATGGGTTAAGCTCGAAGAAGCTAGTGTCAAGATTACTCAGTTAGGCTTGGAGAGGCCAGTGTCAATACTACTCGGGTTAGCTTGGAGGGGCTAGTACAATACTACTCATGTTAGCATGGAGAAGCTAGTACAATATGATTTATGTTAGCTTGGAGAGGCTAATACAATACTACTCGGTTGGGCTTGAAGAAGCCAGTGTCAGTATTACTCAATCTATGATAGCAGGTAATTTTTGAAAGTCACAGATGAGAGCTTGGGAAGGCTAATGTAAAGACTATCTAATTGCTCTTTCTTAGGTTGAGAAAGATGTTTTTATTGGAACCTCAACAGTTGTTGAGTACTGGATGTAGGCAGTTTGGCCAAACCAGTATAAAATCTTTTGTGTCTATATTTCTTTCTCTCTGATCTCCTTTACTCTTCCTGTTGCACTTTGTTGTTTGTTTATGAGCTGAACAAACGTTCTTATCTTTCTGTTATTTATTTCTTGATGAACATTTATTAACAATGCTTCAAAAATCTACATTTTGAAATCACTAACAACATTTTCGCTACACTACAAGTTTTACACTTGATAGTATTTATTTTCTAGCTGTTCAGAAAATGTGAAAAGAAGCAATGCACCGTTCAACCCCCTTCTCGTGCACATTTCCACCTACAGACTTTTCAAAACATGCATTATGATATCCTAGACTTTCCAAACAATGCAAAATACCTCATTCGTTTAAGTTGACATTCATTTTCAATATTAAGTAGTCATGTACATGTCACATGCACAAGTAAATAGACAAAAACACCTTTCCTTCTAATCAAATTTGCCTGCCTTAAGCTGTCGCCCACTAAAAGTTGGACAAAAATAGCCTTCAAATGTTAGAGTTTGATTATAACAAAAGAGTATTTTGTTTGTTTGTGAGTAGAGGGGGTTTATGGTTAAGAAATTTGATTAAAATGAAGTATATTTTTGTCCATTTAATTGTGCACGCGATATGCACATGATTACTTAATGGTGAAAATAGATGTCAATGTAGTAGACGGGTTGTTTTGCACTGTTTGGAAAGTCTATGGTGTCATAATGCACGTTTTGAAAAATCGAGGTGAAAATTGCATATGGCCTAAAGTTCAAATGAGTGTATTTTACCCCTAAAAAAAAGCATTAAAATCCAAATAAATACATTAAAGTGACACAAATAATTGCTAATGTAACACTCTTAACAGAACAACTAAACTAAAAACATAAAGAAATGCATCATTAGTGATCCGACCATCAGGCATCAATGAGGAGAAGATCTAAAAATCAAAAGAACACTAAAGGAAGGAACTCTAAAACTGAAACTGAGTTAAAGGTAAAACAATAACAGGGCGTTTGGAAACCCCTAGATTTCAATTCCATCAAGGAATTGAATTGAATTTATTGTTTGGAACTAACTTAAGTGAGGGAATTGAAATCCCACAAAACTCAAGAATTGAAATCAAACCCAAAGGGGTCTAATTTGCTGATGGAATTGGCCTTAAAAATTGAAATTACCAAATTACCCTCCTTCAAATAAAACCCATGAAAACCTTAATCCCCAAATTAGAACCAACACAAGCCACTACAGGCTTTCTCATCATTGTAGAGCTACTGCCGCCTACCTCCTGCTGCAGTACTGCCACCGCATCCTCTTTCACTAGCCCTTGGATCGATTCCGATGACACCGTTGGCCAAACAACCACACCAAGGTATTTTTTTTTGCTCATTCTGCTCTGTTTTGCTTTGCACTCTTTTCTAAAAATGGATGTTTTTGCTTTTTTCTTTGTGTGCCACTATTCTGTGCACCATTGCTTGTTTTCCCATATCCATGAATTTTGTGTTTTACAATAATTCTGATCCAATAGTCTAATTTATTGTTATTTTCTAATCAATGTTTGCCATTTGCCTTCATATGGTATTCCCACGAAACAAATTCGCATGGTTGAAATTTGTTATTTATTATGTCTTTGTTTATTCACATTTTATGTATTTAAAAAGCGATGATCAATGGTTGTATGTTGTGTTCCCATGTCTTTCGGTTTCATATTCTTAAGGATTATATGGCTTTGTCTTTGTTGTTTGGATGTCCAATAAATAAGTTCTATTTTTGTTTTCATTAAATATGGCTTATGCTCCTAGGGTAGTTTGAGCAAGTGAAATTTGAAATATATATACTTTCATTATAGGTAATATGACGCAATTTGAAAGAAATACAATTTTAGCTATAGTTGCTTATGCGGGTTATTTAGCTTGCATGCAATATGTGAGTTGCCATTCACAACTATATAATAGAGATCAAGTACATCAAGAACTGATGGCTCAATTAGAAGCACATTATAATGCATGTTTTGTAATACGTATGAGTTATGATGCTTTCATTCGATTAATTGCAATACTTCGTGTTAGAGGACTTCTTAGGGATAGTCAACATAGTTTTGTTGAGGAACAAGTTGCTAAGTTTCTACATATTTTAAGAGGTCAAGCACGTGTTCGATCAGAAAGTTTTTTCTTCTGTTGGTCTATAGAGACCATTAGTCGTCACTTTCACCAAGTTCTTAGAGCTTTAATAACACGTCAATATTAATTTTTAGTTCAACGAAATGGTTCGATTGCCCTACCATAAATACTCAACAATGAAGGAAGATTTTATCCATACTTTAAGGTATTTTTTTAATACAAATGTTTCTCACCAAGTTCTACTTTATAAATTGATTTTTGTAGTGTCGCATGATTATGCTTACTAATTTTAGGGTAAAACCGTTTAGAATTGTGTCGGTGCTATAGATGGAACACATATCTGAGTTAAGGTTTCAAAAGAAGATGTGTCAAGGTATAGAGGAAGAAAATGCTTTCCTACAATGAATGTATTGGCAGCTTGTATTTTTGACTTGAAATTCACATACGTATTACCTGGGTGGCAGGGCTCAGCTTTCGATTCAAGAGTTTTAGATAATGCCTTAAGTAGGGGAGATAATCTAAATGGCCTAAAGGTATGAAGTTTTTATAACAAAATTTGTTTAATGGCTATTTAACATATTTCCCCTAATATTGTTCATGTAAAAATTTTAAATTCTATTTTATAGGTAAATTCTACTTAGCCGATGCTAAATATATGTTGAGGTCGACATTTATAACTCCATATCGAAATACTCGATATCATGTGAAAGAATATTCTCGATATCCTCCTGAAAACCCAAAAGAGTTATTCAACTTAAGACATTCTTCATTATGCAATACAATTGAAAGAGCTTTTGGTGTTTTAAAGAGTAGGTTTGAAATATTAGCAGAGATGGCTAGTTATGATGTAGAGATAGTAGGAGAAATAGTTTTAGCTCGTTGTATCTTGCACAACTTCTTAGTGGATTTTGATCCAAATGAAGAAATTATTGCACAAGTTGATAGGGATCTCATGAATAATGAGCCTAAATGTGGACTTAGTTATAGAGCAATTGTTAGAAGTGAAGATGGGTGAAGGGGAAAAATTTTAAGAGACTCCATAGCTGCACAAATGTGGAATGACTATGTAACTAGACAACATTGATTTTTGTGTCTTATCATTGCTTTTGAAATGGACTTGGGTTAATGTTTTGTTTGAACTGTTAGTACTTATTGCTTGTAACATTACATTGAATACTAAAATTTGATGTATGATGTTTATAAATTCATTATTGTTAAACTTTAAGTTTCTTATGGTATTATACTTCAAGTACTTTACTTATGTAATACAATATAAGAATTCGATTTTTGATGTCATATAACAATAAGCAATGGTATCGATGTTGAGCAGGTTGTTGAGGTTGAAGGAGGAAATGGAAGTAATGTATACTTCAAGTGGACCATATAAATGGATAGTGTGATACTTGAAGTTCTTAGGGAGCAAAAGAGCAAGGGTCAAAAGGATGATAGAGTTTTTTCCACTGAAGCTTATAGAAAGGTGGTAGAGGAAGTTAATGAAAAATTTTCTGAGAGCATCAACAAGAACAAAGTGTTAAATCGTTTGAAGGCTCTTAAAGAACAAATGGTATTTGCAAAAGAAATTGAATTGAAAAGTGGAATAGGATGGAATGACTCTTCTAAAACATTTGAGGCTTCGCCAAAGGTGGGGAAATCTTTAATGAAGGTATGAACACTATATTTAATTTTCTTTATTAATAAAGTTTGTACAACTTTCTTGCACATGCTTGATTACAAATTTCCCGATTATTATTTATTTTTATTACCAGGTAAATCCCAAGTTCAAGAGTATCAAAGGAAAGTTTCTTCATCACTTGGATATTCTTAGAGAGATATTTGAGAAAGATGTAGCAACTGGAGCTCAAGTTGAGAGTACTAGAGAAAAAGTACAAAGATGGGAAAAGGGAGAACAAGGATATGAGAATTGACGACATTGATGAGATGCAAGCAAATAATGAGATTCAATCAAAAAACTTTAGTCCCTTTGATGTTGAAAGTAATCCATCAACACCAGTTACACAATGTCCATCATCATTTGCTCCATCTGTATCAAATACTGCATCAGTAAAAAGTAAAAAACAGAAAGCACCAATGGCAAATGATTATTCATCATATTTAGATATGGTGTCTATAGCAATGGAAAAAATTGCCAAGTTATATTAAACATAGACACTCAAGTTTGGAAGCCCACAGAGATAATTAAAGCAGTAGGTAAATTGGGTTTGGAGGATCATTACGAAGAAGAAGCTGTTGAATGGCTTGTTGAGCATCCTACTCTTGTTGGAGCCTTTTTTGGCTACCCAGAAGAGCATCGATTGTAATGGTTATCTAGAAAGTTGGGTTGGTGATTTATGGTAGAAATCATTGAGATTAGACTTTGAGTTTAGATATTTATTTGTGCTTTTGCAAGTAGAATTTGAGTATAGTATATTTTATACTGCATGAATATTTAAACTTTAAGATTATTATGTTTACATTGTTGACACAACTTCAATTTATTGTGTGCATATGTTTACATTTGAGCAAATTTGTATATGCTGGTCTAGGGAAAGAATTTTTAATTAATTTGGAGGAGCATGAAAAGTTAAAGTACTATAAGGAAATGGACATAGTGCCATTGGCCTCACACATGTAGTAATATTCTTAGGCCATGATTATATGGTTAGTTGATAGAAACGATTTTCATCCACGAAAAGAATTTTAATTAATTTTAGACAAAAAAGTTATTGATAAATTTATTTTATCAAGTCATTTGGTTAGATTTTTATTGTGATATGTTATCCAATGAATAATGAAAGTTATTATTAAAATATGATGTTTTATTAATGAAGGGTAAAATAGTCAAGATATACAATTCTTTTTCATTTCGGTACATTCCAAACAAAGGAATTGAATTCAATTCTATAATTTAAAAGGTTTATTCCAAACATAAGAATTCAATTCCATCAGCCAAGAGCTTTCGAAACACCCTGTAAATTACTAGTCAACAATAGCAAGTTATGGTTACCATATGAGTAGGGACTATGAATAGCAGGCCAGTGTGGTAGCGAGCATGGGCAACAGGCAGGTGGGCCGATGAGCGTGATAGTCTAGGGGCGAAGTGGTAACCGATGAGGTAACGGGCAGCAAGCAAGGCAAGAATGTGAAAGTTCTATATTTCAGCCTTATGCCTACTACTCTATTCGTTGACCTTTTTCCCAGTTCTTCCATGAATAAATTAGGTTTGAAGAATTTTCTTTTTCCTTAGTAACAAAACGACATGGTTTCTAACATTAATTTTAAATTAATCCTCAAAATGCTACACTTGGGGATGGAATAAAATTGTCTTTCTTTCTCCACATGGGAGCTTGGTTATGTTTCCATGACTTATTCTTAAAATGTAGGTTTTTGGCATCTTTTATTTTTTTTGGTAAGGAAATATAAAAACACAACCACAACTAGTTAGTTAGATCAACAAGAATAATGTTATTGAGCTCCATTCCTGGGTTATGCCACCTGAAATAATCCAAGTCCAATACAACACCAATCTTTGCCACATGATCAGCTGCCTAATTAGCAGTCCTAACGGTCAAACCAAAATGAACACTCCAATTGCGCAAGGTCAGCGCACAGATATGAAGGAGCAAATCAAGGTCCAAGTGATGAAGAGAAATTTGATCAATGGACACAGCCAAAAAGGCCTCCAAACAATCCATATCAACATACACAGTATGGTAGCCAAGCATCCAAGCTAATGAAAGACCATGCCAAACGGCTTTAAGCTCCACCCGGAGCATATGCATCTCATTTACTGATCCCTAGCAAGAAGCCAATCATCCACCATGAGAGTCTCTAATTATGCAACCAAATCCTGCTAACCCCTATTCCGATAACACACTACCATCAATATTCAACTTAATAGCACTATAGGAGGAGGACGCCATAAAGACATATCAACACAATTGACTGGAGAGCAAGTAATGTCATCAGCCAGAAGCCGCACTTAGCGGGCCACCATAAGGGCAAACCAAGGGTCAGTTCGAAAAATATCCTTGTTATGACTCCGCCAAATCCACCACAAACTAGCCAAAAAAAGAAGACCATTAGCACCAATAGCACCATCTTTCACCCAAACAACTAGATCATCAATCTCAAACCGAGAAAAGAGATGCATTCTAATATTATTCCAAATACTACGGCTCTTGAAACAGTCCCTCAGACAATGAAGAAGAGTCTCATCTTGGCCACAGTGCGAGCATGCATTGTTAACTGCCATGCTACGATGAAAACGGAAAGAATTAGTATGTAAGCTACCATGAGTGCATAACCAAAGAAAAACCTTGACCTTCTTCGAGCCCTCATCTTTCAAATCCAGCTCCAATTAAGATTACCATCCCAAGGAAAAGACTGAAACAACAATCACCTATAAGCACTGGCGACAGAGTAAATGCCACTCCCAGTTAGCTGCCAAAACCAATCTAATAGAGAAGAAAACCGACTAATATTCAAAAAATCATGAATTAAGGTCCAAAGTTAGGGTGATAAAGAAGTCCAAAGAGACGAGGTAGTCTAGATGCCTCCATCCCACAAATTACCCATAGTGAGGTGAGTATCCGAAGTATGCACATAGTTAACAAGCTCACATAGCCTACCAAAAGAAAAGCTAAGATCATACCATAGGGACAGAGCACAGTCTACCCCCCACGAGAATCCCTCCTAGAGCTTATGGACAACAAACACAATAGCACGCTAAATGGAAAAAGACTTAGGCGAGGGTTCCACCCAGAGCAAGTTAACACCAACCTCTTTAAGATACTTATGGGAAAGAATACAAACCCAGAGGCTGTTATCTTGAATCAATATTTACCAAGAAGCGACATGTTCATACATCTAGCTTCTCTAACACCTAATCCACCATACCGTTTCGGGGCAATGAGGGTTTCCCAATTCATCAAGTTGAAACTCCTATTACTGTTGCTACCATTCCGGATAAAAAGTCAGGTTTTCCTGTTAATGGCATCACAAATCCCTCTAGGCAAGGCCATAACCTGCATTTGGTCCACAGGAATAGAAGCAACAACTGACTTGGCAAGGAAAATATGCCTAGCCCTATTAAGTAATCTCCCTTTCTAATAGGCAAGTCTAGTGTTAATATTATCAAGAATATGTTGAAAATGAGTTTTCATTACTCTACCACTAATAAGAGGAACTCCAAGGTATTTTCCCATATTAGTAGTAAAATGAATAGAAGATATGCTGGTAAAATTATCCCTACAATGCTTAGAAACATACTTAGAACAAAGAGCTCTATACTTATTGAAGTTAACCTTCATACCAGAGGTAGAACAGAAACCATTAAGCACTTATATAATTAAATGAACCTGGGAGCTCTTTACCTTGCAAAATAAGATAACATCATCAGCAAACATAGGGTGGGATATCTTAGGCCCCCCGGCATGAAATAGAGATTGGTTTCCAATGCCCCACCTCCACCAAGTTATTGATCATCATTGTCAACCTCTCTATACAAAGAACAAACAAAAACAGGGATATAGTGTCTTCTTGTTTAAGACCCTGATTTAGAGAAAACCCTTCCAACTTGCTACCATTCCAAAGAATACTAATCACAAAGGAGGAGACACACCTCATAATAAGTCGTACTATTGCTTGGGGAAAACCAAAATCACAGAGTTCTTTGTAGAAAGTGCCAATCCACCCTATTATAAGCTTTTTCAAGATCCACTTTGAAAGCGAGAACCCTTTTTTTAGTTTTTGTCTTCCTCATGTATACCATTAACTCTTCACATTATCCGTATAGCCCCTACCAGGAATAAAACCCCCTTGCATAGGTCCTACTAACTCATGTAAGAAAGGCCTCAACCTATTCACAAAAACCTTGGTAATAATCTTGTAAATCACATTACAAAGGCTTATTAGGCAAAAATCTTTCATGCGCATAGGTTGATCAACTTTAGGGATAAGAATAATCAAGGTATCGAAGAGGGTTGGATCACACCGACCTCCACAAAAAAACATTCTGCACAACATTAACTACATCATTTCCCACAACATCCCGATACCCCTTAAAGAAAAGAGCATGAAACCCATTCAGACTTGGAGACTTGAAAGAATTCATTGTTATCACAGTAGCCTTAACTTCTTCCGTGAAAATAGGTTTGGTTAATGCTAAACATCCCTCTCAGCTAAGCTGAGGTAAATTATTATTACTTAAGACATCCAAGTCAATATTTTCCTTAGAACAAAAGAGATATTGATAGAAATGAAGGGCCTCCTACTGTAACTCCTCAGGATCAATAGGCCAAAAACCATAATCTAAATGCAAACCCTCCACCTTGTTCCACTTCCTTCTAACCAAAGTTTGCAAGTGAAAAAACTTTGTATTTTTATCACCAAACTTAACTTAATTCTCCTTAGATTTTTAAAACCAAACAAGCTCTTCTTGAAATAAAATTGTATTATACTCTATCTGGAGGTCCATCTCAAGCTGCTCCAAATGTGGATTGGCTGCTGTCGCTAATCGCTACAGAACACTCAGAATACGAGACTCCAGCTCTTTCTTCTTCCTGTACAGATTACCAAAAACCTTGGAGTTGAAAGTTAATGATTCCTTCTTGATATGATGAAGATGGTGCAAGGCATCGGACCGCTCCTTACTCCAAGCTTAACAAACCATACTTTTATAAGGAAGGTGAGTTATCCAAGCTGCTTGAAAATGGAAAAGGCATTCACCTTTAGGACTTGGCACACCAGAATAATGGAGGAGGATCGGAGCATGATTTGAATGGCAATGGCAGATATTTTCAACAAAAGCCTCCCAAAAGAGATATCGTTATTTAGAGCACACAACCCTTTTATCCAATCTCTTTTGCACAAGCTGATTCCCCCTAACTCTCCAGCACCAAGAATAACGAAAGCCCATAGCCTTGAGATCTATCAAGTGACAATTGTCAAGCACACTAGCAAACATGTCCATCCTGTGAGAATAAATATCATTTCCCTTAACTTCAGAGGAATCAACCACTTCATTAAAATCACCCAAAGCAACCCAAGATAGTTGGTAAGTGCTACAAGTCTGGTATCAGTAATTCCACAAAATATCTCTATTAGAAGGCACGAAAATTGTGTAAATCTGCACAACTAAGCATTACCCCCTGAAACCACTTCCAAAGTAATCGCTTGAGGACATTTAGATATACATCTGAACTTCAAGCAATGATCAGTTGACAACATCCAAAACCCTCCTGAATGACCTGAGGCCTTAACAACCTTAACAGCTTCATACCCCATATGCTGCCATAAAACCTTGACTCTATTGAAGAGAACACGAGTTTCAACAATGATAACAATAGAAGGTTGAAACTTACAGTTAAGCTCCTTGATATGACCATGAGCTATCTTGTTGAAAGCTCCCCTCACATTCCAAGCTAGAATATTTAAATCTAAGCACATCATAAAGACCATACTTGGAATGACCAACCCTCTAAACACCTTACGTAGCTACTCTAGTCCCCTTTATACTGTTGTTGCTTGAAACTATGGTGATTAGCAAATTGATGATCATATTCCCATTACTGTAGGCTTCTACTTCTCATTTTCCACCAATAAGGGAGAAACAACAAGCGATGAGGGCCGCTATCTCTTTCTAACTGTGAACATTGAAGTCACCTACTTGGCTTGTGCATGCATTGAAAGACCTCCAAGAGACACTGGATGAGGTTTAGAAGCACTGAAAGTAAAAAGAAGATCTCCCTTAAAGGAGAAATTTGAAGCCTTCGTGCCTTTTGCATGCACGTGGTTTGATGCCCCAACCTTTTGCCATGTTTTATTTAGATCTGTCTTCAGGGCGCACCTACATACATAAAAAATGAAAATTCTTCATTTGCAAAGTCTGTGAGTAAAGACCTAGCCATGTGTCTCAACTATTCTCTCTAAGTTAACTCTCACTATTCTTTCCCTCTACTGTTCTTCCACTTCCCTCCATCTCCCTTCCTTCACATTCATAAAATTTCAACCACAACCATCACTTCATCTATGCCGTCTACAGCCACTCTCTCACATATGGCCTCTTCCTGGCGCCGCTGCCGGTCTTGATGGCTCGTTGTCGTCATTGTTCATTCAGTAATAAACATAAAGAATAGATCCAGTAGCTAAAATACACGGGGATCTACTCACCTCATTGATTGCCTACTGCATAGCCATCGTCGGAGATCCTATCCACCAGAGCCGTTGTTGCTTGCGCCACCCATACACCACCATGGAACAGTCACTATACCCCACATCTCTCTCCCTTGCGGCCATTTTTCTCATTCTCTGAAGTAGAGGAACCGCAATGTTGGCAATTTTTTGGTGAGTTTTCTTGTTTCTACTGAAGCTCCTCCGCATTTTCTTTGTATAACTTTCTTCTATTTTACTACAGATTTACTATTTTTTGCTATTTCTGACCTAGGTTCTTGTTAGACATATGTATTATGGATTTTGTGTTGAAAAGGTTAGGGTTTGTTTGATTTTTCTTACACTGGAGCTCTGATTTTGGGTTTTAGTTTTCAACCCTATGAACCTATTTCATGATTTTCACATATGGATATTTGATTTTTTTTTTTTGAAGATTTTGTGCTCAACCTAAACCTTCCTTTATTTTAAGTAATCCATGTTAAATGGTGATTAGTGTTGATGCTAACTTAATTTGGATTTAGGTGCCAGTCATTTCATGTTATCGTTGATGGCATTGAGAAGAGCATTGTCCAAGCCCATGAAAATCTCTAACCAAGATGAATATTTGTTAATAAGGGTAAAGGGAAAAAAAATATGTATTCCTTCTGTGTTCTTTCTCTATTAGGCACTCATACACTCATATGCATATTCAATGTTATTTGTAATTATGTTTTTTTTTATATTTTATTGAAGCATGCCAGGTAAAGATGAAAAACTACAGGAAGTTAGTTGCTTAGTTTTAGAGTTTCATTTTGTTTTCAATAGCCTGTGATGTCTTCATCAATTTTGAAGTTGAAAGACAAAGGAATTATATACTAGAAGGATATTTTCAACCCTCATCCATTTTTTTCGATGAAAAAGAAAGAAGGTCCAGTGAGTATTTCTTGAGATGCCATATCTTTTAAACCAATTGATAGGATAATCTATTCTCTTTTCCAAGCCTTTTGCATCTTTGGTTTGATTATCTTCTTTTATTCTTATTTTCTCTTGGGCCTTTCTTTTAATACTCTTTCTTTGTGTGTATAGGGAATTATTTAAAACATTGTTTGATCTTCTCATTGTAATATTTTATTCATTTAATTTGAAATTTGAAATGTTGATTTATTTCATAAAAGGTATTTCTATCATCTAACCTTATATTTGTTTGTTTCTCCATAAATCATAGATTGTTCTTGCATATTTTGATTTTTGAAGATTGTGTTATTTTCTATATTTAATATTTCATTGGGGACTTTCAAAGGGTTTTTTCCTTCTTATAGTTCAATAGGTATAAATCTAACAAGATGCAATATTCTTAAATTTATCTTCATTCTTTATTCTATTTCACAAGTCCTATTTAGTTTTTGTTTGTTTGATCTAAATAACATATGCATGATATTTTATATGCTACAATGTTTTCCTCTTTCATGAAACTTGGAAACGATGGAAGCGGAATGGCAAAGCCTATCCGAATAAAACCAGTGACTGAGTGTTGGTCCCCATTTCCAATTTGCATTAGTTTTTATGTCAAGTTTGCCACCAACGTAGAAACAAGGACAATTTTAGGTAAGTGACAATTGGTAAACTACAGGCATTGTGATTCTTAGGCATTGTGTAATGCCCCGATTTTCTGTTTGAGTGGAAAATGACCGAAATGCCCCTGAGGTCATTTTTGGCCCGGAATTCGAGGATGGCCGACCCGGCAGTCCTCGAAGGGCCAACTCAATGTTTGAAAGGGATTGAATGACCCTTGAGTGGTTCCGGAGGCGAAAGTCTCATTTTCCGCAGTTTCGGGTCAAAATGACCAAAATACCCCTATAGCGTTTTACGCGGGTAAAGGTGCCGTTTGAGCCCGAAACTTTCACCAGAGGTTCAAAACCATGTTTTTACATGTTTCAAAACATCTGTTTGAGTCCCGGCGGTCCCGAGCAGTTTTAGTGCAAAATTACGATTTTGCCCCTAGAATAGTGTTTTAGAGCTTAATGATATGATTAAGCAAACCTAAGCAATATTAGGCTCTAAACGAAGATTAATTAATTTCCATAATTAATCTAGAGTCAGAATAAATTATTAAAATTAATTAGAATCTAAAATTGCTTAGATTAGATTTAAATCTCTTTTCTAAAACTCAAGATTTCACTCTTGGAATCTTGAATAGTGTTTTCTCTCTCCAATTCCTTAAATCAAGGAATTGTGTCTAGAATTGTTTATACACTAAAATGAATTTATAACTCACTAATGATGCAAGAACACTCTTTAATTATGTCTTGACAACCTTAATTACCCATTTTCTCACTTAAACACTTTCTTACAAACTCCTAATCTTAATCCTAATCAAAGATACACCAAAACACAACTCTAAACCACAATTAAAATGCAAGAAACCCTCCCCCCATGGCTGATGCATTTCGGCCACCTCTCTCCTTTTTACCTCACATGTTGAATTGTTTCTCACTCAAAGAACCATGCTTGAGGCCATACCTTGAACCATACCTCACCATACTTTGAATTATACCTCACCATGCCTCAAGACCACATTATCTCACCTCATGGAACTCATGGGTTCCCTCCATTCTGCATGGCCGAAGCCTCCCTCTCCATTTGCACCCTTCATTTGTTTCATTTCTCTATAAATAGCTTGCTTGGGTGAACTTGTATCATTTTGGGTTCATTTGCTAAGTGTAAGTTTTCAAAGAAACACTTCAAAGCTTCCTTTTTCTCTCAAGTTCAAGTCTTCAAGTTCTTCATCCTCTTCTCTCATTCTAACCTCCTAATCACTAGGTAGGGATTTTCTTTCAAGAGTTCTTTCATTTAAAGTTCTTAAATTCTTTATGTGTTCTTAGTTTCTCTTGAATCCTTTCAAGAACTTCTTTTCTTTTTCTTCTCCTCCTTGTTTCGGCCATGAGCCCTTGAGAATCAAAGGAATGAGAGCTTGATGATGAGGTTCCATGATGATAATGTTCATCACTTGGATAATCTCTAAAGCTTGATCTTTGTTCTTAAGTTAAAGATGTTTTCTTTGTTCTTTCTTCTTGAACTTTGAAACCTCTCACCTTGATGACATTTTAAAATGGTCACATGAACTCCTTGATGAGGACTCATGATGTTAGTGTTAATGCATCATCAAGATCATGGTCTCTAGAGTTTCAAATGTTTCCTTTTCTCCTACAAGGTTTTCAGTTCCTTTTCCTTTTATTCCTTCATATTTTCGGCCATATTGGCCAAGGGAGTTCACTATGGCTTGATGATGAGAGCTTCTAGATGATGACTATGTGTTCATCACAATGAGGCCTCTAGAGCTTGAGTTTTAATAAAAATGTTATTTATGTTTACATTCCAAGCAAAGAAACCTTGTGTTTTAAAGAACCCTTGAGATTCACTCTTGTTTTTACTTTGTCTTGTCATGATAAGTTTGGGTTGAGGTTTAAGTTCCTTTAAAGTCTTGTATGAGCTCTAATAAGAAATAAAATGAACTAGCATTCATATTTAAATTCAAGTTTATGCATTGCATGTTTATTTTGAGCTTTGTATTCATATTTAATTTCCAAGCAATCACTGAACGTTAAAGGCTAGAGAATGGAGTGCATCTCATATTTATATTCTTGTCTAGCATATTTACCTTTCATCACTAAAGAACGTAAAGATTTAAAATAAGGTTGCACTATCACCTAACTAAATCTCAAAGCCTTTCTATTTCGCCTTAAAGTCGATTGTTGCTGGGTCTAGAGCACTAAAATAAAGAATTGAACTTGCATATTTATATTCCAAGTCTTGCATATATTTATTTTAAGCCTTGCATTTTTATATTCAAGTCTTGCACATTTACTTTAAGCTCTCACTTTATTTTGTAATGAAGAATAAAAATGAAGTGCATAGCATGTTTAAATTATGTCATCACTTAAAAGATCTTAGAGCTCAAAGACTTGCCCATTTTATCTCAAGTTAAAGTTTAATGAGGGAGCATTCTTTGAATGCATGATTTCGGCCATGAAGTGAAGATGAACTTGGAATAAGTTTCATCTAGCTTCAAGGACCAATAAGTCAAGTTTTAAGAATCCTTATAAGTCTCATGAATTTGTTTGAGTTCAAGACCAACAAGGTTCTAAGAACTCAACTCTTTTGAAGGAAGGATTAAGTGGTCACTAACCTAAGGATGTTTTTAGTCTCTTTTACAAAATAAAATGGTTCGCAAAAGAGTTTTAGAAGTCTTGAAAATGATTCCAAGAGAAACTAGCAACTTATATGTTTTAAAGATATCAAGTTGTGTATCTTTTTGGGATTTAATATTTCGGTCCTTCCATGGTGTGCTGCTGTATGATGATGTTATGATGTGTTATGATGTGTGAAAATTATGTATGATGAGGTAGGAACACATGTAGGCATGTTAAAAGAGAAACTAGCTTCCTAGGAAAAATCGTAAAGTCAAGATTTAGCATAGTTTTATCCCATTTAGTTATGGACACTGCCCAAACTGTTTTATTGGGGATATAATCAGATTAGGATTGTTTACTCATGAAAAATTTGGTTACATTTGAAGTAGGAATGAATTTTGGCACCTATAGAGAAACTAGTAACTAGAAAACCGTAAAACCGCAATTCTAGAACTCTTAGAACATTTAATCCTTAGAATCTGTCCAGCAACCTTATAATATAGAGAACATGGTTTATAATTAGTTCCTTGATATAGGAATTACTCATAATTGGTTTAGGTTTAACATATAGCGCCTTAGGCAAAAACAGAACCAAGAAAGGGTCTAAAACGCAAGTTCTAAAACCCCGTAATCATGAATTTATAACGCTGCCCCTAAGGAATGATATTGTTCAGATTTAATAGAGAGCATAAATGAATGATGAGATTTGATAAGAGAGAACCCTTAGGTGCATAAAAGATTGATAGGAGATGATAGGTTAACTACATCCCAAGTTTAAGGCCTATAAGGGTCAGAGCATAAAATACCGTAGGACCAAGTGCATAATGAACTTTTAATGTTGCTTGTGAAAGTATGAGGATGATTATGTGAATGCATGAAATTATGATGAAGGATGCATGTTTGATTGACTTATGTGGCATAAAGAAGAATTTGGAAGAAATTCGACATGCTCTGATTATCTTGTCGAATTTCTGACAAATTCGGGATTCAGAAAGTTTTTCAAAACCTATGAAATTTTTATGAGGTACTAAGATGGGTTCTCGGATGACACCGGTTCGGCCGAGCACCTCCAGAGAACTCATGTGACATCGGTACCAAGATTTAATTCTTGGGTGACACCGGTTCGGCCGAGCACCCCCAAGAAATGCCCCCTAGCTCGTACTGGATAAGTCGGGATTATGTTTATGATTATGTTACGCTTATCGGGATTGATAAGTAAGAACTAGTGACGACTAGTTAAGGTATGAGCTCATAACCTAGAGATGTGACACGTTCTGGGTGACACCGGTTCGGCCGAGCACCCCTAGAGCGCTTATCTTTTAGGGTGGCTTATGAGGAAGTTATGATGATTATGTCACAAAGAGAATTCAAATGTCACTTTATGCCACTACTATCATGACGTTCGTAAGTATATGATGATTATTCTTGCATTAAGTAGAGCCATGCATACATTCTTTTATATGCTTGCATCCATGACATTAAGAATCATGCTAAAACGAACGGGCATTGGCTAAATTATGTTTTAGAACTTAAAAGTGGACTTAATGCATGCTCACTTATTTTGTATAACTAAACCCAAGGTTCCTAAGGACGTAGATGATGACACCTAGGTAGTAGGAGGCCCTATTGAGATTCTTTAGCAAGATTCTCACTCCCTCTATCTCTTTCTTTCTGTCACGTCTTCAGATGGCGACTTTCGTGGCTTTTGTGGACACCCCAACTTGGGAGGTACATCATGATCCGGACCACGGGTTATATCATTTTGTGGGCCGCTGCATCGTTCAAGTGTTTATGTTCGTTGGACGGCCCTTCAGTCACCTCGTACATAGCCACCGATTCTCTCCTGTCTCACCCTACGGCGACGACTTCGTGTTCGAGCGCGCACGTCCTCGAGAAGAGCGGATTCACCGCACCCCACCGACGGCCTCTGCCATCCAGGACTACCCACAGTATATACTCCGCTCGCCCTCATCATTCTCCGAGACTGACCCTTCGGAGGATTCTGCCACTCAGGTACCCTTCGAGGGATCCTCCCCCACTGTGCCGATGGATGTTGGGGAGGCTAGCGAGGCTTCCGTCGCTTAGCTAGTACGTAGAGGACGGGTGAGGATGACTCCCCGCCGTGGAGCTCACGTCCGACTGATGCAGCGTATTGCCACCCCGGCCGAGATCGCCCAGTGGATCGGGTACATACCCTCTTTTCCGAGAGGCCCATGAGGAGAGACGACCGTCGCGGTTCTGGCGCTTGAGCTCGACTAGGCTAGGATAGTCTTTTTTTGTCTTTGGGGCTATCCATTTGTAGGCGCACTAGAGTTAGGAGAATTTCTTTTATCACCTTTGTTGTACTTTCGTTTCCATGTATTTTCATTCCAGTTGTACTAAACTAAGTCTCGCCCTTTATGAGTGAGCATATCATATATATATATATATATAATTATGCAGTTCAATGATATTGTGATGTGCCTTTACTTGCTTTATGATATGATGAGATGATTGCTTTACTTTCAATCACGTTTTATCATTTATCGTGTCGCGCGGCTCTCACTTTGCTTTTATAATCAAAAAAAAAATTTACCAGTATTTCCGCTAAGTATTTTAAAGTAATAAGAAAGCTATAATGTAACATACTAATGATTAACCTAATTATGTTCTAGAGTATTGGGTTAAAAATTAGGATGTTACACATTGATTTTTTCAATCTTACCTCAATATTGATAATTTGATATTTCTTCTTTATTTTTTATATCAGAAAGAACTACTAAGGGCTATAATGTGGGCTTGCTACAATTAGGCAATACTTAACTAAAGCTTGTGCTTATGGATTAGTTGCTGGCTTTAATTCTGATACCAATCCTGATTTAGAACATTTTGCAGATTGATTTGGTGCTCATCGCTTGAAGTAAGAACTCTGAAATCTCCTTACATATAACTAATATCCTTTTTGCATTTCTTTCTTTTTGTGTCATATGTGGTTCAGTAGTTTCTTTAAATGATTGAATCAGTGTGAACCGTTGTATAAGTACTAGACTGATTAAAATTATAATTGATGGGCTTCACAAGTTCATTTAGAAAGAAAGGGCACTTGGTTTGATCTTATTTTTTTTAACCAAACTTTATAACAAGCATTTATCAAACAGTTAGCAAGATTAGAAGATAGATAGTGAAGCATTAAGCAATTTGTTAAAAGATTGTAGATTTTGGCTTATCTTAGGAAAAGGGTTTTAGGGGCTTTAAATGCCTCTATTTGCACTAAAGGAATTAACACTTAAAATGATAAATTATCCGTACTTTCTTTGTATAGCTTGAAAATTTGCAACAATGAAAAACAAATATCAGTAAATTGGATTGGTACTATTTCTTAAATCCATTGTAGCATTGGTATTATTTTCTAGCACGTGTTTAAAATCATGCTGCTGTTTGCCTAGGCTTTTTGCAGGTTTGAATTTACTTGGTCATCAAGAATTTACTTTACAATATAATTATATTGTGTTTGAATATTCTTTATTCAACATTGCTATAAATTTTAAGAAATTAAACCTTCTAAACAAATTTGGGGAAAATTTTATGAGTAAATTATGTCAAAATTTATGAATAGATTGTGTTAGAATATTCCATCACAATGTTCTAACATGGTGAATGAATTGGGGGGAAGAATTTGAGTAAATTAAACATGTTCTTTTACTGAATGAATTTGCTTTTTTGAGCTAATTAGAATGTTCTTCCTCATCCCCTTCTTTATGAGTAGATTACTATCTGCATTTTACAATTTGCTTTTTCAAACATCCTATATTTGCTTTTTCCCTTTCCAATTTCTAGGCATTTCATTCTCAGATCTTATGTATTTGACTAATGTATTATGAAAAAAGCTATTTTAGATTTGATAAAGTTGCAACATGTCTAAGATGTCATTGCTATAAGTTTCCATTTGCTGCATAAGACTTTCTTATATATATGTATTGATAAGATTCTTTTTGTTTATATTAGTTAGGCATATGCATATGAGCAACAATTTTTCTATTTGCTTGGACTTGAAGGGGGATGGGGATGAGGCCCCATAATTATAGATTCTTAGAATTCAATATTCCTTTACTCATGTTTTGCTCATCACTGCCTGTATATTGGTTGACAAAAACATTGACATTCATGTTCAATATTATGCTCCTATCATTCATGTTATGATACATATCATCTTCCCTAGTGATGTGTTCAACTTCTTAACCCAACAGTATTAAGGTATCTAATAAGGTATGAAGCTCAAGCTTATACCACAAGGCAAGGCCATAAGACCAAAAAATAAAAAATTGGAAAATACTATAGAATATGCCAGCTATTTGATCTCTTAGAAATGAATATTTGAAAGGATTTTAACATAACATCTATTATGTATACAACAAGCTAATTTCATGCTACTTTTATTTTAAACTACATTGCTTCTGCTCTTCTTCAAATGTGTTGGTGTTTAGTGATGTTAATTTGAAGTTATTTCTAAATAGGATAAAAGAGAACAAAATTAAGAATTAAAAAGGACTATTGAGTTTGAATGTGCACATATACCAATTTTCAAATTTCTTTTCTTATACTCAAGTATGAATAGAAGTAATGTGGTGCAAAAAATATGATTGCTTATGATAGATATCGCCGATTATTTCTATTGATCTTTCCATTATAAGTTGATTCTTTTTTTGTGTTAATAATTGCTTCTTTTCCTTTGATGCATATTTTGTTGTCATCATTTACAACTAATTATTACTATTGAAAGAATAGATTGATCTACACCATTTTTACTTATTCAAAACATAGTGTGATATAGATTTTTTTTTATAAACGATCATGATGTTGTATTGTCCTTTTTTCCCTTTTGCCTTTTAATTCTTCTAAAAGTAAATTAAAAAATAGCATGGCAAATTTATCTACACCATAGCAAAGGTTACTGCAGCTATACTGTGTAATCCTTAGTATTCTCAGTGGATCAAAATTTGTGTATTTTTTGGTCTTTGAGAACTCCTTACTATAATTTTCATTTCTAAGATCAAACCTTTTCATATGAGGTTCATTCGATTCTAATTGCATTTTTACTTATCCTTTATTCTTTGATCGCTAGGTACTCACTTGTTAACAATTCATTGAGTGAGAAATTTCAAAATGTGAGTTCGATTGTTGCTAAGGTAGTAAAATTTTAATACTATATTTTCCATTTACTTTTTCATTATTTATTAATCCTGATAATTTCTTAATTCTTTTGTTTCTAAACTTATTGTCTAATTTCACTAATGGTTAAAGTTTCCATTTTTCAAAGCCTGAAATCGAACCTCCTCTATGGACTCCAACCAAAATACTTCCCTGTGAATTTGAAGAAAGGGATAATGATGGGTTCTTAGTTCTTTTGTACTGAGCGATTATTTTTAGATCCCTTTTCTAGGTGTTCTCTTAGATCTTTTTAGGTGTTTGACTCTGATGAACTCTATAACCTATGATTATCTAATTATAGAATTAATTCTAGTATTCACTCTCTAACTAAACTTGAATTAGAGTACTGCCCTTAGAATCTAAGAATGAGGACCTAGATGTATGAATACCTAAAATAAGGACCTATGCGTGTTGAGTTAATAACTGCGTTTAAGATCAGTTATGCATAATCATTTTTGGAATTCGTGCTTGCATATAAATTTCCTTATTTTCTCTACCATTGGCCACTCACAAATGATATTCACTCATAATCCATGTTTTTTAGTGCACTAATAGTAATAGATTATATTGGACATGCTAAAAGCTAGAATGAGTGCACTATATGCTGCAGACATCCTAGAACCTAGAAAGCTAGATGTTATGCATGTTATCATTTGTGACATGAAAAATCATTTAGGAGAGTGATGATGATGCTTTGTATATTGCTATTACCTATAATAGTTAGAAGAGCTGATCACTATAATGAAGGCAATGCTGAAAGAGTTGGAGTGATATGTTGTTCACGTGCTTTGTTTGTTAGCAAGGAGATGAATACAAGGCAATGATAGCAAGGAGATGAATACAAGGCAATGAATGCTATGGTTTAAATGTTTCTTTGGCTATGGAGTTTCAAGAGATGGTCTCTAATTATGTTGAATTGACCTACTATTTAAGTGGTGTGTTTCTGATTGTTATAATTGTTATTCCAAACATGTAATTTACTTTGAATCTAATCTAATTAACCTTCCCCATGCATCGCACGGGTTACTATATTAGTTGAATACCAAAACCTAATTCCACGCATGCCCAAAAGGAAAACTAGGAAAGGAAATCAAGAGAGGAGGTGGTAGATGTAGGAGCAGTGATGAAGAGGCTAGGACCAACATGTTTTCCAGTAAAGAGAGGGAAAGCCACCACAACGGCAGCTTAGCAGTCAAGAATGGTAGGTCTGCAAGGGATGTCTTTTATGGTGGTTTTCTAGCAGTGTTAAAGCAGCTATAAATGGACTTCTCGTGTCTGTGGCCGAGAGAGAAATAGACTGCGGCGAAGCTTTGAGGTTGTTTATGCAATCCCTGTGGCAGCTCGGCTGGTCAAGAAGGTGACGGCAGTGGCTTCAACCACATGCTAAGGTTGCTATCCCATGGCTGGGTTTCTGTAGCCTCAGTGGTTGAGTTTTAGGCTTGTGTGTCTAATTGGAATTTTTTGTGATGTAGGTTGTCTTATTTGAATAGTGGCATGGTGATGAAAAAGGTGATGGTGTTTATGGTTGATGGTGAGGATGGTTGTGGAGGGTTTTGGCTTGATTTGGTGAGGGTGATGACGTTGAATTTTGATTTGGGTGAGGGTGATTGAGGTTTTCAGGCTCTATTCTATTGGCTGATGAGCTATGGTTGTGGTTGATGGCTGTGAGGTGGTGATGGTAGTTGTGGTTGGGTGATAAAGGTGGTTGAAAGTGGTGATGGTTTGTGACTATGGTTGTCGGTGATGACATGATAGTAAAAAATGGGAAAAATGTATGCAGAGATTATGCTGAATGTATGCTCCTAATAAGAAAACTAAGGGTACCTATGATGTGAGTTTCCAGTTTTTGATTTTGATTTTTGATTTTTCAGTTTTTCATTTTTTTAAGGACATACTAAAAATTCTTAAAATTATAAATTTCAATTGTCAATTTTTATTTTCAATTTTCAAAATTTTCGTTACAAAATCCTAAAAAATGAAAAATTAAAAATGAAAATTGAAACCAAACATATCCTAAAAAGTATAGATTGCCAAACTCCTATGATCTAAATGAGAAATGATACTCCTTCCTTTTTCTTCTCCCTAAGTGTCAGTTAGTATGTCTCCATGTGTGTTTTTTAGTCAATGATAGGGAGTGGTGGTTATTTTACAGCATGTGGAGAAGAGATTTGGGAGAGCAGTTAGAGTACATTTGGATCGTATTTTGAAAAATGTATTATTTTTTTTTACTTAACATTTTTAATAGTTTTTTTTCTAGAAAAAATTATTTTACATTTGAATAGATAATCTAATAAGTCCTTTTAATTATTAAAAATACTTATAAATGTATTTGGATAAACAAAGATAAACATGTTTTTTTTTTAAATCAAATTACATAAAAGGACAAGAAAAAGCTCAACATTATAAAAAGCTGAAATAATTGATTCTTTATACTATTTCTCAATTATTCCGTCACAGACTATCAATATATTCATAATATTAAAAATTGGCTCAGACCGACCGGTTCATCGATTATGAAACCGGTCTGAGCCACTGTTTGGATCGGTCATACATTGAAATTGGTGCGACCCGATTTGACTCAGCCGATTAAATAGAATTGGACCGCATCGAGTTTTTTTTTCTTATTTTGCTTTGTTTTTGCCAAATGATGTCTTTTTTTAAAACCTTAAAAAATTCTAATTTGATTTATAGAAAAATGCAATAAATTTATTTATATTGTCATGACTTGTAAGTTTGTAATATTAAACTTTGTAAGTTTCCTTGTGCAATTATCTTTTGAACTTGTCAATTGTGATTCGTGATTGTGAAATATGAATAATATTTAGAAATTTCTGTTATTTATTTATATTTTGTATTTGGACTCCTTAAAGAGTGTCAAATTGTTAATTAGTTGTCATTTTATTGTATTTTATTTAAATTTTTGTACAATTTTTTTTATATAAATCTGGTTCAACCAATGACCTACTAGTTGAACCAATGACCCAGTGACTCGGTACCTCGACTGAGTCGATCACCAGTCCGAATTTGAAAACGATGAATATATTAGTGCTTATATATCTTTTTCTATAGGTGAAAGGTTTCTACTTGTCAATAGGCATATAAATAGTTATACGAGTGTCATCTATGACCCCAATGTAAATCGTCAAAATGAAGCTAATATCATTCTTCTTCCCTAATATAGTTAAGGATATCTTTAAATATAATAAATGAAAGTAATTGTATCTTAAAAAAATAATGAAACTGGGAACAATGTTAGAGTGTACGGTTATCAGAGGTATGTGAGTGAGTAACTGTGAGGAGATAAGAGGTGTATGTGACTGTAAGGAATGGGAAAGAAGAAATCTTTTTAAGGATTTGCCAATGGATATGGTTATAATTATAAATATTATTAAGGGATAGTTTTAGAATGTAATTTTATTAAAAACCACTTATGCTTCTAACTTTTTTCAGAAGTTGGGTATTAGTAGATTTTACAAAAAGTGGTTTTACCACTATTATAATTTGAAGTGCCTTTTCTAGAAGCCAATCCAAACACACTTTTAGTCAAGTAAGATAAAGTCAATTAGGATTTGATTTTGGTTTGGAATTAGTCAAAATTGGGTCAGTTAGTATTTTGATTTGTTTGTTTCAAGTCAGTTAACATTGGATTTGTAACACCCTAATATTTAACCTAACATACCTAGGACGTATTTAAGTTAATTATTAGTCATTACTCTTTGTTTCAGGTTTTAATTCGAACTCTTGAAAAATACCTTAGTGAAAATATGGGGAAATGTTCTTTTTTGTTTAAAATATAAAACATGAGCTACAAATGCTACCTATAAATAAGAAAGGATAAAAACAAGTCACAGATACATACAATATCACAATATATATATAAACCATAGAATATTATGACATAAACAATATTATCACATCAGAATTATATCATAGTAGTGACGTCCTCTAAACATAGGGGGCATCAGTACATATCCATCGAGAGACTAAAGCACGAGCACATAACAAGGGTATGATCACCCTGAAGCCAATATCTGTAACACCCCGATTTTTCTGTCCGAGGGAAATGACCAAAATGCCCCTGAGGTCATTTCCTGACCCGAACTCGAGGGTAACCAACTCGGTCATCCTCGAAGGGTCAACTCAATGTTTGAAGGGGATTGAATGGCCTTTGAATGCTTTCGAAGCTTAAAATTTGCTTTCAGCCGGTCAAATGACCAAAATACCCCTATAGCGCTTTTTTACGCTAATGGTGTTGCTTGAGCCCTAACTTTCCTGCAGGTTTAAAAACATGTTTTCATGTGTCTAGAGGTCTGCTCAAGTCCCGAGGTCCCGGCAGTTTTAGTGCAAAATTACGATTTTGCCCCTAGAATAGTGTTTTTGAGCTTAATGACGTAATTAAGCAAACCTAAGCAATATTAGGCTCTAAACGAAGATTAATTTATTTCCCTAATTAATCTAGAGTCAAAATAATTTATTAAAGCACTAGAACCTAAAATTGCTTAGATTAAACTTAAATCCCTTTTAGAACTCAAGATTCCTAGTCTTGGAATCTTGAATAGTGTTTTCTCTCCAATTCCTTAAATCAAGGAAATGTGTCTAGAGTTGTTTAGACCCTAAATTGAGGATTTAACTCTCTAATGGTGCAAGACCACTCCTTAATTATGTCTAGACCACCTTAATTACCCATTTCTTACCTAAATACTTTCTACAAATTCCTAATCTTAAGCATAATCAAAGATACACCTAAACACAACTCTAAAACACAATTAAAATGCAAACTAATCCTCCCCATGGGCTAATGAATTTTCGCCACATCCTCCCCCTTGACACATATTAAATTGTTTTCACTCAAAGAGCCATGCTTGAGCCATACCTTGAGCCATACCTCACCATGCTTTGAACCATACCTCACCATACCAAGAACACATTATCTCACCTCATGGAACTCATGGAAAGCTCTCCAATCTGCACCCTCATGGCCTAAACCTCCTCCTCCATGAGCTCCTCCATTTGTTTCATTTCTCTATAAATAGAATGCCTTGAGGAGCTTGCACCAATTTTTAGATCATTTGCTAAGTTTAGGAAACACACAAAGCAGAACTATTTCTCTCAAAGTCGTTGTGTTCTTCAAGTTCTTGGTGTTCATCAAGGTCTGCTTCATCTTCATCTTCTTCCATCTTCAAGTTCATCACACCAAGTAGGGATTTTCTTTCATGTATTCTTTCTTTAAAGTTCTTGTTCTAAGCTTAATGTTCATAGTTTCTCTTGATTCTTTTTAGAACTTCCTTTTCTTTCCTTTACCTTTTCATTTTCGGCCATGGGCCTTGGAGAACAAAGGAATGAGAGCTTGATGATGAGAGTTTCATGATGATGTTCATCACTTGAAACAAACTCTAGAGCTTGATTTTTGTTCTTGAGCAAAAGTGTTTCTAGATTTTCCTTTCTTGAACTTTTGAGAACTTTAACTTTGATGTTGTTTCAAAATGGTTCTAATGACTCAATGATGAGGTCTCATGATGTTGGTGTTTGTATATCACCAAGATCATGGATTCTAGAGTTTCAAACATTTCTTTTCTTTCCTTGAAGTCTCGGCCATTACCTTTCCTTTTCATGCTAGATGTTTGATTTTCTAAATATGTTATGTTGAGTTCTAAGAACTCTAGACTTTTACTTTGTCTTGTTTGAATGAGTTTGGGTTAAGGTTTAAATTCCTTTAAAGTCTTGTTAAGAGCTCTAGAAAGATAAAATGAACTTGCATAATTTATTTTATGCTTGCATTCATATTTACATTCTTGCTATGCATCTTTATTTTCAAGCTATCACCTAAGAACATAAAGATTAAAATGGAACTTGCATCTTCACTTAATTTAATTCTCGAAGCCTTTCTATTTCGGCCTTAAAGTCGATTGTTGTTGGGGCTAGAGCACTAAAATAAAGAATTGAACTTGCATTATCACCTAATTAATTTCTCGAATGCCTATCTATTTCGGCCTTAAAGTCGATTGTTGTTGGGCCAAGAGCACTAAAATAAAGAATTGAATCTTGCATATTTACTTTCAAGCTTGCATCGCTTAAGATTATGTCAGATATTTACTTTCAAGCTTGCACGTTTAAATTATGCCTTGCATATTTAATTTCAAGTCATCACTTTACTTTGAAAGCAAGATTAAAATGAAGAGCATGAGCACGTTTAGTTTATGTCGTAACTTAAGAACCTAGAGCTCAAAGACTTGCCCATTTCATTCCAAGTTGAAGTTTTATGCAAACCACACTTTGAATGTATGTTTTTCGGCCAAGTAGTGATGATGGACTTGCAATGAGTTTTCATCTAGCTACTAGGACCAATAGCCTATGTTTTGAGTTTTCCTTAAAGTTTTACAATTCTTTATAAGGTTATGTCATTATAAGTTGTGATTCCAATCTCTTTAGGGATGGAATATGTTTTGGTCAGTGACTCAAGGCTTCACTTAGCCTCTGATGAATTAAAAATGTTTTCCAAAGTGTTTTAGAAATTCTAAATTGATTCCAAGTGAAACTAGTTAACTTATGTACCTAGAAATGTCAATTTAATTCTCTTATTGAGGCAAGATGTTTTCGGTTCTGATGTGATGAATGTGATGCTGTATGATGATGTTTTAATGTGTTGGAATGTGTGAAAATATTATATGATGATGTAGAAGCGATCCTATGCATGATAGGTGAGAAACTAGCTAACTAGAAATACCGCAAAGCTAGAATTTAACATAGTTTTGACCCATTTGTTTATGGAACTAATCCAAACTGTTTTAATGGGGACATAATCAGATTTAGATTGTTTAGACATGAAAACTTGGTATCATTTGAGTTAGAATTGAATTCTAGCACCTATGGGGAAACTAGTAACTAGAAAACCGTGAAATGCAAATGTAGAACTCTTAGAACATTTAATTTTCTGGATTCTGTCCAGCACCCTTTACAACATGATAAACATGATTAATAATTAGTCCTTACATAGGAATGCCTCATAATTGATTTAGATTTAATCCAGAGCTTTCGCTAAAACGGAACCAAGAAAAGGTCTAAAACGTAAGTTCTAGAACCCTCAGATTCACATGTTAGATTTCCACCCTATGCTATTCAGATTCAAAAGTAAAATGAGAGGATTACTTAATGATGTTTAATTATGAGCCTTAGGTGCTTAAAATATGAACCACTAATGTAGAGAACTATATCTCAAGATTAAGACCCGTAAGGGTCAAAGCATAAGCTACCGTAAGGGTAAGCGCTGGATGATTTATGATGATGATGAAGTATGCTAATGCCGATGATGTTATTCATATGAGGAATTTATGAGATTATGTTAATGTGGTATAAAGCAAATTTGAAGGAAATCGCAGTAATGACTGCTTTGGCCGACTTTCCCGACAAATTTGGGGACTTAAAGAGATTTTGAAAATTAAGGTACTAAGATGGGTTCAAGGATGACACCGGTTCGGCCGAGCACCTCCATAGAACCTGCATGTGATATCGGTACCATTTTATACTCTTAGGTGACACCGGTTCGGCCGAGCACCCCTAAGAGTTTTGCCCTCAACCCGCACTCGCATAGTCGTGGATTTATGATACGCTTATCGTTATGGTAAGTAAGAACTAGTGACGCACTAGTTAAGGTGCATGAGCTCATAACCTAGATGTATGACACGCTCGGGTGACACCGGTTCGGCCGAGCACCCCCGGGGCTCGATTGTCTTTAGGTGGAACAGGAAGAGAAGTTTCATGATTATGATTATGTCACTAAGTTTTGTCCCATATGAATGTTACTATTGCCACTTTATGCCACCAATGATGATGATGCTTGACGTTATGTTTTATGTATGTGCATTAGGTAAAGGCCATGCATACATTTTCTATTATGTTGCATCTACGCATATTAAGATCATCTTAAAATGAATGGACCTTGGCTAACGATATTTTGAAGTTTAAAATGAACTAAATGCATGTTCAGACTTTTCGCATAATTAAACCCAAGGTTCCCCGAGGACGATGATGGCACCTAGGTAGTAGTGAGGCCCTACCGAGATTCTTTAGCAAGATTCTCACTCTATCTCTTTTTCCGGTCACGCCTTCGATGGCGACGTCAGAGTGTTCAGGGGACACGCCGGCTGGGAGGTGCACCATGACCTGACCACGGTCATTCCATTTTGTGGGTCGATGCACGCTAGAGTATTCATGTTCATGGGTCGACCCTTCACCCCCTCAGCACATTCCCATCATTTCTCCCCGCCTCACCTTTGGCGATGACCTAGTGTTCGAGCGCCAAGACGCCCTCGAGAGAGAGGCTACGCCAGACCCACCTTCCGTGATCCGCCGCTCGAGACTACCCTCCCGAGTATGTGCCCTGCTGCCCATCGCCCTTCTCGAGATGGATCCTTCCGAGGATTCGCCACCCAGGTACCCTCCGAGGGATCTTCCCCCACCATACCTATGGACTTCGGAGAGATAGCTAGCCCACTGTGACTCGGCCGAGGCGCACGACGACCGAGATGCGGCTATACCTCGGGAGTCATATTCGATCCCCACTCCGCCTTTTCACACCCGAGGAGCTCGCTTCGGGCTTCTGACATTCCGCTTCGATCACTAGATGGTCGCCAAGAAGAGGTCCAGGATGGCCCGAGTTAGAGCACACACACATTACAGATAGTGATAAACCTTTCTTTGGTTTAGAGGTTATCCTATTAGATGCACTCGGGTAGGGGAGTAGATTATGTTTATGTTTGATGTTGTATTTCCTTTTATGTATTTCCCTTGTACTAAATTAAGACCCACACTTATAAGTGGGCAAGTTATATATATATAAGATGATTTTCATGATGTCTATGTTGTGCCTTATGTTATGATGTTGTGAGACATTTTGTTTACCATACATGGTTTACCGCTTATCGCATCACGCAGCTCGCACTTTTATTTCAAAAAAAAAAAATTACTCGTATTTTCCGCTAAGTAATTCAAAGTTAAATGAGAACTATGAAGTAACAGACTAATGATTAACCTAAATATGTTCTAGAGTATTGGGTTAAAAATTAGGATGTTACAATATCCAAGGGAAACTATCTCTATACTCCCATTGCAACCTTCTTGATCCCTTTTGTAACGAAACTCCTTTATCCGCATCTTAGAGAAATCCACGAGCTATGCCATCATCCTTGTCTAGAGACGACATGGAAGAAAGAAAAAAGGATGAGAAACTTATACAAGATTCTCAGTAGGGCTTCCCTATTCTAATGCAAATTTCATCGTAATCGTCTCCAGGAACCTCGAGTTCCATTATGAAAATGTGAGCATATAAAAGGTTCATTGTAACGCCCCGATTTTCTGTCTGAGTGGAAAATGACCGAAATGCCCCTGAGGTCATTTTTGGCCTGGAATTCGAGGATGGCCGACTCGGCAGTACTCGAAGGGCCAACTCAATGTTTGAAGGGGATTGAATGGCCTGCGAATATTTCCGGAAGTGAGAATCTCGTTTTCCGCAGTTTCGGGTCAAAATGACCAAAATACCCCTATAGCGTTTTTACGAGGGTAGAAGTGCCGTTTGAGCCCGAAACTTTCCCCAGAGGATTAAAAACATGTTTTCATGTATCTAGAGGTCCCTGTTCAAGTCCCGATGGTCCCGGGCAGTTTTTGTGTAAAATTACGATTTTGCCCCTAGAATAGTATTTTTACGCCTAAGGACGTAACTAAGCTAACCTAAGCAATATTAGGCTCTAAACGAAGATTAATTAATTTCCATAATTAATCTAGAGTCAAAATAAATTATTAAAGTTAATGAGAACCTAAAATTTCTTAGATTAAATTTAAATCCCTTTTTAGAACTCAAGATTCCTAGTCTTGGAATCTTGAATAGTGTTTTCTCTCTCTAATTCCTTAAATCAAGGAATTGTGTCTAGAATTGTTTATACACTAAAATGAATTTATAACTCACTAATGATACAAGAACACTCTCTAATTATGTCTTGCCAACCTTAATTACTCGTTTCCTCACCTAAACACTTTCTTACAAATTCCTAATCTTAAGCATAATCAAAGATACACCTAAACACAACTCTAAACCACAATTAAAATGCAAACTAATCCTCCCCCAAATCTGATGCACATGGCCGAAACTCTCCCCCCATTTGACCACATGTTGAATTGTTTCTCACTCAAAGAACCATGCTTGAGGCCATACCTTGAACCATACCTCACCATAGTTTAAACCATACCTCACCATGCCTCAAGACCACATTATCTCACCTCATGGAACTCATGGGATGCCCTCCAATCTGCAATGGCCGAAGCCTCCTCCTCCATGTGCACCCTTCATTTGTTTCATTTCTCTATAAATAGAATGCCTTGAGGAGCTTGCACCACTTTTAGATCATTTGCTAAGTTTAGGAACACTCAAAGCTTTTCTTTTCTCTCAAAGTTCTAGTGTTCTTCAAGATCTTCAAAGTTATTCAAGTTCTTCATCTTCTTCATCTTCTTCTTCCATCTTCAAGTTCATCACACCAAGTAGGGATTTTCTTTCAAGTACTTTTTTCTTTAAAGTTCTTGTTCTAGCTTTATGTTCATAGTTTCTCTTGGTTCTTTTTAGAACTTCTTTTCTTCTCCTTTTTCTTTCTCATTTTCGGCCATGGGCCTTGAAGTTCAAAGAAATGAGAGCTTGATGATGAGAGTTTCATGATGATGTTCATCACTTGAAACAAACTCTAGAGCTTGATCTTTGTTCTTGAGCAAAAATGTTTCTAGTTCTTCCTTCCTTGAACTCTTGAGAACTCTATCTTTGGTGATGTTTCAAAATGGTTGTAAGGACTCAATAATGAGGTCTCATGATGTTGGTGTTAATATATCATCAAGATCATGGACCCTAGAGTTTTAAAAATGTTCTTTTTCCTTCTTGAAGTTTTCGGCCATTACCTTTTCTTTTACATGCAAAATGTTTCGATTTTCTAAAAATGTTATGTTGAGTTCTAAGAACTCTAGACTTTACTTTATCTTGGTTTGATGAGTTTGGGTTGAGGTTTAAGTTCCTTTAAAGTCTTGTTAAGAGCTCTAGAAAGATAAAATGAACTTGCATAATTTATTTTATGCTTGCATTTATATTTACATTCTTACTATGCACCTTTACTTTCAAGCTATCACCTAAGAACATAAAGATTAAAATGGAGCTTGCATCATCACTTAATTTAATTCTCAAAGCCTTTCTATTTCGGCCTTAAATTCGATTGTTGTTGGGCCTAGAGCACTAAAATAAAGAATTGAACTTGCATTATCACCTAATTAATCTCTCGAATGCCTATCTATTTCGGCCTTAAAGTCGATTGTTGTTGGGCCAAGAGCACTAAAATAAAGAATTGAACCTTGCATACTTACTTTTAAGCTTGCACGTTTAAGTTTATGCCTCGCATATTTACTTTCAAGCTTGCACGTTTAAGTTTATGCCTTGCATATTTAATTTTAAGTCATCACTTTATTTTGTAAGCAAGATTAAAAACGAAAAGCATGAGCACGTTTAGTTTATGTCATAACTTAACAACCTAGAGCTCAAAGACTTGCCCATTTCATTCCAAGTTAAAGTTTAATGTGAATGCATTCTTTGAATGCATGTTTTCGGCCAAGTAGTGATGATGGACTTGCAATGAGTTTTCATCTAGCTACAAGGACTAAGTAGTCTATGTTCTAAGTTTTTCTTAAAGCCTTACAAATCTTTACAAGGTTATGTTATCATGAGATATGACTTTATACCCTTTTAGAAGATAAAATATATTTTGGTCACTGACCTAAGGCCTCTCTTAGCCTCCTAATGAATTAAAATGATTTGCAAAGAGTTTTAGAAATTCTAAATTGATTTCAAAAGAAACTAGTTAACTTACGTACCTAGAGATGTCAATTTAGTTCTCTTATTGAAGTTAGATGTTCTCGGTATTGTCATGATGAGCTTGTGGCCGTATGATGATTTTTTGATGTGTTAAAATGTGTGAAAATATCACATGATGATGTAGAAATGATTCTATGCATGATAGGCAAGAAACTAGCTAACTAGAAATACCGTAAAGCTAGAATTTAACATAGTTTAGACCCATTTGTTTTTGGAACTTATCCAAACTGTTTTAATGGGAACATAATCAGATTTGGATTGTTTAGACATGAAAAACTTGGTAACATTTGGATTAGAATTGAATTTTAGCACCTATAGGGAAACTAGTAACTAGAAAACCGCAAAAATACAAATGTAGAACTCTTAGAACATTTAGTTTTCTGGATTTTGTCCAGCAACATTACAACATGATAAATGTGATTTATAATTAGTTCTTAAGCATAGGAATGTCTCATAATTGATTTAGATTTAATTTATAGCACCTTAGGCGAAGACGGAACCGAGAAAGGGTCTAAAACGTAAGTTCTAGAACCCCGTAATCACAAGTTAGAAATTTTGCCCTATGCTTTTCAGATTTGAGTATGAACATGAGGATTAGGAATGATGATTAATTATGAGCCCTTAGGTGCATAAAATATGAACGACAGATGTTAAAGAACTATATCTCAAGATTAAGACCCGTAAGGGTCAAAGCATAAGCTACCATAAGGGTAAGCGTTTGAATGTTCTATGATGATGCATGTGGTATGTAAATGATGATGATGTTATTCATATGAGGAATTCATGAGGATATATGTTTATGTGGCATAAAGTAAATTTGGAAGGAATTCGGCATAATGCCATCGTGCCGCCGAATTCCCGACGAATTTGGGGACTTAAAGAGATTTTGAAAATTAAGGTACTAAGATGGGTTCTAGGATGACACCGGTTTGGCCGAGCACCTCCATAGAACTCATGTGACATCGGTACCAATTTATACTCTTAGGTGACACCGGTTCGGCCGAGCACCACTAAGAGAATTACCCCCTAACCCGTACTCAGATAGTCGGGATTTATGATTTATGATATGCTTATCGTTAAGTGGTAAGTAAGAACTAGTGATGACTAGTTAAGGCATGAGCTCATAACCTAGAGATGTGACACGTTCTGGGTGACACCGGTTCGATCGAGCACCCATAGAGCGCTTGTCTTTTAGGGCGGCCCATGAGGAAGAGAAGTTTCATGATTATGATTATGTCACTAAGTTTGTCCCATATGAACGTTACTATTGCCACTTTATGCCACTAAGTATGATGATGCTTGATGTTATGTTTTATGTATGTCCATTAGGTAGTGCCATGCATACATCTTCTATTATGTTGCATTCATGACATTAAGATCATCCTAAAATGAATGGACCTTGGCTAAAGTATATTTTAAAGTTTAAAATGAACTTAATGCATGTTCAGTCATTTTGTATAATTAAACACAAGGTTCCTGAGGACGTAGATGATGACACCTAGGTAGTAGGAGGCCCTACTGAGATTCTTTAGCAAGATTCTCACTCCCTCTATCTCTTTCTTTCCGTCACGTCTTCAGATGGCGACGTTCATAGTGTTCGTGGACACGTCGACATGGGAGGTGCACCATGACCCGGACCACGGGTCGTTCCATTTTGTGGGTCGATGCACGGTTAGAGTATTCATGTTCATGGGTCGACCCTTCACTCCCCCTGTACATTCCCATCGTTTCTCCCCCGTCTCACCTTTTGGCGATGACCTGGTGTTCGAGCGCGCACATCCCCTAGAGGAGAGGCTTCGCCGTACACCACCGTCCACGTCCGTCGCTCGAGACTACCCCGATGTGCCCTGCTGTTCGTCTTTTTTGGAGACAGATCCTTCCGAGGATTCAGCAACCCAGGTACCCTCCGAGGGATCTTCCCCCACCATACCCATGGACCTTGGGGAGGGTAGCGAGCCTTCCGTAACTCAGCCGAGGTTTGCACGACGACCGGAGATGAGGCCACGCCGAGGAGGTCACTTCCGAGCCCCGTCCCGCCTATTCATGCCGGAGGAGCTTGCTTAGTTTCCTGGTTACGTGCCACGCTCAAGGGATAGTCGCCAGTAGGAGGCTGTGGATGGCCCGGGTTAGAGCACACACCACTTAGATGGGGATAAACCTTCTTTTGATTTGAGGTTATCCCATTAGACGCACTCGGGTAGGGGAGTAGTTTATGTTCATATTTATGTTGCATTTTCCTTCATGTATTCCCTTGTACCAAATTGAGTCCCACACTTATAAGTGGGCAAGTTATATATATATATGAGATGATATTCAGTGTTTTCCCATGATGTGCCTTTATGTGCCTTATGCTATGACGTTATGAGCTGTATGTTTTGTCCGTTACTTGTTATATCGCATCACGTGGCTCTCACTTTGTATTTCAAAAAAAAATTTACCTGTATTTTCCGCTAAGTATTTCTAAGTAAAATTGAGAACTATGAAGTAACAGACTAATGATTAACCTAAGTATGTTCTAGAGTATTGAGTTAAAAATTAGGATGTTACATTCACTTAGTAAGTTTCAAATACTATTAGCCGAGGCTCGTATATTTTAGCATGAGTCTTAATGTCATGAATGCAATAGATATCTCATGTATGCATGACAATGCCTCTAGTCCATAAGTAACATATGTAAATAACATAAGCATACTCGCAACATGAATTTGTAACATTCAAAACCAAATCACAAGACAAGGCTAATTATATAAACATAAGTTAAAAAGAGGAGTTAAAGTCATCTAGCCATATCACATGAGTAAGCACACCAATATACATCTTTACTTTATCTTTTTAGGTGACTTAGCATTCAACTTATGTAATTAAGTGACCAGTAAATGAATGCATGATATAACAAACCTGATGAGTCGTATAACATTTAGCATGCATGGAAAAGGCAAGAGAACCCATGATAATTTTCTCATAGTGGAACTCTCAAGTTCCTTTCTTAACAACCATCCTCTTATGTAACTACCTCAAACCAACCATCTCACCTTCCTCGGCGATTTTACATTCATCACCAAAACTCCACCTCACCGATCGCCTAGGATGAGCTCAACCTAACTAGCCGTCGGTAGATTCAATATGGGGTAATAGAGGAGGAAAATACATCACTTTCTTGCCTTTGTTCAACTTTCTCATCATAAGTATACAACTTTCTTGGATCATCTCTCCTAACCTTTAATTCGAGAGTCTAGAGAATCACTTCCATATGTTTTATGTTGCATTAAACTTATTAGATCACCTCTCATAACCTTTAATTAGGGGAGTCTAGAGGATCACTTCCATATATTTTATTTAATCTTAGCATGATATCAAGATATGTACACATGAAACATATAATTATAAATTATCATCTAACATTTCATGTTTATAGCATAGGATCACCTTTCATAACCTTTAATTCGGGGAGTCTAAAGGATCACTTTCTATTTGCATCACCTCTCACAACCTTTAATTTGGGAATCTAGAAGATCATTTCCATGTGTCTTATGTTACCTTTAATCTTGGCATATTATATAAAGATGCAAACATGAATAACACAACTATAACTCATCATTTCAACATTTCATGTTCATAAACTACATGAATCGTGCATCTCAATGAATCAAACATAACTATAACATGTCATAATTCAAATTACATAAACATGCATCTAAGCCATATAAATGTTAATATATGAACATAGCCTTCACAAGACATCAATTACATTCATCTCATCAAATTATCAATATTTACACTTAAGCCCCAAAGGGGTCAAATTGCAATTTCTCAAAGATTACAGGTCAAAACATAAATACCCCCTTTAAAACATTCTCACAAACTAAAGATCTTTAACATTAACCAATACTTTCAAGAGGCATATAATTATTAGAAACCAGTTAAACTTGTCATAAAAACTTTTTTGGGCCATAGACTAAATTTTAACACACTTTAGGGGTCAAAGTGTAAAGTTGCTCATTTTTTACACTTATCAAAAGCCAACACTTCTAAAAAATTTTCTAAATATTATAAATAGTATTTTAAATATATAGACACATCAGATATCATTACTAACTCTAATTAAAATCCTTTGATCAAAATTACATAATTGATAGTTTAGAACACAACTTTTCACATTTTGCAAAATAGTCAAAACTAACACTTCTAATTATTCTTTTCAACCTCTAAGATACCAAAAACAATTTTCACATCCAATACTAATAATTCTTATGTATACAAACAATATGATCAGTATCAAATCAATGAGGAATTAATTCAGAAAATTCATTCTCTAAAGCTTTATAAAATTACGATTTTGATGTTTTCTAGTTATTAGTTTATCTCAAAAAATGCTAAAAACAATCTTTACCTTAATTATAAGTAATTTATACACATCCAAACCTTTTAAATTAGTATTCTAACCATTTTATTTAAATCAGGTTAGTAACCTAAATATTTTAATCAAAAGCTTGAGAAAAGCACCATCTTTGAATTTCTAATTCTAACAAAAGTTATTTGAGTAATTTAAAGACAAGATCAAAGTCTTAAAAAAAAAATAAACCAACTTTAATACCAAGAACATCAAGAGGCTGAAAATAACATAAATTAAATATATCCATAATAAAATTTCCTATTTAAGATTAAAGAGGTAAGTCTTGAGCTTTAGAGATTTAGGTGATAGCAAGAATCATAAACATGCTATGCAATCCCATTTTTAATCTTTATCATTATCAAGTGATAACTTGGAAATATAAACTTGATATGCAAGACTTGAAATATAAATATGAAGATGCAAGTTCATTTTTAGATCTTCAAAGTTTAGGTGATAACTTAAAATATAAACATGGAATGCATTACTTGGAATTTAAACATGAAGATACAAATTCATATTATTATCTTCAAGAATTAAGGTGATGACTTGAATTTAAACATGATTATGCAAGACTTGAAATTTAAACATGATATGCAAGTTAATTTATTATCTTGTTAAGCTCAAAACTTTTAAAGAATTAAACTCTTTAACCTCAATTAATCTTAACAAAGGAAGTGAGCATTAGAGTCCTTTATCATCATGTTTCCAAGAAACTTATTTCATGGTCTCATCATTAAGTTTATTAAAAATTGAATTATAAGCAAAGAACAAGGAAATAACATGAAATAAAATCCCTACCAAGTTGTTTCTTGTTTTCAAAAGTTAAAGCTTGATATCTTAAGAAGTAAAGAGAAGAAAAATATCCTCTAGATGATGATGATGGTTTCAGCCAAGTGATGATGGAATGGTGGAAGGATTTTTGTTGTGTTCTTCTATTTAGATATGGAAAGTTTAGGTGCTAAGGAGTTGGTTTGTGGTATGTATGTGTTTGTTTGAGCTTGGGAACTTGGATGAATGTAACACCCCGATTTTTCTGTCTGAGGGAAATGACCAAAATGCCCATGAGGTCGTTTCCTGACCCGAATTCGAGGGTAACCAACTCGGTCATCCTCGAAGGGTCAACTCAATGTTTGAAGGGGATTGAATGGCCTTTGAATGCTTTCGGAAGCGAAAATTTCGTTTCCCACAGTTTCGGGTCAAAATGACCAAAATACCCCTATAGCGTTTTACGCGGGTAAAGGTGCCGTTTGAGCCCGAAACTTTCCCCAAAGGTTTAAAAACATGTTTTCATGTGTCTAAAGGTCTCTGTTCAAGTCCCGGTGGTCCCGGGCAGTTTTAGTGCAAAATTACGATTTTGCCCCTAGAATAGTGTTTTTGAGCATAATGACGCAATTAAGCAAACCTAAGCAATATTAGGCTCTAAACAAAGATTAATTAATTTCCATAATTAATCTAGAGTCAAAATAATTTATTAAAGTTAATTAGAACCTAAAATTGCTTAGATTAAACTTAAATCTCTTTTTAGAACTCAAGATTCCTAGTCTTGGAATCTTGAATAGTGTTTTCTCTCTCCAATTCCTTAAATCAAGGAAGTGTGTCTAGAGTTGTTTACACTCTAAATTGAGGATCTAACTCACTAATGGTGCAAGACCACTCCCTAATTATGTCTAGACAACCTTAAATACCCATTTACCTCACCTAAACACTTTCTTACAAATTCCTAATCTTGAACATAATCAAAGATACACCTAAACACAACTCTAAATCACAATTAAATTGCAAAACAAACCTCCCCTTGGCTGCAACATGGCCGAACAGCCATGCTCTCCTTAGCCACATGTTTAATTATTTTCTCACTCAAAGAACCATACTTGAGGCCATACCTTGAACCATACCTCACCATGCTTTGAACCATACCTCACCATGCCTCAAGACCACATTATCTCACCTCATGGAACTCATGGATGCCTCCAATTCTACACACATGGCTGAAGCTCTTCCTCTCCATGAGCTCCCTTCATTTGTTTCATTTCTCTATAAATAGAATGCCTTGGGAAGCTTGCACCACTTTTAGATCATTTGCTAAGTTTAGGAGCACTCAAAGCTTTTCCTTTTCTCTCAAAGTTCTAGTGTTCTTCAAGTTCTTGGAGTTCTTCAAGTTCTTCATCTTCTTCTTCCATCTTCAAGTTCATCACACCAAGTAGGGATTTCCTTTCATGTATTCTCTTCTTTAAAGTTCTTGTTTCAAGTTTGATGTTCATAGTTTCTCTTGATTCCTTTTAGAACTTCTTTTCTCCTCCTCCTTCCTCTTTATGTTTCGGCCATGGGCCTTTGGAAATGAAGAAGTGAGAGCTTGATGATGAGAGTTTCATGATGATATTCATCACTTGAAACAAACTCTAGAGCTTGATCTTTGTTCTTGAACAAAAATGTTTCTAGTTCTTCCTTTCTTGAACTCTTGAGAACTTTAGCTTTGATGATGTTTTAAAATGGCTCTATGAACTCAATGATGAGGACTCATGATGTTGGTGTTAATATATCATCAAGATCATGAACTCTAGAGTTTTAAAATGTTCCTTTTTCTTCTTGAAGATTTCGGCCATTTCCTTAATTTTTCTAAGCTTCATGGTTTGATTTCCTAAAAATATTATGTGGAGTTCTAAGAACTCTAAGCTTGACTTTACCTTGTTTGAATGAGTTTGGGTTAAGGTTGAGTTCCTTTAAAGTCTTGTTAAGAGCTCTAGAAAGATAAAATGAACTTGCATAATTTATTTTATGCTTGCATTCATATTTACATTCTTGCTATGCACCTTTACTTTCAAGCTATCACCTAAGAACATAAAGATTAAAATGGAACTTGTACTATCACTTAATTTAATTCTCAAAGCCTTTCTATTTCGGCCTTAAAGTCGATTGTTGTTGGGCCTAGAGCACTAAAATAAAGAATTGAACTTGCATTATCACGTAATTAATCTCTCGAATGCCTTTCTATTTCGGCCTTAAAGTCGATTGTTGTTGGGCCAAGAGCACTAAAATAAAGAATTGAACCTTGCATTTTACTTTCAAGCTTGCACGTTTAAGTTCATGCTTTGCATTTTACTTTCGAGCTTGCACGTTTAAGTTTATGCCTTGCATATTTATTTTACGTCATCACTTTATTTTGTAAGCAAAATTAAAAATGAAAAGCATGAGCACGTTTATTTTATGTCATAACTTAAGAACCTAGAGCTCAAAGACTTGCCCATTTCATTCCAAGTTAAAGTTTAATGTGAAACCATTCTTTGAATGCATATTTTTTGCCAAGTAGTGATGATGGACTTGCAATGAGTTTTCATCTAGCTACTAGGACCAATAGTCTATGTTTTAAGTTTTCCTTAAAGCTTTACAAAACTTTATAAGGTTATGTCATCACAAGTTGTGATTTTATTCTCTTTTAGGGGATGGAATATGTTTTGGTCAGTGACCTAAGGCTTCTCTTAGCCTCTTGATGAATTAAAATGATTTGCAAAGAGTTTTAGAAATTCTAAATTGATTCCAAGAGAAACTAGTTAACTTATGTACCTAGAAATGTCAATTTAACTCTCTTATTGAAGTTAAATGTTTTCGGTTCTGATATGATGAGTGTGATGCTGTATGATGATGTTTTGATGTGTTGGAATGTGTGAGAATATCATATGATGATGTAGAAGCAATCCTATGCATGATAGGTAAGAAACTAGCTAACTAGAAATACCGTAAAGTTGGAATTTGACATAGTTTTAACCCATTTGTTTATGGATTCTGTCCAAACTGTTTTAATGGGAACATAATCAGATTTAGATTGTTTAGACATGAAAAACTTGGTATCATTTGAATTAGAATTGAATTCTAGCACCTATAGGGAAGCTAGTAACCAGAAAACTGTAAAAATACAATGTAGAACTCTTAGAACATTTAATTTTTTGGATTATGTCCAGCACCCTTACAACATGATAAGCATGATTAATAATTAGTCCTTAAGCATAGGAATGTCTCATAATTGATTTAGATTTAATATATAGCACCTTCGGCGAAGACGGAACCGAGAAAGGGTCTAAAACGTAAGTTCTAGAACCCCGTACATACAAGTTAGAGATTCTGCCCTATGCTTTTCAGATTTAAGTATGAACATGAGGATTAGGAATGATGATTAATTATGAGCCCTTAGGTGCATAAAGATATGAGCGACGGATGTAGAGAACTATATCTCAAGATTAAGACCCATAAGGGTCAAAGTATAAACTACCGTAAGGGTAAGCGTTTGGATGTTTTATGATGATGCATGTAGTATGCAAATGATGATGATGTTATTCATATGAGGAATTCATGAGGTTATATGTTTATGTGGCATAAAGCAAATTTGGAAGGAAATTGATTGTAATGCCGTTGTGCGCCAATTTCCGACAAATTTGGGGACTTAAAGAGATTTTGAAAATTAAGGTACTAAGATGGGTTCTAGGATGACACCGGTTCAGCCGAGCACCTCCATAGAACTCATGTGACATCGGTACCATTTTATACTCTTAGGTGACACCGGTTCGGCCAAGCACCCCTAAGAGTTTTGCCCCCTAACCCGTACTCAGATAGTCGGGATTTATGATTTATGATACGCTTATCGTTAAGTGGTAAGTAAGAACTAGTGACGACTAGTTAAGGTATGAGCTCATAACCTAGATGTATGACACGCGTTACGGGTGACACCGGTTCGGCGAGCACCCCAGTTCGATTGTCTTTTAGGGTGGCCCATGAGGAAGAGATGTTTCATGATTATGATTATGTCACTAAGTTTGTCCCATATGAACGTTACTATTGCCACTTTATGCCACTAAGTATGATGATGCTTGATGTTATGTTTTTTGTATGTGCATTAGGTAGTGTCATGCATACATCTTCTATTATGTTGCATTCATGACATTAAGATCATCCTAAAATGAATGGACCTTGGCTAAAGTATATCTTAAAGTTTAAAATGAACTTAATGCATGTTCAGTCATTTTGTATAATTAAACCCAAGGTTCCTGAGGACGTAGATGATGACACCTAGGTAGTAGGAGGCCCTACTAAGATTCTTTAGCAAGATTCTCACTCCCTCTATCTCTTTCTTTCCGTCACGTCTTCAGATGGCGACGTTCATAGTGTTCGTTGACACGCCGACATGGGAGGTGCACCATGACCCGGACCACGGGTCATTCCATTTTGTAGGTCGATGCACGGTTAGAGTATTCATGTTCATGGGTCGACCCTTCATTCCCCCTGTACATTCCCATCGTTTCTCCCCCGTCTCACCTTTTGGCGATGACCTGGTGTTCAAGCGCGCACGTCCCCTAGAGGAGAGGCTTCGCCGTACCCCACCATTCACGTCCGCCGCTCGAGACTACCCCCAGTATGTGCCCCGTTGCCCGTCGTCTTTTTCGGAGACGGATCCTTCCGAGGATTCGGCAACCCAGGCACCCTCCGAAGGATCTTCCCCCACCATACCCATGGACCTTGGGGAGGATAGTGAGCCTTCCGTAACTCAGCCGAGGCTTGCACGACGACCGGAGATGAGCCCACGCCGTGGAGGTCACTTCCGAGCCCTGACCCGTCTATTCGCGCCGGAGGAGCTTGCTTAGTTTCCTGGTTACGTACCACGTTCGAGGGATAGTCGCCAGTAGGAGGCAGTGGATGGCCCCGGTTAGAGTACACACCACTTAGATGGGGATAAACCTTCTTTTGTTTAGAGGTTATCCCATTAGATGCACTCGGGTAGGGGAGTAGATCATGTTTAAGTTTATGTTGTATTTCCTTTCCTGTATTTTCCTTGTACTAAAGTGAGTCCCACACTTATAAGTGGGCAAGTTATATATATATGAGATGATATTCAGTGTTATTCATGGTGTGCCTTATGTTATGATGTTGTGAGACATTTGTTTTACTATACATGGTTTACCGCTTATCGCATCACGCGGCTCTCACTTTTTATTTCAAAAAAAAATTATCCGTATTTTCCGCTAAGTATTTCAAAGTAAAAATGAGAACTATGAAGTAACAGACTAATGATTAACCTAAATATGTTCTAGAGTATTGAGTTAAAAATTAGGATGTTACAATGAATATCAAGAATGAAGTCTCTTAGAGGTAGAGAAGGAAGAAGAAGAAAGCTTTGAATTTAGAGAGAATATAGAGGATTTTTGGCAAAAATAGTGAACAAGACTACACCAAAAATTCAAGTAACAGGTATAGGTGTTTGTGTGTGCATTTGGCTTGAAAGAAACACATTTACAGAGTGAATAAGGGTGTTGATCCATGGCCTTCTAGGCTGTAATGCAATTAGAATTTTGTTCAAAAGAATTGCAAGACAACTCAAAGAACACATGGTATGCTCATGATGTTGTTTGAGTGCATAATTCTTTGAAATAAAATAAAGTGGAGGCATTATGGAGGCATGAAGTGCATAGCTGATTCAAGGGAATAATGGGGGACAAGATTTCATTTATCATGTGTGGTAGGACATAAGGATAGCTTATTTTATTAGGTAGTAGATTTAGGAATTGGTAATTTTGTGAAAATGGTAAAACTAGGTATGTAAGATAACTCAAGACTAGGTAAAAGGATAATCTTATACTAGTAATGGAGTTAATCTCAATTGAGTTGAAAATCAATTAGTAACTTAAGTTTTAAACTCAAGGTAAAGAAAGTAAATACATTAGAATTTCTTTAATTTTAGCATCATTGGTTTTATGAGCTCTTTGTACTTAAGAAAGTAAATAAAATTTCCCTAAACAATTCTTAGGCTCTAATTACCTCTATTAATTATTTTTTAACCTTAAGTAATTATTTTTAACCCAAGGTTAATGAATGAAAACAATTTGAATTGAAATAGAGCCTAATATTGTCTTAATTACTTAAGAGAACTCATTAAACATTAACTAGGGATAAAAAGGTAATTTGACATAAAAACTCCTTGTAATCATTGGACATTCTCAAATTATACATAAAATAGGCATTTTGAACCTTTGGATGAAAACTGAATTCAAAGATTACATAATTTCATGTAAAATTATCACAGGGGTAAAACGATAATTTTATATACAGTAAAAATTGAGAATTGAGATTTTTATCTCTAAAGCACATATAATCCCCATCAAACATTAAACTAACCTCTCAAAGATAATCTAGATTGTTTGTCTTTGATTTCTAGGTAAAAAGGACCTCCGGGGCATTTTGGTCATTTTACATGTACAGAAAAATTGGGGTTTGCGACTTTCACACGAATCGCTATTCAAGTTTCTCATAATGTTTCTCTAATATTATATTCCTTTGTTGAGGATTATTCGGTCTCGAATTATGTGCAAAAATTATCTATGGGCATTTTGATGATTGTTACACAGCAGTAAAAATTGGGGCATTACAGGATTGGTTAGTATTTCAAGTGAGTAATTTAAATTTAAAATTCTATCTTGAATAAATAATAAGTAAATTGAAGACAAAGATATTGTATTCACAATTGCCCTCTTTACTTGCTTTTTCCTCGAATCAATTTTTGATAATTTCGTTGTAAGGAACTAATAAACATATGAGCACATATTTTTGTTTCAATATGAAAAGTAATTAAATGCATATGAAAAGTAAATGTAGGTAAAAATAAAATATGTGAAAAATAAACACATGTAAAAATAAAAACATGTAAATATTAAACATATCTGAAAAATAAATGCATGTGAAAATTAAATACATGTGAAAAGTAAGTGCTTGTGAAAACCGAGTGAAGATCATCTGATAAATTTTTGTTATGATGCTTATATTATTATATAATTAAATGCTTCAATATCTTTTTTGTAATGGATAAATGCTTCGAAATACAAACAATATAGAAATAAATATGCACATGTATATTTAATTACATTAATATTAGAAAAAATAAAACGCAACTTATAGCCACTGCCGTGTATAAAATGTGAAAATTCATAGATGTGTGTTTAAACATAAGAAAATATGGAGGGAAAAATTTTGCTTGGGCACTAATATATAAAAAGGTATAATGATTATTTTACCAAAAAACACTTTTTCAACTTAATTTTTCACTTTATTATGGAGAAGAACATATTTGTTGAATCCTAATATCAATATATATTTCTTTTCTATTTTTTCACATTTAAGTAGAAGAAAACTACAAAATCTCAAGTTTTTTACCTAAATAAGATAAAAAAAAGGAGAGATGTTATATGGTTGTCGCGTTTTCCAATTTGTTATATATATATATATGTCCTGTTTTATTTTAATAAAAGTTGATTTCCCTGAAGTTGCAATTTTTTTCACCAAAATTACACTGAAGTCGAATAAAATCGACTTCTGTTATTCCATCTTGCTAGGCTCAAGTTGTGTTAAGTCAAATCATGTCGAGTGGGCCAAAAATGTACTAAAGTCGACTAGAATTGACTTTTGATTACAATCATGTTGATCGACTTGGTACTGTTATTGACACATTCTGACATCTTTCAAGACACGATTGTAATCGACTTCTGAAGTCGATTCTAGTCGATTTTGAGCTGCCCAACCTTTATAAATATAGTTCCCAGCTCTGCATGCATAACGAAAAGATTTAGTAAGTTGCTATACAAATTTTGGTGAGAATATGATAGAGGGTTACATTCATATTCTTGTCTATTATGATTGTGAGATTATAAACACAATTGAGGGTAAGACATTCATTAGTGATAATCAAGCCTAGTTGGTTATCTATCCATCTATTAGTTTGTTGGAGTTGTAGAGAAAAATATTAGAAAAGTACGAAGGTAGCAAAAGGCAAATAGCAAAAATATTTTATCAGATGCCAGTTGATATTAGGCCAAATAGGATCCAATATAGAAAATTTCAAATTCAGAAAGATGATCACATCAATCACATGTTTGCTTATTTTCACGTATTTACCGAAGTTCATGAACAGATCTATTTGTTGAACTCTAAGATGGTTTTTTAAGCTCTGGAGGTTTTGCTCCAAGTCCATTATTTGTTACCGGACCTAATGCATCCGCTTTGTAACACTCCAAAAATTATTTACAAAATCTGACAGACATGTAATGATGAGGACGGCTTAATGGATGAGTTCAAAAAAAGAAATTTCGAGCCGGCATTAATAGTGATTTCTGGGCTCATAGGTGAATAGTAACCATAGAACTGGGCTAGAAGAGCAAGACCTGAGGACTGAGATAGAGTATTAGACATGGGCCCATATAAAGATATTTTAAGTTTATCAGGTATGGTGTTTTATCCGTTCGGTAGAGTTTTGATTTGCGGTTTTTTTTAACACTATTAAAGTTACTTAGTGGCCAAGTAACCTCTACCAATCACATCTTGCCAAATGGATGGCAAGGATTGAAACTTGAAAAGCAAGTTTTAATCTTGACATTTCATTTATTATATTTTATCCGGAAGCTAATATCTCATCCATTCGGTGGAATTTCGGTACATGATTTTAACATTGAAAAAGTTACTTGCTCACTAAGTTAAAGTGAGCCACTTATCATGAGCCAAGTGGATGGCCAAGATTCATTCTTTGACTACCAAACCAAATCCTAGCCATCCATCTCATTATTTCTTTTCAAAATGAAAGAAATACACCTTTTGACTACATAATTAATATATCTAACTTAAGATAAGAATAAAATACCAACCTTATCACTCCAATCCCTACATTTTCAGCCCTTCCTTGTAAGAACACAACCCTCCATTGTTTCTTTTCTCTCAAACCTCAAACTTGCTTCAAATCCCAAAAGCCCTAGTTTAAAATCACCAAGACCCCAAGTTGCCTTCACAAAACTTGTTCTACTCTCCATAATCTACCAAAATAATCAATTAGAATTTTAATCCATCACTATTTTTTGACTTTGAGCCATCATACATCACTGCAAAGAGAGGTTTAAGGGCTGTTTGGAAGGATTTTGAATGAAGGAAAGCACTTGGGGAATATTGTTCTAGGCAAGGAGCTATAGAGATCCAAGTAGGGTTTTATTCATCTACTTTTCTTTCAAAATTTACTCTAAAATGTTCTGATTGCTTGAGACTAAAGTTTTTAGTTTTATTGATTCATAATATATGAATATTGATGTTTTAATTTTGGTGGAGTGTTTGGATAATGTTAGAAAACCTTTTTGCAAAATAAGTGCTAACCTAGATTGCTTGAATTCTCGGATTTGTACAAATAGGTTATGGTTCATGATTCTTCTAAAGTGTTTTGTAGATAGATTATTGAGCTAAAAATTTTATATGATGAAGTTAACATGTTAAGGTGTTTCCAGTATTATTCTTGGATTTTCAAAATGACTTTTAGTATGTTTAAAAAATTCAAAATCGAGACAAATGTAGTTGAGGTCTGAACAGCCAATTTTGGAGCACTGAAATTTTCTAATTTTGTTACTATATCAAATGATCGAATTTTCCTTTGAAATTTTTACAAGTTGTTGAGGAAATACTGAAGTCCACCCTGAATTTTTGCATGATTTGATACGTTCATTTGATAGGATAATAAAATTGGGAACTATGGCTATTAGCTGTAAATAGAGGGTTTCTAACCTCTGAATTTGTCTAATTTTGTTAACACAGTTAGAGAATGATTCTTGCTCTGAAATTTCTACGAGATTTTATGGACACATTGAGGTGTCATGGAGAATTTTTATAGCCTTTTAATTGGTTATTTGGTATGAAAATTAAAGTTTTCTACTTGAGTGAAAAATCTGCCAATGTGCAAGAATTGAATCCAAGTATTAATTTGGTGATATAATGACTTTTAATTCAAGAATGATCTATATGAATGCATGCTATGAACTTCAAAGATTGATTTATGAGAAATGAATGAGAATTACATTGTGAATGAATGTCTACATGTGGTTTATGCATGCATTTGGGAAAACAAAAGTAAATGATGCATATATGTAGTAACAAAGGAGAATGTGTGAACTTCAATTGTACATGTTCTGACATTTGTCCAAAACAAAAACAAGACTTAGGTTAGGTGAAGGGAAAGGCAAAAAGAGGAACTTATCTAGAGATATTATTGTTAGCTCCAAAACCTTATCAATATGCGCTTATTTGTTTTGAATGACAACAAAACCAATTTAAATAAAATACTTTGAAGAATGACTAATGTTTCTCTTGAATTTCTTATAAGAATATAATAGATTTCTATTATTGTGAGAATATGTTTCACTCTGCATGTATAAACATGTTTATCTCATGTTACGAGATTTGAACTAAAATAGAAGTGAAATTATATTCTTATTCAATCAATTAATGGCTAATGATCAGAAGAAGATTTTAACGCTACAAGAAACTAAGTCTTGAGAATTCAAAAAGTAGCACTGGACATTAGAAAGTATGCTTACATGAAGATATCAAGCAATCTCTGAAGACTAGATGTTGCATTATCTTCAATCAGCACAATTGCATATCAATCGTCATCAAAATGCTTGGATTGAAGATCAGAAAGTAAAGATAGTATCAAGGATCTGATACCACTTCAAAAAAGTCACAATTACCGTAGAGCTCTAAGTGTTACTGGAAATAGAGAGAAATTTAAATTTGAATTTTGAAACTCAAAGAGTCAAATCTCGCTGTCAGAATCGGTCAATTATCTCTCTTGCCTTTGAAGTAAACTATTCCAAGTCTTAGAAGAAAGAGTTCAGAAACCACAATTCAGAAAGTAAGAGTAATTTCTAACAGACATCAGAAACCTCTATTTCACAATGGCTTCTGTAAATTAATCTGATAGACAGAAATGCTACTCTTCTAGACTATCTTTCCAAGACACAAATGGATAATCAACATCTATCCTTAGAAGAACAAATCATAGGCAACCGTCATATGGAAGACTTTCTTTATATAGAAATGTTGTGCTTCTTTGTAAATGAAAGAAACTCTGTGCAAAGTGAAGAAATTATGGAAAAATCTCTCTTCATCTCCAGTAAGGTTCATATCATTATGTAATCAGATTCCTTACTTGTAAAAATCTTCCTTCTATATTCTTAATTAGATTTATGCTCATCTAAGGAAGAAGTGATGGAAGGAAGTTATTCAAGTTTTCCCAGGACTTTTCATGTATATGTTAAGGAAACTTGAATGCAAGTTAGTATGAGTAGCAACCCAAACACTTAACCTTTGTATCCTCGATCCGATAGTGATCGCTATGAGATGGTATGGAGAGACTACTATAAAACTACTTACAATGCAATAGTAAGGTGTTCTTCCTAATCATGGTTTACCTTAGAGAGGCTAGTCAAAGACACCTACAGCTTGGAGAGGCTGGGGCAAGACTATTTGGTTTAGCTTGGAGAGGTTGCTACTGGTTACAAGTTTTGGCTTGGAAAGGCTGGTGCAAAACTACTCGGTTCAGCCTGGAGAGACTAGTACAGAACTACTCCATTCAGCTTGGAGAGGCTGGTATAGAACTACTCGGTTCAACTTAGAGAGGCTGGTGAAGAACCATACAATCTGTGGCAGCAGGTGATTTCTGAAGGTTACAGATAAAAGCTTGGGAAGACTAATATAATGACTATCCATTTGTTCTTTCTCAGGTTGAGAAAGATGTTTTTAGTGGAATCTCAACATTTGTTGAGCATTGGATATAGGCAGTTTGGCCAAACCAATATAAAAATATGTGTCTCATCTGTCTCTCTCTCTAATATCCTTTGTATTTCTTTGTTGTGCTTTATTATTTAATTATTCGTTGAAGTTATGCTATTACCGTTCTGTTATTTATTTTATGATGTTCGTTTATTAACAAATGCTTCAGAGATCTACTTTCTGAAAGCACTAACTATGTTTCCACTGCACTATAAGTTTTACACTTGATAATATCTTTGCTAAAAGTCTCAAAAATGAAAAATGAAGAAATGCATGATTCGGCCTCCTTTCTTGTGTACATTTCCACCTACAATTATAAGTTAGTAGACGTATCAGCTAGGAATAGAACTGTGTGTGATTTGAAAAAGGAAAAAATGAAGTCCGATGATTACATATAGGAATGAGCTCAGTCCTCGTAAGCAATCTATTACCCATTGTGGAGTTATCCACGGCAGATGCCATTTAGTATGAATTACAATTGTGGAGTTATCTATGGCAAATACCATTCAGTATGAACTAAATCTTCCCTATGTTGATGAAAAGAGAAAAATGCACTGAACTGATTTATATGGCCATAAGTTAGAATAGGGCCCTTTAAGAAAATTTCACTATATTTGGCATATATATATATATTCACATCATATCGAATAATTTTGTTTAGCATTATTTACTATGATTATGAACCTTATGATTTACGCATACTAAGTGATTGATTGTTAAAAGCAACCACATCGGAAGTATGGTTTGGAACTTTAAAAATAATCAAGTAATGCATGATCGCCTTTTTCTTAATAAACCAAAGTGGTTAGAATGATGATGATGACATTCATTGTTGTGTATTTGGGGGAGAGCCCTATTGAGAATTGTATAATTCTCACCCCTATGCTTGTGTTTCCATGTCATCTCCAGGTTGATCTAGAGAACTATGGAGCTGCTAAACAGGAGAAATCAGATTTACAGTAGTTTAGTGTTTGAAGTTTGTATCAATTGTACTTAATTGTAGATATATGTATGTAAATATAATAGGGAACATATGTGTATTAAAGCTCATAGCAGAGGTTCCTTTTGTACTTGACTTTGTATTCAATAAATGTTTTGTTTCTTTGTTATATATTTTAATAAAATCGTGAACTAGTTACTACCTAATTCAATCGATCTTGCTATAGAAAATTAAGAAAAGTCCACTAATTTATAAGTAACAACACTTAAGTATAATATCATGACTTAAGGATGATGTTGTACTTGGGAGAATGTTACATTATGGTATCAAAGCAGTTCATCCTTGCAGGACCTTGAGGAATGGACTGACTATGCTTCCAAAGTGTAGATAAGTCATGCAGTGAATCTTATCTATATGACAGGATATAGAGTTTAGATATGCATGACAATCTAGTGGTGCTGTAGTTGGTTGCTATCACACTTAGCATAGTGTTAAACCTGATTAACTCAATATCTTTTGTTTTGTATGTTCAGGAACTAATGGCAAATCGTAGACGTACTAGGAACAGGGGTGTTGTGCCTGATGACATGATGGATACTTTTCGTAAGATGGCTGCCACTATGAGGAAACAAGGCTCAGTGGCCAACTGGATGATGGAAAGATTAAATTGGAATGCGAAGGAGCTAAAGTTTGTGGCACTCAAGCAAGGATCGAGATTGATGGTAGGATAAGAGTGCCCTCAATGTGGAAAAAATCATGGGAACAAGCCTTGCTGGACAACACAAATTGTTTGCTATGGATGTGGAAAACCAGGACATAAGGCGCATAAGTGCTCTGTTGAACGTGATTGAGGATCACATATGACACTATGGCAGCATGAGTGCCCCTCAAGTAACCCTAGAGACTTTGGAATACTTGGTGTTTGAGCGAGATGACATTGGCAGTCATGGTTGGCAGGAATTCAGGTGGACTTAATAGGGTGATAGTGTAATTGTAGCGAATTTTAAAAATTGCACTGTCCATGCCATCATGTGCTTGCCGCCATATCTGAGGCTCGATGAGAGTGGACCTCTTTTGTTCATGAAGTTTACATGATGGAGTCGGTGTTCAACGTGTATAAAATGGAGTTCTCTGCAATTACTAATGAAGACATGTTGTCACCATATACTGGGCTTCCTATATGGCTAAATCCTGTGCTTAAGCGAACTACTGACAGTCGTCTAGTTTCTACCAGGATTCACAATGAAATGGATGAGGTTAATCTAGGAGAGCAAAAGCAATGCAAACTGTGTAGGGGGTGGGTCACACCAAACAATCATGCCCCCATGCTTCATCCTCTAACCAGCCTCACTAATTCATTGTGTTCTTATTGCTCTTTACGTGTTATGTTTTATTATTATGCAGTCAGCTTATTATTGTTTCTCGTTATGTGTTTAGTACTTAGTGTAATATTGTTATTTTTCTCTATAGTTGTGGTGTACTTGTTAATGTGACTTCATTGTGGTCTCTTAGTTGATGTAACTCTTAATGTGGCCTCTATTTTGTTAATGTAAATGTGTTATTTACTTTCTTGTAATTTACATGCAATATGTAACATGATTATTAGAAACTGAAAAGTCAAAATTACATAAACACCATATAAACACTACTCATATCAACACTATATAATATAAAAAGTCCGAATTACAAACAAAAAGTCCAAATTTACATGCTACACATAATCATATAATCCTAATCACTGCCCGCTTGCTTAATGCATCTAGGTCTAACAAAATGACTCCCTATGAAAGAACGATGAGGTACAATCTATCATACAGGCCTGGCCTGTACCTCCTGCTGCTCCTCATACTCCTCCTGCTCCTCCTCCCCCTCCCCTTAATCCTCCTTTTCATCATCGTCGTCCTCCTCCTGGACCTACTCCCGCTTTCGATCTGGTTCTGCCTCCTGACAAGGCTCTTGCTGTGAAGGATCTAGGATATACTCCACTAACAGTCGATAAGCATGATCTGGTAGCTGGAGCACTGACTGAGTTCAAGCCATGTTAGATGCCTCAATCCAAGCCATCACCTGAAAAGCTAAAAGGAATGTCGGGCTGAATGATATGTGTCGAGCTATGTTGCTCTGGGACAGTCCTATCATGTACTGTTGAGCGGACTAGGGTGAATAAAAAGGGTTTGAAATGAACTGGTGACTTGGGCCAGCCATGAACTGTTGGCTAGAGGGGCTAGGCATGAACTAGTGCAAAGGGAGGCAGGCATGAATTGCTGGCTAGATGGGCCAAGCATGAACTAGTGCTGAAGGGGCCACCCATGAACTGGTGCTGAGTGGGGTTAGGCATGAACTGATGCTGAGGGGGGCCACCCATGAATTGGTACTGAGTGGGGTCAGGCATGAACTGGTGCTGAAGGGGGCTACCCATGAATTGGTACTAAAAGGGGCCAGGCATGAACTGCTGGCTAGGGTATACATGTGTCGGGTGGTACACGCAAAAGGACTAAGGTTGATGTCTAGTCTCTAGCTGAGGTTGTCAACTGGGCTCTGCCTGAGGCTACTATCTCCACTCTGACTGAGACTGTCTATTAGGCTCTGACTGAGGCTAATGTCTTTGCTTTGGCTAATGCTGATGTCTATGCTCTGTCCGAGTCTATCTACTAGGCTCTGGCAGAGGTTGATGGGTTTCCTCTAGTTAAGGCTAATGGGTGGCCTCTGGCTGAGGCTGTGCATGATCATAATCATAATCATCCAGTCCACCTCCATCATCACTAGATGCATCCTCTGCGTACTAGCATCTAATGTAACATCTTCCCAAGTACAATATCAGTCTTAAGCCATAACATTGGATTTGAGAGTTGTTACTTATAGATTAGCAGACCTTTTTAAATATCTGTAGCAAGCTTGATTAACGGGTGCAATAACTAAGTGTAATTCTATTAAAATATATAACAAAGATACAAAATATTTGTTGAATACACAGTTAAGTATAAAAGATAGCTCTTCTATAAGCTTTAATACATATAAGTCCTCTATTACATTTACATACATATAACTCCAACTAAGTATAGTAAAGTAAAAACATCAACTAATGAACTACTGTTATCCCAAGTTCTTTCACATAGCAGCACCATTCTCTCTAGATCAACCTGGAGGCGACACGAGAACGCAAAAACACATAGGGTGAGAATTATACAATTCTCAGTAGGGTAACTTCCCAATTACACAATCATAATGTCATTGTCATTGCCCCAGCCACTTCAATTTATCAAGAAAATGTGTCATACAATACATATTAAAGATTCATTTTAAAGTTATAAAATAATCCATTTGAAGTAGGTTACTTTTAACAATCAATCACTTAATGCATATATATCATAAAGCTCAAGCATATAGTTAATAGTCCAAACTAAGAAATTAAATATGATATGAGTATGCATATGCTAAATGTAGTGAATTTATCTCAAAGTAACCTGGTTTCACTTGTGGCTATAGAACTCAACTCGGTATATTTTTCTCTTTTCATTGACATAGGAAAGACTTAGTTTATACCTAATGGGTATTTATAGTAGATCACACCACACAAGGGAAATAGACTGCTTATTAGGACTGAGTTCATTCCTATATGTGATCATCAGACTTAATTTTTTCCTCTTTCGAATTACACATAGATCTATTCCTAGCTGATATGTCTATCGACTCAATATCTCGGGAGAAGTTCCTATTTTTGCCTTCCCCTCAATTCAACTTAAGTCATGTTTCTGTTTTATCCATATGTCAAAAAATACAAGCTAGGAAAGTTTCTTTTTTTACCTTCCCCTCATTCAACCTAAGTCTTGTTTCTATTTTCTCCATATGTCAGAACATGCATGATCGAAGTTCACATATTCTCTTTTGCCACATATATGTATCATTCACTTTTCTTTTTTCAAGTGCATGCATTAAGGCACATATACACATTCATTCACAATATGATTCCAATCATGCCTCAAACCAATCCTTAAAGTCACTAGCATGCATTTATATCTCACAAGTCACATGGCCAAATATTTAACATCAAGTATTCATATTGCACTAGAACCAAATAGCCATTACATTATCAATTCAAGTCTTGGGTTCATTTTCAGCAATTTGGCAGATTTCACACGCTTGTAGCACCAATTTACTTGTACATCAAACAACCAATTCAGAGAATATAAAAATTAACTATCACACTTCAATGTGTCCACAAGGTTCCATCAAAACTTCAGAGCAAAAAGAGTTTTCTAGCTATGCTAACAAAATTAGATAAATTCGGAGATCAGAAACCCCTCGTTTATAACCAACAACCAAAGTCCCAATTTTATTGCCCTACCAAATGAGCATATCAAATCATACAAAAATTCAGGGCTGGACTTCAATATATTCTCAATATCCTTAAAAATTTCAAGTGATAATTCAATCATTTGATATAGTAACAAAATTAGACAAACTCAGAGCTTCAAAATTGGCTGTCTAGATGACTCAACAACAGTCTTGGTTTCTAATTTTTATAAAATAATAAAAGTCATTTTTAAGACCCAAGAAAAATCATGGAGTAGCCTTATGATGATAGCTCCAACATATAATTTTTATAACTCATAAAAATATCTACAAATACATCAGAAAATTTGTGATTCATAACCTGCAGTACAAATCTGAGAATTCCAGCACATGATTCAAAATTTGTTTTGGCAAAATGAGTTATCCAACATCATCCAAACACTCCATCAAAATTAATACATCAATATCAGTATATCATCAACCAATATAATCAAAATTTTTGGACCAAAACCAATCAGAAACATTCAGAATAAATTTTGAAAGAAAAGACCAAAGAAAACCCTACTTTCGATGTCTTTGGGATCCTTGGCTGCAAGGTGCTCCAAGATTAATCCCTTCCACTTCAAAGCTCCCAAATCAACCACAGATCCTTTCTAAATCAGTGAGGTGTGAGGTAGCAAAGTGAGCTTTGGTGAGAAATTGAAGTTCCAATCGGTTAGTTTGATAGATTATAAAGAGTAGAACAAGTATTGTGAAAGGATCTTGGTGTTTTAGTGACTTTGAGCTCAGGTTTTGGGGGATTTAAAAGCAAGAATGAAGGTTGGAGAGAAAAAACAATGGAGGGTTGTGTTTCTAGGCCTCTTGACCGAGAATGATGATGGTGGGGTGATAAGGTTGGTGGCTTTGTATTTATCTTGAGTTAGATGTCATAATTATGTAGTCAAAGTATGTATTTCTTTCTTTTTGGAAAAGAAATGATATGGAAGGCTATGATCTGATTTGATAGTCAAAGAATGGATCTTGGCAATCCACTTGGCTCATGATAAGTGGCTAACTTTAACTTGGTGAACAAGTAGCTTTTTCGGTGTTGAAATTGCACACCGAAATTCCACCGAACGGATGAGATATTGGCTCACAGGTAAAAAAATAATTAATGAAAGGCAATGATTAAAACTTGCTTTTCAAGTTTCAATCCTTGCCATCCACTTGGCATAAAGTGGTTGGTAAAGGTTACTTGGTAACTTGTACAGTGTTAAAAACTGCACATCAAAACTCTACCGAATGGGAGAAACACCGTACCCAGATAATAAGACATTGCCCGAAAATTTAATTTCAAGTATAAAACTTCATTTCTAACCTAAACCCTATATTTTCTCAGTTTTGGGTATCTCCAGGTCCCGATTCCCGGCTTTCGGTTGTCCCGAAAAGCCTGTGGGGGCCTGCAAGTTACTATTCATGTGGGCTTGAAATTTTTTTTCTTACACATTCATTGGCTGTCCTTATCATTACAAAATTTGTCAAATTTTGGAAATTATGACTAATAAACCTCAAATTAATTCTTAATAATTTTTAGGGTATTACATCTGGTAGCACGTGTCCCAGCACAGACAAGATGCCGTAATGAGCATTGATCTGGGACATCAACAGGGTGTGAGATACTCAGTGTTGGTAAGGCATACACTGGTATGCTATCTAACAAATCTCGAAGCTCAGGATCCTTGGGGGCTCCATCTGTTAATAAAAATCTATTTGCTATTGACAAGTACCACTGGAAGTACTCAACAGATGGTTGATCATCATCAGATAGTGGATACTAGACCTATCGTTCCCCTGCATACATCCCAGACAGCATACCATGGCACATGATACTCAGGCCACCATATATCTAGATCTTCTCTACCATCCTCGGTGCGTAATCGATCAATATTTATTGGGACAGATGGTATGTGCTGTCGTCCACCAAACTGTCAAACAACACGATTAGCAGGGTGCCAGTCGATGACAGCAAATTATATAAGTGCTGTCCCAATGCCCAGACATTAGCCTCTTCATACACAGATGGAGGTGTCTCGTCCCTAACTTCATCAAGGTTGTAGGAAGTCCACCTAAACTACAACGGTGGAGAAAAAATATTAGACTCACAGTTAATAAAACTCAATATACATGTTAATAACATAACCATTATATATAATGCCAATTGCATCAATACCTTCCTATAGCATAGTAGGCAAGCTGTGTCTGATCGAATCGAGGACCTAAATTGACTCCATCTAGAAAAAATATATGTAGTTGGTTTTCATGGTTACAATTTTATGCATATAAATAAATAACATAACAAAAATGTTTACATATGTATGTACCCCAGTGTAAGTGGAAAGGTGAGTGCATGGTGTTGTCTGGGGACTAACTGGGGCATCCTTTACCATGCCCAAGACTTTATAACAGCTAAACAGCCTACAATATCAGTGACATTATATTTCACTGCACGACAAAGCTTGTGATAAAGGGATCCTAAAACTGTAGAGCCCCAACTATAGTTCGCATTCTCATTAAAATCAGTAAGAAATGGGAGCCACTTCATATGAACCCTGAACCCTGAACCCTGATTTGTCGGGGAACAGGACCCCACCAAAAAGAGCCATAATGAAAGCTCTGATGTGACGAATAATTGTCTGCAGATTAGGATTTCACAGCAATGATCCAAATGTATTTGTAAACTAATGTAGATTGACTGAAAATCCTTTTATATCCTTTTCCTTTGGAACTACACCAAGTAGATCTGCACACATTGATAATATATCTTGCTTATAAAATTTCTATCATGCATCGATGGATCCACTGACAAGTAGTCCATCAACACGTAAACCAAGTTAGAACACCACATTTTGCAGTGTGATGGTACACTCTTCGTATGGAAGATGAAAAGTGTGTCTCGAGCCTCCAATGCTCTACAAGTGCATTTATGAGAGCTCTATCATAATCAAATACCAGAACTATCTGTGCAACATGACACAAGCCAGGCTGCCTAAGCAAAGGTTTCATTCGTGGATTTGGTGCCACCATCAAATTATACTGCATATTTTTTAAAATTCATGTATCCTGTATCATAATACATATATATATATATATATATATATATATATATATATATATCTATAACATGACATGTTAAATTTATCAAATTAAATTAAAAAACATATAACTTATCAAAGCTACACCAAACTCCTTATCAAATTCACATTTGATACAAAATGGGCATAAATTACAACAAATGGCCCAAAATTAAATATGTCACAAAAATAAAGTTAACAAACACCAAAATTCAATTTATTAAAGTTGGTCAATTAAGTCTTAAAACTAATCATAAAATATTTATCATAACAAATAATAAATATTACACAAAATAATTAAGGCTACCATTCATTTAAATTTAATTTTAATAACACTTAATAATAATATAATATAATATTTTAACTACCATATATAATATTACAATATTCTACTAAATTATACTACCCCAAATTATACTAAATAAAATAAATACAAGCAAATTAAACTATAACAAACTTAAATTACTTACATTTCATAGACAAATTAAACCTAAAAAATGATACTTAAAGCTTTTTTTTCCATTCCAATAAAATTAACAAAATCTAAAATTAAACTATCCAAATTTACCAATTAAAATTAAATTAAATGCCCACTAGTTTGCTAAAAATTGAATAACTTCCAATAAATTATTATAGCAAAGAAGTGTTTTAACACATTAAATATTCAAATTTAATACCATTTTTTTATTCTTTACTTAAAAAATAATATACAATACTTAACAAATGTAAGCATAGTTTTGTAATATCTATTCGTGTTTTGATTTATGTTTTTAATTTTTTTAATTTTATAAAGGAAATAATAAAATTAAAATAAATCATAGAAGATAAAACTTTATTATTTTCAATTTTTTAACAAAATTATGAGAAAGATTAGGAAGTCGAAAACAAAATTAAAACTAAAAAAAATTTCAGTATTAACTATAACAACAACATAACGTTCAGCATCTCAACAATTAAAATAAAATTACAACTAAATATAGAAAATATATGTAAAATACACTTTTTTATTCCTTAATTTATTTTTGTTTTCATTTTGAGCCCCTAATTAATTTTCTATTCTTTTTGGTCCCTTTATTTTTGTTTTTCATTTTGGGTATAAAATAAAATATAAGAAAATTAAACTATAAGTGATTTGATGTGCTGTAGACTGATGTGCAGGTGCACTGTCTTCAGTTGAAAATTTGAAATTTTACGGGCAGTCATTTCTATTTCTATTATATAAAAACATGATATTTTTGTAATAAACTGGAAAAAGAGACAACCACATAACATATCTCTTTTTTCATTTTATTTATATAAAAAAACTCCAAAATCTCTATATTTTCTCTTTCCTCATTGTCAATTAACACAAGAAAAAGGACAAAAAAAAGAGAAAAAAGAAAAAACTGAACTGTTCCACCTCTGACCTGACTTGACCAGAACTGATATAGCTCTTTGACAAAAGCTCCTCATGGCCCTCGCATTGGTCATACTTACTCTTGTACTCTCTCTGTCCACAATGCGAAACCCACGCCTTACAAGGGGAGTTGAGCCGCGCCATGTCGTTTTCACAATGCCTATGCCTTCCTCATTCTTCGTTGCACTAGCTTAGCAACCACCCCCCACGCCACCATGCTCTCTGCGGTGTAGTGTTGGTGTTGCAACCTTTCTCAAACCCTACTCTCTTCCCATTTTCATTCTCTCTTTTTTCTCTTTCGCGCCATATTCATTTCCACTACCTTCTCTGTTTCAAACTTCTCAACCTCTATCGTGTGCCTCTTCGGGTGCTGTACGCTACTCCATGCTCTCACTCTCCTTATTGCGATTGTTTATTACTCAATCACTTCTCCATTATTCATATAACATCATATTAGTTTTCTTGGTTTTTTTTTTTTTTTGGGTATTTATGTGGTTCTTCGATTTATAGTTTCACTTTCCTTTTATTTTCCTGTGTTCCTCTTCCATTACATGTATTAGCGTTTTGCGCATGATGATTTTCTAAGCAAAGATCACGCCGTGAAGTCTAGCTTTATATTATATTATACACTATTGAGACATGACAACGTTCGAAACCCCACCATAGTAGGATTTTGTTTCCTGGAAGGGAACATGGATGGCCTTGTTTGTTGTTGTATTTGGTCTTTTTAGTTTCAACTTGGAGCTTGATGGGTCTATGTTTACTGCTGTAAGTTTTTTAAATAATCTTGGCATTTTTCAATCCCCAAGTTGCTGCATTAACAATTCTGCTACACTAATCATGTAGCATTTCGCTTCTCATCTTCTGATTGGTTGTCACCCTGTACTTCACTGATTTATTTATTTTTCACTTGTTACTACTGTGCAGTTCTTAACTCGATATTTTATTTGTTTTGCATTTTGGTAATGGTAATTTTTTTTTTCTATGGTTTATTAATATGTGATTTAATTTAATTATTTGTCTCAGGTTTTAGACCAACCTTGTGTTGTTGAGCATTGGTGAGTGGAACATTGTATTAGCCATGCCACACCCATCTGGGGCAAAGGATGGAGAGTTGAGAGATTTTAAGTGGGGCATTCGGAGGGGAGTTGGTCGGAAAAATAAGGACACCCATTTCTATGAGTCATTTGTTTATGAGGGTGTGGAGTATTTTCTATATGACTGTGCCTATTTTCACTACGATGATCGTGTTGAAACTTCTATTGGTATGCTTGTGAAGATGTATGAGAAACCAACTAATGAAAAGGTGGTCAAAGTTGTCTGGTTCTTTTGTCCAACCAAAATTCGTAATTTCTTGGGGGATTATCAGCCAAGATGGAATGAGTTGTTTTTGGCATCTGGTGTTGGCAAAGGTGTTTCCAATCTCAATTTTCCGGTAACTTGATATCTTAATTAACTAATAAGCTTGATATCTTAATTAACAAATCATTCTTTCCTCCCCTGGAGGAAAAATGGATTTACTCCATACGGAATGTGTGAACAAATAAAGTCACTTTCGGTGGCAGCAGACAGCAAATGCTGCACTGAAATGTGACTTTGAAAAAACAAAAGAGAGAGGAAGAAAATTCAAAGTACGGTGCCTTGATGTGTAAAGCCAAAGTTTGCAGTGTGCATTCACACTGCAAGGAACCTCTATAAATAGAGGTGATCATCAGTTTATGTATCATAACAACAACAAAGAGCATCCATCTAGAGAGAAAATATATACAGTATCTTCTGAGAGTTTCTCCTATTTTTATAAAGAGAGGTGTATTCTTCCAGTATAAGAGAGAGTGTTATTATTTTCTCTTTATATTTAGAGAGAAGTGTAATTTTATCTTCCACATAGTGAAAATCTTTCTTAGTCTAGCCTGTAATTTTTCCCTCATCATTAGGGGGTTTTCCACGTAAATATTTTGTATCAGTTCCAATTCTCTCAACTCTATTTTAGTTGTGTTGTTCTCTTTCCATAACTTTGGTACCCAACAGAATGTGCACCCTTGAGCCTTGGGTGAATGAGAGAGAATGGGAGAAAGGAAAAAAATCAAATGTTGAGATGAGATTGTGGAGGAAGGATGGATTTCCTCCTGGTGTATAGAAGAATTTTTCCTTATTGAATTAATAAGTTACCTGAATTCCCAATAGCTGATATTAATATTATCTACATCCAATCATCATGTAGAGTATTATCTACTGAACTCATTAAAGATTTGGTGAGTTTGAAGGGATAATTTAGAAAAGAGATTATAGTTGAATGTGGGGCTTAGAGTGGTCTGAATGTTTGGGATGATGACAAACTGGCTGCATATCATGAGGGAATGGTTATTGTGCAAGCCTTTCGACACCTGCTGAAAGTGGTCCTTCTGCTGTATGACTTGGTTATAACTAATATTTACGGCAAAAGGCTGAGGTTTATGAAGATGTCAGTCGATGACATCCATAGTCGCAAAAAATATTGAATCAGTTGGACAAGGAGTTTGAGAGGGCAAAAGGAAACGAACGAAAGCAGTTGCATTTGCATGCAGTTATGCAGATTAGAGACTAGACTCCATTTTGAAGATTTGAAATGGTTACCACATTTGATTTTCTTTGTTGCTCTGTTACCTTATCAAAATAAATGGGTGCTTTGTTGTCATTGATTTAGATGGCTACGTTAAAAGATGTTTGCATAAGTTGTTGAGAAATATTTTGTAGCTAATAATTTTTGAATTTTGGGTGTTATCACTTTTGGATGAGCTAATGCTTCTTTTTTGCTTTACACAACAATTTTGTACTATATAAAATTTGGATGTAGGTCCCCTAAATTGAGATTCTTTGTAAAATGAGAAAGTCAGAGTTATGCACCCTTAAATTATTTGATGGGACCCACCCACAAAGCAATCTATTGATGTGAGGGAAGATGAACCCTCACCTTCATACTCTAAATCTCACTTTAGAAGATTATAGTCCATAAAATGTGATATAGTTGAACAGTGAATCTTTGTCATTTTTGTTATTTTAAAAATCTGTCATTTTTGTACAAGTATGTTTTTGTTATATCCCTCCATTCAAATTTTTCTTTTCAGGAATCAGTTATTGGAAAATGCAGTGTTGTTTGCACATCAAGGGACGAGAGAAATCCTGAACCATCTGAAACAGAGTTAAAGACAACTGACTTCTTTTTCAATTGTGCTTTTGATGTTGGAAGACATGCAATAGTTGATAAATTTGCAGATGAGATAGATGGAATTGAAGGTCAGTAAATCCTGTCTGGTATTTGTTTACCTGCTATCGTGATGAATTCAATGGCGTACCCTTGTGTAGAAACTACATGGCCTACTGATGTCGAGCATTACTGGTATTTTTTTAAATACAGCAGACTGTATTTACCTTAGTATTCCCATATGCATTAGTTCATTGTGTTACTGTCCTGCAGTCGGAAAGTTCTTTAACAGGAAGGGGAAGAAAAAACCTAGTAACCCTCTCCATGCTGGGACAAATACAAGACCAAAAGTTGTGATTGAGACTAGGACTGATCATTCTGATTTGTTGCACCGACAAGATAATGCTGAAGTGAGACCTCCTGAGAGCATTGTGCCAAAGAGTTCATATCATTCTTTTCCGTATCGAAAGAGGAAGATCATATATGACAAGCTGACCACTATTCAAAGTAGTAGATCCCCTGTGGACAATGAATTTGATGAAAAGGAGGAAAAACTTGGACACAATGAAAGAGCCAGTGTATGCAAGAAAGTTACTGAGGTCACTAAAGGGGCAGATGGAGTAAGTGTCATCCATATCAGTCATCATATTATATTTATAATTGCTTTCTGAAAAGAGTAATTCTAGTGGGATAAACAAATCAGATATGCCATTTATCCACCTGTTTGGTGTGTTGCAAAAAATAACCGTGCAAATATTGTAGAAGTAGTAAAGATTCATCATCATCATCATTATTTATTTATGACATCGAAGTCCATTCCCCTCCTCCTTCATTAATTCAGAATGATGAGAGCTCATTGCATTCTTTTCCACATAAAAAGAGGAAGACTGTAGATGAGAAGTTGACCATTAGCCAAAGTAGCAAATCCCCTGAGGATGAGGACTTCGATGCAATGGTGGCAAAACTTAGACAAGATAAGAGAGTTGAAACATGTGGGAAAATTACTGAGGCGACTGATAGACCCAATGCAGTAAGTCTCATCAATGATGGTTGTAATATTTGAACTGCTTTTCTTATATGGCTAATCCTGAATAGGATGAATGATTTAGATGTACTACATTTTTAGTTATCTGCTTGTTTGATGAACCACATAATGGAAGTTTTTTCTTTCCCTGTTTATTTAGATATAATAATAAGTGATTGATACATTAATTTCCATATAAAAATGGGGAAGATCGCAGATAAGAACTCAACCATTAGTCAAAGTGGAAAATCCCTTAAGGAGGAGGAATTGATGAGAAGGGGGCAAAACTTAGACAGGACAGAAGAGTCAAAACGTGGGGGAAGGTTACTGAGGTGACTGAAAGACCAGATTCAGTAAGTCTCATCCATGACACTTATACTTCAACTGCTTTCTTAAAGACTAATCCTAGATGGGGTAAACAAATCAGACACACTATAGCTTGAGTTATCTTTAGTTGACATATAGAGAAAAAAATCATGTGAATATTGTGACATCCAAGTCCCTTTTTCCCCTTTTGTTTGGATACAATGATAGGAGCCATTAATCACTCTCTCCTTAAATACGGAATGTTCTTATTCCCTGGGTGTAAATGATCCAACTTGAGAATTTGACTTCTGAAGCAAGATAAAAAACACAAAAAACGTGGTGGTAGAAAATAAATATTCTTGATCTGTTACTTGTGGTTTCAATTATGACTCCGGTTGCTGTTCTGAGCTCCCTCCATTTCCATTACTGCAGGCAAAAAGAAAGTGGTTTAAGAAAATGGTTAGTTCTTATTTCTTTATATTTACCATTTACTGCAGATTCTTAGTTTAGGTTTTGAATTTCAAGGTTTGTGTTTATCTATCAGATAGTTTTTCCTATTTGGACAATAAAGAATGAAGCTTGTATGATCAGTATATCTGCCTAAAGAAAACATGAACAACATTTATGTTGGAAGGTCCCTTGCCTTTTTAGAAATTCTGGACGACGACACATTATACTTTATAATCTTAACCAGTTCATTTATCTATAATTCCCTGATCTAGTATCTAAAGCTATATGAAGTTTTTATTATCACGTGTAAGTTTTAAAACTGCTATTCAGATTTTGGAGTGAGTGCAAATATATGCTGCTATCATAAGGATATAATACAAAATTATTTTATGCTTTTTTTTAATATAATTGTAGCATTGGGACCAAAGACTACGAGAAGCTCAAGAGATGGAAACCCTGGTTTTGTTTAATAATCTGGATCCGTCTTACACGTCATATGAAGTAGAGGTACATATGGTACAGCTTTTGAACTCCTTTTCTTTTTCGTTTGTTTATTATTTCTATTTCTATTAGAGGGAGCTTGCTTGTATTATATTTCTCTCTTCGTAAGATGATGGTATGATAAACTTTACAATCGTTATTGGTGCTTAATGTCTTTGCTATTTGAACTGTTAAAGATTGAACCAACCAATCATACTCCTTACCAACACTTTATGGAAATTCCAACAAGCTTATGCAAACTCTTGGTTGAAACGTGACGTGATGTGTGGAGTTGAGTTACATATGGATTCAAAATCATGTAATTGAAACTAGAATGGGTGTGATGGGCCGATCTAATCTGAGATGAAAGTTATTATTCCGGCCTAAGATGAAAGTTGGGTTTAGATTTTAAAGTAATATGGTAATCGTGTCTAAGGGTCGTATTTCTTCATTTGTTTTTCTTGAATTTTTTCAGGACCTTGTTTGGCATGCCTTCAAAATGCAGGTTGAGGCAAGGGTGGTAGAACAAACCTTGAATTCCAATAACTACAATGGTGTTTACAGATTTAACATTATATCCATGTGTTTCATTTCATTGCTGGTCTTTCATTGGTGTGATGAGAAATATTAAATTGGCCGGTACATAATAAATGCTTTTTGATATTTAGCTCATCTGTTGATTTTGTTTGATCATCTGATGACAGGTAGAGCATGGGTTATTTTCAAGACTAAAGATGAAGCGGAGTTTGCAGTATCTGAGTTGGAAAGGAGATGCCTTATTCTTGGGGATGGGAGGTAGCTCATTCATTGCTTTATTTATCTAGTTGAAATAATGTTGAATCATCTGGTTCTGTCTGAGAACTTGGATGACAACTAACACACCCCTACCTCCACAAGTTGAGGTTGAAAACATAGCCAACATGAAAGCTGTGTCCCACTTGCAGGATTCTCAGTGCTTATAAGGGAAATCTAGTAGAACCAGGCAAGCAAAGTAAATTCACTGGTCATTTGGTCATAGACAGATTCGCTCATCAAAAGCAACGCTGGCAGATGGTAGCCTAACTCACCTGGCTGATTGAATTACGACATAAATGTTTACCTTTTTTCGCTCCCCACATTTGAAAATGTATTTTACATTGTCTTGTCTTTCCTTTTTACAGAGAAATGCAGTATCAACATCACATTGTTCTCAATCCAATACAATTGAATACGACATGGCTGTTGAATGGCTCCTGGAATATAAGAAATCCGATGCATGGTGGGAAGCATTGTATAAGGTGGTTGAGTGTCCTGAAACATTTTTTCTTGCATATTGCCTATGCACTGTTCACAGTAGATGGTTTAACTTAATCTGTTTCTTTACAGAAACAAATGAAGGAGATAGAAGATGTGAAGAACAAACTTATAATGGGCAGGATTTTTCTTTAAACTCCTAGTTAGATCATATTCGACGAAAGAAATTTCGTGACTTTTTTTTTAACAGCAACCTAACAAATTTGAGTTTTGAAAGAAGCATGTTAGGCATGCTGGGTTCAGCCTTCGCTCACCATTTTTTGTAGGGTCCAACCTGTATAGTATCGGGTATCCTGTCAAATGTTCCATCTGTGCATCAGTTTTTTCAATGCGATGGTAGTACATTGTATTTTGAACAGCTAGGTGTAAATGTATGCTGTGATGGAAGGAGTAAATTGGCAATATATGTTTTCAAGCGTGATGTTGGTGGTCAATTTTTATCCCTCCCGGTTTCTTATTCATCGAATTTCCAAAGCAAACTATTTATTGATTACTCCGTTCAGTTTTATGTTTTTTCAAAAATAAGAATGAGGCATCTTATATCACTTTATTTTGATCTCTTTTTTTTTTTGTCACTTTTGAGCTTTCTCAACTTTATTTTGGCTAACAATTTATTGGTTCAAGTGGATAGAGCTTGGATCTATTAAGTATGAGGTATTAGATTTGATCTGAGGATATGTGTATAGAAAAAAATACTCTTGAAATAAGTCCCACTTATGCATTTGATTATACCACGAGATTAACTTCGTGAAGAGATATTCTAAAACAACAAAAAAAAAAAAATCTTGGTTTAACAATTAAAGTTGTTGCCCTAAAACTATAGTTCAAGTTGAAACGGTAACTCCTCATGCATGCAGAGTGCCCTACCACACTTCATGATTTTTCAGCTTATAATTAGAAGAAAAAGAAATTTGAAATTTTATTTTGACTTGAATTTAAATTTTATGTACTAATAACATAAAATTTTTTTATAGCCATCTAATTTTATATTATTATATCAACCATAATAATTTACTCTCTCATCTACCCATTTTTCCTTTTTTTCGGTTAAATATGAATTGGCTCACCTCCGAAAGTAGAGGAGCAAAGATAGCTCGCAAGAACAAAACACAATCTCATTGCTAAAGACAACAAAATCAAAGCCACTATAACATAAAAAGAAAATGTAACTTCCATCTACTATTTAAAAAATTATATAAATAAATTTTTTTGATTAAATGATATTGTAATAATATTTTTCAATTATACGGTGAATTAAAATTAAACTCTTTTAAATAGTATCCGTGACTACTACTAGATATGTATAACTTGGCACGTGGAAGCAATACTCAATTCGGAACTCCTTCAATTGGGAATTCAAGGTCCATTAATGACAACTTGTAAGCAAACATCAACTCATGATTTCTTCTACTTGTCTTGACCCAAAAAAAAAAAAGAAAAAGATTTCTTTTACTTTGTAAAGGTACACAGGAGAATGCTATTAATGACCATTTGAATATATATTAAAGCTATATGGATGCATGAATTACGAGAATGCTCTTAATGGTAAAGCTATCTTAATGAATGTTTATCCCATTTTGCATCTATTACTGTTCTTTTCACCTTGTTGATTTGCCATTTTACAATTAAGATGTTTGTAGATTGTGGTTTTTCTTTAATCTCTTGATCAATATAAGAGTTAGTTGAAAGCAAAATAGATTGTTATTCGTTAACACAAAAGAAGCATCGGATGGAAGAACACGTTACACAAATACGTGAATCAGAAGAATGTTAAGTAACACTTTAAAAGTAATATTTAGTGTTCATATTATTGTGTAGTCATAAACATAACTTAAATACTCTTAGGGTGCATTTAGATGGAGTATTTCCAAAATACAAGAGAATTTAAAATGCTTCAATTAAATTCCCTTCGATTTTAAATTTTTTTTGTTTGGATAGATAATTATATTTCTTTTATTTATAAAATACTTTGTTTGGGTGAAGTAATTATATTACTTTTATTTTAACATATTTTATTTAAAAAAAATAATATATATATTTAAAAAATAATTTTTTTATTAATAATCAAAATTTAACTGATCTAAAATCAATTATAATGAGTTCATATTTTATAAATTATCTTAAATTTTATTCACAAAATATTTTAAATTTAGATTATAAATTTTAATTATTATAAAAATAAAATGGAATGATATATAAATAAAACATCATGTAATATAAACTGAATATTAAAAAATTTAAAATGCAACAAAATGGATTAAAAATAGTATTAAACAAAAATCTCATAAATATAAAGAAATTTTAATGAAATATAATAAAAGTAAGACTTACAAAATGAGAAAAAGAGTATACTTGTGCGTGCAGGAATTTCTAAAATTCCCTATCTATAGGTGAAAATTAAAATCCTCTCTCTATTTTAGGTAGATAAAATCCCTTTTTAAAATCTATTGAATTCTGTAATTTTTTCTAAGTGAATATCCAAACGAGATATTTTATCATGATAAATTTTAAATCTTTCCAAAAATTATATTTCCCCTTATAATCGCTCTATTCAAATGCACACTTCTGTAATTGTTGGTGATAGCAAACTAAAATGGGGATCGAATAGTAAAACAACTTAGTTGAGTATCCGACTACACTAAAAAATAAGAGATTAAACTTGGATAAAATGTGGCAACATCATAAAACAACTAATGTGTCAAAATCGCATCTTTCACTTCAGCTTTTTAATAAAATGCTACAGTGTCAATGATCTATGCAAAACGAGAAATGATACATGAACAACAGACTCAGACAATAAACACAGACCATATGCCTTGGTGGAAAAAAGGACAGAAATCAATTAGAGATGTACCGTGGACATTAATAAACAAAGTTCACAATAGGCCTTCTTTTAGATCAAAATGAGTCACTTCCAAACAAGGGAAACACAACACTTCGCGCATCTTCCCTCTTGAAATCTGTCTCCATCTCTCAAGCTCTCAATGGCCTTTACTTTGTTCTTTGTCTCAACTCACTAGTAGCAAGTGTTGGTTGTCTTCTTCCTTCAAGTAATGAGCAGGATTCATTTGGGACTATATGCCTCTAAGCATTAAGAAGTAAGTGGGATTTCCTCCAAGCATTGCCTTATTTCTCCATTGTATGTTGGTCCATGATGTTGGGCTTTTTCTTTCCCCCTGTTTTTCGATGCAGTTGCTCTTTCTTTTAGATTTATTTGGGTCAATTATTGCTAGCTATTATTTATCATAAAACTTCTGAAAATAGTAGAATGAGCACCAAATGTAAAGGACTTATGAGCATTTATAACAAGACTCCTCAACATATATAATGTTCTTACATGCATGGACAGAACATGATCATAGCATTAGTTCACACATGTATTAAGTATATCTAATTTGTCCATGGTTGGATTTGAATCAATTCCTGTTGGCTTATTGTTGTGGATGTATTTTTCCTTACTTTCTACACTATCATGATAGGCAATAGTTAGAGAAAGCATAGAGGATGAATAAATCTTTAAATTGAGTGAATAATTCTCTTTTTCATATTGTGCTTTGTTATATGGCTACTCTCAAATTAAGAGTATGAGCCTCTTATTAAATAGAAAAAAATTAATGGATGAAAGAAAAACCGTGTCACAAGGGAAAGCAATATGGGCTCTGTAGTTTTCTTTATATCTATGTGTGATAGGGTTGTGATTATTTCTAATATTATTTTGAGACAAGTAACGTGATCTTTATTTATTTATTATCAAACTTGTAAAAACTATAGAATGTCAAGCAAAGTGACATAGTTATGTGCATTTATAAGTAGAATTATCAACATATATGCAGTTCCTAATTGCGTGGTCAGAATATGGCTATGCTATCAGTTCCACATTCTATTTAGTTGAAAGACAAATGTGACTTGTTTACTGACATAAATGGTATAAGTGAGGTGAATAATATATATTTTTTCTCACTTTGTTAAAGTGATTTCATCCTATATAGTTGCAATATATGGAGGAGCCAAGCAATTGTGAGCCAGTTGTTGGCATGCAGTTTAATACAAGAGATGATGTTAAAACATTTTATAGTGATTATGCGAGTAAGAGTGGCTTTAGATGGAGGGTAAGAACTTCTCAAAACGAACCAAATGGACAACTAAATTATATCATTCTTTGCTGCTACAAGAAGGAAACCGTAAGTAAAAAATTTCAATGAGTGTGAAGACACTCCCCATGAATGCATTGTATTGTGAAGCAAAGATCATTGTATGCAAGGGAAAGGATAATTTTTGGTATATCAAAAAGTGACTTTGGACTATTGACATGATCTAAGCCCAGCAAAAAGAGGACTATTAAATAAAAATAGGAGGCTCAACATGCATGTGAAGAGAACCATTGATGCGAATGATAAGGCGGGAGTTAGGATCAATAAGGCATTCCGATCTCTTGTCCAAGATGTTAGGGGTTACAAAAATTTTTCATTTGTTGAATGTGATGTGAGGAATTATATCAACAAGGAAAGGCATGTTGAAACATAAGGACTCACATAGATATATTCAAAATTGTTAGCTCCAGAACCCTTCACAAAGCCTTAAGGCAATATGTTTTGAATGACAACACAACCAATTTAAAGAAAAGTTTTTGAAGAATGACTAATGTCTTACTTGAGTTTCTCGACATATCATACAAATATCTCCGAATTGCATAACACGCACTTAAAGCGAGAATAATTTCACTTTGCATGTATTAACATAATTTATCTCATGTAATGAGATTGAACCAAATAGAAGTGAATATTATATAGTGCAAACTACGTATACATGCTTTACGGATGAAAGACAATCATATCAAGAACACGAAACTAAGGCACAAGTCTTCAGAAAATAGCACTGAACATCAGCAAGTACGTTTACAATGAAGATATCAATCAGCATGATCGCAATTCTTACATCATCATAAAGCTTGGATTGAAGACCAGAAGATCAAATAATTATCAATGAATTGATACCGCACGTCAAAAAGCTCATTTCAATGTGGAGTGCTGAACATTACTGGAAAAGGAAGGAAATTTGAATTTTTGAAATTCAAATTTAAAGTCAAACCCAGTGTCAGAACAAGCGTGTCATCTCTTTTGCCAACTGGATCAACTATCCCAGCTTCTCGAAGAAAGAGTTTATAAACCACATTCAAAAAGTAAGAGTATTTTTTGAAGGGACATCAGAAGCCTCAACGACACAATAGTTTCTGCAACAAATCTGACAAACTATCAAGCTACTCTTCTAGACTTCTTTTCCAAGATATAAATAGATGGTCAATATGTGTCACTTGGAGATCTGATCAAGGGCAATGGTCACAAGAAAGACTATCTATAAATAGAGATGTTGTGCTCAAATGAACTAGAGATTTGACGCTGCTTAAGAGAGAAAACTCTGTGAAATTCTCTCTTCACATCCAGTAAGGTTCATATCATCATGCAATCAGATTCCTTACTTGTAAAAATCTTCTTTCTACGTTCTCTAATAGATATATGTTCTTTATAGGAAGAAATAATAGAAAGAAGTCATTTAAGTTTTCCTAGGTTATTCATGTATATGTTAAGGAAGCTTGAGTGTAGGTTAGTTTGAGTGGCAACCTAAACACAAAACCTTTGTATCCTCGATCCAATAGTGATTTGTAACACCCCGATTTTTAAATCAGAAATGACCAAAATGCTTTTGAGGTCATTTCACGACCAGAGTTCGAGGGTAACCAACTTCAGTCCATGTCGAAGGGTCAACTCAATGTTTGAAGGGGTTTGAATGGCCTTTGAATGCTCCCGGAAGCGAAAATCTCGTTTTCCGCTGTTTCGGGTCAAAATGACCAAAATACCCCTATAGTGTTTTTACGCGGGTAAAGGTGCCGTTTGAGCCCGGAACTTTCCCCAGAGGTTTAAAAACATGTTTTCATGTGTCTAGAGGTCTGTTCAAGTCCGGTGGTCGAGCAGTTTTAGTGCAAAATTACAGTTTTACCCCTAGAATAGTGTTTTTGAGCTTAATGACGTAATTAAGCAAACCTAAGCAATATTAGGCTCTAAACGAAGATTAATTTATTTCCCTAATTAATCTAGAGTCAAAATAATTTATTAAAGTTAATTAGAACCTAAAATTGCTTAGATTAAACTTAAATGCTTTTTAGAACTCAAGACTCCTAGTCTTGGAATCTTGAATAGTGTTTTCTCTCTTCAATTCCTTAAATCAAGGAAATGTGTCTAGAGTTGTTTAGACTCTAAATTGAGGATTTAACTCACTAATGGTGCAAGACCACTCCTTAATTATGTCTAGACCACCTTAATTATCCATTTCCCTTACCTAAACACTTTCTTACAAATTCCTAATCTTAAGCATAATCAAAGATACACCTAAACACAACTCTAAACCACAATTAAAATGCAACTAAACCTCTCCCAAATCTGATGCACATGGCCGGAATTCTCTTCCCCATTGACCACATGTTTAATTATTTTCTCACTCAAAGAACCATGCTTGAGGCCATACCTTGAACCATACCTCACCATGCCTCAAGAACACATTATCTCACCTCATGGAACTCATGGATGCCTCCAATTCTGCACACATGGCCGAAGCTCTTCATCACCATGAGCTCCCTCCATTTGTTTCATTTCTCTATAAATAGAATGCCTTGAGGAGCTTGCACCACTTTTAGATCATTTGCTAAGTTTAGGGAACACTCAAAGCTTTTCTTTTTCTCTCAAAGTTCTTGTGTTCTTCAAGTTCTTGGAGTTCTTCAAGTTCTTCATCTTCTTCATCTTCTTCTTCCATCTTCAAGTTCATCACATCAAGTAGGGATTTTCTTTCATGTATTCTTTTCTTTAAAGTTCTTGTTTCAAGCAGTGTTCATAGTTTCTCTTGGTTCCTTTTAGAACTTCTTTTCTTCTCCTTCTTCCTCTTTATGTTTCGGCCATGGGCCTTTGGGAATGAAGGAATGAGAGCTTGATGATGAGAGTTTCATGATGATGTTCATCACTTGAAACAAACTCTAGAGCTTGACCTTTGTTCTTGAACAAAAATGTTTCTAGTTCTTCCTTTCTTGAACTCTTGAGAACTTTAGCTTTGATGATGTTTTAAAATGGCTCTATGAACTCAATGATGAGGACTCATGATGTTGGTGTTAATATATCATCAAGATCATGAACTCTAGAGTATTAAATGTTCCTTTTCTTCTTGATGATTTGGCCAATTCCATTAATTTTCTAAGCTTCATGGTTTGATTTCCTAAAAATATTATGTTGAGTTTTAAGAACTCTAAGCTTGACTTTACCTTGTTTGGATGAGTTTGGGTTATGGTTTAAATTCCTTTAAAGTCTTGTTAAGAGCTCTAGAAAGATAAAATGAACTTGCATAATTTATTTTATGCTTGCATTCATATTTACATTCTTGTTATGCACCTTTACTTTCAAGCTATCATCTAAGAACATAAAGATTAAAATGGAACTTGCATCTTCACTTAATTTAATTCTCAAAACATTTCTATTTCGGCCTTAAAGTCGATTGTTGTTGGGCCTATAGCACTAAAATAAAGAATTGAACTTGCATCCTCACTTAATTAATTCCTCGAATGCCTATCTATTTCGGCCTTAAAGTCGATTGTTGTTGGGCCAAGAGCACTAAAATAAAGAATTGAACCTTGCATATTTACTTTCAAGCTTGCACGTTTAAGTTTATGCCTTGCATATTTATATTTAAGTCATCACTTTACTTTGTAAGTAAGATTAAAAATGAAAAGCATGAGCACGACTAGTTTACGTCGTAACTTAAGAACCTAGAGCTCAAAGACTTGCCCATTTCATTCCAAGATAAGGTTAAATGCATTCCTTGAATGCATAATTTCGGCCAAGTAGTGATGATGGACTTGCAATGAGTCTTCATCTAGCTACTAGGACCAATAGTCTATGTTTCAAGTCTTCCCTAAAGCCTTACAAATTTTTATAAGGTTATATCGTCACAAGTTGTGATTTCATTCTCGTTTGGGGGATGAGATATGTTTTGGTCACTGACCTAAGGCTTCACTTGGCCTCTTGATGAATTAAAATGTTTTGCAAAGAGTTTTAGAAGTTCTAGATCGATTCCGAGAGAAACTAGTTAACCTATGTACCTAGAAATGTCAATTTAACTCTCTCATTTAAGTTAAATGTTTTCGGTTCTGATATGATGAGTGTGATGCTGTATGATGATGTTTTGATGTGTTGGAATGTGTGAAAATATCATGTGAAGATGTAGAAGCGATCCTATGCATGATAGGTAAGAAACTAGCTAACTAGAAATACCGTAAAGCTAGAATTTAACATAGTTTTGACCCATTTGTTTATGGAACTAATCCAAACTGTTTTAAGGGGAACATAATCAGATTTAGATTGTTTAGACATGAAAAACTTGGTATCATTTGGATTAGAATCGAATTCTAGCACCTATAGGGAAACTAGTAACTAGAAAACCGTAAAAGTGCAAGTTTAGAACTCTTAGAACATTTACTTTTCTGGATTCTGTCCAGCACCCTTACAACATGATAAACATGATTAATAATTAGTCCTTAAGCATAGGAATACCTCATAATTGATTTAGATTTAATTCATAGCGCCTTAGGCGAAGACGGAACCAAGAAAGGGTCTAAAACGTAAGTTCTAGAACCCCGTGATCACAAGTTAAGAATTCTACCCTATGCTTTTCAGATTTAAATGTAGATATGAGGATTATGAGTGATGTTTAATTATGAGCCTTAGGTGCATAAAATATGAGCGACAGATGTTAGAGAACCAAATCTCATGATTAAGACCCGTAAGGGTCAAAGCATAAGCTACCACCGTAAGGATAAACGGTTGAATGTCCCATGATGATGTATGTTATGTAAATGATGATGATGTTATTCATATGATGAATTCATGAGGATATATGTTTATGTGGCATAAAGCAAATTTGGAAGGAATCGATTGTAATGCCATCGTGCGCTTGAATTCCCAATAAATTTGGGGACTTAAAGAGATTTTGAAAATTAAGGTACTAAGATGGGTTCTAGGATGACAAGTTCGGTACCGAGCACCTCCATAGAACTCATGTGACATCGATACCATTTATACTCTTAGGTGACACCGGTTGATGAGCACCCTAATAGTTTTGCCCTCAACCGTGCTGGATAGTGGGATTTATTATTTATGATGTCGCTTATCGTTAAGTGGTAAGTAAGAACTAGTGACGACTAGTTAAGGTATGAGCTCATAACCTAGATGTATGACACGTTCGAGTGACCGGTTGCTGAAAGCACCCCCAGTTCGATTGGCTTTTAGGGTGGCCCATGAGGAAGAGAAGTTTCATGATTATGATTATGTCACTAAGTTTTGTCCCATATGAATATTCTTTTATTTGCCACTTTATGCCACCAAGTATGATGATGCTTGATGTTATGTTTATGTATGTGCATTAGGTAGTGCCATGCATACATTTTCTATTATGTTGCATTCATGACATTAAGATCATCCTAAAATGAATGGACCTTGGCTAAAATATATTTTAAAGTTTAAAATGAACTTAATACATGCTCAGTCATTTTGTATAAATAAACCTAAGGTTGCTGAGGACGTAGATGATGACACCTAGCTAGTAGGAGGCCTCTTTGAGATTCTTTAGCAAGATTCTCACTCCTCTATCTCTTCCTTTACATGTCACGTCTTGGGATGGCGGCGTTCGTAGTGTTCGTGGACAGCGGCGTGGGAGGTGCACTATGACCCGACTCACGGGTCATACCATTTGAGGGCGATGCGATCTGGTTTTCATGTTCGTGGGCGCCCCTTCGCTCATCCGTGCACACCCATTGTTTCTCCCCAGCGCACCCTATGGCGGCGATGGCGGGTTTTGATGCGTGCACGCGCCGAGAAGTGCTCGCTACTGCTGCCGCCTAGCCATGCGAGACTATCCGATCGTGCCGGACTTACTTCTCGGAGACCGAGGCGTCGAGGACCCACCTACTCATCGATAGCGAGAGCTCGCACTATCCCCCACGGGTTGAGGGAGGCGGTGAGGATACCGTGTTCGGCCCACGGCTTTTTGCGCGACTTGGCGGAGATGCGACCATACCATGCGGGGTCGCCGATCCAGATTACGCCTCTTCACGTCGAGAGCTCGCTTGATTTCGGATATTTGCCACGTTCGCGAGATGGGCGCGATGAGGTGATGATCGTCTCGATGGAGTACCGGTTAGAAACACACCACCTAGATGAGGGATAAACCTTCTTTTGTTTAGAGGTTTCCCATTAGATGCACTCGGGTAGGGGAGTAGATTATGTTCATGTTTTATGTTGTATTTTCTTTTACGTATTTCCCTTGTACTAAATTTAGTCCCACACTTATAAGTGGGCAAGTTATATATATAAGAGATGATATTCAGTGTTGTTCATGTTGTGACTATTGTTATGATGTTGTGAGACAATTGTTTTACTTTACATGGTTTACCGCTTATCGCATCACGCGGCTCTCACTTTATATTTCAAAAAAAAATTTACCCGTATTTCCGCTAAGTATTTCAAAGTAAAAATGAGAACTATGAGGTAACAGACTAATGATTAATCCAAATATGTTCTAGAGTATTGGGTTAAAAATTAGGATGTTACATGATTGGTGTGAGATATCTTAGAAAGGCTAATATAAAACTACTTGCAACATGATAATGGGGTGTTCTTACTGGTCACGATTTAGCTTGGAGAGGCTAGTACAAGACTACTCAAGGTTCAGCTCGGAGATGCTGACGAATAACTACTCAGTTCAGTTTGAATAGATTGGTGAGTAACTGCTTGGTTCAGCTTGGAGAGACTGGTGAATAACCACTCAGGTTTGTGACAATAGGGGTTGTCTACTAGTCACAGATGTTAGCTTGGAGAGGCTAGTACAAGGCTATTAAATGTTCAACTTGGAGAGGCTAGTGAATAACTACTTAATTTGTGACAGTAGGGATTGTTTGCTGGTCACAAATGAGAGCTTGAGAAGGCTAATGTAAAAACTATCCAGTTTTTCTTTCTCGAGTTGAGAAAGATGTTTAGTGGCATCTCAACATGTGGTAAGTACTGGATATAGGCAAGCTTGGATGAACCAGTATAAAAATATTTATGTTACATCTTCTCCCTGTTCTCTTTTATTTTTCTACTATGCTTTACAGTTTCATATATGCTGTTATAATGTTTTTGCCATCCTGTTATTTATCTTATGCTTCAGAAATCTACTTTTTGAAACAGCTAATCTTATTTTCGCTGCACTTCAAGCTTAATGCTTGATATATCAAATGCACAAAAAGCAGCAAAGCATGATTCAACCCCCCTTCTCGTGCACTTTCATACCTACAAAAATCTCTCCCTTGTGACTTGGATTGCCAGTGACATAATTTTAATAATCTCAAAAGGCAACTTGCGATTGGAAAAAAAAACTTGAAAAGCAGGGTTGTGTAGCCTAAGTATTGATCTCAATGTTATCATTGTTCGCAACAAATTTATGTGAAACATAGCCAAGTTTTGTAGCTCTATATTGATCTCAATGTTATCGTTGTCTGTAACAAATTTATTATCTAATGGAAATTTGCATAAAAATTATGTTAACTGTTTATGCTCTTAAGGCATTTTAGCTAACAACTTGTTCAAAACTTGCTTGTAACTTTGGTCTTATGCTGATAAGTTAAGTTTCTAAGAAATCGATTTACCACATTCACATGCAAAGTGTTTTTGTTCGAGGGTGCATCCTAATATGGATTTATATATCAATAGATTTTCTCACAAAGGGAGTATAATGCATTTTGAAATGTTTTACACTTGTACATAGAATTACTATGCATTTGTATGCAAAGTAAATATAAATATCAGAAACTAAATCATGTATAAGCATAATACCAAACTTAGAAGCATTTTGTCACAATTTATCAGCAAAACCCCTTACTTATCAATTGAAGCAATACCTATGTACAAATCATTCCAACCATCAAATGTCTAGGAAATAGTTCCCTAATACATTTTGAGGGTAGTAGCCCTTGAAATTTTAATTTTATTATCAACAAAAAATTGAAATCATTTTCTATGATCAATAAATTTTCACACAATGGAGTGATAATACAATCTAAATGCTTTAGCACACTTATACATGGGATTACTATGTATTTGCAAGCAAAGTAAATGTCATTATCATAAACTAAACCACTTATAAGCATAGCAACAAACATACCAGTGTTTTGTGAATAATTTATTAGCAAAGGTGCCATACCTATTAGCTGAAATAGTACCTACGTACAATTCATTCCAACTAGTTGAAGGCCTTAGAAATAGTTCCTCGTGAAGGTAGTGACCTTTGAATATTTAATTTTGTCGTCATTCTTATCACTAGAAAATTGAAATCATTTTCAGTGACTAATAGATTTTCTCACAACGAAGTAATAATATAGTAAAAAAATGCTTCAACACATTTTAGACTGCATTATTACTCTAATTTGAGAAAGTTTAATAGGCAAGTGGTCATTTTAGACTACATTTATATGAGTTTGATTTTGCTTATAAAAAGTGCTCTTTTGCTAATAATTTGTACACTTAATGCTGATAACTTTATTAAGTAGCTTATAATTTATTAGATTTATGAGAAAAGAGTTTTATCATGTTTGTAAACTTATAGTAATAGAATGTGCAAGTGTGTTAAAGCATTTCAATCTGCATTATTACTCCCATGATTTTAGATTGCATTTACCCAAATTTGATTTTGCTCAGAAGAAGTGTTCTTGTGCTGATAATTGGTACACTTAATGCTCATAACTATGTTAAATAGCTAATAATTCATTAGATTTAAGAGAAAAATGCTTTATAATCCATATAGAGGTATGGTAATTAAGTGACTTTACTATCTACAAGTAAATGATTCTAAAAAATTGCAGGACAAAAGAAGAAAATACAAGAAGGTATTTTAAATCTATCCATTTGGTCATTTATATATTTATGAATATAAGTAAATTTGGAAAGGAATTAATTGAGCCGAGTACATGCATTACTATGCGTCAAATATAATATGTATATTCATGTTAACCAGTTCCTATTGCTTAATTTGGCTACTCAAATTAAAGCATTCACTCTATACTGGTCTTCAATATGAAGGATCGGCTGGTCGATGTTTTGTTCAAAAGTTCATAACCATCTTGAAACTAGGAGTCCAAAACAAGTATAGATATGCTAGTAGCCCAAATCTTCTTTTTATTGTAAGGAATCCTCATGAAGCTCGAATCTTCTGCCAGTTATATCAACTACACTTGCAAACCATCAAGTTCAATGTGGATTAGATAAATTTGAAAAAAAAATATTATTCACCTAAAAAAAGTGAGAAAAAAAATATTAATCACCTTACTTATACCATTTATGTTAGCAAACAAGTTACATTTTCACGTAAATAGAATATGGAAATGATATCATAGCCATGTTTTGTCCAAACAACTAAGAACTGCATATATATGCCGATAAGTCTACTTAAATGCACGTAAGTATGTTGTAACATCTTAATTTTTAACCTAATACTCTAGAACATATTTAGGTTAATCATCAGTCTATTACGTCATAGTTTCCTTATTACTTTAAAATACTTAGCGGAAAATACTAGTAAATTTTTTTTTTAAATTATAAAAGCAAAGTGAGAGCCGCGCGACTTGACAAACAATGAAGCATGAAAGGAATGAAACGCAATCCAAATAAACACATCATAAACACCTGATCATAAAACATGTAAATGCACAGAATAATATAGCAAACTGCATAAGTAGATATATATATATATATATATATATATATATATATATATATATATATATATATATATATCATGCTCACCCAAGAAAGGCGGGACTTAGTTTGGTACAACTGGAATAGAAATCCATGAAAAATGAAAGTACAACAAAAGGCATAAAAAGAAACTCTCTTAACTCTAGTGCACCTACAGATAGATAACCTTAAGGCAAAAGGAGGCTATCCTGGCCTAGTCAGAGCTCGGGCACTAGAACGCGACTGTCGTCTCTTACTGCAGGCCTTTCTGGAAAGGAGGGACGTATCCGATCCACTGGGCTATCTCTGCTGGGGTGGCTATATGCTACATCGGTCAGGCATGAGCTCCACGGTGGGGAATCATCCTCACTCGTCCTCCACGTATCGGCTGAGTGACAGAAGCCTCGCTACCCTCCCCAAAGTCCATCGGTACAGTGGGGGAGGATCCCTTGGAAGGTACCTGAGTGGCAGAGTCCTCTGAAGGGTCCGTCTCAGAGAATGATGAGGGGGAGCGGGGCACGTACTGCGGGTAGTCCCGAATAGCAGAAGCTGTCGATGGGGTACGGCGAATCCGCTCTTCTCGAGGGCGTGCGCGCTCGAACACGAAGTCATCGCTGAATGGTGAGGCAGGAGAGAATCGATGAGTATGTACAAGGTCATTGAAGGGCCGCCCAACAAGCATGAATACACGAACGACATAGCGACCCACAAAATGGTATGACCCGTGATTCGGATCATGATGCACCTCCCATGTCGGGGTGTCTACACCAAGAACATCGCCATCTGAAGATGTGACGGAAAGAAAAGATAGAAGGAGTGAGAATCTTGCTAAAGAATCTCAGTAGGGCCTCCTACTACCTAAGTGTCATCATCTACATCCTCAGGAACCTTGGGTTTAGGGTACAAAATAAGTGAGCATGCATTAAGTTCATTTTTAAGCTTTTGAAACATAGTTAGCCAAGATCTGTTCATTTTAGTATGATTCTTAATGTCATGGATGCAACATAGTAAAGAATGTATGCATGACTCCACTTAATGCAAGAATAATAATCATAACATTAAGAACATCATAATAGAGGCATAAAGTGGCAATTGAAATCTCATATGGGAAAACTTTGTGACATAATCATTATGCTTTACTTCCTCATGGGGCCACCCTAAAAGACATTCGTTTCTGGGGGTGCTAGGCCCAACCGGTGTCACCTAGAACGTGTCACATCTCTAGGTTATGAGCCTATACCTAACTAGTTTTCATTAGTTCTTACTTATCAATCCCGATAAGCGTATCATAATCATAATCCCGACTATCTAGTACGGGCTAGGGGGCATTTCTTGGGGTGCTCGGCCGAACCGGTGTCACCCAAGAATACATCTTGGTACCGATGTCACATGAGTTCTCTGGAGGTGCTCGGCCGAACTGGTGTCATCCAAGAACTCATCTTAGTATCTCATATCTCATAAAGAAAATCTCAGGTTTTTCAAAAACTTTATAAGTCCCCAAATTTGTCAGAAATTCGGCAGTGCAACAACAGCAAGCCGGATTTCTTCCAAATTTACTTTATGCAACATAAACAAATAAAACATGTATCTTCAATCATAATTCCATATGTTTACATAATCATTCTCAAATAAAACATACGTTCACATGTAATATTGAAACTCATTATGCTCTTGATCCTACGGTATCTTATGCTTTGACCCTTACGGGCTTTAAACTTGAGATGTAATTATTCTATCATTCTCTATCAACCTCTTGTGCACCTAAGGATTCTCTTCTAACAAATCTTACTATCATTGATGTTCTTTAATAAATCTGGACAGCACCATACTCCAAGGGCAGAGTTATATATCTATGATTACGGGGTTCTAAAACTTACGTTTTAGACCATTTCTCGGTTCCGTCTTCGCCTAAGGCGCTATAAATTAAATCTAAATCAATTATGAGGCATTCCTATGCCTAAGAACTAATTATAAACCATGTTTGCCATATTATGAGGTTGCTAGACAGAATCCAGAAATTAAATGTTCTAAGAGTTCTAGGATTGCACTTTTATGGTTTTCTAGTTACTAATTTCTCTGTAGGTGCTAAAATTCAATCCTACTTCAAATGTAACCAAATTTTTCATGATTAATCAATCCTAAACTGATTATTATCATACTAAAACATTTTTGGCATTGATTAAGATTGAAAGAGTTAAACACACGTTAAATTCCAACTTTACGATTTTTCTATGAAGCTAGTTTCTCTCCTAACATGTATAGAAGTGTTCCTATCTCATCATATATTATTTCCACACATTCTAACACATCAAAACATCATCATACAGTGACAAACATATCAAGGCAGAATCGAACTGTTCAAGTCCAAAAAGACACATAATTTGACATTTCTAAAGCATATAAGTTGCTAGTTTCCCTTGGAATCATTTTAGAACTTCTAAAACTCTTTGCAAACCATTTTATTTTATCAAGAGGCTAAAAACAACCTTAGGTCAGTAACCAATTTAATTCTTCTTTAGAAGAGGATTGAAATTGTAAATCTTGTTGGTCATAACTTAATAAAACTCATCAAGCTTAAAGAAAATCCTAGAACATAGGTTGTTGACCTTTGTAACTAGATGGAACTCATTCCCAGCTCATCATTATTACTTGGCCGAAATTATACATTCAAAGAATGCTTTCACATTAAACTTTAACTTGAGATAAAATGGGCAAGTCTTTGAGCTCTAAGGTCTTTAAGTGATGATAAAATATAAACATGCTATGCACTTCATTTTTATTCTTCATTACAAAGTAAAGTGAGAACTTTAAAGTAAATATACAAGACTTGGAAATAAATATGCAAGGCATGAAATCTAAATATGCAAGACTTGAAGTAAATATGCAAGGCTTGAAAATAAATATGCAAGACTTGAAGTAAATATGCAAGGCTTGAAAGTAAAAATGCAAGACTTGAAATAAATATGTAATGCAAGTTCATTTCTTTATTTTAGTGCTCTAGGCCCAGCAACAATCGGCTTTAAGGCCAAAATAGAAAGGTTTTGAGAATTAATTAGGTGATAATGCAAGTCTTGTTTTAATCTTTGAGTCCTTAGGTGATGACTTGAAAATAAAGATGCAAAGCAAGAATATAAACATGAGTGCAATCTCAAAATAAATATGCAAGTTCATTTATATCTTATTAGAGCTCATTCAAGACTTTAGAGGAACTTAAACCTTAACCCAAACTCATTATGACAAGATAAAGTGAGGTCTAGAGTTCTTAGGACTCAAGATAACATTTTTAAAGAATTAAACCACAAGTGAGCTATATAAAATTTTTATGAAAACTCAAGCTTTAGAGGTTTCATTGTGGTGAACATAAAGTCTCCATCTAGAACTCTCATTATCAAGCTATCATGTTGGACCACCCAAGTTGGTTGGCCGAAATCATGAAGGAAAGAAAAGGAAAGAAACCGAAATCTTGAGAAAAGGAAGAGCAAGAAAAGATCCATTTTGAAACTCTAGAGACCATGATCTTGATGATGTATTAACACCAATATCATGAGTCCTCATCATTGAGTTCACTAACTCATTTTAAATCAACATCAAAGTTAAGAATCTCAAGGTTCAAGAAAGAAAGAAAGAAACTAAAAACACCTTTTGCTTAAGAACAAAGATCAATTTTTAGAAGTTGTTCAAGTGATGAATATCATCATGAAACCCTCATCATCAAGCTCTCATTCCTTTGTTTTCAAAGGCTCATGGCCGAAAATGAAGAAGGAAGAGAAGAAGAAAAGAAGTTCCAAAAAGATTCAAGAGAAACCATAAAACACATAACTAGATTAAGAACTTAAATGAAAGAAACACTTGAAAAAAAATTCCTACTAAGTGGTTAGAGGTTGAGATGAGTGAAGAGGATGAAGAACTTGAAGAACTTGGAAACTTGAACTTTGAGAGAAAATAAAACTTTGAAGTGCTCTTTGAAAACTTACACTTAGCAAATGAACTCAAAATGATGCAAGTTCACCCAAGCATGCTATTTATAGAGAAATGAAACAAAATAAGAGGTGTAAATGGGGAGGAAAGCTTCGGCCATTTACAACCATGGAGAAGAGAAAATATCTTCTCCAAGATATGGTTCAAGGCATGGTGGAAAGCATGGCTAGGTATGGGTTCAAGTATGGGTGCAAGTATGGGTCAAACATAGTTCTTTGAGTGAGAAACAAATCAACATGTAATATAAATGGGGGCAAGGTGGCCGAAAATGCATCAGCCATGGGGGATGATTTCTTGCATTTTAATTGTGGTTTAGAATTGTGTTTAGGTGTATCTTTGATTAGGATTAAGATTAGGAATTTGTACGAAAGTGTTTAGGTGAGAAAATGGGTAATCAAGGTTGTCAAGACGTGTTTAAGGAGTGGTCTTGCATCATTAGTGAGTTATAAATTCATTTTAGTTCATAAACAACTCTAGACACAATTCCATGATTTAAGGAATTGGAAAAAGAAAATACTATTTAAGATTCCAAGATTGGAATCTTGAGTTTTAAAAAGATATTTAAGTTTAATCTAAACAATTTTAGGTTCTAATCAATTTTGATAGCTTATTTTGACTATAGATTCATTATGAAAATTAATTGATCTTCTATTAGAGCCTAATATTGCTTAGGTTTCCTTAATTACGTCATTAAACTCAAAAACACTATTCTAGGGGTAAAATCGTAATTTTGCATAAAAACTGTCTAGGACCACCGGGACTTAAACAGACGCTTTTAAACATGTAAAAACATTGTTTTAGACCTTCGGAGAAAGTTTCGGGCTCAAACGACACCTTTACCCGCGTAGAAATGCTATAGGGGTATTTTGGTCATTTTGATCCAAAATTGCAGAAAATGAAATTTTCGCCTTCGAAACCATTCAAGGGCCATCCAATCCCTTTCAAACATTGAGTTGGCCCTTCGAGGACTGCCGGGCCAACCATCCTCGAATTCCGGGCAAAAAATGACCTTAGGGGCATTTTAGTCATTTTCCTCTCAGACAGAAAAATTGGGGCGTTACATATGTCACTTTGCTAGTCATTCTACAGTTTTTACAAGTTTTATTATGAATTGCGAGATCACAGCACTTATCTCTAAAAAACATCAGAAACAATGACAACCCTGTCATGGATAGACAAAAAGAAAACAATAGAGCCCATATCGCTTTCCCTTGTGTCACAACTTTTCTTTCTTCCATGAATTTAATTTTTTCCTATTTAATAAGAGGTTCAAATTCTCAATTTAAGAGCAGCCATAAAACAAAGAACAACATGAAAAAGAAGATTATTCACTCAATTTAAAGATTTGTTCATCCTCTATGCTTTCTCTGACTATTGCCTATTATGATAATGCAAAAAGTAAGGAAAAACATATCTATAACATTAAGCCAACAGGAACTAATCTAGATCCAACCATGACCAAATCAGATATACTTGATATATATGAGAACTAATACTATGGTCATGTTTTGTCCATGCATATAAGAGCATTATATATGCTAAGAAGTCTAGTTATAAATGCATGTAGGTCCTTTACATTTGGTGCTCATTCTGCTGTTTTCAGAAGTTTTATAATAAATAACAGCCAACAGTACTTGATCCAAATAGATCTCAAAAACAAGAGCAGCTTTATCGAAAAATAGGGGAAAAGAAAAAACCCAACATCATGGGCCAACAAACAATGGAGAAAAAAGACTTTGCTTGAAGGAAGAATCCTACTCACTTCTCATTGCTTGGAGGCAGATAGTCCCAATGAATCCTGCTCACTACTTGGAGGAAAAAGACAACAAACAACACAGGCTACTATTGAGTCAAGATAAAGAACACAATGAAGGCCATTGAGAGCTTGAGAGATGGAGACAAATTTCAAGAGAGAAGATGTGCGAAGTGTTTTGTTTCCCTTATTTGGAAGTGACTTATTTTGATCTAAATAGAAGCCTATTGTGAGCTTTTGTTTTTTAATGTCCACCGTGCACCCCTAGTTGATTTTTGTCTTTTTTTCCACCGTGGCATATGGTGTGCCTTTGTTGTTCGTGTATCATTTCTCATGCAAAATGTCATGTAGAACGTGCAAGTGAATTCATTCAAGGCAAAGAATTATGAATGTCATCACCATTACTAATCTATTAATACCATTTACATCCCAGTAATTAAACTTCCAATTGAATCTGTGTAAAACTCTTTTTCAGCTTTTGATTGGTTCTCTCTTTTTCAGCTTTTGATTGGTTCTTGCTTGTGCTCACTAAACTTCCTCATCATGGTCTTAAGAGAAGTCAGGTTCATCTGGCTTGAACAATTGGGGCACAGGATCACTGCCTTGAATCTTACCCTTCTTTGTATTGGCAGCAAACTTTGATGCCAACACAGCTGCACTAAGATTTTGAACCTTTTTCGAATCCCCCGAAGATCCCCCGATCTCATCCTCATAATTTCCACTTCCATCCCTTTCGTTGTAATAATAGCTACTACCTCTCTCAGGCACTGTCATGTAGTAGAGCCCCTCTTTCATGGATAACTCCCTTGTTGCTTTCCTTTTCTGATGCTTTCTCCAGGCAGCTTGTATGAAGCACGACCCCCATGTCCTCCACTGATGGGAATAATACCTGAACGCGTGCTGAAGTTTCTTGCTGTGAAGGCGCTTGAATTGACCCGCCACGAATTTCAGGTCCTCTGCCTGCAGTGCAAAAGCTTCAACTTCGGAAAGAGCTTTGACAGTGCGAGTAGAAGAAGGCAGGTTGAGGGTGGAGTTTGGCATCAAGGCCCATGTCAGCAATTCCTCTCCACAAAAGTCACCAGGCCTGAGTGTGATGGAATTGTAGAACCCGGACCTTCCTCCGTTGGTTGTGGAGCTCTCCAATTGCCCTCTAATGATGAACAGCATTTCATCCACTGGATCACCCTCGCGGAAAATGTAAGTGCCTTGTGTACTTAATGATGACACGAGGCGTTCACAGATGGCATCAAGGAGCTGGTCGTCCATTTGTGAGAAGAAAGGGACCTATACACATTAAGAAGGGAATTCTGTGTCATCAAGTGATCTATTTTGTCAAACAATAGGCTCTAATCTGTGTTCTATAACGAAACAACATCAACTGAAATTTTGCATCTAAAGGCTATAATGTAATTTGCGGGAAATGAATCTTCTCATTAATTTTTATGTCAAGTGTAATGTTTAGATCACATCTTTTAAATTAATTATAAGAGATCACGGGTGACAATTTTATGTGAAAGTTTAACATGAGACGATTCATTCTCTTTATTATTAGCTTATAACAAAATATGCCAAGGTAGAAAAGGACATACACGCCGAACAAGAGAAAGGCACAAGTGATGCTGAATTTCACGACGGAGATCCAAAGGTAACGAAAGCAGTATGGATTCTTCATTGACTCCTCTTGTCGCCAGCCATTTATATTGAACAAAGCGACGGACACGTTCCTGCAAGTCTTGAGGCAACTGGCGGTGCCTCATCCACTCCTCAGTATCATTTTTCCTAACCCTCCATTCTTCAAGTCTAACTGACATCGATTGCAAGTACGTCTTTGACAAGGGAAAAAACAAAACACTCATTAAACAAAATCAGCATTTGCATTATTGCTATAAGTATAGTTAATACCCAATGATATGCTCCAATATAGTTTTCTCCTAATCTCCCACATCACCCTTATAAATAAATTCACACAAATAATTAACGAGTCTTAATTTAATGTAGCCCCAAAATCTGAACCACTAAAGGATGCTTGTAGAATGTGTAGCCTTACCTGCATGTTTCCAATCAAAAGTGAAAAGAGAACTAATCCAGCAATGCACAAGACAATGCAAAATAGTGTCTCCAGCAGGTATGTCGTTGTGTCTAAATTCTGTCCATATGAGCTGCAAAAGGAAATAATGGTGTGACACAATAAGTATCTAGTAACAAGTTTCATGACATATCACCAGATAATTGTAAACCAATTCATGGTGGAGTGAAAATTACAGTGGTGGTCAGGGTAACATTTTTGTCCACTCTCTCATCGTTGGCAGATCTAGTTAAGTTTTTATGGAAAAGTATTAACTTTGAAGTGCGATAGATACTAGATCTGAATAAACAGGTTTCTTCATATATTAATTATTAAGTATCATGAAGCAAGCAGTTAAATTTTAGAGCCATCACGATTGAAAGAAGATATAGCTTTTGGTCATTGGAAGAGAAAAGTAAAATTTGATAAAGTACCGTTATAAGATTCAATTTCAAAAGCAGCAGTGTGTGTGGGAAATATCAGCGTGAGCATTGGGGGTGAGCACATAGTGCGGTAAATATCAGCGGATAGTGTAAAGATTCCTAAATGTGGAAGGGTTAATCAATTAATCTACTTCCTCAATTCAAAACAACATGTAACGATTTAGTATATAATATCCAAAAACTTATATAGAAGATCAAGTAGAATACAGCCAGGAAGGAAAAAACAAGAGGGGAAAAAGAGAGCAACAACAAGAAACAACATTAAAGTTTTTGGAGTTGGCGAATTTTCTTTTACATTCAAAAACATAAATAACACAACAATAATATTATGTATACAATAAAATTGTGCAACAGATATGCATTGCACACCTTATCACCATTAGATGTGATGAATGGTTCCCACTCATCTCACTCACTCATCACATCTAATAGTGATGAGATATATAGTGTATATTTAATGTGCAATCTTATCATACACATAAGATTACTCATAACACAACTAAGACATCATACCTTAAGTTTCTTAAACCCCACCAAAGAGAATAGAAGTATCTTTCCGTAAAGCTGGAAGTAGCGACGTCGTTCACGAAAGCATCTGCAAACATGCCAAACTTATATTTGACGTTGATCTTGGTCTTTGCATCGCATTTGCTAATAACTGTGGTGATATTTAGCCAATACTCCCTTTCAGGGAGATTCACACTGTTACAATCGAGAAAGCTTGGCAGGCAAGACAGGGCACGTGATCTATTTTCCATGTCGCATTGTGTTTTCCAGCAGTTAAATTGTCTCCCGATGGACGACAGATACCAAGTTGCTCCTGTAACCTGTTTTCAAACAATAAAACTATGCAATTTATTTTGACTGAAAAGAAGAAAAATGAAAATAGCAATTCACTGAGAAAAAGGAACAGGACGGCCAAAGGTGCAATCCTACATGGCTAGCTAGCATGTAGAGAAGAAGATTGTACGCCGCTCCAATCCAGGGAGTCTTGGCGATAACACCAGTGGTTTTCTGAATACGCTGGTTCAAAGGGAAGATAAGAAACAGCCTTGGAATGTACTGAATCAGAACAAAAAGCGCAAGAGTGTTGTTCGCATGATCAGTTCTTGCGTTACTACTCGCAGGAATCACCAACCAGATCACAATCTGCAAATAGAAGGAGTTTTAACCTTAATGCATTGTTATTGCAGTGTTTTTAAAGCCATAAGGCTAAGTACATATAATCACAAATGAACCTATCCATTAAAAAAAAAATAAATCCTTTGAAGAAAATAATTAAGAACGGTAACAATTTAGGGTGTATCTGTGAATTCGATCTTGGAAGTGAATGAAGGGAATTTTACTCTAGAAACCCCTTTCCATTCCCTCTCCCAGAAATCAAACTCATAAGCACATCCTTAATTACATGCCTGAGGCAGTGGAATGGTGGCGGCAAGGTCAATGACAAAATCGGACTTCAAGTAGCGCGTGGCGATCTCCCGCGGATCCATGACGAGCTCACCGCGGCCGATGATTCTAGAGTTGGGGGCGACGAAGGCGGTGCGGAACTTCATGACCATGTGGAGGACGTAGAAGAGGTCGGCAAAGGAGCGCACGATGGTGACGAGGATGCTGAGGCTGGGGTCTGCCTGCAGGCAAGCGGGCCCACCCACGTTGGGGAGGAAGAAGTAGAGAGGGTCCACGAAGAGTGCGAGGAGGCTGGCCACAAGGAACACCCTGTTCCAATAAGCAACGATGTCGCTGTCCGGGTCTAGGATCTGGTAGCGCCATAGGATTTGGAAGGCGTGTTCCTCGTCGGTCGCCGCGGCGGTGGGTCTCGAGCGGAGTCGCCGGAACTGGCGGAGCTTGGAGGCCGGCGTGGATAGTATTCTATACATCTTCCATGGCGGATTCCGGGGTTAACGGATTCCGCTGGCCGATCGAGCACGGAGGAATGGGAAAGAGATTTGGGGAGTGGAGAACGGTAAGAGGAGCTTTGGTGGAGAACGAAAGGGGGAGAAAGGGTAATGAGGAGGAGACCGGTGGTTAGGTTGCACAGAGAAAGATGGGAAGAATGGTGGTAAATGGTGATGATGTGGTCGGGGACATTTTTTGAACGGTGAGAAATTCGCGGGAAACTGGAGGAAACGCGTGAACGTAGGGGAATAGAACATGCGTGCGTGCGTGCTTTTGTGGGCGACGAATAAATGATGACGGAAGCGACTAGACAAGATGAGAGACTTCCTATTTCCCCATCTTTGGACTCTGGAGTTGCCCGTATGGAGTGGTAAGCGTATGACACGTGTTTGTACTCTTTCACTCTGAGCATTATCTCAAGTGGTTAACGTTGAGACTCTTATTATTGTTTTTAATATATTTGAGAAATTAAAGGAAAAAAACCTTAAGCTAACTTAAATTAAGGAGAAGAAAAAAGGGGAAAGCATACTACGTCTTCCCTCTTTTCTTTGTTGAGCATCTCCGTTCTCCGGTTGGTTGTCTGGTGGTCAAAATGGTGGAGCGTTGTTGGTGGGGCAAGCAGAGGCCTTGTTTTGGTTGAGTTAGGCAGATCGGGTTCGTTACGCCTCCGGCAGCTGCCTCGGTGGTGATAATCGGCCACTTGTGAACGAGGAAGCTACCCCGTTTCATTGAGAGCTGCTCACTGTTTGCCTCATTGGGCTTGACATCCATGTTAATTGAAGGAATGCTATTTGGGGCGCATGCGTGCTTTCATTGCTCCTTGGTTTCTTGGGACCTTCTTCCCTTGTAGTCCTGGTTTCTCAAAAAACTGAAACCATTGGGGGTTCTAGCTTTTGGACACGTCTTGTTTGGAAGAAAGGCTTTGTTTGGATAAATAATGGTGGATGGAGCAGAGTGAAATAAAGTGGAATAGATAAAGTGGAGTGAAGTGGGATGAAATAGAAATTCCACAACATTATTTAGATTGTTAAAGATAGAATTGAGTAAACTTACCACTCTATTGTTTTGATGATAAAATGAAAAGAAGTGGAATTAAAATAATTATAATTTATTTTTCTATAATTAACCTTATGAATAATCTAGGAATTTCTTCAGATAAGAGCATAAGAGAAGGAAATGAATCCTATCTAAGGCATCTAAGCCAAGTCATTTCTGAGTTAAAAGACACCACACTTAGGAGTGTTGTAAATGGAGTGGCAGTTTGACCTGAAAATGGGTTTCCTGAAACTCTGCAAGAAAGGCACAACTCTCACTAAAACCAAAATAGAGGAGGAAGCACAAAGATAGGGGAAAAGGAGGAGAACTGCAAAAAATGTGTTGCTCTATTTCTGCTTCGCCATGACCCACAAGAGGCAAATTCTCAACAACGGCGGGAAGCACATAACAGAAAGAGCAAGAGGATGAAGGGAATAGAGTGGTAATTGTATTAAAACAATGACTGAAGGGGAACAGTTCCATCCCATACACCCCAAATTGGAGATGAAGCTAGATGAGGGGAATTGGTGGGATTGGATGGAATTAGTTCCATTGCCTTTCTTCCTATCCCATTCAAGTAATTTGTATCCCAATAAAATGACACTTTAAATGATTTCATTCGAGAAATTTTTGGTGGAGTAAATGCGATTCGAGAACAACTAGCCGATCTGGATTTGAGAATTCTTATTGATTCTTTGTTAGGAGAATGGAAAGAATTAGGTGAGGAGGGATTCACGAGCAATGAAAACGAATGGGAGGATCGAAAAATTGGAAGAAGGAAAAAAATTTTGTTTCGACGCATGGAAGTAGCTAAGCATTTTATCTGAACAAATATAGCCCTGGAATGGATGGTTTTATGTCTATTACTGGTTCTTCCCCCGAATTGAGACCCATTATTCAAATAGATGGGGGAAAACTAATGAGTTTAGATATTAATGAACTCTATAGAAGAGTTATCTATCGGAACAATACTCTTTTTGATCTATTAACAACAAGTAGATCTACACCAGGCAAATTATTAATGTGCCAAGAGAAATTGGTACAAGAAGCCGTGGATACACTTTTTGATAATGGAATCTATGGGCAACCAATGAGGGATGGTCATAATAAGGTTTACAAATCATTTTCAAACATAATTGAGGGCAAAGAAGGAAGGTTTCGAGAGACTCTGCTTGGCAAACAGGTTGATTATTCGGGACGTTCTGTTATTATAGAATGGACCTCTCCACATTTCCATTGGGATTTTCTTGAAGCCTTTGTAGCCAAGCTGCCACAACCTCTTACAGTTCAGACAAAAAAGAAAAACTCTTGTAGTTTGATTTCAAGAAGCGATGAAAGATTCACCACGAAGAAAAAAAAAATTAAGTTCCTGGAAAGCAAATATGTCTATGTGCGTTTTAACAAAATCGATTTGTCTACATTAGAAAAAACTTGCATCAAATCAGAATCATCTCTCTTATGGAATCATGTGGCTTTCTTGTCTCCAATTGGATAGGAACTTGAATGAAGTTTGGATTGTGAGATATCTTCCTATTGTGAGATGTCTCCAAATGGATGTGTTGGGTTTTATTCCTTTTCCTAGCTATTTGAGCTTTTAAGTCTTGGGTTTTATTATCAATCAATATCAAACTATCTTATAAAAAATAAAAAGAAAAGAATGTGGTGGTATTTCAACTAGGACTTTTTCTTTCGCTAAAAAGGGAAAAAAAAGATCTATATGTGGGTTTTGCAATACATTTCCAGAACAAAATGTTCGAAAAATTAAGTTTGATATATTGTCACAATAGAATTCTCATATCATTCGATCACTTGCTTTTATTTGTAAAACTTTTAAAGTAGTGACTACTAAATCAAACATTTTTACTCATACATAATACATAATTGAATATAAAACCTTTTACATTGCATTGCATGAAGGTTTTTTTTTTTTACTTTTTCTTGTTGTACAGTTTACCTAATAGGTTGATTTTTTAGAATGAGTTCGATATGAATGTAGCAAATATATTAAAGAATTTGAATTATTTAGAATAGTTTATATTTGTTTAATATAGTTTAAGCTATCAATATGCTAAAATACATGATCTGGTGCCTTAGATGAGTCTAGCATCAATTGAGTTTTATATATTTATAAGAGACGTATTAAATGAGAATAGTTCTTTTACATGAAAAGTGAAAGATTAATTATTAACTGTTGGATTAAATTTTGTAGCACATACTTAAAAGTTAACTAAAATGGTCATGTGACCTTTTGCTAACAATCCACCTCAAGCTTGACTTAGTTCAATTTTCTCCCTGCACGGCCATTCACCTCTCTCTCTCTCTCTACACACACACACACACACACACACACATAAGTGAAAACATTAATTATTAACCTTTGGATCAAATTCTATGGCACATATTTAAACATTAACTTAAAAGGTCATGCAACCTATTGCTAATAATCCACCTCAAACTTGACCTACTTCATCTCTTTCAATTTTCTCCCAGCATGGCCATCCACTCACCATGCTAGGTTTTTCTTTCTCGCATTGCATCGTCAATGGACTTCTTCCACACAAGTTATGGAAGTGTTGTGACTTTGTGTGTAAATGGGTCCCTTCGAATTAAGCATAGAGCACATAAGACTAAAAGTTACTTTGGTAACTAGCAATTTTTTTTACCAAAATCTTTTTTTTAAAAAACAATTCAGCTTTTAGTCTTTTTGTAGAAGCTAAAAAAAAAACAATCAATTTTCACTTTTTTCAATTTATATAAAATTTAAGCTTCATAATCCATTTTTTTAAAATAAAAAACAAATACACTCTAAATCAGAGCCATAGAAATTGATCCTAGGGTTAAGAATTAATTTCTTACTCCTCACAACAAAAATCATTCCACTTTATACATCCCTTGTATACATATTATAATTTAAAATTGTGTGATGCCAGATCAAAATACACCAATGTTCTATCAATTAAAATCTAAAATCTTAGTAGATTCAAACAATTTGAAGTTCTCAATTAATCAAAAACAAATTACATCACCCCATAAGTTCACCTATTTTCTTTAGACCAAAACCAAGCATGGATTGAAATGCCTTGGCACTCAATTCACACCCTTCTAATTGAGCATGCCTCATTTTGAGACCATTTCCCGACTTCAGCACAATATGATTTGAGCAAATCCCCATATGATTTCAAGGTCTCTTCCGTATCTATTTAAATAGTTTTTGTTTAATTATTTTGCAGGTCCCTATAATTTCACTCAATTTATAATTGGATCCCTACAGTTTAAAAGTTTATAACTAGGTCCATATATAAAATTTTTCAATAAGGTTTCTAAAAGTAATAACAGTTACAAAAAAGGAATATTCCTAGTATAATCCATCTATATCTATCTTGATATCCTTCGACACCATCCATTTTCCCTTGCCAAAGCTACAACGTACCACCCAAACCACCATAGCTAACCCAACAAAACCATCAAATTAAACAATTGAAAATATCAAAAGCATAATAAAATAATAATACCCATTCTACAGAATTAGCAAGAAAGAAATCATCCCAAGTAATAATCAAACCTACACAAGCACCAAAAACCAAAATCTGAGAAAATAAACAAAGCCACAACACTATGCTACCCCCAGTATGGACATCCCATGTGTAGAACCTGTACACATCAAACCCATGCCTCAACCCCTACCAATACTACCCATGGTGCCTATTGCCCTTTGCCCAAGTTACCACCCCATGGCCATCATACTTCCCATCAAGCCAATGCATTGGTTTGAACATTTATAATTCTAAGGCCCAAGGCAAACAAATTAAGATATTCTTTTAATTTCCATTTCACACACACAATACACTAGAAATGCACACAATTTTAGGTTTTTTAGGTTCATGAATTCTGAAGAGCCCTCAAACCATTTTGAGGAGCCCTCAAACCATTTTGAGGAGAAGAGTAGGACTCTTGGGTGGAATTTGTTTTGTCTTGCATTGGGTTATAGGGTTTGTAATTATGGTCATCTAGATGATCTTGGTCATGGCGATTGTTGTTTAGTGTGGTTATGTATGCAGGAGGTATGGTGAAGAGGATCAAAAGGGCAATTAAAAGTAAGATTTTTGATAACTGTTAAAGGTGGGTGGTGGTGGTGTTTTGGGTGGGAATGGACGGGTAAGATATATATATATAATAGGTAGTGTCGGAGTAACGAAAAGCATGAATGGATAAGAAAGTGAATAAAAGGGGGGAAAGAGGTGAAAAGGGATGGGTTAGAGAGTACTGCCATGTGTGTGGGTGAAAAGGGACAGTAAAAGGAGGAAGGGGCTTGAGGCCATCGATGAAGAGGGTGGGTGTAACACCCTCCCAAGTATAACATCTTCCTTAAGTCATAACATTAGACTTTAGAGTTGTTACTTATAATTTAGTGAAACTTTTTTAAATATCTATAGCAAATTCGATTTATTCATACCATAACTAATTCATAATTCTATTAGAATATATACAAGGGAACAAGTATTTAATTATTACAAAGTCAAATACAAGACAAAGCTCTTCTAAGAGCTTTATTGTACATCTGTATCCATATATATATATTTACAGCCATATCTACTTAAAAAAAGAATGTTGATAAGGAACTTCGAATTTTTGAGCTTCTGTAGTAGCCGCCTCATTGTTCCCTTAGGTAATTTGGAGATGACACGGGGACAAAAAAAATATAAGGGTGAAAATTGTAAAATTTTCAGTAGGGCATTCCCCAAATACATAGTTATAAATGTCATCGTCATCATTCTAGTCGCTTCGATTTATTAGGAATATGTGATCATGCATTACATAACAAAGATTCATTTTTAACTTTCAAAATTATCCTTACGAAGTGGATTTCTTTTAGTATTCAAACACTGAATTCTCATGTATCATAAGGCTCATGACCATAGTAAATAATGCTAAACAAAATAATTTGACATGATATGATATGCATATACTAAATGCAGTGAAGTTATCTTAAAGTGCCCTTGACACATCGAAGGTCTTCCTGTTTTACTTTTTTCTATAGAATTCAATTCAGTGTATTTTTCTCTTTTTATCAACATAGAAAAGACTGTGTTCTTGCCAAATGGTATCTATAGTTGATAACACCATACATAGGAAATAGACTGCTTATCAGGACTGATCTCATTTCTATATGTGATCATCAGACTTTATTTTTCCCTTTCTAAATCACACATAGATCTATTCTTAACCGATATGTTTACCAACTCATAAAATCTCTAGGGAAATTCCTCTTTTTGCTTTCCCTTCATTTAACATTAGTCTTGTTTCTATTTTGTCCATATATCAGAATATGCACAATTGAAGTTCCTATATTCTTTGTTACCATATATATGCATCATTTACTTTTCTTTTTCCAATGCATGCATAAAGCACATATAGGCATTTATTTACAATGTAATTTTAATCATGCCTCATAAACCAATCTTTGCTTCCTCTAGCATGTGTAACATCCCCTGCTGCTTTATGGATTGATGACTATTCCCATAAGCCAATATGGGTCTTTTCAGCGTGCTTTATCCTCACTTATATACTTCTTGGAAAACTTCCCAGGAGGTCACCCATCCCAAAATTACTCCAAGTCAAGCACGCTTGACTATGGAATTCTTTAGTGATGGGCTACCGAAAAGAAGATGCATCTTGTCGGTATAGGTAGTACCAATCAATTCATATAAGTCATCTTTAACTGTACAGTCCTCAATGCATAAAGCAGCAGGGGATGTTACAGCATGCATTTGTAGGTGAAAATGAGCACGAGAAGGGGGGTCAACTCGTGTATTGATCGTTTTCACGTTTTCTGAAACTATTGAAAATAAATACTATCAAGTATAAAAATTGTAGTGTAGCGAAAACATAGTTAATAGCTTCAAAAAGTAGCTTTCTAAACCTTATTAAATAAAACACTCATTATTTAAAAAACCTACAAAGAGCAGGATATATATAAGACCAATAGAAAGTTAGTGATGCAAGAAAAGTAAATAAAAGAGATCAGAGTAAGAAAGAAAAGACACAAAGGATTTTACACTAGTTCGGCCAACCTGCCTATATGGAGTACTCAACAACTGTTGAGATTTCATTATAACAACAACTTTCTCAACCTGAGAAAATAATGATGGATAGTCCTTACATTAGCCTTTCCAAGCTATCATCCAAGGATTTCAGAAATCACCTGTAGCCAAGAATTTTGAGTAGTTATGTACTAGCATCTCCAAGCTAACATGAGTAGTATTGTACTAGCATCTCCAAGCTAACCTGTGATCAGTAGCCACCCCCACTATCACGTTATAAGATGTCTTGACACTGGTCTCTCCAAGCCAAATCATGAACAGCAGCAACCTTTACTGACACATTGAAAGTAGCCTTTCCCTAGTTTCTTTAAGCTGCAAGAAGCCTTTCCCCAGCCTCTCCAAGCTGCAAGTAGTCTTTCCCCAACCTCTCCAAGCTACAAGTTATTTTTGACTAGTCTCTCCAAGTTAAACCGTGATAAGCAAGAACATCTTGAGCCTCTCCAAGCTATCTCACAAAGATCACTACCGCATCTAGGATATAAAGGTTAAATGTTTGGGTTGCCACTCAAACTAACCTACACTCAAGTTTCCTTAACATATACATAAAACGTTCCTGGGAAAGCTTGAATGACTTTCTTCTTCTACTTCTTTCATAAGAAGAGCATAAATCTAGCTAAGAATATAGAAGGAAGATTTTCTTTACACTTCAAGGATAAAACTGATTACACGATAAGGATGGAATATTTCAGGAAGTGGGAAGAGATTTTTGCAGAGTTTCCTCTCTTGAATCTTCAAATCTCTCAATGTTCTTCAAGCTTATCATCTCCTTATATAATGGTCTTTCTTTGTGACCGTTGCCATAAATTAGTTCTTCAAGTGACACGTATTGATCATCACTTGTGTCTTGAAAGAAACAGCTAGAAGAGAAGTTGACAGAACTGTCACATTGGTTGTAGAAGCCATTGTAAATGTGAGCTTCTGATCTTCTATCAGAAACTACTTTTCTACTTTCTTAGCAAGCTTTATGAACTCCTCCTTCATGAAGCTAGGGTAGCTAATCAAAGAGGTAGAAGAGATGACACACTAGTTTGAAATTGGGTTTGACTTGATAATTTGAAATTCAAATTTCAAATTTTCCTCCCTTTCCTATAACATTCTTTGCTCCACTCGCAGGTGAGTTACTGATGTGCGTAATCAGTTCCTTGAAGAGATTTTCTCTTTCTGATCTTCAATCAAATCTTTTTTGCAGATTATTTCTTTGCGATTGTGATGATTGGGGATTAAGTAACACATTGCATATGGACATATTCTGATATCTTCATCTTGAAAGTACTTTCTGATGTCCCATGCTACTTTCTGAAGTCTCTTTCCTTGGTTTCTTATAGCGTTGCAGCCTACTTCTGATCGTTAGCTATCAAAAGCTTGGATAAGGATTTAATTTCACTTTTATATCATGACAAATCTTGTAACATGTTTACACATACATGTTGAAATATATATACTCATTTGAGTAAGCCTTGCTCTTGCTAAATGATAGATACCTGTTATATTCTTACAAGAAGCAAAAGAGAAATATCAGTCGATCTTTAAAGTATTTTCTTTGAATTGGTTTTGTTGTCATTCAAAATACATGAGTGCATAGGGTTCTAGAGCTAATAGCATTTATATATCACAAGTTATATGGAAAAATATTTAACATCAAGTATTCATGTCATACTAGAATCAAAATGCTATTATATCATTCATTCATGGCATTGGTACAAATTCTAGCATATTGGTAGATTTCACAACTATGTATCAAAAATTGGTTTGGATGTCAAACAATCAAATTCAATTCTACAAAAATTGTCCATGACACTTCAATGTGTCCACAAAGTCCTATAAAAATTTCAGAGCAAAAATAGTTCTCTAGCTATATTAACAAAATTTTACAAATTCAGAGCTCAGAAACTCCCTAATTACAGCTAATAGTCAGAATTCCCAATTTTATTACCTTTTCAAATGAACATATAAAATAGTACAAAAATTCAAGATTGGACTTCAAGATGTCCTCAACACCCTATAAAAATTTCAAAGGAAAATTTGGCCATTTATATAGTAACAAAATTGGATAAATTTGGTGCGTTAGAATTTACTGTTCAGGTAAAAACACTAACTCTCTTGGTTTCTGAATTTTTAAACCTAGTAAAAGTGCTTTTAAAGCTCTAAAAAATTACTGGAGACACCTTCATATGTTAACTTCATCACATAAAAAGTTTGGTTCAAAATAAAGTCTCAACTATGTGAATAAAATCATACAAATTAGGCTGTCTGCTTAATCCAAAAATTTTAGCAACCTAGGTTAAAATTTATTTTGCCAAAAAGGATCTTCTAACATCATCCAACACTGCACCAATTCAAACACATCAATATCTATATATTATCAATCAATACAATGAAAAATACCAAGTAAATCAGTAACCAAAATATAGAAAACATATTTGAGACCAAAAAAGGTTTAAAAGCCCTACTTGTGAAGCTTTAGGGCTTCTAACTCCAAAGGTTCTTCCAAAAAATATTTTTCCTCACTTCAACCCTACCAAACAGCACCTAATCCCTTCCTTAAATAGTGGAGTATGAGATATCAAAGTGAAAGATGATGACATATTGAAAGTCCAATCGGTTAATTTTGTAGATTGTGATTGGTAGAACAAGTTCTGTGAAGGAGATTTGGGGATTTGGTGATTTTAAACTAGGGCTTAGTTACTTTTAGAATTTTTATCCTAGACCTCAGTGTGATAGCACAGATATTTCCCCTTAGATTAGGCATGGTCTAAGAAGGTAACTGGGCAGTTGAGGCCTGCTGGCTCTGACTATTTTTTATCTGAGTCATCTCTTCTCTCAGCCGAGCATTTTCTTTTCTAATTTCCTGCATTTGCTGCATCATCATCTTCATCATCTCAGTCATAGTAGGATATGAAGATGGAGGTGTAGGGAGGGCTGCTTGTAACATCCTCCTAACTACCATGTTTTACTCGAGTGTTAACATAGTAATTAGAAAAGTATTACTTATATTCATAATCCATACTAGTTGAAAGAAATGAAATAAAGTAATTTAGACGCATATATTGCTAAACTCGTATATACATATATGAACATCATTTTCAAGTTTGCAATATGTACATCGTACTGGAAAACAAACTAGTTAACTTCTAAGCTAATCAGGAACTCAGTTCACAAAAAGAAACACTTCCAGTATCTAGTCTACCCTGCTCAAAGTCGAGGCCCAACAAAATTCTATACAAACAAAAATGAATCTCACAATACTTAATAGGATCAATTTGCAGGCTAGTGGATTTCTAGTACTAAACTACCACTATATATACATCAGGAGTCCCTGAAAATCTCACGTCCTATTGGATGAAACCATTGGCCATTGGTGTGATAGCTCACCTTTACCAGGGGCATCAGGAGCCTCAGGTGGGTCTGATTTTGAAGACAAGGATGAAGAGAGAGCATCTGCAGGAGGGGGTACTGGTGGTGCGTGAGGAATATCAAAACTGGGTGTGCCATGTGGAGAGGCATACCATCATAAGGAAAAGCAGGGTCAAAGTCAGTTGTAAATACAGAAGTACTAAGGGAACGATCAAAAAACATATAAACATGGACTTGCGAGTAACCAAATGCATAAAGCGAGTCAAGAGTAGGATCATAATGCCACACCCATTGTGGTGAATCAAGGTAAAACACTAGTGACCGCATCTGCTAGATCTGAATAATACAAAATGAATACAGCCATAGGGATGAGAATATTATAAAATTCTCAGTAGGATACTCCCTCAAATATGAATATAACATATCCAATAAATTCATTTATATGGAAATCATCATGCTAAATCATATGCATAAATATTACTGTACATAATTCACGTAAAGTCAAATGCAAAATGATAGTAATCATGTGTTTTTCTCTTGTAATCCATGGAATTCAATTTAGTGCAGTTGTCTATTTTCATTAAACACAGGGAAGACTTAATTTTACACTGACTGGTATCTATAGTAGATGACTCCACAACGAACAATAGATTGTCAGGACATGAGCTCATTCCTCTATGTGATCATTAGACTTCATTTTTTTTTTCCATTTTCGAATCATACATAGTTCTATTCCTAGCCGATACATCTACCGACTCATAAAATTCCTAGGAAAGTCCTTATTTTTGCCTCCCCTCTTTAACCTACATAAGCTTTGTCTTTGTTTTCCCCATATGTTAAAACATGCACAATTAAAAGTCACATATTCTCTTTTGTCATATAGCTGTATCATGTACTTCTCTTTTTCCCAAGGCATGCTTACATTACATGCAGTCATTCAATTACATTGGAGTCTTATTCAAGCCTCATAAACAAATCTTTAAAGTACCTAGCATGTATTCATATATCATATACTTGGACTAAATGTCATTCTATCATTGATTTAAGACACTCTCACCATTCCAGCACCTTGGCAGATTTACCATTTTAGTAACGGCATTTAATTTCTCTATCAAATGGCCAATTAAAGGGCCACAAAAATTCTCCATGACACCTCAATATGTCTAAAAGGCCTTGTAAAATTTTCATAACAAGTGGATTCCTGTAATCATATTAACTAAATTATACAAATTTAGTGGTTAGAGACCACTAATTCACAGTTTAGAACAGGATTCTCATAAATTTTAACCATACTAAATGATTGAATCAATCAAAATAAAATTCAAGGTTACACTTTAAGATGTTATCAACTTCTTGTAAAAATTTCAAAGTAAGAATCAATCATTTACTATGGTAATAAAATTAGATAATTTCACAACTTAGTTTCAATAATCTAGATAGCATAAGTAATTTTGGTCTCTGATTTTTTTAGGGCAGTATACCTTAAAACCAGTGCTCAAGAAAATTCATGTAGTTAGTTCAAGATTTTATCTACGACATATAGTTTTTCCAACTCATAAACATGACATAATTATGTCTAAAAATTCATGACATTTCCCTATCTGCATCCAAATTGAAAGTCCAGTAGCCTAGCCAAAACTTCTTTTGACAAAATGATTTTTCTAACCTCATCCAAACGTTTCACCAAAATTCATACATCAATAACCATATATCATCAACCAATACAATAAAAAATTTCAGACCAAACTCAATAAAAAATGTTCAGTACAGATTTTGAAAGAAAGGTCCAAAGAAAACCCTATTCTTGGAAGCTAGTGTGTCATTGTCTCTAATATATTCCAAGATGGATGTTCTTCAATCCAAAGCTCTAAAAACACACTCAAACCCTCCTCTAATCAGTGATATGTGGGGTAATAAAGTGAGGTTTGGAGATTTTAATTGGTTGTACTTGTAGGGGTTGAAGTGTTGAACTAGTTTTGTGAATGAAGATTTTGATTTTGACAAGGTTTGGCTTAGGATTTTTGAGCTTGAAAATGAAATTGTCAAGGTTTTTGAAGAAGAGAAAACAGTGTCTCTACTGGTTCTATAGATGGCTGAAGCTTAGAGGAAGAATTTATGAAGTTAGATGTGTCATCTTTATCTTATAACATGTAATATTATTGGTTAATCATAAAACATAATTCTTTTCATTAAAAGAAATTAATATCAATGGCTAAGATTTGATCTTTCATCCAAGATGAAATCTTAGCCATTCATTTGGCATTCAAAAGGATAGACTTCATTAGTTTGTAGAGATTAACTAGCTTTCAGTGTTAAAGATTGCACACTGAAATTTCACCGAATGGGTGAAACACCGTACCTAAGTAATCATATATTACCCAAAAATTAATTCTAGGTATAAAATCTTTATTTCTCACTATTTCTAACCTTAATCCCATGTTTTCCCAATTTCGGGCACCTTCGGGTCTTGAATCTAGAGTTTCAGTTGTTCCGACAGGCCCTACGGGCCCAAAAAATACTGTTCATATTTTTTTTTCGTTTATTAAGTCATCTTCATTATCACTACGTCTGTCAGATATTTGAAATTATGACTAATAAAGTCCAAAATAATTTTTAAAATAACTTTTGGGTGTTACACTGATTGCCTCTGATGAGGTGCCAAGTATTTCTATTGTGAAGGTTGGCCCTGCGGTTGAGAGTTATTTTCCCACTTCAAATTACGGTAATTATTCCAGCTGGAGTTATATGTGTTCCCAAATGGGAATTGGCCTGCGTAATGCTGAGGTTGACTTTGGAAGGGGTTTGTTGCTGCTATCCTACTGGTTGAGTCATCTTGTAAAGCTAGGCACATGTCAGTATGATGATCATTAGAAGTACATATATGCCATAAACCTTAGGAGCCACTAGAGTTGCTTCTTGACTAACCATCAATTGCTTCATAAGCCCAGAGAGTGCTTGTAGGGTCTACGTGAACATTGGATTATCTATCCAGCTCACTTCATGAAGGCCCCTTGTATTGGCTGCAGTCCTGGAACCAAATTGCTAAAAATTTGAGCCATATTCTCTATTAAAGCATGGACTTTTGCCAGAGTCTTATCCAAAAGTACTTCTCTACTAGCCGCATCTATCATGCATCTACCAACATATACCAACCCTTTATAAAAGTACTAAAGGAAGAGTTGTTCTAGAATTTGATGATTGGGTTTGCACAAAGGAGCTTGAAGCGCTCCCAATATTCATATAGAGTTTCATCAGTCTGGCAGATTCCAGAGTTTTTTTTTCCTGATAGAAGCCACTTTAGAAGTGAGAAAATACCTCTCCAGAAAAAGCCTTTTCATCTCTACCCAGCTATTTACAATTCCATTTGGCAAATTAAAGAACCAATTTTCCACAACACCCTCAGGGGATAAGGGAAATTCTCTAAGTTTAACATCATCCACCTCCACCAGACCACCCCATTGGGTCTCATGCCAAAACATACCATGTGCAACTTCTTCAACTGCTGGTAGGGATCTTCTCCAGATAGCCCATAAAACTTGGATAAAGCATGAACCATGCACTCCTTGAGCTCAAAGTCATTGTCAAGCCTATGGTATGTAATTGCCAGGGGTTGCTAGGTAAAGTCAGGAGTAATGAGCTCCTTACGTGTCCTGTTCCGATCTTTTATGTTACATGTATTTCCTGAAACACTAAACAGAGGATCAGAATGCTTAGATGGTTCCGCTTGTTGACACAAGGGAACATAGTTTTTTTTTTACATAAAAGATTAAATAGCAGAAAATTAAAAGCAGTAATAAATAAAAATAAAAAACTGAAAAAACTTGAAAAAAATAGAAATAAAGAAAAATAAACAACTAAGTTTCAATACCTCCCCAGCAACAATGCCAAAATCACCTTAATCGGACATCTATAACACTAGATATTGCAAAAATACTAACTGGAGGTCAAGTTGGACAACATCAGAACATTAGCAACCTTTAATCTTGCAACTCAATTTTCACCAAGATTCTTTTAGAATTGGGTTTTGAGCTGAACATGAAAGTCTTAGAGGACTTCTTTAGCTTTTCAAAACATCTTTATTTGTCTCAATCCGATTCCTGTAGAGAGAGATACAGATTTCCTGTTACAATGCTTTTCATAAATATGCTCAAATGAGCTCAAGAACTCTTCTATTTAGCTCCCAAATTCTCCTAAATTGATTGTTACTATAAGCTCCATGCAGAGAGTCCCAGCCTTGTTCTTGATATTTTGCACTTAATTCAAAGCTTCTATATACAACAACTATACTCAAAGAGACAAGTTAAATGCAACAAGCTCTAATCCAATAATTATCCCAAAATCAATGTAAAAGCCATCAATTTTATCAAAATAAAGGTCCTAATCAATCCTTTCAAAAACTCAATAAAACTCATGCAAAAAGTTAAGGTTTTGTAGCAAAATAATTGGCATAGATGCCCTTATCAAGTATAAAAGGAGATCATGTGCTTACAACTTAAGACTTTTGGTCAAGACTTTACGCTAAATCACTGAAGAATGAAATAATTCTCTTTCATCTTCTATAAAGCCCTTACTGCTTGTAATCAGTTTCATCTTCGGTAAAAATCTTATTTCTAGGTTCTCATTAGATAACACTTTCTTCCTAGGAAGAATTATTAGAAAGATGTCATTCGAGTTTTCAGTGCATACACTTGTTTTATTCTAAGAAAACTTGAGTGTTTGCTAGTGAGGATGAACCAAAGCACAAACATCTTTGTACCTGATCCAGTAGTGATCATCATGAGCTTAACTTGGAGAGGCTAGTCAAAGACTACTTGGGAGTGACATTAGAGTGTCCTATTGGTCACGTGAGATAACTTAAGAAAGCTATAGAAAAACTATCTGAATTTCTCAAGGATGAGAAAAGGTTGATAAGTGGAACTCAACTGGTTATTGAGAACTAGATGTAGGCAGGTTGGCTGAACTAGTATAAAACTCTTTGTGCACTATCTCTTCCTTCCTTGAATCTCTTTTATTTTCTGCTTTGTGCTTAGTATTAAGGTTTTTCTTGAGAAAATAGCTCATAATTAGTTTCATATTTATTTATTAGTTTAGAAAGTCACTTTCTGACACTCACTGACTATATATCCATTGCACTTCAAGTTTATACTTGATAGTATTTGTTTCAAAGTTTTCAGAGATTGAAAAGGCAAGAAAAGTGAAAGTAGGATTCAACCCCCTTTCTCGTGTGCTCTTCAACCTATATAAATTAGTGACAAGATGTGTAAAAGGACAATCCAGAAACAAAAACAAGTGGATTGCACAATGACCAATGAAATGGTATGACCGGTTGCCTAAGTTGAAATGGAGCTCTCCTGTAGGCACGTCAATGTACATGACGAAGGTCGCTATTAGCCTCTGAAGACGAGATGGAAAAGAAAGAGAGAAGGAATAAGAAACTTATACAATAATCTTAATAGGGCTTTTGCCTCCAAACATATGTCATTATCTTTGTCCCCTGGAACCTCAGGTTTCATTATGACAATAGTGGATATAACAAAGTTCATTTATTAAGGTTTAAAAGCCATTAACCAAGGCTTGTGTATTTTAGCATGAGTCTTAATGTCATGAATGTATTATACCACATTATGAATGCATGTCAATGCCTTAACCAACATACCACACATACTACAATAGACTATCATAGCATAAGGAACATAAACATCTTAGCACATACTTTCTTCTCTTAGGTGACTTAACTTTCTTATTCTCTTATAGGGGGCCACCATAATATTCTTACACTCTTGAGAGTTCTAAGGTTAAGTCATTCCTCGCTAGTCATCACTAGCCTACATTTATCCTCTCCATAAGTTATTTCCTGACTCTCAGAGTACGGGATAAGGGGCATTGGATCACTTTCCACCATTCCTAACCTGTTATGAAAAGATCATCTCCTTGGATCACCTTATGGCAGTCCTGACTCGCTATAGAAGGGTCATTTTCGAGTTTCTTAGGTCACCTTTATCATTAGCATGTCATTTAGAGATGCAAACATAATCATTTATTCACAATCATCATCATGACTTAACATTTAACATTTTCATGCTCATAAACTTCATAATTTCTCTATGTCCACAAATTTGAAGAAAATCCAACAACATAAGGGTTGGGAATGGAGTTTTCCCAAATTTTCTTCCTATCCATTAATTATACAAATCATGCATCTCAAACATCCATGTACATAATCATGACATGCCATAATTATCATTTCATTGATCACATAAAGATGCACTTCACATTTGCATATATCTATAAGCATGTTATCATCAATATCTTATTGAAAGGTAAATATCCTCTTACCTAATTGCTAAAAACCAAGGACCAGACTTACCTAATACATATGCTATGCTTAACAGGATATATACAATTTAAATAGTAATCATCAGTCACATAATCCGAATATCAAGCGTATATAGTCATCAATACATAACTTCGCATAATTGCTTCAATCATTCAATTTCCAAATAGTTCACATGAATATAGCCCACATGGGGTACCAATCATATTAATATTATTAAGTCATTACTATTTATACTTTAACCCCCAAAGGCGTCAAAATCGAAATTTTTTTTAAAATTTTGCGCATCAAAGTGTAAATCTCTCTATTTAACACCTTTCTCGGTATTTAATGATTCTCAAAATTATTTTACACTTTTAAGAGACCCAATAGCACTTTAGAGATCATTTCCAATCATCATAAAACAAAATTTGGGCCAATGGCTGATTTTGTTAGATTTTAGGGGTTAACGTGCAAAGTTTCACTTTTTGACATTTAGTAAGTGCCAACACTTCTAAAAATAATTCTTAATATTATAAATGATATTTTAAATACATGGACAAATCCAAAGTCATTATTGACTTTAATTAAACTCACTGGCCAGAATTTTCATATTTGAGAAGTTCAAAGTATAACTTTTTACATTTGCAAAACTTCTTAGGCTTAATACTTGTAAAGATCCTTTTTTACTCCTAGGATGTTAGTAGTAATTTTTCCAACAACTATTAAAATTTTTGCATGCTCAGTATAGTGGCAAATAGTGAGTAACAATGGCAAAAATTGAAAATACGAAGAGATTTGAAAATGATGTTTTTATTCCTTTCTAGATACTACTTTCTTTCAAAAACTATTCTAAGACATTTAAAACTCAAGAAATCATTTTCATGCTTAGAGAAATTAATTTTTGAGATTAAAACAATGACTAACTGTAACACCCTAATATTCGACCCAATACTACTAGTACATACTTAGGCCAAATATTAGTCATTACTTACTGTCATGGTTCTTTTTACTTGGAAAAATAGCTTAACGAAAATACGAGCTAATTTTTTTCAAAACATTACTTAAAATAGAAGCCGCGCATATCTTACCGGGTCGGTATCATAAAGTACAGGAATATAAACATAGAAGTGGCTCCAAATCATAGCATCATCACAACTGAAATACTTCATATATAATATGCCTACCCTACGGGGCAGGACTCTTCAAGTACATAATAAACATGAATACAACGGAAATACAGAATACATGGAAATGAACTAGAAAGAAACATCCCTACCCATGTGCAACCTAAGGTGGACAACCTCAACACAAAAGAGGTTTCATCCATACTACGTGTCGTGCGTGCACTAAGGGCTACCCTCCAATCTCTACAGCAGAATCACGGCACGAGGAACGTAGCCAATCCACGGCGAGCTCGGCGGTGCAGTGCATGCCCTGCGGATCGAACATGTCATCCACGCCGGGGTCGTGGTCCGGGCACTGAAGCCCTCTGACGCTGAGTGACTGTCTCCTCGCTGCCCATCGGTCGCCGAGGCAGAGTGGGGGCAGAGTCCTCATGGTCCATGGGGGAGTCCTCTACAGGGTCCTCTTCCGAGTGCTGCGATAGTGGCACGTGCTCCGGTATGTCAGCTAAACTGGCAGAGTGGGTCTGTAGGTTCCTTTCATGTTGTGCCCGTGCACGCTCAAAAATCGTGGGGTTACCATAGGGGGATGTCGGGGAGACGTGATAACTATATACGAGGTGTGCAAATGGCTGTCCCAAAAACATGAAGATGCGCACAGTACATCGGCCCTCAAAATGGAATGACCCATGCTCTAGGTCATGGTGGACCTCCCACCGGGGTGTGTCAACAAACAGCATGAACGTCGCCATCTCGCTCTGAAGACGTAATGGAAAGAAAGAGATAGAGTGAGTGAGATTCTTACTAAAGAAACTCAGTAGGGTTCTCCTCCTATCCTAGGTGTCATCATTTACGTCTCCAGGTATCTCGGGTTATTTATAAAACCATGGACATATATTGGGTCAATTATGAGTTTTCTAAAGTCTCAATTTTCGAGATCCGTTCCTTTTAACATAACACTTGTATTTACATAAATCATGGGAAATAAATTGTGGGACTTCAATCATATAATTTGAACGGAAATCATATAATTTGGATCATAGAACATAAATCATATAACTTGGATCATAGAACATAAATCATATAACTTGGTACTTGGCACATGGTGACTTATCTTAGTTACTTAGGTGACATTAAAACTTTTACTTAAACTGGGGCCGCCCTAATATTTCTCTCTTTTGAGAAATCTCTAGGCCATGAGCTCATATCACACTAGCCGTCACTAGTATCTAGACTTTTATCCCTTGGGATAAGTCAACTTCCTGACTTTAAGTACGGGTTTAGGGGGCTAGAATCACATTGTCCCCACCCTTAGTTTGGTGGTTTCAAAGGATTACATTCTCATATTTTAAGTCACCCTAAGTTTAACATGTTACTTCAAGATGCCACATAATTAATGCATAACACATAATTACCACTTCAGCATCTCTAAGGTCCTTTTAAAGAAGTAATAACATGAGATTATAAACCATCACATAAGGGTAATAGTTCACATGGCACCACATATGTCATGAGCTAACACATCAATTCATCATTAAATGATAGGCACATAATGATCCCTTAAGGTAGAAATCCCTAAATCGGGTAACCTCAAACTTCCAAATTATTTTCTTATACCTCTAAGGGATTGATTAACCTCATTACCATGATTTATTAAGTCCTAATACCCAATTAATCATGGCTGGACAGCATTGGTAGTAAGCTTGTATTAGATGAATTACGGTGTTCTAGAAGATGCGTTTTAAACCCTTTCTCACATCCGACTTTTTCTATGATGCAACAATTAATACCTAAGCCAATTATGAGTCACTCTCACTGATCTAGACATCATATAATGTGATTCTATGGATGTTAATCAATCTGGACAGAATTCATATTTTCTGTACCTATGGGGTTCTAGAATTCACATTTCAAGCAATTAAAGTAACCAAACATGCTCTAAAATGTCTAGAACAATTAGCATATACTTGGCAAGGTATTCAAACATATTTAGACCACCCAAAACATAATTTAAGGTGCTGGAAATGATCATGGCAGAACCGAAATTGGTAAGTCATCAAATCATGTGTAAACTTTCTTTTTCATGTACATAGGTAACTAGTTTCTCTTGGAACAATTTTAGGACTTCAAAAATACCTTGGAAATCAATTTAACTTGTCAAGAACTTTCATAAAATACATAGGGCAGCAACTCTTTAATTTTTCTCATGGTTGAAACTTCTAAATATAAGGACATACTCAAAGATACTTTCAAATGTCACTTATGTTTAGGAAAAACTTAAAACATAAACTATAGGCTTTTGTGTCTAATGAAAAACTCATCCTAGAGCTTTCATCATCACATGGCCGAATGCATTTCAAGAAGATACCTTCTTGATTTAACTTTTCTCAAGATGAAAAGGGCAAGTCTTTGAGCTCTAGTCTCTTAGGTGATGGCATAAAAGTAAATGTGCTATGCATTCCATTTTATTCTTCATTAGAGAGTAAAGTGAGAGCTTCAAAGTAAATATGAAATGCAAGAACTTGACATTAAATATGCAAAGCTCAAAGTAAATATGCAAATTCCATTCTTTATTTTAGTGCTCTAGGCCCAGCAACAATCGACTTTAAGGCCAAAATAGAAAGGCTTCGAGATTATTTTAGGTGATATGCAAGCTCTCGTTTTACATCTTTAAGTTCTTAAGTGATGACTTAAAATATAAACATGGAATGCGAAGCTTGGAATTTAAACGTGCATTATGCAAGTTCATTCCTTATCTTGGGGTTTAGTGATAGCATAGAAATAAACATGCTATGCAAAGCATAAAGTAAACGTGAATGTAAGTTACTTTTATCTTGTCTAGAGCTCTTGTAAGACTTTTAAAAAGAACATAGTTCCAACCCAAACCTCATCCTCACAAGAAAAGAGAACTACTAGTACTAGAATACTTAAAATGAATCATGACCTTAAAAACTTGAAGATGGCCGAATCTTCATCAAGAAGAAATAAACCATTTTTGAACTCTAGGGACCAAAATCTTGATGATTCAAACACCAACATCTCAAGTCCTCATCATTGAGTATTTTACTATGCTTTAAACTTCCATCAAAATCAAACTCATGGTAAACATAAAGGAATAAAATCGAAAACATACTTGGTCTAGGAACCAAGTTCAAGCTCTAAAGTTTTGTTCATGTGACATACATCAACATGAAGCCCTCATCATCAAGCTACCATTTTTTTTCAAGTTCCAAAGGCCTTCATGGCCGAAACCTTAAAGAAAAGAGATGGAGTTTTCAAAGGTTTAAGAGAAACACAACTATTTCTTGAGTAAAACTTGGAAATAATAAACTTTTCTTAAGAAAACTCAAGCTTTAGAGGTTGTTCATGTGACAACCATCAACATGAAGCACTCATCATCAAGCTTTTATTTTTCCAAGTCTTAGAAGCCTACATGGCCGAAAACATGGGAGGAAAAAGTGAAGTCCAAAAGAGTTCAAGAGACATAAACTCCTTTCTTTCACAAACTTGGAAAAAGGATGTAACTTTCCTTAAAAAAAATTCAAGCTTTAGAGGTTGTTGAGTGACAAGCACCATCATGACAACCTCATCATCAAGCTTTCATTTTTCTCATGGGTTTAGGCCTTCATGGCCGAAACATTAAAGGAGAAAAGAGAAGTTCAAATATTCAAGAGAAACATTACCTCATGTTCAACTAAACTTGTAAAAGATGAAACCTTTCTTTGAGAAAAACTCAAGCTTTAGAGGCCTCATGTGAGATGAACTCATGGTCACCTCTAGAGAGCACTCATCATCAAGCCATCATGTTCAAGGCCTTGAGGTCGAAAATCAAAGGAAAAGAAAAGGAAGAAACCGAAAATGAAGAAGCAACATGGAGGTTCCACCTTTCATCATTTCCTAACAAGATTCAACATAGAAATGAAAGACGTATTTAGAAAAGTTCCCTACCTTGTGGTTTTTGAAAAGGAGAGGAAGAACTTGAGCTTGAAGAACTCTTGGAAGCTTGAAAGAAAACCTTAAAGTGCTCTAAACTCTAAGCTTTAGTAAAATGAACAAAGGTGCTTCAAGTTCCCTAAGCTACCTATTTATAGAGAAGTAAAATGAATTGAAATGATGGTGGCCTTGTGGGGGGAAGTATTTGGCCTCTTTACAGCCACTAGAGGGAAGAAATATCTTTGTTCAAAGCATGGTGTTAGTCATTCAAAGTATGGTAAAAAGTCTAGCTATGCATGTCCTAGAGTATGGCTAACAATGTAGCTTTTTTCCAAACCTTTTGAATGAATAAAATCATAAAATTTTGGGCTGTAAAGGAGTGGAAAAACCATGCATTCCATGTCCAAAAAGAAGAAAATATTTTCTAGTCTTGAATTTCCAAAGCATAGGTAAGGTGGTGTAAGACATGGTGTCTTGAAAAGTTTGATTGAAAGTTTGAATGACCACAAAAACAATTCATTTTTTTTGAATTTGAATGACATAAATATTTTTAATTTAGAAATGAATTGAAAACCTTGATTGATGTATGACAACTTTTCTTGGAAGAGAAAGCATTTTTGGGAAAGGAAATGTGAATAGTGAAAATACTATTCATAGTTGCTTTTTCTTTAAAGAAAGGAAAGAATTAGAATTGAATTACAAATTTCCCTAAGAAATTTTAGGTTCTAATTAATCTTAAGTAATTATTTTAGCTTTAGATTAATTAAGAAAATTAATTAACCTTTCATTAGAGCCTAATATTGCTTAGGTTTAAGTTAAATAACTCGTTAGGCTTAAGATGCACTAAGCAGGGGTAAAATCGTAATTTTAACCAAAAGTTGCCCGGGACCTCCGGGACTTAGACCAACATAGTTCATGCCTTAAAACATCATTTTTGATCTCCGGGACGAGTCCGGGTCGGAGTCAAAAATTAAAACGGCCTTAAATCAAGTTAGGGGTATTTTGGTCATTTGTGCACAGAAACCTCAGAAATGAGATTTTTCTGGCTTGTTAACATTCATAAACATATAATCCCCTTCATATATCATAAAAGCCTTGTGAGGATGGCTGAGGCCAGTCGTCCTCTTGTTTCAGGTAAAAGTGACCTCAGGGGCATTTTGGTCATTTAAAAATTTAGAGAAAAACTGGGCATTACACTAACTCAAAATTTCATCTATGGGGTCCAACTTGTTCAAAAATTGCATTTTTGCTCCTTATTTCTGACTCTTTTAAAATTTCTTTAAACACCGTAGACACAAGATACAAGTTTTAAAACAAAATGAAACCAACTTTAAACCCATTATACATGCTTGGCCGAAAATACACATATGCATGTGTGTATCTATGTTCAAAATTCCATTTAAGATAAGGAGAGGCAAGTCTTGAGCACTAGAGATATAAGGTGATGACTAGAAACATAAATATGCAATGCAAGCTCATTTTAAGCAATTAGAAATATAAAGTGATGAATTGAAATATAAACATGCAATGTAAGCTCATTTTAAGCCATTAAAAGTTTAAAGTAATGACTTGAAACATAAATATGCAATGCAAGGCCATATTTAAGCAATTAGAAATATAAAGTGATGACTTGAAATATGAACATGCCATGCTTGTTCATTTTTAAGCCATTAGAAATATAAAGTGATGACTTGAAACATAAACATGACATGCTTGTTTGTTTTTAAGCTATTAAATGTAACGCCCTAATATTTAACCTAACACGTCTCGGATATATTCAAGTTAATTATTAGTTATTACTCTTTTGTTCCAGTTCTTAACTCTAAATTTTAGAAAATACTTAACGAAAATATGGGTAAATTTTTTTTTTTAAATAAAGATGAAAACATGAGCCATGCGTAAAATAAAAACCATGTCGTTGTCTCGTATACAACAAAGAGGAAAGGTTCATCTAATAAATGGAACACAAGATCTCAAACATAACAACCATCATAGATATATATAATAGAAGTTTCACCATACACCAAGTTAAATAGTAGCATTAGCACAGTCATCCGTGCAAATACATAAAGAAACATAAAATACATGAACCAGAAACTCAGCCTACTCGAGTGCATCTAAAGTAGATAACCTCTAAAAGCAAAAGAAGGTAATCCTATGTAAAATATGCGCACATGCACTACTAAGACCGTTACCAACTCCTACTGCTACCCATCCCAAGGGGAGGAACATAACCAACCCACTAGGTCAGTTCGGCCAGAGTGGCCAAACGGTGAGAGGGTCGGGCATGAGCTCCATGACGGGGTATCATCCTCACTTTATCTCCTCAAATCAGCTGAGTCACCTAGCCTCACTACTTCCACCGATCTCCATAGGCATGGTGGGGGAAGAACCAATGGACGAGATCTTTGTGGCTAAGTCCTCGGATGGATCTATCTCCGAACGAGCAGGTGGAGAGCAGGTAACATACTTCGGGTAGTATCGGACAGCTGAGGTAGCAGCAGGGGTGCGGCGAGTCCACTCTCCATGAGGGTGCATGCGCTTGAAGAGAAGCTCATAGGCAAAAGGCAAAGTAGGAGAGAAACGGAAACTGGTAATTGGATGAGCAAATGGGTGGTCGAAGAACATGAACATACCGACAAAATAGCAGCCCATAAAATGGTATGACTGGTGTATGGAGTCAAAATGGAGCTCCCAGGTTAGCGTATCAACGTATATGACGAATGCCGTCATCGTCCTCTGAAGACGCAATGGAAAGAAAAGACAAAGGGAGTGAGAAACTTGATAAAGAATCTCAGTAGGGTGTCTTCCTATCCTATTGTCATCATCTATGTCCTCAGGAATCTCGGGTTTCATTATGAAATAGTGAGCATGCATAAGGTTCAATTGTTAAGTTTTAAACAACAATTACTGAGGCCCATTCTTTTTAACATGAATCTTGGATATTATGAATGCATCATACCTCATCATGAAATGCATGTCAATACAAGGTGTAACATACCATATAGAAACATAAGTGATACACATAGAACATGGTAAACATAGCATGAATTACTTCATTTTATTCTTTAGGTGACTTAGTCTATTCTTTCTCTCATTAGGGGAAACCCTATTACTCTCTCTTCTTGAGAGTTATAGGTTATGAGCTCATACCTCTCTAATCGTGACTAGCATACTCTTATCCTCATGATAAGTTAACACCTGATTTTTAAAGTACGGAATAAGGGGCAAGGATCACCTTTTATAACCTTTAATTCGGAGAGTTCAAAGGATCACTTTCTTATTGGATCATCTCTCATAACCTTTAATTCGGGGAGTCTAGAGGATCATCTCCATATATTTTATGTCACCTTAACATTAGCATGTTATATTAAGATACAAAACACAACATATCATATAATGTCACATGCTTTCATGTCACTTCAACATATGCATATTAAACATTCCAAGTGTAATCATAACATGCCACAATAAAACTTGTAACTAGAAATCAAGTATGCAAACATAATCATCACATAAATTCTCAAGTATAACACAAACCCATCGTCTCATAGATTAAGCACCTTCATTACCCCTTAAATAGTTAAACCTCTAAATGGGGTAAACCCAACTTTTGTATTTATTCTTTTATGCATCTAAGGGATTAATTCCAAATATTTTCATTAATTATTAACCTCAAGAAAATCATTAAATAAAGCTAGACAGATTTGAACAAGAATAAAATGGGCAATTTCGGTGTTCTAGAAGTTATGTTTTTGACCCTTTCTCATTATCGACTTTTCCTATGATGCTAAAATAAATTCCTAAATTCCTATACATTTATTAAGTGTTAAACATCCTTTTTACCAAATTATAATATGCTGGACAGAAACCATATTTTTGTGCCTTTCTAGACATCACGTTTTTTATCTTTTCTAGTTACTAGTCTTTCCTTAAGTGCTCAAAATAATTACCACACTAATTACTAACAAATTTTACCCATTTAATTCACTCCAAACAGCATACCTCAAATCTGGAAATGTTAGAACATAATCTAAAATTTAATTTTCCAAGAGCATACAAAATTGCAATAATAATGATTTCTAGCATACTAGTCTTCCTAAAATTAATTATAGGTCAAGGAGCACTCTTATAATTAATTTATCCTTTTAGAAACACAAGTAAATGTCCTTAGGTTAGTAGCAAAATCAGAGGGCTTAATTAAAGGATTTTAGTTATGTGAATCACGTTTTAACTGTAACGCCCTAATATTCGACCCAATACTACTAGTACGTACTTAGGCCAAATACTAGTCGTTACTATCTGACATGGTTCTTTAAAAAGTAACTTAGAGAAAATACGAGCCAATTTTTTTTTCTTAAAACATTACTTAAAATAAGAGCTGCGTATCTGTCAGTCGGTATTATAAAGTGCCGAACATAAACATAGAGGTGGCTCCAAAACATAGCATCATCATAACTGAACTATTTCATATATATAATATGCCTACCTTAAAGGGCAGGACTCTTCAAGTACATAGTAACATGAATGCGTGAAAAATAGAATACATGGAAAAAGAACCCGGAAAGAAGCATCCCTACCATGTGCAACCTAAGATGGATAACCTCAACACAAGGGGTATCATCCATACTATGTGACGGCGTGCACTAAGGACTACCCTCCAATCTCCATAGCGGACTCAGGCAGTTTGAGGAACGTAGCCAATCCACCCGGGCGAGCTTCGGCAGTGCGAGCATGCCTGTGATCGAATGTGTCATCCACGTCCGAGGTCGGGTCCGCATCAAGCCCCTCAAGCCAGGTATTTGTCTCCTCCGCCGCTTATCTCTGTCGCGGGGCGAGTGAAGCAGAGCCCTCGCGGTCCATGGGGATTCCTCTCAAGGGTCCTCCTACGAAAGTGCCTGCGATGATGGCGCATCTTTGCGGTGCGTCGTCGAGCAACCGACAGTGGGTCCGCAGTTCTCTCATGTCGTGGCCGTGCATGCTCAAAGATCGCGCAGTCACCATACGGGGATGCTGGGGACAAGCGATAATATGCGTAGCGGTGTGCGAATGGCAGTCCCACAAACATGAAGATCGCCTGATGCGACACCCTCAAAATGGAATGACCCATGCTCCGGGTCATGGTGGATCTCCCACCGTGGCGTGTCAACGTACAGCACGAATGTCGCCATCTCGCTCTGAAGACGTAATGGAAAGAAAGAGATAGAGGGAGTGAGTTTTCTTACTAAAGAAACTCAGTAGGGTTTTCCTCCTATCCTAGGTGTCATCATTTACGTCTCCCGGGAATCTCGTTTATTTATGAAAACCATGGACATCTATTAGTTCAATTATGAGTTTTCTAAAGTCCCAATTTCGAGATCCGCCTTTTAACATATCACTTGTATCATAGACATAAATCACATAACGTGGATCATAGAACATAAATCATATATCTTAACTCATGGAACATGATTTCCTATATCATGGGTCATAGCACATAAACTCATAACTTTATGGTTCTCATATCATGGGGCATAGCACACGCAAATTCATATGATTATGGTGCATAAAAACATAGCTCATGGAACATGGTACATGTCTTGGTTACTTGAGGTGACATTAAAACATCATCATTATTTTCTGAGGCCACCCTAACTGATCTCCTTGTGGAGAAAAATTCTAGGTTATGAGCTCATACCTCACTAGTCCACTACTAGTACATGGACTTATCCCTTTTGATAAGTTTAAAGATCCCGACCTAAGGTACGGGTCTAGGGGGCTAGAATCACCTTATCCCCACCCTTAATCCGGTGGTTCAAGGATCATCCTCTCATGGTCTATGTCACCTTAAGTCTTAGCATGTTAAATGCAAGATGCCACATAATTCATGCATGTCAAACATAATTACATCATAGGCATCTTTGAAGTCTTTAAAGAACAATAACATGCAAACATAAACTATCATTGAAGAATAATGATTCACAGCGTATCATCATACTTGAATCATGGAGTAAAATCGTCATAGGAGTAGCAAGAGCGATAGGCCTGTTAACTTGATCGTGTTTGAAATCGAACATATAAGATCATGTATTCATGTTAGGCTAAAGCATAGACACATGTCATAACAATTCTCGATTCAAGCAATGCAAGATCATATCTTCAAGTCATTAAATCAGAAGCATTACGTTTGTAAACTTGGAGTTACCAATCGATTACATAAATATTGTAATCGATTACACACCTCAAGATTTCAAAACATGAAGGTCGGGAGTTACGTCGTAATCGATTACATGGGACTTGTAATCGATTACCTGATAAATTTCAAATCAAGGCGAGATAGAAGTGTGTCGATTACATGTAATTGTAATGTCGATTATTTTGTTTAAAACATGGGCCCTTGGAACATCGTAATCGATTACATTAATAGGTAATCGATTACTATGTTTAAAACACTTTGCCGTGGGCCCTGGAACATCTGGGTAATCGATTACATTAATAGGTAATCGACATTAGAATCGAATGTGTAATCGATTACACTATATAATGTCGATTACTTTGGGCAAAAGTTAGTGTTTGAGCTTGTCCGAGTTTACGTGTCGATTACATGGGTAATCGATTACCAAAGACATCTTAAAATCAAATATGGGGTCTAAACATATCTCGAGTCATTCCTTTGAAATACTTATGGTGGCTAGTTTCTCTTGGAACAATTTTTGAACTTCAAAACATCTTGTCAAACATTTTAACTTGTCAAAACCCTTATAAATCTAAGAACATACCCAAAATGTTTTTGAGTACAACATATGTTTTAGAAAGACTTAAAACATGAGCTATAGGCTCTTGTGACTAATAAACTCCTCTTGGAGCTATCTTCATCACATGGCTAAAATGTACATTCCAAGAATGTTTTCCATGGTTAACCTCTTCTCAGGATGAAATGGGCAAGCCTTTGAGCTCTAGTATCTTAGGTGATGACATAAAATAGACGTGCTATGCATTTCATTTTAGAGTCCTTTAGAAAGTAAAGTGATAGCTCAAGGTAAATATGAGGTGCACATCCATTTTCATTCTTTGAGTTTAGTGAGGACTTGAAATATAAAATGAGATGCAAAGCTTGGAATTTTAAACGTGCATAATGCAAGTTCATTCTTAGTCTTGGGGTTTAGTGATTGCATAGAAATAAACGTGCCATGCAAAACATAAACGTAAACGTGAATGCAAGTTACTTTTATATCTTGTCTAGAGCTCTTGCAAGGCTTTAAGAAGGAACATAGTCCCAACCCAAAACTCATCTTCACAAGAAAAGAAAAACCATTAGTACCAAGGCATCAAGAGAAAACATGACTACAAGAATCATGAAAGTGGTCAAATCTTAATGTAAGAAAGAGAACCATTTTTAAATCTCTAGGGACCAAGATCTTGATGATCCAAGCATCAACATCCTAAGTCCTCATCATTGAGCACATAGCTTCCTTCAAAACAAATATTTAAAATAAAGTTCATGATAAAGAAGAAAGCAAAACCAAAACCATGCTTGGTTTAGGGCCAAAGTTGCAAGCTTTAGAGTTTGTTCATGTGACAAGCATCAACATGAAGCTCTCATCATCAAGCTTACATTTTTCCCATGTAAAAAGGCTCCATGGCCGAAAACATGAGGAGAAAAAGGAAGAAGATTCAAAATGTTCAAGAGAAACATAAACTCTTTTAACTAAACTTGTAAAGAATGAAACTTTCTTTAAGAAAACTCAAGCTTTAGAGGTCTCATGAGAGATGGACTCATGGTCACATCTAGAGAACACTCATCATCAAGCCATCATATTCAAGGCCTTGAGGCCGAAAACTAAGGGGGAAGAAAAGGAAGAAACCAAAAAAGAAAGCAACATAGAGGTTCAACCATTCATCAACTGCCAATCAAGATTCAAGCATAAGAATCAAAGACATGTTTAGAAAGAGTTCCCTACCTTGTGTCTTGAAAATGAAGGAGAGAACTTGAGCTTGAGGAACTCTTTGAGAGTTTGAGAGAAAAGTGAGAAAGCTTGAGAGGGGGAAATGAGAGAGTTTGAGACTTTGGAGAAGGATCCAAAAGTGATGGAGTTGTGGAGTGTGGTGTATTTATAGGCAAATGAAGGAGTGAAGGGGGAGTTGGTTGAAGCTTCTTGAAGAAGAGAGAAATATCTTCTTGTGTGGTCATTCTTGGTGTGATTGAAACCATAGGTAGGCATAGGTCATAGGGTAGCTTGAAAGACAACTTGATTGACTACATAAAAATAAAATTCTTTTGGATTCTTGGGGGAAGTGGCTGAAAATTATAGGGCCAAGGGAGAGAAAATTTCATGGCCACAAGATAAAATATCTATATGTGTTGTCATTCAAAGGTATGGAAGAAAGTATGGAAGGTATGATTGATTATGAAGCTTGATTGAAAGCTTTGAGTGACAACATAAACAATTTATTCTTTTGAATTTTGAATGACATATATTTTTCAAATGTGATCATGATTATTTGAGAGTGACAACTTTCTTGGAAAAGAGAGTGTCATTGGGAAATGGAGTGTGAATAGTGAAAATACTATTCATAGTTGCTTTTTCTTTTAAAAGAAAGAAAAGAATTTAGGAAAGAGTTCTAAATTTCCTTAAACAATTCTAGGTTCCAATTAATTCTAAATGATGGTTTTGGCTCTAGATTAATTATGGAAATTAATTAACCTTTAATTAGAGCCTAATATTGCTTAGGATTGGAGTTAAACGGCCATTTCGTTAAGAAAATACAATATGCAGGGGCAAAACCGTAATTTTTACCAAAAGTTGCCCAGGATCTCCGGGACTTAAACCAACATAGTTTATGCCTTAAAATCATTGTTTTGAACCTCAGAACAAAGTCTGGGTCAAAACGGAACTTAATACTGCCTTAATCCTACAAGGGTATTTGGTCATTTACGCACAGAAATCTCAGAAATGAGGTTTTCCCGCTTTGTTAGGCACTCATGCTCATACAATCCCCTTCATATAACATATGAACCTTATGAGGATGGCCAAGGCCGGCCGTCCTCGTGTTTCAGGTGAAAATGACCTCAGGGGCATTTTGGTCATTATGTAAGTTTAGCGAAAATCGGGGCGTTACATTAACAGTTTAGGAATTAACATATTTCTCAAGGAAAACTGTAAGACACAAGTTTTAAAACCTCAAGACAATAACATACCAATTCTTAGAACTTTGTTCTTTGAAAAATCAATCATATTTGTAAAGATAAATGTCCATGGAACCGAAATTCCCATGTAAGTTGAAAGAGGTAAGTCTTGAGCTCCAGATTATTTAGGTGATGGCATAAATTCAAATGTGCAAATGCAAGCCTCATTTTAATCTTGATATTATAAGGTGGTGGCAATGGAAATATAAATATGATCTGCAAAGCTTGAATATAAATATGAAAATGCAAGATCATTTTTAATCTTTAAAGTTTAGGTGATGGCTTGAAATATAAATATGCTAGACAAGAAATGTGAATATGAAATGCAAGTTCATTTTCTTATCTTCAAGCTTTAGGTGTCAACTTAGAAATAAATATGATATGCAAGGCTCAAATATAAATATGAAATGCAATGACTTGAAATATAAATATGAATTCATTTCCATTTGTTATTTCTTTAGGTCCTAGGCTCAAGACTCCTATTTAGAGTAACAACTCTAAAACACCGATCAATTTTACAAAATGGACACGAGTTTTAGAGTCTTTCAATATTATGGTTCCAAGAACCTTGTCTCCTTAGACTTACCATCTAGCTCAAAGGAAAAGCCATCAAAGAAACCAAATAACATTTTCACTTGCTAGGAACTCTTAAAACTAAAAATGAAATCTTAAGCTTCAGAGGTCAAACAAATGATGGTTTTGCAACCAACATCAAAGATCTTCATCATCAAGCCATGATTTGTAAACAATAAGGCCATCAAGGCCAAAAAAGGAAAAGAAAGAAAGGAAAATTTGAGGCCAAAAAAAGAAAGAAAGAAAAAGAGTGAACTAACATTCCAACATTCATTCAAATCTCAAAAATAAGAGAACATAGAAGAAGAGAATATTTTCAATCAATTCAACTTTACAGCCAAAAATGATTCAAAAGAAAAGAATGAATGCTTTGAAAACAACTCCCTACCTAAGATATTTTTGTTGTTGGAAGAAAAAGAGCTTGATCTTGAGAAGAGATGAGAAGAAAAATTCTTCCTTGGGACTAAGGTGGTTTCGGCCAAGGCGAAAAAGAAAGGAAAGTTTTGGCTAAGGAGAAAAGAAAAGGAAGGAAGATTTGTCTTGAGTTTTGATCTTGGAAGTAGAAAGGTTAAGTGTTTTAGGGAAGGTCTGTGGTGGTTGTGTGGTGGTTTGAGGTTGAGATGTGGTGGTTTCTTTGAAGAATGAAGAAGAAGAAAAAGAAAAAGAACTCTTGAAAGCAAAGAGAGAAAATTAAAGTTGCAAGAATGAGCAAATATTCTTGTAAGTTTCCTTGGTTATCTATTTATAGAGAAAATGCAATATGAGGGAATGAGGGGGGAGGGGAGGGGAAGAGGTTGTGGCAATTACAAGGGAGAAGGAGGAGAAAAATATCTCATCTAAGTGTATAATGTCATGGCATGGTGTAGGAATGGCTAGGTATGAGTTTGGATACGGCTAGGCATGACTTTCTTTGATTTTATAAGTAAGTAAATTAAAATAGGATGTGATGAATGGAAGGGGGTAGCACCAGTTGTATGAGGATCCAAAGGGGAGAAAATGTCTCTTGTTAATATGGATTAGAAGTGTGTTTAAGAGTATTTTTGATTAGGCATTTGATTAGGAGTTTGTAATTAAATGTTTAAGTGAGAAAGTAAGTGATTAAGGTCACTCAAGACATGGTTAAGGAGTGCTCTTGTTCATTTAGTGGAGTCAAATATCATTCAACAAGAATTACCATCACATCTTTGATTCCTTAATTTAAGGAATTAGGGAGAGAAAATACTATTCAATGAAATATGACATAAAGTATTGAATTAAGAAAGGAATTTTGAGTTTCTTTAAACAATCTTAGGCCCTAATTAACCTCAATTATTTATTTTGACTTCGGATTAATTATTAAAATTAGTTAATATTTAATTAGAGCCTAATATTGCTTAGGTTTTGTTAATCACACGATTAAGCTTGTTATGCCCTTAATTAGGGGCAAAACGGTAATTTTTCACAAAAACTCTCGGGACCACCTGGGCTTAGACAGATATTAGACATCCCTTAAAAATGACATTTCAAACCCCCAGGTAAGGTCCTGGTCCACTCGACAGTTGATCTCCCATTAATTTACCGCAGGGGTATTTTGGTAATTTTGCTCGTAGAAACTCAAAAATGAGATTCTTCTGCTCTATTAACACATATAACACACATAGTCCCCGTTCAACATTAAAATAGCCTATTGAGGATGGCCAAGGCTAGCGATCCTCATTCTCTCGGTAAAATGACCTTAAGGGCATTTTGGTTATTTATACACGGGAAAAATCGAGGCGTTACATTACTCCCCTCCTTAAAAAGAATTTTGCCCTCAAAATTCATTACCTGAGAAAAGCTCGGGATATTGCGCCTTCATATCCGATTCTAACTCACATGTGAATTCTTCTACCCTTCCTTGTCTCCATGCTACTTTGACCAAAGGCACAGTCTTGTTCCTCAGTTGCTTGACTCTTTTGTCTACGATTCTCATATGTGGTAGCTTAAATGTCAGTTCTTCCCTTAATTGTACTTGCTCTGGCTCTAATACATGGCTCGAGTTAGACTGATACTTTCTTAACTGGGAGACATGGAAAACATCGTGGAGGTTAGATAGATTAAGAGGTAGGGCTATACGGTATGCCACGTTTTCGACTCAATTAAGGATCTTGAATGGATCAAGGAATCTGGGGCTTAATTTCTTGACTCTCATTGCTTGACCTATGCCTGTGGTAGGGGTCATCCTAAGGAATACGTGTTCCGCCTCTTGAAATTATAGCGGCTTTCGTTATTTGTCCGCATAGTTTTTCTAGCGACTATGAGTGGCGAGAATTCTATCCCTAATTTTCTTGATTTGTTCCGTCGTTTCCCTCACAATATCAGTTCTTAACAAGATTTGCTCTCCGGGCTCATACCAATATAAAGGTGATTGGCATTTTCATCCATACAGGGCTTCATACGGTGCCATGCCGATACTTGCATGATAACTGTTGTTATAAGCAAATTCGATCAATTGCAAGTATTTGTTCTAACTCCCTCTTTGGTCCATTATACACACCCTTAGTATATCTTCCAACGTTTGGATAGTCCTCTTGGATTGTCCATCCATTTGAGGGTAGTAAGCCATACTTAAAAATAGTTTCGAACCAAACGCCTTTTGAAAAGCTCCTCAAAACCGTGATGTAAACCGCGGGTCTCGACTTGAGATTATCATCGATGGTACTCCATGTAATCTTACGATCTATTGAATATATAACTGAGCTAGCCTATCCAAGGAGTAAGTTACCTTGATAGGTAAAAAGGGGTCGGACTTGGTCAGTCGATCCACTATTACCCATATGGCATCATGACTTGCTTCGGTCCTTGGTAGCCCAGTCACAAAATCTATTGAGATATTGTCCCACTTCCACTCAAGGATTGACAGGGGTTGCAACATTCCAGAGGATTTTTGGTGCTCAATCTTCACTTTTTGATAGACTAAGCACTTTCTTACCCAGGCACTCATATCTTTCTTCAACCTAAGCCACCAGAACATCCTCTTCAAGTCCTAATACATCTTGGTGGTACCAGGGTGAATGGTAAAATGGCTCTTATGAGCCTCCTCCAAGATCTTTTTTTGGAGGTCACCACTAGTCAATACACAGATCCGGCTTTCAAACCTCCACATACCATCATCACTTTGGGCAAAACCCTTTAACTTTCTAGCCCCTACCGCCTTTAGGGTTTCTTGAAACTTTCTATCCTCCTGTTGGACTTGGGTGATCCTTTCCCTAAAGTCACTTGTCACACTAAGATGGAATGCCTTTATGCTCTTAGTGGTCAAGGTCATCCCTAGATTCAGGTTTCTAAACTTCTTGATTAGCTCAATTTCCTTGACCATCATGTAGGATAAGTGCAATGATTTCCTACTTAAGGTATCGGCCACTACATTGGCCTTGCTAGGGTGGTAGTTTAACCCAAAATCATAATCCTTCAAAAACTCCATCCACTTTCTCTGCCTCATGTTTAGCTCTTTTTGATCAAAGAGATACTTCAGACTCTTGTGATTGGAAAACACCTCGAACTTTACTCCATACAAGTGGTGTCTCCATACCTTTAGAGCAAACACTACGATAGCTAACTCCAAGTCATGGGTGGGATAGTTTGCTTTGTATGGCTTAAGTTGTCTAGACGCATAGGCCTCTACTTGCCTATTTTACATCAATACACAACCCAATCCTTTCCCGGAAGCATCGTAATATACCTCAAAAGGTACATTGGGGCAGGTAGCACTAAAACTGGGGTTGAGGTTAACTTCTATTTCAACTCATGGAAACTCTTTTCACACTCTGGAGTCCAAGTAAAAGAGGCATTCTTTCTAGTAAGCTTAGTCAAGGGTAAAGGAATCTAGGAAAGTCCTTTAATAAACCTATGATCATAATTTTCAAAACTGGATCGGTGATTGACCTGGTCAAGGTACCGGGTTACTGGGTCATTGGTTCAACCGGTGGGTCACTAGTCGAACCAGTTGAATAGAATTTAATTAACTAAATATATACAAATATAAATTGAGGTTACTAAGATGTAATATATATATATTTTGTGACACAATATTTACTAAACAAGCAACTGGCCTGGTGGTTGAGGCACTGCTCATGCTGCCAGCCATCCTAGGTTTGACTCCCCACAGCATTGGTTTTGGAATTTCTTTCCAAATTTCCAACGTGCATGACAAGAGTGTAATATATATAATTCATGACACAATATATATTAAATGAGCAATTGGCCTGGTGGTTGGGCGCCTTGCATATGCTGGTGGCAAGCAGGGTTTGACTCCCCGCATTGTTGGTTTTGGAATTATTTTCCAAAATTCCAATGCATGCACCCAGGACCCGGATCAACACGTCGGTTCACCCACCGGTCAACTCCAAGTTTGACCGAGCGTTGACCGGTTCGATGCTTGTCCGGTCTGATTGAAGAACCAAACTGGACTAGTGCCTGGTTCACCAGTTTCTGGTCCGAACCAGCCGGTCCGGTATGGTTTTTAATACTATGCTTACAGTAATATCCTACCAAACCCAAAAAGCTCCTAACCTCGGTTACCGTGATAGGTCTCTTCTAGTTCATTATAGCCTCTATCTTACTAGGGTCAACAACAATACCTCCTTTTGACACTACATGCCCTGAAAACTTTACATCCTCCAGCCAAAATTCACACTTAGACAACTTAGCAGATAGTTTCTTTTCTCTTAGGATCTCCAACGCTATCTTTAAATGACGTTCATGTTCCTCGTGGGTCTTGGAGTAGATGAGTATGTCATCTATAAAGACAACTACAAACTGATCTAGATAGGGTCTAAAGATCCTATTCATGTAGTCCATGAACACAACCAGAGCATTCGTCAGTCCAAAGGGCATCGCGATAAACTCAAAGTGGCCATAATGAGTGTGAAATGCCGTTTTTGGTATATCCTCATCCCTAACTCTAATCTGGTGGTAACTTGACCTCAAATCAATTTTTGAAAATACTACCGCCCCCTTTAATTGATCCATCAAATCATCGATCCTAAGCAAAGGGTACTTCTTCTTCATGGTTACTCGGTTCAACTGCCTATAATCAACACACAATCTCATGCTCCTATCCTTCATTTTTACAAACAACATCGGGGCTCTCCAAGGTGACGCACTAGGCCTCACAAACTTCTTTTCTAAAAGATCCTCCAATTGGGTTTGTGGCTCGACTAGTTCCAAAGGTGAGATCCTATAAGTTGCTATGGATATGGGTCTTATTCCCGGAAGTAATTCTATTGAAAATTCTATTTCTCTTACAGGAGGAAACTTAGGTATCTCATCTGGAAACACCTCAGGGTAGTTCCCCACAATGGGTATTTCATCCAAGTTTTGTTCAAAATCTACATCACTAGTGGCCAGGAGAATAAAACCCTTACTTTTTCCCTTACCACAGTCTATTTCTACAGCATTTATGTATAAACTTAGGGGATTTTTAGGCTTACTGGGAATGTGAAGAAAGACAATAGGCTTCTCATAACAATTTAACATTACACAGTTGGCATAAAGTCAATCCATGCTAAGAATTATATCTAGACCTTGCATAGGTAAGCCAACTAAATCTAAGACAAATTCAACAAAACTATAGTTTAGACAACATCTACAAGTCCTAACAGGTTTTCCAGTAGGGGTAGAAATAGTGAGATCAAAAGGAAGTTTTGACACATGCAAATTTAAGGATTCAACACAAGAATGGTATATAAACGAATGGGTAGTGCCAGAGTCAAAAAGTACAATTAAGGTTCTACCATTCATTTCACACTTACCTTCCATGAGGTTCTGTGACTTCGTCGTATCTTCGGCATTGAGGGTGAAGACCTTTCCTTGGCATTGTGGCTTGGGGTTGGGGACCATCGGATTCCTTTCCATGCATTCTCGCGAGTAGTGGCTAGGCTTCTCACATCGATAATAGACATCCAGGCTTGTCCGGCAGGGTAGGTCCCCATGAGGCTTCCCGCACTTGGGACACACAGCGGCGGTTGTAGGCCTCGGGGGTGTGGCTGGGGTCTATTGAGGTGCCTTCCCTCAGTTGCCGCTTGGTCCTTCTTGATTAAAGTCTTTCCAAGTGAGCCATCGCAACATTGATTTCGGCCTTCAGCCCGAAATCATACGTAACACACTTCCAGTACTAGTTGGGGTTCCCTTGGTATATCCTTGAGAACTTAATGACCTCAAATTTAGCAGTGTACTGGGTGATGCTCATACCTCTTTGATTCAGTTGCATGAACTCGATGTCTCTTGCGTTCCTCACGGACTCCGGGTAGTATTTCTTGTAGAAATTAGCCTTGAACAACTCCCAATCGATCACGGTGTCGGTTGCTTCCAACAGTCTCTGGGCACTGGTCCACCAGAATCTAGCATCTCCTTCCAGCACACAGATGGCAAAAGTCGTCTTCTGTACCTCTATGCATGGGATTGCTATGAAGATCTTCTCCATGCTTTTTATCCGCTCATCGGCATGAATCGGGTTCAAGGTTCCCTTGAAGGACGATGGGTTTGCCTTGCGAAATTCCCCAAAATGAGCTTGCTTGGGGATTTTAGCAGCATTGTGACCACAGCCTGTATCAGTTTGGCGGTCTCGGTCCATCCTTTTGAACATCGTCCTCATGGTTTTCACTACGTCTCGGAGGGCTTTAGCAGTCTTGTTGTCCTGACCGCAAGCGGTCAAGGTCTTATTCTGTTATCAACGTGCTATTGGTTCCTATGCATACAAAACAATAAACACTGAGGTGATCAGGCTCAATACTCTATGTAAAGTGAGCTAGTTACCATGGCACGTACAAACATACAATAGTCATGCATTTTTAATCCTTAAGCTTTATCCTATTGATAGAGCAATTATACATGACATATCTATTGCATTATGCTTAAGAAGCATAGCTAGTCCAATCCTCAGGCTCCGTGAGAACCAAATTGCTTTGATACCAAAATGTAACACCCTAATATTTAAATCTAACAGGCCTAGGACGTATTCAAGTTAATTATTAGTTATTACTATTTTGTTCTAGTTCTTAACTTTAATTTTTAGAAAATAATTAACTAAAAAATGTGTGAATTTTTTTAAAAAATAAAGGTGAAAATGTGAGCCAAGCGTAAAATAAAAACCACGTCGTTGTCTCGTGTCACGCCCCAATTTTTTTGTCTGAAAGAAAAATAACCAAAATGCCCCTGAGGTCATTTTCTGCTCGGAATTCGAGGAAAGCCATCTCGGCCATCCTCGAAGGGCCGACTCAATGTTTGAAGAGGATTGGATGATCCTTGAGTGATTTCAAAAATGAAATCTCATTTTCTGTAGTTTCGGGTCAAAATGACCAAAATACCACTATAGCGTTTTTACGCAGGTAAAGGTGCCGTTTGAGCCCGAAACTTTCCCCGAAGGTTTAAAACAATGTTTTTACATGTTTAAAAGTGTCTGTTTAAGTCCCAATGGTCCCAGGCAGTTTTTGTGTAAAATTACGATTTTACCCCTGGAATAGTGTTTTTGAGCTTAATGACGTAATTAAGCAAACCTAAGCAATATTAGGCTCTAATCGAAGATTAACTAATTTCCATAATTAATCTAGAGTCAAAATAAGCTATGAAAATAAATTAGAACCTAAAATTACTTAGATTAAACTTAAAACTCTTTTTAAAACTCAAGATTCCAATCTTGGAGTCTTGAATAATATTTTCTCTTTCCAATTCCTTAAATCATGGAATTGTGTCTAGAGTTGTTTATGAACTAAAATGAATTTATAACTCACTAATGATGTAAGACCACTCCTTAAACATGTCTTGACAACCTTGACTACCCATTTTCTCACCTAAACACTTTCTTACAAATTCCTAATCTTAATCCTAATCAAAGATACACCTAAACACAACTTTAAACCACAATTAAAATGCAAGAAATCCTCCCCCATGGCTGATGCATGTTTCGGCCATCCCTCCCCCAATTCCATCACATGTTGATTTATTTCTCACTCAAAGAACCATGCTTGACCCATACTTGCACCCATACTTAGCCATGCTTCCCACCATGCCTTGGAAAAGATATTTTTCTCCTCCTTGTGGCTGTAATGACCGAAGCCATTCCCTCCCCAAACACCCCTCATTTGTTTTATTTCTCTATAAATAGCGTGATTGGGTGAACTTGTATCATTTTGGGTTCATTTGCTAAGTGCAAGTTTTCAAAGAGCACTTCAAAGTTTTCTTTTTCTCTCAAAGTTCAAGTGTCCAAGTTCTTCATTTTCTTCACTCATATCAACCTCCAATCACTTGGTAGGGATTTTCTTTCAAGTGTTTCTTTCATTTAAGTTCTTAATCTAGTTATGTGTTTTATGGTTTCTCTTGAATCTTTTGGAACTTTTTTTCTTTTTCTCTTCCTTTTCCATTTTCGGCCGTGAGCCCTTGAAAATAAAGGAATGAGAGCTTGATGATGAGGGTTTCATGATGATGTTCATCACTTTAACAACCTCTAAAGCTTGATCTTTTTTCTTAAGTTAAAAATGTTTATAATTCTTTCTTAAACCTTGAAATCTTTAACTTTGATGATGTTTTAAAATGGTTACATGAACTCAATGATGAGGATCCATGGTGTCAATGTTAATACATCATCAAGATCATGGTCTGTAGAGTTTCAAAATGGTTCTTTCTTGCTCTTAAGTTTCGGTTTCTTTCCTTTTCTTTTTCTCTAAAATTTTCGGCCAACAATTGTTGGATGAACCCTCATGATAGCTTGATGATGAGAGTTCTAGTTGGTAATTTTATGTTCACCACAAAGAAATCTCTAAAGCTTAAGTTTTCATAAAGGTATTATAAAGTTCATTTATGGTTATATTTTTTAAGGAATGTTATCTTGAGTTCTAAGAACTCTAGACCTCACTTTATCTTGTCATGATGAGTTTGGGTTAAGTTTAAGTTCCTCTAAAGTCTTGAATGAGCTCTAATAAGACATAAATGAACTTGCATATTTATTTTGAGGTTGCATTCATGTTTATATTCTTGCTTTGCATCTTTATTTTCAAGTCATCACCTAAGGACTCAGATTAAAACAAGACTTGGATCATCGCCTAATTAATTTTCAAAGCCTTTCTATCTTGGCCTTAAACTCGATTGTTGCTGGGTCTAGAGCACTAAAATAAAGAAATGAACTTGCATTGCATATTTATTTCAAGTCTTACATATTTAAATTTCAAGCCTTGCATATTTATTTCCAAGTCTTGCATATTTACTTTAAATTTCTCACTTTACTTTGTAATGAAGAATAAAAATGAAGTGCATAGCATGTTTATATTTTGTCATCACTTAAAGACCTTAGAGCTCAAAGATTTGCCCATTTTATCTCAAGTTAAAGTTTAATATGAAAGCATTCTTTGAATGTATAATTTCGGCCAAGTAATAATGATGAGCTTGGAATGAGTTTCATCTAGTTACAAGGGCCAACAACCTATGTTATAGGATTTTTGTTAAACTTGATGAGTTTTATAAAGTTATGACCAACAAGATTTATGATTTTAATCCTCTTCTAAAGAAGAATTGAATTGGTTACTGAACTAAGGTTGTTTATAGCCTCTTGATAAAATAAAATAGTTTGCAAAGAGTTTTAGAAGTCCTAAAATAATTCCAAGGGAAACTAGCAACTTATATGCTTTAGAAATGTCAAATTATGTGTCTTTTTGGACTTGAACAGTTCGGTTCTGCCTTGATGTGTCTGTTTTTGTATGATGATGTTTTGATGTGTTAAAATGTGTGAAAATGACAGATGATGAGGTAGGAACACTTCTATGCATGTTAGGAGAGAAACTAGCTTTATAGAAAAATCGTAAAGTTGGAATTTAATGTGTATTTAACCTCTTCAATCCTAATCAATGCCAAACTGTTTTAGTATGATAACAATCAGTTTAGTATTGATTAATCATGAAAAATTTGGTTATATTTGAAATAGGATTGAATTTTAGCACCTATAGAGAAACTAGTAACTAGAAAACTGTAAAAGTGCAATCCTAGAACTCTTAGAATATTTAATTTCTGGATTCTATCCAGCAACCTCATAATATGGTAAACATGGTTTATAATTAGTTCTTAGGCATAGGAATGCCTCATAATTGGTTTAGATTTAATTTATAGTGCTTTAGGCGAAGACGAAACCGAGAAAGGGTCTAAAACGTAAGTTCTAAAACCCCGTAATCATAGATGTATAACTCTGCCCTTGGAGTATGGTGCTGCCCAGATTTATTAAAGAATATAAATGACAACAAGATTTGTTAGAAGAGAATCATTAGGTGCATAAGAGGTTGATAGAGAATGATAGAATAATTACATCTCAAGTTTAAGGCCCGTAAGGGTCAAAGCATAAGATACCGTAGGATCAAAAGCATAATGAGTTTTAATGTTACATGTGAATGTATGTTTTATTTGAGAATAATTATGTAAACGTATGAAATTATGATTGAGGATACATGTTCTACTTGTTTATGTGGCATAAAGTAAATTTGGAAGAAATTCAGTATGCCGCCGTTATGCTGTCGAATTTCTGAAAAATTTGGGGACTTAGAAAGTTTTTGAAAAACCTATACGATTTTCTTTATAAGATATGAGGTACTAAGATGAGTTCTTGGATGACACCGGTTCGGTCGAGCACCTCCAGAGAACTCATGTGACATCAATACCAAGATGTATTCTTGGGTGACACCGTTTCAGCCGAGCACCCCCAAGAAATGCCCTCTAGCTCGTACTAGATAGTTGGGATTATTATTATGATACACTTATCGGGATTGATAAGTAAGAACTAGTGATGACTAGTTAGGTATGAACTCATAACCTAGAGATGTGACATGTTCTGGGTGACACCGGTTCGGCCCAACACCCCCAGAACGAATGTCTTTCAGGGTGGTCCCATGAGAAAGTAAAGTATGATGATTATGTCACAAAGTTTTCCCTACATGAGATTTCAATTGCCATTTTATGCCACCATTATGATGCTTCTGGATGTTATGATTGATGTCCTTGCATTAAGTAGTGCCATGCATACATCCTTTACTATATTGCATTCATGACATTAAGATTCATTCTAAAATGAATGGACCTTGATTAATTATATTTTAAAAGCTTAAAAATGAACTTAACGCATGCTCACTTATTTTATACACTAAACCCAAGGTTCCTAAGGATGTAGATGATGACACTTAGGTAGTAGGAGGCCCTACTGAGATTCTTTAGCAAGATTCTCACTCCCTCTATCTTTTCTTTCCGTCACGTCTTCAGATGGCAACGTTCGTGATTTTTGTGGACACCCCATCATGGGAGGTGCACTATGATCCGGAGCACGGATCATACCATTTTAAGGGTCAGTGCACAGTTCGTGTCTTCATGTTCATTGGACGACCCTTCGCTCATCCTGTACATACCCATCACTTCTCCCTGATAGCACCCTATGGTGATGACGAGTGGGTTTTCGAGCGCACAAGTACGCACAATGAGAGAGTACTTCGCATGCACACCGCCACTTCAGCCATGCATGACTACCCCGACTATGTGCCCCGGACATACTTCTCGGAGACCGACCCGTTAGAGGACCCGCCTACCCATCTGTACAGCGAGAGCTCTGCCTGTACTCCACCACTGATGAGAGAGGGCAGTGAAGACACTGTGACTCAGCCTCGTCTAGCACGACGATCGGAGGCGCGGCCACATCGTGGGGGTCACTCCCGATCCCCGTTTCGTCTTTACACGTCGGAGGAGCTCGCCCAGTTTGCCGGGCATGTTCCTCGCTCGCGGGATGGACGTCAGTAGGAGGTAGCGGATGACTGATGAAGTACCCGGGCTAATGCATACACCACTTGGTTGAGGATAAACCTTCTTTTGTTTAGAGGTTATCCCTTAGTTGCACTTGGGTAGGGGAGTTTGCTTTTATGCTTTTCGTCGCACTTTCCTTTGTATTTTCCTTTTAGATGTATTCGTTTCATGTTCTACTAAACTAAGTCCCACTCTTCATAAGTGGGTATATCATATCATATATATATGCCGTTTAGTTTTATCGTGACGTGCCCTTACCTGCTTTATGTTATGATATTTATGAGATGCTTGCTTTATCTCCTTACGTGCTTCATTGCTTATCGTGTTGCGCGGCTCTCACTTTGCTTTTATAATTGAAAAAAAAATTTACCAGTATTTTCCGCTAAGTGTTTTAAAGTAAAAAGGAAACTATGACGTAATAGACTAATGATTAACCTAAATATGTTCTAGAGTATTAGGTTAAAAATTAGGATGTTACATCTTGTATATAACAAAGAGGAAATATTCATGTAATAAATGGAACACAAGATCTCAAACATAACAACCATCATAGATATATATATATATAATAGAAGTTTCACCATACACCAAGTTAAATAGTAGCATTAGTACAATCATCCGTGCAAATTCATAAAAAAACATAAAATACATAAACCAGAAACTCTGCCTACTTGAGTGCACTTAAAGTAGATAACCTCCAAAAGCAAAAGAAGGTTATCCTATATAAAATATGCACACATGTACTACTAAGACCGCTGCCAACTCTTACTGCTGCCCATCCCAAGGGGGAGGAACATAACTAACCCACTGGGCCAGTTTGGCCGGAGTGGCCAAATGGTAATAGGGTCGGGCATGAGCTCCACGATGGGGTATCATCCTCACCCTACCTCCTCGAATCGGCTAAGTCACCATAGCCTCATTGCCTCCACCGATCTCCATAGACATGGTGGGGGAAGAACCAATGGACGGGATCTCTGTGGCTGAGTCCTCAGATGGATTTGTCTCTAAATAAGCAAAGGGAGAGTGAGGAAGATGCTCCGGGTAGTCTCAGAAAGCTGAGGCAGCAGCAAAGAGTGCGGTGAGTCTACTTTCCACGAGGTGCATGCGCTCGAAGAGAAGCTAGTCGGTAAAAGGCGAAGTAGGAGAAAAACGGAAACTGGTAACCGGATGAGCAAACGGGCAGCCCAAGAACACGAACATACGGATGAAATAGCAGCCCACAAAATAGTATGACTGGTGTGTGGCGTCAAAATGAAGTTCCCAGGTCGGCGCATCGACGTATACCACGAATGCCGCCATCGTCCTCTGAAGACACGATGGAAAGAAAAGACAGAAGGAGTGAGAAACTTGATAAAGAATCTCAGTAGAGTGTCCTCCTATACTAGTGTAACGCCCCAATTTTTACTGTAATTTTTACTGTCATTAGAAATTACTCAATTAGTCTAGTAGGTAATTATTACACATAGATTTGGTAGAACAATCCTCAATAAAGGAATATAACATTAGAAGAGAGGTTAGGAACGATTCATGCGATCGCAAATCTGGAATTTACATGCGTATAAAATGACCAAAATGCCCCTGAAGTTATTTTACTCGGAAAATGAGGATCGTAGACCCACCTATTCTCAAGGGGATATTTTGAGGATAATAAGGGATTGTTTGTGTTGTGTGTGTTAATGGAGCAGAAGGATCTCAATTTTGAGTTCAGGCCAGCGAAATGACCAAAAGCAGCCCATCTTGGTGTTTTAACTCAGATGTGCGTGCCGACTGAGCCGAACCTCACTAAAATGTTTTAAAATGTGTTTTTAAGCCATGATTAACCATTGGTTAAGCTCGGGTGGCCTCGGGCAATTTTTAAGTGAAATGCGATTTTGCCTTTGCTTTTAGGCGGTTTTGCGAATTGGGATTTTTGATTCGTGTACGGGAAACCTAAGCAATATTAGGCTCAAATTAAAGCTTATTAAATTCTAAATATTAATCTAGAGTCAAAATTATGTATTTAGATTGATTAGAACCCAAAATTGCTCAAAAACACCCAAATTGCTTACTAAATTCACTTAAACCATACTGTAAATTCTCTAATTTACATGAATACCTTACCTACATCTAAATAATGCATGGAACACACAATTTTCACTTCTTTGGGCTGTAATGGCAGAAATTATTGATGCCATTATGCAGCTGAATTATTGCCAAAAGTTACACTAAAACAAAATGCCAAAATGTCACCATAAGAGACATAATTCCTTAATTTCATACAACTTTGTCTAAAATGATTTTTCCTCCCTTATTTCTCCTGAAAAATTCTGTCCACTACCTCATCATTTTGGCCAATTAGAAGCCTCAAAATCTTCTATAAATAGGCTTGCTTGAGTGGTCTTGGAATGCTTGGTTCATAACTAGTTTTTAAGAGCACCAAAAACTTTCTTTCTTCTTCCTCTTTGGCTGAATTCTTTCTTCAATTTTTTCAAAGAGATTTTGTTTCATTTCACTTCAAGAAACCAAGTTCTCTTCCTCTTCTTCAACTCAGATTAGGTAGGGAGTAGTTTCTAAATTTATTTCTATGCTTTGAGGAGTTGTGTTTTTAGCTCAAAATGATGAAATTATGAACTTACCTTAGCTTTTCATTTTGGTTTCCTCTTCAATTTTCTTTAACCAATTCAACCATATGGCCTAGGTGGAACTAAGATGATGGCTTGATGATGAGGACCTTGAGGGTGGGTTGTAAATCCATCACAAGTTAGGCCTCTAAAGCTTGAAAATTCCACTTGATGCAAAACTTTAAAGAATAATATTTTATGATGCTAAAACAAAGATTTTTAGTTTAGAACTTGAAAGATGTATTTTCCTTTTATGTTTTATTTCTTGTTAAGATATGTATTAGGTTGAATTTATAATTCTTTTAAAGTCTTGAAGGAGCTCTAGTAAAGAAACAAAATGAATTTGCATCCATGATTAAGTTTATGCTTTGCATAACCATGTTTACCTTCTATGTCATCACTAAATTTTCAAGAATGAATAAATGAACTTGCATTTCTCATGTTTAAATTCCAAGCTTGTATTTCATGTTTATGTTTCAAGTCATCACTTAATCTTTCAAGATAATAAAGAGGTTGCATCTCATATTTAATTTATGCTCTCACTATATTTTATAATGGCTAAAAGAATCAATGCATGGCATATTTATTTTATGCCATCACCTAAAGATCCTAGAGCTCAAAGACTTGCCCATGTATCACAAGCAAAGAAATATGATTATTGGAGTTAAAGAATTTATTCTTTAAAAGTCTTGAGATTGGAGCTTAAAAAGATGTAATAATAATTCTCTTCTCCCTCTCTGGTCAGTCATGCGGACTACCGCAGCTCCAGATTTCTTAATAATCTCTTCTCTCTCTCGGTCTGTCTGCGGACTACCGCCGCTCGGTTTCTTAATATTCTCTTCTCCCTCTCTTGGTCTGTGCGGATTCACGCGCTCAGTTTCTTGTATCATGTTTATATTTCAAGTTCTTGCATCATGTTTAATTTTCAAGTCATCACCTTAAATCTTAAAGATAAAGAAATGGAATTGCATATCATGTTTATAATTCCAAGCTATCACCTTATAAAGATAAGATTAAAATAAGGTTGCATAGCATGTTTATAATTCTAAGATGTCACCTAAATCTCTAAAGCTCAAGACTTACTCCTTTTATCTTAAGTGAGAATTTTAATTGTGAAGATCCTCCCAAATTTGACAAAAGAACTAGTTTCTAAATGAGTTTTAAGGCTTTGCAAAGTTTTTCACGGGGAACTAGTAATTTATATGCACTTAAAATATGATTCTATGTAATTGCATGAGCTTCATGATTCGACCCCTGATCTGAGTTTAGTATTAATGTGTGTTAATGATTTGATATCATTGAAGTTCTGATTATTAAGCTTTATTGTTAAGAAGAATGATTCATAATTGGTTTAGTAACTAATTAGTTCTATAATTGATAATTCTATGTAAGGATTGGATGCTTATTGAATGATTTCTGGCTTGCATGTTATAGTTGCTTTGTTGCAAATAATGAGAATGCTTATACATGAAATGTTCTTTATTATGTAAAATTTACCTTTGTTGCTAGAAGAAAGTGTATCATTGTAAAAGTGTAATTTGGAAAGGTTACAGCTAAGGAAAGACTTGGTATTTAAAGCGTGTCTATTGTGACCCACCTCTCTTTCACAGGAATCTCCCATTATGCATGATTCTGAGTTGATATATATTATTCTAGCTTAAGACTATAAATGAGAAAATGTTATGATGTTTATGAATTGTATTATGATATAACATGCAAAGATTTAATGGTGACTTAAACTTATAAGAAAATGATCCTTTGGAACCATCGGACTATAGGTGGTGAAAAGGTGATTTAGCCCACAACGGATTCTCTCAAAGGGTAGAGTCGGGACTTTAGCTTATCCAAAAGGGATAAGTATATGCTAGTAGACGACTAGTAAAGTATGAGCTCATAACCTAAATTACTCCCAAAAGGGGGAGTATAGGGTGGCCTAAGGAAAATAATGATGATGATAAGATTTTTAAGTCACCTAAGGCACTAAAGAAATGAAATATGTGCACTATGTCCACATGTAGCTAATATTATATGGCGTTCTTTTATGCATGTTATTTGATAATGATGATGAGGAAAATGATGTAATGATAAAGGAAAAGTTCATTGTAAATATGACATGTTAAGATTATGATGCATTATAAGACGCATGATTAAAAATTGACAAACCTCGGTTAAGTATTTGTCCGAACTTAAAATGAATCTTTGCATGCTCACTATTTTAGAATAATCCCAAGGTTCCTGGGGACTTTGGTGATGACATCAGAAGGAGGTACCTTACTGAGAATTCTTTAGCAAGATTCTCACTCCCTTTTCTTTATTTCCGTCATTGTCTCCAGATTCAGATGGCGACATTCGTCCTGTTCGTTGATACCCCTACTTGGGAATTTCACTATGATCCGGTGCATCACTCGTATCATTTTGAAGGGAGGTGTGATTCGTGTTTTTATTTACATAGGTCATCCATTTGCACATCCTGTCCCTAGTTATCGATTTTCTCCTACTTCTCCCTATGGCGATGAAATGGTTTTCGAACATGCACGTCCACTTGATGAAAGGATGTTACGTTCTTATCCCGCTTCATCTGCTGTCCATGGATTTCCAGAGTATGTTCCCGAGATGAGATATTCTGAAACTGATCCTTTAGAGGACACTCCTACTCATGTATATTCTGAGAGCTCTGCTCCTACTCCCACACGTGTAAGAGAGGGTAGTGAGGAAATGCTAGCCGAGGTTAGCAAGAAGGCCGTCCCATGCGACTGACTGGTGCATCTCGTGTGTCCCCTCTCGAGGGAGCTCATCAGTAGATCGGATTTATTCCCCCATTTCCAGGACAGTGGCCATAGAGGGTTCTTAGTGGATTTATGTGTGATCATGCACCCTAGTTTTATGATAACCTTCTCGGCTTATGGAGTTATCTAGTTTAGGGACATGTATTTCCTTAAGTATATTTTCTTTTATGGGTTTTCATAAGATAATGATGTATGAACATAACCTATCCTTTGAGTGAGGTTATTGTATGTAAATATATGCTATAATGTGCTTATGGATGTTATATGATGGAGCCTAAGTGATATGATGTGATATATTCTTAAACGTCTTATTATACTCCGCTTACTCGTTCACGTTGTACTCGGCTCACATTTTCAATTATGTGTTTAAAAAAAAAATGGCTCGTAATTTCACTAAGTATTTTCAAATTATGAAGAAAGAACCAAAGCAAGGAGTAAAGTCTAGTCATTAATCAGATTCAACCTAGGTGTATCTGGTTAATTACTAGGGTGTTACAACTAGTGTCATTATCTACATCCTCTCAAACCTCAGGCGTCATTATGAAATAGTGAGCATGCACAAGGTTCAATTGTTAAGTTCTAAAACACCAATTACCGAGGCCCATTCTTTTTAACATGAATCTTGGATCTTATGAATGCATCATAGCTCATTATGAAATGCATGTCAATACAAGGTGCAACATACCATATAGAAACATAAGTGATGCACATAGAACATGGTAAACATAGCATGAATTACTTCATTTTATTCTTTAGGTGACTTAGTCTATTCTTTCTTTCATTGGGGGCCACCCTATTACTTTCTCCTCTTGAGAGTTCTAGGTTATGAGCTTATACCTCACTAGTGATCACTAGCATACTCTTATCCTCATGATAAGTTAACACTCGACTTTTAAAGTATAGGATAGGGGGCAAGGATCACCTTTCATAACCTTTAATTCGGGGAGTCCAAAAGATCACTTCCTTATTGGATCACCTCTCATAACCTTTAATTCGGGGAGTCTTTAGGATCATCTCCATATATTTTATGTCACCTTAACATTAGCATGTTACATAAAGATGTAAAAACACAACATATCATATAATGTCACATGCTTTCATATCACTTCAACATATGCATCTTAAACATTCCAAGTGTAATCATAACATGTCACAATAAAACTTGTAACTAGAAATCAAGTATGCAAACATAATCATCACATAAATTCTCAAGCATCACATAAACTCATCATCTCATAGATTAAGCACCTTCATTACCCTTTCAATGGTTAAACCTCTAAATCGGGTAAACCCAACTTTTGTATTTATTCTTTTATACATCTAAGGCATTAATTCCAAAGATTTCCATTAATTATTAACCTCAAGAACATCATCAAATAAAGCTGGATAGATTTGAATAGGAATAAAATAGGCAATTTCAGTATTCTGGAAGTTATGTTACCCTTTCCCATTTCTGACTTTTTCCTAAATCAATTATGAGTGATTCCTATACATTTACTAATTTTTAAACATATTTTTTACCAAATTATAATATGATGGACAGAAACCATATTTTTGTGCCTTTAAGGGTTCTAAAAATCACATTTTTGATCATTTCTAGTTACTAGTATTTCATTAAGTGCTCAAAATAATTGCCACACTAATTACTAACAAGTTTTACCCATTTAATTCACTCCAAATAGCATATCTCAGATCTGAAAATGTCAGGACAAAATCTAAAATTTAATTTTCCAAGAGCATGCAAAGTTGCAATAATAAGCATTTTTAGCATACTAGCCTTCCTAAAATTAATTCTAGGTCAAGGAACACTCTTATAATTAATTTATCCCTTTAGAAACACAAGTAAATGCCCTTAGGTCAGTAGCAAAATCAGAGAGCTTAATTAAAAGATTTTGGTTATGTGAATCACGTTTTAACACTTTAGGAATTAAGATATTTCTCAAGGAAAATTGTAAGACACAAGCTTTAAAACCTCAAGACAATAAGATACCAATTCTTAGAACTTTGTTCTTTGAAAAACCAATCATATTTGTAAAGATAAATGTCCATGAAATCGAAATTCCTATGTAAGTTGAACGAGGTAAGTCTTGAGCTCTAGATTATTTAAGTGATAGCATAAACGTAAACATGCAAATGCAAGCCCCATTTTAATCTTGATATTATAAGGTGATCGGAATGAAAATATAAATATGATATGCAAAGCTTGAATATAAATATGAGAGTACAAGATCATTTTTAATCTTTAAAGTTTAGTTGCTGACTTGAAATATAAATATTCTAGACAAGAAATATAAACATGAAATGCAAGTTCATTTTCTTATCTTCAAGCTTTAAGTGTCATCTGGGAAATAAATATGATATGCAAGACTCAAATATAAATATAAAATGCAAAGACTTGAAATATAAATATGAATGCATTTTCATTTATTATTTCTTTAGGTCCTAGGCTCAAGACTCCTATTTAGAGTAAAAACTCTAAAACACTGATCAATTTTACAAAATGGACATGGGCTTTAGAGTCTCTCATTATTATGGTTCCAAGAACCTTGTCTCCTTAGACTTACCATCAAGCTAAAAGGAAAAACCATCAAAGAAACCAAATAACATTTTCACTTGCTAGGAACTTTTAAAACTAAAAATAAAATGTTAAGCTTTAGAGGTCAAACAAATGATGATTTTGCAACCAACATCAAAGATCCTCATCATCAAGCCATGATTTGTAAACAATAAGGCCATCAAGGCTAAAAAATGAAAAGAAAGAAAAGGAAACTTTGAGGCCGAAAAGAAAAAAGGAAAAAGAGTGAACCAACATTCCAACATTCATTCAAATTCCAAAAATAAGAGAACATAGAAAAAGAGAATATTTCCAATCAATCAAACTTTACAACTAAAAATGATTCAAAAGAAAAAAATGAAAGCTTTCAAAACAACTCTTTACCTAAGATATTTTTCTTGTTGGAAGAAAAAGAGCTTAATCTTGAGAAGAGATGAGAAGAAAAATTCTTCCTTGGGGCTAAAGTGGTTTCGGCTAAGGAGAAAAGAAAAGGAAGGAAGATGTGTCTTGAGTTTTGATCTTGGAAGTAGAAAGGTTAAGTGTTTTAGGGAAGATCTATGATGGTTGTGTAGTGGTTTCAGTTTGAGAGGTTGTGATTTCTTTGAAGAATGAAGAAAAAGAACTCTTGAGAGTAAAAAGAGAAAACTAAGGTTGCAAGAATGAGCAAATGTTCTTGTAAGTTTCCTTGGGTGTCTTTTTATAGAGAAAATACAATATGAGGAGATTAGGGGGAGGAAGGGGCCGTGGCAATTACAAGGAAGAAGAAAAAGAAAAATATCTCATCTAAGTGTATCATGTCATGGCATGGTGTAGGAATGGCTAGGTATGGGTTTAGGTATGGCTAGGCATGGCTTTCTTTGATTGTATAAGTAAATAAATTAAAATGTGATGAGATGAATGGAGGGAGGTAACGCCAGTTGCATGAGGATCCAAGGGGGAGGAAATGTCTCTTGTTAATGTGGATTAGAAGTGTGTTTAGAAGTATCTTTGATTAGGAGTTTGTAATCAAGTGTTTAGATGAGAAAGTGAGTGATTAAGGCCACTCAAGACATGGTTAAGGAGTGCTCTTGTTCATTTAGTGGATTCCAATCTCATTCAACAAGAATTACCATCACATCTTTGATTCCTTAATTTAAGGAATTGGGGAGAAAAAATACTATTCAATGAAATATGGTATAAAGTCTTGAATTAAAAAAGGGATTTTGAGTTTCTTTAAGTAATCTTAAGCCCTAATTAACCGCAATTATTTATTTTGACTCCAGATTAATTATTAAAATTAGTTAATATTTAATTAGAGCCTAATATTACTTAGGATTTGTTAATCACGCGATTAAGCTCGTTGTGCCCTTAATTAAGAATAAAACAGTAATTTTTCACAAAAACTCCTCGAGACCACTCGGGCTTAGATAGACATTAGACATCTCTTAAAAAAAATATTTTAAACCCCCAGGTAAGGTCCGGGTCCACTCGGCAGTTAATCCTGTGTTAAATTACCGCAGGGGTATTTTTTGTAATTTTGTACGTAAAATCCCAAAAATGATATTCTTCTGCTCTATTAATACACATAACATACATAGTCCTTGTTCAACATTAAAACAACCCATTGAGGATGGCCAGGGCCGGTGATCCTCACTCTCCTGGTAAAATGACCTCAGGGGCATTTTGATTATTTGTACACGAGAAAAATCATAGTGTTACATTAAACATAATATTAGAGCCTCAAGAGCCAAAGACATCAAAAAATTTATGACTTTAATCCCATCAATCTTAACAAAATAAATATTTTTTTCAAAAAAATGAATAATGAGTAAACTTTAGCCCTCAAAGGGAATAATGAGCTGTAGAATCCATCATTTTGTGGTTCCAAGAACCCTGTTTCCCTTAGATTCATCATTAAGCTAAAAAATAAACAAAAGAAGAAAATGTGCATTCCTTATCACTTTTTATTTTAAAAAAAGGATCAAGTTTTGAGCTCTAGAGGTCATACATATGGTGGTTTCACAACCAACATCAAACAAATAAGTATTCTATGATTTTTGCACCTTTCCCGAGAATAAACCATTATAAGTAGTCAATCACCTTTGGAGCTGCATTCTTAGCAGATGAAAATGTTGCTTCTTTTGTATGGTTGTTTGAAAATTTTTTAGAAGCAATGGGAGGACACAAGCCATCTATAATCATAACAGATCAAGATCTAGTTGTGAAAATAGCAATAGAGAATGTTTTTTATTCCTCTACTCATTGATTATGTGGCATATAGTGAAAAAAGTATCTGAAAAGGTTGGTGCTTCATTTAATACTAACGGTGATTTTAGTAATTGTTTTAAGTCATATGTTTGGCAGTCAAAAACACTAGATGAATTTGAGTCAACATGGAAATATATTATTAGTGATTTTGGATTCGAAAAGAATGAGTGGCCCTCACAAATGTTTGATATTCGAAGCATGTGGATACCTGCCTACTTCAAGCACATATTTTTAGTAGGAATTTGAAGGATAACTTCAAAATCTAAGAGTGAAAATTCATTTTATGGAAAGTTCTTGAATAGCAATCTTAATTTAGTTAAATTTTGGATGAGGTTTGAATCTGCATTATGTTACACTTCATCCTTTAGTTGAACTAAAGATTAATCGAAGTTTAGATAATCATGGAAGAGATGTTTATACTTGTGAAAAATTTTTCATTTTTCATTATGAGTTATGGATTACATGTAAGAATTGCGGTGTTGAGGAGAAAAAGGAAAAAGAAGGGATGCTGATTCTAACCATTATTGATAATAATGAAAAAAATGGCAAACTAAGAGAAGTGCTTTATGATGTTTCAAATCATTTGGCCCAATGTTCATGGAAGATGTTTGAGTTAGAAGGAATTCCATGCCAACATATACTTTGTGCTTTGAAAGAAAAAGGACTAAATGAGATACCAGGTGGTTACGTTGTGAATAGATGGATCAAATTAGTTACTAGTAGACCATTTTTTGATTTTGAAATTGATGTATTAGAAAGTTGTTTTAAATCAGACAGTGCAATTAAGCTGATGTCAGATGCATGAGCTTAATTATTTAGATGTATGGATATAGCTGGATAAAGTCAAGAGAAGTTGCTTATTGTTAAACATGGAGCTCTTAGTATTAAGAAGCAATTAATCCAAATAAAAGATGATTATGTACATGGAAAGAGAGAAGAATTAGGGTCCTTTATTGGATCTGAAGTTCTTGATCATATAGAAATTCATCCACCTCAACATTCAAAGACCAAAGGAAATGGAAAATGGATCAAAGGAGGAAAAGAAATTGAAAGCCTTTGTAATAACAACAAAAGAGAACAAGACTTTGTAAAATGTGTGGACAATATGGATATCATCATAGTTGCAATTGTCCTACTAAATTCTCTACATAATTTTTGGTAATAGACTTTGATATTATTTCTATTTCATCATTAGTTTTAATGAATCTCTATTTCGATCATTAATAATTTAAAATTTGTATATTTTGTTCATGTAGATTTGGAGGCAAATGTAGAAAAAGAAAGAAGATTTGGAGAAGTTCATGGAAAGCACCCTGTTTCAATTGCTATTTGACAATTATTATTTCATTTATGTTATTAGACTAGTTCCTATTATAGATGTTCATTTGTGCATATTCATGGTGATCAAAATAGAGTTTTAAATTATACTAGTTTGGGAAGTTATTATTGGTTTATATGCATGTTTTCTTATTTCATAGTAGCAACTAGTTGTTTATTAGTGTGCAAGATGGAAAGAAACATTGTGTGCAAGAATTAATGGTAAGCCAAGTACATATTCCTAGAGGTAATGGCCTGCCATCTTCTAATTGTATAGAAAAAAATGACAATTCTAAATTTTATGTTCAACTATAATGTGCTATGTAGTATAGTAATATATTTCAATTATGATTTCCTTAGAAAGCTGGTAAATATTGAGCACAATGTAATAGGGACATGGAAGCTATGAAGACCACATTAAAATGGTTATTTGTCACCAAAAAACTATTGTAATTTTTCTATAGGTAAAGATGTGCACGAGAAAGGGGAAGTTGAATTGTGCATAGATCCATTTTCACGTTTTCTGAAGCTTCTGAAAATAATGACTATCAAGTGTAAAACTTGAAGTGGAGCAAAAACATAGTTAGTTACTTTAGAAAGTAGATTTCTAAACCTTGTTAAATAAAACGCTCTTTATTAAATGACGTAACAGAAATCAATAGAGATATATACGATCAAGAGTAAGTAAAACGATCTAACAGAGATAAATAAAAGAGATCAGAGAAAGAGAGAGAAAAGACACAAAGGATTTTATACTAGTTCGGCCAACCTGCCTACACCTAGTACTCAACTACCATTGAGGTTCTATTTAAAATAGCCTTCTCAACTTGAGAAAGTAAAGTTGGACAGTCTTTATATTAGCCTTCCCAAGCTCTCACTTATGCCAGTAGACTAACTTAGAAACTGACACAAGTTAAGTATTCTTTTCACAAGCCTCTCCAAGCTAACATGAGTAGTATTGTACTAGCCTCTACAAGCTAACACGAGTAGTATTGTACTAGCTTCTCTAAGCTAACTCGTGATTAGTAGCCACCCCTACAGTCACATTAAAAGTAGTCTTGACACTGGCCTTTCCAAGCCCAACCATGAGTAGTAGCAACCTCTATTATCACGATGAAAGTAGTCTTAACCTGGCCTCTCCAAGCTAAATCGTGACTAGCAGCAACCACTGCTGCCTTGTTGTAAGTAGTTTTACAGTGGCCTCTCCAAGCTATCTCACAAAGATCACTACTAGATCAAGAATACAAAGGTTAGCTGTTTAGGTTGCTACTCAAACTAACCTATACTCAAAGTTTCCTTAACTTATACATGAAGTTCCTGGGAAAAACATGAATGACTTTCTTCTTCTATTTCTTCCATAGGAAGAGCATAAATCTAACTAAGAATATAGAAGGAAGATTTTCTTTACACTTCAAGGATAAAACTAATTACATGATAAAGATTGAATATTCTAAGAAGTGAGAAGAGATTTTTGCAGAGTTTCCTCTACTGAATCATCAAATCTCTCATCTGTATTCAAGTTTACCATCTCTTTATATAATGGTCTTTCTTTGTGACTGTTGCCATAGATCAGTTCTTCAAGAGACATGTGTTGATCATCAGTTGTGTCTTGGCAAAAATAGTTAGAAGAGAGGTTGACAGATCTGTCACATCAGTTGCAGAAGCCGTTGTAAATATGAGTTTTCTGATCTTTCTTCAGAAACTATTTTTCTACTTTTTGAGCTTACTTTCTGAGCTCCTCCTTCATGAAGCCAGGGTGATTGATCAAATAGGCAGAAGAGATGATACACCAATTTGAAATTGGCTTTGACTTGATTATTTGAAATTCAAATTTCAAATTTCCCTCCATTTCCTATAGTATTCTTTGCTCTAATCACAAGTGAGCTTTTTGATGTATACAATTAGTCCCTTGAAGAGTTTTTGTTCACTTTCTGATCTTCAATCAAATCTTCTTTGCTGATTATATCTTGCAATTGTGATGATTGAAGATTAAGTAACGCATTGCTCTTGGACATAGGTTGATATCTTCATCTTAAGTGTACTTTCTGATGTCTCATGCTACTTTCTGAAGTCTCTGAACTTGGTTCGTTATAGCGTTGAAAACTTCTTCTCATCGTTAGCTAACAAATGCTTAGTAATTTCACTTCTATTTTTTTCAGATCTCATAATATGAGATAAACATGTGTAGTGAAATATGTTCTTATTTAAGTAAGCCTTGCTCTTGCCAAATGATAGAAACCTGTTATAATCTTACATGGAACTCAATAGTGACATTAGACGTTCTTCAAAGCATTTTCTTTAAATTGACTTTGTTGTCAAGCAAAACAAAAAAGCTCAAAGGGTTCTGGAGCTAACAATTTCCTCCTTTTTGATGATGACAAACCAATTTGAAGAAAATCTTTTGAAGAGATAATTGAAAGAAATATTACAGAAAAGTAAATGTGATATGCATATTCTTTCAATATATTATAAAAAGAAATTTTCAGGAAGTTATTTTTCTTAAGATAGGATATTAATCATATAAAAACTTTTTAACCTTAAGTGACATTTAATCAAGACTGCTGTTGTTTTGTTTTAAGCATAAGACAAACTTAACATATTTTCTGAACGTTGTGAGAGCAGATGTTAAAGAGAAAGATGTTTAAGCTATGGATAAACAATCAGTTCGATCATTTGTCAAAAGAAAGGAACTTTCTGAAGATCCCCATGCTTGAAAACTTAACAAGTAAAACTTGTTATATTTTATCTTAGCTAGATCCGTTTCTAGCAAGTCTTAATCCAAAAGAGACTTTGAAAGGAATGCTCAAAGGTATGATAATGAAATAGAGCATTCATAATTTTTGAAAAGCAGATTGATACTTATGTAGTTTCTGATGTTCAAAGAAACCATATGAAGGATAGGATCAATATATTGCTATGTAGGGTTTCTAAAGCTCACATAGGTATCAATCCTTGAATAAGCAAGAAAGAGCTTTTTGAACTGAGCTATGAAACTTACCCATAAGAACTAGATCATGAAAATGATGTTTTCAAAATAGAAGATGTATGATCCTTTTTAAAATAGGTTTTGTGAAAACAAAAACACATTACTCTTTGAGAGACTTCTGAAACTTGTCATCTAATCTTAGTCTTTTTAACATGTGTAAGTACAGGTTTTTGAAGACAAGTTAACCAAACTTTGATCAAGTTGTATACATCACTTTAGAAAACCATCTATTTCAAGAGTAAAAGGTAAAGAGAAAAACAATTAAGCTCATCATGTATATTAAGACTCAGCTTAAAAAAAAAAAGTATTAGGGCAACAACCATCTTGTGCTCCTACAGATACTTGGCCAAGACCAATCACAGAAAATGTGTAAGCTAATATCCAGCATATATGAATAAACATGTCAAAGCATACGCATTCAAGGTAAGAGGCAAACATATGTCAAGGATACCTGTGATTAGCTAAGCTTAGATAGAGCAATGATATGATACAGAGCTTAAGATAAAACAAAACATAAAGCATGATAAATATGTATGCATCAAACATATGAGCTAAACAAGATATAAAAAGCTAAAAAGGCATAAACAGATAATGATAAAAGAAGAAATAAAAGGGTTATATAAACAAAACAATTTATTCAGAGATATAAAAAAGAAATACAAAAAAAAATGCTAAATAGCAAAAGAATATCTCTAGGCTCTCCCACTTAAGATATGCTCCTCCCGAGTCCTCAGCATAGCCTTTATTTCAGCATAACTTCCCCTAAATCCCTTTGGCATAGATTTTCTTCAAACTAAACTTCTCCCCCTTTTGGTATCATCAAAAAGGAGGTATGCCAGGAAATGTACGCTGCATCCAGTGAAACATATGAAGTTATAGATATTCTATCTGTCTCAGCTGAGCACCATGTGCAGCCAAGGTTGCTTCAAATCTATCCTGTTTAGAAGAAATCTCTCTTAGATTCCGTAGGATAACTTGATCACTTACTGAAGATGTGGTTGAAGATGAATGTGGTATATTGATGGGTGTAAAAGCAGCTCTGGGAGATGGCTTTGGAATATCTAGAGGTACTATGTCCCCTGATCTTAGTGAGTCAGCCTTAGTGTCATCTTGTATATCAAAAGAATGTGAGGATGGTTGTTCATGAGCATTTCCAAATGTGGCAGAGATGAAAATAGATACTGTGGGAGCGGTGATAGACTCAGCACCATCAGTATTTAACATGTGGCCTAGGGAAGGATCAGGAAGATCTTGTGCAAGATCAAAGAAGTCAGGAACATTCTAATCTAGTGTAGTGGCATTAGCTTCCAAAACAGTAGGTGCTGGATTTTTAGAATTTTTGTTCCTTTCTTCTTCAATAAGAAGGAGATGAATGGAAGAGGGAGGCAATGATACAAATGGAACATAGTTCTCCTCATCTAGTTCTTCAATAATAGGCTCCATCTGAGGCTCTTCAGGTATAGGTCTAGAGCTAGTCATGGCCTCAATCTGGCCTTTTCACTGCCCAGGAGATTTTCCTCCTCTTCAGATGATGAAGTTGCAACTTGTTCTTCTTTAGCTACTTCTTCTTCCTCTTCATTATCATTCAACACAATTACGTGATATCCTTCCTCCTGAAAATTTTTAACTTCCTTCCACTTCTGGAAAGTAAAGACATCATTGAGTATGGTGACTTCTTTACTAGGTTTTTACACAAAGCTTTCCAGGTGCCATTTTTCTAGACATGAAGAATCTGTCAAAGCAATCTTGCATACTAGCATCATCAAACATGTGACAGGTTTTTCCTGCAGGGGCAAATTAAGCCACATTCTTTTCTTTTGCCATTGACGTAATGGAGCTATGTTTGAGAAGAAAAAAAAGATTTGAAAGAAAGGACACAAGATAGGTTCAAGAAGAAGGAAAGAAAATGGTTCAAGGCGAAGGTGAACAGTTACAGAAGCAGGAATGAGGTTTTGAAGGAAGATTTGATGTGTAGTAGAAGAAGAAGTGTTTAGATTACAGAGATACACATGTGAATATGAAATGATAAAGTGTATGGGGTTAAAGGTTTAGAAAAAAAAGGAGAGATTTGCTCAAGAAGATGATGGTTAAGACAAAGAGAGACGTAGGGTTTAAAGAGATATGACGTGACTAAAGGTGAGGCATTGTGAGAGAGAGAAAGTATAACATAGTGGGTAGAAACTCCGCCTTTTCAACATTCTTCCAGAAAGAGAGTTTTCTGACTCTTGATTTCACTTTCTGAAGAATTTATTTTCTGAAGCTTCAAAGGATTACTTTTTGATCTACTAAGAAACCTTCATATCTCATCCCAGATTCTTTTTCTTGCTTTGAGTTCAATGCTCCTATAGACCATTATTCACTAATCCTCAAAAGCTTCTTTCTAACCAAACAACCTTCTTTTGGACACATAGTCTTCTTTCTGATCGACTCATCTTCACACTGAGCACACTGAATCCTTTCTAATCTTGCAAGCTGATACACCATTCCTCACAAAGATTTGTGGCCTTGGAAAATGATTTATGAAATACACGTTGGTAGACCTGATCTTGCATACTGATCTTCTGACATTATCGCAAACTATAGAGTCTTTAGGAGGATATGTAGTCTGATGATTTCTAATTACTTTGCTTGATCTTCAGAAGGGAGAAGTGGAGAAAGACTACTCAGAGAGTTATTATGCAGAAATGCTTATGCATATATGAAAACTTAAAAACTTTTGAAAGCCAGAAAACAATTAAGAGATCCTTAGTTATAGATATTGTGAATATATCTTGATACAAGATGTTTAGTATACACATCCGTTTGCTACGCATCCTTATTTTTTTAAAAAAAATAAAAAGAAATTTTGCAAAAATAGACTAGGATAAAAAGTGCTAAATGGATTCTTTAAAGGATAAGCACAACAATGTTTCAGAGGATAGGAAGGCAACTTACCTTAAGAAATGGTCTTAAAGTTGATTCCTTATTTACACTGTCTAAGTTCAAAGATCTTACCATGCTTAGGCTTTTTCCTTTTGATCCTTTCTTCTTGCATGGATTTTCTTGCCTTGATGATATCAGATTTATCCAGATAGTCCTTGAGCTTCCTGTTAGAATGGATGATGATGTCTCGAACATGATGAGTAGACTCTGCCTTTCTCTTGAGCTTGGTTAGCATATTCAGCATAGCTTCCATCTAACTTTGACAACTCAAAGCTTTCTCAACATATATAAATACATGGTGGTAATGAAAGCATGGTTGATAGACATCCAAGGAATGACTTAGTTCTCATACCCTTGGAGATACTCCAAGAACTTTTGACAATAGAAGGTTATCTTTAAAATAGAAACTTTCATGAAATTACTGTACATTCAGATCTTCCAGCTTCTATGCCTTCTATAAACTACTCATGTAGTATTTCAGAAAGATTACTTTCTAATTACCGTGAATGGTCCAAGCATACTTTCTGAAAGACTGAGGTTCTGGAGCCCCACTTTTTGAAGCTTTGGCTTTCATTTGCTAGCTTTATAGAGTTACTTTGAGATAAAATTCTCAGAACTTTCTTCAGGATAATCAAGATTATTAACAAAGTCTTCCTTAGGCTTTTCATCATCATCATATATAAGATATCCTTGAGAGAATTATCTCTCAGGAACTATGACAACACTTAGAATCAAAGCCTGATATCTGGAAGGATCATCATCAAAGTGCTTCTATAGCTTTTCAGTCAAAGAGATATTTTCAGATATACCTACAAGAAGGAGTATGACTTTACCCAGACTTTCATGGGTGCTTTTCAGTTAATTTCGGATAAAGAGACTTTTCCAACCTTTCTAAAGAAATTCCTTTTCAGAAATCATTTATCGTAAAGGTATCTCTTTAAACATATTTGAAGATCAGAATCAGAAGATATCTATTTATAAGTATATGGATGAAGTTGCATAGACTTTTCTTCTTTTGTTTCACTTGTATATCTCAATCCAATTTTTCTTAAACAAAAGATGCTGACCATTTGTTACAAAAACATGGTTTTTGTGTTTGTCTAATAAAAATGGGTCAGATCTTAGAATGCTATGAAGTCCTCTCAAGAAGTTAGAAGAAATTTCTGACATGATTATATAGCTTCTTGGAGGCTTATATAACTTGAGAAGAGTAAACTCTTTTGGATTATTTTTCTCTTTCAGCTTTCCAGCTTTAAATTGGACCTTCTCAAGTGTTCATGGCAACTTTATAAGTTCTGTGATAGGTTGACATATATAGATGAATAGACTTGATATCATTCTAGTAACTCATCTTATGAAGTAAAAAGAAAATTATAATAGAGATAAAATGCAAAAAATTTTACCTCATGAGTCTCTGATGATCTTCTTTAGCCATGAAGCACAGAATGGCAACAAGTTTTAATACACAAGACTTTCTGACAAAGGCACATTCTTCCTTTTTGCATAGGGATATGACAAATAAGTACAGTCAAATACATGATGTGTGTCATTAATGTTGCACACAGATGTTCTTTCTCAAGATGATCTTTGTCCTGATCAGTCATTCATGACATTGCTGTCTTCTTGATATAGTCATTATAGACTTCAGACATAAATCACAGACAAAGAATTCATCCCTAAAATCAATCTCAGACAACAATATCAGATCTTTCTATTTTATAGAGAAGTTTTAGCAATTTTCATTGTTTTATCGTTGTAAAACATTTGATATGTTACAATTTGGATCAAAGACATCTTGATACACATTGACATCCTTCAACATCATGTACAGACTGATTTATATAGCCTTTCATTTATAACACACTGTACATAGGTAGCATATATAGTTGTAGCTTAGAGCAAATATGAACAGAGACTTGGCTTGATGGAACAGCTGAACTTTCTCCTTTGTAAAGTTCATGTCAATAGGTCTCTTTTGAATCCTTTTCATTGTACGAATAAACTGTGCCATAACTTAGAGTCTTGTCAGCAAAGTATGATTAGATAAAAGATCGATCTTGTGAAGATGATGTAGGTCATTCTGTCCTTTGGATTTTTGTCCTCTGCAATCATTGGATTGCTCAACTCCTCAGAGGCCTGACACTGATACCACTTTAGGTAAAGATGTGCACGTGAGGGGGGTTGAATCGTGCATAGATCCTTTTTCACATTTTCTGAGGCTTCTAAAAATAATAACTATTAAGTATAAAACTTGAAGTGCAGCGCAAACATAGTTAGTTGCTTCAGAAAGTAGATTTTTGAACCTTGTTAAGTAAAACACTCTTTATTAAGCGATGTAACAGAAAGCAATAAAGACATATAAGATCAAGAATAAGTAAAAAGATCCAATAAAGATAAATAAAAGATATCAGAGAGAGATAGAGAGAAAAGACATAAAGGATTTTATACTGGTTCGACTAACTTGCCTACGTCTAGTACTCAACCACCATTAAGGTTCTATTTAAAATAACTTTCTCAACTTTAATGAAGTAAAGTTGGATAGTCTTTACATTAGCCTTTCTAAGCTCTCACTTATGCCAGCAGACTAACTCAGATACTGACACAAGTTGAGTATTCTTTCTACAAGCCTTTCCAGGCTAAACCGAGTAGTATTATACTAGTCTCTCCAACCTAACATGAGTAGTATTGTACTAGCCTCTTTAAACTATCATGAATAGTATTGTACTAGCCTCTCCAAGCTAACCCATGATCAGTAGCCACCCTTACAGTCACGTTAAAAGTAGTCTTGACACTGGCCTCTCCAAGCCAAACCATGAGCAGTAGCAACCTCTACTATCACGTTGAAAGTAATCTTGACACTGACCTCTCCAAACCAAACCGTGACTAGTAGTAACCACTGTTGTCTCATTACAAGTAGTTTAATAGTAGCCCCTCCAAGCTATCTCATAGCAATCACTACCAGATCGAGAATACAAAGGTTAAGTGTTTGGGTTTCTACTCAAACTAACCTACACTCAAGTTTCCTTAACATATACATGAAAAGTTCCTGGGAAAAGCTTGAATGACTTCTTTCTTCTGTTTCTTCCATAAGAAGAGCATAAATCTAACTAAGAATATAGAAGGAAGATTTTCTTTACATTTCAAGGATAAAACTAATTGCACGATAAAGATTGATATTCTCGAAAGTGGGAAGAGAATTTTGCAGAGTTTCCTCTATTGAATCTTCAAATCTCTCATCTATCTTCAAGCTTAGCATCTCCTTGTGTAATGGTCTTTCTTTGTGAACTTTGCCATAGATCAGTTCTTTAAGAGACAAGTGTTGATTATCAGCTATGTCTTGGAAGAAACAGCTAGAAGAAAGGTTGACAGATCTGTCACATTGGTTGCAGAAGCCATTGTAAATATGAGTTTTCTGATCTTCTTTTATATATCACTTTTCTACTTTTTGAGCTTGCTTTCTAAACTCCTCCTTCATGAAGCCAGGGTGATTTATCAAATAGGTAGAAAAGATAACGTACCAGTTTGAAATTGGTTTGACTTGATTATTTGAAATTCAAATTTCAAATTTTCCTCCTTTTCTTGTAGCATTCTTTGCTCCACTCACGAGTGAGCTTTCTAATGTACGCAATTAGTCCCTTGAAGGGTTTTTTTTTCGCATTCTAATTTTCAATCAAATCTTCTTTGCTGATTATATCTTTGCGATTGTGATGATTCAAGATTAAGTAACACGTTGCTCTCGGACATGGATTGAAATCTTCAGCTTGAGTGTATGTTCTGATATCCTGTGCTACTTTTTGAAGTCTATGAACTTGGTTCCTTGTAGCATTAAAAACTTCTTCTCATTATTAGCTAACAAATGCTTGGTAATTTCATTTCTGTTTTATTCCAGATCTCATAACATGATATAAACATGGTTAAACATGTATAGTGAAATATGTTCTTATTTGAGTAAGCCTTGCTCTTGCTAAATGATAGAAACATGCTATAATCTTACATGGAACTCAATAGAGATATCAAATGTTCTTCAAAGAATTTTCTTTAAATTGACTTTATTATCAATCAAAATAAATAAGCTTAAAAGGTTCTGGAGCCAACAATTTTTAGTTTTCACTGGTATGCTGATGCATGCCACCAGCACATTTCCTGACAAGAGAACAAAATGGCATATATTTATTAGCCTTAAGAATAAGATGGACACTATATTACTAGCCAAATAAATGGACCAAAGTTGCAATAGCAATGGTAATAAAATTGAAGCAAGTATATGAAAGATGTGGTCTCATAAGAGGTAATCATGAAAGCCAAAAAAAATTATGAAATATAGGGGAATTAATTCAATAAAGAAACTAAAGTCCCATGACTAAACGATGCACAGGAAGATATACAATCTCCTAGTCCTTATAATCACTCTTAAATGTCTCAAAACCCTTAACTTCAACAAGCAAAAACACTGAATCTCTGCTAAGTAGAAGTGATATCAAAAGGGTACTATTGTTTTTTATTAAGAAATAAATTTATCAATTAAAAGGAAAACAGCATAGAGATAAGGATGATGTATTCTCCCAAGATGGAAGAAAAAGAAAATATGGTCTTAAGACATTGATACATATAACATGGCAGCAAATGTTTTATGGCTCAAGCACCGTTCACAAGTCGATCTGCAATACCATTAGCCAATCTTTCAATTTTATCTCTTTCCTCCTTAGCCTTCAACATAACAATTAGTAGAGCAGATTAGAAATAATTAACAACCGAAAAAATCTTAATTAAAAAATTTTATTGATTAGATTGGAAAAAAAATTGCAGAATTGGTGGAGGATTTGGGATGGTTGGCTTCAATGCGGAGCATTTGGGATAGTTGGTTTCCATGTAGAAGATCAGGTATTTTTTCCCCACCATTGATTTGGGATCCTCGTGGTTCCGAGGAGAACTAGAAGCCAAGGTTGAAGTTCTTGATTTCACAGTGGTGTGAATGGAGAGCCACATGACTCAAGGCCTTTGGCAAAGATCTGCAAAAAAAAGCGGAGCACATAGAAAGAAATGGACGGGAGTCAAGAGATGCTCACGTGAATCACTAAAGCAGTGTTTTAATCTTGACCTTTCTTTTTAATCCAATGGTTAGTATAGCCTCCTCCCATCTCTCATTATACAGTAGCACTCTCATGTGAGCAAGCCTATATATACATATGTGTGTGTGTGTGTGTGTGTGTGTGTGTGTGTGTGTGTGTGTATGTGTGTGTGTGTGTGGATATTGTATAGGTTATGCAAACCACATATCATACTTTTGTGATGCAATATGGAGATCAAAAGTTTAGAGACAATTTTCTAGTAATGTACATGGGCACAGACCTCGCGAATATTAATAATAGCTACATCTTATCTAGCAATGCAAATGCATATTCCTTTGCATCACCCGCCACTCTTACAGGAGGATTTGTTAGCCAACAAGATATTCTTCTACTCCATCTTAGACACAATGTTAGTTTATGGATATTGAGCTCGTTTGGACATGCTTCTAGGAGGAAAAAAGGTACTTCTTTTCAAAAGTTAAAAAAAGTATTTATAGAATTTTTTTTCCATGTTTGTTTGTGCTTCCAAAAAACAAAGTAGAAGCAGAAAATAATTAGTTTATTTGTTTTCTCAAAAAGAGGTCCCTACATGCTTCTAGTAAAAGCAAAAGTCGTAGAAGAGAGTGTTCTTGATTGATATATGAAATTATTTAAATTTTAAATTTATCCTCACAAATTTTATGAAAAGACTAAAAATAACTTTCCACTAAATCATTCTCATCCTATTTATTTAGCATTACATTTTATTTTGTTCATGTATTATTTTATAATTTAATAGAACATAACTCAATAATTTATATATATATATATATAAAGTTGAATAAGCCCAATAAATATTTACTTAACATCAAAATATTAAATACTAAATAATTGATTTATTTTATTTAAATATTTTTTATTAATTATATTTAGTTAAAAATAAAAAAAAATTGTATAAAAAAATTCCATGTGCAAAAAATATTAGAAAATCCAAATATCTTTCTTAGAAAGTAACTTTTTATACCCTTAATTGTAATTTTACTAAAAGAAAGCACTTCTATATTTACTCTATCCAAACAATTTAACAACTTTTGATTAAATGTACTTTTATAGTTATATCCAAATGTGTAAAACTTTTTTGCTTCTGCTCCTGACTTTGAAGAATTTAACGAAGTACTTCTTTGAAAATTGTAACGAAACAAGCCTATTAATTATAAAGGGTTATAAATATGTTTTTAAAAAAAAAATATAATTGACTTCTTGGTTTTGGTTTAGCCTATCAAAATAATTTAGTATGGTATAAACACTTTTTTTTTTTTGAAAAAATGAGATTAAATGACTTAGGGCATAACACTTTCAAATATGTATGTAAAGGATTATGTACATCCATTCGCAAAAAGTTTTAGCACTGAGCCCTAAATTTGTGTATACAATTATCAAATTAAATTATCTCATTTGTATGACATTTTAAATAGTGGATGTGAGACTTACCATCGTATTAATGTAATAATATATAATTGAATAATAGTATTATTACGGATAAGAGTATTGGCCTAAGTTCTTGGCCAGCTTTGAGGCCCATCACAGGAGCACAAAAGGGTTGCGCCTCGAAATAGAACTACTCAGAGGTAGAAAATGCCAATACGGAGACATGTGTTAGGGAATGGCAAGCCCATCCATTCTAGTCTCCCCCCCTCTCACCGTGATGAACGTAGGGATGAGAACATGAAGCAGCTTAGACGTAGGTAACTGCTCACCAGCGTTCTCTATAAATACCTTATGGACTCCATGTATGGACACTTCTCATGATACTTACACTCTACTAAAATACAAATTCATTATCTCGGTGGAGTCCTTTCAGATACTCCCACCATCACCCACTCCAAGAATTTGAGGAAAAACTCGGTCAGGAAGATCTGGAACAACAAAGTGATTATGTAATCATCCTATTTCTCTTGCTCGTTACATTGGCATTGACTGTAGGAACATTTTCACCCTCTTTCCTGATTTCTTGAACAAAAATGAGATGTCAACCCTAGGTAGAATTCCCTCTGAGATACACCGAAAAGGAAATCGTGGGCTAGAAAATAACCTCCATGAGGTAGTAGTGCACAGTACCTTGGAGTTTGCCTCACAAGCCAACACCAAGCCACACAGAAATGACGTCCTGGATACGAATAATAGCCTCGTCAACCCTCATCAAATTCAAAATGCCAGTGTGGCTGAGGCTAGATCTCCTACTGTGTTCAAAATCTTGAAAGTGATAAGAGAACAGGCCTAGACCATCTAGGATTTGCAGAGGGATATTAGTTCTATGAAAGTAGTAAAGGATCACCATCGAAGACGCGATGAAGAGTATTAGGCTGAAGAGAGGAGGGAAAGAGAGGCCGCTTTGGCGCATGAAATCTGGTAGAAGGAGATGAAAGAGGCTCTCCCGCAATACACTTATAGGAGGTGCCTGTCCGAAAAGTGTGGCTACGTGTTGGACTCTCCATGAATGTAGTCTGTGAGTCCAGCATGTATGAGTTTCAGACAACACTGAAGTGAGACCTGTCGTCATAGAAATAACACCAGCTTACGCCCTTCTTATCCCTATTATGAGCCTTTAGATCCGGAAAAGTATTATAAAAGAACTCACGATTCCCACCAGACACAACGATGCGAGCTGGCATCCGGCAGGACATCAGCAACTTAATCATCTAGCTCCACTTCAAAAAGAAGCAATTCCAAAAGAGGAAGGGGAAAGCAGTATCACATGATGAAGAAGATAATTTCCAATTTTCTAACCACATTATGAGTTTAAGGTTGCCACGAGATTTCAAACTCCCAACAGAGATTGAGGGATACAATGGCAGCACAGGCCCCAACACCTAGACCTGTTCAGGTCAAGAATATGCTTGGTCGAAGCCTTCCCCATCACTTCATGGAAAACATTTCTTAAATGTTTCAATAACCTACCCCCGAGATCAATTAGCAAATTTTCCAAGCTAGCTTCCAAATTCTTTACCCATTTCACAACTAGGCATTTTAAGACTAAATCAACATCAAGTCTACTCAGATTCTTTCAGCAGTAAAATAAGCCCCTCCAAGATCACTTGGTGTGCTTCAACAAAGAAACCTTGCTCTGTGAAGAATTGAGCACCCAAGTAGCCCTGGTTACATTGATCAATAGACTCCAAAATGGCTTGTTGCAGAATCATTAGCTGAAAAACCACCAAAAACCCTGGAAGAGACCCAAACCCAAGCCAAAAAGTATATACGCTTAGAAGAAACTATGCAAGTCAAGTCAAACATACAAAAACATATGGGCATCCAAGTTCAAACCAGCACCAGGAAGCTTGCTGACAAAGGTAAGCGGGAAGGAAAATCGGCTCGAGGTCTGAGGTACACCGAATACACACCCTTAGTCATTTCTTTCACCAATATATATAAAGACATCTGCAATACGAAAATGCTGCCTAAGCCCAAGCCCTTGAAGCTAAAGAAAAATGTTGACAAGTTTAAATTCTATGCCTATCATAAGGCCTCGGGGCATTGGATGACAAAATGCTTTGATCTCAAGGATGCTGTGGAAACCCTAACTCAAGAAGGAAAATTAAGGAAGAACGTAGCTCCAGGAAAAAAAGTGAAAAGAGGGTGATCTCCGCCCACTCAAGATGAAAATGAAAATAGGAATCCTCATAGCTTAAGATTAGAAAACAACCCCCTACTTGATGATGACTCAAGAGAAGAAAATGAACTCGAACACATTATTAATGTAATCGCTGGAGGATTTGTCAGAAGGGGAGTCACTAAGTCCACCAAGAAAAGGCATTTAAAGGAGGTAATGAGTGTAACACCCAAAGTTCCCCTGAAGGAGATACAAGCAATAATTTTATCCAGAGAAGATATGAAAGGCATGTCCCCCGACCATGATGACCGATGGTGGTCTCTGTACTAATATTCAATGCTAAAGTAAGAAGGATGTTAATAGACTAGGGAAGTGCAGCAAATTTACTCTTCCGAGACACTTTCAATAAACTCGATATTCCAAAGTCCAAGCTAAAGGCTTATCCCCAAGAGTTGGTTAGGTTAGTGGGAGAAAGAGTTCACCCCATGTGGCACTTGTCACTATATGTAACCTTGGGAGCTAAGCAATTGAGTAGAATAATTAAGGTGGATTTCCTAGTGGTGGATAAGAGTTTGATATACAATGCCATTGTCAAAAGACCAATCCTAAATAGGGTGGGAGTATTTGTATGCATAGCAAGCTTGACTATGAAATTCATCCCGGACCACGGGAAGGTAGCAACCATAAGAGCCAATCAGCTGACAACCCAAAAATGCTACTATACGAGTCTGGAGGGCTTAAAAGAAACTTCCTTGGAGGAAAAAAACCCAAACTCTAGACTCTTCGAAAGTCAATGAAGTGGATCTATAGGAAGGTCCAAAGCCACAAGGCATCGATCGGAGTCGGAAAGGGAACTAGAGAAAGTCCAGATCAGTAACACCTCAAAAAAGCTAACTAGAATAAGCAATAGCATAGAAGTGAGCTTAAGACAATAATTGATCTCATTGCTATTAGAGAACTCCTATTTGTTCACTTGGACAACATCTGATATGCCGGGAATAAACCCCAAAGTTATGTGTCACAAATTGGTCGTTTACCCCAGAGTCCGACCCATAGCTAAACGGAAAAGGAGAATGAGCTCGAAAAGGGCGAGCACCGTAGCAGAGCAGGTCCCAAATTTTCTCAAAGCAGGATTAGTTAAGGAGATTACCTATCCCATGTGGTTAGCCAATGTGGTTATGGTTCCAAAAGCAAATAGGAAGCTAAGGATATGTGTAGACTACTAGCATTGACGGACTCGTCGAAGCAGGGTCCAGTTACAAACTCTTATCTTTCATGGATGCATATTTCTGGTATAATCAAATCTTGATGAATCCAAAAGATGAAGAAAAGACAACCTTCATAACTTCCATGACAAACTATTGTTACAAAGTTATGCCGTTTAGACTAAAGAATGCCGGCTACATATTAGAGACTCATGAACAAGGTTTTTCACGAGCACATTGGAGGCCTCATGGAAGTCTATATTGATGACATGCTCGTAAAGACGGAAGACATTGCAACCCTCATAAAATACTTAACAAAGGTCTTTCATACCTTGGAACTATACAATATGAGGCTAAACCCCCTCAAATGTGCATTCGCAGTTGAGGTCGAGAAGTTCCTAGGGTTTATGATTACCCATCGAGGAATTGAAGCTAACCTCGACAAATGTAGAGCAGTCCTCAAAATGCAATCTTCGAACTCGGTAAAAGAAGTTCAGTGTTTGATAGGCTGGTTAGCCTCTCTATCAAGATTCTTGGCAGCGTCAGCGTTGAAGGCCAACCTTTGTTTGAGCTATTAAAGAAGCAAAAGTATTTCAAATGGACTCTGGAATGCGAGAAAGCATTCCTACATTTCAAGCAAGTACTCGGGTTCTCGCTTATCCTCACTAAGCCTTACCCTAGAAACCATATGATCCTTTACTCATCAATAGTTAAAAAATACAATTGCTAGCGCCTTGATGACAGAATCCAGAAGTTCCTAGATGCTAGTTTACTTCATCAGTAAGTCCTTAACTGGGGAAAAACTTTGATATTCCAAATTATAAAAGACGGCCTTTATAGTAGTTGTATCAGCAAAAAGGCTAAGACAATACTTCCAAGCCCATGTAGTGGTAATCCAGACTGATTAATGGATAAGACAGATATTACAAAAAATCGAACATCACTAGATGATTGATGAACTGGGCAATAGAGATCTCACAATTCATTCTCCGGTACGATCCAAGAAATGTGATCAAGGCCCAAGCATTAGCCAAGTTCATGGCTGAGCTGGTCGAAATCTCCCTTCCACAGGCGTCGGTGGCTTGGATGCTACATGCTGATGGGGCATCAAATTCTAAAGGCGAAGGAGCTGGGATAATACTTGAAAAGGCTAATGAATCCCAGATCAAGTTGTTTATCAAGTTCAAATTCCCTGCATCAAATAATCAAGCAAAATACAAAGCCATGATTATGGGGCTAAAATTGGCACTAGATGTAAGTGTCTGGAAGCTCATTATTTGCAGTGATTCTCAATTGGTCACCTCGTAGATGTCTGGAGCATACTCAACAAAAGACCCCCGGATGCAAAGATACTTAGCTGTGGTAAGAAGCTTGTTAGAGTATATTCCCGACCACGAGATTAGGCACGTCCCCTGAGACTAAAATATCTAGGCCGACATGCTATCTAAGTTAGCAAGCACCAAATCGGGGGGAAATAACAGAAGTCTGCTTCAAGAAGTAATGAAGGATCCTTCGATTTCCGAAGTGGA